>CP032252.1:17254878-18643630 GCA_005610355.1 Gossypioides kirkii
GTTTGGGTTTAGATATTTTATGTAAACTGGATAATTTAAAATTAAAATGAATTTTAATTTTAAATTTTATGATTATATATATTTTTGTTTTATTTTTCGGATCTGGATAAAATTGGGCTCCAACAACAATCATGGCAATAAATGTCAATAAGCTAAGAATATTCACAAATCATAAAAAAAATAGTCAAATTAATATAATTAAAACAAAAAAATAAAAAAAAATAGTAGAAAAATGCTATGTATAAAGAAATTTAATAACTAGATACAATTTAACAAGACGAATATGTAAATAAAAAATAAAAAAATCAACAACAAATTAATTAATTAATTAATTAAAATCATGCCAAAAAATTAAAATTATGCTAATGAAACAATACAATAATTAAGATCAACAAATTAAATAAATAAAATCTTGTAAATAAAATATAATGAGGACCCAATTAAATAAATATTAATATAACAAGGTCAAAAATTAAAAAAGATCAGTGTGCAGAATTAAGTTAGGGATCAAATTGTGAATGTTAACAAATTTACAGGCCGAATTAAAATAACAAAAATAAAGCAAAAAAGGATTAGATTGAGAGCCTTCAAAAAAGTGAAAGGACCAAGTAGGTAATTTGCCCATTGTTAAAAAACACGGATCTTGGGCTAAGAGCGGGTCGGATTTTCGGGTTTTCTCCAAAACGGCATCGTTTTGGAGCTTATTGACTAAGCCCAAAACGGCGTCGTATTGGGGGACTATTTAAACCAAATTTTTAAGGGAAAAAAATCATTTTTTCATTTAACCTTAAAAAAACTTTTTTTATTCTCTCTTTTTCTCTCAACAACCCCCACACCTTCAAACCATTGACCACCACTCCTTCGCCGTGAGTTGTCATGAGCCGTCATGAGTCGACATCGATGACCACCGTCTACGGTGGTCAAAATCCCCCCAAAAATTATTTTATTTTTCTTCTATAACTCTTTTTTAAAAGACCCAAACTTAAATCTATTATTTTTTATCAAAAAACCACCCACATCTTTTTTTAAAAAATAGGAATCTCTTCGGGTTTTTTCAAAAAAAATCCCTCTAGTGAGGAAGAAGATCGATCGACACAAAAAAAAGGATAAAAATGTCAAAAACCCTAGATCTATTTTGAATAAAAATGCTATCTTTACTTTGCTTTTGACTAAATTTTCGAATTTTCGAATTTTTATAACATTGTTCTATATCGAATTTTCGGATTTTTATAACATTGTTTTATATCGAATTTTCGGATTTTTCGGTGTGAATCTAAACTTCGTGTGGATCGTGGAGTCTCGGATCCGAAGGCAAAGGTGACGGTGGCAGCGGCGGTTGCGTGGATGAGGGTACGGCGACAGATCCCTAACAAATTAAGATTTTTTATTATGTGTTTAATGTTTTGGGCTACTTGGACATAGTTTAGGTTGGACTTTTAGGGTTAATTTGATTTGAATTTTGGATAAATGGAATTGGGTTTGTATTTTTTTTTAATTTTATTATTTATTTATTTGTTAGTTTATTTTTTTATAAAATAATAATAAATAAAAATAAAATAAAACAGAAAATTGAGTTGTAAAGGGCCGGACAAAATTGGGCTGGAACATATTGGATTTTCTGTTTTCGATCCTACTGCTTGTTACTCTTTGCGTCTTACTTTGTTGAGGAGATTTTTCTAAAGCTATCTCTTTAGCACCGCGTTACGCTGCCTTTTGCGGCCGCAATCCGCTGATATTGATGTGAAATTTGTTCACACCGCTATTTAGGTCTTTAATAGTGGTGGATGGTGCCGCGCAACATGGCTAATTCTCCTTTATTTGAAACCCTTGGATCTAAGGTTTGAAACTTAGAATTTACTTTTTTTTAGTAAGTAATTTTGATTCACTTGGGTAATATAAATAGGTCGAATTTCTTGATTTGGGTTTTTTATGTCTCATCTATGCTGATAATTTCTGATGAAGAAACTTGAAAACCTAATGAATTGAATGTACGGAAGTATCATATGCTGCAGGTTATACATGATTCTCTTTTCATGCTATTGTCAACTTATGCAAATTAAGAATGCGATGCCCCCTTAAATATTGCTAATTAGTCTCTTTATGAAATGATTTCTGATATGTTAATGTTATTTTCTGTTTAGGAAACTGTGTTTTGTTTGTTAATTTAAGAAGAATATGAGATTAGAGAAGTGCTGGTTTTGTTCCTCCACTGTATATCCGGGGCATGGTATTCAATTTGTTCGCAATAATGCCGAGGTAAGAGTTTCTTTCTTACTTTTACATGTATTCAAAGGTTATACTACTTTATTGCTCTTAAAGGTTCTTTGCTTTTGTTTGTTTCTATTTAGTTCTTATCCATATTGGCTTATCGTGCTACAGATTTGGTTTGATTCTATGGAGTTGGCCTTTCGTTTGTCAGCGCTCTGGAAGAACTCGCCTTTCTGTCTTTCTCATCCATTTTTTAGTTACTCTCGTTGCAGTATGTTTCTTTTTTGTTGCATTTCTCTATGTAGTGGCCTAAAATTTGATACTTAGTATATGTGTTTATACTTGGCGGTGTTGAGATACATGCAGTTTTCAGCAACATTCATGCCCGATTGAAGGCATCAATTAAAATAATTTATAGTACTATGTTCCCTACATGTCATTCGTACTGTTTGCATTGCTGTTAATTTCTGATGGTACAAACTTTTGCAGATTTTCCGTTTCTGTAGATCGAAATGCCACAAGAACTTCAAGATGAAGAGGAATCCCCGTAAAGTAAAATGGACCAAGGCCTATAGGCGTTTCCATGGAAAGGACATGACACAGGTGATAGACCTAAGGCATTGATTTTGGACATTTTATTGCATTAGTACAGTGTTTATACCAAAATACTGCATGATATCTATTTCTTTTCTTTTTGCACTAGGATTCAACATTTGAGTTTGAGAGAAAACGTAATAGGCCGGAGAGATATGATAGAAGCCTTGCAGAGAATACTCTTAAGGCCATTAAAAAGATTGATAAAATCAGATCAGACAGGGCATCTGATCGCATCAAAAACAGGTTGGTTTGTGGCTCGTTCATTTCCCATTGAAAGATATTATAACATGCACTTTGGTAAATAATAACCCTTCCATTTTTAAATCTTTTTCCAGGCTTAAGACAGGCAAAGTCCAGAGGCAGAAAGAAGCAAGGAAGCAATTGGAGCAGGGCATTCACTTGGTCAAAGCTCCGCTCGCTCTTGCACAAGACTCATCTCTTCATCTTCCAAAAATCAAAGTCAATGTGTCCCAAGCACAGACAGAAGAGAATCAGCCCATGGAAGAGTGAAACTGATTTTTCTGTTCATGGGCTTGGTATTTTTGTCCACTAAAATCTTATGCATGCAACTCGTGACTTAAGTTATCAAGAGGTTTTTTATGTTGTGTATAAAGGTCCAGAATTTTGATTAGCATGTTTAAATGTTATTGTTTTGAGTAGCATATTTTGTAGTTGGAAATTATGGAAAACTCATTAAGGAACTGATTGTTATCATTGTTTTTCCCTTTTAAATGTGGTGTTGGATATCTAGACTGTTCGCCTTCCTCCAATATAAGTGTTTGTGTGGGGTTTGGACATTGGTGTTAATTCTTGTAGTCCTATGCATTACCCCCCTTTCATTGATACTAGTCTTGGGAAGTAGTAATACCAGATTGGAGTGATGAAAGTGGTGTTGAATCAGCAGGTGCCATACTTGGCATAACATAGAGAGTAATTCATGTTTGAAGGGAAGTTCCTCTATGTGAGGTTGCATAAACGAGTATATTCTGATTTTTGGGTAAATTGTATCACAATTCACTTTATTAATGCGTTTTTGTTTTGGTCACTAAATTATAAATACTTTCAGTTTTGTTACTAACGTTTTCAATTGTTTTTGTTTTGGTTCCCTTAAGCTAAATAATAGAATAATCACGTTGTCTTTTTTAATTGGTATTGTTATAGAAATCTCACAACCTGAAATCTGATCTGGTCTTGTGACCTGGAATTAGACCCCTAACTGGCACCCTCGTGATCTCACGAGGTGGACATGTATCGCGAGGTGAAATATCAGCCCCTTGCGAGGGGCGTTGCTAGGAGGGTGGTAAGAATTTTGATTTTTTTAAAATAATTTTTTTTTCATTTTAACCTTTTAAAATTTTTAAAATTTTAATTTAGTAAAGATAAAATTACACTTTAATCCCTTTAAAATGATAAAAATTGATTTAATCTTTTGAAAATTATAAAGATATAGGTTATTAAAATGATGAAATTATATTTTTATTGTCGTAAAAATTACTTAATTTTGATCCCCTTAAAAAAGTTTTGGCTTCGTCCCTGGTGTCATACTTAAAGGAGGTACGTGTTGTTTTGAGTTATATATATAACATCTAGTTACTTTCCTAGTATGTCACATCAAGAAAACTATGTCTCGTAAATAAAGAATCGTTTTCAAGTGGGGGAGGCAAAAATAAACTGCAACAACAAGTATAATAACATTTTTCATTTTCAACACTTACACATTTTATCAATTTTATCTTAATTTTAAACAATTCAATAAATTAAACCTTCAATATTTATAAATTTTAACAATTTGGTTTCCAAACAAATATTCATCATAAATAAGAATTATAAATATTTTAATACTAAAAATATATCAATTTGGTCAATTTTTAGTTTTTCTCGTACCCACCTTCCTTTCTTCAATACAAGAATGAGGTTCTACCTTTCAAAATTTACTCTATAATAAATAATTCGAAAAAAAAATAATTATTAAAAGTTGTGGTTGTTTATATTAAAAATCAATAAATTCTTCTGTACTGGTTTTAAAAATGTATATATAAATAGCAATTTAGAATTTATGAGGCTCATATGATCAAAGGAAGCAAGATTAAATACTTAAATCATCCTTGAATATACAATGTTTTTTAATAGAAATTCTAATACTTCCTCCACAGAAGTTCTGCGATGTTTTTAATGGATTTTATTTACATGATATTTTATTTACAAGATTAGGGTAGGTTTACAATTTCGATAGAGATAGGGGATATGAATTTTGGTAAGGTCTATGTAATTTAGGGGTTAGTATTAATATAATGTCACTATCCATCTATAGAAAACTCGAATTAGGAGAGTTGAAAAATATATCGATAACACTATAATTGATCGATAAATCTTTGATGCATTTAAAAGGTGTACTAGAAGATGTATTGATCAATGTGAGACAATTTATTATTTCAATAGATTTTGTTGTCCTTGACTTCGAGGAAGATCATGATATTTTCCTTTTATTGGGAAGATAATTTTTAACTACATCCAAATCCACTATCGATCTAAAAAATAACGAGCTAATAATGAAAATCGATGGGAAAGTGGAAGTATTTAAATGCGGTAATCCCTCCAAGGATGAGGAACCCGAAGATTACTTTGGGGAGAGCTATAATTATTATCTTTTCGAACCACAAACAGCCTTGATCGAAGATATGCTTTTAGTTCCATGTGTATAGGTACTCAGAATTGTTCGAGGGAGACAGACAAGTGGAAGGACTCAGGTTGGCATGGAGACCACTAGACTGATTATGACGGACGAGCTCGAGCAAAGAAGTCAATGAGAGGATTTAATGAATCTGGCAGCAACACTTGATAATTTTTTATCATTGAACTCCATTAAATTGTGTATAATTTGGATGTTTAATTTTCGTATTTTTGAACTCATTTTAATTATATGTACTATTAATGTGAGTAGGTAAAAATTAAATGTTCCGACGCCCTAAATAGAGTGGGTGTTGGTACATTGGGCCAACAATGTCACAACATTGTATTTCGAAATAAATTATGATTTTTCAAAAGTAATATCGTGACACAAAATTTAATGTCGTAGCATGAAATTTCAGAACAAAACCTAAAATTTTCTGAAATGAATCTCGCGACATCAAGTCAAATTTCACAACAAAAAACTCAACCCAATGACGCGACCCAACACTTAAACCCTAAAATCCACCGGTTTCTAAGCCTTAAAACCTAGGTATAAAATAATCTTAACCTTATTTAGACCCTTAAAACATATTTATAACTTCTAAGCTCTCCCAAAACCCTCTCCCCAACGATTTTCCTTTGTGACTGCTGCCATTGTTTTTGTTTTTCTGCTGCAATTTCTTTTTTGTTCTTCTTGCTTTATTTCTTCTTTTGCAGATACTAAAGCATTCAAGTTCCACAACAACGATCTTTCAACATTCTCATAGATATAGACAAACAAAGTTAAGGGTTCCAAACTTCATTTGTTGATACTTTTGGGATTGTTGTTAGATTTTTAGGTTAAGATTGCTTGGTTTGAAATTCTATTGAATTGGATATTTGGAAACATTTTAGTATGGCACCAAAGAAATCGAGAAAAACCAAAAGCACAAAGCAATTAGTGGATTTCGATTCCGAACGTTTTGCACATCAAGACGTTGAAAGATATTTTTTCAAAATACAAGGTAAAATTTTAATACAAGAGAACGGTTTTGATCCATCGATTACTCTACGCAACGAGTTGTGGAAATTTGCTCAATATCATGGGTAAGGTGAATAAAATTCAATTCGAATTGAAAAAATCGAAAAAAAATTTGAATTTCAAGTTAATTGAAAAAAGTTATTTGAATTATTTAAGTCAACTAGAATAAGTAGTTTGAATCGAATTAAATATTACAATTCGAATAACTCGAATAATTCGAATAACAGATTTTGTAAATACCTTTTTGGTCTCTATCAAGTTTGAAAATGAGCAAAATGATCTTTCTAAACAAAAATTCTAAAAATATTTAAAGAAAGTTAAAAAATTAAAAATGACGTAAATAAGTTAATTAATGATTCAAGTTTATCATGCTAAATTTTTTTTCATTATTTTACTTTGAAAAAATTTTCAAATATATATGATTTCAATTTTATGTGCTGTAACATGAAATTAATTATATTGTAACAAGATTTTAATTTGACATGTTTAATTTTTTTAATTTAACTTCAACAATTTCACTCAATTCGACTCAACTCAAATTTTCATTTCACTCGACTCGATTAAAAAAATTCAAATCGAGTTAAGATGATAAAATAGGACTGTTTAACTTGATTTACTCAAAAAAATTTCACTCAATTCAATCGAACGCTCACCCTTAATCACGGATGGACTTTTTTTGCTTAACCCCTGAAGAATTGGATGTAATCCCAGAAGTACAAGAGTTTTATGCTTCACTAAAATATAGAGAAAATAGCAAACTACCGAGAGACATCCATACACATGTGACAGTTAGGGGTAAAAAAGTCCAGTCACTCCCAAGAAAATTTGCAAATATTACAATACTCCATATCAAATGGATGATTTTATTGGAATTTTTTATTTAAATTTTTATACAAACATTGATATGGACAATGTAATCGATTATTTGCTTGAGGGAGAGGGAAGTGGAAACATCAGCCCCATAATAATCACCCACCCTCGTTTAACCAAGCAATCATGTTTCTGATTGCAAAAATGTGGATACAATTTTTATGTACTCGGATTTCTCCTGCTCTGAATGTATCTAACGTAAATATTTTTCGAGCTGTGTTATTTTATGTTGTTTTGTAGAGAAAACGAGTATGTATATGGATGTGGATCTATCAATCCATGATCAACTGCATAAGTGACCCGAAGGTCGAGATATTCTTCCCACACCTTGTGATGGCTTTGTGCAAGAAAGCTAAGGTTCCAATGCCTTCTATTGACCGTCGCCAAATGTGCAAACGTTTGGAATGGAAATTCTATAGCAGAAAAATATGAAATTAAAACAATGGTATCCGTAAGTATACAAGTCAAATTGTAATATAATATTGTACAATAAGGTATAGGAAGTACTCCGAAGATCGTACCCAAGGGAAAATAGATTAAATCTAAAATTTTCTTCTACAATAATAGGTCTAAAAAGTAATCACTAAAAATCATATTACGATAATTAATAATAAAAATTAAGGTGATAGAATAAAATAAAATTACTAAAAAGAAATTGACAAACAACGAAATCTTAATTAACAGACAAAAGATTAATTCACTTCAATGTTTGGAATTAACTTCAAAATTCGGGTTTTAGAGAATTAGCTAATACCTAGCCAATTATTACCTTTCGACCTCTAACTGATTAATTAATCGGTAAAAACCCACTTATCTTTCGACCTTGTAGTTTAAAACTGGGATAAATTATGAGGTGTTCGGTAGACTTATCATTTCGACCTATCTATCTAGATTACTTCCTAGGGTCGTCAATCTTAGGGTTTAAGCATGCACAATTTAAGCCAACTAATTCTAAGATAAATCCTCATTTTTCCGTTAATTACTCGCACATCCGCTCGTTAACCTTCATAAACGAATTAGCTACTCATAAATCTAAATACCATTTTACCTAGAAATAATTTAATCATGCAAAACACACAAATTAAATTAAAATGATAGGAAGATAGAAATTGGTCTGTTTGATAAGCTAGATGTGCTCCGTTCTGCGAACTCCTTTAATAACTAGTGAGATAACGCTGTTGACAAGTGAGAAGTGAAAGAAAAAAATACTAAAATACTTAATAATGAAGACTTGGACTTAAATCGAATCCAAGTTAAAAATAGGTGTTGTTCATGATGCTTTTGGGCTTGAAAATAGGTGTCTTGCACACTTAATTAACTCATCAAAACTACCTTAATGCATGTATTGACCCAATAGGTCAACTAACTCAAAATTATTGCGTAAAAATACTTATTTTGTAATAACATAAAACAAGCTCGTTAAGTGTCGAAAAGTACCTAATTTGCCACTACAAATTGTGGCAGGTCAAATACACCCACACTTAACTCGTTGCTTGTCTTCAAGCAAACAAGACAAAAATAAAAGAAAAGTAAAAATAAAGTACTTGAGCATGCTTCATACACGAGATTGGTTCCAAAATATCTGAGATAGGAAATTTGCTCAATAAGTAATTCTAGCTAGATGTCTAAACGATTCATAATTTTCACGTTAAACATGCTAGTTCAGTAGGTTACAAAGGAAACAAGTTAAAGAAAGCTAGAACATATAATTCCATCAAAACATATATATGATATAACATCTATGGTTGAAGAATATAAGCAATTCGAATTCTACTTACTCAGTTTCTTTTATCCATGCTTTGAACTCTAATATTGTATTTACAAGTATAAGTAAGTCACGATTATTTGTTCCAATACGAGTGAAATTTTCTCAAATTTTCATTTTATTTATTTATTTCAATTTATTCACTCTTCACTCCCTTGGTTTTTAACCAATCAATGCTTTTATTACACTTGCTTTGCTTTTAACCCTCACAATGCTTTTGTTCCGCTCATTAATTTTCATTTTTAAACACACACTTGTAAGGTTTTGATACTTATTATACTATACCATTTCAATAACCATGTATTCCACTAATTGAGTTATAAAATTCAAACAACTTATAATTCAAACAAACATATATGTCTACTCGTGTATACCTTTATCACTTGGTACATTTAACTCATTTTTCCTATTCACAGTTGAACAAATTGAACTAGCCTAAATGCAAACAACCTAAAATTGTTTATTCTCAAGCTAGATTTACAGTTTAAAAAACAACCTATTCACATGCTCCTAACCAATCACTTTTATTTCTACAAGCTCAAGCACATAAAAAAATCAACTAAAATTACTAAAACTAAATAAAAATAAGAACAAATTTTTAACAATTTCTGTCACCCCCACATTTTATTTGACACATTGTCCCTAATGTGCACTAAAAGGAATTAAGGGAAGAGACTACCCATTTGGGTGTGACATTTCCATGATGTTTGTCGGGTTACCTTTCCCTTACTTGTTCAGTTCCAAAATGTAGTGTCATCCTAAGCGTGGAGTTCCTACATAAAAATAACCAAGGTTTTTTTAGCAATAAAAAAAAATCTAGCTAAAGCAAAGAAAAATTCATCCAAGTTTTAAAATTACAATCTGCAAAATACAAAATAAAAAGAGTTCAATTTCAGTAGGATCTTGTTTTGACACCTTGTCCTCTTCTCGGTCCTCCTCAACAATTTTTCTGTTGCCTGGTCTCGAGCTGTGTTTGAAGGATGGGAACTGTGGCATCTGCATGTTGTGTCTTTGTGTATAATCCTCGTAAATCAGCCCTACCTCTTGCATCCATCGAATTAACCATTCCGAGTTAAGAATGTTATCTTAATTTGAACTTTGTTGGGTTTCGAAATCCCTTTTTGTTTCTAAATCCCTTCAAATTGTCTTGTGCTGAACTCTCTTATGAGACTCTTTGATGGCTGCAAAGATAATCCTGACCTGCCCATAGGAACCTTTTCCTGTTTACATAAGGCTATCATGAGATGTTCGAAGAGCAACCCTATTTTCTTTTAACGAACGCAATGGATCAGGCTTTAGTATATCCAAGTTCCAATATAAATTTGTTTCCTTCTGCAAGATGGCGTAAAACATTGTGGTTACGAAAGTATTGATGTTAGACACATTTACCGCAGGATGTATCCGAGTGAAAATAAATTGTAATCACATCTTGGTCGTAGGGATAGTCTAATATGTGAAAACAATATTAGAAAATCAGTGCCTAATTGATGTTTCCATTCACCTTTCCCTTCAGTTAAGTAATCTATGATGATGTCTATATCTATGTTTGGAAAAAAATTTAGACCTAATCTTTGTAGATAATCATACATGTAATGTAACACCCCTAACCCACATCCGTCGTCGGATCAAGGTTGCAAAGCATTATCGTACAATGCAAACATTTAACATCAAAATATAATAATAGTTCATCGTAATCACACATCTAGGTATCTTATGGCAAACATATATACTTAGACCTCAAATCATGATTTGGAGACGTTATAACAACTTAAAATCATTTCGGGACTATTTTGAAACAATTCAAAATGTTTATGTAAAAATTAAAAAGTGTGAGAAACAGGGGCACACGGTCGTGTCCTAGCCCATGTGTTTGACTGTGTGGGTACTCGAAATAGGGACACATGGCTATGTCGTAGGTTGTGTGTCAAACCGTGTGTGGGTGCGAAATTGGGTCACACGGCCGTGTACCAACTCGTGTGCTCGCCCGTGTGCCTACTGCACCTAAACTGTAAATTGCACATGGTCGTGTGTACCTTAAATGATCCCTAATGCAAGCCAATTTAATAACAAAACTTTTCCAACAAGACACCACATTTATACATGCAATCCAAAGACTAAATTCCCCATTTAGAACACATTTTCACATACAAATTACTCATCTAATCATCCAACCAATATGCCCATCATAGGCACCATATTTTGTACCAAGTAAGCATTCAAACATACTTGTTCTTATCTTGAATAAACTACATATGTAAATACTCACGAATATGAGAAAAAGTGCATACCATAATAGTGTACTACAAGTCTAACCAAATATATATACACTAAACATGGATAGACCATAATATTCACAATGTTTTAACCATTCTTATTTCTACAACAAAACAACCACCTATACATGCAAAGAACCATTCAACATCTCAATATTCTAGTTTAAACTGATGTCAACCATATTAAAATAATCATTCCAAAACATGCCACATTTAAACGTTAATCACAACAAGTTTGGCCTAATTCAAGACCAACAAATTCTCTTAATAAATCTTTTAACCCTAACACATGCCATTTATAACCGTTAACCAAAATAACCGTAAATACCAGTATGTCGAATAGATAGTGTGACGATACTTCGACGAGATTCCGACCGGTTAAGCTTTCCAATAATTTACAAGATAGAGGAAACGATTACATAAGCATTTAATGCTTAGTAAATTTGTATAAGAGAAACTTACTGAAAATATTAATTTAAACAACCAAACCTACTTTCATCATGTCGTATGTCAAACTTTATTTCCTATACACATCACCTCACAAGGTTAGTGAATATAGCATTACATATAATCCAAATAACTCATGGCACATACATAATAAGTATTTATACTTTATCTATCATCCATCATACATTCATATATCCATTACCCATTCTTCTCATTGAATTCATTTGATTAATAGTTAATAGTAAAATATGACATCTATAAAACATCACATGTATTAAGAAATACATTCCAAGCATATTTCCTCCATCTTATGATAAATTTTCATTCTTTTCGTTTCGTATATGCATACTCATATTTCCATATCATATGAACATTAATAACATTAATGTTTTTATACATGTCTTTCCATTAACCTTTACTTACTCATTGAAACCATATGGTAATAAATAGTAAATAAACATAACATCTATAAAACATAACAAATATTAAGAAATGGATTCCATGCATAATTCATCCATCACATGATAATGTATCATCCATTTACATTTCATATATGCTTATTCATCTTTCCATATCATATAAACATTAAATCTTTAAACATACCTTTTCATTGACTTTTTCTTACTCGTTGAACCTTTTCTAATAACATCGGATACTCGGAATACCTTTTCATGTAAATGTAACCTTTCCTTTTCCTTTTCAATAATGCTCACACGAGCTGTGAAGTGGGTCTACTCGCATGAACTGTGGGTCGGGCCGGTAGCTACAAGATGCTGCTCACATGAGCTGTATAAAATCCGCAACACATCTTGGATCTCAACCATCGGTAGGACCTCCAAGGCCAGCACCTAATACATATAATTCCTAATAACATGTTATTTGTATCCTATGTATTCTCTAGGCTCAAACATGTCTCTTTCCATAACCTTTTCTGTGACATTAACTTTCACATTAGCATTTTCAATAAATTTCCATCAAAATTCCATTTTGGACATAATATATCATAAAATCATTTATTAAATTCACATGTCCATAATCTCATCATTAACTCACTTTAATTGTTAAATACAATTAAACAAGTAATACATGATAATCCATCCAAACTAAAGCATCATGTCATTCCATTTACTTAACATTATATTTTGATTCACATAATCAAAATATTAAATAACCATTAATTTAATTCATTCATAACATCATAATTATTTACATGACATACCATATAATACATAATAATAATACTTTAATCCTTATACGAACTTACCTCAATTAAACAGTCGTTAAAACGAAGTCGACAACTAACCGAAATTTTAGCTTTTTCCCTGATTTAAATCCAACCGTAGTGCTTCTTTATCTAAACAATAATTTTCATTCAATTAATACAATTTTAGCACTTAAATAATTTGTTTTATTCAATTAAGTCCTTCCCTCAATATTTTACAAAATTACCCCAATATTTTTCCTTTTATGCAATTTAATCCTTAAATCCAAATCTTGCAAATTTACCATTTTTAGCTAAAATCTAAGTTAGCCGAATTTTTCCTTAGGTTCATATCAGCCTATATTTTTTAACATTTTATACATTATCCTTGGATTTTTCCTATTTTTGAAATAGGTCCTTAATCTTTAAAATCCTTAAAAACCCATTAACATAACTTGTCTATTTAATGATCAAGTTTAACAATATATTATAAAACTTCAAAATCATATTAAACTCAACCATGGCACATTTCAGAACATTTAAAAGTTTTACAAATTGACCTCCAAATTAGCTAAATTAAGCTAAACCAATAACAAGAATATAAAAATCATAAGAAAATGGAATAAAAAAATACTCACATGCAAGCAAGAATGAAAGCCAAACTTCTCCAAGCTTTGCTTCCATGGAGGTTCGGCCAAAATAGGTAAAAAAAAGAAAAGAAAAGAAAAGAAAAGAAAAGATGCCACCTTGTTTTTATTTTATCACTTATTTCTTAAATTTTCAATTAATTATTTATCACTTATTTCTTAAATTTTCAATTAATTATTTATTAATTTAACCTTATAACATTTATTTTACAATTATCAATCCCACCAACCTCCACTAAGTTTTACTTTAGGGAATATTGACATGCAAATCCATTATTTAACTCTTTCATGCTATTTAGTTGATTTGACTCCTTTAACATATAGACTTCAACTTTTGTATCTTTTACAAATTAGCCCTTTTCACTCAATTAACTATTTAAACATTAAAATTTTAATTTTAATACACCTATATAATTATTCCATAAATATTTAATAAAAATATTTACAGGCCCAGTTTATAGAAACAAGGTCTCAATATTTCAATTTCTAAAACCACTTGACCTTAAAGATTTACGACATAAATCAAATTACCCATTCAAATAACATAAATTGTAAATTCAAAAATTATTTTAATGCTATATTTGACTAGTAAATATTAAGTAATAATATTTACGTACTCACTCGTCGGATTTGTGATCTCGAAACCACTGCTTCCAGTACCATTGTAAAACGGGCTGTTACATGTTGAATGGAACATCATAAAATCTACAAAGTTCCGGAGGTGATACCGATATTTCTATGCCCTTAACTATGACGTGCTCCTATGGTTGGCCCAAGAAATTAAATTAATTTCTAAGTCATGTCTTGTTCTTTGTGAGAAAATGCATTTACTACATATACTTATTTATGCAACCTATTTCTATTTTCGTCATGTTCTTTCAACATATTGGTTTCTAATTGCAATATGTAAAAGGGTTGTGATGAGCTAGAGGAGGAACCAATTGGACATGTATAATTAGGTCTCAAATAATTACTAATTAAGTTTCATCTCTTTTTCTATTAATTACAACATTATTTAGTCATGATCTAATTCATTAAATGTACCATGACTAGACTTTCCCTTATTATATACCATTACAAAAATGACTTATCATTTTCCTTGTCCAATGACCTTGTCATTAGTGTGTTACTCTCGTAGGATATCTTTAATCTCTTTGGGTTAAAATTTGTTTATCCAATATGATTGTATTTTATCTCATGGTCACCATTGCATCTTCCACCTTGAAAAAGTCTGTAATAAAAAATATTAATAAAATCATTCATCCTAAACAAAGCTCTCGTGTTCACGTTTCTTTTCCACAAACCATGCAATTTTAGTGAAAGGATATCATTTACCTTTTATTGATCTATGAATTCATAGAAAAATCATATACCCAACATACCAACTTTCAGCTTTATTACCAGTTAAACTCAAGCATTTAGTATAACAAAGTATACGAGTTACTGGCCTCCTTTTGGTGTGTTATCGTCAGGAGTGAGAATACTGCAACGAAATATATAAATTAGGCAGTGTCCATTAGTATACAGGTCAGGTTGTAATATAGTTTGTACAATGAAGTACCAGAAGTACTTCGAGGATCGTAGCCAAAGGAGGCTTGATTAAAAGAAAACTAATGCTTACGCTAACAATTCGAAAGTGCTTTTGGGCCTAAAAACACTTTTGAGCAAAAGCTAAAATTTTATGCTTATGCTTTTAGCAAAAAAAAAGTGTTTTTCCAAAGCATATTTTGTCCCAAAAGCACTTTTGAAAATATAAAAAGCATATTATTTAGAAATGCTTTTTTTTCAAAAGTCCTTCTATAAAGCAATGCTAAACTAGCCCTAACTAGTACTCTAACCAAATTCTATAATGACATCTCATAAATTGATAAGAAAAATGAATTTTAAAGAAGAAATAAAATAATGAAAAAATACATTGTAAATTTATCAGATCTAAACACAGAAGACTAATTTGTTTCAGTATTCATAGTTAACTCCTATTTCAGGTTCCATCCAATCAACTCATCATTAACCTAGTAGGGTCTCTCAACCTTCCACTAACCTAATTAGTTGGCAAGTACTATTTATCTCATGATGCCACAAGTCAAACCGAATCAAGGTAAGTTTTTCATGCTAGACCATACCAATTTTGGGTTAATTTCTACCTTCATGACTTCCTAAGTTCGTCAATCCTAGGGTTTAAATTCTTCCTTTCCCAACCAATTGATCCGCTAAGAGACCCTACATAGGTGTCAACTACTTCCACATCCACTTGTTAATCTCCTTATGGACTTAGTTACTCATGGATCTAACAAACATCGTGGATTTGATTTGAAACATAAACATTTGGATAATCAAATGAAAAAAAATGAGAAAGATCCTGATATATTTTGAAGTGCAAACAACAATTCGTTATGAGTTTGACTAATCTACAATCCAGATCTCTCGAAGAACAAAACATGGACAGAAAATAATAGTTACAAGTAAAAAGCTAAAACTAAGAATGATAGTGAAATTAAACGAGGGGCTAAAAAGTTCCTTAAACTGTTCTGAGCAATAGTATTTATAAGCCTAGGGTTAATAGCTCATCCTTGACCTAAAATAGTTGACTAATCTTCCTTAAAGTATGTTGTGCAGATGAAAACACTCTTGCTTCATTAAGTGGCCACGTCGTGTCGGTGTCGCGACACTAATGATAGTATACTTCCTTGGGAGTGTCTTTAGGTTTGTGTCGTGACACCCTTTGGCCTATGCCATGACATCCTTGGCAAATTGCTTCTTGGGTATTCTAATTGTTACAGTACAACATCCCAGCTCCATATTGCAACATTGGGAGCAATCCACTATCTTTTTGCCCTTAATTGATGTCCTACATACTCGCCCAACATATTAGTCTACCTTTAGGCCTACTTCGACCCACAAGGTCATATAAAATGCTTAAATTTCTCATTTTATTACCTAAGTATTGAAGGTGAAAACTAAATAAAAACATAACAAAATTGCTTTCTAATGAGCTTATTAAGTACAAAAAGAGGTTTAATTTTCTACAACGAATTATGGTAGATTAGTTACATACATGATAACATTGGAAAGAACCATTGATTTTCTCCTTACTTATGGTATAATTTGTTCCCAGTTGATCATCTTTAGCATATATTTTTAACTTAGTTATTGCATTTTCTAACTTAATGAAGCTCAACTTAATTTCCTTTAAATTTATCATGTTTTTATTACTGATGTCACTGCATTAGTCTGCTTAGTAAAACCCACTTGTACAGGCAGAGGATGCTAGATCTGAAAGGTAGGACACCTGTAAAAAGTTACTGTTAAATACTGAAGAGAAGGAGAGAGAAATGATCCATCCTTCTTCTTTTTGGGTTTTTCTCGACTGATTGGACTTTCTTCAAAAACACATCTTCAAGCTTGCATCCATGGCAGTTTAATTTCCTAAAGGGCGACCTGACGCAAAAGGGAAGGTGTTTTGCTCCTGACGAGGAGTGTAACACGTAGGTTTGTGCAAGTGTACACAGTCGTTATCAAGTAATAAGTAAGTATCGAGTTATCGTCACCACAGGAATTGTATTTGTGTTAAATCAATTAATTGTAAAATTATATTAACAACTTGGTAAATTTAAAAACACAATATGATTGAGAAGTGATGATTAAATATATTAACTAAATGCAATGATCCCTAATGCAAATTAACCTAAGTATGTTAACTATATGTATGAAATAGATTTTAGCAAGATTAAACACAATTCACAACAATTATAACATAAATAAACTAGGACAATTACATTAATTAAACTCAATTTATTATCATCATGTTAATAATATTCGGAAAAGTATTCCACGGCAACTCGATCTTTCATGAGTTTGGAAACCAAATTAGGTCTTTTCAGAATCCTTTACTTAGTAAATATGCATTTTACTGACCCTTATTTACTAAGGGTTTCTTAGTATTCATGTGAGGTAACAGGGACGTGTCAGGTTTGAAACAGTTTAATCACACGAATCTAAAAACTATGCAGATAACAGAGCTTGGTCAAAGTTGTTATGAACCTACAATTTAATCGGGTAAGGATCTAAATTGAGCATGTACATTTCAATTATGTGTCCACTAGCCATTGTCTGGTCAGGATCGCTCAACTAATTCAAGTGCATTTCAATCACGTATGAACGAAATACAGGCTTGATTTTAATTGAAAATATGATTGATTGAGGCACAAACATCATAAGCATGAATCATCAATGCAATTATCCTAGCTTAAATAAAATTAAGCTAACATTGTTGCAAACAAGAACAAAGAACACATAGCAAACATTTAAGATTAAATTAAACAAACGAAAGATTAAACCCAAATCAAAGTGGCTGTCACCCAAGACTCTGATCGAAGAGGGCTCCTTCATTCCTTCGCTTCGCTCCTTTGCTGATGGCTCTTCGAGGTGGCCGACCAAGGGCTCTTTAAAAGGCTTAATTGCTAAAATCTCTATAAAGAGATGATGCTAGGCGTGGGAAATGGGAAATGCTAGAGAGAATTGAGAGAAAAGAGAGAATGTTGAATGTTTGAGGGATGAGGGGTGATTTGGAATGGTGAAATGTGGTCTTATTTATAGGTGAGGAGAGGAGAGTAGTTTGCTAAAAATAGAGAGGTTTAGTGATCGAGTATCAACTTAATGCCTATGTTTATGTTTAGACAATTAGGTATTAAGGCTAGACCGACTACAGTTACACTCCAATTTGTGGATCGATCTTTGGCATACCTAGAAGGAAAGATCGAGGATGTCTTGGTACGTATTGATAAATTCATATTTCCTGCTGACTTTATTATCTTAGATTTTGAAGCAGATAAAAAAGTACCAATCATCCTAGGAAGACCTTTCTTAGCAATCGGCAGGACGATAATCGATGTACAGAAAGGTAAACTCACCATGCGAGTTCAAGATGAACAAGTGACCTTTAATGTACTCAATGCCGTAAGATCTCTTGATAAGGTTAAAGACTGTTCTGCTATCTCCAAGGCAGATCCGCTGGTTCCTACAAAATTAGAATTCAATGATTTGCTGAAAGGTGTTTCTTCAGACTATTCACATCAAGATGGGGACGATATAGATTTGGCCTTATTGGAAGCCAACTCAAAAGGATTCAGTTCAAAAGTTCAGCTCGAATCTTTAGAGCTAGAAGCATATGAGTACAAGCAACCTAACCCATCAAGAGAAAAACCACTCGAGTTAGACTTATCGATTTTGAAAAGGTCATTAGATACTGAACAGAGTTCTATCGAGGGATAAAATAGTATAAGTCAATCTCGAGTATTTGATCTTGGGAAACTGGAGTCTCAAGGGTTAAAAGCAAAGTCATGGATCCCATCTATGACATCCAGTGGGTGGAACTTGTACCAAAGAAAGATCTCACGGATGATAAGCTGACTCTATTGAGGATATCACGGGTAGGCATATTTGTACTAATGAAAGGGAGTCAAGAAAGCAACACAGAAAGACCATCTCTTGCTGCTATTTTTTGATCAAATGTTGAATGCAATTGTTAGGCAACCTTGTCTTTTCTTTCTAGATGGATACGGTTGGTATGATAAATGGCCGTTCGACATCGCCTTTGTCAGTGACAATCACCAATAACATTGAGGGAGTTCTCTTCACTCTCTTTGCCATTAATTTATTTTTAGTTTTATTTTCATTCATTTGAATAAATGGCATGACTAGAAAAATTTTCTTGAATTAGTACATTAAATTAATTATGTCTAAGGAGATTGGAACTTAAGCGGGACCATTTGTGACCCCTCCAACCTTTCCTGGGAACTTAATTTAATGTAATTTTCTGAGAAAAAAATTTCTAATTAGCCTAAAAGGAATTTTTGTTTTGAATTTTAAGTTTATTTTCATTTGTATGTTCAATAAGAGGGTCAAGTTGACCCAAGGTTTAATCAGTTTATTTCTGTCAAGTTTTATTTATATGCAAGTAATAAAAATTTCACAGTTTTGGGCTAAGGCCTAGAACATTAATGAGGAGAAAAATATCCAACACTTGTTGCCTCTTCCCTTTGCCGCAACATCACTTCCCCACGCTGCAACAATCTGACTAAGTGATGTGGTAATGGGAATGAACATGTCTAGGATTGAATTGTTAAGAAAGACTTGGTATTTAAGCAGTCTTAATGACTCACCTCACTTTTCTTACAACCTTACATGGTGTTCAATTTTCACTTATTACTGTGTTCTTACAATGAAGACATTCCTTCTTTTTAAAAGGGGATAAGGCAAATAAATTGCTCAAATTTTTGAAAATTTTCAAGTATGTTTCAATCATTTTTTTTCATAAGTATGTTTTAATAAATGAATGTTTGGAGAAAATTTTTGTTAATAAGATAATTTGTATGCACATGAACGATGATTCTATCTGAGTGAATGTATGTTATCATGAAGAATGGAATGCTTGTATGATCTTAGTCTTAGGTAATGTTTGCCATGAAAACTTAGTTTATCTTGAGATTAGACATGCATGAAGGTTTATATCTTTAGAATTGACTTAGTAACTTTTTTTAGGCGAAATTCTAGGAGACATAAAAATCTAAAATGATATAGGCACTATTTCTTTGGATCGTTTGAGCCTTTTCAAGCCAACCTTATGATATTAGACCCTTGAAACTGTAATTTTGAGCTTAAAGGCCTGTTTATTGCAATGTACCTACATTATAAGCCACATTACCATGTTTTTAAGTTATCCTATTTTTGTGCACCCATCTTAACTAAAGTTGTCTTGGTGATTAACATTTGAGGAAAATTTCAAAAAGATGTACATGCTCATGCTAAAAAAACAGAGGAAGAAAGAGAGAAGAAAAGTTTGCTCAGTCTCTGAAAAGAAAAATGTATGAGCATGAGTTCAAAATAAGTTTGGGGGTGTTCCAAAGATTCACTTAAAGAAAAAGGTTGTATTTCGAGAAATCCAAGACAAAGTTAAAGGTTAAGATTTTGAAACCAAAATTTCTCATCTCTTAAAATCCCTTCCTTTAACCGAGCCCCATTACAACCTTATAAAAGACCTATTTGATTTGATTATTATGTCACCTACATTAGTGGAGAGGGAGTACTAAGTTCAACATATGAATATCATAAATAAGCCTTATGATTGTTTTGTTTAGATTGATAAGAAATTATGTTGAATGAAGAATATTATCTATGACTGTGACATACATACAAATTATGATTCATGTCGACATATTTTGAAACTTAGTATAAAATTTGTAATAATGTTTGCATTTGAATTACTTATTAATAAAGAAGATCTATGAACATGAATTTATGGATGCATGATAATGGGACAAAGATTGATGCTGCTTATACATCTAGCAATTTTTCCTTAGCAAGACCTTTTGTTGTGCAGGAACATTACTCGGGACGAGCAATGATTACTAAGACTCGGTCAACTGTAAACCTTCGGGCCAATATCTAATTTCTTAAATATTGTAAGGACCTTGTCAATTAAACCAAAAAGTGGTTTATTTAGGCAGCCATGTGTAACCGATATTGGGTTGACTTGGTCTTCAATTTGGACAGTTTTGTGATCCAGCAAAGTTATTAGACCTATCCAAAACAAATCAATTAATTAAAGGACCAAAAAATAAAATTAACCCAATTTAAATAATTAAACCCAATTTATTAATGAAATATTTTATATTTAAATTATTAAATATAATTTTATATTTGATTATTTAATTTAATCATGCATGACTCACTTTATGTCTTAAAAATATATTATGTTCAAATAATTATAAAATAAGCCATTTTATGCATGAAAACTATATAAATAAGCATAAAATCACATTTTAATAATTTCTATGTCCTAATTTCATATTTTCACATATTTCATTAATTTATTAAACATTTACTTAGTTTTAACAATGAATTTAAGTCAAAAAGTGATAAATTACATAGGAAAAAACCTATATATTTTTCAATTTACACACCCCCAAACTTAAATACCAAGTCAACCCAATTTCGGTTACACATGGCTGCCTAAATAAACCACTTTTTGGTTTAATTGCACAAGGTCCTTGCAATATTTAAGAAATTAGAGATTGGCCAGAAGGTTTACAGTTGACCGAGTCTCAGTCCTTAGTTGCTATGGGATTTAAATTGCTTTAAAATCAAGCAAAAATTCATTCAAATTCCACTATTAATGGCCGACCACCCATTGAAGAAGCTTGAAGAGACTAAACCTCTCTATTTTTAGCAAACTACTCTCCTCTCCTCACCTATAAATAAGACCCCATTTCACCATTCCAAATCATCCCTCATCCCTCAAACATTCAACAGTCTCTCTTTTCTCTCAATTCTCTGTAGCATTTCCCATTTCCCACGCCTAGCATCATCTCTTCATAGAGATTTTAGCAATTAAGCCTCTTAAAGAGCCCTTGGTCGGCCATCTGGGAGAGCCATCAACAAAGGAGCGAAGTGAAGGAACGAATGAGCCCTCTTCGATCAGAGTCTTGGGTGACAGCCACTTTGATTTGGGTTTAATCTTTCTTTTCTTTAATTTAATCTTAAATGTTTTCTATGTGTTCTTTATTCTTGTTTACAACAATGTTAGCTTAATTTTATTTAAGCTAAGATAATTGCTTTGATTAGATAATATTTATTTGATTCAAGCTTATGATGTTTGTGCCTCAATCAATCATGTTTTCAATTAAAATCAAGTTCGTATTTCGTTCATACGTGATTGAAATGCACTTGAATTAGCTGAGCGATCCTGACCAGACGACGGCTAGTGGACACATAATTGAAATGTGCATGCTCAATTTAGATCTTGACCCGATTAAATTGTAGGTTCATAACAACTCTGACCAAGCTCTGTTATCTGCATAGTTTTTAGATTCGTGTGATTAAATTGTTTCAAACCTGACATGTCCCTGTTACCTCACATGAATACTAAGAAACCCTTAGTAAATAAGGATCAGTAAAATGCATATTCACTAAGTAAAGGATTCCAAAAGGACGGTTTTGTGATCCAGCAAAGTTATTAGACCTGTCCAAAACAAATCAATTAATTAAAGGACCAAAGAATAAAAGTAACCCAATTTAAATAATTAATTAAACCCAATTTATTAATGAAATATTTTATATTTAAATTATTAAATATAATTTTATATTTTATTATTTAATTTAATCATGCATGATCCACTTTATGTCTTAAAAATATATTATGTTCAAATAATTATCAAATAAGCCATTTTATGCATGAAAACTATATAAATAAGTATAAAATCACATTTTTTAATAATTTCTATGTCCTAATTTCATATTTTCACATATTTCATTAATTTATTAAACATTTACTTAGTTTTAACAATGAATTTAAGTTAAAAGGTGATAAATTACATAGGAAAAACTTATATATTTTTCAGTTTACAAGGAGCATCCTAAATGCGACCCAAGAGGAGAGTAAGGGAGTGATTTGAGTAGACTAGGAATATGATACCCCAATTATTCTGTTATTTCTCTTTCTTAAACGCTGATAAATCTTGTTATTTTGAGTTGTATGAAAATACAATTGAATTTTAGAACTGAATGATATCTATTTCAATCTTGCCTTTATTGTTAATCTTTGGATTTAATTGTTTGACCACGGAAGTGCGATTGCAGTCACTGTGACTGGAAGGTGCAGCAACAAATTAAGTTAACAAGCAAGACAATGGAAGTTGCTTGGGGATTGAAGGAATTTAATCCACTTGTTCTTGAATATGTTGCGTTGCCAACACTGGAAGGTGTGGTTAGTGTGAATATTTGAGTCTTAGATATAACAGGAAAGTTAAGTGTGGTAAGATTTTCATTGTGCATTATTGCGATGACAAATTTATTTGTTATTTTTAACCTTGTAAGCCACACTTAGCTTTCTGCCAACTTTCCACGTCAGGAACCCCATTTCATTATCATTGCTTTACTTCTTAAATTCTTCATTATTGCTTTGACAAATTAATATTATACTTTTACTGCATTTACTAGTCCATTGCTCCGAGATTTATCATCACAATTTATCTTGTTTTATCTGTCATTGCATCGACAATTATAAACACAAACAACCATCCTTGTGGGATCGATATCCAATAGACGTACATCTATCTATTATACTTGCATCGACAATGTACGCTTGCACATATTTGTTGTGACGTTGATAGCACGATCAAGTTTTGGCGCCGTTACCGGGGATGGTGTTAGTTTGATGTTTATTCTTATATTTGCATTTATTCTTTATTTTTACTAGCTTTTTTTTGTTGACTATTTTTCAATTTTTTTAGATGTTTTATGATCAGGAGTAATCTTGAATTTGTTGTTGGCTTAGATCCTGAAACTGAGTGTACTATTAGAAGGAGAAGATAAGAATAAAGAAATATGGCTCTGCCTGGAAATGATATAGTCATACCACAATTGACACCACAAAATCCTGTCCCTCCTATACAACCACAAAACATGAATAACCAACCGCTGCAATAAGAATATCAAATGCAGAATAGAACTATGCGAGACTTTGTTGTCCCCATGTTGGACGATTTACGGCCAGGGTTGTTCGATCAGCTATTCAAGCTAAAAATTTTGAATTAAAGCCGGTCATGTTCTAGATGCTGAATTCTAATAGGTAGTATGTTGGACTGCCTCATGAAGATGCGGGAGAGCACCTTAAATCTTTTCTACTGATTTGTACTTCTTTTAGTCAGCATGGTGTTCCTGATGACGCCTTGAAGATGCAACCATTCCCTTACTCATTGCAAGGACAGACTCATACTTGGTTCCTTGGATTACTTGCTGGATCAATCAAGTCGTGAAATGCGCTTAGAACTCAATTTGTTTCGATTTAATCCACCAAAGATGAATGCTCGTCTTAGGAATGACATAATTGCATATCATCAACTGGATGATGAAAATTTGCATACTATGTGGGAGCGTTACAAATATCTTCTTCAACGCTATCCTATGCATGGAATTCAACAAGAGACGCAGATTGAAATCTTTTACAGCAGGCTAAATGCACAGACAAGAAATCTTGTCGATGGATCTGCTAATGGTCCTTTGTTGAACTGTACTTACGGTGAAGCTGTCAGAATTTTAGAGAGGATCGCTCAGAACGATTGCCAATATCTGATCTCTCGTGCTATAAAAGTTAAAGTAAATCCCTGAGTTATTGAATTAGATGCTATATCCGCTCTGTGTGCATAAGTGTCTTCGTTAGCAAATATGATAAAGAACATGAAGGGGACTAGTGAAGTTGTGCCTATTCAAGTTGCCCAACAAATAGATGCCCCTACATTTTCTTGTGAAATTTGCAGCGCAACCATAGCTACTTGGATTGTCCACAGCACGCGGAGAACGCTTTCTATGTTAATAACATCCGTGGAAATTCTTATGGTAATTCCTACAACAGTTCTGCGAGAAATAAACAGCCTTGGAGAAGTCAGAATGCGACGACAGTTAGATATGGAAATTCATCTAGTCAAGGCAATTTTCGACAAAGGAATTACAATCAGCATGCACATCAAGATCAGATGCAGCCACACATTCGTGTACAGCCACAACAATCTTCAATACCATATCTGAATATGAAAGGACAACAACAGCAACAGCAGTACACATAACCATGACCTGATCCTTTAGTAGCCCTTGAAGCCCTGATGCATGAGCATATAACACGAACAAAAGCCATTGTGCAAGGAAATTCATCTTCCATCCGAGCATTGGAAGCACAGTTGGGGCGACTAGCTTCGAATTTGAACACAAGACTATCAGGTGCTTTTCCCAATGACATCGAGAATCTAAATCAAAAAGGGAAGGAGCATTACAAAGCTATTACTCTTCGGAGTGGGAAACAAACTGTCGAGTCAGCTATAAGCTCTAATGCAGCACCTCTAGACACAAGTGAAGCAAATCAAGGGGAAGAAGTTGGATCTAAAGAAGTTATAGAAGAACCAAATAAAGAGGCTCCACCAATTGTTACTCCCATGTCTACTGTTAGACCAAAAAAATTATCGACGCAACTACCAATGTCGATGCAACCGGCTATGTCAAGGCAACTTGATGTATCCATACATTTATCATTTCCACAATGATTCAACGAGAAGAAGAATGATAGACAATATCAATAGTTTCTGACCATATTAAAACAACTGCATGTCAATATATCTCTTGTGGACGCTTTAGTACAAATTCTCAGTTATGGGAAATTCATGAAGGAGCTCTTATCCAATAAGAAGAAGTTGACTGATATTGAGACAATTACGCTCATAGAAGGATGCAGTGCAATCCTGACGAATAAATTACCACCAAAAATGAAAGACCCTAGTAGCTTTATAATCCTATGCTCGATTGGAAATCATTACTTGGAAAAGCTCTATGTGATTTAGGCGCAAGTATTAACCTTATGTCACTGTCAACGTTTAGAAAATTGAGGATTAGTCATATGAAGCCCACTACAGTGACATTGCAGTTGGTAGATAGATCGTTAGCGCAACCTGAAAGACAAATTAAAGACATTCTAATTCGCATTGATAAGTTTATGTTCCCAACGGATTTCATTATCCTCGATTTTGAAACAGATAAAGAGGTGCTCATAATCTTGGGATACCCATTCCTCGCCACTAGTCGTACTCTTATCAACGTGTACAAAGGCGAACTCATAATGTGACATAACGATGAACATGTCACTTTCAGTGTTTTTAAGGTAATTCCCTACAAAGACAAAGAAGAATGTCACCACATTGATGTGTTGGACACGCATTAATTGAGGAGGAATTCAATGAGTGAAGCACAATAGTCCCAGAAGAATTTGTGGTGACAATAGAGGAAGATTTTCTAGTTGACTATGATAACAAAGTTGAGGTGAATAATATTGAGTTTAGGCATGGCTGGCAAATGGAATCTTTAGATTTGACCAATAGAACGACTCCAGTATTTAAGCCATCTATTGAAGAAGCTCCTACTTTGGAGTTGAATCCATTACTTACCCATTTGAAGGATGTTTTTCTTGGTGATAATGATACACTGCCAATTATTGTCTCTGCAACTCTCGACGCAATTCAGGAGAAAAATTGATCCATATATTGAAACAACATAAGCGTACGAATGTCTGGAGTATTACAGATATTAGAGGCATTAGTCCCTCTTTTTACATGCAAAAATTTCAGTTAGAAGACGAATGAAAGCAGTCAATTGAACAGCAAAGAAGATTGAATGAAAAATAAAAGAGGTGGTTAAAAAGGAAATAATTAAGTGGTTGGATGCGGTTATTATCTACCCAATTTCTGATAGCACTTGGGTGAGCCCAGTCCAATGTGTTCCAAAAAAAGTGGTATCACGGTGGTAAGTAATGACAAGGATGAACTAATCCCTACTCGCATTCCTACGGGTTGGCGAGTGTGCATGGGTTATCGTCGATTGAATGTAGCCACAAAGAAGGATCATTTCCCACTTCCCTTCATCGATCAAATGCTGGATAGGCTTGTTGGAAAAGCCTATTATTGCTTTCTCGATGGCTATTTTGGCTACAATCAGATAGAAATTACGCCGGAGGGTCAAGCAAAAATGACTTTTACTTGTCCTTTAGGCACTTTTGCCTTCTGTCAAATGTCGTTTGGTCTCTCCAATGCAACGACCACATTTCAGAAGTGCATAATGGCAAGATTTTTAAACATGATTGAGGACTTATTAGAGGTATTCATGGATGATTTTTCTGTTTATGGAAATACTTTTGATAAATACGCTGACAACTTGGCCAGAGTTTTAAAGCGATGTGAAGACACAAATCTTGTGCTGAATTAGGAGAAATGCCACTTCATGGCAACGAAAGACATTGTCCTAGGTTATCGAATTTCTTGTCAGGACATTGAAGCGGATAAAGCGTAGGTTGAAATTATTGAGAAGTTACCCCCGCCAACTAATGTAAAGGGTATTCAGAGTTTTCTCGGACACGTATGTTTTTATCGAAGATTTATCCGTGATTTCTTAAAAATTGCAAAACATCTCTGCTCGTTATTGGAACAAAATAAAAAATTTCTATTTAATGATGCATGTTTGGTTGCATTTATGCAAATAAAGAAATAGCTTGTGCAAGCACCCATTGTCGTTGCACCAGATTGGTCGCAACCATTTAAAGTAATGTGTGATGTAAGTGATTTCGCTGTGGGTGTAGTATTAGGACAATGTAAGAAAAGAGTATTTCACGCTATATATTACGCCAGCAAGACTCTCACAGAAGCTCAGATTAATTACACAACCATAGAGAAAGAGTTGTCGGTTGTAGTCTTTGCTTTCGACAAATTTCACTCATATCTTGTTAGTGAAAAGGTTACTGTATTTACTGACCATTCAACGTTGAGATATCTTTTTGCAAAGAAGGACGCTAAACCAAGATTGATACGATGGATCATATTACTACAAGAGTTTGACATAGAGATAAAGGATCGCAAAGGGTCGGAAATCCAAGTGGCAGATCACCTGTCTCGTATGGAAGTAGGTAGTGAAGACGAAAATACATTTCAAATTGTCGACACATTTCCTAATGAGAAGCTATTTGCTGTCGGCATAACCCCATGGTATGAGGATGTGGTCAATTACTTGGTATGTAGAAGGTTACCTTTACGTATAACAAGCCACAAGAAAGAAAAGTTTCTTCGCGACATCGAGAAATGTTACTGGAATGAGTCATACCTATTCAAGGTATGCAATGACAATATAATTAGGCATTATGTTCTAGAAGAAGAAATTCTTTCAATCCTGAAGCATTGTCATGATGCCCCTCATGGAGGTTATTTTGGTGGCATAAGAACTATTGCAAAGGTTCTTCAGTCAGGATTTTATTGGCCTTCATTATTTAAAGACGCCCACAACTTTGTGCACCAATGTGATAAATGTCAGTGCACTGGATCAATATCTCGACGTAATGAGATGTTGCAATAATCAATCATGGAGGTTAAACACTTTAATGTTTAGGGTATGGACTTCATGGGACCATTTCCAAGTTCGTTTGGAAATGTTTATATCCTAGTTACTGTTGACTATGTGTCAAAGTGGGTGGAGGCCATTGTTGTCCCAAAAGATGATGCAAGGACAGTGCTGAAGTTTTTCCACAAGTATATACCCACTCGTTTTGGCACGCCTAAGGCATTGATCAGCGACCAAGGCACTCACTTCCACTACAATCAAGTAGCAGCCGTACTGAAGCGGTATAGAGTTAACCATAGAATGGTGACCACATACCATCCATAAACAAACAAACAAGCTGAAGTTTCCAATTGACAAATCAAGAATATTCTCGAGAAAGTGGTGAATCCATCAAGGAAAGATTGGTCTTCTAGGCTTGATGATACGTTGTGGGCATTACAGATAGCATGCAAAACTCCATGTGGGATGTCGCCATATCAACTTGTATTTGGTAAAGCATGTCACTTGCCCGTGGAATTAGAACATAAAGCATTGTGGGCAATCAGACAAGTGAACATGAATTACGAGGCTACTGGAAAGAAAAGGCTGTTGGACATCACTGAACTTGAGGAAATTCAACGTAATGCTTATGAAATTGTCGCAATCTATAAGGAAAAGACCAAGCGATGACATGACAATAGTATGTTGCAGCAACAATTTACTAAAGGACAACAGGTGCTATTATTTAACACTCAACTAAAATTGCATCTAGGTAAATTGTGCTCACAATGGTCTGGACCATTTGAAGTTGTCGAAGCATTTCCTCACGGTGCAATCATAATTAAAGACATAAATGATGGGCACCAATTTAAAGTGAATGGACAACGGCTGAAGCATTATCTTAGCCATAATGATAACAACCAGAAGAAGACCATTAATTTGGTCATATTTTTCTAACCTCTCTTTCCATTTTTATCATGTAATTTTAGTTTATTTTGTTTTTGTTTCAATTTATCTTCCTTACTTTTTTTGCAGGAATAAAGTTACTTAATTAGGATAGAGTTAAGTCACACAATGAACATCACAAGTGAATAAACCTATAAACGAATTCAAGATGAATTCAACTTGGGTCATGTTCGACATATTGCCAGTCAAGATAATCACATCTATGCCTCCGCTTCAATATCTAAGACAACCTATCTCCCCAATTAAACTTGATAGACAACATAATCGTCCTTTGAATCATTTTGATCAATATTCATTAAATGTTAGGTAATCAGTGATATAATATTTACTTATGCTTGTTTTTTCTTTTCATGAAAAATCATTAAGGATAAATATATAAAAGATAATAATTTTAACAATGGAATTTTATTAACCAATCTATTAAAACTTTTACAAGCATTGATAACGAAACAACTACACTAAGGGCATGGAATCCCAACATTATGAAACATGTTTTCTCTATGAATCGTAAGTTCTTTAAAAATTATTCGTCCTTAATGAAAAACAAATTTGGATGTCGTGACCTTCTCCACTAGATTGTCCATCTTCATCAATAATAGCCATAGGTGCACTGAATTTAATAAATGATGAAATAACTACACTAAGGGAACAAACCCTAATAGACAAAATAGTCCTAAGATTAGTCATTTTCTCATTCTAGCTCCATGGACTACGAAACATTTAAGTTACCTACTAATATAAGTTGTTTTCTATATTACAATTAGATCTTATAATGCACCTCGCTATTAGTTAAACGTTAGGCAATCAATGATTCGATATTTACTTATTCATTTATCTTTACATGCAACAACCATTGAGGGCATTCATACACAAAATATTAAATAATCATTGTGGAAATTTTATTTATTCAACGAGTTCAAAATATTACAAGTAATCAATGATAAAATAACTACATTAAGGGCACAAATCCTAACATGGGTAGGAGTCCTTCATAAAAATATTGGATAAGAAACTATTTCGAAATTCCATATTGAGGCAACTAACACACAATTGCTTGAATATCTCTTAATATTCATGAAGGATTTTCATTTCTCTTTGCTTGATTCCAGAAATCTTCTTCCAAATAGAAGTAGTACTGAAATAGAAAAATGACCTAAAATTAATCTTGCCATATTTGACCGTGTGGTTATAGTTTTATAGGGCTTGATTTGTTCTTTAGATACTACTTGAGGTATCATGTTTGGATATTACACTTAGAATTTCTTTAGATGCTTATGAATCTTCACTTTCTAGTCCATGAAAAGTAAGCAGCAGATGCATTAATCCATATTTTAATTCAAATGATACCTCTAATTTAGGATACTTGATGCAAAGTGATTTTTTATTCAAATCTAGTCCATCTAACTTTCTCATAGTTCTTTCTTAATTGGCCTCCCTTCTTCAATTTTTTATTTCCTAGATGAATCAACTAAATTAAACATTGTTTCTAGGTTGGTAGATGAAGAAAATTGGTTGGATCACAATTTAGCTTCCTTCTTAGTCTTTGAGCAGTTTTCTCAATCTGAAGATTGCATTGGAATTCACTTGCATGGAAAGATTGAAGCATAAAAAATAAATTATCGACATTAATTCTCGAAAATGACGTCAAAATTTTGACGAGTGACAAAACCAACAAAAATAAACTTTCTACTCACAAATATAAAATTTGTATATAATAGTGAGCAAGTGTTGGATCTGGTGCCCTACGTGTAGTATATTAGTTTGTACATTTGTGATTTTTTCGAATAGATTGATTAATAAAATTATTCATGAATTACATTAATACCTTTTGTTTAATGTTCTTACGTGGTTTTTGCATGTAAAGCAAAATAGCAGCATATATTAGTTTACTAGTTGTCTAATGTTTAACTAATACTAAGCGATATTACGTGATTGGATCGTAATATGAAAAAATAACTTATATTAATTGATGAACTTAAACATATTAATCTAATCGGAAATGAACAAACCAATTGAAAGATTAATATATATTAAAAATGTTTATTTTTATATTTTAAATTATGATTTCATTATCATGTTATTAATATCTCGTATCATAATCTCATATCGTCTCGTGTCTCACACATAGTGTTAAAAAAGTTTTGTATTAGTTGATAGAAAGATCTTTTTGAGATTAAAAAACATAACACAATCAAATACATATTTAAGCCTAATAATAATAAGCAATTAGAAAACATATGTTTAGCTTAATGATAAAATTAATTAATAACTCAAAATTTACTTTCTTGGAATAAAATCACCTTCCCTCAAATAATTTTTATTTTGTTGAAAAAAGCCCATAAAATTTGTAAGTTTTGTTTCCTAAAAATCAAATCTTAAATAAAAATAAGGCTTAAGGTGTAAAATTTCCTTAAACATTTTCGAAAAAAAGCAATTAAGCCATTTTTTTTTTCACTCACTTGGGTTTACAATGCATCAAAAAGACTCTCAAACTTTAAAAAAAAATTGAACCCTTGCTTTTGTTTATATTCACTTGGATATTTGAACTTTTACAATGCATTGAAAAGACCCTCAAACTTTTTCAAAAATAAACTGATTAAGCCCCTATATTTTTTTTACTCACTTGGGTACTTGAACTTTCACAATGCATAAGAAATACCTTCAAATTTTTTCAAAAAAAGAAACTAAGCCCTTATTTTTTGCAGTCAATTTGGTACTTGAACTTTCAAAATGCATCAAAAAGGCCCTCAAACGTTAAAAAAAAAAGCAATTAAGCTCATGCTTTTGTTTGCACTCACTTGGATACTTAAACTTTCACAATAAATAAAAAAACCCTCAAACTTTTTCAAAAAAAGCAATTAAGCCCTTGCTTTTTTTTTAACTCACTTGGGTATTTGAACTTTCACAATGCATCAAAAAGACCCTCAAACATTTTTTGTTTTAAAAAAAAAAGAAGCAATTAAGCCATTGCTTTTGTTTGCACTCACTTGGATACTTGAAGTTTCACAATACATTAAAAAGACTCTCAAAATTTTTAAAAAAAATCAATTAAGCCCCTACAATAACACCTATAACCCGTTTTCGACGTCAGAATAGGGTTACAGAGTATTATCGTACAAATCGAAACATTTCAGAACTAATAGCATTCAATTATCACATTAATTTAATATATACATATGTGATTCAAATGGAGTAAAACATACATTTATTGGCCATAAATCGAGCCTACAAGGTCTTAAAATTTGTTTAGGAACAATCAGGGACCAATTCGAAACAAATTAAAACATTCAGGGAAAAACTAAAACATTTCACTACAGGGGTTAAACGACCGTACGTCCACCCATGTAACTCACTGACTTGGTTTACACGCCCGTGTCTCCGCCCGTGTACCTACCTATGTAACTCATTAACTTGGGTCACATGACCTTGTCACAGACTGTGTGAACCCTGCACCTATCTCACTCAGGGCACACGCTCGTGTGGGTTGCTCGTGTGATACACTATCATTTGTGCCCAAAAGTGAACTAAATCATGCTCATTTTTCATCTAATTGCATAGGTACCTAAACCAATTCATAACACATGATCACAAGACTATAAACACACTTAAGAACAACCAAAACATGCAAATATCAACCGGCTAAGACCAAACCAATGTATCATACATGAAATCACAACATAATGTACTTATCAATTCATTATCTTAGCTATCACCTACAAGTCATAACAAACACACAACTAAACTATTTTTATCTCATCATACCATACCCTGAACATGACAATTACCATTTCACGTTAGGCTATTTAAGCACCAACCTTGAATCAAACCCATATATCAAACGCATAACACATACACACTATAATAAACTTATGAACCTTTACAAGCATAGCCAAAATTTCCTATTACATGCCATATAAGCCAAGTAAAATTTCAAAATCTACCAAAGAGGTCCTCGAATAGTGTGATTCTTCGAGTTGATCCAATCTCCCGCTTCCACAAAAATGTAATCTACAAAGAAAAGGACAAAGACACAAGTAAGCTTACGTAAAGCTTAGTAAGTTTGTCGTTTAAATAATAAATCTTACCAAATTAAACATAACAATTCAAATAATGAGAGTAAGGAACAGAGTTCTTGTCAATCACAACTTATAACAGGTGAGTAATGCTCAATACAATAGTACAAATCAGTTTTCACATTTCGATAACTTTCAAAGACCAATAAACATAGCCCGATGAATGATATGTGGATGCGAGTACCCGGTTAACCATCCAGCACACCAGATGCTCATATGAGCCAGACCAACCAATACACACCACGATACCAAGTGCCTAGCCTGTAGACTCACATCTGTCCCCGTAACACACCATAAAACATCGTAATATAACATGATAGTCTGCAATAAATGCATGACCTGGGCATATCGAATGAACAAATAATATAAAGAAATCATCTCCATTACTCAGATCAACCTCGTATTGTGCAAAAATAACCTATTGGCATGTCAGTCGTACTCTATCCTATGTTCATCGGTTCAGAGCATTCCATCACAGAACAATGCAATCTCAAATCATTTGACCATTCTTAAATACAAAATCAAGATATATGGCATTCACAATTTAGTTCACCATGCACATTTAAAATGAATTGAATTTAAACCATACAAACTTACCTAATTACTACAAAATGACAAAATACAAGGACTATTCTGCAACCTTCTCTTTTCCACAATTATCAGCTCGTTCTTGATCTAGAATAATAATTCCATTCAATTCACTAATTCTAACAGCAAAAATCACTCATTTTATGCAATTAGGTCCTTTTAGAAATTTTTACAAAATTACCCTTAATATTTTACTTTTATGCAATTTAATCCCTAAGCTTAAAACATGCAAATTAACCATTTTTACTCACATTCAAGCTTGGTCGAATATACAAGGGCCTCATTACAACCCATTCCTGCAATTATTTCATAACAAGTACTAGCAATTTAATCACTCTAACTATTTAGTTAGTGGCAGAGCCACGTTGAGACTTAGGGGGCCATGACCCCCAAAAGTTTAAAAGTTTTTCAATTTAGCCCTTAGTAAATATACTGTGGCCCTCCCAAAAATATAAGAAGGCCCCCAAGGTTTAAGATTTTTGAAAATTTCCTTTTTGTATATATATTATAGTTCCCTTAAAATGGTAAAATTTTAATTTAGGCCCTTTATAATTTATAAAATTTTAAAATAGTAATGGTAACATTACATTTTGTCCCCCTCAAAAATGATAAAAATTTAATTTAACCCTTTAAAAATAATAAAGATATAGGCTTTTAAAATGATGGAATTGCATTTATACTATTATAAAAATATACAATTTAATTCCGAGCCCCTCTCAAAAAAATTTCTAGCTCTACCACTATATTTAGTCCTTAAACTTTAAAATCATCAAAAACTACTTTACAAAATAGTCACAACTAACAACAAAGCTTAAAAATCTTTCATAAATATTTAAGAACAACTCACTCTCATCAATGGCAAAATCCAAAACATTTGATAGTTTTACAAATTAGTCCTCGAGTTAGCTAGGTTAAGCTAATACGAACTTAAAAACATAAAAATTACTAAAAACGGACAAGATTTACTCACCTATTTGACGAACCATAGCTAACCAAAGCTTTTCCTGTCCTTTAATGGCTAATTCAATTTTCAAATTAGAATGGTGTAGAAGATTACACCAATTTCCAACATCTTTTTTAACCATTTAATTGCCAAATTACTAATTTACCCTTTTGTAATAACATTCAATTTTCACAATTATAAGCCTACAATTGTCCACCATCCTTAACTATGGTTTAATTACTCTTTAGGTCCACTACTCTCTTAAGCTATGGCTATTTAACACTTTACAATAATGCAAGTAACTTTTGTAGCTTTTACGATTTAGTCTTTTTTAATTAATTAACTATCCAAATGATAAAATTTCATAACACAATTTTAATACGAAGCTAATGACTTGGCTGTTACACCTACTTTTTTTGCACACACTTGGGTACTTGAACTTTCACAATCCATCAAAAATACCCTTAAACTTTTCAAAAAAAGTAACTAAGCCCCTGTTTTTTTTTTGCACCCAATTGGGTATTTGAACTTTCAAAATGCATAAAAAAAGGCCCTCAAACTTTTTCAAAAAAAAAAGTAATTAAGCTTCTGCTTTTGTTTATACTCATTTGGGTACTTGAACTTTCACAATGCATCAAAAACACCCTCAAACTTTAAAAAAAACAATTAAGCCCCTGCTTTTTTTGCGCTCACTTGGGTACTTGAACTTTCACAATGCATAAAAAAAACCTCAAACTTTTTCACAAAATGCAATTAAGCCCCTACTTTTTTGCACTCAATTGAGTACTTGAACTTTCAAAATGCATAAAAAAAGACCTTAATATTTTTCGAAAAAAGAAATTAAGTCCCTATTTTTTTCACTCAATTGGGTACTTGAATCGTCCTTAATTTTTCCCAGTTAAAGCCACCACCACGTGTCACAACCATAGCGTGACATGTGTCAAAAATGATAAAAAAATAAAAATCAATAAAATTATAAAAATAATTAAATTTTAATAAAAATATAAAAATATTTAAAATTCTTAGAAATTAGAAATATTTTTATAAAATATATAGAAATATAGAAAAAAATTATACAATTTTATAAAGATGTAAGAAAATTATAAAAAATGCAAAGAAATATAAAATTCGTAAAACATTATAAAAATTATCGTACTAAAAGAAGTATTTTATAATTTTTCTATAACTTTTATTGATTTTTATTTTTTTATCATTTTTTACCACATGTCATGTTGTGTTGCGACACATGATGGCTTTAATTGAAAAAAATTAGAGGTTGTTAACTTTAATGGTCAGCGGTTAAATTTAATGGTTAAAAGAACTTTTTATGCATTTTACAATTCTTTTACAATTTTTATAATTTTTTTATGATTTTATGATTTTATGATTTTTTTCTAAATTTTTATATTTTTATTAAAATTTAATAGCTTTTATAAATTTTATTGATTTTTAGTTTTTATAATTTTTTTGCCACATGTCACGTCGTGATTGTGAAATGGGATGGCTTTAATTGAAAAAAATTAGTGGCAGTTAACTATAACGGTCAACTGTTAAATTTATTGGTCAAAGTGTTGGAAAAACATCCTTTTGAAAACGATTTTTTTGCACTGCAGAAAATTAAAATATTGAAAACCAACTCGGTTTATGATATTTACAGCAATAAACTTTAACCGAATTTGTACCTTTGATTTCGGCTTAGCGGATGTTCGCTATACCTGACTTTCAACCAAACGATCTTCTCAATTATTCTTGTACTACGAATTGCTTCGAGTGTGGGCTTAAACCAATTGAATCGAAACATAGAACTAGAAAAAGTTCTCTCCTTTTGGGTTGAAAACGAAAATCCTCTTTTCTTAATAAAAATCGGTAGAATTGTTATTTTGAAAAAATATATGTAATAGTTGAGAATAAATTCTCTCTATTTTCAACAGAATAACAACCTTTCAAAATTGTGTTAATAGCTCTACCGATGCCATTTATTTATAGGAAGAGAATGTAGAGTCCTTGTTGGGTTGTAGTGGTTTATTTTAAATAGAAAAACAATATCCTACTTAGAATAAGACTAGGGTAGACAACACACCCTAGTATTCCTACTAGGGTTGTCGCCCCCTTCATGTCAATGAGGGGTTTTTGGGTTTTTCTCACATCGGGTCCAATTACGAGTACTTCTTGGACTTTTTTGACCTAGTACTTTGTAATGTGATCCAATCTGATTCAGTTTTCTATTTCCCAAAATAAACTTTAATATTTATATATAAAATAATTTTCTCATCTCTATTTTACCCCCAATAAAAATTTGATGATTTTATCCCTGGTAAAATTTTGACAATTTTGTCCTTGATAACATTTTGAGAAAATATGTTCAATATTTCACAGCTCAACATGTCCACTATGACCAAATGATTTGTTTTCATTTTTGAGCTTTAAAACAGTCTGAAAACATAAACTCATTCTTCCGATCATTTTTTAAGTTATCCATATATGACTGCAAATGGATCATTTCCATTTTCAGAAACCTACTTGCATTTCCAAATGATTTCATTTCTCCATTTCGGAGAAAACCATAATCATTCTTAAATGATTCCCATTTTCCCATTTATCTTTTCCTATTCATTCTGCTCATTTCTATTCAAACACCCAATTCATTTCTGGTTTCAACGAGCTAGTAGAGGGACTGATTGAACATATGCAGTAAGGTTTAAATGATTTATAATTAAGTTTAAGCTTTTCGCCTATTAATTATGAACATATTTAGTCACGAAGTTATTCCATTATACTATTGTGACTGAGCTCTGCCCAACAACATATCATTACAAAAGCAACTACTCAGTGCTCGTCTAATGACTTGTCATAAGTGTATTATCCTCATAGGATGTCCTTGATCTCTTTGGGATAACATCTATTCTCCCAATATTATTTTAATTTATCTTATGGTAACCGTTACATCTTCCTTAATAAAAAGTCAATCATGATCAAATAGTGATCAAGTCATCTATCACAAAGACGGACGACCCGTGATCACATTTACTTTTCATCGATCAAGTAATTCCAATGAGGGTTACTATTTATCCATGTAATTTTATTATTGTGAATGACGCTACATACTACAAAAGTCGTACACTCAACGCACTAACTTTCAGTTGCTTATCTATTTGAACTCAGGTTTTTACTTACATCAAAGTGTACGAGTCACACATATATAATCTGTCATTCACTCAGGATTTAGGTATGCAATACTATGAACATCACAAGTTTAAGAGCCTTTTTGATGTATTTTGAAAGTTTAAGTACTCAATTGAATGAAAAAAAAACTTGATTATTTTTATAAAAAAAGTTTAAGAAATTTTTACACTTTTAAACCTAAAAATAAATTAAAAATTTTGGCCAATAATAATAATAAATGGGTATCATCAAAGGCAGCGTTGAAGAAGTGCATAACTAAAATTGAGGCACAGGCCAGAGTATGACGTGGCAATCCACCTCCATAATAAAACAAACAAACAAACAAACAAGTCCCACTCACTCAAAAACCTCATTTCTTTCTTTCATTTTTTTTTTATTTTTCTTCCCTTTGTGTTTCTCAGCTGAAATAATACCAAACCCAAAAAGAAAAAACAAAGTTCAAATCTCTCTTGAAACTTCTTCGATTTCTCATCCCAAAATAAAATAAAAATAAAATTCCCCCCAAATTCTTTTTTAAAAAATCCCTTCTTTTCTCCCCATTAAATTCGCTCGAGCTCTCCCTCAATCCAATTTAAACACTTATTGAACTTGATGATCTAGGGTTTTTTAATTTTCAGCTGTCAATTATTATTCAAAAACCGAAATTTTGTTGTTTGGGGGATAAGAAAATCGAAAAAGAATCATGGAAATGGAGATAGTAGGTGATGTGGCATCTCTTGACCCTGATTTACTTCAGCTCCCTGAGCTCTCTCCTTTAGCTCTCAAATCCAATCCTTTTCTCGCTGAACAGCTCTTCTCTCTTTGGCTTTCCCTCCCAGAAACTGGTCGCCTGGTAAGCTTTGTTTTTTTTACTAATAAAATGATCTTGCTTTTCAGATCTTTCTTGTTTCTATTTATGACCTTTTTTTTTGTTTGATTAAAATTAGGTTAAGAATCTGCTCACTGATGTGAAAACGGGGACGTCCACTGGGAATTCGATGAGTATTAATGTTTCTACAACCAATTCATTGCCTTCCATGTTTCCTGCTGCAAGTACTCCTCCGCTATCACCTCGTAGTACTTCCGGTTCTCCTCGTACTGTCAAACAACGGTCTGGTCTTTCTTCTTTAGGTTCGCCTCTTAAAATAGTTAGTGAACCAGTCCGTGAAGTCATACCCCAGGTTAGTTGACAAATTTAAAAGTGCTTTTATTGAATAGACGGTTGCTGATAATAGAGTTCTAAGGAAAAGAAATGTTGATTTTTTTTTTTTTTTTTGCAGTTTTACTTTAAAAATGGTTGTCCACCTCCAAATGAATTGAAAGAGCAGTGCTTGTTTGCGATTGATAAGCACTTTTATGGTCATTTGGGATTGCAGATTCATGGTGAAGAAACGTTCATGGTTTTTAGTCAGAATTGGCTTTTGTATTTTCCTGGTTAATGCTGGTGTTGTTAAATGTTTTGTGTTTTGCATGGCAGAGTTTAAGGCGGTAGCTAAAGAGATTTGCAAGTTACCATCTTTTTTCTCTACCGCTCTGTTTAGGAAAATTGATATCAACAATAGAGGTATTGTTTCCAGGTATGTTTCAGTGTTCTTATTATTTAATAGTTTCTTGATATGCGTAGCGGTCTAATTTACATGATGTCTTTGTTGGACTAGGACCATTGATTCATAGATTGTAATAGATGAAGCACCTGCTACAAAAATGTTGTTAACCTTACAACAGACTTTGTGACCACACTCCTTTTAATCCAAAAGGTTTTTGTTGTGGTTGCAAATCTCCATTTTTATTAGAGACCCCTTGCTCTGGAATCAGGAATAGCCTGATTAGTAGTGATATATGATCTTTGAATAGTAGTGCTATATGATCCTTGACTATATAGGCATTTCCATGGTCTGCATCTCTTTTTGAGTTAATTCTTTGACTGTGCATTAATAGGCTGTGATTGGTAGTTAAGGGAAGGGTTGGATGGCTGTCCTAATTACAGGAAACTCCTGACATGGGTTTTGATTGACTCTGTGCTGAAGCTTTGATATTACAATGGTTGAATAGAGCTTTAGAAATTGAGTACTTATGTACTCTTGTTTATGGTTTAGGATGGTGAGTGAATGATGGTGCTTACCTGTTCTTTATGCTAAAAAAGCTTGAATAGTTTTTTATGGTAAGGAACCTTGCGATACTCTTATAAACTTTCATTATTATTATTTATATTTTAGGCCCTTCTTATATTATGTAAACTTGTTATCAAAGACTTGATTTTGTCTATGAAACATAATAAGTTATTACAGAATTATGAAATTATAAGTTCTCGGATTGTTTAACTTCTGTTTTTAAAGTAAATACATTTAAATTTGGTGTGAACTTATGTATGCTGGAATGAATCTTAGGGATCAATTTGTCAATTATTGGATTGGAGGCAACATGTTAACAGTGGATTTAGCAACCCAAATCTATACAATTCTTAAGCAACCTGATTGCAGATACCTTACTCAGGTATATTCAGAAATCCTCAATGCATATTACTTGAACATATCCAAAGGACAACTCAGACCAGGAAAGAAAGTACTGTGATTTCATTAATGTGCATCCATGTGCCTTGTTAATTTTAGTAGTTGAAGAGGAAGACTTGTGGTTGCACAGTTAATAAGTTATGTGCCTTCTTTAAGTAATTGGTACTTAATGCAGGATGATTTCAGACCCATTTTACATGAACTTTTGGCATCTCATTCAGGGCTGGAGTTTTTACAAAGTACCCCAGAATTTCAGGAAAGATATGGTATGACAACAATCATTTGAAGAAATATATTTGTTAATTTAAGTATCTATTCCTGTTGTCTAGAATCCACACTTCACGCATGTAAAAGGGCCCAAAACTCATCAGATTGTAGCTTACTGCATTTCTGTGTTCGTATGTTAAAATGTAGTGTCACTGAATTGGATTTAGTCCCAGCATTTGTTGCTAGGTCTACCCTAGCAATAGAACTATTGCAAAATTACTTGGCATTCTGCATCCTGTGATATTACTTTTAGGCCTGTTCTCTTTTGTCTATATTAAGTTCTTTTTCTTGTCAGCTAGTAATGTGATATGCTTTGACTAATATGGTTCTAGTCCCTCTACCATGCTGAATTTGGGATTTAATCCTTCTATTTTAGTTTGAAAAAATTTGGTCTCTCTAATTTTATAATGTTATTAGTAGATCCAAATTGATAACACTGTTAACTGCTGCCGTTAAAGTGATGATGTGGATTTTCTTGAATCTGTCAACACTATTAACAGTGTTATCAGTCAGCAGTTAATACTATTAACATTGTAACAGTAGCAATTAATGTTATTAGTGGGTTCAAATTGGTAATGCTGTTAACTGTTGCTGGTAATGTGATGACATGGATTTCCACGAATCTGTTAACACTGTTATCAGTTAACAGTTAATACTGTTAGCTCTTTAAGGTAGTAATGGCGTTTCAATCTTAACCTATTAATAGCAATATAAAAGAAGAGGGATTAAATCTCAAATTTCAAGATAGTAGAGTGACTAAAACTATTATTAGATCGATATGATTCTGCTCTTACGTTTTTTTACTTCTTTTGTTTGTAACAGCTGAAACTGTCATATACAGAATATTTTACTATATAAATAGATCAGAAACAGGTCGTCTTACCCTCCGGGAGTTGAAGCGTGGGAACTTAATTGCTGCAATGCAGCATGTGGATGAAGAGGAAGATATTAACAAAGTATTAAGGTAAAATAGTCAGCTGAAAGCATGCAGTTAGATAACTTGTTTCTTATTCAGCATTTTGGTCTTTGTTCTTTATATGATGAATTAACTTTTTATTCTAATATTTTCTTATTGCAGGTACTTTTCTTACGAACACTTCTATGTAATATACTGCAAGTTTTGGGAGCTCGACACCGACCATGATTTTTTGATAGACAAAGAGAACCTTATCAGATATGGTAACCATGCTCTTACCTACCGGATTGTTGATAGAATTTTTTCTCAGGTTTGAATGTCTCATTATTTTCTATTATTTACATAAATCATATCAGATTTAAGTGGCAAGTTTTCCTGCTATATCAGAGAATAAATAAAAGAGAGAATCTTTTTGGTTTTTCAGGTTCCAAGGAAATTTAGAAGTAGGGTTGAGGGAAAAATGGGTTATGAAGACTTTGTTTACTTTATATTGTCAGAGGAGGATAAATCTTCAGAACCTGGTCTGGAGTACTGGTATATTTCCTATCCGTTTCCTTAGTTGAAGCACATAAATACTACCTTTTCTGGTGATCTCTTGCTGGTTTTATGTGTATATGATGTTGGAAGTCCATCTAGAAACTTATGGACTGTGTTCTTAACCTCTCTTGTTTCTGAGTTGCAAACAAATTTGAGTATTTTGGTTCATCATATGTATTTGTTGATTGCCTGTTCTTTTAGTGCAATCCAAATTGTTGATAGTTTGCTTATGGATCCTTTTCAACCAATAAGATATGAGAGATCAATGAATGATAGATCAAGATGATACTAAAGAGCTCACATGTTAGAGCCTTATATTCTCTTATTTTTCCTGTGAATCACCGTTAGGACAAACAAATTGAAAATATTCTAAATTGTTCTTCCTTTTGACTGCTAGGCTGAGAAATTGTTTTAGAATGCCTGCCTATGTTTGAAGAATTTAAAGTTTGCAATCTCTGATCATGGCAATGAGCTTGTTTGATAAAATTTTGCTGCATTTTTCTTATTAGCCTCATTTTTGGTATAACCAATATTTAATAATTACAATGTTACCTGACCGGCCAGTTCGTTCGATTCAGGTTTAAATGCATTGATTTAGATGGAAATGGGGTGCTCACACCAAATGAAATGCAATTCTTTTATGAGGAGCAGTTACATCGGATGGAGTGTATGACCCAAGAACCAGTGCTATTTGAGGATATATTGTGCCAGATTTTTGACATGATTGGACCAGAGGTCACCCCTGGATTCTCTACTGATGTATCATCTGTCTTTTGACTGCATTTAGACATACATTACAGCATACAACATAATTCTGCATGACTAGTGCTAATACGTGATTGGTTGATTACAGAACAAGGGCTACATTACTCTACGTGACTTAAAGGGATGCAAACTTTCTGGGAATGTATTCAATATTCTTTTCAATCTCAATAAGTTTATTGCTTTTGAAAGTCGTGACCCTTTTCTTATTCGTCAGGTAAATGCATGTTTAACTTTGAACTTTAGCATAATTTTATGTAATATTTCTTCTTAAAGTGCTGATCACAAGATATATTTATATTAGGAGCGTGAAAATCCAACATTGACAGAGTGGGATCGCTTTGCACATAGAGAATATATCAGGCTTTCTATGGAAGAAGATGTCGAGGATGCTTCAAATGGAAGCGGGGATATCTGGGATGAATCATTTGAAGCTCCCTTTTGAAATTAGTTAGGTACGTTGAGAAGAGGTCGTTGTTGTTGTTGTTGTGTTGTAAATACATGAGAGTGAAAATTGTTATCTTTTCCAGGTTTTTTTTCTTTTAATTGCTGAAATGATAAATTACAAGTTTTATATCTAGATGATTCATATCGGGTGGTCATGTTACTGAAATCATTATGAATGAGTATAAATTTGAAGAAACTAGAGTACCCCAAATTAGACAGCTCTAGATGCATAGAGATGTATGTGACCGTGTCTTTAACCCGATATCTCTTAAGCATATAATCTGTTTGAGGAATTTGGTTCTGGGTTTTGAGCATTTCCAGAGGTCTACACTCTACAACAAACGGAGGTTTGTGTATTAATCAAACTGGTTTTTGCTCAAACCGGTGTTAATCTAGTTGTTGGGAACACATTGATAGTGGAGATGGGAATGTCAAGAGCTTTCTGCTTGTATCTTCTAGCTCAGAATACCAGAAGCTTTATTGATTGTGTAGGAGCAGTTGCAGAAATAGGGAACATTTAATGATATGATAGCTGAGATTAATGTAAAATGAAAATCAAATTTTTGTTCTTAAAATTGGTCAATCTCTGTTTTATTCTCTGCTTTAATCTCGTAAGCTGACACTCATAATATATACTAGAACTAGAATCACCCCCCGTTTTTCAAATATAATATCATTTCTATTTAATTAATAACAAATTTTAACTATTTAATAAGAGTTATTGTATTTACTAATAATATCTTACATTCAATTATTAATGAAAGTTATATATAGGTTCCAATATGGATTTTAAGTCCGGGTCTTGAGTCATCCTTTTTAATTTTTGAATATTTTTTATTTTTATTTCCAATAAATGATTTTTATAAATAAAAAATTGAGAAACACAGTTGATAAATAAGAATAAAAATGTTAATAAAAACATGTTTGGTACTTATTTTCTTATAATGGAAGTATGAGAAATACATATATTGTTTGGATTTGAACTAAGTACCATATTTAGCATTTGAATTCTTTTTTACGTTTATATCGATCGAATCAAAGTATACTGTTATTTTTATTTTTTTAAAAGTATTTTTTAATATATGTAACCAAATATCTTTTTCAATATTATTTTTGAGAAAAAATAATTAAAATTACCTATATTTCTCGAAATAAAATTGCCCTTGTAAAGTAGATAAAAATACTAAATTGATAAGTGACCATACTGATTAATTCTTCTATATACATAATTTTAAAATAAATTAAAAATAAAAAAATAGAGCAAATTGATGTGAATCATAAATGTTTTATTACAAATTATCTTGAAAGTCAATATGTAAGTGTACATTAAACACATCATTTAATAATAAAATAAAATAAAATAAATAATTTTTTAAATTAATAAATTTGGAATATATATTTAAATTACTTAAATAATAGTGGATAAAAAAGTAGAATGCTTTTTTGGCTGTTAATATTTTTAATAATTATTCCAATGGGAATATAATTTAACAAATGTTTTATTATATGAAGGGGAATGCATAAAAAATATTGTGATGAGTGGTAGAAATAAAAAGACAGAATAGGTATGATATTCTATTTTTTTACTATTATACCCAAGTATACTAATTGTATACTGATAGTTTGAATGTAGGCAAATGAATGCTTTAAAATATGAATCAGTGCTACAGAGAAGAGACTACTCTTCATTTTATTTAATATGTTGGGAAAAAATGTTGTTATAAATATTATTAAATAAATGTTCAACCTTTCATCTCCCTTGATCTTTAATCTTCCATCTTTTTTAATCTTTCATATTCTTGTGACTACTTTTTTCTATTTATGTATTAGAATATGAAGAGTTGAATCTCCCTATATATATAGAGGAATATGCTACTTGTAAATTAGAGGAAGATATAGAATGTAATACAAATTCTCATATTCTCATATCCATCATTTATCTATTATTTTTGTTTATAACACGTTATTAGCACGAGCTTGCTCGATAGTATTCAATATTTTTTGGAGAACAAGTAATCTTGACGTACAACGTTCTTGTTGAAGCAACAAGGTTAAGGTATGTGAATTTCTATATGTGCTTGAAAGATTTTGAGATTTCAATATTCTTAATGAAAACAACGTTAAAATGATATTCATTTTTTTTCTCGTATTTAAATATGAATTTATGTTTTATATATTCGATGATATGCTTGTTTATGATCTAAGACTTTGAATAAGATTGACGTATCAACAACTTGAATATTTTTTAGTTAAATATGTATATATTTCATAACATATGTCATTGACATGATTAAAAATAAAGTAATAATTTAAAAAAAAAAATATTTTATTTGGTGACTTTTATTAAATGTACTATGTTGCCTATTAGATTATTATTTTTGACACTAGAAGCTCATGTTTAATATTTGGATATGTCGTATGAAAAACTTAAAAAAAAAAGTTAAATATACTTGTACTGAATATATATCCAGTTGCATATGACATAGCTTATGACTATTTGTTTCCTTACGAATGAAATTTTTTATGGAAACCTTGATTATAGTAAATAAAATAATGTGATGTCTCTAGCTAATATTCCGTAAAATATTTTTTGGAGTACTCTATTGTTATGTTGATTAAATTGTAAGGTTGACATTAGTTATCATAAGATTTTAATAGATCTAGATGATCATATTTCTATACTTAAATTTGAATAGACATGAATAATAGTGCTTTCTCGCTTTAGTTGTTAGCTTAGAATATATAACTTGACACGAATAATTATGAGAAAGTTACCATTGTGAAAGTTCAATGATTATCATCTACATGAAGAATTAAGAGTGTGAACATCTAACTGTGAAAGATCCTCTTGATTATTGAATAATGTAATCATTTGGAAGAATGATTTTACCATTAGAAAACGATAATACTCTCTAAAGCTTGCTATGATTGAAATATCTTATGTGCTCTTGTAGCAGCAATATTGTGAAAAAGGCTTTAAAAGGTATTTGGAATGATCTCATGCCTTTTAGTGAAAAAAACTTCATTCCCTGAAGTGAATGTTACAACACATAACAACTATGAAAAATCAGAATATAGAAATCGTGGTTGCCGTTGTAATTGAGGATGTGGTTGGAGACATACTAATAATTGTTATCATGGTGGTTATAATAGTGGTACTTCTAACCACTAGAAAAAAATAATAAGTAAAATCAAGGAAATAGAGGTTAAAAATATTCGAAGGTTATTGAAAATTCATGCTACCAATGTTGTATGAAAATGCATTGGTCACATACATGTTGTATGTTTAAGCATCTAGTAAAATTTTATCAAAGCATCCATTAAAAAAAGGGAAACAATATTGAGACAAATTTTGTCCAAAATGATGAAATGTAAGATAATTTTTTCGGAAAAAGATGAAAATTTTCAATATGATGCTAAAGTTGGCAATGCATACAAGGATGATTAATATGTTTTTAGTTTGTGTCAAAATTTTGTTGAGATCCAAGCATTGAAATTTAATTGTTTGATTTAAGAATCATTAGAATCAATGTCTATTTGATATTTGCTTGAAGATAATCTTTTTCTCTTCATTACAAAGGATGCTTATAATCACTACTTCTCATTCATGGTAACCTAAGTTAGTCTAATAAACTTCTTTTGAAATTTGATTTGATTTTTATTAAGAAGTTTAATTTATATAATTTTCTATCCATAATTCTATGAATTTTTAAATCTCTTCATGTATTTAGTTATTGAGATTTTTATATAGAGATAAATGTTTTTATTTTTATTGGTTCATTTTAAATAGAATTGATTGGTTTAATTTTGATTTAGATTAAGATATATGATTATTGTGGAATCGGAGTAAAAGTACTTGTCATGAATTTTGAGATATTTACTTTATTTGGATAGTTTCATAGTTGAGGTGAAGATTAGGAAATGTTTATGTTTAAACCTTTATAGTTGTAAAGTTACTTTAATATGACATTATAATATTTTGCATTTTGTTGTGTTATGATATATATAAAAATATATATTATCTAACCATAGTGATTTATTTGTAACATGAATTTATTATTTATTATGTTTAATATATGTTTTATTTATACCTATTCATTTTATTTTTATATGAATAAATTAAGTATTTATTAAGGATATATAATAAAATGATTGCATACTCATATTGAATCAAGCTGTAAAAAGCTCTTGAAGAGCTAATATTTTACCTCCTTGAGATGTAAAATTTTGTAAAACATAAGATTATTTTTTCGATCAAGAAGATATATGTTGAAGGAAAATTTTCTATGTTTTACAAAATCATGGATAGAAATGACATGAGATACTCATGTTTTTATATTATAAATATTCCCAGAAGGAATACATTACACTTATATGAATGACATATGAGATAGTGAAAAGAAGTTCATAGTGTTGGTATGACCGGTTAGACCATCCCGAGTCAATGTTGAAGCAAAATAATTAGATGAAATTTTATATGAGTTTATTGAAGAATTAGAAGTTATATTTTAATAATTTTCATCATACTAGTTATTTGGACAACATATTGATCTAACATCAGCTAAAGTTAGAGGTCGGTTGCATTTTTCAATGATAACCAAATATTATATGAGCTCATGTATCACATGTGTGCAACCCGAAGTTTGTGATACTATTTCTTGAAATAATTTGATTGTGCACAATCTCTATAGAATGCAATTTGTGCTAACAACACTAGTGCATTATATCCCTAGCATGATTTTTGTAGTTTTAACTGGGATAATTTTAAGTTGTCTATTGCCTATATTATTTGGTTAGCAAAACAATGCCTCCATTTAGTTGCTTAACCATTAATATAAGAATTGCTTTACAATAAAGCATGTAATTTTATTTGCATCAAGCCTACATGTAAGAAATATTTATCTCGTGAGAATTGACTTTCATTTATAAGTCAATAGATTACAACTAAGAATATATGGATGTGCAATATCTATTTCATATTCCGCCATAATGCACTAAGATGGATCATCTAATATGAAGTTGAGAAATTTTAGAATTTTCATTAGATATTGAAGGGAGATATATTTATAATTTTGAAAAAAAAGTATCATCATGTTGCAAATTTTCTCGACATTAAGGGGAGACAAATTAGTTAAATAATTATGTCATCATTTTTCTTTTGTGATCCTCACTAATATTATGTGCACAAAGTTTGAAGGATACAAATTATTTGCTAGATATGTTTAGTGATGACATTTAGAGATTCCATATACTAGCTGATACATATACCAGCTAAAATGCTCCAAATAAATTATATGTCCCAGAAGGACAATGTGATAAAAAATAAGTCTTGAGTATGCTAGAAGCATGACAAGCTAGTCGACTCCATAAAACAAAAAATCATTGAAAGAAAGGAGAAAGAAATGAAGATGATCACATACTAAAAGGAGACGGGTACTCTTGAAGAGGTTCAAGGCATAACTTTTGATAAAACCCTAGAAGAGGTTCAGGTACCTGAAATTATGAATATAATGAGATATTTCAATTAGTTATGTCATAATTAAATATGATGGAGTTGAAAAAAAAATGAAATTGTTGTCGACAACGATAATAGACGTAGAACACTTCAATATTATGGAAAGTAAGGATCTTGAATGAAAATATACTTGAAAACATTGAGATGAGAACAAGTCATCAAAAATAAATAAGTGTTTCTATTATAACTTATGAAATGTATCTCGGACAAAAAGTCCAAACACTTAGAAGGTGTAAAGCCAAGAGGAGTACATGTTAGCATAATAGCAGAAAAAAATACAAATCATAATATATAGAATTGACTTGTAACAAGAACGTGCACAAGACACCTGATATTGATTATGAAGAAACATACTCTCCTGTGGTGGATGCAACTACTTTTAGGTTCTTGATTAGTCTGGAAATAAGAGAAGGGCTTGATTTATGCCTAATGGATATAGTTACAGCCTATTTATATGGCCACTTGATAATGACATTTACATGAAACTCCCAGAAGGTTTTAATATGCCAGAAGCAGCTAATTCAGGTTCTTGAGAACATTACTCAATCAAATTAAACATATCCCTTTATGGATTGAAACAATCTGGGTGCATGTGGCATAATTGTCTTAGTGAATACTTATTGAGGGATGACTATAAGAATGATCCCATTTCTCCATGCATTTTTATAAAGATGTTTGGATTAGGATTTATTATAATTGTTGTGTATGTTGATGATATTGAGACTCCTGAAGAGAATTTAGTGATAATGGAGTGCTTAAAGAAAGAATTTGAAATGAAAGACCTTGGAAAGACAAGATTTTATCTAGGGTTAGGATTACAAATTCAGCACCTAAAGAATGAAATCCTTATGCATCAAACAACATATATAGAAAAAGTGTTATGAAGATTTTACATGCATACCGTACATCCGTTGAGCACCTCAATGGTTGTTAGGTCACTTGAAGTAAATAAAGACCCTTTTCTATCCTCGGGAAAATGATGAAGATTTTTTTGGTCCTGAAGTACCACATTTAAGTGCTATTGGTGCATTGACGTATCTTGCTAGTTATACACGACTTGATATATCAATTTGCTGTCAACTTATTAGCAAGATTTAGCTCTTATCCAACCCGAAGACATTGGAATGAAGTTAAGCATGTTTTTTGTTATCTTCAAGGTACAAGAGATATGAGCTTATTTTTCCCTAACCTACTCAAAACAGAATTAGTTGGTTTTGCAGATGCAGGGTACTTATCTGATCCTCACAATGTTCGATCACAAACTGGTTATGTTTTCACATATGGTGGTACTGCAATTTCTTAGCGCTCTATGAAACAAACAATTACTACTATATTTGAGAAATTAATTTTTAATATTGGATTTCGTTGTTTCAAAGATCTTAAGTGATGGTTACATGAGGCGGAGTAAATTCACATACTATATATATATGGTTGTGATATACTATGTATCAAAGGATTATGTACTCTTTTTTCCTTCACTAGGTTTTTGTCCCACAGGGTTTTTCCTAGTAAGGTTTTTAATGAGGCATATCCTTTATACAATGAACATCCAAGGGGGAATGTTATGAATATTATTAAATGGATGTTCAACCTTTCATCTTCCTTGACCTTTAACCTTCCATCTTCTTTAACCTTTCATATTCTTGTAACTACTTTTTTCTATTTATGTATTAGAATATGAAGAGTTAAATCTCCCTCTATATATAGAGGAGTATGCTACTTGTAAATTAGAGGAAGATATAGAATGTAGTACAAATTCTCATATTCTCATATCCATCCTTTATCTATTATTTTTGTTTATAACATTTAAATATTTTTCAAATTAAATATTATGCTTAAAACAATCATTAGTTAAATCAAATGTATAACAATGCATTAATTAAATTATAAAATAGTAGCCGGTAATTTTTAATTCTGAGTTATTGAGTGTTGACTAGAAAAAAAAAATAAAGAAATAATTTCAATTATTTCATACAACAGCAAAACATTGAAGATAATAAAAACATATAAATTATATTTCATTAACATGTAATACCTGAATACTCGATGAAGAAAATTACCATGATGTGGTCTAACCTAAAATAAAATTTGTTAATATAATATCAAATATTAAATAACTTTGTACCTGGTACATGATCATATTTGATTTATTAAGTATTTTTTTAAAATGTATGATAATTTATAAATTTATCTTTATTAAATAAATGATAATATTAAAGGTGAAATCCAAATATGTTTATTTTTAACCATGATGATTGGATTAGGTCGATTTTTGCAAAATTTGTCGGATTAGATCGATTTTGGGAAACCCCATTTAGTTTCAATGGATATGGTAGGAAAACGCATCCAATTAGATGTGCTTTCAGCTTTGGCTAGATAATTAAATGGTAGGGCTTTTATCTTTGAGTCATGGATTTGATCGCTCTCCTACTCAAATTTGTATTTTTTATTTCATGTTGCTTCAAGTTTTTTAAATTTTAAATTAATTTTTTAATATATTATTCTTTGGTTAGATGGTTGCAATTACATCTTTGAGTTTTGAGTTTGATTCCCCTCCTACTCATATTCGTATTTTTTATTTCATGTTGTTTCAAGTTTTTTAAATTTTTAATTAAAGAGCAATCCCGATGATTAACACCTCTCCAATATATATAATCCTTTGACACATCCTTCATCAATACCAAATCAACGACCATCTGGAATAATATTGATCATTATGTCTCTCACCGAAAGCTATCTAGTTCTTAAGTAACCGAACTAAAGTTGAAATTCAACTTTTCCTCAACAGCCAGCCAAAAATGCTTATTTACAAAAAGGACTCGTCAAAATAAAAAACTTTTCAATTTAATCCGCAAATCTATCGTTATAACTTAGGACTTAACAAATTCGGGTGTGACATGCTCTCTCAAACTTTTTTTTTTCATCCAAATTGATCATCATGTCTCGTATTCCTATAAACGACAAAGTCATCATGATCTAAAAGTACTAAAAATAAAAACTAAAATAAAAAAATTGTAAAATAGAAATAGAAGTAGAAGTAGAAAAATAAAGACACAACGAAACAAAACAAAACAACATAAAATAAAATGAGAAAAGTTGAAAACTTAGTTGTTAGAATTGAGTGACTAGAATTCTTGAGGTGGAGATTGTTAGAATTGAGTGACTAAAATTTTTGTTAAAATAAAATTTAGTGGTAAAATAAAATAAAAGTAAAGTTCAAATAAACTAGACTTCTTTTATTTTATTTTAATTAGAATAGATCATCTATTTTATTTTAATTAGAATAAAGTGTTTCAACCTTACTACGTTACTTCTATTAGTTGTTTATTGGAATAAGGTTTTTCAACCTATAAATGGACATAGTCATCTCCTTTTGTAATCATGGGATTTTCGACATTAGTGAATCTTCTTCTCCTCTGCCTGTAGTTTTTTCTCGAAAGGGTTTTCACGTAAAATCTGTGTTTTTTCTTTCTTTCCGTTTTCTTTGCGATATTCCTTCATTATCAACATTTAATTTTATCAAATTGGTATCAGAGCTTTTCGGCTTACTAGTCTCGATCACGATAATGACGATATTGAAGTATGATATTCCGCTGTTGGATCGCAACACCAAATTCGCGTTGTGACAAGTAAAGATGCAAGTAGTTCTTGCATAGATGGATTTGGAGGATGCTCTGTTAGGGTTAGATAAGATGCCTTCGAATTTGACAGATAAAGAGAATAAGTGTAAAGATCGGAAGGCTTTGACGCAATTACAACTGCATCCGTCGAATGAAATTCTACAAGATGTGTTAAAGGAGAAGACTACTATTGCATTATGGGCAAAATTACAGCATTTATGTATGTCGAAAACCCTAACCAGTAAATTACATATGAAGCAGCGTCTGTATTCTCATTGTTTGGAAGAAGGTGCGTCTGTGCACGAACACTTGAATGTGTTTAAAGAAATTGTCTCAAATTTGGAGGCCATGGAGGTTCAGTATGATAAAGAGGATTTAGGGTTAATTCTCCTTTGTTCGTTACCATCATCGTATTCAACTTTCAGAGATACAATTTTGTATAGCCGTGAATCTCTCACAGTTGATGAAGTCTATGCTTCCTTAGCCTCGTATGACAAGAAGAAGCATCTTGTGGCTGGATCTAACTCTCAGGGAGAGGTCTCATTGTTCATGGAAGACAAGATCAAAACAATGATGATAATCATGGGAGGACACAAGAACGAAATCCCCGCAGTAAATCTAAAGGTAGATCAAGATCTTCAAACAGAGGTAAAACTTATAACTTTTGCAAGAAGAAAGGGCACATTAAGAAAGAGTGTTACAAGTTACAAAATAAGATCAAAAGGGAGGCAGAGAATCAAAAGGGAAAACAACCCGAACAATTAAATGAAGCTGTTGTAGTAGAAGACTATAGTGATGGTGAACTCCTAGTTGCTTCTGTCGACAATTCTAAAGTGAGCGAGAAGTGGATCCTCGATTCTGGTTGCACCTTCCATATGTGTCCCAATCGGGATTGGTTTACAACAAATGAAGTTGTGTCTGAAGGTGTTGTTTTGATGGGAAATAATGCTTCATGTAAAATCGCAAGTGTTGGCACAATCAAAATAAAGATGTTTGATGGGGTCGTTAGAACTCTTAGTGACATGCGACATGTACCAAAATTGAAAAGGAATTTGATTTCGTTGAGTACTTTTGATTCAAAAGGACACAGTTACACAGTTGAAAGTGGGGTTCTAAAGATTAGCAAGGGTTCCCTCGTTGTGATGAAAGGGCAGAGAAAGACTGTCAAATTATATGTTTTGCAAGGTTCAACTATTACTGGTGATGCTACAGTCGCTTCCTCTTTCTTGTTAGATGATGATATTACTAGACTTTGGCATATGTGTCTAGGGCATATGAGTGCGAATGGCATGGCAGAATTGAGTAAAAGAGGACCTCTTGATGGGCAAGGCATTAGCAAACTGAAGTTCTGTGAGCATTGCGTTTTTGGGAAGAAAAAGAGAGTTTGATTCACCAAAGGAATCCATAACACGAAGGGAACATTGGATTATATTCATTCTGATCTTTGGGGATCAACTAGAGTGTCTTCGAGAGGTGGAACTAATTATATGCTAACTCTTATTGATGATTTTTCCAGAAAAGTTTGGGCATTCTTTCTGAAGCAGAAAAGTGATGTGTTTTCCGCATTCAAGTCTTGGAAAACTATGGTTGAAAAATAGACAGGAAAATAGATAAAACATCTCCGCACAAATAATGGCTTGGAGTTCAGTTCTGATGAGTTTAATGAATTGTGCAAATCAGAAGGGATCGTGAGACATTTGACAGTTCGTCATACTCCACAGCAAAACGACGTTGCAGAACGAATGAACAGAACGATCATGGAAAAGGTTCGATATATGTTGTCAAATTCTAATTTATCGAAGTCGTTTTGGGCTGAAGCAGCCTCTACTGCATGTTTTTTGATCAACCGATCTTCATCCGTTGCCATTGAGAAAAAAACTCCACAAGAGATATGGTCTGGTAAGCCTGCTGATTATTCTTATATAAAGATTTTTGGGTGTCCTGCATATGCTCATGTTGATAATGGAAAATTAGAACCAAGATCCATTAAATGTGTTTTTCTTGGTTTTAAGGCTGGTGTAAAAGGGTATAAGTTATGGTGTCCTGAAAATAGAAAAGTTGCGATTAGCAGAGATGTTGTTATTGATGAAACTGCTATGTTACCTAACTTATCTCTTAAAGACTCTTCCAGTAAAGAACAACAAAAATAGGTGAAGTTTCAAATTGATCCAGTATCTACAACAGAGTCAACTTCTCAAGTTAGTACAGAAGTTCATAATAGAGTCACTTCTTCACCTCAATATTCTATTGCCAAGAATAGATCTAGAAGAGAAATTAAACCTCCGAAGAGGTATGTCGAGGCTGATCTAGTGGCTCATGCTTTAAATGTGACTGAAGATATTGGTACAATATTTTGTGACAGTCAAAGTGCCATTTTTCTTACAAAAGATCAAATGTTTAATGAGAGAACAAAGCACATTGATGTTCGGTATTATTTTGTGCGTGATATTATTGCCAGAGGGGATATTGTTGTGAGCAAAGTTAGTAGTCATGAAAATCTTGCAGATATGATGACTGAGTCACTTCTCATAACCAAGTTTGAGTATTGCTTGGACTTGGTTGGTGTTCATTGTTGAAGAATACCCCTCAAGGGGTTTTGTGGAAAAGGTGGAGAACTTGTTCGTTAAGAGTTCTTATTCGTAGAAAATTCTTGTCAAGGTGGAGATTGTTAGAATTGGGTGACTAGAATTCTTGCTAAGGTGGAGATTTTTAGAATTGGATGACTAAAATTTTTGTTAAAATAAAATTCAGTGGTAAAATAAAATAAAAGTAAAGTCCAAATAAACTAGACTTTTTTATTTTATTTTAATTAGAATAGGTCATCTATTTTATTTTAATTAGAATAAGATGTTTCAACCTTATTAGGTTACTTCTATTAGTTATTGATTGGAATAAGGTTTTTCAACCTATAAATAGGCATAGTCATCTCCTCTTGTAATCATGAGATTTTCGACATTAGTGAATCTTCTTCTCCTCTGCCCGTGGTTTTTTCCCGAAAGGGTTTCCACGTAAAATCTGTGTGTTTTTTTCTTTCTTTCTGTTTTCTTTGCGATATTCCTTTATTGTCGACATTTAATTTTATCATTAGTCATTAGCTAATCCTAAATAAACTTTGAATATCATAGTCACTTTGAAGTGTCATGATCATTTCAAATCATTCATCAACTACCTCTTAACTCGTGTGTATTTATGAAAAAGAAGTTTGTATAAAAGTTACGTTGACCTTTCAAAATGACTATTATAAGTGATGCATACATACGTGATCGAAAACGGGTGTTGAAACTGAATATTCTTAGTAGAATATTCGACAACTTCGCTTTATCATTAAGTTCACTGTTATATGAAGAAAATAAAAAATCAACGAATACAAATACTAAAGTGAACTTAATTATCAAATTTAAAAGCCAAAAATTGTATTATCCATTTTTTAACAACTACAAGTAAGCTTTTGTCACTAAAATTAATACTTTCATTAGCGGGTTTCATAGGTATTAAAGATTATTTCCATTTAATAAATTATTATTAATATATTTTATATAAATTTTAAATATTTGAAATAATATCTTAACTAAGATTTATTGCTTTTATTTCACTTAAAATGAAATTAATTTTACTAAAGTCTTAACACAAGAGGTTATATAGAATTAAATTATTAAAGAGTGTGTTTCATATTTTATAATTGTTGTTATATAAGGTAAAAAAAGAATAAAAAAATCAGTTCTAAAAGAAATTTAATTGTTATAAAGAGTGAGCGTTATAGAGATGGTGGAAATATTTTATGGTTATGTAATATCAATTTTTATCAACGATTCACATTTAATTTTGGGTTAATTGTTTTTAGGATTAAATTATAGAGTTAAAATTTAAAAATTAAAATATACTTTAAGTTTTTGTACTTTTTGTATATTTGAAATTTAGTGTCTATACTAATATTTTCAATATTTTTGTTCCTCCACTTCTTGAATTTGTAAATTTAGATCTAACTGTTAACACAAATAAAGAATTTTAATGTTGTTGACAATTTTTAAAATTCAAATCAACATTGTAATTAAAATAAAGTATTTAAATTAACTAATAATGTTATAAATGTTTAGATACCAAATTATGTTAAAAATTAAGGTATAAAAATTAAATTTCAAATTTGAGGTAGTATAAGGACAAATTGAAATTTAACTATGTTTATGTCATTAACAAAATTAAAAACCAAAATTAAAATTTAAAAAAATAAGAAACATCATTTTCCTATCATAAAAGGAAGCCACTGTTATGGTATATAATTAGAGGTTGAGAAAGTAGTTAATTTTTTTTTATTTCTATTAAAACTATTGGTTTAATTACTTTGTAAAAATGGTGCGTTTTAGTGGGTAGTCCTTTTAATGAATATGTTACGTTTGGGAGGGGAACTAGTTTTTGTGAAACAAAGGTGTTTTTGAGTTTTGTCTTGTAACCAAATGACAATTGTTATGACCGCTATTTTCTTTTTTTAAGCACCATCGTGTGCCAAAGTTTGTTATGAAAATTCAAAACTGTTCTCTCATTTCTCTTTCTTTTCTTTGCAACTTTCTCTCTTTCTCTCCTCTCAACTCTCCTCTACTTTTCTTCTTCTTCTTCAACTCGTATCAAATGTATCAGAGCCTCTCGATCCTCATGGTCAATGATGGAGTCACCACCAGTCTTCAAAAAGAAATGAGTCAGCTGCAATAGGAGTTCACCCAGTTGAAAACAGACTTGGATTCTAAGATTGACACGAAGTTACAGTCCTTCCATGACACTATCAAGGGGGAGATTCAAACCGACATTCACAGTGGTCTCCAAACTTTGTTCGAGCAGTACATGGGGCACTCGACTCCAACCATTGCTGTTAGAACCAACAAAGCCTCTCTTGTGGAAGTGAGCACAGATAAGGGTAAGGGGATATTGGGAAGTGTCCCGCTTGAATCACTAAAGGAGGAGCAACTTGTAATATCTCTCTTACGAGAATCAAGGTAAACTAGAATGATGGTACGTAGGCCCTCAAGGGATGTGGCAAGCAGCATTTATAGGCTTGAGTGTCCACAATTTAATGGAACGGATTTTCGCGGATGATGGTCGAAGCTTGAGCAATTTTTCTCTTTGGAGTGTGTAGAGAGGAGGCTAAAGTGAAGGTGGTCATGCTACATATCGAGGACAACGCCCTTGACTGACACCATTTCTTTGTTCAGAGACGTAGGGGACTACAACAACTCTTTTGAGAGAGTTATGCTCGTAGTTTAAAGGATAGGTTTGACTCAGACACTCTTTTAGATCCTATGTCTGAACTAGTCACTCTTAAGCAACAGGGTTCCGTGATTCAATTTCATGATACATTTGTTAGTTTGCTCAACCAAATCAAGCTAACATAGGATCATGTGTTGAGTGTGTTCATAAGTAATCTCAAACCAGATATAGGTCAATATCTGCGTCTGTTCCAACCTTCAACCTTGGTAGATGGGTTTCGTTTAGCTAGAAAGGTAGAGAGCATTGTTTTGGAGACCATGAAAAAAATAACATATGGTGAAAGGATTGGTGGACAGCTTAGACATCTTTTACCCAATATTAAGCCCATTCCAGCATTGACCACATCTAGTACTACAGAAGGTCTTAAAAGCCCTGTTAAATCTCTCTCCCAGTCAGAATGGATAAGGGAAGGAGAAAAAGATTATGTTTTTGGTGTGCATCCAAGTACACACTAAGACACAAGTGCACCAAATCACAGTTGTACCAATTGGTTATTGAAGTCTCTTTAGAATGTGATGCTGAACCTAAGATTCTTGAGGGTGATGAATTCCAAGACTGTAAGGAACAGTTGGAGCAAGGGGAATAGGAGCTAGAGGTCACTTATCCTGTGTTATCTTTGCATGCACTACATGGCTCCTAAGGGTACAATATAATGAGATTGTTAGCTCAATAAGTCAAACAGAAGTAATCATCCTTGTAGACTTGGGTAGCTCTCATAACTTCATGGATTCTAAATTGGTGAAAAGGCTAGACTTACTTATTGAGCATGTCTATCCATTAAGAGTAATGGTTGCTAACGGGGTCAGATTATCCACACAAGGTTGTGCAATAACGTGTAGTGGGAAGCTCAATGATCTAAGTTCAACAAGGATTTCTACTTGTTGCCTATGAAGGGATCTGATCTGGTGTTGGGGATCTAATGGCTCCTATCTCTAGGATCCATTATATGGAATTTTTCTTCCCTCACTATGCAGTTTGAACATCTTAGCAAAAGCCACACTTTCCAAGGGATTATTCCTAGTAGCCTTCAACTACTGTTAGGTAACCAGATGACCAAATGTTTCAATTTGATGGGATATGATCCTCAACCCATGTTGTTATCCTTCAACCAACAGACAACACTGTCCATGCCAATTTCTTCTGACAATCCTGTGTTACTCAATTTGTTATCTGCTTTTAATGATGTCTTTCAAGCACTTTCACGCTTACCCCTACTAGATTAAAGGATCATCGAATTCCCTTATTGGATGAGTCCCAAGTAGTTAAAGTGAGACCTTACAGGTATTCTACCATCTAGAAAAATGGAATCGAGAAGCTGATGCAAGAAATGCTGTAGGAAGGGATCATAAGAGATAACAATAGCCCTTTTGTATCTCCCTTTGTGATGGTGAAAAAGAAGGATGGTAGTTGGTGTCTATGTGTGGACTACAAGCAACTCAACAATATGACCATCAAAGTTAAGTTTCCTATTCCCATTATTGAAGAATTGTTAGATGAACTTAGCCATGCTACCCTCTTTTCTAAATTAGACTTGTGGTCAGGGTATCACCGAATTAGGATGTGGGATGTGGGATAAGGATGTTCACAAGACAACATTTAGGACTCATGAAGGCCATTATGAGTTCCTAGTTATGCCTTTTGGCCTAACAAATGCTCCATCTAGCTTTCAAGCTTTGATGAATAATGTTTTCAAACCAATTCTGAGGAAATTTGTCCTAGTTTTTTTTTATGATATCCTAGTATACTCTAAGGATTGGACTGATCATCTGAGACATTTGGAAGTAGTTCTTTAGTTACTAAGGGACAATCAGTTATATGCTAAGAGAAATAAGTGTAGTTTTGCTACTGCTCAAGTGGAATATTTAGACAATGTAATTGTAGCTGGTACTGTTAGCATGGACTCATCGAAAGTAGGAGTTCTCTCTTGGCCTAACCTAAAAACACCAAGGAGCTTAGAGGATTTCTAGGGCTATTTAGCTATTATAGGAGATTTATTAGAGGGCATGGAATCATAGCTCAACCACTCACCTCATTGTTAAAGAAATACTCTTAGTGGAAGTGGACTAAAACTGCTCAAACAGGCTTTCAAAGCCTTAAAGAAGCTGTTTGTAGGCACCTGTACTAGTCTTTCCTGACTTTCAAGAATCCTTTTGTGTGGAGACTAATGCATGTGGTATTGGCATTAGAGTTGTGTTACAACAGAAGGGAATGCCAGTGGCATTCTTTAGTAAGGCTTTGGGGGTTAAACACCAAGCCTTATCTATATATTACAAGGAAATGTTGGTTTTTGTTGATTGTTGTAAAAAAATGGCATTCTTACCTTGTTGGGAGACAATTCATCATTAAGACAGATCACCAAAGTTTGAAGTTTCTATCCGAGCAGCAGACCATTACCCCATACCAACAAAAGTGGGTGTCCAAAATGTTGGGGGTACAATTACTCCATGGTTTATGGGAAGGGCTCTTAGAACACTGTAGCTGATGCCCTATCCAAAAGGACTCATGTGTAAGAAGGTCAGATCTTTCAATGCTTGGGGAAAATGTCACTCACATGGTTAGAACCTTAGGATCAAATTATAAAAGCTAAGTTGGAGGACATTAAAATGCAAATGTTGTCTAAAGATTTGTAGCAAGATCCTCAGTCACACTCTAAATACTTATGGGATGGAAGGTTCCTTAGGAGAAAATGAAAAGTGGTGATTGGCAGTAAGACAGAACGCAAAAAGGTTGTCTTTGAATTTTTTCATAGTGAGGCTATTGGTGGCCACTCTGTGGTACATGCAACGAGACATAAAATAGCCAGCCTGTTGTACTAGAAAGGGTTGTCCAAGGATGTTAAAAACTGGGTTAAAGAATGCAACATCTGTCAGCAATGTAAGAATGATAATGCTGCATATCCAGGGCTATTGCAACCCCTTCCCATACCTAATCGAGCATGGGTTGCTATTAGTATGGACTTTGTGGAGGGTCTTCCTTTATCCAAGGGTAAAAGCACCATATTGGTAATTGTGGACAGGTTAACCAAGCATGCTCACTTCTTAGCCTTGGCACATCCCTATACTGCTTCTAGTGTTGCTCAACTCTACTTGGACTAGGTGTATAAGTTACATGGAGTCCTAGAATCCATAGTGTCTGACAGAGTCAAGATCTTCCTTAGCAGATTTTAATAGGAACTATTTAAGCTTCTTGATATTAAGCTGTATCTGTCCACAGCCTATCATTCTCAAACGGATGAATAAACAGAAGTTCTCAATAGATGCCTTGAAGGTTATCTACGTTGCATGACAGGTGAAAAACCTTTCGAGTGGGCTCATTGGTTATCATTGGTAGAGTGGTGGTACAACACCACGCTCCACTTTGCTATAAACACTACTCCCTACACAGTTCTCTATGGCCAAGAACCTCCTATTCACTTACCCTATTTAGTAGGATCATCAACAGTAGCAAAGGTGGACAGAACACTCCAACACAAGGAGAGCTTAAGGAAGCTCCTTAAGTTCCATCTGAAGCGAGCTCAAGAGCGTATGAAACAGTTGGCAAATAAGAGAAGATCAGATAGATCCTTCGAGGTAGGGGACTTGGTGTACTCGAAACTTCAACCTTCTAGACAACACTCATTGAGGAAGATGTGAAATCAAAAACTCTCCCCAAAGTTTTATGGCCCTTATCCTGTAGAAGCAAAAGTTGGGCAAGTGGCCTATAGACTTAAATTACTTGAAGGGACTAGAATTCACTCTACACTCCACGTGTCACAATTGAAGAAACACGTTGGTTCAGCCATACACTCACCTACATTGCCACCTGTTAGGACAAATGGATCGGTTTTGAAAGAGTCAGCAAGTATCCTCGACAAAAGAATGACCAAGAAAGGGAACCAAGCTATTACTGATGTGCTAGTGGAGTGGGCAGACACCTTTCCTGAGGATCCTACTTGAGAAGTTTGGACAGGATTCCAAAAACAGTAACCTACCTTTGATCCTTGAGGACAAGGATCTGCTCAAGGAGGGGAGTATTGTTATGGTATATAATTAGGGGTTAAGAAAGTAGTTAATCGTTGTTTATTCCTGTTAAAACTGTTGGTTTAATTACTTTGTAAAAAACAGTGTGTTTTGGTGGGTAGTCCTTTTAATGAATACGCTGCATTTGGGAGGGGAATTAGTTTAGTGAAACAGGCATTTTTTAATTTTATCTTGTAACCAAATGACAGTTGTTGTGATCATTATTTTCTTTTTTAAACACCATTGTGTGCCAGAGTTTGTTATGAAAATTCAAAACTATTCTCTCAGCCTCTCATTTCTCTTTCTTTTCTCTGTAACTCTCTCTCTTTCTCTCCTCTCAACCCATAAGGATCTTTTTATCGAATAAGTTTCTTTTCTCTTTCAGAATTTATTTTTAGGTTTTATAAGTTTTTTTTTTTTGTGAATTACAATAACAAAACAAAGTCCGAACAACAAACACGACAAGCACGACTCGAACACAAATCACACCTGGAACGATTAACATCCTGAATCATCAAAACATCACATAAGATTAGGTTTTAAAAGTTATTTTAATAATAAATTTAATTTTAATATTTATATTGATTTATCAAATTTACCCTTATTTATTTTAAAGTTAAATTTCACATTCAAATCTGTTAAAATAACAAAAATGTTAATTAAAACTTTAATTTTTAACATATTAACTCACGATACCATGTTTAATAATTTAATTGTTTTTCATATTTCTATTAAAAAAACAATCCATTCTCAGAAGTTGAAGATTAAATTCAACTATTCTTCTAAAAAAATTAAAGCTAAAATAGATCATTATGCAATCTAAATTATTTGTCCTTTAATGGTTAATTTTTTTCCATCTTATAAATAGGGCATCCATTTTAAATTACCTAAACTTGATGTTGAATAAAATATTAAATACGAGAGTACAGAAATAGCAGCATAAAAAAATTTATGAAAGCGTGTAAATTAAAACTAAATTAAACTTGCACTAATTTAGTTAATCTCTTACTACAACTTCGGATTTGGTTAGAACCCAATTTCATGGAAGTAAAATGAAAGCCCTGTTTAATAACAATTACATAAACCAAAAAGAAAAACAATTGGTGTATCGATTGAGATAACCAAAAAAGAATAATTACACAAACAAATATGAAAAGAATATTTACTTTTCCAGATATTATTTTACAAAAGAACAAATTTCCTACCTGATTCAATATGATCAAATCTCAAACCACTCTTCATTGAAATTTTGAAGAACAAAAACCATTTCATTTTCTTACCAGAGACAGGTAAATCGAGTTTATTTTCTCGAATAATTCTCAGCCTCAGGGGCTTCTATTTGCGTAGGCAAGAGGTTCAAGAAGCTCCCTTGAACAGGTTGATTGGCAGCTTCCGCCGACTCATCCGCTGCAAAAAAACGTTAGACCGAGATTATTGAGACTGAACCATAGCCTGATTGATATGCTACCGATTTCAAAACATCGACATTCATTGCTTGCAGTGTCCCAAACTTAACCATAACAATAGTGATAATATCTTACCAAAAAGGGATTTGATGGAAGGTCTCTTGGGTTTTGAGCTCTTCTTCTTCAATTCAGCTGCACAATAAATAAAGATAAATAAAAATTGGTCATATGCAAAATATAATTTGAAGAGGATAAACCTGTGGTCAAAATAACCATAGAGAAAAATATGCATTAATGATCTTCACAAAGGAAAAAAATCTAAATCAAGGGCGGAAGCAAATTACCGATGCCGGGTAACTGATTATCATTTACAATTTCAACGTTCTTGTATGTGTAACCCATAAAGTTTATATCTTTGGATGAAAGCATCTGCAACAAAGGGAATAAATAAACAAATAACGTTCTGCATGTTCTATCAGCTACTACCCTTTTTAACCATGATAAATAGGATGGTTTCGATATTATTATATATTTTACAATAGACTTCATCATATCTGCTTTGCTTAGAAATTTGATTTCAATAATTTAAGATACATACAGAAATATAACATTGTTGAGGAGAGGTCGGTCTCGCTCTGGGAGACAAATTCTTGGAGTGTCGTCCCGGGAGCCAGCGAACCCCTCAACAGTGGAGGTATTGTGCCCAGGGTGTCTATACTCGGTTTTAGCCCCAGGTTGTCTCCCGACCCCACCAAGGCCAAATGCTAAACATTTTCTTGGTGGCAAGACGCTCCACAAACTCCATGAACCCCTTGGGCTCGCCTCGGAGTCAGGAGACAAAACACAAGGCTAAAAACAAACATACCCCGGGCACAATATTTCCACCATTGAGGGACGACACTCCAAGAAGATGTCTCCCAAAGCAAGACTGACTGACCTCCCCTCAACAAACATTATATTAGTATAGGTTTGACAAAAAAACCAATCAATATCCTCCCTACTCCACTCCCCCAACACAAGAAAAGGGTACCGATTAATTTCCAAAACTGCAATAACAGAAAATTCTAGCGAACTTGGTTAAGAAACAGCCAGTCCTAGAGAATGGCAGCAGCAAGGATTTCGGCGGATATAAAACTTTTGTATGGTACGACTAATTACTCAAGTTCTTGGTTATAAACATTGTAATTGAAAATATATGAAAATGTACTAACCTTTCTCCATGGACCTGATTTTGCTGCAGATGGAATTTGGTTGTCAACCTGGTGCATGAAAGAAAAGAGTGCAATAAGAACATCTCATCGGAAAATTGCACATTTATAGCCGTGGGAACACTAATATACCTCTTCAAACTTCTCGAAATTTTGAGTATCCAACTCATCATTGACTTCAGGAATAAATGCAGCTTTCATTTGATATAACTTGTCCCATTCAATACCCTTAAACCATGGGTGAATCTGGAAACAACAGACACAGCCAGTTAACTTTGAAATTTGCATTCTCTTACAAAACAAATCAAAGAATCTATCACAGGACACACCGCACAACACCTTAATTTCATGGGCACCTTTTGTGCCAAGCCTCTGTTCAACATTACATAGAAGTTTACTTATAAGATCTTTTGCTTCTGGGGATAGTTTTGCTTCTTCTGGAAATTTTAAGTATGTTCTCCAATTTACTATCTGGAAAATATAGAGCCAAAAAATATATATTAAGCATCAAACCAGGCAATGCTTAATCATCACTGACAAAGAACATAAGAAGTACAATAAAGAATCGTACTACAGAAGTTAACAAAGATCACACACATACATAAACACACAATAGGAAAAACAGACCTTCCGACAGGTCGACATTGGCTCATCAGAATAAAAGGGTGGATATCCAACAAGCATTTCATACATGATGGCACCGAGAGACCACCTAAAAAGCATCCAAAAAATATATCATTATAACCATATCTCATACATATATATAAAGGGAAATCATGTTAATTTACAAACCAATCACATTCCATTCCATATCCTTTCTTCAGCAGAACCTCAGGAGCAATGTAGTCAGGTGTACCAACTGTAGAATAAGCCTGAGATATTACAATATTTAAATATTTAAGCAACACTCATCTGCCATTTCAATTAAAAGAAAAAAGTTTTCTATTTATGAAATTAGCAGGAAAAAGAGGCAAGCTTATGGTCTTTCTACAATTATCAAAGGCAACTAACAGCTCTAAAATCTAAGCCTTGTAAGCTCAGAAAATCAAACAAAAACTGACCAATGGAAAACAAAGGAGAAGCAAGGAAGAACTTCCTTGCTCTGTAAACTAACTAATACCGTCAGTAATAACAATACTTAATGTTGTATTAGTTACATGGTAGTCGAGTACTTACAAGCATCCTTCTGTTCCTCTGCCAGTGCTGCAACTGCTCTTGTTGTGTGCGTTTTGGTGCAGCAGGTCGTCCATCACTTAGAAGAGCCCCACTGAGATTGTTGGCCGTAGAAAAATCCTTTTCTTGGAGATTACTGCAATCTAAAGGTTTACATAATCCAAAATCCGATAATTTCATATGACCATTTCTATTCAGCAGCAGGTTGTCAGGCTTGATGTCTCTGCAACATGTGATATAGAATGGGTTTGCCCCTTAGTGCAAACTCAAGAAGGCCATTATATAAAGTGTACCAAGATTCAACGTCATGTCAACTCACCTATGAATATAATTATGTTTGTGGATAGATTCGATTGCCAGGACAGTTTCTCCAACATAAAATCTGGCCTCATCTTCGGTTAGTGCATCCTTCCGCATCAGTAAAGTCATCATATCTCCCCCAGGTAAATATTCCATAATGAGATACAGATACTCTTCATCTTGGAAGGAGCAATATAGTTTGACAATACAATTACTATCAACCTCCGCAAGTAGATTTCTCTCAGCTTTCACATGTTCAACCTGAACATTAGAAATGCAAATTAACAGATGACAATAATGGCTAAACGAATCAAAGAAGTACATAGCAGGCTTAATTGTATACCTGGCCTCTACGAAGCATCTCTGACTTCTTAAGCTTCTTCATAGCATAAACACGACCAGTTGCCTTCTCCCTACAGATTCTAACCTGTAATGATAAAAAAGTGAAGTTAAAAGTAATTGTGGAAAAGTTCCTTCTTTTGGGGGGATATTGAAAATCAATCAATAAAAAAGAGATATAGATGTTCAAGAGTTGAAAATAAATAATGAAACTAAGCAGTATAATATGTAGAAGCCTGCAGCCTAGAAGTTTCCTAGAAGCATATTGTCCCAGGATAACAAGTTCTGATGGCGGGGTAAACAAATTAAATACAAAATTTTCTTAACTTCTGCCAAGTAGATTCAAGCAAGGCCAGAAATAGAAGAAAAAGAAGCACCTACGTTATGTTGTACGTATTGAAAAAGATATAATTACCTCTCCAAAAGCTCCCTTGCCAATCATGGTCAATGGCTCAAAATCATCAGCACCCATCTTATGCCTCTGAAGGCGCATGTATTCTGTCTCCTTCTTCTCAAAATACTTGAGTAAGTTATTGTGTTCTTCTTCGGAGACTTCAGCATCAGCCAACTTCTTTTCCAGAATATCTCGTCTGCAGAAAATCATAATTACCCAAAAATCATCATCCATATTCTTCAGAAGAAAACTGCCACAACTTTCCAGCATTCCTCCAATCGCAAACACATTTTATAATATCAGCATAGTTACAATGCTTGCAACATTATAGTTATGCAGCATAACAGTAACTAATACATGGGGAAATTTCCAAGAAGAGATAAGATTTTAAATCATACCGCTCCTTTCTTTCCTGCAGGCTTTTCATCTGCTTCTTGTAATGGTTTTCAATATACTGTTTTGCAGCTTCTACCCTCTGTTTGGTGACATTTGATGGTACCTCTTCCCCTGCCGGTGGTTTAGACCCCTCTTTTGCATTACCTGCAGCTTCTTTCTTTTTTGAAGACTTCAACTTATCTTTTGACTTCAACTTGTTGAACCAACACCTTACAGATTCCATTGGTTTAGTTGATAAATACAATCCTTATGAACCCACAGACCTAGATGTACATTATAGCTCAGTATACAAAAATCTTGCTGACTTTAGCACGTCAACATTTACCAAAATATCCAAGAAATACATTCTGCAGTGGAAAATAATAAAATAAGAATGAGGCTAACATTTCAGCAACAGAAAGAGCGGCGGAAATGGAGTAACTTTTAAAGCACTAGCTCGTCATCAGATGTCAATATTAGATAAATGGGTAGAATTAATTAAATGATCTACCTGAGTCAAACATTCTAGTACTATGTTAGCTTTATTAGTTGCAACATGCAGCTAGATGCACTTTTGCACAATTCTTACCAATCGACATGATTTTTCCTACATTTTCCAGCAACCAAACAACAAACTAAACCTCAACCCAAAACTCAATTCTCAATTACCAACAAGTTTGAAACCCAAAGCAGTGTTCCAAAGCGACCAACTTAAAACACCTATAGATGATATCCCACAAAAATAAAAATTCCTGTGATCCTTATCCAAAAAAATGATTTCAATCAATTTAAAGTCGGCATTCGGTTAATCAAAAAAATTCAAAAGCACTTCAACTAGGATAATATCCGAGAAAGAGTTTATAATGTTTAACCGTAAATAAAAAAGTTTTTGGCTACATTATTTTCACCCAAAAGGAACACTGAAATTCTGAGACTACGGGAAAATAAGAACCGAAATTAAACTGTAATTGATCTAGTACACTGAACTAGCAAAGACACACTAAAACAATTAATTTTCAATTCTTCGAGGTTTCCATCAACCAAACAGAAAAGAGTATAATCCAAATCTCAATTCAATTTCAGAATTAAAAAATTAGAAAAAAAATCAATTAACAGAAACTAACCATTAAAATGCATCCACTGATCCGGTTTCTAGAGAATCCTTTTGAATTCTAAAATAATAATAATAATAATAATAATAATAATAATAATAATAATAAAGAAATGGAACTGAATTATTAAATAAAGTGGAAACCCTAAAAGAAAGGACTAAGGGGAGACAACAGAAGATTGAGGCGACGATCAAGAAATTGAAATCCCATTAATGCTTAGGAATTTAGGCTTTTCACAAAGTTGGAAGCTTTGCTTTGTATTTGCTTTGTATTTGCTTTGAGCTGCTTTTATATAATTTTTTTAAATTTTTTTAATTTTTGGTCAATTAAAATTAAAAGGATGTTTTAAATATTTTAATGAATTAATTATTAAAAGTTTTAACTGTCTGTCTCAGTCATATTCTATTATTACATTTTTCTATCATTTTTATTTATATTTTTAGTTTGACTTGGTAGATTTTTTTATTATATTTTAAATTTTTAATAAAATCTCCCATATCTTATAGGTAATGTGCAAATTTGTCATTTAAATTTATTATTATATTTTACTTTGATTCATATTTGTCATTAAATTTTTTAGGGTTAAGTGTGTTCATCGTTAATGTTAAAAAATATTTTTTGACTCAAAACATAATTTCAAACAAAAATTTGATAAACAAACAACTTTCAAACCAAACTTTAATTTTAAACTAAAATTTTAAGTCAAGTCAAAAAGTCAAATATTTTAACTTTCGACTTTTGAAAAGTAATTTTCAATAAATTTATTTTTACCCTTTTATTAAATTTTTTACTTTACAACATCATATCTAATATAAATATTTTATCTTTTCAAAAGCACTTATGGACAATAATGGTAAACACTATCAAATTTTTCAAAAATACTTTTCAACTTCAATGATAAATTGACCATTAAATGTTTAGTATTGCTATCAAACAGTATTTTTTGATAAATAAAATATATAGTTTAGACATGATTTAGTAAAGTAAAAAATATTTAAATAATTTTTAAATTCGTTAATATTATCATATTTTAATAAAAATATAAAGAATAATTTATTATAACTTATTATTAATATTTTGATATATGAAATAAAATTTTGAATATTTTAAACAATTAATATTGATTATCTGTAAAATTTAATTTGAATATATTAATTATATTTTAAATATTAAAATATAATCATTACAAATTTTAATATGTAATTTATATGTTTGAAATAAATTTCAATAGGAAAATAATTTTATATTCAATATAAATATTACATAAATACATTGAATTATAAATTTGAGTTAAAATATCATTTGACTCTAAAAGTATTTTTTTCCAAACGCAAAAATTAGAAAAAAGTGTTTGCATTTAGATTCAAAAGTATTTTTGTCTCAAAGGTTGTTTATTTAATATTGTTTATAGCTCTAAATGTGTTTTTCACCTCTAAAAACACTTTTGAAAAATAATGTTAAACGAAGTCCAAGTTTTTACTGAATTTTGTCACGTTACTTTTGTTTTGTTGAATTTTGACACTAAAGTTTGATTTTTTTTATTAAATTTTACTATTCAATTTTTTTTATAAAATGCTTAAAATTATCCATAACCCCTTCTAATTCTTAAATAAGAGGATAAATATTTTCAATATTTTTATTTTAATAGTTAAAAATATTTATTATATTTGAAATTAATATAAAATTAGTTTATATTTTTTTTCTTTTTTGATATATATTTTAAAATTTTTAAGTATTTCTTTTCTTAAGTAAAAATTTTAAATAAAATTATTACAATTTTTTTATACAATGTCTAAAATCCTAATCCTTAAATAGGAATATAAATATTTTCAATATTTTATTTTAATAGCTAAAAATATTTATTATATTTGAAATTAATATACAATTAGTTTATAAAAAATAATTTTTTTCCTTTTTTGATATATATGTTAAAATTTTTAAGTATTTCTTTTCTTAAGTAAAAATTTTAAATAAATTTATTAATTTTAATATTGTATACATTAATTTATTGTTAACTACTAAAATAAAATGTTTCAAAGAATATTTTTTAAAATTTAAATTTTGTTCTTAAATAATTAATATCAATATTGAGTGGTAAAATTTAATTAAAACTCAAATTTTGTAACAAAATTCAATAAAGTTCAAAGTTAAGTAAAAAATTCAATAATATAAAATTTTAATAGTAAATTTACCCTATTGTTAAACGTATAATTGCAAATATGAATAAAAGTAAAATATAGTGAAAAGCTAGTTCTTATTTTGTGTATAAATTGATTATAATAAGTAAATTTAAATAATTTAAAGTGTGCATATGATAATATTTAATCATAATCATGCGCCTTTAATTAATAATAGTGTAAAGTAATACTTATATATAGATGCACAGAGTTATCGTAATTATTTTATATATAAAATATTTACACATAATATAATTTTAAAATTAAAAATAATAATTAATAAATAAATCAATGAAAACCATAAAAACACTATATATTTTAGATTTTGGTGACTTAGTGCACTGCATGAACATATAAAGCTAAGTATTATATTGGATTCACCACCATTTAAGGTAAGGAAGGTTTTGGGTTATTTTCAATTTAATAATTTTTTTTATTTTTCATGTCTGTTTTACGGTACATGTTTAAGGTTTATGGTTGTCTCTCTCAATAATGTCATCTCTAAGGTTCGCATTCCTTTTTAAATATTATTGTTGCTCATTTTCATATTGTCAACTATTTTTTTTAAAAAAAGACTCGACTTTTATTTTAAAATAAAAAATGAAAGACCACCTTGAAACTTTTTTAAATATTATTATTGCTCATTTTCATATTGAATCCTCGAAAAATAAAAATTATTCATCGATCAATTAAATAAAATTTAAAATATAATTGAGAATAAAGTCATTTAAAAATAAAAACAATAAGTTAGGTGTCATTTAAAAATTAACTTTCACAAAAAACGATATTTCATTTCGAGTTACTTGAGAATAAAATCACATCCCGTAAGTTAGGAACACGACATTTCGAGTACTTGAAAAGAAAGAATATTTATCGATTAATAAAAATATACATGTTTTTAATTTAAAATAGGGTATCCGATTACACAAGTTCGAAGATAAAACCGCACCCTGTAAGTTGGGGCACAATTTTATCGAGTCCCTTAAGCAACGAACATTGTCTCGATTTTTAAACAATTTGTATAAAATTTTTAAGAAAATGACATTCAATTTATTTTACTAAAAATACTTTACAAAAGATGGATAAAAATGCATTTTACAAACAAAAAAATGGAAAATTTTAAAATGGCATAAAAATAACATCAAAATGTTAAGTGCAAATCAATATCAATCCTAAATAAATAATAAATGATTTGAGGATTTAATAAATAGAAAATAAAATAGAAAGATTAAAGTTTAGGAAAATAAAATAAAAGGACTTAATTTTTTAAAAAAGAATAATGAGAGTAAAATAAAAGTAAAAATAAAATTTCAAGTAAAAAATATAAAAGGGAAGATTCGGGGCTTAAACCCTAAATTTGGAAAAGGCTATGGACTGAGTGGGTAATAACTCAGTCTCATACACATGTCAGTTTCAAATACACTCAAGGTCAGAGAACCTGGATGTAAAAGGAAATAACTTTCAGGGTAAATTTAAAATAAATTAAAAAATAAACAGAGGATGAGATTGAAAATTAGGGAAAATGCGGAAGGACTGCAAAAACAATTAAACCAATTTAATAAAACACGCGGATCTCCTCAAGCGGGTCGGAGTAAGTTTGGGTCATTCAAAACGACTACGTTTTGGTGCTATTGAATTTCAGCCCCACCAAAACGACATCTTATGAGGTTTAATTTGGCTCAAAGGGACTAAATTGAAAGTTCAGTAAAATCCAAGGGACTATAGAGATAATTAAACCAAACTTTGAAACACGCGAATCTTCAAGGTAGGACGGGTCGGATCTAGGCAGACATCAAAATCTCGTCGTTTTAAGGCCACCAAATCAAGCCTTAAATGACGTCGTATAGGGGCATTATATAAACTAATTTTTTTCAAAAAAAAATCATTTCAACACTTCTCCCTAAAAAAATCTCTAAAACCCTTCCCTATTTTCTCTCATCCATCCTCATGCTTGGCCCCTAAGTCGTGGTGCCCGTTCGCCATGGCCACCGATCATTGGTGGCAGTAACCGCCTCCTACAATGGCCGGGAAATCCAAAGGTAACCTTTTTTAATTTTTTTTAAAAAAAATAGATCTAAGCCTCGACTGTTCGGATCTAGCTTCAAAACCCTAAAAAATCAAACAAGACTCGATCTTTCAAGGTTTTTTAAAGATCGATTTATTTTTATGTTTTATTTCCCTTGGTTGAAGGCCTCCCTCGCGAATATAGGGTTATTGGGAGGGCCTTCGTTTGAGAAAATGAACCACCCTTCATCGGGGGTGGTGACCTCAACCATCCGTGGTGGCGACGTCTGACCAAACCAAGTACATCTCTTCTTCTTCTTTTATATTTTTTATTTACTTTCGAAATATTAAATAAAAATAAAACAAAATACCTTTGAAATTCTTTTTTTTTTTTGCTTGTTATTTCTTCTTCCTTTTTTTAAAAATAAATAAATAAATAAATATATATATGCCAAAACAGAATACCTTCGAATTTCTTTTGCTTTTCTATTGCTTGTTTTCTTGTATATTTCGTGTGTAAAAAACATTACAAATCCGAATAAGGGCTTTTATAGCCTATTGAGATACAATGTTTTATCTATTGGTTTTGTCTTTGTTTTCTCTCTCTTTGCAAATCTTAGACGGAAATGGCAAAGGACGTCTTTGTCAACGGCACTGGGGGCACGTTTTGCCGTTTTGGGGTGCAAATGGTAGAGAAGGTAGTCTTAGGGGCATGGGGGCGGCAAACTTCTGGTGTTGAGCCTGCTGACATGAGGAGAGACGCCGAGGAGCCTAGGTCAACCTAGGGTTTCTGTTGGTTGTAAAGTTTTCGACCCTTTGGGCCATGTTTAGGTTTGGGTCATAAGTATTGGGTTTAGGTTTGGGTTGGTTTGGGCTTGGGTTAGTTGTTGGGTTTTGATATTTGTAATTTGGACTTTTGGTTTTAATGGATTTTTATATTTTGTATTTTATTTATTTTTGGGTTTTTTGGTTAGGCTGGGTGAAATTAGGCTCCTACATATATAATATGTATTATTTATATTAAATAAATAATAAATATTATTATATATTAATAACTTTAAACTATAAGTCATCTCTTATGAATTTCCTCAAATGAAAAACTCTAAATAACCTTTTTAAATAGTGAAGAAATTTGGTTAAAGTATTTAGGAGGTCCGTGTATTATAGAAATTGGATCAAGTTAGTTTTATTATTAAATGGATCAATTTAATCCTTATACTATTAAAAAGAATCAAATAAGCCTATATTGTAACAAAGTTAACATTTATTGTATAAAAAATATCTTGAAAATTATATTTTTCAATTGCAATTCAATTACAAACAAATGATTTCATTTATAGAAACGTAAAAGCTTTGAAAATATTAACTTTATTAAACATTAAATGATTTTTTTAAACAATTAATGTTAACTTTATCCCAATTTGGTCTTATTTGTTTCATTTTAATAGTACAAGGATCAAATTGATCCATTTAATAGTAGAGGGAAAATTTAATCATATCCCTATATTAGAGGGTTTTTCAAGTACATTCACTAAAGAAATTTACACTTATTTATAGAGTAAGTGTGAAATATGGGAGTGCTTAATATGGTATTTATAGTATAAGTGCTTGAAATGGAGATTACCATGTGTAAAAAAATTATAATGTGAACATGATATTTTTTTCCTTATTTAGCTAAAATCTTGTAATATAATTATATCTACAACAAGTATTGGCCGATCCTATGGCTCTAGCTACAAAGAATTTCTTCTCGGATCTTTGGTCTTTACAACTTCCAGAGAAGATAAAAATTACAATGTGGAAATTTTACAACAACATTGTACCTACATATGACAATCTCAACAGACGCCACATTACTTCCCCTTCCCTATGTCAATTGTGCCATACTGAAGTTGAAAATGTTGACCATCTGTTGCGAGCTTCCCAATAACATGCTAGTTATGGAAATCTCTACACCTTCCTATGGTCACAAAATCAAAACACCCTGATCACATGTCATGGTTAGTTGAATGCTTCCAAGCAGCAGATGAAAGAAGTAAAAAGCTCATGACACTATCAGTTTAGGCTCTATGGTATGCAAGGAATAAACTAATTCATGATGGACTGAGAAAATCTATGCAAGATATGGTAGTGTTTATTCTAGGCTATTTGGTTGAAATTGAAGGCCTAGATTCTGTGAATAGTTATAAATTATTGGTGCACAATCCTATTGGAGATCGCCTGGTCAGGGTATTATTAAAATAAATTTTTATTTAGCCTTTAATTGTCAGGAGAAAACATCATTTTCAAGTGTTAAAGCAAGAAATGAAGAAGGATTAATAATCGGGGCGTCTACATACTCTCACCTTAATGTTGTCAACCCTTTTGTTGTAGAAGCCCTGGCGTGCGAACAAGCAATCTGATTTGCCCAGTAGGTTGGTTTTCGGTGCATCCAGGTGGAGGGTGACTCGTTGACCGTCATCAAGAAGGTACATGCAAAATCAAACGATAGGTTAGTAATTAGCCCAATTTTGGCATATATCAGATGCCGATTAGGGTTATTTGAACAAATCTCCTTTCATCGCATCAAAAGAGTAGAGAACAACGTAGCCCATACCTTGGCCAAAGAGGGACACTGTAACACCCTATACCCGATCCAATTACCGAGCCAGAATACTAGGATGCCACACCACTGTCTCACATCATGCTTACCTCATTTCAGTGTTTTATTACAAATGCAAGTTTTTTTTTTTTAATTTATCATACTATAGTGCTCATACTTTACAAAATACATTCATATTATAAGTCCTACATACTCAAATTAATGTTAGAACATGCTATCATACATCGAACAATCATCTATCAAACATTAATCATGCATTGGGATCATTTAGTAAATTTTCCCAAAAATGTTACGTAGGTATCAGTAATTTTAAAGAAGGTGTCGATAATTTCATAAGAGGGTATTAATACTATTTGGAAAACCGTTACCAAATAGCTTACTGTTTTTGAATTAAAAGCCCAACTGTCAGAAAATATTGATACTTCAATACAGGTATCGATAATTTCTCCTCAAATATCGATACTTGTATTAAGGTATCGATACTAACAAGAAGAACTGACTCCCTATACTTCAAAAATTTCAGAGGTATCATTTTAAAACCTGATTATCGATACCTCTGTTCTAGACTTGAAAAATACATCATATATCAGCATATAAATCATTCTAACAAATCCCTAAACAACATGCAACATTTACCTCATAAAATAAACCTCAAAATGTATCAAATATCATATTTCCAAGTCTATAATGGCAAGCAAATAACTAAAAGAACATAACAAAAACCAATATAAATCCACCATACTGCCGAACACATTTCCTTTGGTTCTTAAACATAATAACTTATAAAACCTACTAATAAGAATGAAAGGGTCGACTTGGCTTGGATCACCCTCGAGACCACACCGCTCACACTGGCACTAAGTATTTGTAATGGTTAAAAAGGAGTGGGTGAGCTTAACAAGCTCAACGAGTGCCAAAATAACTACTACATAAACAATCATCATGCATCAACCCAACAATCATATAACATATTCATATTATCTCTCTTGGATTTATTTACACATTAATTACATAATTTTCAGCATATTTTATTCACATACAAGCATATTCAGTCATGTATATACATATAATCACATTTAAACACAATTTATGATAATTTGGCTGTTGAGATTATGAAACATAGTGAGCTCTATCATCACACATTGGATACGTGGATCTCCAATACACCAAACACATGACTCATAAAGTCGAAACATATCTCATAAGTGAAGCATATAACTAACACTCTCCAAACACTCCACACATACATATCCCATTGAATGGAGCATAGCTCGTATTCCCCTATCTCTCTAAAGACTGTCCCTATGTCTCAGCGCCCCACTCATATATCACAACACAAAGGTGAGTACTCACAATCCTATGGCATGCCAACCATATCTAACGACCTCATAAGATCACAAAGCCAAAATATCCACATTATTATTACATATTTTCTTACACATATTCATTGCATATTCACTTTATTAGCACAATGTAATCAGTCACATGACATGAAGAACATACCCACATATTTTCTATCACATGGCATGAATATCATACCCTCATTTGACTTTCACAACAGTCATAAAAAACTCATAGCATATATCACAACATCGCATGTATATTCATAATATCACAATTTCACAAGTAACATATTACACATTTAATCTTAGGTGTGAGAACTAGTTACACTCAAAATTTAGAGTAGGGGTTTAGGCTACCTCTAAATTCCAAAATATACAATGACTCGTCTTTGAGCAGCAAATCCAAAACACTTACCAAATATACGCTTTTTGTCGAAAACTCGAAAGCTTAGGTAAGCTTCCCTTTGCCTTTATCCCTACTCGTTGAAGGTTCTATCAACTCTGACACTTCAACCACACATATCGCACAAATACACAAGCAAATATTAATCATCCACACATCTCATACAGTCATAAACAATAGCGTAAGCTATGTTCTCTTAAACCAAGACCTTTAACCTAGTAAACTTTAAACTCTAATATCTCGGTCTACACTTAATCTTTTCGCATGAAACGAATTCCATTCATCTACATATTTACCCACGACAGATTTCCAACCTTTAAACCAGACAAAACTGCACGTTTTAAGATACCGAATATTTTCGACATACAATGGCTATTATAACGAAAATTCATTAAAACTTGAGATGTACTCAATGAAACTTCAAAGTAACTTTAGAAACATTCTAATCATGTCAAAAAAAGTTCAAAAACACTTTAATATCAATTTTTCATACAGAAACCCGAATTTTACCATTAAAGACCCTATTTTCGGCTTTTATTCAAAACTTGCATTTTAATGGTTAAAAACTTACTTTAAAGGACTAAATATCATTTAAAACTCATAAAAAGTTGATTGGTTACCTTTTCTTGAGGAAAAACGAGCTTTGACACAAATTCAAAAAAACTCACGTTTGGAGAAGATATGAAGAAGATGAAGATTTTTGGGTGTTTCTCTTGGTTTTAATGGGTATTTAAGGTTTTAGGGTTATTAGAAATTAATGGAAATTAGGGGTTGATGATTAAAAGAGTTTGGGAGAGCAAAGGATAGCACAAAACACGGGGAGGAGAAGTTGATGTGAAATAAAATTGAAAAGGGGTTTTTAAGTTGATTTGGACATTTGGTCAAATTCTTCATAAAAACTTTTAATTTTGACTCTTTTACAAATCAGTCCTATTTCAAAATTAAAGCTATATAAAACTTATTTTCAAGAATTGATTTAATTTCCTAATAGTCATTGTCAAAAATATTATCAATTACCAAATTCATGAAATTTTGAACACTTCTAAGCTCAAAATTCCTATTTTACCTCAAAACTTCTAGACTCAATTTTAGGGTGTGACAGACACCAGTTCGATGAAGGACGATTTTAGATTGAGGATGCACCTGAGGCGGTGGAATGGGCCGCGACGATTGACAGATTGAAATGTTTATCTTGACAATGTTCCAGCTTTAGCATATTGAAAGTTTGGGATCTTTTGCTTTGATGCTCCTTCTAAAGCTTCCATCTCCTTTCGGATTTGCTAATGGTTTTGATCTTTTGGTTTTTGGAGGAGGGAGAGTAATGCTGGCTCTTGAGTTTTTTGGTTTTTTTTTCTTGTTTTTGTCGATCTGATTTCCTTATTTCCTTTCACTTTGGGTTTTTTTGTCATTTATTGTAAACTATTATTAGCCACATGATTTTGTTGAGTCCTAATCCTTTCTAGGTGGGATAGATGTACTTTTCATCCCCTTATTCAATGCCAACTATTTTCTTTTCAAAAAAAAAAAACGTTAAACTGTAAATCATGTCTCATGAATTTCTTCAAAGGAAGAAACTTTAAAGAACTTGTGTAAATAGTGAAGAAATTTATAGTTATTTATATTGTAAGTTTAAGCTATGTGAATAGTCTCTAATCAATTTGAGATTTATAGTATAAGTGCTTGAAAGGAGACTACCACGTGTAAAAAATTGTAATGTGAATATAATTATTTTATTTTTTGGCCAAAACCTTTTAATATAATATATATGATATATAAGTAATATATGTTACTATATAAATAACTTTAAACTATAAGTCATTTCTCATGAATTTCTTCAAATAAAGAAATTCTAAAAAGCTTTTGTAAATAGTAAAATAAATTGACATTTATTTATAATGCAAGTGTGAAGTATGGCAGTATCCCCTAGTCAATGTAAGATTTATAGTATAAGTTGTAATGACTTGATTACCGATAGTGTGGGTAATTATAAAATTTAACGTTAGGGTCGATTATTATTAAATGATTCGTTGTAGGTTGAGATTTAGCCAATTAAGAAATTAAATTGTTATGGTGAGAAATTAAAGAAAAAGGGATCAAATAGAGATAAAGGAAAAAGTAGTGGTTATTAGTTTAAATGAGTGGAAATTTCCTAGTTAGGAGGGTTGGTATGAATTATTTTAAATTATGACTATGCTTGGGTGAAGTGATATGTAAATGGAATTAAAAGTTAAATGTTAATTGGTAACTATGCAGGTTGGATTAAATTATGGAAAACTAGAAAGTATGTGTCATTATTTCAAGGGTTAAATAAGAAGTAAAAATGAGTTGAAGGAGTATTAATGAAATTACACCTAACTAGTGATGAAAGACGTTTTGGGGTTGTTCAAATAAGAAATGAGTATGTTTATAATAAGGGGTAAGGAAGTAAATTAATAAATAAAAGTTAAATTCAATGAAAACAAAAAAAAATTTAGTGACCATCTTCTTCCCCACCCACTACCGAAATTTGCAAGGAAATAAAAAGGAAAAATAGACATTAAAGAAGCTTAGTGGAGATAGCAGGAAAATCCTTGCATGGTAGGTGTTTTGGTCTCTAATTCTTATGGAAATTATGTTTTTATGATGATTTTGGTTCAATCTAACTATATATAAAATCATTTACTGTAAAGGAAATTACCATGAACAAGGTTGAAGGTTTTTATAATGTTTTCTTATGATTTGTACCTATGAATAGTAGATAAAGTTAAATTGTTGTTAAAGGTATGAATATGGAAGCATGAGGACTTATTTGTGAAAGTAGAAATTTTTATATGAATTATTAATGAAATAGTTAGAAAATGGGCTGTAGTTGGATTATGGAGTGTACGGTTAACATAGAGAAAAAGGATGAATGCATGTTTCTTGTGTATGCACTAATTTGTGCAAGTAAATTGTTTGGGTACAAATTATGAGTTGAAATAGGAAATGAATTATTTATATTAAAGTGTATTATTACCAAGTGAGATAATTGATTAAGTCAATAGCTATAATCAGATCAAGAAGCAAGTAGAGTGGTAGACAATCATGAAAAGGGTAAAGTTGTCGAGTAGAGGTCGTTCAGTTTCACTACTGCTGGAGACGTAAGTTTATAACTTACAAATACTTTCACTTAATTAAATATCCTTTTAATTATTATTGTAAGCTTTATACATGTTAATAGTTCGATTTATGTATTGAATCTATTGTGGATCTAAATGTGGTATTATGGTGAGAAAAAGAATGATATATTAAGTTACGTTTGACAAAGTTCAAGCTACGGCTTAGCAGGCAATGAGCCGGTGATAGAGTTCAAGCTACGGCTTATCAGGCTATGAGCCGGTGATAGAGTTCAAACTACGACTTAGTAGGCTATAAGCCGGTGATAGGAAACAAGCTACGGCTTAGCAGGCTATGAGTCGGTGTTAAAACTCAAGTCAAGTCTTGGCTTAGCAGGCAGTAAGCCGATGAAATTGTATGATACGTGTATGAGGTAATGTACTAAATAAATGGGAGGTTAGGTATGATTTGTTTTGGGATTAAATGAAAATGATGATATTTTGTCAAGGGGTTTAATTATTGGAGATGTTCACATTGGGTGGAGATGATGAGGTGGGTTTTGTTGTTATATTAACCCTTGTTTAAGTAATTATGTATCAAGTTAAAAAACTCTAATTGTTGTTATTTAAACTTATGTGTTATTGTCTCTATTGTGGTGTAGGTCATCCGATAGATATATAGTAGATTAGACAACTTGGAAGATCACAATATCAACTTCCCTTGGTAGCTTTTATTTCCTTACCTTTTGGGTTTCTAGTGGCATGTACATAGGACTTTTGATCGAGGCTCTTGGTTAGTTCTTAGGAAATGCTTAAATGTAGAATCATGTGTCTCTTTTTGGCTAGTATGACAAAGGTGTATTAAGAAACAATGACCTATAAATTATGAAATGAAATGAGATATGTTTTGAATGTCGATGTAGTGTTGTTGTTGTTGCATTGAGATATTCTTAAGCTTATTAGTGATATGCTTTATGCACTCTTACCTGAATGGAAGTCTTGTAATGCTTGTGGTGCTTAAATGTATGTGATTTTTAGAATTTAGTGTAGAATTTAAGGTACTGGTTGGAGTTGTTTCGGAACAACCTCATAAGGTACTTGTAGAAGTATATGAGGAATATGTTAGCTACTGACTTGAGTTGTGTCGATAGAAATCTATAAAGTATCAGTAGAAGTACAAGAGTTTGAGATTCTTGGTTACTGACTTATTTGGTTTTGGTAGTAAGAATCTAAGTACCGGTAGAATTCTATGCAAAGTATCGGTAGTTGGGACTAATGTATCAGTAGAAAGTTCCAGACTGGATAGTCTTGCTCACTGCTATTTGAAGTATCGGTAGAGTACTGAATAGTATCGATAGAGGGAACCATTGTATCGACAGAATTAGTGTAGTTTCGGTAGTTTACTTCTGTGTTTTCCTGTATCTATTCTTCACAGGTTCTACCGATACATATCAAACAATGTATCGGTAGAAGTCATTTTTCATACAAAATTTGTACATTCATTTTCAAGTTTGATTTGATGTTAAAGAGATAGTTCTATAATATTAATGACTTATGTAAGGGTGTGTTGTATGGTGGTTATTGATCATAAACTGTGAACTGTGGCCATGTGATGATTTCAAAATTGTTTGAAATGTAATTAAATTAATTAGAGATGTCATTATATGCTTATATCGTGATCGAGGTGTCTCATAAGTGCTCGAAAAAAAGACTAACAAGTGAAAAAAATTGTAATGTGAATATGGTGATTATTTTCTTATTTAGTCAAAACCTTATAATATATATGATAAATAAATAGTATATATTATGTATAAATAACTTTAAAATATAAGTCATTTCTCATAAATTTATTCAAATAAAGAAATTCTAAAGAGCTTATGTAAATAATGAAGAAATTTACACTTATTTATAATGTAAGAGTGAAATGTAAGAATGTTCTCTAATCAATATAAAATGTATATTATAAGTGTTGAAAAAAGAGTCTGATACATATTAAAAGATTGTAATGTAAACATGTTTATTTTTTTTGAATAATAATCCGGTCATTTATTGATTTAAATAAAAATTGTAAGAGAAATAAATATGGTTTAGAACCCAAGGTCCTTATTACTAAACTAAACATAATTGAAAAGAAAACAAAGAGTCCCTTCTCAAGAAAGAGTCCCTTCTCAAGAAACCCTTTCGACCGACGTGTGCTCATGACCAAAATGATGAGTCAGACCAATGGAGTGCTGATGAGACACGGAAATGAAAACATGGGAGAAGAAATCTGAAATTCCCCTAAAGAAGCCTCATAGAATGGGGAGAAACTATGGCAGATCGAAAAGCCTTCAGTCCTCCGCAACGACCGCCTCCACTACCTCTAGCACCTCTTTAACCCAGAAGCAATCCTCAATTCGAGTCAGCCTAAACCTCGTCATTACATGCGTTGCATTGTTATCGGATCTACCAATGTAGGAGAAACAACTCGTCTGGAAGGTTTTCGACAACTCCTTAGCCTCCCATGTAAGTGCCCCGATGTTAGAGAGATCCTCATCTGTGCTTTGTATCTTGTTAATGACCGATCTAGAGTCTCCCTCCAAAATCACTAACTGGAAACCCATCTGAGCAGCAAATCTGATATCATGGACCACCGTCACTGCCTCCGCAACAAAAGAAATGCAAACTGGCCAGGTAATTCGACAGCATGCTCCCATAAGAAAACCATTGTCATCTCTGAGTATAACTCCTGAACAAGCCCTCTTCTGTGATAGTTGAAACCCCGCGTCGACATTGATTTTTATCATGCCTACCAGAGGAGGAGACCAGATGCTGAGGTGTTGTGTTGGCAACTGGGATTGGTGCCTGGAATGCAGCAAAAATTCAAAGCAATAGCTACGGATAAACGTCGTGAGATCCCCAATCCCCTAATTTTCCCTTCATGAATTAGTTTGTTACAGGCATACCACAAGGCCCAAATTGTAAATCCAATTTCTGTCTAATTTAAAGAACAATAGCTATCGAAATTCCAAGAGAGCCACTCTTGAAAACTCATATGAGCAATGGCTGGAGGGGAACGATACCTCAAAGTTAAAAATAACACCAGGTAAAACCACAATCTCTAAAAACATGGGTTGAATCTTTAATTTCCAAATAGCTACGAGGGCATAAAGGGTCCTGTGCAATACGTTTCCTATACAAGGTCAACTTTGTAAGGAAGTAATTGTTAACAAATTTCAAAGCTCAATTTTCAATTTTAAAGGACAATTTAACGACCAAATTTTCCTCACCAACAAGTGATCGACCAGCGGATTGGAGGGGACTTAAAGCAGCAATCGGTAGCCACTCCTCACTAAATAAATCCCCGAAAGCTCCCCCCTAACTAACCTATCATCATGAGGAAATGAAGACAGAGGAATACTTTGAATACGCAAAGCCTCGTCAGGATTAAAAATCTAATCAATAAGCTCTTTATCCTAAGCCTGTCTTGTTTCAATAATGAGATCCGACACTTTAGAAACATGAGGGACTCTAGGAGAGATCACGCGAGTAGGGATAGAGCCTTGAAGCCAACAATCCTCTTAAATGTCTATCAATTGCCCTGACCCAACCCTCAAACTGAGCCTCATCTCTACTAACCTCCGTGCGCTCTAAATAGACCTCCAAATCAAAGATGAATTTGAGCCCCATCTCCACTAACCTCCGCACGCTCCAAATAAACCTCCAAATCAAAGACGAATTTAAGCCCAACCTTGCATTTTGGAAATCAGAGTTGGAAAAATATTTGGCCTTAAGAATACGAGCCATAAGGGATGAGGGATGTTCAAGAAGCTTCCAACCTTACTTTGTTAAAAGGGCAATATTAAACTTTGCCAAGTCTCGAAAACCCATACCCCCGTCAGCCTTCAACTTGCAAAGAGAAGCCCAACTACACCAATGAATGCCCCTTCTCTCTCCTAATTTTTGCCACCAGAATTTGGCCAAAAGGGATTCAAGCTCTGTACAAAAGGTCTTAGGAAGCAAAAAGCAACTCAACGTATGAGTGGGAATGGATTGAAGTATCAATTTAACAAAAACTTCACAACCCTAGTTGACAAAAACCGATTATTCCAAGAAGCAATCCTACTCTTTATCTTGTCGCGTAGCGAGGCAAAGGCATACTTCTTATCACGACCCACAAGGCAAGGTAATCCCAAATACTTCTCAAATTTATCTGCAAACGAAACCCCTAAAATGCATCAACATCCTAGCGATTACTAGTAATAACATTAGAATTAAAGAACACACTCGACATCTCAAAATTCACAAATTGTCCCTAACAAGTAGCATAGGTTGTAAGAACATCCTTAAGATTCAAAGCACCTAAGGCAGTGCCTCCCCAAAGATAAGGCTATCATCGACAAAAAGTAGCTGATTAACCCAAGGTGCACCCCTAGCCACCCTTGCATCCACAATAATACCAACCCGATCAACTTTCCTTAATAAAATCGAAAGACCCTCAGTACAAATCAAAAAGAGGTAAGGACTCAATGGGTCCTCTTGCCTTAAGCCACGAGAAGGGTAAAATCGATCGCCCAAGAGCCCATTAACCACCATCGAGTAACTAACAGTTGAGACAAACCGTCGAATATGATCAACCCAACAGAAAGAGAACCTCATCTTGGTTAACATTGCCTCGATGAAACCCCATTCAACTCGGTCATAAGCTTTGCTCATGTCAAGCTTTAAAGCAAATGACCCAAATTTACCCAATCTTTTGTTCTTCAAAGAATGCATGATCTCATAAGCCACTACTATGTTGTCTGAGATAAGCCTTTCCGGTACAAAGGCATACTGAGAATCATCAATACATAAATGGAGCACCTCCTGAAATCTGATAACCAATGCTTTGGAAGCAATTTTATAAAGTACGTTACATAGGCTAATAGGGCGGTAGTGCATTATATTAATAGGATTTTTTATTTTATGGATCAATACAATATTGGTGTGATTGATATCAAATAAAGAATAATCACCTTGTAACAAACCAATACAGTAAGATGCCACCTCACTTCCTACAATGTGCCAGAAGTGCTGATAGAAAATCGCACCCAAACTCTCTGCCCCAATAGCTTTAAGAGGACTTAGATATGAGAGCACTGCCAATCTCCTCAACTCTGAAAGGTCTATTAAATCGATCATTCATATCCTCCGTAATGTAATGGTTAACCTCGTCCAACACATCTCTCAACTCAAAGGAACTGTTCGAAGAGAACAAATTAACAAAATACTCTTTCGCAACTCGACAAACTGAATGATCGCCTTCCACTAACCTCCCATTGCTATCCTCAATCCGCCGAATGCCATTAAGACGCTTCTTACTTGAAGCATAACAGTGGAAGAAAGCTGTATTTACGATCTCCAACTTTAAGCCAATTGGCTCTAGCGCATTGCTCCCAATAAATTTCTTGCTTGTTAGACTCAAGATTAAGCACAAGCTTCACATTCAAAAGTTCCTCAAGATTCAGGTTCGAAGGGGGAAGAGTAATTAATTTCTCAAGTTTTGTTCGAAGAGTCTTGATCAACTTCCCTTTCTCATGCCAAATTTTTGCATACCACCTATTCAAACCTTTACAAATGTAAGCCAGTCTCTCAGGAATGTCACCCATCGAAGCATCCCAAAGACGACGAACTTCCTCCTCACAAGAGTCTTCTAATAACCAAGCCGCCTCGAACTTTGCCCGCCAAGTACCCATATTACGAATACCATAACTAGTATCCAAGGCAATCGAACAATGATCCGAAATAGCATGTAAAAGATGAGAAATACAATACCGAGGAAACAACTAGCACCATGAGCTATTCACGACCCCCTATCTAGCCTCTTGCGGATATTATTGCTTGCCAAACACTCCCAAGTGTACCAAACCCCCTTATAACTAAGATCTTCCAACGCACAGTCCTCCAAGGCATCCCCAAAGTCCTTCATTTGCCTCTCAGGACGCAAAAGACCCCCTTGTTTCTCAAAAGAAAACAAGATTTCATTAAAAGTCAACTGCCACAAGTCATGAGTTATCGGGACAATCATTAAGTTGACGCAAAAGATGCCAAGATTCACGTTGATGAGCTTCTTGTGGAGCACTATAGAAACCCGTAAACCTCCAACAAATCTCATCCGAATCATTATAAAAAATGACATCAATATGGCTACTAGAAAACAATCAAAGAGAAATCAAATAGTTATGTTTCCACCCTAACGTTAAACCACCCGTACTCCCAATAGATGGAACATTAATGTCAAACATGAAACCAAGACTCTTGCGGACACCCTCCATCCTACTACTCTATAATTTCATTTCTACTAGAAAAATTACAGTGGGGTTAGCCTTCTTCAACAACATACGAAGGTTGCGTATCGTCCTAGGGTTACCCAAGCCCTGAACATTCTAGCTAAGGAGCCTCATTGATCTCGATTGACCCACTGAGCGAGGCCTACTGGTATAGAAGCTTCAATGTTCTCACGAGAAGCATCACTTTAATACTCCAAGTGTGCCAATTGGAGTCTAGGGCATTTATTACTTTCACCACCTGCTACAAAACTTTGCTCACCCATTGTCACATCGAAGGATGCACCCTCAACCCCTCTGGAACGGTCCAAAATAATCCCACTCGTAATCCCCAAGCATCGATTGAAATCATTAATTCCACTGGTTCTTATAGGATAAAATCGGATCAAAATTTTCCTTATTGGAGTGCCGTTGACCCTTGTCAGAGAAACGGTCAAATAAATGTGAAGATCCCATCTTGTAACTCCCAACCCCATTATGAGGATCCCTAAAAAATGACTTTCCATATATGAGCCTTTTCCCTTCTCCTCCCGTGACCAAACATTGGACGGCGCCGTAGCTCTTTTAGACGGAGCACGAAGAGAGATATCTCACCCAAGAACCATGTCCTGGTCAACTTGCAAAATTCACAAGGGGCAAGAACTTTCACTGTGCCCCAGTTTTCCACAGAGAAAACAAAACAACGTTAGCTTTTCATAGGCAAAACTCACATAGAGTAAAGAATCATTAGGAAACGCTATCCTTTTCTTTCTTTTGAGAGGCTTACGGACATCAATTCTAACCCAAACATGAAGAATTCTAGCATACCCAAGCAACACCGCTTTCGCATCATACTCCAGATATGTCCCTATGAAATTCCCCATTTGCTTCGCCACTGACTCCGTAACAAAGCCATGTGGTAAATCCTTAACTGACACCCAAAAATCCACATGAAACAAGGGGACCATTTTAGGATCATCGCTATCATGCAAGCGGAACGTCACGAGTAAATGAGAATTACAGTTCCAAGGGCCTCCTTTCTTGATCCTATCAGCATAAACCTTGAAAAACAACCGAAATAGAAAGTGCCCCTCCAGCCAAATCAGAAATTGAAATTCCCCTGATGGGGTGCCAGACATTAGCCAAAGTGGCCTTCATAGCCTGAAAATTGACTATGCTTGTCATCAGAAAAGAGCCCACAAAACAATTCTCCAACGAATCTTCAGTAGAGGACCTCGACAGAGCAATTCTCACAACTTCCTTCTTTTCAGCATCTTCTAAGGACAACCTCGCCAAAGTTTCCTCCACATTAGCCATGAAAAACTCCAAAAGCAGACACCCAAAAAACAAGAAAGAAGAAAAGAAAAGAAAAGAAAGAAGAATAAAATCGTGCTACAAAGGAGAGTTGAAAATTAATTAAGAGTTAGCATAAATTTCAAGATGAGAGAAATAAGAAAATTTGATTTAGACTTCGAACAATTCCTTCACCGGTTCATTTTTGTATTTAGCCAAAACTATATATATATATGTATGAAGGAGAGGCAAAAAGAGAATTGAAAAAGTTCTTTAATTTTTTTTCCACTTATTGGCGGCCAATGGCAACAACATACATAAATTTAATTTTGTTTTTTTTATTATATTAAAATTAAAATTGTGAGAATAAAATAAAAGCAATTGAATTCTTAAAATCGTGAGTGAAGTTAAATTTAATAAAAATATTAATTATATAAAAACCCAAAATAATGGTTGAATTAGGTAATGTCATTATAATATTAAATATATGTCAATGTAATAATTATATATATCAAAGCATTATTGGGTTAATAAATTGCAAGTTTTCATTTATTTTCCTCAATTTCCAACAAACTATTTAACATTAAGTTTAAATTGGCCTAAAAAATAAATTTATAAGGATTAATAAATAATTCAATCACTAATTGCTGACATGTCAAGCATAGACTACTTATCGCAATGCTATGCCTCTACATTAATTTCTTTTTAAATATGTGAGTAACTTGTAATATAATTTATAATATGATATATATGATTTTATACTTTAATGTATAACAATCAGTTAAGAAAATTTTTAAAAATTTCATAAAAATGTTTAATACACTGGATTTGTGATTGTAATTTCATACATGATTTATACCATTGGTAGAAAAATTTATTCTTTGCCGTGTTTGAAGGAATTTGCACTTACATGCACTCTTTGTTGCCTTTGGATTTTACATTTTAGTGCACTCTAGTGTTTTTTTGGAGGATTATGCACTTACGTGCTCTCTGGTGTGTTTGGTGAATTCTTGTGTTCAAGACTGTTTTTCTAAGGTTATTAAGGGATAAATCCATAATTTTTTTGTGGCATAGTTAAATTAAAAAGTGTGAGAACTTAATCATTGGAAATGTGATGATGATGATATTATACTTAATATGATACTTCACTTATGAAACAATTGATCGGCTGTAAACGTCACACCAATATGTGTAAGCGTACACTGTCAATGCAAGTATAGTAGACAAATGTGAATTTGTCGGATATCGACCTCACGAGGATGAATGTTTGTTGTCTATTAATGTCAGTGCAATGAATAAGTAAATGTGATAAAATTGTGAGAGTGATTGTCGAAGCAATAATGTGAAAATAAAGACGAAATGTAATAATAACGAAATGGGGTCCCCAACGTGATTAGTCAGCAGAATACTAAGTGTGACTCACAAGGTTTTAAAGAATAGGTGATTGTCGCTGCAATAAGGTACAATGAATGTCTTACCAAACTTGGCTTCTCTATTCGATCTAAGACTTAAATATGCACACTAACTACACCTTCTGATGATGACAATGCAACAAATTCAAGAACAAGTAGATTAAATTCCTTCAATCCCCAAGCAACTTCCGTTGTTTTGCTGTTAGTTTAAATTGTCGCTGTACCTTCCAAAGATAGTGACTGCAGTAACACTTCCGTGGTCAAAACATTCAAAACAAAAGATTAAACAGTAAAAGCAAGCTTGAATAAAATATCATTTAGTCTAGAAATCAAGTGTACTTCCATACAAACTTGAAATAAACATTAATCACTAGTGTTTAAGAAAAGAAAACATTAATCACCAGTGTTTAATAAACATTAAACACTATTCCTAGGCTACTCGACTTGCTCTCTTACTTCCCTCTTGCGTCGCACTTAGAGGCTCCTCATTAGGAGCAAATCAGCCTCCTTCTTCACATCAGTTCGCCCTTGAGAGGTTTAAGCTTCCATGGCCACAAGCTTCAAGAATGGATTCAAGAAGAATAAACACCAGAAGAAGACCCCTTTCTCTTTCTCCTTAAGAGTATTTATCTTCAGCTGAATAGTACAGATGTCCTTTCCTCCAAATCTAGCAATCTCTGGCCGTACCAGTTAGTTACACCAAACTGGACAGCTCACGCATTTTTGGTTTTCTATGATAGTTGTCAGATGTGGCGACAATTCTGGGTGCAATTCTGGGCATGCTCATACAACGACAACTCTAGACATGTTCATGTAGCTATAATTCTGGACAAGTTTTTGCAGCGACAATTCTGGACATGCTCATGCAGCAACATTAGTAGTAAAATATAACAAAATTAAGGGCAACTAGGCTAAGGTCCATTGAGTTAGAAAATGCAATAAGCTAAACTAGAAAAAGCTAAAATATGTGCTAAGGATGACTAAATGAGAACAACTTAAACAAAAAGTAAGGAAAAATCAATGGTTCTTTCTAGTACTATCACACCGCCAAACTTGAGGTTTTACTTGTCCTCAAGTAAAACAGAAACTAGCAAGGCTATACAAAAATTTATCAAGGCAAATAATCATTCTAGCAACTTGATTCATCTAAAATCTCAATGATTAATCACATTCAAATGATAGAATATTGCGCCGACAATTCATAAGCATGAATAACTAAGGTTGCAACTTCATCAAAGACAACATCTTGCTTCAAACCTAAATTCTATCTACCAATACAACATTTATTGTGCAGTAACAAATACATATACATTTTTTCTTCTTTTTCTTTTTTTTTATGTGACTGAGGGATGTCGTTGCATTACTATACCCTTGTTCCTGAGAAGTAACGATGGAGTGAAACAAACCCCTACGGAGTATGTAATTTCACCGACACACACTCTTACAGTGATAGCCTTTGGCTAGATTACTTTTTCTAACACTTGCATTGGAGTGTTCCCCCTTGAGCAGTTCATAATACACCCACATGGAGCATCTTTTATTTATAAATATACATATATATACAAGTAGCTGTAAAAGGGCGGATTCTTTAAAAATTCAAAGAATGATACTAAACATTCATTACTAATGCAATCTAAACCATTCATCAAAGAATTGAAGATACAACATTCAATCAAGTTTATCCAACTCATTCGTTGACAGTTCAAATGATTCAAGAATTAACCATCGAATGTAAAAAAAATTCAAACACATTTGCAATATCCATTCATAACCTAGCATGCTTCATTAAATTCGAAAAGAAAAACTTTTGAAATGTGGGTGTAATTTGCATTTCCAAACCCTGTATAAATTCCCCCTAAATTAAAGTTTGCATTGTCTCCAATGTACTGACACTAAATTACAATAACAAATGGAAATGTAATGACAATGCAAATGCAGTGACAATTAAAATGTAATAACAATGGGAATGTGATGACAATGCTTACTAATAGACTAAAAATTACAGCTACATGCTATGCATGAAAACTAAAGCTAAGAGCTTAAAATAAAACTAACTCAATTTTCTACAATCGTTGATGTGGTTGTATGGTGCTTTTTCTTCCTTCTCTTATTTTCTTCCTTTCTGCTCTTCTTGTCCTTGAAGCGCTTTCTTATTGTTTCTTTTGGCTTCCCCAGATCCTCGGATTGCTCCTCAACATCAGGTTATGCCTTGGCATCATCAGCTGTGTCGTGCGTCCGATGGATCACTTTAAGTGGTCCAGTGTAGACCATTATTGCTAAAGGATTATTGTGCTCCTCATAATTTCCTCCACAGCTTCCGCCTTATTCGCTCCATCTTGCACCAAGCCCTCAGTTGTTGCACCCAAAACTTTGGGTGCGGTGACAATTTGTTCAGTTGAATCTTCCTCATCTTCTTTTTCTTCATCTTTCTCTTCCTCTTCCTCAACTTGGGTTTCCTCCCCTTCAGTAGGAGTTTCCTCTTCAGTAACATGTTCCTTCTGACCAGTAGTGAACTCATCCTCAAACAGGCTCTCAATATTCTACAAACATTCCTTAACATCCCTCGATTCTACCTCCTTCTCGTCATTAGAGATATGCACCATTGAATGGGAAGCCACAGATTTTTCTTTGTCCCCTAAGTCAGCTTCCTCAATTGAGGGCTCATGCTCTCTAATAATTGTAGGGAATACTGGAAATTCGGAGAGGGGCTTTGCTTATCCGCCTTAATGTGGTCACAACAACACTATTTCAGGCCCTAGTGTAGGCATAAAATAAATTCTGTGACCTGTCCATATCTTTCATTGTGGCGACAAGCTTGATTTGCCTAATAATTATGGAGTCTGCTATCTTTTCGACCTCCTTCATTTTACGCCACAAAAGAGTTTTTGTAGTCACATTGGCTCCCTTTTCTGCTACCTTTGCTTTTCCTTTCCTTTTTCTTACTTTTGCTTCCTTTATTGTGGGCGTATCCTTCCCACGTGTCATTCTCTCGATTGCTGCTTCATTGATTGGGCCTTTGTTCTCCAAGATCTCTTCTCCATCTTGGGGCACAACTCTCCTTTGCTGGCATAACTGCATCACTAGTGAGGGGAAAACCAATATGCCTATTTGTCTAGCAGTACAATCAGTGATTTCTTGGTGTAGTATTGTCTCGACATCAATTTTCCTTCCCTTCACAATGGAATGTATTAGACACATCCTGTCAAGGGTGACAGTGGTGCTGTGTGTAGAAGGCATCAATCTGTAGTTCACAAATTGGAACCATACTTTGCTTTGTAGTGTCAAAAAGCATTTGTGCATGATGTAGTTGTTGGGATTCGAACCTGTCCATGTGGCTCCTTCAACATAGAGATCCTTTACCAAAATATCTATCGTTTCATCAGTGAGTTCCTCAATAAACGCAGTGTGTTCATCCTTGTCTACTTTGGTGTTATAGAGCTCATTGATATGTGCAGCGTCCCAAGGGATCAAGCCTTTGCGGACAAAAACAAATTCTGACTCATGGTCAGTAAGATTAGCATAGAACTCATGTACCAGAGACGAAGAATAGCTTTCAGGGTGTTCGTAGAAGGTTTCCCTTTTCAGCTTTTCGATGGTTTTATGGATTTGTGTTCCCAAGTTTTGTTGTCGCGACAGAGGAAAGCCTTGCTTTGGGTGATAGTTTCGTTTCAGCATGTTCTCTTGAAAATGGTCTTTGGTCGCTTTTGTGAGGAACATCACAAGCTCTTTGGACATTGAAGGCTCTGTTTCACGAATGACTGTTGTAGAAGATGAAGGTTCTGCAATAGATTTAGTTGTTTTCTTCATTGCTCCACGAGTTTTGGCCATGGTGTTGGTAAGTAAAGAGAGTTGTAAGGTGGAAGGTGCAAGCTTGAAGAAAGGTTGTGAACAAAAATGGCTTCTTTGTGAATAACACAGTCGGCACAGAGGAGGTTGTTTATAGGGAATGAAAAGGGAAGATGGAAAGGTGTGTCTTTTATGTAACAGAAGAAATGACATAAAGTCTACAAGAATAAATGCTTCGAATAGGATTACACCCATTCAGACCGATCCAATGGTTGGGTGTTGATTGATGAAATGGTGGGATCTATTTCCTGATATACTCTGATTTTTTGATGAGTCAGCAATTTCAGTATAGATAGAAAAGTTGCGTCGACAAAAGAATCAACTTTATTCTGCAAGAAATACGAAATGAAATAAACTTGAACAAAAACAAAAGAAAATAAATGTATAGGATAAAAATTTCAAGAAAGGTTAGAAAAATTTGACCAATTTAATGGTCTCTTCTTGCTTGTGATCATTATGTCCAAAATAATGTTTTAGCCATTATCCATTCACTTTAAACTAGTGCTCATCATGTAGATCTTTAATTGTGACTGCACTTTGAGGAAATGCTTCGACAACTTCAAAAGGTCCAAGCCAATGATAAACTTCGAATTGCTTCGGGTCATAAAACACCTAAAATAAAATATAAAAATAGCAACAAAAAGAAAAAAGTTAGTAACAACTAAAATGTTAGATAATAAAAATAAAATGAAAAAAACATAAATAAACATCAAACAAATGTCATCCTCGACAACGGCACCAAAACTTGATCGGCTGTAAACGTCATAGTAATAATGTGCAAGCGTACATTGTTGATGCAAGTATAGTAGACAGATGTGAATTTGCTGGATATCGAACCACGATGATGGATGTTTGTTGTCTATTAATGTCGGTGCAATGAATAAGTAAATGCGATAAAATTGTGAGAGTGATTGCCAAAGCAATAATGTGAAATTAATGATGAAATGTAATAATAATGAAATGGGGTCCCCAACGTGAATAGTCAGCAGAATACAAAATGTGACTAATAAGGTTTTAAAGAATAGGTCATTGTAGCTGCAATAGGGTACAATGAATGTCTTACCAAACTTGGCTTCTCTATTCGATCCAAGACTTAAATATGCACACTAACCACACCTTCTGATGATGGCAATACAACACATTGAAGAACAAGTGGATTAAATTCCTTCAATCCCCAAGCAACTTCTGTTGTCTTGCTTGTTAATTTAAACTATCGCTGCACCTTCTAGTGACAGTGACTGCAATAACACTTCCGTGGTCAAAACATTCAAACCCAAAGTTTAAACAGTAAAAGAAGCTTGGATAAAATATCATTTAGTATAGAAATTAAGTGTACTTCCATACAAACATGAAATAAACATTAATCACCAGCGTTTAAGAAAAGAAATGTAAAAGAACAAATGGAGAATACTATTCCTAGGCTACTCGACTTGCTCTCTTACTTCCCTCTTGCGTCGCACTTAGAGGCTCCTCGTCAGGAGAAGATCTGCCTCATTCTTCACGTTAGTTCGCCCTTGATAGGTTTAAGCTTCCATGGCCGCAAGCTTCAAGAATGGATTGAAGAAGAATAAACACCGGAAGAAAACCCCTTTCTCTCTCTCCTCATGAGTATTTATCTTCAGCTGAATAGTACAGATGTCCTTTCCTCCAAATCTAGCAATCTCTGGTCGCACTAGTTAGTTACATCAGATTGGACAGCTCACGCATTTTTGGTTTTTTTATCTAGGCAGTTGTTAGATGTGGCGACAATTCTGGCCGCAATTTGGGACATGCTCATACAGTGACAACTCTAGACATGTTCATGCAGCTATAATTTTGGACAAGTTTCTGCAGCGACAATTCTAAACATGCTCATGTAGTGACATTAGTAGTAAAATATAACAAAATTAAGGGCAACTAGACTAAGATCCATTGAGTTGGAAAATGAAATAAACTAAACTAGAAAATGCTAAAATAAGTTCTAAGGATGACTAAATGGGAGCAACTTAAACAAAAAGTAAGGAAAAATCAATGGTTCTTTCTAGTACTATCACACCCCTAAACTTGAGTTTTTACTTGTCTTCAAGTAAAACAGAAACTAGCAAGGCTATACAAAAATTTATTAAGACAAATGATCATTCTAGCAACTTGATTCATCTAAAATCCCAATGAATGAATCACATTCAAACGACAGAATATTGCGCCGACAATTCATAAGCATGAATAACTAAGATTGCAACTTCATCAAAGCCAGAATCATGCTTCAAATCCTAAATTCTATCTACCAATACAACATTTGTTGTACAGTAATATATACATATGCCTTTTTTCTTCTTTTTCTTATCTTTTCTTTTTTTATGTGACTGAGGATGTCGTTGCATTACTATACCCTTGTTCTTGAGAAGTAACGATGGAGTGCAACAAAACCCTAGGGAGTATGTAATTTTACTAACACACACTCTTGCAGTGACAACCTTTGGCTAGATTACTTTTTCTAACACTTGCATTGGAGTGTTCCCCCTTGAATAGTTCGCAATACACCTACATTGGAGCGTCTTTTATTTATAACTATACATATATATATATATACAAGTAGCTGTAAAAGGGCAGATTCATTTAAAATTCAAAGAATGATACTAGACATCCATTACTAATGCAATCTAAATCATTCATCAAAGAATTGAAGATACAATATTTCAATCAAGTTTATCCAACTCATTCATTGACAGTTCAAATTATTCAAGAATTAAGCATCGAATGTAAAAAAAAAATAATTCAAACACATTTGCAATATCTATTCATAACCTTGCATGCTTCATTAAATTCAAAAGAAATTTTTTTTAAATGTGGGTGGAATTTGCATTTCCAAACCCATATACATTCCCCCAAACTTAAAGTCTGCATTGTCCTCAATGCACTAACACTAAATTACAATAAAAAATGAAAATGCAATGACAATGCAAATGCAGTGACAATTAAAATGTAATGACAATGAGAATGTGATGACAATGCTTACTAATAGACTAAAAATTACAGCTACATGCTATGCATGAAAACTAAAGCTAAGAACTTACAATAAAACTAACTCAATTTTTCGTAGCCGTTGATGTGGCTACATGGTGCTTTTTCTTCCTTCTCTTCTTTTCTTCCTTTTTGTGCTTCTTGTCCTTGGAGTGCTTTCTTTTTCTTTCTTTTAGCTTTGCTCGATCCTCGGATTGCTCCTCAACATCAAGTTGTGCTCTAGCATATCAGCTGTGTCGTGTGTCGGATGGATCACTTCTAGTGGTCCAGTGTAGACCACTATTGCCAAAGGAAGTGTTGAGTGTTGGGAAATTATAATAAGAAATTGAGTGTTGGGAAGTTAAAGTTTTAAAAGTGTAAATTTTCCAAAAATAAAATTAGTGAAAGTTGTAGTGGAAAATTTCAGTAAAATTTTGATTAAATAGTAAGGTTAAATTAGTAAACTAAGAAGCAAGTGAAAACAAAATAAAAAGAAAAGAAAGGGGTTGTCTCCTAAAAATCATGCCATTGCCGAAATTGAAAGAAAAAAAAGAGAAGAAAGTAAGAAAGCTTGGTTGAGCCCTGACATTCGGCTATTGTTGAAGCATTGCATGGTAAGTGTTTTGGCTCTTGTTTCTGATGAAATTCATGTTTTTGTGGTGGTCTTGGCCTAATCTAACTAAATTTAGGATTTATTGGCAAATGTATCAAAAGTTAAAAGACTTGCCATGACCATTTTTGAGTGTCTTAATGCTTTTCTATGGATTATTACATTTGATTTTTAGTTAGGCTTGATTTGTTAATTAAATGTGGGAATTATGGATTATGAGGAATTGTTTGTGAAAATGAAATTTTGTTATGGATTGATAATGAAAATGGGATTAAAGTGGGCTGTAATGTTTACTAGGGAACTTTGAGACATATTATTTATGGGTAAAATTGGAGTTTTTAAATAATAAATTTTATTATTATATTCTACTCCATGAGACCTTTAAAACGATATATAATATGCTCAAAATAGTTGAGTAATGAATGAGAAATTGAAGCTTAAAGTAAGCTACATGGAATGATTGTTGAGGAAAAATGGTGCTTAAAACCTCATATCCCACATTGTTAAAAGTGTGGTATATGAGAAGGGTTTATAAGCTAAAAACAACATATTGGTTAGTAAATAACTAAAACAAAGCTCTCCCTCGCGTGCAAGGGGGTGCCGATCAAACCAAAATGGGTTAGGGGCGCACCACAACGTGAGCGACGCAAAATGTCCGGATCGATCGAGCCTTACTGGGCCAAAGAAACACATCAATAATGTTTTCTAACTCACCATTTTGTAACCTACAAAACATTATTTTGTAACTCTCCTTATAATATTTTGTTTTAAATTTCATGTAACTGTTTCATGAAAATTTCACTATAAATAGCCCTCTCTTCTTTTCATTTTACACATCAAGTTGAAGGAAACACTTTTGCTCTCTCTCAAAATTCTCTCAAAAATTCCAATTCTGTTTTTGGTGATAGAGGAGGCTTGGTTAGCATTCGCCTATTACAAAAATTGTGTGGCCTTTGGTAACTGATCATTGTTGTATCCTGGGAGAAAAACGTCCAAAAATTCTTTAGCACTTAGGAGAGGGCGAATCTGTCTTAAGGAGACTGTTTATATAGGCCTAAACGGATTTTTATTTACAATCCATCTACAAATACTACATAAAGTATACTTGTTATTTGTTTTTAAATTTATTATTAAATTTAAATTATATTTATATGTTTTATATACTGCCTTTTGTTTATCAATCTTAAGACAGATTCATACAAATCAAAAGTGGGTACGTACAGATAATTGAAAAACAATTTGGGAGTACATGTCTAGGATTTATTTTTTTGTTTTGAAAGACTTGGTATTTAAGTGTGCCTAGTGCATCACCTCTCTTTCAAAGTAACCTACCTGGTGGACTTTTCATTATTGTGTTTTCTATTAGTCCGTGTGAATTTTTGTTTCGGGTTTTTAGTTTTACTAAATTCTTGCCGTTTAACAAGAAGTTGTGTTTTTGGTTTTGGTTTTTAGTTTCTAATTAAATTCTTGACATTTAACAGATTCATTAGTTTGTTTTCGAATTCCAGATGGGAAAAATGTCTGAAACATCCAAGAATTCAACCAGTCCTCAATCTGGTGTGCTGTTATCCCTACTTAGGCTCAAAGCCAGAGTCAAACGTTGCCGGTGGTTATGAGCCATAATGAAAAACCTACGAAATTAACTGAAGAGAATTTCAAAACATGGCAACAAAAGATGCTATTTTATTTGACCATGTTAAACCTGACCAAATTTTTGAAGGATGATCCTCCTACTATATGAGAGGATGAGGTAGATCCTGCTACTGCCTTTAATGTTGTTGAAGCTTGGAAGCACTCTGATTTTTTATGCCGTAATTACATTCTGAATGGTTTGACTGATGCACTCTATGAAGTATATAGTGTGAAGAAGACAACTAAAGAACTATGGGAGTCATTGGACCATAAATACAAAACTGAAGATGCTAGAGCTAAGAAATTTTTAGTTGGTAAATTCTTAAATTTTGTAATGATTGATTCTAAAGTTATTATGAATCAAGTACAGGAATTTCAACTGATCATTCATGACATTCTTGCTGAAGGGATGATTATAAGTGAATCCTTTCAGGTGGCAGCCTGATCAACCTATAAACGTCACAGCAAATTATGTGCAAGCGGACACTGTCGATGCAAGTATAGTAGATAGAGATGAATCTATTGGATATCAATCCCACGACGATGATGTTCTTGTTGCTTAAATTTTTCGAAGCAATTAGAGTTTAAATGAAAAAAGATTGTCAATAGTAATGTCAATGCAATTTAATTAAAACTGCACAATTAAAGAGTTAACTCTATCAACGCAAATATAACATAAAATGTCAGAGAAAATTAATAAAAGAAAACAAATTGTTTGTTGAAGTTGTTTATAAATGTAAGTTTAGAAAATTAAAAGAAGTGGATCAAGTGTAAAGAAATGGGGATCCCTGACTTCACAAATTGGCAATGCTAAATGTGACTACAAGGTAATTGATAGATGAATTGTTGCCGCAAATTAGTTCTAATGAGATCTGACTGCTATCAACTCCTCTGTTTAACAAAGACCCAAGTACTCACAATTACCACACCTTCCAGTGCTGGTAATGCTTTGTACTTAAGAACAAGTGGCCAGAATTCCTTCTTGCCTCAAGCAACTTCCGTTATCTTGCTTGTTAATCTAACCTGTCACTGCACCTTCTATTGACTGTGACTGCAATTGCACTTTCGTGGTCAAAACAGTTAAATCCAAATATAAATAGATGACAAGAATTGAGTAGAAATCAAAGTAGATCTAACATTAACGGATACTTTCATAATAGTAAATAGAATTCATCAACATTTAAGAGGAATTAAAGAAGAAATTGAAGCATGCTATTCCTAGCCTACTAGAATCCTCCCGTAGTTGCTCCTCTTGCGTCGCACATAGGAACTCCTTATCAGGAGTAGTCACCTCCTTGTTGCATCAGGTCACCGTCCTCGTAAGTCAAACTTCCATGGTAGCTTACTTTGATAAAAAATGAGAGAATTGAGGAATTGAATTCTTCATAGCTTGATGATGATCTTCTCTCTCTCCCTTTTATTTAATCACTAAAAAGTACCGGTCTATCCCCTTTTAGATCGAACTCCCTTTTTGCAGCTGTGCACTCACGCAGATCTAGTTTGTGCATTAGGCAGTTGCAGATTGTCGTGACATCTCTGGATGCAAATTATGATTTAAATTTGTTGCAATAACTTGACATTCTCTTGCGCTGGTGCTTCTGAATGTGTTAGCAGCGTAGAATCCCTGATAAAATGTAGAAGCATTTATGTGGTGACATCTTTGGCCGCAATTCTAGATCAAACTTGTGGACGCAACTCTAAATGCTTTCCCACTCTGATCTTCTAAGGTGAATTTTTACACTGACAACTTTAGATGCAAAACTGATACTCAATACTGCGACATTAGTAGCACAAAAGAAATAAAATGAAAGAAAGTAAGACCATACAACACTTATTTAGAAAATGCAAATACTAAGTATGAAATGCTGAAAATGTAGGCTAAATATGATACAAAAGGAAACAAAATATACATTAATCAGGGAGATTTTAAATGTCATTTATAATGCTATCACAGCCATAATCGAAAAGCTACCCCTTACTTGGAATGACTTTAAGAACTATCTGAAGCATAAAAGAAAGGAAATGACAGTGGAAGATTTAATTGTTAGACTTCAGATTGAAGAAGACAATAGAAATGCATCCAATGCTCAACAAAGAAGCTAATCTTAACATAGCTAAGGCAAATGTGGCAGAAGTCGAGAAAGACTTCAAGAAAAAGAAACAATCTCAGACTGAGTCTAACAGGGACCAAAAGGAGGTGTTTCCAAGAAGTCCAAATTCCAAGGGAAATGCTTCAATTGCAATAAGATGGGACACGGGTCATCTGACTATAGGCTTCCAAAAAGAGTTATAACCAACAAAGCTAATATTGTGGACGATATTTCGAAAGAAATGTCTGATATAGACTTGTGTGCCTGATATAGGTTTTATGTGGGAAGCGGATATGTAATCTCTGTAAAAGCAATAATAATGAATAAAAATGTCGCTTCTTCCATTCATATGTTTGAGTAATTTAATTTATGACATGGCAGGCTCGTACTTATTAATTAAATTCTTTATGAAGATTAATTAACTTAGAACAAATTCACATTAATTATATTCATAAAATGTGAAAAATGTGTTGAGGAAAATTAACGATGATTGAAAGAAACACAGAATCACTTGATTATAACAATGCTTGTGACTTAAGATTTGTTCAAACGAGAAGAAAGAATAAATACTTTGTTATCTTCATTAATGAAAGCATAAAACATTGTTACGTGTATTTGCTTAAGAGAAAAAAACGAAGCTTTTCTTTATAAGCAAGAAGTTGACAAGTGATTGTGGTGATGAATATGTTAAATTATCTGATGACACCACCATATTTTCCTTAAATCAAATGGAGTAGCCGAATGGATAAATATGACTCTAAAGGAAATGATGAACTCATTGCTAGGAAGCACTGAGTTATCACAGAACATGCGAGGGAAGCTATTCTATCAACTAATTACCTCTTAAATAAGGTTCCTCATAAGAAAAGAACAAGACAACCACTTGGAAATGTGGGGGGTGTCCTAAAACCACTTGAAAATGTGAGGGATGTCTTGTTAACATAATAGTAAGTCGATACATATGCGCCGTCGACATAATACCGTTTGACAACTGATCTCAATTGGGGTTATCTTTATTGATTTTATAAAATCAAAAGATAACATTGCAGATCCGCTAACCAAAGAATTAAACCGAGATCAGGTTGATAAAACATCGAAAGGAATGTGGTTAAAGTCCATAAACTTTTAAAGGCGCTATGTGAAGAAAAACCCAACCTAGTTGACTGGAGATCCCAAGATTTAGGTTCAAAGGGACAACCTACTTGCATAGACCTTGTAAGGTCACTGTGGGAGTTATTACTCTAAGTCTATTTCTATGATGATAATAGTGATTAAAAATGTAGAAATGGTTAAGCAAATGCTTTTAATGACCATTGTAAGTTTCAGTGACCCAAATAACATAAGTCACCTATGTGAGAGTGAAGTGGGGCCGCTTAAGGAACCTAACGGGCCATATTCTCTAAAACTCTTGCAGAACCAGGAGATGTTCATGGCCAAATGAACATACCCATGAGAATCAAAAACCTTGCTAGGGAGGTATTTGAGTGAGGTATATCATCGTTTACACTGAAGGCAGCACAATTCAAGGACATCGTGTCTACTGGTCAACCAGTAAAGTAAATATAGTTTCACAAGGGAAGATTCAAGGGCTGATGCCTACCTATCCTATGCAAATATCTAACGCAAACTCTATCACCACTCTATGTCACTGAATTTCGTTGATCTTTCAATTTCATTCATGTGAGAGATTGTTTGAAAATAACATTTACTGGGGAACTTTGAGGCATATTATTAATGGGTAAAATTGGATTTTTTAAATAATAAATTTTATTATTATATTCTACTCCATGAGACCTTTAAAACGATATATAATATGCTCAAAATGGTTGAGTAATAAATGAGAAATTGAAGCTCAAAGTAAGCTACATGAAAATGATTGTTGAGGAAAAATGGTGCTTAAAACCTCATATCTCACATTGTTAAAAGTGTGGTATTTGGGAAGGGTTTATAAGCTAAAAACAATATGTTGGTTGGTAAATGACTAAACCAAAGCTCTCCATCGCGCACACACCGGGGGCTGCCGATCAAACCAAAACAGGTTAGGGGCGCACCTGTACGACGTAGATGACGCGAAAAGTCCAGAACGGTTGAGCCTTATTGGGCCTATTGAAATTTTTAGCCCATTTAAATATTTTTTCTCTTCAATAGAACTGTCCTTTGGTGTTCCAAAGGCAGTTACATAGCTTTATTTGTTTTAATTTTTTGTAACTCACCATTTTTGTAACCTACAAAACATTATTTTGTAATTCTTCTCAAAATGTTTTGTAACTCCCCTCATAATGTTTTATTTTAAATTTTATGTAACCGTTTCATGAAAATTTCACTATAAATAGGCCTCTCTTCTTTTCATTTTACACATCAAGTTGAAAGAAACACTTTTGCACACTCTCAAAAATATCTCAAAAATTCCAATTCTATTTTTGGTGATAGAGGAGGCTTGGTTAGCATTCGCCAGTTACAAAAGTTGTGCTACTTTTGGTAACTAATCGTTGTTGTATCTTGTGAGATAGATGTCCAAAAATTCTTTAATACCTAGGAGAGGGCGAATCTGTTTTTTGGAGACTGTTTATATAGGCCTTAAAGGATTTTTATTTACAATCCATCTACAAATACTATGTAAAGTATACTTGTTATTTATTTTTAAAGTTATTATTAAATTTAAATTATATTTATATTTTTTATATAATGCTTTTTTCTAACAAGGTCTCGGTATATTCGGTTAGTAAAAAAAACATGCAAAATGGATGAGTTTCGTGTTCATGAGTTTGAGTATATTATTGAGATTATATGGTAAATTATTTTAGTTTGATTGAAAGAATGAGACTATTTTATGAATAGGAATTTTATTGATATTTATGTGATTAAGTGATGGTTAACATTATAAAAATTATAAGTTGTAATGAAACTTTGTTGAATTTGAGCTGTTGGGGATTAAGCATGAATCGGCTGGAGAGAATGAGTCTAAATGAGGATTATATATATATAAATTTTCAGAATTTAGAATTACTGACATTAAAGAAAATTGTTAAGTGCAAATAAGAATAATGAATTTTCAGAATTTAGAATTACTGACATTAAAGAAAATTGTTAAGTGCAAATAAGAATAATGAAATTTAAGAATTAATTGGATAAGAAAAGAGTAGTGTAGGGACTGTTTTGAGTTTGTACATTATGCTGGAAATGTGGTTTGAATTATGAAATTATATGGTATGAGAAGTTATTATCTAAATAACAATTTTTTCTAGTGTTAATTGTCAAGAAGTTGAATATATGTATATATAAATCAATAGCATGTGTTAATTTATGAATTTTGAGAATCTTGGTACAGTATGAGAAATATATGTATAATTGGTTAACTAGAAAACTTGATAAGATAAAATTAAATTAGTCATTGTGAAAGTGAATGACTAAGTGGTGAAAATGTCTATTGTGGGGAGTAAATGTATAGACATGAATTGAGATAAACTATTTAGGTTGAATTATTATATTGCGTAATAGTTGATTAAATTAAATTATCGTATTTAGATCAAGAAACGAGTGGAACAGTTGTTAATCAAAGAAAGGAGAAAGTTGGCAAGTAATCAATTTAATCAACGGGAGCTATCCTAAATTTTTTGGTAAGTTAGTACTCCCAAATTTATTATTTTATTTAAATATAGATTAAAGGTTAAATTCATTTAATTGTTATCCTAATTCTTGATGCATGGAAATAGTTGTATATATAAATGTATTTTAAATTTTCATATCAATTAAGAAATGAGGAGATGGTCAAAATGAATATTTATTTAATTTTTCAGTTTAACTAACTAGAGCTAGGCTCACTTTCGCAGTATATCCGCTAGGCACTGGGTGTCGAAATTTGACGGATATTTGTTAGCTAATCCAACTAGAGTTGGGCTCACTTTCGTGGTATATCTGCTAGGCATTGGGTGCCAGGAATTGACGGATATTTGTTGGTTAATCCAACTAGAGCTAGGCTCACTTTCGCGGTATATTCGCTAGGCACTGGGTGCCAGGAATTGATGGATATTTGTTGGTTAATCCAACTAGAGTTGGGCTCACTTTTGCAGTTTATCCGCTAGGCACTGGGTGTCAAGATTTGACGGTTATTTGTTGGTTAGTCCAACTAGAGCTGGGTTCACTTTTGCGGTTTACCAGCTAGGCATTGGGTGTCAGGATCATCGGTTTATCCGACTAGAGCTGGGTGCAAAATTGTTGGTTAATCCAACTAGAGCTGGGCTCACTTATTGTGGTATATCCACTAGGCACCGGGTGCCATGAATAGACGAAAATGTATAGTAAGACTCGATGAACTTTATTTGGTAAGAATGAATGGATCATTGGGGAAGAATGGTGGATAAGTATTATTGAGTAAGGAGTACATGAAAATGTGTACATAAGTATAAGGATAGTTACTTTGAAAAGAAATGTTATGCTTTGAATTGTATTATGGAAGTTGTTGGATAAATTCAATTGCTTTGGTTACTTATATATGATTATTATGGTGGTGGAAATGTTCCTAATGTAAAATATCTTTTAATGATTTCAGGTTAGGTAATTATTCGAGTTGGACTCAGCGTCTTGCATGGAATCTCATACTCAAAGTTGGTGAAGTCCTCTTTTGATATTTTGGCATGTATCTAGGACAATTATTATGTCTAGAAGTCTTTAGGTGATATATAGTTGTGAATATGACTTATATAATATTTTGGTTTGGTATATTGTGAATGATATAATAACCTAGTTAATCTTGATACTATGTAAGTATTTAGAATATAATGAGATAATATGAAATATGTATGCCATTGTATGGTAAATCTATTAAGAAATGAATGAGTTGTGAGTTTGGTTGAATGGTGTGTTTAATATGTTTGTCCTAAAGAAGTATTAAAATAGGTAGAATGTCAATGTGGTTAATGATGTTGGAATAATGCACAATTGTTGTATTCCTTATCTTATGTTAGGATAAGTTGGGTTATGTTGGCATATAATGAGTAGTCTTAGGTAGTTTATCCATCTAGGTGATGTAATAGGAATGTTACTTGTAAAAAGGCTTTTGGTTAGATATAACTAAGGTGATTTGGACTTGTTATGATGCTTAGAATATGTTTTGAACCTTAGGAAATTTGCCTCCTTCGTAGTGTGTCTTGTGGATCAAGTTAGGTCAAGAAATTACCTTATTTAGGAAGCAATTTAAGTACACACAACCTGTCACACGGGCTGTGACAAGGTTGTGTGCCATATTAAGGTACAGTACAAATCACATAGGCAGGTACACGGGCTGGTACACGGTCGTGTGGCCCAATTTCGTATAGAAACACGACCTAGTACACAGCCAAGGGCACAGGCGTGTGAATGTGGATACATGGGTGTGTGTTTGAGATACACGGCCGTGTGCCCCTGTTTTGGGAAAAATTACGTGTTCTTCTAAAAGTTTTAATAATGTTCACTATTGATCTTTGATTGATTGCAATGCTTGCATATGACTTGCATGTTTTAAATTGTGTTAAAATATGTGTGTATTAGTATGATTATATGTTAATGTGAGTGGTTTGTATGTGATCCAATAATTGATAAAGTTAATTGATAATGGTAAGATGTTTGGTAATACTTCGAAACCTTAAACCAACGACGGTTACGGGTTAAGGGTGTTACAATAGTAGCTCATAATGTTTAGAGACTCCTAATGGTAGTGTACTTAACGAGTCTTTTGTGGTATGATTACATCTCAATTTTATAATACTGAATTTGGATCTTTTAATGATTTAAGAGTCATGTTTGGTGTACAATATGGTTGCTTTGTGTTTTGGTGAAAGTGTGGTCATTAACTATACATTCATTCTCTTATTCATTTAAAAATGAGCTAGATTTATTCACAAAAAAATGAGCTAGATTTCGAATGACTGGAAGGCTCACTGTTATTGAGGTATTAAAGTGTTCTCAAATGTGTTTCAATGATTTTTTGTTATGAGCTAAACTATGGTGTGCTTTAAGATGGAGTTTGCATGTTTTAATGCCTCTTTTTTAGTGTGTTTGATGTTTGCTTTGTAAGATGTGTTTTAGTGTGTGTTGGAGGTGTTTTTAACTTAAATTTTTGGTCCCCTTCTCCAACGTTTCACTACATTACTTCTAGGTATTGGAACAACTGAACCAATATATCAATATTGGCTCTAGGGGTCTAAGGTATCAATACTTGGCTCAATTGTTGCGGAACAACTATATTAGAGAGAAAAATTAGACTTATTGTGGTAGATGTATCAGTATTTCCCTAAAGGTACCTGTACTTCTCCAAAGGTACTTGTAACTCTACTTTAGTATTGGCCAATTGTACTATTTTGGCATGTTTCAACTTTCAAGGGCCCGTTTGAGTCCCAAACACCTCGATCACCCCGAAACCACTTCTTAGTGATTTTAAGATGTCTTTAAAGCTTGAAAATTATCCTAAACTTGATTTTACGATTTTATAAAAATGGTTTAAGTTTTGAAATTTTAGTGAACTCTAAGATTTTCATTCTGTATTTTTTCTAGTAACATCTCCTATTAGCACCATACACCGTGATAGATGATAGGTGTAACAAGGAACGTGCTAAATCAACCTCCCCTATTACAAGTAGTATACCAATGGTCCCCATATCTCACAGCTTAGGTGGACTCTTTCTTCACACTAATAATGGAACTAGGTGTAACACCCCATACCCGACTCGATCTCCAAGTCTAAACTAGGAGATGCCACACTCATTGTTTGAGCAATTAATAACAATTACAACCCAATTTAATAATTCAGTTGTGCTGTTAAGGTCATTATGCATTCATCACCTGTTTTACAATCATATTCGGGCTTTATACGAGCTATAAAAGCTCTTTTGATAACCCAAGATCGAATAAGGACTAAAATGTAAATATACAAAAAATATTGGGTTGACATCATGACTTCGGCGGTTCTAGTTCGTGACGTAACTCATTGACTTGTCCTTGTCACAACGATAAGGGGTTGGACATCATGACGTAACTCATTTTTTTCAAAACATCATTAAATACCAAATCACAACAACCTGCATAATTGACTATTTTCTATTTCCACCATTTAAACTACATGCATGCTTTCAAAAGTCTCATATAATGTCATTTCATCAACATTTCCAATGAAGATCACCTAGTTAACAATTCAACATATGATCTATTGTAAAATTTCAACCATTTCAACCATTTTCACCACTTATGCCAATCTCATATGTATCTAACAACTTATGAACATTAAACTCCAACTACATTGCCAATTCGGGATTCAAAATGATTATTTCGATACAAAACCAACTCCAAACCCTAGTTAAATGCCATACATTAAAACTTAAAGGAGTTATACAAACATTATTGAGTCGAGAGTTGTAGATTGGATGCTGAATCAGTTTTTCGGACTTCGAGATCCACCTATACCTGCGCACAGAACAAACAAACCATACGCTGAGCAATAAAGCTTAGTGGTACTTTCATGATTCAAGCCATATAAACAAAATGATAACATATGTATGTATGATTAGTGCATGTTAAGTTTTAACATATTTCAATTAGTGCATGTTAAGTTTTAACATATTTCATTTTCATCTAACATGTCATATGAACCAATTCATGTCAAATGTTTCATACAATGTCATAATTAGCAATCTAAATATACTTGTCATATTAACATTCTATCATAAAAAATGCATACATTTCCATTTCAATTCTTACCATTTAACCATATCAATATTTCATTCTCTTACCGAATCTATTGATTTGTTTTGTTCCATGTCAACCCAAAAGGCTCATATAAATCGATTTGCATGGTCTTTCAAATGCTATCTTGAATCGCATTTCACATATATGCTTTTATAATACCAATTTGTATCCTCAATTCAATTCAAACATCATTTATCCAATTCATATGTTATATTCTCTATTAACTTGATTTGGACTCAAGACAAATACACAAATCATCTGATCAACACACCAATCTAGCACTCAGTCCCTCATCGGAGTTTCCGAAGTATATAAATTGCACTTAGCGCTCCTTAGTATAATCGAAGTAAAAGGTGTGCCCAACACTCATAGAGACATCCGAAGTAATATGCACCCAGCACTTATTGACATATAGCTGAAGTATAATCCTTATACAATCTAATCCTATTGCATGCCAACTAGATTGGGCTCTACCCGAGCAGTTAATAGGGTATTTAATATCCAATTACATGCTATACCCAATTCAAATATCATATCTTATTTCATTTCATCATCAATTCACATAATATGAAATTATCAATTTCATAGCGAGTTCATTTATGTCGTGCACATCTTGATTCAATTCTCAACACAATATCATCAACACGAATCAATTCATACAACTAACATAAGCTTACCTTGATAGTCAATCATGCATTCAATATGTATACACATATAAATATAATGTTTCAGAATCATCAAAATATAAATCGAAATCGTTATTACTCGTCAATGATTCTTGCATTTTCCTTCCCTCTCGATGATTTGACGTCGTCTTTAAATACGTTTGATAATTCAATAATAAAAAAATAATATCAGTTTACACTCAATTCATATCCAAACAAAGCCACTCGTATTTTTGTATTTTATCCAATTTGATCCCTATTCTCGAGATATGCATATTTTTTGATAATTTCAATTTGGTCCCTATAATATATTTTGTATGTTATATTCAATCCTGTGTATCTTAAATTTTAAAGATAATTATCCATGTGTTATAAAATAAAGAGACAGAGAGTAAATAACAAAGAGAATGAGAGAGTAAAAGAGAGAGCATATTTTATTGATTAATAGAAGTGTATTACAATGCTTCTCAAAGGTCTATATTTATAGACATAGAAAGTATAAATGAAATAGAACTCTAATTCTGATGACTACTAGAATTTAAAGTTCATCCAAACTTATCTTGATCTTGATTGACATCCACTTAATAAAATATTCATAACACTCCCCTTTGGATGTCCATTGGTAGATAATGTGCCTCGTTAAAACCGTTACTAAGATAAAAACCCTATGGGAAAAAATTTCCTAGTGAAGGAAAAAGAGTACACATATCTATAATACGCATAACATGTTGCCTAATTAAAAACTTACTTGGAAAACCTAATTGGACAAAACCTCGGTTAAGGGAAAAAGAGTACAATGCGTATTTACTCCGCCTCATAAAACATCACATAATACATCTTATTCTACGTATTCAATCTTGAATACTAGTCTTTCAAATGACTATTTGAATGTATCTGTTAAGCATTTATATCACCATTCTTTTGAAAGTCATAAGTGAGGGAAATTTTGGGGGAAATAATCATAACAAACTTTAATCATGATTCTTTTATAAAAATACAAATAAGTATTTTGTATCATTTTATAGTCCTCATTCAACTACTATTGATTAAGTCAAATTTACCACATGTTCAATTATTTCAATTCATATAAATGAATAATTTCTTGATAATTCTAATATGCTTCTGGCATTCCAAATCCTTCAAGGATTTTAATATAAACTTTACTATATCATGATTCAGAAAATGTTGTAACAACAACCATGAGATGCAAATATGATTTGCCAGTTTAATAATATATCTAAAGGTAATATTATATCTTCTTATAATCAATGCCAAGACTTAGCGAAAATCGTTATATTTTTATTTTGCCTTTTTAAAACTACTTCATTTGTACCCTTACTAGATTTATACCTTTATATATTTGGACAACTGGTCCAAAAACTCCACAAATTTAATTGTATTTGAGTTACGTCTTTCTATTTTGGCCAATTTATTCCATATCTATATTTTCCAATAGTTTTATTCAATATCCTCCTTTTATTTCATTATTTTCACAATAATATTGCATGCAAAACCATTATCGACAAATTTTATTTTTGGTTCAACATTTTCTCAAATTGACATAACTTATCGAGATCTCTTATTTTTACTATTTTTAATCTTCAGTTTCAGGTACCTGACTCTCTTCTGAACTCTTACTTATTAGTTATGTCTTGGGTCTCTTCTAGAGCACTTACCTTAACTATATGACCATCTAGATTTTTTTTTCCTTTTATGAAAATTTCCATATTTGGAACTTTAATGATTTATCCTTGTTGAACTTCTAGTTCAAATTACTCTCCCCCTTAACTCTTTACAAGTTATTAGTTCTCTCCCCCTAATGTCGGGAAAACTATCAAAATCAAAATAGTAATCACAATCATGTCATAATTGAATCTCCAATACATTTAATATATCATAATAAAAGGAGGCCCATAATTAATATATATTTCCAACTTTCTTTGAGGATTCACTCATCTTTGTGCGTTGTGGTGGAGCAATTGAAACATATACGCACATAGAAAATTTCAAAGATGAGAAATATTTAGCTCTTGATCAAAAATCAATTGCAATGGGGAGTATTTAAAACTTATTGTCTTGATGAGAAATATTTAGCTCTTGACCAAAAATCAATTGCAATGGGGAGTATTTAAAACTTATTGGCTTAATTATTCAAACAATCTTGCAAATGACAGGTTGCAAGTTGATAACACATATGTGTTTATTTTGTAGATGCATATACCAAAATCATATAATATCAAAACCATCCACATGGTGGATTAATGAGCCCATATTCATTTCAGAAATGCAAGACATTAAATCTCAACTTTAGCTAGTGAGTTTTTAACAATCGATTTTCATTGAGAACAACCAACAAATGAGAATTCTTTAAACTAAAGAATCTTCTAGTTCTTTAATGAATGTCCATATAAATTCTCAATTAATTTTCGCATCATATATGATCCAGGATGGTCTAACTGGCCATGCCAAGTAGTAAAAATATTTGTACCAGTAAACTTCTGGTTTACTTTAACATACGTTTCAATTGTACTAAATTGTAGCAAATTGATAATTTTACTATCATTCCTTTCTCTTTGTATCCACATATAAGTACCATTGTGACATTTACTACCGGAAATGTCTAAATCAATGTGAAGTTTATAATGACATTAAGTCATATAATATAATTTCCAAATAATTATATGCAATATTCGCTTTATGGAATATGCCAAAATATTCACATGTCCAAAATCTTCATAATTGTTATGTGTTGTTACATTCACTTCAGGGAATGGTTAGGTTTCGTGGTTAAAAACTTTTGAATCATGATATTGCCACTGTAGGAGTACATTTGAATTATGAAAAGTTGAATAAGTTCTCTCTTGCAGGGTTCTCATCAATAATATTTTTCCACCTAATTTTAATTGAGAACTTATTTTGAATACTGTAAAGTTATACTCACAGTTTTAAAAACTTGCAATTTCAGGTGCATCCAATCATAACGAGCTTTAGATAGAATTGTCATATTCTATTGCTCATATTTTTTCCACAATTTAAGTAGATCTTTCACAATCAAATATTTTGACTTCAATCCCTTAATGGGATAACGACAAAAGAATATCATATAGATAATCACAATCAATTCAATTTATAATAATATAAATTAATAACTCAATCATCTATTGATTCATATGAAATATAATTTTTTCCTCATTCACAATCTCAATATGAGATCCATTATGAATATCTTTTAAAATTAATGGATTAACCATCACAAGATATTAATATATTAGCTCTTCTGGAGCTTTTGACTAATTTTTGTACTACCAAATATTGAAATAATATTGGTTTGTTTCAGTACCAAATAAAATAAATATTTTCTATCTGTAATGATAGAATTCATTACTACATTCTCATATCCTTCCACAAAGAATATTAATCTAAACAAAATATTTGGGCATACACCACATATGTGGCCAATAACCTTTCATATCATATTGATAACATAAGTTATCTTTGCCCTTTGAAGAGTTATCTTGAGAACTCTCATTGTTCTCTTATTCATCATTATGTTATCCCTTTTAGTGGCCCATGATTCCCATAAGTGAATGCAACAAATTTAGTAGCACGAACTAGGGACCTCTTGTTTATTTAATAAGCTCCCTTCCACTTTAGTAATCACTTCTTTGAAAGAGAATCATGCAGATAATGTGTTATAAAATAAAGAGACAGATAAATAAGAAAGAGAATGAGAGAGCACAAGAGAGAGCGTATTTTATTGATCAATAGAAGTGTATTACAATGCTTCTCAAAGGTCTATATTTATAGACATAGAAAGTATAAATGAAATAGAACTCTAATTCTGATGACTACTAGAATTTAAAGTTCATCTAAACTTATCTTGATCTTGATGGACATCCACTTAATAAAATATTCATAACACCATGTTCTATGTATCAATTTTTAAAGAAATTCATTAAATTTTTTTGAATATACTGGTGTGATTACATAGTAGTATTTGTTCATACTTTCTTAACCCTTTGACAATGCACACACACCTTGCACACACAGGTGCTCGAACCCAGGTCTCCTAAAATGAACAACATCCTCTTTACCACTGGAGCCACTCGTTGGGTTTAATTCATTAAAATTTTTAAATAAAAACTACTATTATAAAAATATTCTAAATTTAGTATACACAACCAACCTATGTTACATAGAGCACAGGTATTGTTAACAAAATACCATACTCGTGCTCTATGTATCATTTAAGTTATATTTTGTAAAATGTAAGTGCATTATATATAATTTACACTTAGAAAAGTTACAAAATAATTTTTATGTATTTATAATATCAATCATAAAATTAATTTTTTACAATATTATAAAATAATTTTAATATATTTTAATTGATACATACAATCAAGTACATTAATGTATAAACTAATTTATTAATATATTATTATGAACAACATCCTCTTTACCACTGGAGCCACTCGTTGGGTTTAATTCATTAAAATTTTTAAATAAAAACTACTATTATAAAAATATTCTAAATTTAGTATACACAACCAACCTATGTTACATAGAGCACAGGTATTGTTAACAAAATACCATACTCGTGCTCTATGTATCATTTAAGTTATATTTTGTAAAATGTAAGTGCATTATATATAATTTACACTTAGAAAAGTTACAAAATAATTTTTATGTATTTATAATATCAATCATAAAATTAATTTTTTACAATATTATAAAATAATTTTAATATATTTTAATTGATACATACAATCAAGTACATTAATGTATAAACTAATTTATTAATATATTATTATGATTTTATCTGAAACATTATCTTTCAATTGCCACACGAATCACTACTAATTAAGTGCTATAGGAGATAAAACTAAAAAATATATATATTATTATGATTTTATCTAAAACATTATTTTTTTAATTATAAAAAATTAATTACTACATAGTAAGTGTCATAAGAGTTCATTATATGTTATAAGATTTGCCGTATGAATTTGCTTAATTATCAAATATTGTTTTGTTTAATGTTATGATAAAATTAAAAATATATATTATTATGATTTTATAATAAATATTGGTTTTTAATTGTCAAGAAATTAATATATATTTTGGATACAGATAGAGCTTTTTCGGATAACAGTAACATGATATCGATAGGAGGGGTTTTTCGAAACCATGGTGGCAACTGGAAGTGCGGGTTTTCTATACAAATTGGGAAAGATTTAATTTTCAAAACTGAGGTACGTGCTATTCCAGAAGGTCTAAAATTAGCATGGCCAATTGGATTTAGGAAGCTGGTTTTGGAATGTGATAATGCTTTAACAATGGAAACCATTTTAACTGAGGCCATGCGATCTACTATGTTACCTGAGTTACATTTGATTAAGTAACTCTTATGTTGTGATTGGACAGTTCACCTTCAATACATCCCTAGAGATCATAAAAAAATAGCTAATTGGATGGCTAAACTTAGCAATGAGAACTATGATGAGATTAATATATTTAAGGAGTGTCCATCCTCTTTAAGGGAGCTTCTTAAGGGTGACCTTCATCTTGTGAGTACTACGTTTAGTTAATTTATTTTATGTTATTGCTTTTTTAGCTATTTTCTTGATACCAGTATATATATATATATATTGATACATTACAAACTGAGGAAGGGGTCTCATTGCCAAATGCCAAGGCTTGAACATTGAATTTCAAGGGATCAACAAAGAGCTTTTAGCTACTTGTTTTTTTGAGTCGTTGAAAATATATTATTATGATTTATTTAAAAATATTATTTAAATTTCAATCTAGTGATATAATAACAATAAAAGGTAATTTTGTTAGTTCAAAAGTTTTTCTCAAACTCATATATATATATATTAGTTTCTAATGTTACATGTATTGCTCACGATTTTACGTGTGTAATTTTTAATTCATTTTTAAATAATATATTTTAATTATTTTAATTAGTGCAAATTAATATTCATTATTCAAATTATTGTACATAATTAAAATATATTTACTTATTTAACAATTCAAATATTTGTAATAACAAAAGAAAAATTTTAAATCATAATTAAAGCATTTGCACCATATTAAAGAATAGATATATTGTAGATAAATAATATTTTATAATATTAAAAAAATAAACCATAGTTGGAGCAGTTGTTCCATGATATTTAATATACAATACAATATTACGTATTCTAATTAATGCAAATCAAAATTATTTAAAAGAATAACTAATAAAAATATATATTTTTGAACAATCTTTTTATAGGTTCTGATCATATCTGCTCTTTTGACATAATGCCTAGAACTATCCATGACCCCTCCTCAACCTATATGTCGAAACATTTTTTTTTTTGAAAAAGATCCCGAAATTTGTTTTAAAATTGAAAACAGGAGTCGCCACCAATCTTTTACTTGATGTGATTGAATCACCATTGTTGAAACCATTTTTTTTCAAAAAAAACAAAAACAAGTCTCGATTTATATTTTGAAAAATGAAAATGGAGTCGCCACCAATAATTTTTTAAAACAAGTGTAATTGGGACACCTTTCGAGATTTTTTTGAAAAAAAATCATTAAAATAATTTTGATCTTTGAAACCATAAAACGAGTTCGGGAGTCGGTTACGCATAAGGAAGGATTAGTACCCTTATACGCCCAAAATTGGTACCTAATCGATTATTCAAAATGTTATTTGTTGAAAATTTAAAAAAAGATTCGAGAAAAATTTAAATCGCGATCCTGAAATGCATGAATGTCATATTTATTTTATTTTGAAAACAAATTTTGTTTCCGAAGAAAGCTCGTTATTTCGAATTAATTGGAAAAAAGTCACATAAAGTAAGTTAGGACATAACAATTCGAATATCCAAAAATGATGAGTTTTTCAAGAAAATCTCGCATTTAAATTTTAAAAGGATATTCAATTATCTCGATTCAAAGAAAAAACCATACCCAGTAAGTTAAGACATGATTCTTTTAAATTTCTGAGACAAAGGACATTGCCTTGATTTCTTTAAAACAATTTATGTGTGTTTTAAAAAAAATTTACCGTGTTACAAAAAAATATGCACATAATTTACAAGTATAGATGATAAGAAAATAATATATACATAAAATACAATAAGATAATAAATGAGTAAATAAATAAACGAATAAATGAATAAATAAAGAAACAAACGAATAAATTAATATACATATGCATAGGGGTGAGCAAAACTCGATTCGAATCAAAAAATTCGAAAAAATTTTCAAATTTCAAATTATTCGAATCGAGTTATTCGAGTTAAACGAAATGAGTTAAATTTTTTTTTTGGAATTTCGAGTTCGAATCGAGTTAAATTTTCGAATTCGAATAACTCGAATAAACCAAATAAAACTATATTATTTTTAATTTTAAATTTATATTACTCAGGCCGAATTTATTTTACCCCATTTCCCCCCAAAGCCCAAATATTTTATCTTATCCAATTTTTTCCCCTAAAGGTTAAAACTCATCCATAAACTAAACTCAAATATTTTTTATTTTTTACCTTTTACCTTACCCAAATATAATTTCATTCTTAAAAGAAACTCATAAACTAAACCCAAAATTAATTTTCACTTCTTAAAAAAACTCTAAATTAAATAAAAATATTTTTAAAAAAATTATATTAAATTAAACAACACCAAATTAATTTTTTTAATTTAACTCGAACAAATATATTCGATTCGATTCGAATTCTATCTCACTCGACTCGATTGTAAAACTTTCAAATCGAGTTAGGTTGATGAAATAGGATTCGAAAACTCAATTAACTCAAAAATTAAAATCGGGTCAAATTTGAATTTTTGGAAAGTTTAGGGGTTAATTGGAATTTTTAGAAAATTTAGGGGTTAAATTGGAATTTTTGCAAAGTTTAAGGGTCAACTTTGAATTTTTGGAAAGTTTGGGGGTCAAATTTGAATTTTTGAAAGGTTTGGGGGTCAAATTTGAATGTTTGAAAAGTTTAAGGGTCAAATTCAAATTTTTGGAAAGCTCGAGGGTTAAAATATAATTTCGAAATAAAATAAGGGTTTCATGGGAAAATAATCCAAAAATCCTAACACGTGGCAACTCCAATGACATTTTTGGGTCAAGGACCAAATTGAAAACCAAGTGAAATTATTGGGTCGAATTAAAAATAATAAGACCTGAGCAAAAAGGATTAAATTGAAAATTTTAAAAACGCGAAGAGACCTAATGGGTCATTTGCCCAATTTTCTTTTAAACAACGTCGTTTCACTGGTATTATATAAGCCATATTTTTCTTTATGTTTTTCATTTTCCTTTCTTTCTAAAACAAACCCAAATCCCATTTTTTTTCTCTTAAAATCAAAGCTTTTTCCTTTCTTTTCTTTCTCTCCAAAAAATCAAAAAACACAACTTTCCCTTCTTTTTCAATGGTCAGCCATGGGTTTCAAACCCATACCCCCGACGACTCCTCCAATAGACGACCAAGGAGGCGGGGCAAGGAGATCAACGCGAAAAGGTAAAGAAACCAACCCCAAAATCTCATTTTATTTATATTTTAGAAAATATCAAAAAAAGAAAAAAAATTATTAGTACCGAAATATAAAAAAAAGCCAAGAAAATACCTTGCTTGGTTGCTAAAGAACTTTTTCTGTTGATTTTTCTATTAATTTCGTGTGTATTCGTATAAAATTCGTGTGTGTTTACATCTAATTTTTTTGTTTTTATAACATATTTGTACAACGAATTTTCGGATTTTCCGAAGTGAAATCAAATAACGTACGCATGGTGGATTCCGAATCCGAAGGCCATGGCGATGACGGCGGCGACGTGAGAGTGAGCGTGGTTGCTGACGGCGATGGCGGCTGGAGACCAAAAGGGTGATAGGGCTTGTGTTGTGGTAGGACTTGTGTTTAGTCTTTAGGGTTTATAAGATTAGTATTTGGGCTTGTTTAGGTATTGAGTAAAATTTTGTAATTGGTATTTGGGTTTAAAAAATAAGTTATTTAGGCTTGGTAAAAAATATATTTGGGCTTTATTTTTGCTTTTTTTAATTTCATTATTTTATTATTTATTGTATTTATAAAATAAATAAATAATAATAAAAATAAAATAAAAACAAAAAGAGAAATAGTGTACTGGGCCCGGATGAAATTGGATTAGTACAGCTGCCCCTTTTTGCTCATTATCGTGTAACGAGAATAGAGTAAAGAAAAAAGAAAACCAGTTTCATCCGGTCCTACTGAATTTCGTCTTTTAATTTCTCTTATTTTCAACAACCCACCCCTTTCACTTTATTAACTACTCTATTCCACTGTATCCGCTTCACTGTAACCTTAAGAAGATAGGATATAATGCTGTAGCCTTATCCTGCTCCACCTCATCTTTAGGGAGATATGATTTGCTAATGTAGTCTCCATCCAACCTACTGGACATAGGATTTGATGTTGTAGTTTCATCTTGCTCCACTACAGCTTCAGGGAGATAAAGATTTGCTTTCATGATTTTAATCCGACCTACTACAACCTTAAGGGTATTTGATTTTGTAGCTTCATCTTGCTCTACTGCAATTTCAGAGAGATTCGACTTTCATAGCTTCACTCCATTTCTCTATCACTTTAGTGAAGATTGAGGTATGCTATTGTGAGTTTTAATCCGTCCCTCTACAACTTTTGAGGTATAAGATTTGCTTTTGTAGCTTCAGTCTGCCCCTCAATAGCTTTAGGTGTAAAAGATTGGATTGCTTTAATCTGCCCCATGGTCGGGGTAAGAGATCGGATGGTTTATAATCTGCCCTCTAGTTAGGGTAAAAGATTGGATTACTTTAATCTGCCCCATGGTGGAGGCAAAAGATTGGATGGTCTTCAATCTGCCCTCTGATTAGGGTAAAAGATTGGTTGGTCCTCAATCTGTCCCATGGTCAGGGTAAAAGACTAGATTGCTTTAATCTACCCCATGGTCGGGGTAAAAGATTTGATGTGGTGACTTCGCTCTATTTTATTGCAACTTTAGGGAGATTAATTTAGGTTCACTCCATTCCACTAAAACTTTAGTGGATATCGAGGTCTGTTATTGTGAGCTTTAATCCACCCCTCCACAACTTTAGGGGTATAAGATCTGCTCTAGTAACTTCAATTTAGCCTTTTTCAGCTTCAGAAGTATAAGATTCACTCTTGCAGCTTCAATATGCCCCTCTACAGCTTTAGGTGAATGAGATTTGCCATTCCAGCTTCAATTTGCCCCTCTACAGCTTTAGGTGTATGAGATTTGCCATTCTAACTCCATTCTCTGAGGATATGACCTGTAGAACCTGTTTTATGGGCCTCTATCTAGGCCATGTAACTAGGATGCCATGATTTGAATGAATCAAATGCTCCTATCTAAATGTGCATGAATGATGCTGATATGCATGCAAAGATGTCATTTTTAAAATGGTTTTTTATTGTTTTAGCCCTTAGGTTGTCACTGATCGTCTTTTGCCTAAGTTTTAACATTGATGTGTCACTATGCATTTCCTTCAAGTCTGGTGTTCTTGATACAAAATCCGAAGAAGTAATCATAAGCTGAACTTATTCATTTCAGGATCCCTTCAACCCTCGGATTCGGTTATTTCCGACTAATGGTCTTGTTTCAGATCCCTGTACTTTTTAGAATTTCCTAAAGTAATATGCAGAAAATTTTTTTATACCTTATATCATCAAGTTCACTAACTGTTATTTCAATGCAAAAAATGCTCTGACCAGGGTTACGAAAATGGATAAAATTGAATTTATTAGCGATATGAATGGAAATAAATGAGGAGACATCAAATATTAATCAAAACATTATCCAAAATAACCAATGTTAGTCAAATAGTGAGCAAAAAGAAATAAAATTGGATGCCCTATATATCAACGTCTGAATTTCTTTGAGCAACCTTGATGAGGACCACTTTGAGCCTAATGTGTACCCATGAAAGTTATTGCACTCTATCGATGCCCAAGATGTAATATCTTTCCATCTTGCTAGTTCTGAGAAATAAGCTCTTCATGCCCAATCCTTGATCCAAATCTGAGTCGCCCTTTCGGGTTTTCGACTCAAATCTCCTTAGGCTTTGAGACTACCTTTATGGGTTTTCACCTCAACCTTTTTTTTCTAGGTGAAGTATTTCTTCACTGAATCTGAGTTCGTAGGGTTTGACAAATTCTTGCCATCCATCTCGATTAAGAATAAAGCTCCTCTAGAGAAAGCTTTCCTTACCACATATGGGCCTTCCCAATTTGGCATCCATTTGCCTCGAAAGTCCTTTTGTATAGATAGGATCTTTTTCAAAACTAGATCTCCCTCATGAAATTCTCTAGGGAGAACTTTTTTATCATAAGCCCGCATTATCCGTTTTTGGTACATTTGGCCATGTTGGATAGCTTTCAACCTCTTCTCTTCAATTAGGTTTAGCTGGTCATATCTTGACTAGATCCACTCAGCCTCATCTAACTTTACTTCTGATAAGACTCGGAGGGAAGGAATCTCGACTTCAATGGGTATTACTGCTTCCATTCCATATACTAATGAGAAAGGTGTTACCCCAGTAGAAGTTTTGACAGACGTTCGATAAGCGTAGAGAGCAAATGGTAACTTCTCATGCCAATCTTTGTAAGTCTTTGTCATTTTCCCAATGATTTTCTTAATGTTCTTATTAGCTGCCTACACTGCCCCGTTGATTTTCGGGCGATGCGATGCTGAACTATGGTGCTTGATCTTGAACTGACTGCATACTTATGCTATTGTGCTATTGTTCAGGTTCAAAGCATTGTCGGATATAATATTCTTTGGCATTTCTTCCTGACATATAATTTCTTTCTTTAAGAACTTGCTGACTGTTGATCTCGTGACATTAGCTTAGGAAGCAGCTTCCACCCGCTTAGTAAAGTAATCGATGACCACAAAAATGAATCTATGCCCATTAGAAGCTTTTGGCAAGATTGGTCCGATGACATCCATGCCCCACATAGAAAAAGGTCAGGGTGAAGTCATAACATGGAGAGGTGAAGGAGGTACATGAATTTTGTCTCCGTAAATTTGACATTTGTGACATTTCTTAGCATATCTAATGCAATCTCCTTCCATGGTTGACCAGTAATACCTGAATCTTATAATCTGTCTGGCCATCCTGAAACCATTGATATGTGTTCCACAAACACCCTCATGAACTTCCTCTAAGATTTTCTTAGCCTCAACTGAATCAACACACATCAATAGAACTTGATCTTTTCTCTTTTTATACAGAATATCCCCTTCATGGACATAATCAATTACGAGCCTTGTCAATGTTCTTTTGTCATTCTCGGTGGCTTGCTTAGAGTACTTACGATCTTTTACATATTACAAAATTTCCTGGTACCAAGGGTGATTATCCTTTTCTTCCCCTTCAATGTTGTAGTAATGAGATGGAACCACGTAGATACTCATCTAAATAGGCTTCATATCTTCTTGCTTATTGACCATGATCATGGAGGCAAGAGTAGCCAAAGCATCGACCATCTGATTTTCCTCTCACAAGAGGTAATGGAAAGTGATGTCCTAGAATTTCTTAATTAGCTCGAGAACTAACTTTCTATAATTCATCAACTTGGAATCTCTCGTTTCTCATTCTTCTTTGAGTTGATAAATTACCAACGCAGAATCCCCGTACACTTTCAGAATCTTAATCTTGCATTCTATAACTGCCCGAATACCCATGGCACATGCTTCATATTCTGCCATGTTGTTCATGCAATTGAAGTCAATCTTGCTTGTGAGGGGATAATGATCTCCTTTTACAGATTTTTGCAATCGAAGTCAAGCTTGCTTGTGAGGGGATAATGATCTCCTTTTGGGATACCAGAACTACCCCAATCCCTTTTTTAGTAGCATTTGAAGCACCGTCAAAATGCATTTTCCATGGTTGCTCTTCTGAAGCTTCTTCTACTATGGTAGCAACATACATTAGATCTTCATTTGGGAAATCAAAATCTAATGGCTCATAGTCTTCGAGAGCTCTGCTAGCTAGAAAATCTACAATTGCACTCCCTTTTATCATCTTCTGGTTCACATAGACCATGTCAAATTCAGAAAGTAGCATTTATCATCTAACCATACTTCCATTCAATGTAACTGACCTCATCATAAACTTGGGAGGATCCAATTTTGAAATCAACCAAGTTGTATGATATAACATGTATTGCCTCAACCTTAGGGTAGTCCAAACCAGAGCACAACATAGTTTCTCGATCGGTGAAGATCTTATCTCACATTCAATGAATTTCTTGCTAAGATAATAGATTGCTCTTTCTTTCTTTCCTGACTCATCATGCTGGCCTAATACGCATCCCATAGAGTTTTCGAATACAGCCAAGTACAGGATCAAAAGTTTGTCCGGATTCGGTGACATCAAAACTGGAGCATTGGACAAAATAATGTTTGACTTTGTCAAAAGTCTTTTGGCATTCATCATCCCAAACTCCCAGATTGTGCTTCTTGAGAAGACGGAAGATAGGATCACACTTCTCAGTTAGTTATGAAATGAACCAAGCAATGTAATTAAATCTCTCTAGGAAATCTCTAACTTCCTTTTGGGTATGTGGTGGTGGTAACTCCTGTATAGCTTTGACTTTTTCGGAATCGATTTCAATTCCCTTTCTGTTAACCACAAAGCTTAATAACTTGCTTGAAGTAGCCCCGAAAGTGCATTTGTTTAGGTTCAATTTCAACTGAAACTTTCTCAATCTTAAAAACAACCTTCTCAAAACTTTCACATGTTCCTCTTCTGTTCGAGATTTTGCGATCATATCATCGACATAGACCTCAATCTCCTTGTGCATCATGTCATGGAACAAAGTCACCATAGCCCTTTGATATGTTACCCCTGCATTCTTCAATCCAAATGACATAACTTTGTAGCAAAAGGTTCCCCACACGGTGACGAATATAGTTTTATCCATATCCTCAGGATGCATCTTTATTTGGTTGTATCCAGAAAATCCATCCATGAAAGAGAATAAGAAATGACCTATTGTATTGTCCACCAAGGTGTCAATATGAGGTAGTGGGAAATTATCTTTTGGACTAGCCTTGTTTAAGTCTCGATAATCCACGCACATTCATACTTTCCCGTCCTTTTTAGGAATTGATACTATGTTGGCCACCCATTCTGAGTATTTTACCACTAGTAAGAAGCCGGCCTCAAACTATTTTCGGACCTTTTCTTTTATCTTCAAGAGTACATTCGATCTCATTCTTCGAAGCTTCTGTTGGACCGGTTTACACTCTTCTCTTATAGGGAGCTTATGCACCACGATATCAGTGCTTAGACCGGACATATCCTGATACGACCATGCAAACACATCCTTCAATTCTTGCAACAGATCAATGAGATTTCGCCTCATTTCTATAGAGATACAGGCTTCAATCTTCACCTTCCTTTTCTCAACTTCATCCCCTAAACTCACAACTTCTATTAATTCTTTGTAAGGTAGGATTTGTTTCTCGTCTTGCTCAACCATCCGTAACAAATCAGGATATAAATTACAATCTTGGGCTTCTTCAAAATCCTGAGACTCCTCTGAACACACATCCTGCTCAAAATGAGACTCTAAGTCGGCAATGACGTTACTCATATCGTTGATTTCTAGGGACCTGTCATATGAACCAAAAAAATCCAAAAGATAAATGGATTTAAGAATGTTTATTGCGGTATGAGATGAATGAAAAGAATAATAAGAACTTTTGCCAATTTGGGTGAAAGAAAGTGCATTTTTTTATTGGAAATAAAAAGCAAATGAACATGTGCCATTTACAAAAAGCTCCCGATTGCTCTCGGGTTTAGAGCAACAAGGGTGTTCTGAATATTACTCTGGAAAAGACTTAAAAGTTACAGGGAGTCTTTCCCAGTCCAGTTGTCTAGAATGCTTCCGACGGCGTAGGGGCGAATTCTTGACAAATTCCTTTGTTCACTCATCCCTTCGTAAATAGCGCTAATGTTCATATTCTCCATTATTTTTGCCAACCTATCATCTATCGGCTTTCACTTGAGGTTAATAATACCTCTCGACACGAATAACTTTGAAATATGAGGAAGGATCATTGACTTACTTTTGATCTCTTCCTCACTTATTCATGCTCTTCTCTTCTCCTGTTTTTTTGTAGTTCTTCGTTTCTCTATTTCATATTTGGCTTGAATCCTAAGCCAAACTGGTCATGTTTCTCTTCCAATACTGGCGCTATAATCCTTCCTTGGAGATATCTCCCTAATCCTCTTCCAAGTGAAGCTCCTTTCCAATTATCATTTTCAGCCTCATCCTAGTGGTCGTCGATATCTCCGATGTGAGGATCTTATCTCCTTTAGCCACAAAGGTAGCATTCACAAACTCCAATGATCTAAAGGAGCACTCTATGGCCTCCTCATCTGTACTTATGTAGTGCACATCGTTAGTCATTGATGCAATGATGTCTTCCTTAGCATTAATGGTGATTAATCGACCCTCTATCACCAATTTTAACTTTTGATGCAGTGATGACGGTATTACCCCTGCCAAATGGATCCAAGGTCTTCCTAACAAGCAATTATAAGTGGGCCTAATGTCCATCTCATACGTGTTTGGACCAATTAGGAGTGGAATCTCAATTCTGCCTATCACTCGTCTCTTCGTTCCATCAAAGGCCCTTACTACGCTGTGGCATGCCTTCATGTGAGAGTTGTCTATCGTCAACCTATTCAATGTTGCTAGTGGTAGCACATTCAAGGTTGATCCATTATCTATCAATATGTCCGATAAAGTGTACCCTTTGCATTGAGTCGTAATGTGAAGAGCTTTCGTTGAGCCCATGGCCCTTGGAGCTATTTCATCATCATTGAAGAAAATGAAATTATTTGCACTTAAGTTATTAACCAACCGGTCCAACTTGTTTACCAAGATATCCTCGGCCACGTACTTTTCGTTCAACACTTTCATTAGCACGTTACGGTGGGCTTCTAAACTTGATAGAAGGGCTAAAACTGATACTTAATCTGGCTGCCTATGTAACTGTTCCACCACATTGTACTCGCTATGCTTTAGGAATTTCAAAAATTCCTTGGTCTTCTCCTCAGTTACTGGCTCATTCACTAGCGTCCTTAGTTTGCTGTTTTCTCTTTTCTTAAGCCCAACCAACAAGGCTTTCTTATTAACCTCCTTCTCTGTATCTGTAAAACTTGCATCTTCATTCAATCCTTCCTTATTTGGTACTATTACGCTGCAATCATAGCTCCACGGTACCCTTTTATTGTCCTTATAAGGACATGCCACGAGTTTCTGAATGATGACCCGTGGTGTCATTCGACCTCCAACCTCACCCCTTGGCTTGGATATAATTACCACTGGTAGGTTGTCCTTATAAGCCTTTTTCGGTACCTCTTCCTCAAAAGCACAAACATCATTTGTCCTTTAATATTTCCTCTCCTCAAAGAACTCAAGTTCTTTATTATCCATCAACTTTTGTACCAAGGTTCGAAATTCGACACACCTTTGGATTTTATGCCCCTTCACGGCGTGAAACTCGTGGTAATTTTCAGTTGTTGTCACCATGTTCTCTCTCTCTTGCATAATCAAACCCCTGTTGACCATCTATTGCCAAACCCATTTCAATGGAGACTTGACCTCCCCTACATCATTCTTAATCCTCTTGCTCCTCTCTTCCGTTATTGCTTTCACCCCTTGATCGGGATGATTTGGCAAGAGATTTCCAACCACGTTAGTTCCCGTAGATTTATCAAACCTTATGATCCCCTTCTTAATAAATCTTTCAATCAGCTTCTTGGAAGCAGTGCAATTCTCGATGGAGTAACCTGTTATTCCTGCATGGTAGTCACATTGAGCATTTGTGTCATACCATTCGGGGAACGAGGGTTGCATTGGCTTCAAATAATAGGGGGACACCACTTAGGCATCGAATAAACTCTTGTAAAGCTCCTTGTAGGTTATCGGGATAGAAGTGAATTGGATTCTTTCAGTGTTCGGCCTCGATCCCAATTCTTGTCTTGGTTTACTTTGATAACTGGTTGTCGGAGCTTTAGACTATGTCACCACGACTGGTTTTGTAACATTTTCCCGGTATAAGCTTATATTATTCACCTCATTGTCCTTCCTCCTAGGAGCGAACCTTTCGAAACTCTCTTCGGTATCGATTTTTTTACTTCGGATTGCATTTTCAATCATTTCTCCCTACATGACCATGTCGGAGAAAATTTTAGTACCGTTTCCCAGTAAATGATTGATATACGGTGCCTTTAAAGTATTGACAAAGAGCATGGTTGTCTCCTTTTCAGATAATGGTGGCTGTACTTGGGCGGCCATATCTCTCCACCTTTGAGCGTACTGCCTGAAGCTTTCACCCGACCTTTTCTCAGTATTTTGCAATGTGATCCTGTCAAGAGCTATGTCGGTGACATAACCGTATTGCCTCATGAAAGCCTGTGCCAAATCTTTCCAAGAACTGATATTGGCACGACTTAATTGATTATACCACCTTGCAGCTGATCCGTCAAACTGTCTTGGAAACAATGGATTAGCAGCTGATCATTATGAACATACCCCGTCATCTTTCTGCAAAACATGGTGATATGTGCCTCTAAGCAGCTTGTCCCGTTGTATTTCTCGAACTCTGGAACTTTAAATTTGAGGGGAAGTACCAAGTTAGGAACCAAACTCAGCTCCTTAGCATCAATCCCACAGCACACCTCAACTCCTAAAGCTCTGAACCTCTTCTCTAACCATTTACAGCACTTCTCCAATTGGTTAGGAAGTCCGTCTCTTATTTTTTCTGGCTCCATCACCTTTTTTAAATTAGGTACACCATAGTCAACAAGGTTATTTCTTGGGCTAGAACTAGAACCCGTTTGGTATTTTACTGGTTTTGGTGTGCCAAACAAGCACGATTGCGGGTTAATAGTGACAGATACTCCTCGAACACACATTTTTTGTGGAGCCTAGGCCGGCGTGGGGGTAACATTTCTATCACTCCCTTCCTTTAGGTCAATTACAATACCCTTTCCCTTATCAGTTTTCCCAACCAGTAATTGAGTTAACTGATTAATAATGTCTTTCTGGGACTCAATAATCTGGTCCTTCATATCTTGCTGCACTTTTGCTAACTGTTCATGCAGCTGATCTTACGTTTCTTTTTGGGTCTGCTCTAACTTTTCCAATCGCTGATCCATTACTCTTGTCTTAGCACGAGTGTAGTACCGGTGTGATTTTTCCAGAGTAACTTTTAAAGGAAAATTTTAATTAATTAGAAATGTCTTTCTTGAAATTTTAATGTATGAAAATGCGATGCGAAACTTTATGAATGCATGAATCCATATGCAAGAAAGGTATTGACTCTCAATCGAATTTTGATAGAATAACCTTACTAGAAAATGAATGTCTTTACATAAGATAATTACAAATAAGGCCTTGCCCTAATGCTCAAAGTCTTAATCTTTTGAAGGAGACATGCTAACTTTTGGCCTTTATTAGACACCGACTCATACTCTATGTTCAAACCATCTGCCTGGACAACTATCTTTCGCAAGTATTCTGCCACTTCTCTCACTTGTGTCAATGCTTCACCCATGACATGGTCTTGGTCTCTGACTTGCCTCTGAGAGTGCTAAAATTTCCTATTACTTGTTTCTAAGGTTCCCTCAAGGAACTCAATCTGATTTTCAGAATTTTGTAATTCAGCTTCAAACTCCTCTACATTTCTCTTTAATTCTACATTTTCAGCCTGGCTTGCCCTCAATTCTGTCGCAGAGTTACAACTAAGGCGCCTTTGCAATGACTCCTCTAACTCGACTAGCCGGGCTTTCAACTCAACTTTCTCGACTTGGCTTTCTAGCAGCTCACTTTTTATGGCTTCCTCTTAGACTTGAGCATCTTTGAATTTTCTCTTCCACTGATCCGCTCGAGTCCTTTCCACTTGGACTTCTCGTTGCCACTGTTCTGACGTCTTACCAAAACCAGCAATTCTCATTGATTGACAGAGCTTCTTATAGGCCTCCTTTAAGCCATCCAAGTCTTCCTCAGCCTTCCTTTTCCCTTTCCTTAGCTTTTTGGCTTCTAACTTTTGGACATCAACATCCAAACCCAACTACATCTTTTCCTCTTCTAATGCTTCTATTTTTTCCCCAATTCAGAACTTTTCTTTTCAAAGTCTTGCTTGATGATCTCTAATTCCGATGGGACTACTTACAAATGCTCTTCAACTAGGCGAACATTATCAGGATTTGGCACAAAGATGTTATCATTGATTCTCCTACCCCTCCATTCATCATACTTTTGGGTTTTCATGGGATTTGTAGCAAATGACTTCATTTTACGGACTTGATTCCAGGCATTTGACATCTCCAGACTCTTTTCTTATTGTTCTCGCCTTTGTATACAAACTCACACTGAGCCAAACCTTGAGTTGCTGGGATGAATTATCTTGATTGATACTGTCTCATTAAACAAAGGAGCATACCCTACAGCTCCCCATATCTCAGTAATGGAACCCAGTCGAAATCACCGCATCGATAAATAATTTCGTCGAGAATGAACCATGGTGCTTGCCATTCTATGTCTTCATCTCAGAGACTATAGAGTATTGCCGTCCACTTTTCCTCAAAAATGTCCTCTCGCCTTTGTGTAGTAATAAATTCCCTCAAAAGAGAATAACTCACAGAAAACACTCGGCAAAGAACCTTTTCCACTTTCCAAAAATGGCTATGAAACCAAACCATCAGTAGTGGTACGTAACCAATAAGTTTCCCTTCTCCCTCTCTTCGACATGCATTTGATGACCTAAAAGTTTAGGCCAAAATTGCTGGAATAGGTGTAACCCCCTTGTTGAGCCGATCAAATAAATCAGTGACCGCCTTATCTATGTGTCCCTACGTCTTGGGAAATATAACCAGTCCGTACAAACTGAGAGCAAATATATCAACCTTTTTCCTTGCATTAGAATGAACTAAAATCAAATCTGTCAAGCTTTTCCAGGTAATACATTTGTTATCGCCCTTTAGCTTAATTCGAGATGTGACCCATTGCTCACTCATTCACGTAATGTTCATCAGCTTCTTAAGGAAAGTTGGCATATTAACGACGCTCGAATAGTCTTTATTTACCTGAATTTTGGGGCAACAAAATAGAGCAGTATATTCCTCAATCGTGGGCATCATATCCATGTTCCCAAAGGTGAAACAGCTATAAGTCAGGTTCTAGTGCTGTGCAAGGGCTCGGAAGAGATGCTTGTCCACCTTAACTTCTAGCAAGTACTGTAGATCCCCATACTCTCGGTAGAAAATCTGCTTCATTCCATCTTCCCACTGATCCCAGATTTCTTTCAACTCTTGTAAGTTATTTTGAGTCACACTGATCCGAGTGAAATCCCAATAGTATGGCCTTCAGCTAGACTACAACTCTTCTCACATTGTCTATCCTCTAACCACATACGCATGACCATATTGTCTTTTACCTCATCAAAATACCCTTTTTCCATGACCAATTCTCTACTAGTAATCGAACTTAAGTCAATACCTTTCCTTGTATGAGGATGCAATGCAAAATAAGATAAAAAAATAGGTTAGTACCAGTAGTTATAAAATGTATCAACAAATATACCACAGAGAACCTACGCATTTATTAGGTAGTTTTACCTAGGGTGTGCACTCAGGGTTCATTATATGCAGTTTTTGGTTCTAAAGTAATGATACCCAAACCAGCAGATTCCTCAGTCCTTACTCATTATAGGCTCATATGGACAAGTTCGATTTAGGGGGACGAATTTCCCGTATGTTTGCATGGAAGTGAAAACTTCACGAAAACATAGGTACGGATGTATTCTGAAAGCGATTTACTATCCTGCACGGAGGTGAAAACCTCACGAAGGAGTAGCTTCTCACTTCAACTTAAGCGGTGTAGTAACAAATGCATGTATGCAAAAACATAGACATATAATATTAACATGCTATTATCACAACAAACATATAAAACACAAAAATGTATAGGATCACAAATTAAATTAAATCAAATTTTAAATTTTCAACAAAAAAAAACAAAAAATAATCGACCTACAACTTGACTCTCTTATAGGTCCTCAGTGGAGTCGCCAAGCTGTCGAAACCATATTTTTTTGAAAAAACAAAAACAAGTCTCGATTTATATTTTGGAAAATGAAAATGGAGTCGCCATCAATAATTTTTTAAAACAGGTGTAATTGGGTCACCTTTCGAGATTTTTTTGAAAAAAATCATTAAAATAATTTTGGTCTTTGAAACCATAAAACGAGTTCGGGAGTCGATTACTCATAAAAAAGGATTAGCATCCTTACACGCAAAAAATTGGTACCTAATTGATTATTCAAAATCTTTGTTGAAAATTTAAAAAAAGATTCGAGAAAAATTTAAATCGCTATCCTTAAATGCATGAATGTCATATTTATTTTATTTTGAAAATAAATTTTGTTTCCGAAGAAAGCTCGTTATTTCGAATTATTCAGAAAAAAGTCACATCTAGAAAGTTAGGACAGAACAATTCAAATATCCAAAAATGACGAGCTTTTCAAAAAAATCTCATATTTAAAATTTAAAAGGATATTCAATTATCCTGGTTTAAAAAAAAAACCACACTCAGTAAGTCAAGACATGATTCTTTTAAATTCCTGGGACAAAGGACATTGCATTGATTTCTTTAAAACAATTTATGTGTGTTTTAAAAAAAAAATTACCGTGTTACACAAAAATATGCACATAATTTACAAGTATAGATGATAAGAAAACAATATATACATAAAATACAATAAAATAGTAAATTGAGTAAATAAATAATCGAATAAATGAATAAATAAAGAAACAAACGAATAAAATAATATACATATGCATACAAAAGGGATTAAATAAAAATATTAATAAACAAGATAAACGAGAAAAATTAAAAGCGTGAAATATATATACATATAGGATAAAAATAAAAATAAAACATTAAAATCGGGTTAAATTTGAATTTTTGGAAGTTCGAGGGTCAAATTCAAATTTTTGAAAAGTTCAGGGGTTAAATTTAAATTTTTGGAAGTTCGAGAGTCAAATTCAAATTTTTAGAAAGTTTGAAGGTTAAAGCATAATTTCGAAATAAAACAGAGGCTTTGTGGGCAAAAAACTCAAAAATCCTTACACGTGGCAAGTCCAAGGACATTTTTGGGTTAAGGACCAAACTGAAAACTAAGTGAAATTATTGGGCCGAATTAAAAAAAAGACCTGAGCAAAAAAGATTAAATTGAAAATTTTAAAAACGCGAAGGGACTTAATGGGAAATTTACCCAATTTTACAAAAAAGCAAATATCCTCTCCTTTAAACAATGTTGTTTCACTGGTATTATATAACCCATATTTTTTTTATGTTTCTCATTTTCCTTTCTTTCTCAAAAACAAACCCAAATTCCATTTCTTTTTTTCTCTCAAAATCAAAGTTTTTTCAATGGTTAGCCATGGGTTTCAAACCCGTACCCCTGACGACTCCTTCAACGGACGACCAAGGCGGCAGGGCAAGAAGATCGGCGCGAAAAGGTAAAGAAATCGACCCCAAAATCTTCTTTTATTTATATTTTTTGAAAATACCAAAAAAAGAAAAAAATTTATTAGTTCCGAAATATAAAAAAAAACCCAAGAAAATACCTTGCTTGGTTGCTAAAGAACTTTTGCTGCCGATTTTTCTATTAATTTCATGTGTATTCGTATCAAGTTCGTGTGTGTTTACATCTATTTTTTTTGTTTTTATAACACATTTGTAAAATGAATTTTTGGATTTTTCGAAGTGAAATCAAATAACGTGTGCATGGTGGATTCCGGATCCAAGGCTATGGCGACGACGACGATGGCGACGACGGCGATGGAGCAAGCGTGGCGTGGTTGCCGACGGTGGCGACGGTTGAAGACCAAAAGGGTGTTAGGGCTTGTGTTTAATCTTTAGGGTTTGTAAGATTGGGCTAGTATTTGGGCTTGTTTGGGTATTAGGTAAAATTTTGTAATTCGTATTTGGGTTTAAAAAATGAGTTATTTAGGCTTGGTAAAAGAATATATTTAGGCTTTATTTTGTTTTTTTTAATTTTATTATTTTATTATTTATTTTATTTATAAAATAAATAAATAATAAAAATAAAAAGGATAAATAGTGTACTGGGCTCGGATGAAATTGGGTCAGTACAATCATAAAACGTTTTAAATTCATTTTGGCAAACATTTTGGTCTTCGAAATCCAAAAAATGAGTTCGAGATTCGATTACGTGTGAGGAAGGATTAGCACCCTAACACGCCCAAAATTGGTACCTAGTCGATTTTTTCGATCTTGATTGTTAAAAATTTTAAATCTCGAGTAAAATTTAAAATACGATCTATAAATGCATGATTAACAGATTTAATATTATTTTAGAAATCGAATTTTATGAGGAAAGCTCGTTATTTTGAAAATATCGAGAAAAGAAGTCATGTCCAGTAAGTTAGGGCACGACGTCTTGAGTTTCCAAAAACAACAAACCTTCCTTTTATTTTTTTAAAAAATGAGAAGGATATTCGATTATTTCGATTCTAAGAAGAACCGCGCCGAGTAAGTTAAGGCACGACTTTTCAAATCACGAGATAACGAATATTGCCTTGATTATAAAATTATTTATGTATTTTGAAGAAAATTGGAAAACAATTTTAATTAAAACATTTTAATGAAAAATGAACACGGGAATTAAATAAAATACGAATATGCAATTGATGACAAAAATAAATAAAATGCGATTGCAAAAATAATAAATGATAAATATATAAAATAAAAATGAAAAAATAGGGGTTGAAAATAACATAAAATAAGATATTAAATAAATAAATAAGAATTAAAATAAAAAAATAGGATTCAATTTGAAAAAGGGAAGAAAAAAGGATTTAATTTAAAAAATCTTAAAATAATGGGGTTGTTTTTAAATAAAATAACTTGCGGGGATTAAATTAGGAATAATTAAAATTTAAAGTAATAATTTAAAAAAATAAAGAAGGGGGCAAAAATTGGATTTTTGAAGATTTTAGGGGTATAATTTGTAAAATCAAAAAATAAATTGGGTGAAATTAAAAGAAAAAAGTCTAAGGACTAAATTAAAAAGAAAATTAAATTTTAGGTAAAAAATAATAAAAAGTAGAAAAATGGGGTCAAAATCTTAATATTTGAAAAATACAGGGATCAAATGGGAAATATACCCAAAATTTGACACGTGGTAGCCCCAAGGCCATTTTTGGGTCAAGGACCAAATTGAAAAGCATTTAAAATATGAAAGAAGGACTAAATTAAAACATGAAAAAAAGCGGAAGGACTAAGGGCGCAAATAGCCCCTTAGTTAAAAACAAGCGGACCCTTAGCGGGTTTGGATCGGGTCAAGTCGGATGCACCAAATCGATGTTGTTTTAGGGCGTCTAAGACACACCCAAAACAACGTCATTTTGGAGGGATATATAAGTCCAAAAAATCTTTAAAAACAATCATTTCTTCCCTTAAAAAACAACTTTTCCTTGCAAAAAACTCTCTCAAAGCCAAACCTCCCTCCATGTCCAGTCGCCCGATCGGCCGTCCGTTCGCCGTCTGTCGATGCTGGCGATCGCTGCCTACGGTGATCGAATTTTCAAAGCTTGTTTATATATATATATATTTAAAAAAACGTAGATATAGCCTAGGTTTTTTGAGATCAAGCCAAACTTTTTCAAAAATGGTTTAAAGATTTGATTTTTTTTAAAGAGTTTTTGAATCTATTCTTATTTTTATTTTCCCTTTTTTTAGAAAATATACTTCGTCGGAGCCCCTCTCCTCAAGAATATCGACGAGTTCGAAGGGAATCCGTTCCTGGAAATGATGGCGGCGGCAAAACTAGGTACGAACCCTAACTTTTTTTTTGTTTATATTTACTTAAATATTTATTTTGAAAATAAAAAAATAATAAATAATAAATAGATAATAAATGTAAATATGTGTATGCATGAAAAAACAGTAATATACCTTGCAAAAAAAAACTTTCGATTGTATTTTCCGTTTGCCATTAAATTGATTTCACTCATCCTTACTTGTGCAGGTTTGGCAGTGGCGGTGGTGGCAGACAATGGTGGTATTGTTAACGTGGCAACAGATGGATGGTTGGAGTGAACGGCTGCAGCTCAATTTGCATTAGGGTTTTTTTTATATTTTATTTTTTGGGCCATTTAGGCCTGGTGTAATTGGGCTAAGGTGTAATAGGTCATTAGGTATTTTAATTTGGGTTGTAATTGGATACATTTTTTAATTAAAATAAATTTAATTTAAAATTTAATTTTTTTGGGTTGTTTTTGTTTTTAAAGTTGGGCCTGGACAAATTGGGCTTCAACAGTTGCCCCTCTTTGCTCGTTGTCGTGTAACGAAAGTAGGGCAAATACTAAAAATGAAGCCTAATTTCATCTGGTCTTATTGAACTTGGCTTCTTTGGCACTCTTTCTTCAAGTGGCCCACCCTTCGCTTTATTTTTCGTTCCGCTCCTTATAGTCTCAGGATGACAGGATTTTGAAACTTCACTCCACTCCATTGTGACCTCAGGACCGTTGAGATCTACTACTTGTTTTAACCCACTACCTGTTTTTAACCCACTTCTCTGTACCTCACCAGGAAGATGGGATTTTGAAGACTCACTCCATTCTACTATAACCACAGGGACGTTGATTTCTACTTCATTTTTTTCATCCTACCCACTGCAACTCAGAGGTATAGGATCTTGTTGCTTCACTCCACTCCACTGTAACCTTAGGGACGTTGAGCTTTGCTTCATTATTTTTATCTGACCTACTGATTCTGGTGCTTCACTCTATTCCACTGTAACCTAAGGAACGTTGAGATATGCTACCTGTTTTGATTCAATCCACTAACACTTCAAGGATTTAGTTTTGTAGCTTCATCTTGCTCTACTGCAACTTGAGTGAGATAATAGTTTCAATTTGCCCCTCTCGATTAGGGGTAAAAGATTGGATGGTTTCGATCTATCCTATGGTCGGGGTAAGAGATTGGCTGATGTCTTTAATCTGCCCCATGGTTGGGGTAAGAGATTGGAAGGTGACTTCAACCTACCCTTCTTGACTTAGGGGTAAAAGATTAGATGATGGCTTCAACATTTCCCTCTTGACTTAGGGGGTAAAAGATTGGATGGTGGCTTCAATTTGCTCGTACTAGATTAGGGGTAAAATACTGGATGACTTCAAAAAGACTGGATAGATTCAATCTGCCCCTACTAGATTAGGGGTAAAAGATTGGATGGCTTCAATCTATCCCTACTGGATTACAGGTAAAAGATTGGATGACTTCAATCTGCCCCTACTGGATTAGGGTAGAAGACTGGATAGCTTCAATCTGCCCCTACTGAATAAAAGGTAAAAGAATGGATGGTTTCAATCTACCACTATTGGATTAGGGGTAAAAGACTGGATAGCTTCAATTTGCCCCTACTAGATTAGGGGTAAAAGATTAGATGGTTTCAATCTGCCCTTACTAGATTAGGGGTAAAAGACTAGATAGCTTCAATTTGCCTCTACTGGATTAGGGGTAAATGATTGGATGAGGTGATGTAGCTTCACTCCATTTCATTGCAACTTCAAGAGGATTGAGATTCGCTACTATAGTTTTAATTCGCTCCACTACAACTTCAGGAAGATAGGATTTGATGTTGAAGCTTCATCATGCTCTATTGCAACTTCAAAGAGATAAAGATTTACTTCTGTAGATCTAACCTACTGCAACTTTGGAAGTAACTTCACTCCATTTCATTGCAATTTCAAGGAGATTGAGGTTTGTTACTTGTTTTACTCCGCCCTTTTGTAATTTTAAGGGTATAAGAATTGGTTTTGTAGCTTTATCTTTCCTTACTACAACTTTAGAGAGGTAAAAACTTGCTATTGTGGCTTTAATATAATCCACTATAACTTTAGGGTTATAAGATTTACTGTTTCATTAATCCATCATGCCATTTTTTGGGGAATGAGACCTGTAGAATATGTTTCTTTGGCATTTCGTCATGCACTTAGGATGCTATGATCAAAATGCGTCAAATGCTCCTAACTAAATGAGTATGAATGATGAATGCAAAAATGTCATCTTTGAGAATGATTTTTTTTGGTCCTTAAGTCGACATTGTTCGACGTTCATCTAAGTCCTATCACTGATGTGTTACCATATCCTCATTTCAGATTTGATATCTTTGACATGAAAATCAATGGGGTAGTCATAATCTGAACTATTTGCTCCGAGGAACCTTCCAACCTTTGGGTGTGGTTCTTCCAACTAGTGGTCCTATTTCAGGTCCCTATACTATTTAGGAATCTCCCAAAGTGATACGCAAAAATCTTTTCACAGTAATCCATTATCTCTATTTTAACGCAACAATGCTTGAATAAAGTCACAATATGGACAAAGTTGAATTTTATTAGAGACAAAGCTCGAATGAAAGAAATGACAAACATTGCTAAAAAAGGAATTGCCAAACATAAGGTGAGCAAAGAATGAAATCAGGTGCCCCAAATATCAAAGTATAAGCTTCGCTGAGCAAACTTAATGAGGATCATTCTGAGCCTGACATGTGTCCATGAAACTTGGAGTACTCTGTTGATGCCTAAGTTGTAAAGTTTCTCCAACTTGTTACTTTTGAGAGAGAAGACCATTTCGTGCCCCTCTTGATTCAAATTTGAGCCGCCCTTTCAGGTTTTCAACTCAAATCTCCTTAGGTTTCGAGACGACCTTTACAGGTTTTCACCTCGACCTCTCCTCTTTTTTTTCTTTTCTCTTTTTTTCCTCTTTTTTTTGGGTGTAATTTCTTCTTTACCGAATTTGAGTTTACGAGGTTGGGTAGATCTTTGTCATTCATCTCGGTCAAAGTCAAAGCTCCTTTAGAAAAGACTTTCTTCACCTTATGGGGCTCTTCCTAATTGGGCAATCATTTTCCCTCAAAAGTCTTTTTGTATGGGAGGACCCTTTTCAAAACCAAAGCTTCCTCATGGAATTCTCTAGGGCAGACCTTTTTTGTCATACGCTTACAACATTTATTTTTGGTGCCTTTGACCATGACGGATAGCTTTCAGTCTCCTTTCCTCAATCAAGTGTAACTGATCACATCTGGATTGGCTTCATTCTATTTCATCAGTTCTAACAAAATTTGAAGGGAAGGAAAATCGACTCCAATGGGTAGGATTACTTTCATTCTAATAAGAAAGGTGTTGTCCTGGTGGATGTTCTGGTAGAGGTTCGATAATCATTGAGGGCAAATGGTGAATCCAATTTTCCAAAGGATCTTCTTAATGTTCTCATCGATGAAATTACCCCAATGACATTCGTGCCCGTCATAGAAAAAGGCCATGATGTGAAGAGGCGAATGAGATACATAGATTTTCAATATTCCCTTTGCGGGTTTTCATCTTGACTTCTTTCTTTTCTTTTTCTTTTTTTTTCTTGGGTTTCAAGATGCCCTTTGTGGGTTTTTTATCTCAACCCTTTTTCTTCTTAAGATAGAATGTCATACCTCATTCTTCAAAGTTTCTATTGAACATGGATTACATTCTTCCTTTATGAGGAGTTTGTGTCACGACATCAGTACTTAACCCAACATTCTTTGATAGGACCATGCAAAAACCTTTTCAAATTCTCGAAATAGCTCTATGGGATCTCGCTTTATTTTTGCAGAGATACATGTCCCAATTTTTATCTTTTTCCTTTCTTAAACTCACAATTTCCATTAACTCTTTGTGAAGTGATATTTATTCCTCGTCTTGCTCAACCATCCGTGCAAACCGGGAGACAAGTTACACTCTTGATCATTTTTGAAGTCCTGAGGTTTTTTCTAGACACATGTTGTAACACCCCTATACCCGATTCCCGTATATAAATCTGGTATAGAAGCATTACATTAAGGTTCGGTATAGAACAAAAAATCGAGTAACAGAAAATTTTTCATTTTGTAATTCATTTCTAAGTTTATTTGGGTCAAAATATCATTTAATAACATCCATTAAGGATACATTTATGAACCATTGTACATGCCCATTTTTACCAAAAGTAAAGTACCTAAACTTGAGCACCAATGATGGTATGATGTGATGAGAGGTCCCGAGCTCAATCTTAACTTCTTGTAACCTTTGTACCTACGCATTAAAATAAACACATTAAGTCGGTGAAGGCTTAGTAAGTGCTACAAAAGATAATAAATAAACACTTAAACGATTACATTCATAATTCTCTTGCATTACTCACATGAATCATCTAACTTACCACATTAGCTAATTTCACATTTGTGTCACCTTTCACAATTTGGCCCACTATAGACTATTATAGAACCTATTGGATAAACGGAACTAACAGAAAGTACCGAAGTAGTTAATAGAGGGCACATAAGTGCTGGGTAACAAAGGGCACACAAAGTCCTAATTAGAGGGCACACGAAGTGCTAATAACAGAGGCCACGCACAGTGCTAAACAGAGGGCACGCTAGTGTTCCTTAATGGCATGCCACTATTATCACAACTGTTTTAATTCGTCTACATGGGCATAATCTCTCATATTCATCATTTCTCATTATTTCACATATCACATTTACATTTCTATTCACATATACACAATCATCATATACCTTCTTACTCTTATTTTCACATTAATTTTCAAAGCTATCCATTTGAGTCATAGTCACTAAATTATTTATATCTTTAGCTACAAAATTCAAAATTCATATCCTCTTAATGTTTCTGAAACTAGACTTAAATATATTTTTACCATAAAATTTCCAGAATTTTTACTTTAACCAATTTGTACTGTAAATTCTTTCAATTTACCTCTTCTCTGTTGTTTGACAGTTTTGACCTTTCTTCACTAACATTTAATTATCTTTTAGTACAGAGATCTAATGATGTTCCTGTCTATTTCTTTTGAAAAATAAGTATTTATCCATATAAATTTCAGTCTCTAATTATTCTTCTACATTTTTCTATGATTTTTCAAAGTCAGAACAGGGGAACTCGAACCCACTCTGACCTTGTTACACAAAATCAGTTATAACTCAGAATATACAGATCCATTTCCATCATCGTTTCTTCCATGTGAAACTAAACTCAATAAGATTTAATTACATATTTAATTTGACCCTTAAATCTTTATATACAATTTTTGGTCAATTTTCGAAGTTAGTTTTCTGATTTTGTTCAAACTGTTTCAATGAAAACATTTCCTTTCTCATGTTCCTTTACACTAACCTAATTCAATCATCTTTATAACACATAACTAAACAACAATTTTCATGCTAACAAAATATATTATGGAAAATAGACTATAAACTACAATTTTTGTAGTACTTACAACAAAAAGGATGATTTTATTCTCTTTTCGCTCTTTGCTCTTCTCTTTTCCCTTGTCTTCAATTTGGTCCTTTGACTTGTTTCTCTCCTCTTCAATTTCCCATAGACACATGTAAGCTAAATGCTATAATTCAATGATTTTCATGTTAAATAACAGAAAAATACATGTATGTCATGAAAATTGAACCATCTCTTACCTTAGCTCTTGAAATCATAATTTGCTAACTTAGTCCCTATGCTCTTTAACACCTCAAAATAAATTCTATAAGAAGATTGAGGTGTCTACTAACTCTCTTTTATGACTTTCTTTAAGAAATTTCAAAGAAAATGGAAGGTTTAGGAACTTAGAAGGCTTAAAAATGGTGGAATGACCTAATTGGAATAAAAACAAAAGTTTGAAATGGAAGATGAAGGCGTGGACGGCTAGCTTATGATGGAAAAGATGATAGTTTCATCTTTTAATTACTTTTTCTTCTCTAAAATTCTCTAGATTTCTCCACTAAAATATCTCACTTAATAAAAATGGTAAAGTTGCACTTTTAGTCCTTAGGGCTTCCACCTTTACCCTTTGGCCCCAAAACTTTGCCTCCAAAAATATCTTCCACTAAATTACTCTTTTGCCCCTCCTCAATCAATCTAATTCACATGATGACTTAAGATTCAATTTGGATAATTTTCTATTTAATCCTTCCTATTTTCCCACCTTTACTAATACATCCTTAATTTCTCCAAACCTTTCTAAATTCAACCATATATTCTAATTCTCAATTCTACTCTATCACTATTCCAAATCTGGTTCAAGCACGCGGATGTTACACATGTCCTTCTCCAAAAAGAGGCTCTGAGTCAACAGTAGTGTTACTCATATCATTGATATCAAAGGACCTGTTAGATGAACAAAAGGAGATCCAAAGAAACAAATGAATTTTAAGAATGATTGTATGGTATGAGAATGAATTGAATGTTTTGTCAATTTGGACAAGAAAAAATATTTGTCAAATTTAACGAGAACAGATGAATTTAAGAATGGTTAATAGTAAGATGTGAATAAAAATGTTTGTCAAATGAGTTTAAAATATTTGTCAAATGAGACAAAATGCATTGTTCTCATTAAAATAAAAGATAAGGGTTACATGCCCTTTACAAAGGAGCCGTATTGCTCTCAAACTTAGAGCAATAGGTATGTTTTGAGTATTACTTTGATGAAAACCTAAAGGTTACCGGGAGTTCCTCTATAGTCCAATTGTTCAAAACGCTTCTTGGGGCGTATGGACGAATTCCCAACAAATTCCCTTCTTCGCCTTCTTCTTCAGAGATAGCATTGATGTTCAGATTTCTTATTATTCCTTCGGTCTCGACTACCTTTCCTTTACTATCGCTTTTATTCCCTAATCAGGATGATTGACAAGGGATTTTTGACTATATTAGGTTTTGCTATTTCATCAAACCTTAGGACTCCTACCTTAATTAGCCTCTCGACTAGCTTCTTGAAGGTAATGCAATTTTCAATTGAGTGTCCAACTACTCCTGTATGGTAATCGCATTGTGTATTTGGGTCGTACCAATTTGGGAATGGGGGTTCTATTGGCTTTAAATAATGCGGGGACACTACATGTTCATTATATAGTCTTTGGTAGAACTACTTGTATATCATTGGGATAGGAGTGTATTGAGTTCTTTCAGTATTCAACCTCGAGCTTGATTCTCGCTTTGAAGTGTTTTGGTAATTTTTATTAGGGGCTTTTGGTTGTGTCATCATGATCTACTTTGCATAATTCAGCCTATACATGCCGACATTATTCACTTCAGTATCCTTTCTTTTGGGAGCAAGCCTCTAGGTGCTTTCTTCAGCATCGATTTTCCCACTTTTAATTGTGCTCTTGATCATTTCTCCAGACATGACCATATCGGAGAAACTCTTGGTAGCATTCCCTAGCAAATGATTAATGTACGGTGCTTTTAAGGTGTTAACAAAGAGCATAGTTATTTCTTTTTCGGTCAGTGGTGGCTGCACTTGAGTTGCTGCGTCCCTCCATCTTTGGGCATACTGTCTAAAGCTTTCACTTAGCTTCTTTTCCATGTTTTGCAGCGTGATTCTATCGGGGGTTATGTCCGTAACATGACCGTACTGTTTCATAAAAGCCTGAGCCAAGTCCTTCCATGAACTAATCTTTGCAAGGCTTAGTTGATTGTACCATTTAGCCGTAAATCCCACCAGACTGTCTTGGAAATAGTGGATCAACAGTTGGTTTTTATTAACGTGCCCCATCATCTTTCTGCAGAACATGGTAATATGCACCTCAGGATAACTCGTCCCATTGTACTTCTCAAATTCTGGAGCTTCGAATTTGTGAGGAAGTACCAGGTTTAAGACCAAACTTAACTCCTTAGTGTCCATCCCATAGAAGGTTTCGGCTCCTTGCATCGCTTGAATTTTTCTTCCAACATTTTGTATCGTTCTTCCATTTATCTGGGAAGATCCATTCTAGTCATTCCATCGAAGTCAGGGGCACCGGGATTCACGATGTTATCTCTTGGGTTGGATCCTAATCCCATTGGACAATTAGTTGGCCCTGAAGCACCAACAGGAAATTGTTATGTTCTTATGGTAATAGTAGCTCCTTGTACGTACGTTTCTGGTGGAACTTGATTATGTGGGGGTGTATAGCCTAAAGGGTGAATTGGATTCTCATCTTCTTCCGTAAGATTTATTGCGGGACCTTTCCCTTTATCAGCCCCATTTTTCATCATTTGGGCTAATTGACTTATCATGTCCCTTTGCGCTTCGATAATCTGGTCTTTCATTTCTTGATGCATTCTTGCCATTTGGTCTTGCAATTTGGCTTGCATATGTTTTTGCATGTCCCTTTGAGTTTGTTCGAGTCTTTCTATCCTCTGATCCATGGCTTTAGTTTTATTGCGGGTATTATAACGGCGTAGGTTCTCAATGGTTTCTGGTGTAACTATTGCAATTTTAATTAGTTAGGGAATTTTCTTGGAATTAGATGCATGTTAATAAAATGTGATGCTTATGAATGCATGTATGCATAAGAAAGGTATTGACTCGTAGTTCAATTCTGTTAGAACAACTTTACTAGAAAACAAATCTTTACATAAGGCAGATACGTTTATGGTCGTGCCTTAGTGCTCAACGCCTTAATCTTTGTAAGGAATCCTTCTAATCTCGTCTTGGTTCGACTCCGATTTTGGGTTCAAAATGTCATTTTGAATGGTTAAAGCCTGCAAATGATTAGTCACTTCTCGTGCTTGGATCAAAGTTTTACTTGCTGCATGGTCTTTGTCTCTGACCTACTCTTCTAACAAGTCACCTGTTTCTCTCTTATTTGACCATATACTCATGGCAATATTGTCTTCTACTTTATCAAGAAACCCATTTTCTTATGACCGGTTCTCTATTTAGAGTTGAGCTTAAATCAATACCCTTCCTTGTATGAGGATGTAATGCAAGCAAAGAAGCAAAATAAGGCAAGTTAGTACAATCATTATAAACAAAATATAGATACAAAACAAGGAACTTATGCATTTGTCTTGGGAAATTGCTAGAAAGTTCGGCATAGCTCCGTCTAAGGCAAGTACTTATGGCTCATTTTATGTGGTTTAGGCTCTAGAGTAAAGGTACCTAAACCAACAGATTCCTCGATCCTCACCCATTACATGCTCATACAGACGAGTTCGGTTTAAGGGGACACATTTCCCATATGTTTGCATGGAAGTGAAAACTTCACAAAAACATAGGTACGAATGTAATCCAGAAAGCGATTCACCATCCTACACGGAGGTGAAAATCTCACGAAGGAGTAGCTTCTCACTTTCACTTAAAGGGTGTAGTAACAGATGCACATGAATGCAAGTCTATACTAGCAATATCAACACAATATTATCATGGCATCACAAAAATGCAAAGGATTGCATATTAAATTAAACCGAGTGTTTAAAATTTTTAACAAAAAGTCCTGGAATAATCGTCTTTTGGTTTGACTCTCTTTTCATTTTTAAAGTTCCCAGTGGAGTCGCCAAGCTATCGAAACGTATTTTTTAAAAAGGTCCCGAAATTTGTTTTAAAATTGAAAATAAGAGTCGCTGCCAATCTTTTACTTGGTGTGATTGGATCACCATAAAATGTTTTAAGTTCGTTTTAACAAACATTTTGGTCTCCTAAATCTATAAAATGGGTTCAGGAGTCGGTTATGTGTGAGGAAGGAATAGCACCCTCACACGCCCAAAATTGGTACCTAGTCGATTTTTCCAATCTTGATTGTTAAAAATTTTAAATCTCAAGTAAAATTTAAAATGCAATCCATAAATGCATTATTAAGAAATTTAATATGATTTTCAAAAATCGAATTTTATGAGGAAGGCTCATTATTTTGAAAATATCGAGAAAGTAAGTCATGTCCAGTAAGTTAGGGCACGACGCCTCGTGTTTTCAAAAATAACAAACATTCCTTTTATTATTTAAAAAAAATGAGAAGGATATTCGATTATTTCGATTCGAAGAAGAACCGCATCTTGTAAGTTAAGGCACGACTTTTCAAATCACGAGATAACGAATATTGTCTTGATTTTAAAATCATTTATGTATTTTGAAGAAAATTGGAAAAAATTTTAATTAAGACATTTTAATGAAAAATGAACGTGGAAATTAAATAAAATACGAATATGCAATTGATGACAAAAATAAATAAAATGCGATTGCATAAATAATAAATGATAAATAAATATATGAAATAAAAATAAAAAAACACGGGTTGAAAATAACATAAAATAAAATATTAAATAAATAAATAAATAATAATTAAAAAAAGGATTCAATTTGAAAAAGGGAAGAAAAAAGGATTTAATTTAAAAATCCTAAAATAAAGGGGTTATTTTTAAATAATAAAAAATTACGAGGATTAAATTAGGAAAAAATTGAAATTTAAAATAATAATTTAAAAAAATAAAAAAAGGTGGCAAAAATTAAATTTTTGAAGAGTTCAAGGGCCTAATTTTTAAAATCAAAAAATAAATGGGATGGAATTAAAAGAAAAAAGTCTAAGGACTAAATTAAAACGAAAATTAAATTTAGGTAAATAATAATAAAAAGCAAAAAAATGGGGTCAAAATCATAATATTTGAAAAATACAGGGATCAAATGGAGAATATACCCAAAATTTGGCACGTGGTAGCCCCAAGGTCACTTTTTGGCCAATGACCAAATTGAAAAGCATTTAACATTATTGGGCAAAATTAAAATAAATTAAAAATAAGAAAGAATGACTAGATTGAAACATGAAAAAAAATGAAAGGACTAAGGGCGTAAATAGCCCCTTAGTTAAAAACACGCGGACCCTTAATGGGTTCGGATCGGGTCAGGTCGGATGCACCAAAATGACGTCGTTTTGGGGCGTTTAAGCCATACCCAAAACGGCATCGTTTTGGGGGCTATATAAGTCCAAAAAATCTTTAAAAAAATTATTTATTCCCTTCCCTTAAAAAAACAACTTTTCCTTCCAAAAAAACTCTCTCAAAGCCAAACCTCCCCCCATGTCCAGTCGCTTGGTCGGTCGTTTGACCGTCGTCCGTCAACGCTGACGACTGCCGCCTATGATGGCCGGATTTTCAAAAATTATTATATATATATATAAAAAAAAATTGTAGATCTAGCCTAGGTTTCTTGAGATCAAGCCAAACTTTTTCAAAAAAAGGTTTAAAGATTCGATTTTTTTAAAGAGTTTTTGAATCTGTTTTTATTTTTATTCTTTTTTTTTTAGAAAATATACTTCGTCGAAGTCCCTCTCCTCATGAATACTGATGGGTTCGAAGGGACTTCGTTCCTGGCAATGGCGATGGCGATAAAACTAAGTACAAACCCTAACTTTCTTTATTTTTTGTTTATATTTACTTAAATATTTATTTCAAAAATAAGAAAATAAAAATTGAATAAATAGATAATAAATGTAAATATGTGCATGCATGAAAAAACAATAATATACCTTGCAAAAAAAAACTTTCGATTGTATTTCGAATGGATCTCTTATGGGCTCATAACCCTTACAACCAAATTTGAGTTGACTTTTATAGCCCTTTTTTACAATGATTATTTCTTGTCCTTTTGTCATTAAATTGATTTCACTCATCCCTACTTGTGCAGGTTTGGCAATAGCGGTGGTGGTGCTGCTGACGTGGCAGTAGATGGATGGTTGGAGTGAACGGCAACAACATAACTTGCATTAGGGTTTTTTTGATTTTTTATTTTTCTAGGCCATTTGGGTCTGGTGTAATTGGGTTAGGGTGCAATGGGTCATTGGGTATTTTAATTTGGGTTGTAATTGGACACATTTTTTTAATTTAAAATTTTATTTTTTTGGGTTGTTTTTGTTTTTAAAGTTCGGCCCGAATAGGAGCATAATGCGCTTCAACGCACTTGAATCCACGTCCTCTTGCATTGGCAACAATGCCCATTATACACTCTCATACATGTAACTTCAATTTTATATTTCAAATACACACTAGTTATTATTAACTATATATAAGATAAATTTTAGTTGTTAAAAGACAACGTTTCCTAATATTTTGTAACAAATATGTCACACCTGGTTTCTTATAAATCCAAAAATTAGGGACAATTGGGGGTTTAATTGAAAGATGCCATAAGTTGGCAGCCTCTACTAGAAAATCAAGAAAAAGTTAGTAATTAATTTAGACATGGTTGAGATCCAATTCTGGTTTGGTTGGGTTAGAACTAACTAGTTCATTAGTGGGGGACAAAATTATTGTTAATGGATGGTTTTTATAAAGTGGAAGACCATGTGTGAAGGACTATAAATAGTTGGGAAATGACTTCTCGAGACTTCTCAAATCTGTTTCATTTTCTTCTCTTTTTCATATTCTTTCTTGGTTGCTTCGAAGAAGAGATGATTATGGAAAGCTTTCCATGGAAAGATAATCATGAGGATTTAGTCAAAAACGTAAAGAATCAAGTAAGCTGATATGGTTCTTAATCCTTCGTTATGTGTAAAATTAAGAAACTCAAGTTAAGGATTTCTAGAAACCTTTTAGGCCTTTTAGGGATTCTGCATGTTTCTAGAAAATTGAATTTTTAAGTTGAAAGACATTGAGTTTAATTTAAGACCTTGGTTGAAATGCTTAGCTTCTAGGAGAATGAAAGCTCTAGTGTTCGGGAAAGCTAAGCTGAGGAGGTAAAGAAGCATCAGGTGAGTTAATATACTTCATTTCCGGGATATTGCATGATTGGCATAAATCTAGGTCGAGTCTAGATTGAGTTCTATGATCTCTGTCATTTGAGAATGCTTGTGTACATAAGGTTGAGTAGGTTTATGAGTATCTGCCAGTGTGCTATCATGAAAAGAAATGGTTATAACTTTATGCTTGAAAAGTAACATACGTTATGATAAAATGTTTATGGACTGCATGTAAAACATGTTTGTATATGTTGAGAATACGAAAGGAAATCATCGAAGGGTTAGATGATGCTAGGATTGGGGAAGGGTGATTCTGTTAGATATCGCCATATCGTGTTGCTGAGTGCACCTGTGATGTGCAAAGCTCCAGGCCTTGCAGAGGAGACATTGCAGTATTCGAGCATCAAGGTTAGGAATGATGAAATGGAGGAATGGGTGGAGGAATAGGACAAAATGAAATTCCTGTTAGATACCACTATACAGTATCACTGAGTGCACCTATGATGTGTGAAGCTTCAAGCCTTGCAAGGGCGGGGGACACTTCGATGTTCAAGCATCAATGTTAAATACGAGATGAATCAATGTCGATAGTTATTAGGTTTCATAAAGTAATACCGTGATGACAATCTACAAGCTCATCGCGACGACAATAAGGAGGTCTAATGTGTAAGATCATAGCTCGGCTATGACAACCACTGTAGTCTGTCGAGACAGTAAACATGGTGTATTTTGTCGGGACAATAAACATGAGGTACTACGTCGAGATAATAAACACGGGGTAGTTCACTGAGACAATAAAAATAGGGTAGTGTGTTGAGACAATAAATGCAGGGTAATCCGTTAAGACAGTAAACACGGGTAGTCCACCAGGATAGTAAACACGAGGTAGTCCACCAGGACAGTAAACATCGAGTACTCCGTTGGGACAATAAACACGATGTAGTCAATCAGGACAATAAACACGGTATAGTCAGTCAGGACAATAAACACGAGATATTTCACTGGGACAATAAACACAAGGTGAAAGGGTGTAGGACTATAGCTCAGCTATGACAACACAAGGAGAGAGAGTCAACTGGGACATTCAACACGGGGTAAACTGTTAAGACGGTAAATAAGGAAAATCACTCATATGGAGAAAGAGTTAGAAGAATAATGCAAATGTTGAAAAATGAATTTTTGGGGAAACAATCCTCCAAAGTAGTAACCATGAAAGCCGATAGGGCATAAGAGTGGTGACAAAATAAGAATCAGACATGGGAAATGATGTGCTAAAATTCCTTGTATTTAGGCAAGGGAAGAGGGCTTATCCTTGGATTGTAGATAAGGATCCATCATTAAAATCCGCCAAAGAGGCGCTTAAAGAGACTCTGTATTTTAAACGAAAACCTAGGAAGGTTATAGGCAAGCTCACTTCCAATATATGACTCATTGAAGTCAAAGTTATACGGGGAGGAATAATTGTCGATGCCCCCGGACAGACAAAACAATTAGGGGAATAGTGAGAACTCCTTTGACAAAAAGAGATACTAGAAAGGATAAACTAAGTGACAAATATGTCTGTTAAGACTATTCCTCTTTAGAGGGAAGGTATTGAAAAAGTATTAGCAAAAGCGCTAGTTTCATAAGGAACCATCACATGAGAAAAATAGAAACTCGGATATTGTAGACTGAAGCGGTCCACAATAGACGAATGCACGTCTTAAAAGTAATATACTGTTGTTAGGCAGGTCACAAGAGAGTAACCCAAATAACATTTCAACCAGGATTAAGGGTGAAACGAGATCTAGTTCGTCAAAGTGGCCTAGGTCTTCCTTCTCTAAACCCATAGGTGAAATGTCAGAAAGTCCTACAAGACTGAAGTAAGAAAAATTGAGTCCGCCAAGGACGTATTGAGTTGCTGCAATCACCTAGGGAAGGAAAAGTGAAAGGGTTATTAGGGTGGTAAGCAGGACTACTACCTTATAAGTTCAAAGGTGGAAAAAGGGAATTTATACTAGTAACTGACTACCTAACAATCTTATTAACGACTAAAAACTATTATTTGAAGTGTGTACGGGAAAGAAAACGGATAAAGAAAAGACTGTGCGTAAGGAAAGGATAGAGTTCGTGGTTAAGATGAAACATCTAAAAAGCTATCGAGACTTGTCGAATGGCTATAATATTAGGTAAAGAAAGATCGCTTAGCGATCTATTCGCTTATAGATGAGTCCAAGGAATGAATCTAAAGCCGCCAACCCATATTAAGAGATTGTCTCAAGACAATCAGGGAGTAAAATGTGTTTAGTTTCATTTTTCATTCCCTCGGCAAGTTGGATCTATCTTGCGTAATATAGTAAAGAAACTCACTAAGTTCTTTCAAACTTAGTGAAATTTGGCTTGTGTTTGCAGGACTCAAAGAGTGATCGAGGACATTAAGGAAGGATTAAGCCAAACCGTGTTAGATCAAGAATCATTATTAGTAAAGGGTCATGCACGTAAGAAGGGGGTACCTTTATAGTCTTCACCTTAGGGTTTAATATATTTTATTTAAATATTTTACCTCAGAGTTGAGGTTGGAGATAGTAACCTTTTGTTATAAAATTTAAAGTTTTTGATGTAAGAGATAGTTATTTTTCAATAAAGTTTGTTTATAAATTATTAAGTTGCGAGTATGGTACTTAGTCCAAATCGGTCCATTTATGACATTCTACACTTGGATTCGATGATTGGGTCGGGTAAGGGTGTTACAAATTTAATTGTATCCTTTAGAGGAAGGAATTGGAAGGAGTACCTTCTATGTGCATGTTGTTCGATCTGGCTAGGTCCTTTGTGTTCGCATTTTATTAAGTTATTATGTGTTGAGTGTAGATGTATTTGCCTAAATTGGTGGATAGAAATAGAAGTAAAAAGTAGAACGAATCGTGAAAAAGACATAAAGAAAAGATAAGTAAATACAATGATTGAAGTTCAAGTGTTGGAGGAAAAAATATTATTAAAGAAAAGATACAACTAAAGTACAGTATCGTTATCTGTCAAGTAAGTTGCCGCTTTAAAAGTGTCTTTACCTCCTTTTTGGTTAAGCCCTTCGAAAGGGGTAGAAACTAACCCATCCAATTCTTGAAAATGAGGAAGTCATCGGATACCTTCCATTGATCTCCTCATAGGAGTTAGATGAGTGGGAATGTCAAACGCAACGAAAACCCTTGTGTCAAGTTTGAATGGGGATTAGATGGGAAAGATGAGGGGGATGGTACGTTTAGATGCCGAAGTTGGTTTCCGCTGTACACTACTTAAAGCTTTAAGGACATCCCATTTTGCAAGTGCACCTTTCACCAAGGCACAGCTCTCACCAACCTTTTTTCTTTTGCAAACCCATAGTGGGCTTGAATTTAAGCCTCCAAGCAAGGAGAGCGTAGGTAAACCCTCAACTCTGATAGAAAATTTTCTATGAATCCAAGGAGTTGTACATGTCGTTGTCCACTATGGTATGTGACCCTCTTGAAATCAGTCTGTTTCACTTCACTCCAGTTTGAAGGGTAGACAAGGATTTTTCCACCCTATCAATAGTTGGAACGAACACCAAGCTTGTGTCTGCAAGACTCAAAGAGTGATTGAGGATCTTGATGAGGGACTAAACCAAATCATGTTAGATCAAGAATCATTGTCAGTAAAGAGTCATGTGCATAGGAATGGGGGTACCTTTAGAGGCTTCGCCTCATGGTCGAATATTTTGAATTTAAATAGTTTCCCTTAGTGTCGAGGTTGGAGATAGTAAACTTTTATTTTAAAAAGTTTTTGATGTAAGATATATTTATTTTTCAATAAAGTCTGTCTATAAATTATTAAGTTGCGAGTAGAGTACTTAGTCTAAATAGATCCATTTGTGACATTCTACACTCGAATTCGATGATCGGATCGTGTGAGGGTGTTACAAAATATAATTTATGTTGTGTTTGTTTCATTAAATACCACTTTAAAAATGATTTCAAGAAAAATTATTAAACAATAAAAATATTTTACATAAAATCATTCAAACATTAAAAATATTAATTTTATAACATTAAATAATTTGATTTTTTTAAGGAAAACAAAAGGATAGAATTTCTTCAAAAATAAAATTCAACATCTTATATCATCTAAAATTTAAAATTAATTTAAACTCTTTTTTTTATAGCTTAAGTCATGTTTCATAAAGTGTTGAAAAAACCAATCAAGTAAAAAATAATATTTTTATCAATTTAATTTTTTTAGACACGTTTGATAACTTACAATGAAAATTATTAAAGAAAAAAATTCTACAAAAAATGTAGAAAATGATAAGTAGATAGGGTTTATTTATCACTTAATAGAGAATAAATTCAATTGTTATTTTATTTTATTTAAAATTATATTATATTTTATAAAAATCTTATTATATTCATTATTTAATTTTAAATAAAATATCAAATATATTTTACAACTTAAATTCAACATTTTATTTTTTAGTATTTATTTTTTTCAACACTTAATTTTTTTAATTTATCAAACATAATTAAGAATATTCTGTAAAACAAACTTAGTTAAGAATAAATGAATTAATTTTGCTAGCAGACATAGGAACAAAAATCATAATTTATAGATTCCATTTGTTTTTCTTGAAAATATTTGAATTCAAGAAATAATTATTTCTTTGGAACTATGATATAATATGATTTTGCTGTTGATGTTATTTTGTTGCACTTTTCCTTACTACAATTTGTTTAGATATATTCAGTATTTTGATTGTTAGTGTAAATTATAATTGAAATATTGATAGTTAAATTTCTTGATTATGTTCTAAGTTAAGTATCATAGAGCAATAAATATGTTGACGGAGAGTTATAGACGATTTTGATGATTAGTTTCCTATATTGTGTGATTTTGTTCAAAAAATTTGTCAAAGAGAGAGATTGTTGAGGAAAAGTGTGTTGCAATGAGTTGAGTGGCATTTGGCAATGCTCAATATAGTCCACCACTGAGACAGTAATGTTACTTGCCACATTTGAATTGACAGTTTAATGAAGCAAACTCTTTGAACTAGTTATTGTGTTGATATTTTGAAGATATTATAAGCCATCTTTGGAAACCAATCCATGGCTATTGAATACTAGATTGGATTTGATTGAATAAAAATAACCTCATTTTGTGGTGATTCGACCAGATTTAGATGTTTTTACAAGACCATATCTTCATTAGATTATGTTTGATGTGTCATTATGTGATTGCTATTTTCAAGGATTTGCTTTGTATTCATTAGTTTCTATATTAGCAAGTCGAAATTGATATATACTTTGAGGTTTGTCTAGGTTTTGTATGAGAGTACTTTCTAATGTTCATTGAGGAACCTTTTTGAGTGAATGCAACTTGAATTGTTAATTGTTAGAGTTTACTATCTAAATTCTCATGGGGAGAATTTAGGGGTGAGTATTCTAGTTTTTAGGCACAAAGGTGAGAGTTCTATACTTGGAGAGCGTTAGAGTGTGATTCACTTGTTGTATTTGTGTTCAAAGATAGTGAAATTACTAGTTGAGCTAGTCTCTACAGACCTAGGGAAACCGAACTGTGTAAACAAACTTCAGTATTCTTTGTGTTTTTTAGTTACTTAATTTTCAGAGTGCCAAGCTATATTGATCATTGTAGTCTAGCACTTCCATTTATTGTTGTTTTATTCAGCAATCAACAACTTTAGGTAGTAGGAATTTTTTTTATTTAGTCACTTAACTTTTTAAAATTAAATATTTTAATCACTCTAGCCGTTAACTTAGAAATACAAGTAGTAGGAATTTTTTTTATTTAGTCACTTAACTTTTTAAAATTAAATATTTTAATCACTCTAGCCGTTAACTTAGAAATACAAGTATTACGAGAACTTTTTTATTGGCCTACTAACAAAGTTAATCCTCCAATGTTCACATATTCTATCAATCTGATCTTAAATCTAAAAAATTCAATAAATTGAGCCCTCAATGTTTACAAAAGTTACAATTTTAATTCTAATAGATAGAATATGTAAATATTGAAGGGTTAAATTTATTATTAGGTTAATAAAACAAAACCCACGTTAGACTTTCATTTCTAAGTTGATAGCAAGAGTGACTAAAACGAACAAAATTAATAATTAAATAATCAAAATAATGCAAATTAAATAGTTGAATCACTATTCTTGTATTTTACACTATCTTCTTAGATGTTCTAAAAATTATCTCATCTTTCACTTCTTTTTTTCTCTCAACGCCCAATTCACTCACTTCTATTTTGTGTCAGATTAATTATTTATTTGTATTATTTTACTTTTCTGAATTAACGAGCTTAATTCAATGGCTCGAATTACTTTTAAACATAAAAATATTAAACTAAGTTTATAATAATTTTTTATATTTTATAATTAAATTGAAATAAAAATTAAAAATCATTAAATAGTAATTCGGCTTGGATTAAATTGAAATTATATAATCTTTGTCCACGGTTTTGTTTATGTTTGACAAATAATTTTACTCTTGAATAAATTTAATTATTGATATTATTAAAATATATAAATAAAATTTAATATAAAATACACAAGAATCAATGTTTTTGCTCTTAAATTATATGAAACTAAACAAGGAGAATTGTTGTAGAATAGTAATTATCTTTTGCTTGAAAGGTAAAGAGGGGTTTATTTATATTAAACTCTCATAATTATTCTCTATTTTTTATATAATTATAGGTGTTTTCATGTATTTTATAGCTTAAGATTAATTTTGTCGGGATTGATATGGTATTCAGATAAAACTCTATCAATAATGATAATTTTGATATTCGAACTCAATCCAAATACTTGAGAAAGAAACCCACACTTCTTTCAACCACTATTAATCTCATTAATCTTCTTATTTAGAAAAAGCACACAATTGATATAAATAATCATCTTTTTTTTTTTTCAAGGTATCTATTAGAGCGAGTCCAGTAACTAATCCTCCGCATTCTGTGGGTCTATTAAAGGGTTAAATGCTGGCCATGAGTTTTAAAACTACTCCCATACTCAGGGCGAAGATTAAACCCTTAACCACTGATTAAGATAGGAGAAACTCTTGCCATCTCACCTAGTTCTTGTGGTTATAAATAATTATTTTTGCTTGAATGGTAATTAATTTATGCTTTCCCCAAAATAATCAATAAACACACTTCTAAACAAAGGATAAGATTTGTGAAAAGCAATGGGTGTAATGGCAATGGCAACTTGATGGTGCACTTGAGAACGGTGTGGGGTTCTTCCCTGAGAAGTAGGGCATGGAAATTGGGGGACCATATGTATGTTTTTAAGGCATTTAGATAGGCATCAATTCAAAATCTAAAAAAGGTAAAAGGTTTTTCTATGTTAATATGTCGGCACATCTAAGGGTTGAGTTTGGATAAGGTTATTTGTACTTCTTTTTTTATTAACTGGGCCACTTCATTGATGAGTTTGGGAACAAAACCAAAGTTCAACAAAACCAAATACAAAAGCAACAGGAAAAATAAACAAAATAAAGAAAAAATGCCCAAAACTCCAAACCTAAAGAAAGAACATGAAGCAGCCAAAGGCTCTTGAAATGCCGAACAACAACGACTCAATCAAGAAAAAGTTGAGATAACAACAAATATTGTAAACAAGATTCTCAACTGAACAGCACCCACCCAAGAAGATTAAGGAGGGTATCTGAAACGTTGTCTAAATCCACCAGTTCCATCAAATTTCTAGGACCGTCTTCAACCCAGAACTCATCAGATTGATTCGCCATTCCAAGCATTGCCATGCCATGAGCCGCGCCATTGCCCTCTCTTGCGATGAACTCCACACGAGTATTTGTAAAAGAGCGACGCAGATGGTTTATTTCCCAGGTAATGACCCTCATCTCCGAATAATCTCTATCGAGTCCAAGAATATTTCTAACAACTACCTTTGAATCGGTCTCTAGAACGACATACGTGAAGCCCAAATCTTTAGTAAAATGGAAAGCATCAAGCACCGCCATAGCCTCCGCTAGTACAACTGACGAGATCAGGTGATGAATTTTGTTGCCCGAACCCATAATCTATCCTTCATTATTTCTTATAACAAGACCCGATGCAGCTTTGTTGGTTGAAACAGAAAAACTGGCATCAACGTTAATTTTAACCCAATGGCCTGAAGGGGGTTCCCAGTGCACTATGGAGCGAGGATGAGGATGCTGGAGAGGAACAGATGCCTTACGGAACTCCTGCCCAAAACCTCGAATGAAGATAACAACAGTCTCTACACTTTGATTTTGCTTTTCATGTACAAACTTGTTTCGAACATGCCATATTGCCCAAATCGTGATAGCCACTTCCTCTCTGTTAATATTGTTTAGCATAAAAAGCCAGTGAAGCCAATCATTGAAATCCATAACAGCAACCTGGCTAGGCCACTTATAGTTTAGTTTCATCCATATCTGAGTAGCAAATAGACAATCACGAGCCACATGTAAAATGGACTCAGACTCCATATTGCAACGAGGGCACAAATTAACCTGCATAATTCTTTTGTAGTGCAAATTCTGAAAACAAGGGATGTAGTTTCTCATAAATTGCCACATTAAAATTTTAATCTTAGCTGGGCATGAGAGAGACCAAATACAACGATAAGTTGATTTACAAGCCTCAGTTTCAACTAACACAGGCAGTAATGAAGCATACCCACTTTTAACTGAATAAATGCCAGAATTTTCTTTAAACCAAACTACTTTATCAAGATAAAGAGATGTAGAAAGAGGGATTCTTACAATTTTAGCAGCATCCTCAGCCAAAAATTTCTCCTCATTTAGCGTCCTGTTCTAACAGTGACCATACGGGCAGATTAAATCACACACTCATTCCAAACCAGCCACTCTATTGGTCTGAATAAGCACTCTAGATTTACTAGGCAGCCAATAATCAGCCCATATTGACACTTATAAACCCGAACCAATGCGCCAGCCTAAACCCAAAATAAGTAGAGCCTTCGAAGACCATATACTTCTCCAAATCAAAGAAGGCCCCAAACCCAAGCTTGACTCCAAAAAAGTAGAGCTTCTATAATTCTTGGCACACAAAATCCGAGCAGATAAAGAATTCAGATTGTCCATCAACCACCATCCCTGTTTAGCGAGTAGAGCAATGTTGAATTTGCCCAAATCCCAAAAGCCCATACCTCCTTCACCTTTAGGAACACATAAAGAGTCCTATGAACCCCAATGATGACCTTTTCCTCCCGCACCCTTTTGCCACCAGAAACGAGTGATAACACTCTCCAACTCTCTACAAAAAGAACTTGGAAGCAGGAAAAAGGACATTGCGTACATAGGAATCGCTTGAAGCATAGCTTTTATCAAAACTTCCCTTCCACCAATCGAAAGCATGCGTGAACTCCAACTAGATACCCTTTTCAAGATTCTCTCCTTTAGATCACGAAAAGCTTCCCTTTTATTCCTATCAACAATCAATGGAAGTTCCAAATAACGCTCTTTATTTGAGTCCGCATTAACTCCCAAAACACTACAAACATCTCTCTTGGAAGGAGAGCGAACATTGGCACTAAAGAATATCCCCGATTTCTCATAATTAATCAACTGACCTAAGTATTTCGCATAAGAATCCAAACAATCTTTAATAGCACTCGCTCCCGCCATGGTAGCTTCCCCAAAAATAAGACTATCATCGGCAAAGAAAAGATGTGTCACCAACAGAGCATACCTATTAATTCGGTTTCTTGTCAGCACCCTATTCGCAACTGCTGAACGAAGAAGAGCTGCCAAACCTTCTCTACACACTAGGAACAAGTAGGGACTAAGAGGATCCCCTTGGCAAAAACCCCTCGAAGGCACAAATGACTCCCCAACATCACCATTAAGGACAACAAAATAAGAGACCGTCTCAATACACATTCTTATTTTCTGAATCCAAGACTCTCCAAATCCTATTTTACAAAGAGTGAGGAAAACAAACTCCCACTCCACTCTGTCGTACGCCTTACTCATATCGAGTTTGAGCGCAAAAGAACCAACCTCCCCTGTACTCTTCTTTCTCATAGAATGTAGAATTTCATACGCAGCTATGATATTGTCCGTAATGAGTCACCCAGGAACAAATGCACTTTGGGACTCGTCGATGCAAAAGTGAAGTACTCTTTGGATTCTATTAACTAACATCTTGGAAATAATTTTATAAAGAATGTTACACAGGCTAATAGGGCGAAAATGAGACGTAAGAGTAGGATTAGTAACCTTGGGAATGAGTACAATACGAGTATGATTAATTTTTGACATGTCAAAAAGTCCCCCCCAAACTATCAATGCAGAAATCAGCCACCTTTCTACTAATGATGTGCCAAAAACGTTAGTAAAAAACTGCCCCAAGACCGTCCTCCCTAGACGCCTTAAGAGGTTGCATGCTCTTTACCGCCACACAAACGTCCTCATAAGTAAAAGGACGATTAAGCTCGTCCTTCATAGCATCAGAAATGCAATTATCAACCCCATCCAAAACCAACTGAGCATTTTCCACCCCATTCGAACCAAATAAATCAGAAAAATACTCCTTAGCCAATCTTAACATATCAACATTACGATCAAAGTTGTCACCATTTGCATCCATAAGGTAATCAACTTTGTTATGACGCTTTTGATCAGTAGAAAAATGATGGAAAAAAGGTGTATTTCGATCACCATTTTTCAGCCAATTGGCACGGGCACGCTGCTCCTAATACAGCTCCTCACGATCCACTTCAAATTTAAGAAATAACTTGGTCTCCAAAATCTCCCCCAAAACTTCTTCCGAAGGAAATTGCTCACTAAGTTGCAACAAACGTGAGTTAAGTTCCCTTTTTGTGAATCTCCTTTCCTTTTGTAACTCCCCAAACCAGCTACTCAATCCATTACCCACGACCCACAAACGTTTTGGTATATTTCCAGCAGCATCTCGCCATAAATATTCAACCTTACTCTCGCAACTATCTTCTAACAACCACGCGGCTTCAAACCTGAAAGGGTGACTACGCAGACTGCTATAACCCAAATTAGTAGATAACAAAATTGGACGATGGTCAGAAAATCCATGGGGAAGATGTCTCAAAAAATAGGTGGGAAATAACTCACCCCAAGCTTTATTTGCAATGCCACGGTCGCGTCGTTTTCTGATATTATTTTCATTGGTGCGTCCACGTTCCCATGTGAACCAATGTCCTTTATACCTTAAATCTGAAAGAGAACAATTAGGGAGAGCATTCTGAAATCTTCTCATCTGAATTTCCCGAAGAGGCAACCCACCCCTTTTCTCACTTGCATAAGTGATCTCGTTGAAGTCCCCTATCACAAGCCAAGGAACAGAAAGACAGTCATTAAGGGTACATAACAACCGCCAAGACTCCTCCCTACGAGCCTCTTCTAGAGCCCCATAAAACCCTATACACCTCCAAGAATGACCATCCGAATCCCCGACAATAAGAACATCGATATGCCTTCTCGAGTAAGACCGTAAACTAACATTCAACTCACTCCTCCAACCCAAAGATAAACCACCACTTATACCATCAGAATCAACATTTATTCCATTCACAAATCCACATTTTCTTCTAATGGCTGCCATATTCGAACCATGTAGCTTCGTCTCAATAAGAAAAACTACAGAGGGATTAATGTCACGTAACAAAAGACGGAGACGATGAACCGTTCAAGACCTCCCCAAGCCCCGAACGTTCCAGCTGAGTAGTTTCATTGCTCCCTACTGGCCTTTTTGGTAAGGCCTGCCGATATACTAGAGCTTGGAACCACAATGAGTTCACCAGTAACTCCATTCGAATCCTCTGTAGAAGAAACTCCTGAAGCATCATAATTAACACGTGAGCGTTTGAGCCCTTCAGAATATTTAATTGGGCTGTCCAATTCATCATTAATCACCAATAAAGTATTATCCACTAAAATCAGCTTATCCTTATCTGCCACCGAATATGCAATAATGGGTCCTGCAGGTATTGATGCGTTGACCTCAATATTTAAGGAAGGAGAACGTGCATGAACCAAATCAGAATAATTCCCCTGATTTACTCCTCCCATATTCACATCCCGAAAATCCCTCCAGTCATTGAAAATTCGTGAGTTACCATCTTTCACACGTTGACCGCCATCTGCTTCTCAAATTTTGGTTTCTTCTAGTATGTGCTCTAAGTGAAACATTCCATTGGAAACTGAATTCCTGTTGTGGATTATGAACACGCAATGGACAATAACTTTCACCATGGCCAAGTTTGCCACAAATAAAACAGAAAAGGGACAACTTCTCATGCTCAAATAGCACAAAACTTGAAACACCATTGGGGAGTGTAATACTTTTCCTTCTCCTCAAAGGTTTTCGAACATCTAGTTTCACCCGAACCCTCATAATTCTCTTATAACTGAGCTGAGTAGATGAAGTATCATATTCCAGAAATGAACCAACAAAATTACCCAACTGTTTTGCCACTGATTCTGACATAAAACCCATAGGCACATCATGAATTTGAAGCCAGAAATCCACCCAAAATAAAGGCACTAACAAAGGGTCCTCACCCTCCTTTAATCTATGCAGGATAAGAAGATGTGAATTGAAGGTCCAAGGGCCATTCATCACAATCCGATTCGCATCCACCTCATAGAAAAATCGAAACAAAAATCGATCATTACCCAAGTCTGATATAGCAACACCACCCACCGGATGCCACACGTTTGCTAATGTACATTTCATTGCCTAAAAGTTTATTCCACTCGAAGTGAGAAAAGTCCCAACAAAATAGTGAATATACAACACTGTTTTATCCGACGCCTCAGCACCAAGTTGAATTGTACTAACTTCATCATCTTCCAAGGAAAGATCAGCAAAAGCATCAACCATGACGACACCAAAACAAAAGACAAGAAGGACTGCGAAGAATTCAGAAAACATGTCAAAAACGACAGAGAGAAGACTGCGAAAAAAGCAGAGAAGGTTATTTGTACTTCTTGATTCAAATTATTAAATATATAAATATTTAATTTATTTTTTAAAATATCAAATGAGTAATAATTTGAGTCCACTAAAATACTTTATTTGCACATCATAAAATGCAATTTGTTTGTCCCCTTCATTGGTCAACACATTTATTTGCTTCAAATTAAACTCACAAACAACTTTGTCCACTAATCTTTGATATTTAGGCCTTTGATAAAAAAATATCTCCTTTTTCACCCTATCAGAAAATTCAACCTATCATATATTAATATATCTACTTACTCATTTTCTTATATAGTTAACTTAATATTATTTTAATATTTACATGATATATTTTATATGTATTTATTTTTTAATGTATTCTAAATTATATAATATAAAAAAATAATATAATATAAAGTATTATAAACTTACAAACGGGTTGGACTCGGGCTTTGAATGTTCAAATTCTAACTCGACCCATATCTTAAACGAACTTAATTTTTTTTGTCTACACCCATTTTTTGGGCGACTTTCAGACCTAAATAAGTAACCCGATCTATGAACAGATCTATTCTAAATTATGTTAATTTATCAATTTTAATAACATTTTAAAATTGTTTATAAATGATGTTTGTAACTTTACTTTTTTTTAGTTTATTTTTAAAAATTATAGTATTTTAGTTTCTTTATTAAATACATTGTTTCGATTTGATTTTAAATATTTTAATTTCTAAAACTGTTTTAAAAATTAAATTTCATTTTCCACATTATTTTAGATTAAATAAAACATTTTAGATTATGTTTAGTATTTTAACAATATAATAAAATTTTCATTTCTATTTTTATAACAAATTTAATTTTATTTAACGGTTTTAAAATGTGTTTATTAAACTGAAGCAATATGTAGTTTGTTTTGTAAAATATTTTTAAATTTATTAAAAAATTTAAAATGTGAATTTAATTATGTTTTATTAATTTTTAAAACTCTTTTAATTTTTTAAAAAATTTAAATCACTATAAAAATGAATTTTAATTAAAACTCAAATTTAAAAAATGAGACTTGCTTTATTATAAGAATGCAAGTTGTCACAATGAGAACACATCACAAACTCTAAGGACTACAATACTTCAAGACCTTATTTTAGATAATGCTAATTTTTTATCTCGTGTGATGTATCAGTTATTCGTAAATGTTATAAATTTTTTATTTATTAAAAAATTACCCTAAACTTATGTAACTTATTTAAATATTAATTTGGTGTTTTCTATTTAATAGTTTAAAACCTTTTATTAGAAAAAATTATAAAAAAACTTGTAGAACTAATGTCGAAAATGGCAATGATCGCAAAGCAATAAGAAAAAAAAACACAGATTTTATATCAGAGAAAAAAAAATTCACTAATGTCAAATTCGAATGATACGAGAGGAGTTTCAATTGCATCTATTTAAATGTTGAAAAAACCTTATAATCAATGTCACATAGAAAAAGTGTAGTTCTATACGGATTCTACTTGTGTAATTGATAACATTAGGAAGAACCATTGATTCTTCTCTACTTATTGTATAATTTGTTCCCATTTGGTCATCTTTAGCATACATTTTTAGTATTTTTTTTAATTTAATTATTGCATTTTCTAACTTAATGAAGCTTAGCCTAATTTCCTTTGAATTTATGATATTTTTACTACTGATGTCACTGCATTAGTCTGTTTAGCATTGCGCCCAGAGATGTCACTGCAAGAATCTGTCTAGAAGTATCGATGCATGAATATGTCTAGAGTTGTCACTGCATAAGAGGATCCAGAATTGCGCCCAGAACTGTCGCAGCACCTGACAGCTATCTGGTTAACACACCAGAAATGTGTGAGTTGTACAGCTGGTATAACCAACTAGTACGGCCAAAAAATGCTAGATCTGAAAGGACGGGCACCTATACTGTGAAGTTGCTGTTAAATACAGAAGAGAATGAGAGAGAAGGGATCTTCTTCCTCGGCCAGATTTGGTTTTCTTTTTCAATCCATATTTTCTTAAAGCTTGCATCCATGGCAGTTTAACTTCCCAAGGGTGACTTGACGTAGAAGAGAAGGCTGAACTGCTCCCGACGAGGAGCATCCTAAGTGCATTATAAGAGGAGAGTAAGGGAGCAATTTGAGTAGACTAGGAATAGAATGCCCCAATTTTTCTATTATTTCTCTTTTTTAAACGTTGGTAATTCTTGTTATTTCAAGTTGTATAGAAGTATATTTGAAATTTAGAAGTGAATAATATCTATTTCAATCTTGCCTTTACTGTTAATCTTTGGATTTAATTGTTTGACCACGAAAATATGATTATAGTCACTGTCATTAGAAGGTGCAGCGACAAATTAAATTAACAAGCAAGACAATGGAAGTTGCTTGAGGATTGAAGGAATTTAATCCACTTGTTCTTGAATATGTTGCATTGCCAACACTGGAAGGTGTGGTTATTGTGCATGTTTGAGTCTTAAATCTAATGGGAGAGTCAAGTTTGGTAAGATCATTGTGCTTATTTGCAATGACAAATTACCTGACATTTTAAACCTTGTGAGTTACACTTAGTTTTCTGCCAACTTTTCACGTGAGGAACCCCATTTCATTCTTATTGCATTTTATCTTTAATTTTACATTATTGCTTCGACAATCCCTCTCACAATTTTATCGCATTTACTTTTTCATTGCATCGACAATTATAGACAACAAACATCCATCCTTGTGGGATCGATATCCAACAGATTTACGTCTGTCTACTATACTTGCATCGATAGTGTACACTTGCACATATTTGCCATGACGTTCATAGCACGATCAAGTTTTGGCGCTGCTGCCGGGGATGGCGTATGGTTTGATGTTTATTTTTGTTGTTGCACTTATTCTTTCTTATCTAACCTTTATTTGTTTGTTTTCTTTTTCTTACTGCTTTTACATTTCTCTTTTAGTTGTTTTATGACCAGGAGCAATCCTGAATTTGTTGTTGGCTTAGATCTTAAAATTGAAAGCATTATTAGAAGGAGAAAACAATAACAAAGAAATATGACTTTGCTTGGAAATGATGCAGCCATACCACAATTGCTACCACAAAATCCTGTTATACCTCCAATACAGCTACAAAATATCAATAATCCACCGCTGTCGCAAGAAGATCAAATATAGAATCGAACTATTCGAAATTTTGTTGTTCCAATTTTGGAGGATTTGTAGCCAGGAGTTGTTCGACCAGCTATTCAAGCTGGAAATTTTGAATTAAAGCCAGTCATGTTCTAGATGCTGAATTCTATTGGGCAGTATGCTAGACTGCCACATGAAGATGCGAGAGAGCACCTTAAATCCTTTCTACTGATTTGTGCTTCTTTCAGCCAGCATGGCATTCCTAATGATGCCTTAAAGATGCAGCTATTCCCTTACTCATTGCAAGGACGTGCTCATACGTGGTTCCTTGGATTACCTGCTAGATCAATCACGTCGTGGAATGCACTCGTAACTCAATTTGTTTTGCATTTTAATCCATCGACTATGAATGCTCGTCTTAGGAACGACATTACTGCATATCATCAACTGGATGATGAAAATTTGCATACTATGTGGGAGGGTTATAAATCTCTTCGTCAACGTTGTCCCATGCATGGAATTCAACAAGAGATGCAAATTGAAATTTTCTACAACGGACTGGATACACAGAAAGAAATCTTATTGATGCATCTTCTAATGGTCCTTTGTTAGACTGTACATACAATGAAGCTGTTAGAATTTTAGAGAGAATCACTCAGAATGATTATCAATATCCGATCTCTCGAGCTGCACAAGTGAAAGCAAATCCTGGAGTTATTGAATTGGATGCTATATCTGCTCTAAGTGCACAAGTTTCTTTGCTACCAAACATGATAAAGAACATGAAAAGGACCAGTGAAGTTGCTCCCATTCAAGTTTCCCAACAAATGAATGTCCTTACATTTTGTTGCGAAATTTATAGTGACAACAACAGTTATGAAGATTGTCCACAGCACGCAGAAAATGCTTTTTATGTTAATAACATCCGTGAAAATTCTTATGGTAATTCTTACAATAGTTCTGTGAGAAATCAATAGCCTTGGGGAAGTCAAAATGCGACGATATTTAGATATGGAAATTCATCTAGTCAAGGCAATTTTCGACAAGGGAATTACAATTCGTAGCAGAAAAATTTCAACCAGAGTCCTCAGATGTATGCACATCAAGATCAGATGCAGCTACACACTCGTGTGCAGCCATAATAATCTTCAATGCCACATTTGAATGCTCAAGGGCAACAGCAATAGCAGTGCACACAACCACGAGCTAATCCTTTAGCAGCCCTTGAAGCCCTAATGCGTGAGCATATAACGCGAACAGAAGCCATTGTATAGGGAAATTCATCTTCTATTCGAGCATTGGAAGCATAGTTGGGGCAACTAGCTTCGAATTTGAACACAAGACAACCAGGTGCTTTACCTAGCAACACATAAAATCAAAATAAAAAGGGGAAGGAACATTACAAGGCTATTACTCTTCAAAGTAGGAAACAAACTGCCGAGCAAGCTATCAGCTCTAATGCAGCACGTATAGACACGAGTGAAGCAGATCAAGGGAAAAAGTAGTAACTGAATAAATTATAGAAGAACCAAATAAAGAGGCTCTACTAATTGTTACTCCCATGCCTATTGTTAGACCTACAAAATTGTCTACGCAACTGCCAATGTTGACGCAATCGACTATGTCAAGGTAACCTGATGTATCCATACCGTTGCCATTTTCACAGCGATTTAAAGAGAAGGAGCATGATAGACAATATCAGTAGTTTCTAACCACATTAAAACAACTACATGTCAATATCCCTCGTGTGAACGCTCTAATACAGATTCCAAGTTATGGGAAATTCATGAAGGAGCTCCTATCCAAGAAGAAGCTGATTGATGCTGAGACAATTGCGCTCACAGAAGGATGCAGTGCAGTCTTGACAAATAAGTTGCCACCTAAGATTAAAGACCTTGGAAGCTTTACAATCTCATGCTCGATTGGAAATCATTACTTGGGAAAAGCTCTATGAGATTTAGGCGCAAGTATCAACTTGATGTCGCTGTCTAGATTTAGAAAAATAGGGATTGGTCATATGAAGCCCACTTCAGTGACATTGCAGTTGACAGATAGATCATTGGCACAACCTAAAGGACAAATTAAAGACATCCCAGTTCGCGTAGAAAAGTTTGTGTTCCCAGCGGGTTATCCTCGACTGCAAAGCAGATAAAGGGGTACCCATAATTTTGGGACATCCATTCCTCGCCACTAGGCGCACTCTCATCGACATGTATAAAGGCGAATTGACAATGCAATATAATGATGAATACGTCACTTTCAGTGTGTTTGAGGCCATTCCCTGCAAAGACAAAGAAGAATGTCACCACATTGATATGCTGAACATATTAATCGAGGAGGAATTCAATGAGCGAAGTACAGCAGTTCCAGAAGAATTTGTGGTGACATCAAATGAAGATTTTCTAGTTAACTGTGATAGCGCAGCTGAAGTGCATAACATCGAGCTTAGGCGTGGATGGCAAATGGAATCTTTAGATTTGACCAATAGAACGACTCTAGTGTTTAAGCCATCTATTAAAGAAGCTCCTACCTTGCAGTTGAAGCCACTACCTACACATCTGAAATATGTTTTTCTTGGCAATAATAATACATTGCCAGTTATTGTCTCTGCAACCCTCGACGCAACTCAAGAAGAAAAATTGATCCATATATTGAAGCAACATAAGCGTGCAATTGCTTGGAGTATCGCTGATATTAGAGGCATTAGTCTCTTTTTCTGCATGCACAAAATTTGATTAGAAGATGAAGGAAAGCAATCAATTGAACAGCAAAGGAGATTAAACGAGAAAATGAATGAGGTGGTTAAAAAGGAAATTATTAAGTGGTTGGATGCGGGCATTATCTACCCAATTTTTTATAGCATTTAGGTGAGCCCAGTCTAATATGTCCTTAAGAAAAATGGTATCAAGGTGGTAAGTAACGACAAGGATGAGCTAATTCATACTCGCATTCCTACGGGCTGGCAAGTGTGCATGGATTATCGCCGATTGAATGCAGTCACAAAGAAGGATCACTTTCCACTCCCCTTCATTGATCAAATGCTGGACAGGATTGCTATAAAAGCCTACTATTGCTTCCTCGACTACTATTCTGGCTACAATCAGATATCTATTGCACCGGAGGATCAAGCAAAAATGACTTTTACTTGTCCTTTTGGCACTTTTGCCTTTCGCCGAATGCCGTTTGGTCTCTGCAATGCACCAGCCACATTTCAAAGGTGCATGATGGCAATATTTTCATACATGATCGAGGACTTATTAGAGATATTTATGGATGATTTTTTTGTTTATGGAAATACTTTTGATAAATGCGCTAACAACTTGGCCAAAGTTTTAAAGCGATGTGAGGACACAAATCTTATGCTAAATTGGGAGAAATGCCACTTTATAGCAATCGAAGGCATTTTCTTAGGTCATCGCATTTCCAGTCTAGGCATTGAAGTGGATAAGGAAAAGGTATAAATCATTGAGAAGTTGCCCCCACTAACTAATGTAAAAGGTATTTGGAGTTTTCTCGGACATGTAGGTTTTTATCCAAGATTTATTCAAGACTTCTTCAAAATTGCGAAACCCCTCTACTCCTTGTTGGAGAAAAATAAAAAATTCCTATTTGATGATGCATGTGTGGATACATTTATGCAAATAAATAAGAAACTCGTGCAGGCACTCATTGTCGTTGCACCATATTGGTCGTAACCATTTGAAGTAATGTGTGATGCAAGTGATTTTGCTGTGGGTGCAGTATTAAGATAAAGTAAGGAAAGAGTATTTCACACTATATATTACACTAGCAAGACTCTCATAGAAGCTCATATTAATTACACAACCATAGAGAAAGAGTTGTTGGCTATAGTCTTTGCTTTCGACAAATTTCTCTCATATCTTGTCGACACAAAGGTTATTGTATTTACTAACCAATCAGCGTTAAGATACCTTTTTGCAAAGGACGCTAAAGCACGACTAATACGTTGGATCCTGTTATTGCAAGAATTTGATATAGAGATTAAGGATTGAAAGAGATCGAAAAACCAAGTGGCAGATCACCTGTCTCGTTTAGAAGTTGGTAGTGAAGAAGGAAATACACTTCAAATTTTCAATGCATTTCCTGATGAGAAACTGTTCGCTGTCAATGTGATCCCGTGGTACGCAGATATAATCAATTACTTGGTATATGGGAAACTACCTTTGGGTGTCACAGGCCACAAGAAAGAAAGATTTCTTTACGACATAGAGATATATTACTGGAACAAGCCATTCCTATTCAAGGTATGCAATGACAATATAATTAGGCGTTGTGTTCAGGAGGAAGAGATGCTTTCAATCCTGAAGCATTGCCACGATGCTCCTTATGGAGGTTATTTTGGTGGCATGAGAACTGCTGTTAAGGTTCTTCAGTCAGTATTTTATTAGCCTCCATAATTTAAAGACGCCCATAACTTTATGCACCAATGTGACAAATGTCAGTGCATCGAATCAATATCTTGATGTAATGAGATGTTGCAACAACCAATCATGGAGGTTGAACTCTTTGATGTTTGGGGAATGGACTTCATGGGACCATTTCCAAGTTCGTTTGGAAATGTTTATATCCTAGTTGTTATTGACTATGTATCGAAGTGGGTAGAGGCTATTGTAGTCCCAAAAGATGATGCAAGGATAGTGCTGAAGTTTTTCCACAAGTATATCCTTACTCGCTTTGGCACGCCTAAGGCATTGATCATTGACCAAGGCACTCACTTCCACTACAATCAGGTAGTAGTCACACTGAAGCGATATGAAGTTCACCATAGAATGGCGACCACATATCATCTACAAACTAACGGGAAAGCTGAAGTCTCCAATCGACAGATCAAAAATATTCTCGAGAAGGTGGTGAATATCGAGGAAAGATTGGTCTTCTAGGCTTGACAATGCGTTGTGGGCATTATGGATAGCGTACAAAACCCTGCTTGGGATGTAGCCGTATCAGCTTGTCTTTGGTAAAACATGTCACTTGCCTGTGGAATTGGAACATAAAGCAATATGGGCAATCAAGCAAGTGAACATGGATTACGATGTTGCTGGGAAGAAAAGGCTGTTGGACATCACTGAACTTGAGGAAATTAGGTGTAATGCCTATGAAAATGCCGCAATCTAAGGAAAGGACCAAGCGATGACACGATAAAATTATTTTGCAGTGACAATTTACTACAGGATAACAGGTGCTATTATTTAATTCTCGACTAAAATTATACCCAGGTAAATTGCGCTCACGTTGGTCTGGACCATTTGAAGTTGTCAAAGCATTTCCCAATGGTACGGTCATAATTAAATATATACATGATGGGCACCAATTTAAAGTGAATGGACAACAACTGAAGCATTCTGAAGCATTATCTTGGCCATGATAATCACAAATAGAAGGAGACCATTCATTTGGTCACATTTTTATAACCTCTTTTTGCATTTTTACCATGTAATTTTAGTTTTTTTGTTTTTTTGCTTCAGTTTATCTTCCTTAGTATTTTTACAGGAATAAAGCTCTTTCTTTTGACGAAGCATGCAAAGCTCCTTGTCAACGCATCTTATCTGCTGACTCACCAGAAAATCGAAGCATATCAGGAAATAAATCATGACGTTTCATCCCTTATACCCCAGCAATTGGATCGGTTTGAAAAAGTGCAATCCGAGTGGACACATTTATTGTAATGAGGATTACAATCCTCTAGTCATAGTGGTTTAGACTGCACCACTTGTAGAGATCCACCCATATGATGTCACGGCTAATGATGTCGGGGCGCAGCCCGATGCTGAGGAGCAATTCAAAGATCCGACTAAGCTTAAAGAACGAAAGAGAAAGCGCGCCAAAGACAAGAAGCACTGCAAGGAGGAGCGGAAGCGTAAGAAGAAGAAGACCAATGCAGCCACATCTTCTGCTGCAGCAAATTGAGTTAGTTTTTATTTCAGTTCTTAGTTTTAGTTTTCATAGATATCATGTAGCTATAGTGTAATTGTCACCATATTTCATTTTTCATTGCATTTTTATTGTCACTACATTTACATTGTCATTGCATTTCCGTATATCATTGTAAATTAATGTCAGTGCATTGAGGACAATGCAGACTTTAAGTTTGGGGGGAATGTATATGGGCAAGAAATGCAAATGCACCCACATTTAAAAAAAATTATCCTTTTAAGTTTAATGAAGCATGCAAGGTTATTGAAAATGTGCTTGAAATGTTTTTCATTTGATGCTTAATTCTTGAATCTTGTGAACTGCTAATGAATGAGTTGGATGAATTTGATTGAATGTTGTATCTTCAATTTTTGGATGAATGATTTAGATTGCATTAGTAATGGATGAGTAGTATCATTATTTGAATCTTGAATAAATTTGCCATTTACAGCTACTTGTCTATAAGTATAGTTATAAATAAAAGACACTCCAATGCAAGTGTTAGAAAAAATAATCTAACCAAAGGTTGCTACTGTAAGAGTATATGTCGGCGCAATTACATTCTCCCTGGGGGTTTGTTGCACCCCATTGTTACTTCCCAAGAACACGAGTATAGTAATGTAATGACATCCCTCAATCACATAAAAAAAAGAGAAAAAGAAATAAAAGGGAAAAGAAGAAAAAATATAAATATATGTATATGTTACTATACAATAAAAGCTGTTTTGGTAGAAAAAATTTAAGATTTAAAGTATGATGCTAGCATTAATGAAGTTGCAATTTTAATTATTTATACCTATAAATTGTCGGTGCAATATTCTGTCATTTGAATGTAATTCATTCATTAGGATTTTAGATGATTCAAGTTTCTAGAATGATCATTGCTTTTGATAAAATTTTTGCTATAACCTTGCTAGTTTTTGTTTTACTTGAGTACAAGTAAAAACTCAAGTTTGGGGTTGTGATAACATTAGAAAGAACCATTGATTCTTCCCTACTTATTGTATAATTTGTTCCCATTTGGTCATCTTTAGGATACATTTTTAGTTTTTTTTTAATTTAGTTATTGTATTTTCTAACTTAATGAAGCTCAGCCTAATTTACTTTTAATTTATGATATTTTTACTACTGATATCGCTGCATTAGTCTATTTAGCATTGCACCCAGAGATGTCACTGCATGAACCTGTCAAGAAGTATCGATGCATGAATGTGTCCAGATTTGTAGCTGCATAAGAGGATCCAGAATTGCACCCAGAACTGTCACAGCACCTGACAGCTGTCTAGTTAACACACCAAAAATGTGTGAGTTGTACAGCTGGTATAACCAAATAGTACGGCCAAAAAATGCTAGATCTGAAAGGAAAGACACATATATTGTGAAGCTGCTGTTAAATACGGAAGAAAAGGAGAGAGAAGGGATCTTCTTCCTCAGTCAGATTTGATTTTCTTTTTCAATCCATATTTTCTTAAAGCTTGCATCCATGGTAGTTTAACTTCCCAAGGGTGACCTAACGCAGAAGAGAAGGCTGAACTGCTCCTGACGAGGAGCATCCTAAGTGCACTACAAGAGGCGAGTAAGGGAGCAATTTGAGTAGACTAGGAATAGAATGCCCCAATTGTTCTGTTATTTCTCTTTCTTAAATGTTGGTAATTCTTGTTATTTCAAGTTGTATGGAAGTATATTTGAAATTTAGAACTGAATGATATCTATTTCAATCTTGCCTTTACTGTTAATCTTTGGATTTAAGTGTTTGACCACGGAGTGTGATTGCATTCACTGTCACTGGAAGGTGCAGCAATAAATTAAATTAACAAGCAAGACAACGGAAGTTGCTTGAGGATTGAAGGAATTTAATCCACTTGTTCTTGAATATATTGCATTGCTAACACTGGAAGGTGTGGTTATTGTGCATGTTTGAGTCTTAGATCTAATAGGAGAGTCAAGTATGGTAAGATTTTCATTGTGCTTATTTGCAGCGACAAATTACCTGACATTTTAAACCTTATGAGTTATACTTAGTTTTTTGACAATTTTTCACGCCAGAAACCCCATTTCATTCTTATTGCATTTTATCTTTAATTTTATATTATTGCTCCGACAATCCCTCTCACAATTTTATCGCATTTACTTTTTTATTGCATCAACAATTATAGACAACAAACATCCATCCTAGATCGATATCCGATAGATTTACGTCTGTATACTATACTTGCATTGACAGCGTACGCTTGCACATATTTGTTGTGACATTCATAGCGTGATCAATAACATATATATTACCACTGTATTTTCTTTAATAAGGATTTGGGTCACACAACTCTAACAAAAATATTTTGTACTTTGAAACAAAAAATAAAAGAATATTAATTTTTTATGAAACAAATTAATTATTATTTTTTAAATTATAGGTATGACGTTTGCATATTGTAATTATTGATTTAAAGATGAAATATAAAACAAAAGAAATAAAACTATTATTTTATAAATTTGGAAAAAAATAATGTTCATACATTTATTTACTGAAAATTAGATATTTGAAATTTGTAAAATAAAAAAAAAGTAGTAAATTGTGTGAATTAACACAAAAATAAGAACAAATAATAATGTTTTAAGGACACAAATAGTGCTCATAATATCTCATATTGTAAAATAAAAAGTTAAATTTTCTTATAATAAAAATTACATAAAATTATGTCATATTTTGAAATTAAAATTTTAAAATTTATTAATAAAAATATATAATAATTTTTAAAGTTAATTTGTAAGGTAAAAGTGTAAAAAAGCACTAAATATATACTTCTGTTGCTTTAATATGAAAAATTAAAAATATATACATTTATAAAATAGTAAAATGGCCAAATATAAATGATATCTAGAAGGCTATATAGTAAATAAATTTATAGTTTCTTAAATCAATATTGTGGAATGTGCCTCGCATTTTGGATGAAACAGAGTCGACGTCTTGATGAGGAAGAGTTAACGTCCTGATGACGCGACATGTGACGTCTCGATGAGCCGATAAACGATGTGGCGATGTGTTCCCTAGTAAATCGATTTCTTCTCCCAGTTAAACTCTACAATTTTTTCCCAATTGAATGCTAATTATTCTAGGGATATTTTAGTCATATATTCACATGAATTTCAGCCTCTAAAAAGGGCCTTAGCAACCCTAAAACTGAAATATTTATCACATTAAGATTAAGAGAATATTAAGAGAGTTTTGAGATAGCTTTAAGGGAATCTCGTGTTTTAGCTAGATAGCTTTATTTTCGAGATTTAGGGTTTGTTTATTTTCAAGTTATCTCCATTTTGTACTTGTTCAAAGTATTTGTCATTTTAGTGGAGTTTTCTTTTCCCATGGTTTTTTTTATCCTCTTTAGAGAAGTTTTGCCACGTAAAATTTGTGCTCAATCTTCTCTAGCTTTTCTATTTCGTTGTTTATACAGGGAGATCCCCAATAAGCTGGTATCATAGTTTGATTTGGATTCCTAATTCAACCCTTTCAGAGATGGAGACGAATTCAATGGGATCACAAATTTTAGTTTATGGCAAGTTTAGATGACGACAATTCTGGTTTAGAACGGTCTAAAGAAGGTCGTTATAGGACAAAAGCCCACGGATGAGAATTAGACAGAACGAAAGGAGCTTGATGAGAAGAATCTATCAACAATTCAATTGTGCCTCACGAACAATGTGTTACATGAGGTGCTTACAGAGAAAACAACAGCAGTCTTATGAAGAAAATTACAAACTTTTTACATAACAAAGTCTCTTGCAAATCATTTAGTATTGAAACAACGATTATATGCGTTCCGTATGGTCGAAGGTGAGCTATTAGGGCTCACATCAGTGAATTTTTTACTCTCCTAAATAACCTGAAGAATGTTGAGGCCAACGTAGACGATGAAGATCAGACTATGCTATTGTTGTGTTCTTTGCCCCTTTCGTATAAAACTTTCAGGGAAACCCTGATTTATGGTGGAGAGAGACTTTCATTTCAGGACGTGAAGGGAAACTTATTGAACAAGGATAAACTTGACAACGAATTAGGTTCGAGGAACAAAACCAGATGGGTAAGCCTCAGTTTTGGTTGTTAAAGGAAAGCAACAGTCTAACGATTCAAGTCAAAGAAGATCTAGGTCAAAATCGAGGTTAACGAATCGAGACAATACCTGTGGCAAATGCAAATTGATAGGACACATTAAGGCAGAATGTTCCAAAATAAGAACATGAGGCTGTCAAAAAGCGATGAGAAAAGGAAGAAGAAGGCTAGTATAACCGACGCCAATGTTGCCAAGGACAAAGGAGATGATTTATTTCATAACTTTTCAATAGCATATATATATATATATATAGAAACAGAGCTTACCAGAACATAACAAATGCATATTTATATTCCTACCTCAATCTGCTGCACACCATCTCCGATCATTCCAACACACCATATAGGGTATTAAATACCCATCCAACCCTACACATCACTTAGTGTCAGTATGATAATTTCAGAATATTTGCAATTGAGCTGCCAGTTTATTAGGTAATTTATCGCCATTTACAGACACAAATGTGGCTCTGCCACCAAATTCGGCAGAGGTAAATCTGCCCACTATAATGTGTAGGTTTGTGCAAGTGTACACAATCGTTATCAAGTAATAAGTAAGTAATAGAGTTATCGTCTCCACAGGGATTGTATATGTTAATTAATAAATTGTAAAATTAAATTAAACAACATGGTAGAAACACAATATATTTGAGAGAGATGTTGATTAAAATTATTTAATTATAATTAAATGCAATTGATCCCTAAATGCAATTAAACCTAATATGATAATTAACTAAATGAATGGATGGATTTTAGCAGCAAAAAAACACAATCAAAACAATTAATAACATATAACTAGGATAATCACATTAATTAACTTAATTAATTCTTAACAGGCTTATTAATATTCAGAAAACATTCCATGACAACTTGATCTTTCATGAGTTTGGAAACCAACTTAGGTCCTTTTGAAATCTATTACTTAGTAAAACATGCGTTTTACTGATCATATTAAACTAAGGGTTTCTTAGAATTCATGTGAAGTAACAGGGATGTGTTAGGTTTGAAACAATTTAATCACATAAATCTAAAAACTATGCAGATAATAGAGCTCGTCAAAGTTATTATGAACCTAAATTTAATCAGGTCAAGATCTAAATTGAGCATGCAAATTTCAATTTTTATGTCCACTAGCCGTCGTTTGGTCAAGATCGCTAAGCTAATTCAAATGCATCCAATCACATATGAATGAAATACATACTTGAAATTAATTGAAAACATGATTGATTGAGGCATAAACATCATAAGCATGAATCAAATGAACTTCATTAAAATAATGTAATCATCCTAGGTTAAAAAAATTAAGCTACCATTGTTTACGACAAGATCGAAGAACACATTGCAAACATGATAAAATTAAATAATAAGACAAGAAAGAATAAACCCTATCAAAGTGGTTGTCACCTAGACTTCGATTGAAGATGACTCTTGCAAATCTATGATTCGCTCTTTTGTTGATGGCTTCCAAGGTGGTTGGCCAAGGGATCTTTCAGAGGCTTTTGTTGGTTAAAATATTAAGGGAAGAATGATTATGCTAGGCATGGGAATGAAGAGAACAAGAGAATGAGAGATTTTAAGAGAAATAAAGAAATGATGGATGAAGGGATGATTTGAGAAAGTGGGGTTAAAGGCTTAATTTATAGGTGAGGTTGAGGGGTGAGTTTACTAAAAATAGTCTGTTTTGAAACCATTCTTCCTCTCCTCATGCATGGTCAGCCATGGTTCAAGGGATTTAAGCTTGGTTGTTTGCTTGATTTAAGCATTCAATCATGCTAAATGAAGCAGGGATCAAGACGAAGTCAACTGCAATCTTCAGGGTTAAGTTTTGATTTGTCTTCAACTGCAGGGACTCCTAGCAATTATCCCTCAATTCTTATTGGGAAACCATTGTATGTGTCGAAATTGAGCTCTTCATTCACTTAGGTTGGATGGTTTTGTGACCCAACAAGCAACTAGACCTGTCTAAAACACATGTTAATTAATTTGGGTCAAATTAAATAATTAATTAAAATCATAAAATAAGCCATTTTGTGCATAAAAACCATATAATAAAGCATAAAATCATATCTTTATAAATTTTATGTCCAAAATGAACATTTAAGCAAAATTCATTAATTTATTAAACAATTACTCGATTTTAATATCATTTTCAAGTTAAAAGGTGATACAAAACTATAGGAAAATCCTATATTTTTTCAAGTTTACACACCTCCAAATTTAAATCATTGCTTGTCCCAAGTAATGTTCATGCACAACAAAGTTTTTGCTAAGTCAATATTGCAATATGTAAGCAGCATCAATCTTTGGCACATAATCATACATCAACAAAATCATGTTCATAGACTCTTTTTATTGATAAGCAGCTCGCATGCAAACATTATTTAGAGTTTCATGCTAAGTATCAAGATATGCCAACATGAGTTATAATTTGCATTCATTTCAAACTTATATGCAACATTCACCATTCACCATTCAACATAATTTCCTATCAATGTAAACAAAACAATCATAAGATTTATTTTGCGATCTTCATAAGTTGAACTCAACAATTCCAATCCATTAATGTAGGCGACATAACCATCAAATCAATAGGCCTTTGTAAGGTTGTAATGGGGCTAGTCTAAAGGTAAGGATTAAAGAGAAGTGAATTTTTGGTTTCAATAATCTTAACCCTTAACTTTATCTTGGATATTTTTGCAACACAACTTTCTTTTGAATCTTTGGAACACCCCAAACTGATTTTGAGCTCATGCTCATAAATTTTCTTTCAGAATTTGGGCAAACTCTTCTTCATTCATTCATTTTTTTTCTTTTTTTTAGCATGAGCATGTTCATCTTTTCAAATTTTTCCTCAAATTTTGATCACCAAGACAACTTTAGTTAAGATGGGTGCACAAAAATAGGATAAAAGACAGTAATATGTCTCATGATGTAGGTACTTTGAAATAAACAAACCATTAAGCTCAAAATTTAAGTTTCAAGGGTTAATATCAAAAGGTAGGCTTGAAATGCTCCAAACGATCCAAAGAAAATGTGCCTATATCATATTTAGACTTTTATGTCTCCTAGGATTTCACCTTGAGAAAGTTACTAAGTCAATTCTAAAGACTAAACCTTCATGCATGTCTAATCTCAAGAAAAACTAAATTTTCACAGCAAACATTACCTAAGGCTAAGAACATACAAGCATTCCACAACTCCCGATAACATACATTCAACTTAGATAAATTCATCATTCATGCTTGCATTTAAACTAACTTATTACCAAAAATTTTCTCTAAACATTCATTTATTAAAGCATACTTATGTAAAAAGATTGAAACATACTTAAAAAATTTAAAAATTTGTGCAAATATTTGCCTTACCCCCTTTAAAAAGAAGCAATGTCCTCATTGTGAAAACAGAGTAATGAATGAAAACTGAACACCATGTACGGTTGTAAGAAAAGAGAGGAGAGTCATAAAGACTTCTTAAATACCAAGTCTTTCTTAACAATCCAATCCTAGACATGTTCATTCCTATTACCACATCACTTAGTCTTTCTTAATAAAGAGGTGTTAACTTATTCATGTTTGAAATGTTTTATTATGTGAAAGCAAAATCCTAACTTAAGAAATAAATAAACACCTAAAGACCTAAAAATAAATAAAGACAAGAAGCCCCCCTTTTATTTATTTGACTCATCCTCCTTGTCTTCCTTTTCTTTAGTTTCAACCTCGTTTTCATAATTGTCCTCTTCCTTTCATGTCTCACAAATAAAATCTGGGAACACAGGAAAAAAATTATTAGAGATATTCTTAAAAGTATTTCTAATTGAATCATCTCTAATCTTCGCATATCTCCAGTAAGCTTGTTGTTGGTTGTGCATAAATTTACACATATCCATCATAATTGACAATTCCGATTTCTTTGAAGTGCTTGAAGGAGTGGGCATTGAAATAGTCAATTTAGGATTAATACTTGGATCAACTAGCTCATCAACATTCGGCTCATCTCTTGGTTTAGAGATGTTTGGTTCCTCAGTCGGTTTAGGACTATTTGGTTCCTCTACAGATTCTACTTCCTTTGTATCAGCAACTGAATCAGCTTTAGTTTTAGTTTTGTTTGACGACTCATCGGTTTCTAGTTCAATTGATTCACCTTGTTCACTTTGGTTCAGCTTATGAACACTCTCCACTAACCTTTCAAGGTCATAGGCTGTGATGCAACCTTGAACATAATGGCCCTTTAGATTTGCTTTTGTTTTAACTTAAGCCTTTAAGCAAAGTGAAGTAATCAATGATGGGAAGTAAACACTTCTTATCTTCTTTTTTATCACAATCATGGATCTCCTTGAAAATAATTCTCCCCATATTGATAGACATTTCTATCAATATCGCATACAAGAAGAGGATATGTCCCATCGATATGGTAGAACTATGTGAGATAGGCATGAAGCTATAGTGAACAAAGTAGAACCATAGTTTAACTATCGGTTTTAAGTATTCCCTTCTGCAAGAATAGCTTCCATAATTTCTTATAATCCATTGGGATCCTAGATTTGTAACAACATTAAGTACTTGTTGAAGAAAATCCCAATTGATATTGTTCATCATAGGAAAGTACTCATCATCTTCAACATTAGGTAAGTTAAATAAATCATTAATGAACTTAAAAGTAAGGGGTACCTTTTTCTTTCGAACAATAACCTCAGTAGCTTCTTGTAGAGTCAAACTAGCATAAAACTCTCGAACTAGTACTTCATCGAGAGGTGAACGAGCATAAAAAAAGTGTTCCCAATTGAGAGCATTGATCTTCTTTCGAATCGGTAAAGGTATAACCATCATATCAGTGCTCTTCGAGTGAAAACCCTTTTCTGGCATCATAGGTTGATTCTTGAAGATTGAATCAAAATCTCTCCTTTGCTTCCTCATCTTAAATCACAATCAGATTTTCGGCAGTAGTCTTGGAAGATCTAGTTCTTTTGCGAGACATGATATTTTTCCCGAAAATTTGGCAAAATTTCGTTAAGGAATAAGAAAAAGAAATCGGCAAGGGTGGTAGCAAGGTTTTGTGGTGGTGATAACTTTACGACGGTAACTGAATTACGGTGGCGACAACGTTGCGACAACGATGGGTGTGCGACAGTCGTAGGGTTGCTCCGGCAAAGAGAATGCGGCGGCAATAAGTAGCTTTTGTGATAAGGGAAGAAATTTTGGGGAGTTTCTTCAGGATTTAAGGTTAGTGACAAGAGGAAAATATATGGGTGGCTAAGGTTTAAGCTAATTGCTTTGAAGGGTATATGGTGGTAAAGAGGAGTTTATATAGCAAGAAATTAGGGTAGCATGTAGCAAAAATTTAGCTACATGGAGCTGCTTGGGCGATAAGGAAAGAAAAGGGATGGAGGTGGAGGTAAAATTAGGGTTTGAAGACCCTATTCTGGACTGCAATATTGGGTAAATTTTCCTCTTTGTTGTTTTGGACCTCAAGCCCAAACTGTATTTACAAACTGGACGATTAAAAATAAACTGATTAGTACTTAGGTCAAATTGACCCCCTATTAAACATAAACAATTAAAATTAAAATTAGCAGCAACGATTAAAATGACTAAAAAAATTCAAAGTTAATTAGAAATTTCTTCTCAAATAATTACACTAAATTAATTTCCAAGAAAAGTTGGAGGGGTCACAATGGTCCCGCTTAAGTTCCAATCTCCTTAGACAGAATTAATTAAATATTCTAATTTATGAAAAATGAAAAATCAAGGTTCTGTTAATTTGAACGAGGATTCAACTCGCTCAACTTTACCATCCCAATAATGTTTGAGACGTTACAACAGCTCCATATGGATAAACTTTATAAATGGTATAGGGTTCTTTCCATCGGGATTTGAGCTTCCTTTCCACTAGGATGTGAGCTTCCCAGGAAATAACTTTAGCCTTGAATTAAACAACAACACATTCTGACATTCTTTAAACTCGCGAGGTTATATACGACTGTCATGCCATCTTTAGATCTTTCTTTACAAATCTTGGCATTCTCATATGAAAATAACCTCAACTCTTCCAACTCATCAAGTTGTAACATTCTTCTCTCATCAGCTTGCTTAAGATCCAAATTTAATTACTTCAAAGCCCAGTGAACTTTATTCTCCAACTCTAACGGCAAGTGACATGCCTTTCCAAATACTAACCGATAAGGAGTCATTCCTAACGATGTCTTAAAGGCTATTTTATAGGCCCATAATGCATCATCGAGCCTTCGAGACCAATCTTTTCTACTAGGACACACTATCCTTTCAAGAATACCTTTGATTTCACGGTTCACTCTTTCAACTTGCCCATTCGACTGTGGGTGATAGGTAGTAGCAATCTTATGTTTCACTTAATACTTTTTGAGCAACCACTTGAGCCACTTGTTCACAAAGTGAGATCCTTCATCACTAATAATGGCTCTTGGAGTCCTAAACCATGTAAATACATGCTTATGTAGGAATCACATGACTACTTTAACATTATTTGTTGGGTATGCTTTGGCTTCAACCCACTTGGATACATAGTCTACAGCAACTAAGATGTACTTGTACCCATATAAAGAAGGAAACGAGCCTAGAAAATCAAGTCCTCATACGTTGAACAATTTAACTTTTAAGATGTTTGTCAAGAGCATCTCATTCCTCCTTGATATGTTTCCTGTCCTTTGGCATCTATCACAGTTTTTCGCATATGCATAAGCATCTTTAAACACTGTAGACAAAAAGAATCCAACTTGTAAATTCTTTGATGAAATTCAAAAACCACCAAAGTGTCCCCCAATTAGAGATGAATGGTGTGATACAAGATCTCATCAATCTCACTATCAGCTATGCACTTCCTGATTTTGTTATCTGCACACTGCTTAAACAAAAATAGATCCTCCTAGAAATAATACCGACAATCATGAAGGAATTTCTTCCTTTTTTGGTATGTCATTTCTCAAGGGATTTTCCACATGCTAGATAATTGGCAAAATCGGCAAACCAAGGTGTTTCATGAATTTGACTTGCCTCGATTATGTGTTCATCTAAAAAATTCTCATTGATAGGAACAAGTGAATGTGTCGAAACCACCTCGAGAACGGGGCTTCGAAAAAAAATCATTTTAAGTATTTTTGGAATAAAAGGGAAATGGGAGTCACCACCAATCCTTTATTAGGTGTGATTGGACCATCATAAAATGTTTAAAAAAAGTGGGTCTTCGAAATCCAGAGAAATAGGTTCGGGAGTCGGTTACGCACGAGGAAAGATTAGCACCCTCATACGCTCAAAAATTGGTACCACATGATTATTTTCAGGTCTTATTTTATGAAAACAATGACAACTTGAGTAAAATTTAAAATACGATGTTTATTTTAGACGGCTTCGTATAATTTCAAAGGAAAACTTTTAATGAAAATTCATCCTCGTGTTTCGATCTTCTATGAGAATTAGAAGCCGTGTCCAACACATTAGGGCACTAAATTTTCGGAGTTTCAAAACTGCGGGATGTTTCGAGACATTTTAAAGAGAGTGTTCTATCATACGACCCATACGAAAATCACACCCGACACGTTAGGGCACGATATTTCGAGATCTTCACATGAAAGAACATTGTTTCTTCTTTTGGTTATAAAGCCACTTTGTATATAATTATTAGATTGAAGAGTATTTTGAAAACTTTTGAAAAAGATATCCGATTCGCATGAATTACGAAAATCACACTTAACACGTTAAAGTGCGATTTTTCGAAGTTCTCACATGAAAGGACATTGCCTCATTTTTAAAATTATTTGTGATATAGATATATTTTTTGAGAATTTGAAAATTTTGTATTGAATTTAAAATGTAATCCTCGGACACATAGTTTAAAAGATTCAAATATAGAATACCCGTTTACTTCGACTTTCGCGGAGAATTAAGATCATGACCAACACGTTAGGACACGATATTCTTGGAATCTCGGGGTTAACGGGTATAAAAATTTTAAAAAGGGATATTCGACGCGTGTGAGTTATACGAAAAATCACACCTGACACGTTAGGGCATGATTTCTCGAAGCTTTTACACGAGAGGAATATTGCCTCGTCTTTGAAGATACTTTGAAAATGAGCATGTAAGTTTAAAAAATCGAATAGCAATTAATAAGAGAAATTAAATACGGCAAGCAAATAAGCAGATAAATAGAATGCAAAAATGTAAAATGCAAATGCATAATGATTAAAATAAATGCAAGTATTTAGTGAAGAAGAAAAATGATGCGATCAGGATCGAAAACAGGACTTTTGAATACCCGGGGGCAAAATGGTAATTTTGACTCTTAGGGGGCAAAAATGTAATTTTGGGAAATTTTAGGGTTAAAAATGGGATTTTAAAAGGTTTGGGGGTAAAATGGTAATTTTTAGTAAAATCGAGATTAAAAATGGGATTTTGGAAAGTTCAGGGGTAAAATGGTAATTTTGCTAAAATCGGGGTCAAAATGGAATTTTGGAAGATTTGGGGGTAAATGGTAATTTTGGGTAAAATTGGGGTTAAAAATGGAATTTAGGAAGATTCGGGGGTAAATGGTAATTTTTGGAAAGTTTAGGGGTTAAATGGTAATTTTTGGAAGTTTTTAAGTCAAAATGTAATTTTTAGATAGTTTAGGGACCCATGAGCAATAAAACCAAAAACTGGGTGACACATGGCAGCCCCACAGGCATCCAGAAGTCAAAGGACTAATTTGTAAATCTTAAAAAATTCCTGAGCCAATTTTGTAATTAAACAGAATTTGATTTTGGGACTAAATTAAAACAAATTGAAAATAAGAGGGATCAAATACATAAATAAGCCAAAATAGTGACACATGGCAGCCCCTGATACTTCCACATGTTAGAGGATTAAATTGAAAAGTAAACAAAATTATTGGGCCAAATTATAAATAATTAAAAATGCAAAAAGGACTAAATTAAAATAAATTAAAATAAATGGAAGGACCAAACGTGCAAATAGCCCATTAATAAAAAACACACGGATCCTAGGCCGATTCTGGTCGGGTCGGGTCCAGTCCAATGGGTCCTATATATATTATTTTATTTCATTTCTAAAAAAAACCTTAAGCCCTTTGCCCATTTTCTCTTAAGCCAACCCACTCCGGCCAAACTTCGGCAGAACTCCGACCACCGTTCGTCCCGCGCGTGAGGCGCGTTGTCGCTGCCCCTCGTCCTGCTCGTCCGTCCGACCACACATCCGTCGCCGAGAGTCCTCCCATGCGTCGTCAATGCAGGTGAAAAGGCCATCCTTCTCTTCTTTCCTTTTTTTATCTTTTTTATTCATATTTTCAACCTAGATCTGAATCTTTCAGATTTGGGAATTTAAAAACCTTCTCTCTATTTTCTTTTAAAAAAACAGTCCTTTTTCATTTGAAAAACATTTTGTTTTGTTTAAAACCTATTTTATCCTTTATGTTTTTTGTGTTAATGAAGGGGTCTATTTTTAATCCCTTATACCCGTCTTTGTTTTGCAGACATGCGCATATCAAGGCAGGATCAACGGCGGTCAGTGGATGGTGACGGTGCAACTCCGACGACGACGATGGGTCAAAAGGGAGTGACTCTAACCCTTCGGCCCTTTTTTTTATTGATTTATTAATATTATTAATATTATTATTAATGGCTATTAATGACAAAATATCAGTTAATATTTATTGATACATTTAAAATGAAACAATGAATGTCAGTAGGGTATTGAATGCCCATCTTAATGCATGCATTGAAACCGAATGGAATTTAATACTGGGTGATGAATAACAACGGTCATGCAATAAATGGTACCTGATTGGTTTTGGTGCTTGAGTATTCTGATCTACTACTGAGTGTGTGTATTCGAATATTTACAACCGTTGATTGCTTCTGTTTTGGTTCACAATATATTCTAAAAATTTTACTTCTGTATCGATGAAAAAAGGGATCGTATTTTTAGGAGTTGGGTTGTATTTTTTCAAGAATAGGGTTTGTATTGATTTTCAGAACAGGGTTTGTAACCCCTTACAATGAAATTTGAATTGGTTTTTATAGCCACTTTCACTATAATTCTATTTTGTTTGTTACAATTTAATGCTAGTCTTGTTTTTCCTTTTTGTAGGTTCCATGGCAGTGGCGGTTGGAGCAGCTGGTGAAGATGATGGCCGTGGCAGCAACTTGCTTGGAGGTGACCATTTGATTGCTGACGTGGCATCAGACCATTGGTTGAAGTGGAGGTGGACAGTGCAAGTAGGCAGGTTGCTGGGTTTTTGTACTTTGGGCTTTTTATTTGGGTCAAATTGTAATCAAGGCTTGTAAAATGAGTTATTTTATAATTGGGCCTCAATTTGGGTCTTTTTGTAATTAGACTTCCTTTTGTAATTGGACTTTTTAATTTATATTTATTTTAAATTTAAAATTATATTAAGTTTAAATTTTAAAAAAAACTTAAACCTAAAATAAGTTTAATTTAAAACCAATTTAAACTCTGTTGGACCCGGATAAATTAGGTTCCAACAGCTGCCCCTCTTTGCTCGTTGCTGTGTAACAGGAATAGAGCAAAGACCAAAAGGAAAGCCCAATCTTGTCGGGTCCCATCTCTTTGACACTCTATCTTCAACTGGTCCACCTTTCGTTTTGTCAAACATTCAATCTCCACTACATCCGTCCTTCACCTCTTTGACGTGGTAGTTCCATCCTGCTTTAAGGTGATCTTCAAAAAGTCAAAATTTGCTACTATGACTTCACCCCATTCTCTCGAAATTTCAAGGAGATTAGAATTCGTCATCGTAGTCTTTGAATCTGATTTCATTGACCTGGTCTTCTTCTCTATGTCTCATCGGAAGATGACCGCAATCATCTGTTTTACTTCGCCTCTCTGGATCTCCTTAGGAAGACGAATTTGGTCCACTTCTCTGTATCTCATCAGGAAGATGACCGCCTTGGTTGTTTTAATTTGCTTCTCTGGATCTCCTCAGGAAGGCAAATTCGGTCCACTTCTCAGTGTCTCATCAAGAAGCTAACCATTTATTGCTTCGACCTGCTTCTCAGTGTCTCATCAGGAAGCTCGGGTTTGAAGATTTGCTCGCATTGAGCCTAGGTTTGATTTGGTCTTCTTCTCAGTGTCTCATCAGGAAGATGACCGCATCACTTTTTAATTCGCTTCTCCAGATCTCCTCAAGAAGACGAATTTGGTCCACTTCTCAGTATCTCATCAGGAAGCTAACCATTTTATTGCTTCGACCTGCTTCTCAATGTCTCATCAGGAAGCTGGGTACGAAGATTTGCTCGCTTTGAGCGTTGAGTTGGTATACTTCTCTATATCTCATCAGGAAGATGACCGCCTCATTTGTTTCAATTCGCTTCTTTGGATCTCCTCAGAAGGACGAATTTGGTCCACTTCTCTGTATCCCATCAGGAAGCTAACCATTTTATTGTTTCGACCTGCTTCTCAGTGTCTCATCAAGAAGCTGGGTACGAAGATTTGGTTGATTTGAGCGTTGAGTTGGTATACTTCTCTGTATCTCATCAGAAAGATGACCGCCTCGCTGTCTTGTTGAACTACTCCGTGATTGGAGTAAGGTCGATTGATGGTGATCTGCCCCAAACTTGGGTAAAGGATCAAATAACTGTAATCTGTCCGAAAAATGGTTGTCCTTATAACTTCATGGGATCCGTCATGAATTTGTTATTTCTCGTCTTGCTTCAAGGTGTCGAGACCTGTAAAATGTGCTCAAATGGGCCTATGGGTAGGCCAGTTTGTTTAGGATGTCATGCTAAAAAAAATGAGTAGAAATGCTCCTAACTATATGTGTGTATGCTTTAATGTTTTATTTGTTTTTAGTCAGGCCCGTATGGTTTATTGCCCATCCAAATTTTGTCATTGATATGTCGATCCAGCTTCTTCTATGCTGACCTTGAATTGCCCATTTTCAAGTTTGTTTTCTCATTGGTGATCCTGTTTCGGAACCCTATAATTTTTGAAAATCTCTGGGATAATGCTCATGAATCTTTGTATGATTTATCAGTTCATTACTCGTTCTTTAAACATGAAATGCTTGCACAAAAATTGTATGGAAACGAAGTTGTATTTAAAATTGTATTAACAAGAGAGTCAAAGGGAACAACATTAATCAAAATGGCTAAGTACAAGAAAAGGGCAATTTAATTGTCCTTTATATCGCCTAAAATGAGTCCCTCTTGCATTGACTTACTGAGAGTCACCCTTAGCCCGGACGTGTGTCTAGAAGACCTGGAGTACTTTGTTGATGCTTCAAGTTGTAACCCTTCTCTATTTCCTTGATCTGCTTTAGGGTTTGAGCCGCCCTTTACGGGTTTTCAACTCAAAATTCTCCTGGTTCCAGGACGCCCTTTGTGGGTTTTCATCGTGGACCCCCTTTTTTTTTTAGGCGAAGTATTTCTTTATCGAGTCTGAATTGACAGGGTTATATAGTTCTTTGCCGTCCATTTCTGTTAAGATGAGAGCTCCTCCTGAGAAAGCTTTCTTTACTACATAGGGTCCTTCCCAATTGGGCATCCATTTTCCACGGAAATCTTTATGTTTGGGAAGTATCTTCTTCAAAACCAGGTCCCCCTCACGGAACTCTCTAGGACGAACCTTTTTGTCGTAAGCCCGCATCATCCTTTTCTGGTACATTTGATCATGACGGATGGCTTTTAATCTCATTTCTTCGATCAAATTCAACTGATCATATCGAGCTAGGACCCATTCAGCCTCATCTAATTTGAGCTCAGTTAAGACTCAGAGCGAAGGTATTTCAACCTCAATGGGTAAGACTACCTCCATACCATATGCCAAAGAGAACGGTGTTGCCCCAGTAGAAGTTCTGACTGAAGTTCTGTAGGCGAAGAGGGCAAACGGCAGTTTTTCGTGCCAGTCTCTGTAAGTCTCGGTTATCTTTGCCACGATTTTCTTGATATTTTTATTGGCCGCCTCTACGGCTCCATTCATTTTTGGGTGGTAGGGAGAGGAGTTATGATGCTTGATTTTGAATTGTTCGCAAACTTCTGCAATCGTGCTATTGTTCAAGTTCAGAGCATTGTCAGATATAATCCTCTCTGGCATCCCATACCGGCATATAATCTCCTTTTTCAGGAATTTACTGACTGCAGACTTGGTAACGTTGGCATATGAAGCTGCCTCTACCCATTTGGTGAAATAGTCGATCACCACAAAGATGAATCTATGCCCATTGGAAGCTTTCAGAGAAATTGGTCCAATGACATCCATGCCCCACATAGAGAAAGGCTAGGGAGAAGTCATGACATGGAGGTGCGATGGGGGTACATTAATCTTATCTCCATATATCTGGCATTTGTAGCATTTCCTAGCATAGTTGATGCAATCGCTTTCCATGGTAGACCAGTAATACCTGAATCTCATTATTTGTCAAGCCATCGTGAAACCGTTGGCATGCGTCCCACAAATTCCTTCGTGAACTTCCTCTAAAATCTTCTGGGCTTCCACTGCGTCGACACATCTCAGTAGTACCTGGTCTTTCCTCCTTTTGTACAAGATTTCCCCGTCTAAGACATATTCACTAGCAAGTCTTCTCAATGTTCTCTTTTCGTTATCTGAGGCTTGCTCGGGGTATTTTCGGTCTCTTACAAATTGAAGGTTGTCTTGGTACCATGGGTGATCGCCTTTTCCAACTTCTTCCTCTGCCTCAATATCACAACAATGGGCGGGAGTTTCATAGATACTCATCTGAATGGTCTTCACATCTTCTGGCCTACTTACATTGATTATCGAGGCCAAAGTAGCGAGGGCATCAGCCATTTGATTTTCTTCTCGAGGGAGATAATGAAATGTGACATCATCGAACTTCGTAATCAATTCGAGAACTAGCTTGCGGTAATCCCTTAGCTTAGCATCTCTCGTTTCCCACTCTCTTTTAAGTTGATAAGTTACCAATGCAGAGTCTCCATAAATTTCCAGAGTTTTAATTCCCCATTCTATGGCCACACGAATTCCCATGATGCACGCTTCATATTCAGCCATGTTATTAGTGCAGTCAAAATCAGGCTTGCTGGTAAAAGGGTAATGATCTCCCTCTGGTGATACTAAGACTGCTCCAACCCCGTTACCCACAGCGTTTGAAGCTCCGTCAAAGTTCAAAATCCATGGTTGCTTCCTCGTGGTCACCTCTTCAACTGTTGCGACATACATTAGATCTTCATTCAGGAAATCGAAATTTATCGGCTCATAATCCTCTAAAGCCCTGCTGGCTAGGAAGTCTGCTATCGTACTCCCTTTTACTGCCTTTTGATTGACATAGACGATGTCAAATTCTGAGAGCAAGATTTGTCACCGAGCTAACCTTCCATTTAACGCTGCTGACTCCATTAGGTACTTCAAAGGATCTAATTTCGAGATCAACCAAGTAGTATGGTAGAGCATGTATTGTCTTAGTCTGCGTGTAGTCTAGACTAGTGCACAACATAATTTCTCAATAGGCGAATACCGAGCATCACAGTCGGTAAATTTCTTGCTCAGATAATTTATTGCCCTCTCCTTCTTTTCAGATTCGTCATGCTGGCCCAACACACATCTCATGGAATTCTCAAAGACTGTTAGGTACAGTATCAAAGGCTTCTCAGGAATTGGAGGAACTAAGATAGGAGCTTTGGACAAATAATCTTTGACCTTATTGAAAGTTTCTTAGCACTCAGCATCCCATACGCCCGGGTTACACTTTTTAAGTAAACGGAAGATAGGGTCACACTTTTCGGTTAATTGTGAGATGAACTGAGCAATGTAATTTAATCTTCCTAAAAATCCCCGCACTTCTTGTTGCATGTTGGGCGGTGGTAGCTCCTGTATGGCTTTGACTTTGTCTGGGTCGATCTCAATTCCTCTTTTGCTGACTACAAAGCCTAACAGTTTTCCTGAGGTAGCCCCGAAAGTGCTCTTAGCCGAGTTTAGCTTTAGTTGATATTTCCTTAACCTTATAAACAACTTCCTCAGGATTCTCACATGCTCCTCTTCTGTTTGGGATTTCGCTATCATGTCATCAACATAAACTTCGATTTCCTTGTGCATCATGTCATGGAACAAGGTTACCATATCTCTTTGATAAGTTGCCCCTGCATTTTTAAGTCCAAAGGGCATCACTTTGTAGCAAAATGTTCCCCATAGCGTGACGAATGTGGTTTTGATCATGTCTTCAAGGTCCATCTTGATCTGATTATATCCCGAGAAACCGTCGATGAAGGAGAACAAAGAATGTCCTGTTGTGTTGTCGACCAAAGTATCTATGTGAGGTAAAGGGAAATTGTCCTTTGGGCTAGCTTTATTTAAGTCTCGATAGTCCACGCACATTCGTACCTTTCCATCCTTTTTAGAAACAGGGACTATATTAGCTACCCATTCAGAGTATTTCACGACCTGGAGAAAACTAGTGTCAAACTATTTCTTGACTTCTTCTTTTATTTTAAACAGCACACCCAGTCTCATTCTTCGGAGCTTTTGCTGTACGGGTCTGCATTCTTCTTTTATAGGGAGTTTGTGCACCACGATGTTAGTGCTCAAACCAGGCATTTCTTGGTATGACCACGCAAAGATGTCTTGAAATTCTTTGAGCAGCTCGATGAGGTTTTTTCTAGTTTTCGCAGAGATGTATGTCTCCATCTTTACTTCTTTCTTTTCATCCTCACTCCCCAAATTAATCATTTCTACAGGGTCAGAATGAGGCAGGATTTGTCTTTCTTCATGTCCTATCATCCTAAGCAGATCAGGGGAGAGATCATAATCCTGATTCTCTTCATAGCTCTGAAGCTCTTCTAGACACATGTCTTGCTCGAAGTGAGGTTCTAAGTTAATGTCAGAGTTACTCATGTTATTGATATTTGAGGACCTGTTGAGGGATAAAAAAGACAAGTCCAAATAACAAAATGAATTTATGAAAGAATGATCCTGTGGTATGTATATGAGTATGTATGTATTGAAAGGATGATCAGTTGTATTTGTTGGTTATGTACAAGTGATTTATTAAGCTGAATTTAAAAAATGAACGAATAATTTTAGGATAGGAAATGCACTTTCATTTAAAATAACTGAATAATGAACATAGGCCTTTTACAAAAGATCCATATTGCTTTCAGGCCTAAAGTAATAGGTGATTTCGAGCATTACTCTAAGGAAATTTTAAAGATTACATGAAGTTCCTCCACGGTCCAATTATCCAGGGTACTTCCAAGTGCACACGGACCAATCCTTGACAAACTCCCTTCCTTGTCTTCTTCTGATATGGCATTGATGCTCAAGTCCCTCATGATGCTTCCTCCAGCACCAATGGTTACTCGCTTTTTCCTTTGCTCTTCATCCTGGTTAATTATTTCTCCCAAAACAAAATCTCGTAAATGGGTGGAAAGACCATGGGTTCCCACGAGAGTTCCTTGCCAGATAGTCTGGCCCTCCTCCTCTCTTGTCTCTTTTCAACCTCTTTCCTTTTCTGTTTCGCATCCGGCTTATACCCTAAGCCGTAGTGATCCCGCTTTTCTACCAGGGTCGGCACGTTGGTTCTCCCTTGGAGGTACTTCCCGAGTCCTTTTCCAGAGGCAGCTCCTTTCCCAAGCATCATTCGCAGACCCATTCTAGTAGTCGATGATATTGCTGGCACAGGCACCAAATTCCAGTGAATGAAATGAGCATTCTAAAGCTTCTTCATCCATCCCCACATAAGGTGACTCGTTTGTTACAGAGGCAATTATCTCTTCCTCCGCATTGATGGTAATTAACCTCCCCTCATTCACTAACTTTACCTTCTGATGTAGAGAGGAAGGTACAGCCCCGGCCGAATGGATCCATGGCCTCCCCAATAGGCAGTTGTAGGTAGGCCTAATATCCATTACTAGAAAATCTATCTCATACGTGTTCGGCCCAATCTGCAGCGGTACTTCAATTTTTCCAGTCACCTTCCTTTCTGTCTCGTCAAATGCTCTTACTATGTTGTTGCATCCCTTCAAATGAAAGCTATCGATCGGTAATCTTTGGAGTGTAGCCAGTGGTAATACATTCAATGCTGACCCATTGTCTATGAGTACTCCCGGTAGCGTGTACCCTTTATAACGGGTTGTGATATGGAGGGCTTTGGTCGATCCCATCGCCCCGGACGGGATCTCATCATCGCTGAAAAAGATGAAATTGTCCGCACTAATGTTATTAACTAAGCGGTCCAACTTACATACCGATATATCATTGGTCACGTAAGTCTCGTTGAGCACCTTTATTAATGCATCACGATGTGCTTCCGAGCTTAGGAGCAAAGATAAGATCGATATTCGTGCAGGTTATTTATGGAGCTGTTCCACCACGCTGTATTCACTGTGCCTTAGGAACTTTAGAAACTCTTTCTCCTCCCTTTCAGATACTGGCTCATTGGTGGATCTCTCAAGCCTAGTGGCTATTCCTTCTTCAGGCTCGATTCTTCAGGCTCGAACATTACTGCTTTCCCTTTATTGACCTCTTTTGTTTTTTTCGGCTGAGTCATGAATTTTACCACTCCGGGTAATCAAGCTTACATCCTTCTCAGGCTCCTCTTTTCTGGGCATGGTCACATTGCAGTTGTAATTCCATGGAACCTTTTTACTATCATTGTAAGGAAAGGTTGCAGGTCTCTGAATGATAATACGAGGTGTCGTCTGGCCACTAGCTGCGCTTTTCGACGGTTTGCAAATGATCACTTTCAGGTGGTTGACCGACCCCTCTTCAGAAGCACAGATATCATTGACTTCTTCTTCTTCTTCTTCGAAGAATTCTAACTCCTGATTGTCCATTAATGTTTGCAGCAGGGCTTTGAACTCATCACAATCTTGAATTTCATGCCCCTTAACAGCATGAAACTCACAATCAGCCTCTATTGTCATGTCCTTCTTATCCTTCGCAACTATCCTGACTTTGACCATTTGCTGTCATACCCATCGTAGCGGAGACCTAATGTCTTCCACTCTTCTTTTGACTTTTCGAGCCTTTTCCTCCAGAACGGCATTGACCTCTAGGTAGGAATGGTTTGGCAGAGGGTTCCCAACTACATTAGGCCTAGCTGGGTCTTCCAATTTCACGACCCCGAATCTTATCAAATCCTTGACTCATCTTTTGAAAGCCGGGTAATTTTTAATTGAGTGACCTGTCGCATCTGCGTGATACTCACAATGAGCATTCGCGTCGTACCAAGCCGGGAATAGTGATTCATACGATTTCACCCTTTGAGGAGCTACCTCATGGGCGTCGTACAACATCTCGTAGAGTTCTTAGTACGACACCAAAAGCGGAGTGTATTGAATTTTTGGCCTAACACTCGGTTCTTGCCTTGGGGCATTTTGATGATTAACTACTGGTGCCCTAGGTTGACCTGCTATGAAGGGCTTGGCACCACCAGGTCAGTATTCACCTCATTGTCCCTTCTTCTAAGGGCAGGTCTTCTAGCGTTTTCTCCCGCCTCGATTTTACCATCTTTAATTGCATTCTCAGTCATTGCTCCTGAGATGACCATGTCGGCGAAGCTTTTGGTAGCGTTTCCCAACAAATGATTAAGATGAGGGGTTTTAAGGGTAAACAGCATTGTGGTCTCTTTATCTGTCAATGGTGGCTGTACTTGTGTTGCCATTTCTCTCCACCACTGCCCGTACTGTCTAAAACTTTCGTTTGACCTCTTTTCCATGTTCTGTAACATCAGCCTATCAGGGGCTATCTCGGTCACATGACCGTACTGTTTCAAGAAAGCTTGTGCCAAATCTTTCCATGAACGAACTTTCGCTCGGCTTAGATGGTTATACCATCTGACCGTCGATCCGACCAAACTGTCTTGAAAACAGTGAATCAACAATTGATCATTGTGAACATGCCCCGCCATCTTTCTACAGAACATGGTCAGATGTGTTTCTAGGCAGCTCGTTCCGTGATATTTTTCAAATTCAGGAACTTTAAACTTGGGAGGGAGAACCAAGTCTGGAACCAGACTCAATTCTTTGGCATCCACTCCGTAAGAATTTTCAATTCCTTGTATTGCTTGAATTTTCTCCTCCAATAGCCTATACTTTTCCTCCATTTGCCTAGGGAGGTCCTCTTTTATCATTTCATCAAAATCTGGAACTCTCAGGTTTGCAGCATTATCTTCTGGATTTGACCTAGATTCGACTACATAGTTAGCAAGCCCTGACGTGCCTGTGGTCTGCTGTTGTGGCCTAATGGTGACATGGGCTTCTCTGGCCGGTATTTCTTGTAAGGTTGGGTTGTGTACTGGTGTAAAGCCCGGAGGAACACTCGGGTCTTCATCATCCTCAATAGCAGGGCTTTTTCCTTTGTCAGCCATGCTTTGTTTAACTTGCGCTAATTCTGTCATCAAACTCTTTTGTACCTCTGAGAATTGGTTCTTCATTTCCCTACACATTGCTGCCATTTGCTCCTGCATCTGATCTTGTAGCTCCTTCTGGATTTGCTCAAACCGTTGTTCCATGGCTTTTATTTTCTTGCGGGTATAATAATGATGCGTATTTTCAATAATGACTGGTGTTAACTGATTATTAATTTTAATTAATTAGTATTGTTATGTGAGAATATGCAAAATATAACGCAAATGAAATGCATGCAATGCAAGAAAAGGCATTGATTCCAAAATCCACTTTCCATTAGAGCAACTTCTTGAGAGAGAAAAATCTTTACATAAAATAGAAGTTACACAAATGGTTTGGCCTTTTGTCCTAGAGCTTTAACTTTTTCTAAAAGCCTAGCTAACTTCTTTCCTCGCTCCGACTTGGATTCGTATTGAAGACTCAAAACATCAGCTTCAGCAGCCAATTCCTGTACGTGATCTGCAGCCTCTCTCATTTGAGTCAATGCTTTCCCCATTACATGATCTCTTTCCCCGACTTCCCTCTGGGTTGGTGAGCGTGCCATTCACTAGTTTCCAAATTTCTTTCCATAATCTCGAGTCAGATTTCATTGCTGTGGAGTGTGGCTTCCAATTCTTGCACTCTTTCTCTTAACTCTTATTTTTCAGCCATGCAGGCTTTGAGTTCCAGTACGGTATTCCGATTACGGTACCTTCGTAACGACTCTTCCAATACTTCTATCCTTGCTTCTAGGCTAGTCATCTTAGCTCTCATCTCGGTCTTCTCGACCTATTTTTCTAGCAATTCCTCCTTCAAGGCGTTTTCACGGGCCTGACCATCTTGAAACCTTCTTTGCCATTGTTCCGCTTGGTCCTTCTGTATCTGAATCTCCTGGCGCCATTGCTCTAATGTCTTACCCAGCCCTGCAATCTTCATAGACTGACGAAGCTTCTTGTAATGCTTCTTTAAGTCCTCGAGGTCCTCTTCGGCTTTGTTTTTTCCTTTTCTCAACTTTTCCGCCTCTAGCCTGTGGAAATCTACATCTAGCCCTAACTTCATCTTATCTTCCTCCAATACCTCTATCCTCTTACCAAACTCTGAGTTTTTCCTTTCAAAATCTTGTTTGAGGATGTCTAACTCTGAAGGAGCTTCTTGCAGACATTCTTCTACTGGACGAACATTTTCAGGGTTTGGCACGGGAATGTTATCATTAACCCTCTTGCTTCTTCACCAATCGTAGTTCGAGGTTACCAAAGGGTTCGCATTGAACTTCTTCATTCTTTGTACCTTTTTCCATGCGTTTGCCACTTTTCGGACCTTTTTCTTATAGTAATTCCCTTTATATGAAAACTCGCAATATGCTAGACCATGAGTTACAGGGATGAACTGTCTTGTCTTGTATTTTCTTAGAACGAGTAGAGGAGCATACCCAGTGGCACCCCAAACTCTGAGTAACGGGATCCAATCGAAATCGCCACAGCAGTAAAGGACCTCATCGGGAAAAAACCAAGGAGCGCACCATTGAATGTCCTCGTCCCTTAGATTCTGGAGAACAGCCGCCCACTTTTCTTCATATACTTTTAGCTCTCGTTGCGAAGCCACAAAATTCTTCAAAGACGAGAAGTCGGTCGAGAAAACCTTACAAGAAAATTTCTCCACTTTCCAGAAATGGCTGTGAAACCAAACCATCAAGAGTTGTGCGCAGCCGGTAAATCTTCCTTCTCCTTTCCTCCGATAAGCACTCAACGAGCGGAAAGTTTCTGCCAGGATAGCAGGGACGGGCATAATTCCTCTACTGAGTCGATCAAACAATGATACTACTGCATCTTCCACGCGCCCTAATGCTTTCGGGAACAAGACCAACCCGTATATACTGAGGGTGAAAATGTCATTGCGTCTTCTCATATCTGGGTGTCACAATTAGGTCTGGCAAACTTTTCCAAGTAATGCACCTGTTGTCCCCTTTTACTTTTATACAAGAAGCAACCCATTTCTCGCTCATCCCCGTTGTGTTCATCAATCTCTTTAACAATGTTGGAACACTCACGTCTTTAGAATATGCCTTATCGACTTGGATCCTTGGACATCGAATCAGAGCAGTATATTCTTCTATGGTAGGTGTCAAGTCCAAATGTCTGAAGGTGAAGTAACTATATCCGGGGTTCCAATGTTGAGTTAGGGCTCAGAAAAGGTGTTTGTCGATCTTGACTTCCATCAAGTAAGATAGATCTCCATAGCCTTGATGAAACATCTGTTTCATCTCATTGTCCCACTATCCCCAAATCTCTTTCAACTCCTGCAAGTTGTTTTGAGTCATATTGATACGAGTATAGTCCCAGAATTCTGACAGATGTCCCTCTTTCAGGCTGTCACCTTTTCCGCGTTGCTGCTCCTCAAACCATAAGCGCGTTACCATATTATCTTCTACTTTATAGAGAAATCCTTCCTCCATGATGAAACTGCCTAGTCGGTAAAACGGATTTAAATCAACACCTTTTCATTTATGATGATGCAAATGCAAGTGAGAGAGGCAAAACAAACACGGTTAGTAGCAGGTGATAAATATATAAAAAAAATCAGCATACAAATATATAACACAGAACCTAAAAATTATTTCGGGTATACTAACAGGGCTCGGCCTAACTCCATCTAGGGTAAGTGCTTACGGCTCACTATATGTAGTTTAGGCTCTAAAGTAAAGGGTACCTATAAACCAGCAGATTCCTCTATCCTTACCCATTACAGGCTCATGCAGATGAGTTTAGTTTAGGGGGATGCATTTTCCGCATGTTTGCACGGAAGTGAAAACTTCACGAAAACAAGGGTACTTTGTAATCCCGAAAGCGATCTACCATCCTGCACGGAGGTGAAGACCTCACGAAGGAGTAGTTTCCCGTTTCCACTTAAAAGGGTAGTATCACAATGCACATGAATGCCAAAATTACACTAGTAGTACAGTAAAATAACATACAAAAATGCCGAGGATCGCATGTTAAATAAAATCGAAGTTAAAAAGTTCTTAAAAAAAGACCCGAAAATTATCAATTTTGGCTTGACTCTCGTTTATTTTGAAAAAGTCTCCAGCGGAGTCGCCAACTGTCGAAACCACCTCAGGAACGGGGCTTCAAAAAAAATCATTTTAAGTATTTTTGGAATAAAAGGGAAATGAGAGTCGCCACCAATCCTTTATTAGGTGTGATTGGACCACCATAAAATGTTTAAAACGTTTAAAAAAAGTGGGTCTTCGAAATCCAGAGAAACAGGTTCGGGAATCGGTTACGCACGAGGAAGGATTAGCACCCTCATACGCCCAAAAATTGGTACCACATGATTATTTTCGGGTCTTATTTTATGAAAACAATGAAAACTCGAGTAAAATTTAAAATACGATGTTTAATTTAGACGGCTTCGTATAATTTCAAAGGAAAACTTTTAAGGAAAATTCGTCCTCGTGTTTCGATCCTCTATGAGAATTAGAAGTCGTTGTCCAACACATTAGGGCACTAAATTTTTGGAGTTTCAAAACTGCGGGATGTTTCGAGACATTTTAAAGAGAGTGTTCTATCATACGAACCATACGAAAATCACACCCGACACGTTAGGGCACGATATTTCGAGATCTTCACATGAAAGAACATTGTTTCTTCTTTTGGTTATAAAGCCACTTTGTATATAATTATTAGATTGAAGAGTATTTTGAAAACTTTTGAAAAGGATATCCGATTTGCATGAATTACGAAAATCACACTTAACACGTTAAAGTGTGATTTTTCGAAGTTCTCACACGAAAGGACATTGCCTCATTTTTAAAATTATTTGTGATATAGATATATTTTTTGAGAATTTGAAAATTTCGTATTGAAATTAAAATGTAATGCTCGGACACATAGTTTAAAAGATTCAAATATAGACTACCCGTTTACTTCGACTTTCGCGGAGAATTAAGATCGTGACCAACACGTTAGGACACGATATTCTTGGAATCTCGGGGTTAACGGGTATAAAAATCTTAAAAAGGGATATTCTACGTGTGTGAGTTATACAAAAAATCACACCCGACACGTTAGGGCATGATTTCTCGAAGCTTTTACACGAGAGGAATATTGCCTCGTCTTTGAAGATACTTTGAAAATGAGCGTGTAAGTTTAGAACATCGAATAGCAATTAATAAGAGAAATTAAATACGAAACAAGATAATAAGCAGATAAATAGAATGCAAAAATATAAAATGCAAATGCATAATGATTAAAATAAATGCAAGTATTTAGTGAAGAAGAAAAACGATGCGATCAGGATCGAAAATGGGACTTTTGTATACTCGGGGGCAAAATGGTAATTTTGACTCTCAGGGGGCAAAAATGTAATTTTGGGAAAATTTGAGGTTAAAAATGGGATTTTAGAAGGTTCGGGGGTAAAATGGTAATTTTTAGTGAAATTGAGGTTAAAAACATGGTTTTGGAAAGTTTAAGGGTAAAATAGTAATTTTGGTGAAATCGGGGTCAAAAATAGAATTTTGGAAGATTCGGGGGTAAAATGGTAATTTTGGGCAAAATTGGGGTTAAAATGGAATTTAGGAAGATTCGAGGGTAAAATGGTAATTTTGGGCAAAATCAGGGTTAAAATGGAATTTAGGAAAGTTCGTGGGTAAAATGGTAATTTTTGGAAAGTTTGGGGGTAAAATGGTAATTTTTGGAAGTTTCGGGGTCAAAATATAATTTTTTCAAAGTTTTGGGTCAAAAACGTAATTTCTGGATAGTTTAGGGACCCATAAGTAATAAAACCAAAAATTGGGTGACACATGGCAGACCCACAGGCATCCAAAAGTCAAAGGACTAATTTGTAAATCTTGAAAAATTCCTGGGCCAATTTTATAATTAAACAGAACTTGATTTTGGGACTAAATTAAAACAAATTGAAAATAAGAGGGACCAAATACATAAATAAGCCAAAATAGTGACACGTGGCAGCCTTTGATGCTTCCACATGTTAGAGGATTAAATTGAAAAGTAAACAAAATTGTTGGGCCAAATTATAAATAATTAAAAATGCAAAAAGGACTAAATTAAAACAAATTAAAAAAACGGAAGGATCAAACGCGCAAATAGCCCATTAATAAAAAACACGCGGATCCTAAGCCGATTCGGGTCCAGTCTGGTCCGGTCCAATGGATCCTATATATATTATTTTAAAGCCTTTTTTATTATTTTATTTCATTTCTAAAAAAAACCTTAAGCCCTTTCCCCATTTTCTCTTAAGCCAACCCACTCCGGCCAAACTCCGGCAGAACTCCGACCACCGTTCGTCCCGCGCGTGGGGCTCGTTGTCGCTGCCCCTCGTCCTGCTCGTCCGTCCGACCACACATCCGTCGCCGAGAGTCCTCTTATGCGCCGTCAATGCAGGTGAAAAGGCCATCCTTCTCTTCTTTCCTTTTTTTTATCTTTTTTATTCATATTTTCAACCCAGATCTGAATCTTTCAGATCTGGGAATTTAAAAACCTTCTCTCTATTTTCTTTTAAAAAAACAGTCCTTTTTCATTTGAAAAACATTTTGTTTTATTTAAAACCTATTTTATCCTTTATGTTTTTTGTGTTAATGAAGGGGTCTGTTTTTAATCCCTTATACCCGTCTTTGTTTTGCAGACATGCGCATATCAAGGCAGGATCAACGGCGGTCGGTGGATGGTGACGGTGCAACTCCGACGACGGCGATGGGTCAAAAGGGAGTGACTCTAACCCTTCGGCCCTTTTTTTATTGATTTATTAATATTATTAATATTATTTAATGGCTATTAATGACAAAATATCAATTAATATTTATTGATACAATTAAAATGAAACAATGAATGTCAGTAGGGTATTGAATGCCCATCTTAATGCATGCATTGAAACCGAATGGAATTTAATACTGGGTGATGAATAACAACGGTCATGCAATAAATGGTACCTGATTAGTTTTGGTGCTTGAGTATTCTGATCTACTACTGAGTGTGTATATTCGAATATTTACTGCCGTTGATTGCTTCTATTTTGGTTCACAATATATTCTGAAAATTTTACTTCTGTATCGATTAAAAAAGGGATCGTATTTTCAGGAGTTGGGTTGTATTTTTTCAAGAACAGGGTTTGTATTGATTTTCAAAACAGGGTTTGTAACCCCTTACAATGAAATTTGAATTGGCTTTTATAGCCACTTTCACTATAATTCTATTTTGTTTGTTACAATTTAATGCTAGTCTTGTTTTTCCTTTTTGCAGGTTCCATGGCAGTGGCGGTTGGAGCAGCTGGTGAAGATGATGGCCATGGCAGCAACTTGCTTGGAGGTGACCATTTGATTGCTGACGTGGCATCAGACCATTGGTTGGAGTGGAGGTGGGCAGTGCAAGTAGGAAGGTTGCTGGGTTTTTGTACTTTGGGCTTTGTATTTGGGTCAAATTGTAATCAAGGCTTGTAAAATGGGTTATTTTATAATTGAGCCTCAATTTGGGTCTTTTTGTAATTGGACTTCCTTTTGTAATTGGACTTTTTAATTTATATTTATTTTAAATTTAAAATTATATTAAGTTTAAATTTTAAAAAAAACTTAAACCTAAAATAAGTTTAATTTAAAACCAATTTAAACTCTGTTGGACCCGGATAAATTAGGTTTCAACAGAATGAGTTACCTTATTTTGTTCCAACCTCGACAGATGATTAACTACTTGATTTTTAACACCTTTTCTGTCTTGGATCTCAAGGTCAAATTCTTGGAGTAAGAGTATCCATCGAATTAGCCTTGGTTTAGCATCCTTTTTTGTGAGTAAGTAATTAATGATCGCATGGTTAGTAAATATTGTACCTTTGGTACCTATAAGATATGAACAAAACTTGTCAAAAGAAAATAGCAAAGAGTTCTTTTTCAGTTATCGTGTAATTGAGTTAGGCTCCTGTCAAAGTTCTGCTTACATGGTAGATTGGGTGAAACACTTTGTTTCTTCTTTGACCCATCACACTTTAACGGCAAAATCGCTTACATCACACATCAACTGAAAAGGAAAGTTCCAATTTGGTGTAACGATTATTGGGGCTAAGATTAACCGACTTTTTAACTCCTCAAAAGCTTCCAAGCAAGCTTTGTTGAACTCAAAAATTTTATCTTTCTCTAACAGTGAACACAAACGCTTAGAAATTTTTTAAAAATCCTTGATAAACCTTCGGTAAAAACCTACATGGCCTAAGAAACTTCTAAGTCCTTTCACATTAACTGGAGAAGTAATCTTTCAATTATATCCACCTTCGCTTTGTCAACTTCAATTCCTCTTTTGAAAATTTTATGTCTTAAGACAAACCCCTTCTTAACCATAAAATGACACTTCTCCTAGTTAAGGATAAGATTTGTCTCCTGGCATCTCTTAAGTACCTCAACCAAATTACTCAGAAAAATATCATAAGTATTACCAAAAACAGAAAAATCATCCATGAAAACCACAAAAAAATTTTGAACCATATCAATAAATATTGCAATCATGCATCGTTGAAATGTTGTAGGTGCATTACATAAGCCAAAAGGCATTTGCTTGAAAGCAAATGTACCGTACGGACAAGTAAAAGTTGTTTTATGTTAGTCTTCCGGTGCTACAACTATTTGGTTATATCCCGAATAGCCATCTAAAATAGTAAAATTCGTTACCTACCAGTCAGTATAACATCTAGTCCATAAAAGGCAATGTAAAATGATCCTTACGAGCAGCTTTATTCAGATTTATGTAGTAAATACAGATTCTCCAACCCGTGACTATTCTCGTCAGAATTAACTCGTTATGTTCATTCTCGACAATCATGATTCCACCTTTCTTTCGTACACACTTTACGAGACTTACCTATGAATTATCTGAGATGGTATAGATAATTCCTACATCTAACCATTTGATCATTTCCTTTTGCACTTTCTCTTTCATGATAGGATTGAGTCACCTTTTCCTATCAATTCGAGCTTGCTCACCCTCCTATAAGGTAATCTTATGAATACAGAATGAAGGACTTATTCCTCGAATATCAACTATGGTCCAACCGATTGCTTTTTTAAATTTCTTTAAAACAACAATTAGTTGCTCCTCTTGATGTGTCGTTAACTCTACTAAAATAATCACAGGAAAAGTAGAACAGTTACCTAAATAAACGTACTTTAAATGGGAAAGAAGTACATTTAGTTCAAGTTTAGGCGGTTCCACTATTGACAACTTCGGTTGTACATATTCACGAGCTTCTAACTCCAACGGTTCAAATCATACTGGTTGAACATAATCTCTCGGATTGGCTTCCATCAAAGCTATTTTTTCATTACCTTCTTCATCTTCCAATGGGTCAAACTCTAAGGCATTCTTTAATGGGTCTTCTATAAAATTGCTTTCCATAGAAACCAAGGTTTCTAACTCTTCCATAACTAAACACTCTTCTATTGGATTGGGAAATTTCATAGCTTTAAGAGTGTTAAATGTTACCTGATCGTCTTGAACTCGCATGGTGAGTTCGCCTTTTTGCACATCAATTAACGTTCAACCTGTGACTAGATAAGGTCTCCTAAGGATAATCGACACTTCCTTATCTTCTTCAAAATCTAAGATAATGAAATCAACAGGAAAATTAAATTTATCAACACTTACCAAAACATCCTCAATCTTTCCTTTGGGATATGCTAAAGATTGATCCGCTAGTTGAAGTGTCACAGTCGTGGGTCTTACTTCACCTATTCCCAACAACTTGAAGATAGATTTGGGCACCAAGTTGATGCTCGCTCTCGCACAGAGCTTTACCATAGTAAGATTACAGTGTATAATAAAGCTTCCAACTTCAATTTTGATGGTAGCTTATTCTGCAGGAACGCACTGCACTCATTCGTCAAAGTGACAGTCTCATACTCACTAAGTCTCTTCATCTTGGACAGAATATCCTTCATAAACTTCACATAATTTAGCATTTTTTCTAAAGCCTCCACCAACGGGGTATTAATGTGTAATTGTTTTAGAACATCCAATAACTTCTTGAATTGCATCTCCTATTTCTGCTTATGTTTCTGTAATCTTTGAGGGTATGGAGGTGATGGAACTTTTGACTGAACTGGATAATTATTTTGACGAGGTAAATCTGCATCTAAAGAAGATGTTAGCTTATCATAATTCATAGGTTTAGGGTTTACCTTATCAAACTTTGCAGATTTTGACTCTTTTAGTGTAGAAATTTCAATAGCCGGTTGACTTTCTTACTTCTCAATGGGTTCATCATCAATATCAATCACTCAGGGTTCCAAACTCTTACCCCATCGCAATGCCATTACCTTGCAATGTTCCTTACCCAAATTCCTTGGATTTTCTATGTCACTTGACAAGGCTCCTTGCGGTGTATTACGAAGATCAGTAGCTACCTGGCCCTTTGGTTCTCCAAATTTTTCAGTGTTGTTGCTTGGCTTTGGATCAAGGCGTCATTCTTTTCCATGTACACCTTCAAAAAGTTCTCCAAACTATTAGATGATTCGGCTTGGGGTGGTTTTAGAGCTTGTTGGTTAAACCGTTGGGATTGGTTGGGTCTATACTGCATGTAGTTGTTGTTCGGTCCATTTCCTTGGTTTCTCCAAGAAAAGTTTGGATGGTTTCGCCATGAAGGATTATAGAAGTAAAATTAGGGTCTTTGTCCACTTCTATTCTAATGTTGATTCTTGTAACACATAGGTTTGTGCAAGTATACACAGTCGTTATCAAGTAATAAGTAAGTATCGAGCTATCGTCTCCACAGGGACTGTATATATGTTAATCAATTAATTGTAAAATAATATTAAACAAGTTGGTAAATAAAAACACAATATAATTGGAGGAGAGATGATTAAAATTAAATGTAATTAATCTAAATGCAATTGAACCCTAATGTAAAGTAACCTAAGTATGCAAACTATATGAATGATTCATTTTAGTACAGATTAAATACAATTCACAACAATTATAACATAAATAAACTAGGAAAATCACTTTAATTAATTTTAATTCATTATCAACATGCTTAATAACATTCAGAAATTATTCCATGGATACTCGATCTTTCATGAGTTTGGAAACTAGGTTAGGTCATTTCAAAATCCTTTACTTAGCAAATACGCATTTTACTGATCATTATTCACTAATTCTTAGCATTCATGTGAGGTAACAGGGACGTGTTAGGTTTGAAACAGTTTAATCACACAAAACTAAAAGCTATACAGATAGCAAAGCTTGGTTAGAGTTGTTATGAATCTTGCAATTTAATCGTGTTAGGATATAAATTGAGCATGCACATTTCAATTATGTGTCCATTAACATTCGTCTGGTTAGGATCACTCAACTAATTTTAGTGCATTCCAATCACGTATGAACAAAATACAGACTTGATATTAATTGAAAACATGATCGGTTGAGGCACAAATATCATAAGCATGAATCAAACAAATATTATTTAATCAAAGCAATTATCCTAGCTTAAATAAAATTAAGTTAACATTGTTGTAAACAAGAACAAAAAATACTAAAATAAAATTAAAGAAAAGAAAAAATAAACCCAAATCAAAGTCGTTGTCACCGAAAACTCTGATCGAAGTAGACTCCTTCGTTCTTTCGCTTCGCTCCTTTGCTGATGGCTTTCTAAGGTGGCAGACCAAGGGCTCTTTAAGAGGCTTAATTAGCTAAAATCTTTATGAAGAGATGATGCTAGGCGTGTGAATGAGAAAATGAGGGAAAGGATGAGAGAATTGAGAGAAGAAGAGAGAATGAGAATGAGAATGTGAAGTGGTGATTTGGAAAGGTAAGAAATGACTCTTATTTATAGGTGAAGGATGAGAGAACATTTACTAAAAATAGGAATTTTGAATCCCTTAATCCTCTCAAATGCATGGCCGACCACATTTCAAGGAGTTTGAATGAATTTGTTGCTTCATTTTGAAGCATTCCACTTGCCACATCAACTAGGGATCAAGACTCGGTTAACAGCATCTTCTTGGGATAAATTCTGATTTCATCTAAAGTGCAAGGACTCCATGCAATTAAATCAAAAATGGTTTATTGGGCAGCCATGGTGTTGTCGAAATTAGGCTACATCCTTCTTGGGTTGGACTGTTTTTATGATCCAGCAAAATTAATAGACCTATCCAAAATAATTTATTTAAAAATGGGTCAAAGTAATTAAATTAACCCAATTAATTAACAATTTAATAAACCCAATTTATTAATGAAACATTTCATATTAATTTATTAAATATAATTTTATGTTTTAATATTTAATTAATTTATGCGAGGTCCACTTTATACCTTAAAAATACATTATATTAAAATAATCTATAAAATAAGTCATTTTGTGCATAAAAACTATATAATAAAGTAAAAATCACATTTTAATAATTTCCATGACCTAAATTAATATTTTCACATATTTCATTAATTTATTAAACATTTATTTGGTTTTAACATTGATTTTAAGTAAAAATGTGATAAATTTATATAGGAAAAAACCTATATATTTTTGAGTTCTCAATTCCCCACGTAATAAATCGACTCGGAATTTGATGGACAATTCTTGAAAGAATGGTCATCCCCATAATACATGCAGGAAAGAACTTCAAACAGACTCGGTGGTTGAGCTACAAAATTATTCACACCATTATCAGTAAACTGTTTTAACATAGAGGAAATAGACGATACATGAACTGAAAGCGAAGTGAAGGAGTCCACTTCATGAACTCCGGCTACACATCTTCCTAAAGCTGCTCAATATGTTGGCCATTGATAGTTGTTGCTAGAGATCCTCTCAATGATTTCATAAGCTTCATTATAAGACTTTGACAAAATAACACCATTCGTAGAAGTACCTACCATCAATCTTGTTTGTGAGTGGAGACCATTATAAAATGTCTCCAACTGGATACAATGAGGAATCCCGTTATGAGGAAACTTACGAAGTAACTCCTTGAATCGCTCCCACGCCTTGTACAAGGACTCATCATTCAATTGCTAGAAAGTTGTAACTCATTTCGCAACTTAGCATTTTTGATATGTGGAAAATACTTAACTAAAAATCTTTCTGCTAATTCTTGCCAAATAAATATTGAACTTGGTGGCAACGAATTAAGCCATGCTCGTGCTCAATTTCGCAACGAGTATGGAAATAACTTCAACCTCAATGCATCTTCAGTCACACCGTCAATCTTAAATGAATCACTCACCTCCATAAACAATCGAAGGTGAAGGTTTGGATCTTCCGTGGGCATACCACTGAACTAGCCCATCATTTGAAGAATTTGAAACATCACTAGATTCAACTCAAATTGAGGTGCCTCAATATCTAGCCTCCTAATTCCTGGATTTAACTCACTGAAGAGTGGCACAGCGTACTGTTTGATGCAACAGTACCTATCATCGGCAATGTGGATGGGATTGCGCACATGATTAGCACCATTACTTTGTCCATCGTTCTGATTTCCTAGGTCCATCTTGGCTTGTCTCTGGGCTAATCGTTCATGTCTTCTCTGTCTAAACGTTCGCTCGATTTTAGGGTCTACAGGGAGTAAATCGATGATTTGATCTATGCTCATAAACACCTACAAAGAAAATCACAAGAATAAAAAGAATAAATTAGTAGGTTAGAAATAAAATAAAAACCAAATTGCAAATAAATAATTCCACAAAAAATATTAAGGCAACAGTCCCCAGAAATGGAGTCAAAAACTTGTAACCCGTAGATTTGTGGAAGTGTACACAGTCGTTATCAAGTAATAAGTAAGTAATAGAGTTATCGTCTCCACAAGGACTCTATATGTTAATTAATAAATTGTAAAATTAAATTAAACAACTTGGTAGAAACATAATAAATTTGAAAGAGATGTTGATTAAAATTATTTTATTACAACTAAATGCAAATGATCCCTAAATGCAATTAAACCTAAGATGATATTTAACTAAATGAATGGATGAATTTTAGCAGCAGAAAAACACAATCACAACAATCAATAACATATATAAAATAGGATAATCACTTTAATTAACTTAATTCATTCTTAACATGCTTATTAATATTCAAAAGACATTCCATGACAACTTGACCTTTCATGAGTTTGGAAACCAACTTAGGTCCTTTTGGAATCCTTTACTTAGTAAAACATGCATTTTACTGACCATATTAAACTAAGGGTTTCTTAGCATTCATGTGAAGAAATAGGGATGTATTCGGTTTGAAACAATTTAATCACATAAATTTAAAAACTATATAGATAATAGAGCTCATCAAAGTTATTATAAACCTCAATTTAATCGGGTCAGGATCTAAATTGAGCATGCACATTTCAATTATTATGTCTACTAGTCGTCGTTTGGTCAAGATCACTCAGCTAATTCAAATGCATCCAATCATGTATGAATGAAATACATACTTGAAATTTATTGAAAACATGATTGAATGAGACACAAACATCACAAGCATGAATCAAAAGAACTTTATTAAAATAGTGCAATCATTCTAGCTTAAATAAAATTAAGCTACCATTGTTGATGACAAGATCGAAGAACACATAGAAAACATGATAAAATTAAATAATAAGACAAGAAATAATAAACCCTACCGAAGTGGCTCTCACCTAGACTCCGATTGAAGATGACTCCTTCGAATATTTGCTTCACTCCTTTGCTGATGGCTCTCCAAGGTGGCTGGCCAAGGGAAATTTCAAAAGCTTTTTCTGACATAAATATTAAGGGATGAATGATGATGCTAGGCGTGGGAATGAAGACAACAAGAGAATGAGAGATTTTGAGAGAAATGAAGAAATGATGGATGAAGGGATGATTTGAAAAGTGGGGTTGAAGGCTCAATTTATTGGTGAGGTTTGAGGGTTGAGTTTACTAAAACTAGTGTGTTTTGAAATCATTCTTCCTCTCCTCATGCATGGCCAGCCATGGTTCAAGGGATTTAGACTTGGTTGTTTGCTTGATTTAAGCATTCAGTCATGCTAAATCAAGCAGGGATCAAGACAAAGTCAACTATAATCTTCAGGGCCAGATTCTGATTTGTCTTCAACTGCAGGGACTCCTAGCAATTATCCCACAATTCCTTATTGGGCAGCCATTGTATGTGCCGAAATTTGGCACTTCATTCACTTGGGTTGGATGATTTTGTGTCCTAATAAGCAACTAGACCTGTCCAAAACACATGTTAATTAATTTGGGTCAAATTATATAATTAATTAACCTATATTTCATAGCAAACTTATGAAAATAATTTATGTCCATTAAATGAATATAATTTAATTCTTCATTAAATTAATTTGCATGACCCGCTTTATAATTAAAATCTAACATGTCAAATAAAACCATAAAATAAGCCTTTTTTTGCATAAAAACCATATAATAAAGCATAAAATCATATCTTTATAAATTTTATGTCCAAAATTAACATTTAAGAAAAATTAATTAATTTATTAAAGAATTACTCGGTTTTAATATCATTTTCAAGTTAAAAGGTTATGAAAATCTATAGAAAAATCATATATATTTTCCAGTTTACATCCACACTTCCTCCATATACACAAAACCCACCCTAATGCACATACAAAATTACAAATGCCAAAATATACATTTATACATGCTCATATAACAGATATAAAACAGATATACCTTATTACAGATCATTCATATCATTTCACAAATTATATTTATTATGCTACATAGTAATATGCACACAAACTCGCAAATAATCGACGGTTCCTGCACACAAATTCATAGCATAAGGAACACTATGTGCTTCCCGCAGAATAGATTGCCTCAAATCAGAGTCGTTAAGCACACAAACTTGACCTCAAAAACATAAAACCCTATCACTGTTCAGCCCAAAATCAGAAGTACTACCTTCCTCAACCTAACGGAATCACATAATTAGAAAGTCATCCCCCAACTGTTTAACCCAAACTGATCAATCCAAGTAGGCTTAACTTACAACTTGGCTAACAAACTTAGGCGAGCAAACATCACCCTCAAATTAATCATCGCTCTACGACTAAGAGCATCGACCATAACATTAGCCTTACCGAGATGATACTCAATGGTACAATCGTAATCTTTAAGCAACCCTATCCATCTACGTAGCCTAAGTTTCAAATCCTTCTGAGTAAGCAATACTTGAGGCTCTTGTGGTCGGTGTAAATGATACATCTCTGACCAAACAGATAATGCCTCCAGATTTTTAAGGTGAAGAAAACTGCAACCAACTCAAGATCATGCGTGAGATAGTTGCCTTCGTGTGAGCTAAGCTGTCAAGATGCATAAGCTACTACCTTACCGTCTTGCATCAAAACACAACCCAATCCAACATGAGACACATCACTATAAAATACAAATTTTTTTCCATAATTATGCTGTATCAGAATGGGAGCTTGAGTCAAAACAGATTTGAGCTTATCAAAGCTCGATTATTACACATTAGTCAAGATAAATGGTGCGTTCTTATGCAACAAGTTAGTTAGAGGAGACGCAATAAGTGAAAACCCCTCAACTAATCTTCAGTAATAACCTACTCAATTGAGGAAACTACAAATCTCAAAAACATTCCTAGGCTGTTTCCATTGAAGTACAACCTTGATCTTTTTAGGATCAACTCGTATCCCCTTAATAGACATACATGTCCTAGAAAAGTTACTTCCCTTAACTAGAACTCGCATTTTCTCAACTTAGTGTAGAACTTCTTCTCATGGAGTATCTGCAGAACCACTCTAAGATGCTCATCATGATCATCTGTAGTCTTAGAGCATACTAGAATGTCATCAATGAAGACCATAACGAACTGATTCAAATACGGTTGGAAAACACGATTCCTAAGGTCCATGAATGCAACTACAGTATTCGTCAAGCTGAAAGGCATGACTAGGAACTCGTAATGTCCATAACGAGTCCTAAACGTAATCTTATGAACATCAGCCACCTTAACCTTAAGCTAATGGTACTCGGAACGGAGATCTACCTTTGTTAACTTGATGGATTGAACCAAAATTGCCAAGAGGGGGTGAATTGGCCTTTTAAATTTGTTGGAAGAGAATAGAGAAAATCAAAACAATTTGACACAAAGAACTTAAAGTGGTTCAGGCCCAAATCCCTACTCCGCTACCTTAGCTTTCCATCACTAAGGATTTTCCCAAATCCAGTAGATTTGTAGAACCTCTGAGGAAAAGGTTTAACCTTCCAATCACTTAAGATTTCTATCCAAATCTTAAGTCTCAAATTCTCTCAAAAGAGATACAAATTAGCAAACAAGAGGCAATCCTAACAAGATCAATTTTTTTTGCAAATTAAGCTCACTAAAAAATGAAAATTCACTTGAGTAAAGAAATGAAAATAAGGCTCACAAGTGTATGAAAGAAAGATAAGAAAATTTAAGCTCTTGGGATGTTTGATTGAAGATATTTTCTTGTAATTGTTTTGTCAGTTATCGTAGGTCCATGGAAGATGGTATTTATGCCCCAAATTGATCTCTAACTGTTGTGGTTGTTGGTGTCATAATTTTAGCCGTTAGGGATGAAAAAATAGAGCATTTATGTCACTTGCAACTTTGAGTATCGATACCGTACAAAAGGGTATCTATATTTTTTGCAATTAATGCAAAGTCAGTGACCGTTGGTGCCATTAAAAATTGATACCTCAAACAAATTATCGGTACCTTCTCCAAAAGGTATCGATACCGAATCGATACATCTTAGGGTTTGTGAAAAACAGAATACTCTTTTGGTATCATTTTTGAGCAAAGGTATCGATGTTTTTCAGAAATTATCAATACCAAAAATATGTTATCGATATTTATTAGTGTTGTCAAAACAGAATGCAAGTTTGGTCTCGATTTTTCAAGAGGTATCAATATTTCAAGAATTATCAATACTTGGCCAATAAGGTATCAATACTTTTTGGCCTGGAGCTATTTTGAGTTGTTTGAAAAACATTTTGAATTGTTAAAATGATTTTGACTTCAAATTATTTTGACATTTTTAAAATCATTTTAAGTTGATTTTAAAATTGTTTCAAACTTTTCTAATAGTTTAAGATAAAAGTTTAAATTTTTTCTCTTAGATTTTAAAATTGATAAATAATTTTGTCAATTTTAACTTATATTCAAAAATATTTTAATTTGTTATATCAAAATACTTTATCAAATAAAGCTTAGTTTAACAATCTCCCCCTTTTTGATATAATAAAACTTTTTGAAAATTTGCTTTTGAATAATTGCTCCCCCTTAATAAAAGACATTTTGAATATGAGACCAAAATAAATTTTGTCGATCAAGTTTGCATTCATTTTTGTTTTAAGACAAATTGGTCACAAAATATTGCATTTAACATTTAAAAAATTAATCAAATAATCAAACTTTTTACCTTTTCTTCTCCCCCTTTTTGTTATATAAAAAAAATCAAATAAAGCTCAAGGAGAAAAGAAAGTTAGTTCTTCACAATATATATTGAAAAATAGAATGAACAATGAACCAAAAAAATATACTTTGTATCTAAAAAATACCAATAAAACATTAAGTGTCATTGAATTCAAAAATGTCAAGAAAGCAAATAAATACAAGAACATAAAAACAAAGACAAAAACAGAAAAATGAGAATGCAAATGTTATGAAAGTGCATGGCCTAAAAGACTACTCTACTCATCGTTATGAGGAGATGAATATGGAGGCGTGGTAGGCGTGGAAGGAAAATGGGCAAGTACAGTTTCCATTTGAGCTTCTAGCGTCGAAAGCCTCGTGTTGACGTCGTCTCGAATACCCCAAACATTGTTGCTTAATTAGTGAATGGGATCGAGCAAGATGATGTTCACCTCCAATGGAGGTTGAGCATGAAAAGATGAGGCCAGAGGAGGAGCACGCTTGGGGGACCGGAATGTCATCAAAATCAGCAGCAAGATCGTCGTCATCGTGATCCGTCGGAGCATCACCCTTAACCCAAGTTTCAATTGTGGCATCGAAGTGGTAACCCGCATGGTGGAGAGCCCTATAGCTAATTGGTTGCATTGAGGAAACGGGGGTGTCACCACGAGTACTAATACCTAATCTCCTAAATATGTATGACAAATACATGCCATAGGGAAGGGTAACATTTGTATTAAGTCTCCTCCCAATAGCTTTCTTAATGTCATTAAAAAGGAGAAGCGCAAGGTTGGGACGCCTATTATTTCTAAAGCAATCGATCCACCAATAATCGGTGTTTCGAATCTTAGAGTGTTTTTTAATAGGCCTAAGATTTCATGTGAGGATTAGGTGTAGGACATGGTCATGGAGGTTAAGTTTGAATACCGGGCCGAAAGGTATAAAAAGTGAGGGATCATAACGCCCCCTTTCATCGGAGAAACCTCTGAAAGGTAAATGAAGATATTGGCCAAACTCTTCAAGAGTTAGGTGAATAGAAGTGCCTATTAGAAAAGAGGAGATGTCAATGATGATTTCATCGGATTCATCATGTTCGAGCGTAGCATTGGAAAAGAAGGCTCAAACAAGATTTAGAAAACTTGGTGAAAAAATATTGAAAAAATTCATCCAACCCCAATTTTGTAAGATAGGGAGATAGGAAAATCTAATAGCATCTAACATTGCTATATCAATTTTCCTAGCCTCTCATACACGTTTAAAGGCAATGTGGATGTTAAAATGTTAAAGCGAATTGGTAAATTCAAAACATTCATTAAATGAGGATTTGACTTCACTAGAGGTGGAGGTGCTAGTTCTAGAACATTTTTTAAGAGCCATGGTACTATCTAATATCTTAGAAGGCGAAAGAACTAAGAAAAACCTCTTTGGAGAATTTTATCAAACACTTCGTGGGTAAGGTTTTGGGTAAATTTTTTAAGAAAAACCTTAAACATTGATAACCTCTTGCAATAAAACAACATATATATAGTCCAAATAAACCCAATAAACCATTAAAATACACTATTTGAACCTACATTGTACAAAATCAACAACTTGAAAATTTAGGGGTTTTACCTCAAATGTGTTGAAATAGCCCAAAATCTCAAGTAATAGTGAGCAAATCTTGTTGAAAAGAGGTTTGAAGGTGTTTAGAAGCCATGATTTGTTGAAAAAATGAAAATTTTTTGAGGGATTTTGTTATTGTGTGGGGTGTTTTTCAAAGAAAAGGGGAAGGGATTTGTGTTTTTTGAAATTGTTTTGAAAAACCTAACAGCATGTGCCCTTATAAAGCCCATGGTATCGATATTTTTTTACAAGTATCGATAATTGTAAATCGGTATTGATACCAAATAGCAGTTCTGTTTTCCAAGTGCAACGAAATTATAAAAACGAGATTTTTAAGCCCTGTTGTTTTCTAAGGGTCCTAAAATAGCTCCAAAACTATTCCTAATAACTTAGAAAGTATTGATAGGACTAAGATGCATGAATATGTACGGAATGCATGAAAATAAATAAATAATTTAAGTAAATTTAAAGGTGGCTAATTGTTGATAACCAATCATACAAAGCTCCCCCAATCCTTTTTGAATATGAAAGCCAAGAAAATCATGCTTACCAAACTTTAGCACAATAATGTAAAAAATAATTTCTTTGTCAAGGTAAGGTGGTCAAACCTAATTCTCTCCTAAGTGTCTAAAATCTTTCTTTGTCTAACTGTTTTGTGAAAATGTCATCTAATTGATGTAAAGTGTTAATATATTCTAGAATTATATCTGCTTTTTGGACATGGTCTCTAATGAAATGATGTCTAATCTCAATATGTTTAGTCCTAGAATGGTGGATGGGATTTTTAGTGAGACAAATAGCACTAGTATTGTAACACATGATAGGAATGGTAGCTACATCAATTCCTTAGTCCTTAAGTTTTGGTTTCATCCATAAAATTTGAGCATAACAACTACCGGCAAAAACATATTTCGCTTCGGTGGTAGAAAATGCAACACTATTTTTTTTCTTTGAAGACCATGAAATTCGCATGTTGCCTAAGAATTGACAAGTACTGGAGGTGCTTTTCCTATCTAATTTGCAACTCCAAAATCCACATTCGAGTAAGCATGCAAGCAAAAGTATGAATCTCTAGAATACCAAAGGCCTAAGTTTGAAGTGTCTCAAAGGTATCTAAAGATTCTCTTAAGGGCTTGTAAATGTGATTCCTTAGGACAAGATTGATATCTAGCACACAAGCATACACTAAACATAATGTTGGGTCTACTTGCAATAAGATAAAGCAAAAGAACCAATCATTGACCTATATAATTTTAAATCAACACATTTACCTTCCTCATATTTATCAAGCTTTGTAAAAAGGCTCATTGGAGTAGCTTGTGGTTTGAGATTATCCATCCCAAACTTTTTGAGCATTTCCTTTGTGTACTTAGCTTGATTGATGAAGATGTCATCTTTCTTTTGCTTGATTTGGAGTCCCGAAAAGAAATTTAGTTCTCTCATCATGCCCATCTCAAATTCACCTTGCATTAGCTTAGAAAATTCTTGACAAAGAAGATCATTAGTAGAACCAAAAATTATATCATCCACATAGATTTGAAATACTAATAAATCATGGTATTTTCTTTTAATAAAAAGTGTTGTGTCAACCTTCCCTTTACAAAAACCTTTTTCAATAAGAAAATTAGATAATCTTTCATACCAAGCTCTAGGAGCTTGGTTCAAACCATATAAAGCTTTTGAAAGTTTAAAAACATGGTTTTGGAATTTTGGATCTTTAAAATCGGGTGGTTATTCAACATACACTTCTTCATTTATAAAACCATTTAAAAAAGCACTTTTTACATCCATTTGATATAATTTGAAATTATAAAAGCATGCAAAAGATAAAAGCATTCTAATGGCTTCTATCCTAGCTACGAGAGCATAAGTTTCATCACAATCAATTCCTGCTTCTTGAGTGTAACCTTCAGCAACAAATCTAGCCTTGTTTCTCACTATGTTACCACTCTCATCTAGCTTTCTAAACACTCATTTTGTTCCTATAATGGATTTATCACTAGTTCTATCAACTAGGGTCCATACTTTACTTCTCTCAAATTGATTTAACTCTTCTTGCATGGCTAACATCTAATATTCATCATTTAATGATTCTTTGATATTTTTAGGCTCAATGCATGAGATAAATGCAACATAATTACAAGTATTTTTAAGAGAAGATCTATTAATTACCCCTTTTGATGGATCACCAATGATTTGTCCATCCTTAACATATGAAAGCTCTCTTGGGTGGCTAGATTCTCTTTCAACATGAGTTGATTCTTGAAGTTCATCAATTTTAAGTTCTTGAACCAATTCACTTATGCCTTGATCTTCATGTGATTCTTGGTTTTGTTCAAATCGATATATTTCTACATCATAAAAATCAATAGATTACGTTCTAGAATGAGAGTTAGATTCATAAAAAATGACATGTATAGATTCTTCCATAACAAGGGTTCTTTTGTTAAAGATTCTATAAGCTTTAGAATTAGTGCAATATCCAAGAAAAATATCTTCATCACTTTTGGCATCAAATTTTCCTAAATTTTCTTTTCCATTATTCAAAACAAAACATTTGCAACCAAAGGATAAAAATGGCTTATGTTAGGTTTTCTTCCTTTAAAAAGTTCATAAGGAGTTTTCTTCAAAATAGGTCTATCCATAACTCTATTTATAATATAGCAAGATGTGTTTATGGCTTCTACCCAAAAATATCTTGGTAAATTATTTTCACGTAACTTTGTTCTAGCCATTTCCTCTAAAGTTCTATTTTTCCTCTCAACAACTCCATTTTGTTGAGGGGTTCTAGGTGCCAAAAAGTTGTGACTAATACCATGTTCATTACAAAAATTATTAAAACCAAGGTTTTCATATTCCTTTCCATGGTCACTTCTTACAATATAAATTGTATATCCTACTTAATTTTGAATCATTTTACAAAAGGTAATAAATTTTTCTAAAGCTTCATATTTTGAAAAAAAGAAAATCCATGTATGTCTAGAATAGTCATCAACAATCAAAAATCCATATTGTTCACCTCCTAAACTCATAGTTCTACTGGGTCCAAAAGGTCAATATGAATAAGTTGGACTACTCTAGATGTAGAAACTATATCTTTAGATTTAAAAGATGCTCTCCTATGTTTACCTTTAGCACATGCATCACATATTTTATCAAAGTCAATAGAAAATTTAGGCATGCCAACAACAAGTTCATTTTTAATAAGCTTTGAAATAACACTCATGCTTGCATGTCCTAATCTTCTATGCTATATAGCCAACACATATTTTCATTATTAGCCACAAAACGAATATTAGAAGATATATCATCAAAATTTACCATAAAAATATTACTTACCCTATGTCTTGCAAAAAGAATTCTATTATTTACAATATCTATAACTTTGCACCGATTAGACTCAAATATTACTTTGAATCCTTTGTCATAAAGTTGACTAATGCTAAGGAGGCTATGCTTGAGACCATTGACATAAAGCACATTTTTAGTAAGAGTGGAAGAATTTATACTTATAAAACCAATACCTTCAATAAGCCTTTTGGAGTTATCACCAAATGAAACTTCTCCTCCATACTTTGGCATTAGTTCTATGAAATAAATTTTGTCACCGGTCATGTGTCTAGAGCATCCACTATCAAGGTACCATGAGTTCTTCTTAGAGTTGCTTGCCTTGAAGCAATGCTCTTCCTCCTACAAACACAAAGTTAAATCTTGGATTTTGATACCCAAACTTTCTTGGGTCCATTAGCATTAGTCCTAACAATTTTGGTTCCCTTAGGAATCTACTTCTTTAAAACTTCCTCATTTTGAGATGTGTTTAATCCTTTTCGAATCCACACACTCTTAGTGATTTTGCTTGTATATGTGAGCTTCCTTAAAGAACAAACTTGCCTATCATGCCCTTTTTATAACAATGAGTGTATACAAGTGAGGCATCATAAATATAGCTTGGTTTCTCAAAGAAATTTTTAAATTTGCTTTCTTTTTGTAAATTTACAAAACCTAAGCCACTCTTGTCAAATAAGGCTCTTTGAGATTCAAGCATATCATTAAACTTTTGTTGCCCCATTTGAAACATAAAAAAAGAATTATGCAAGTTTTCATTCTTTAAAATCAAATCATCTATTTGAACTTGCATATCACTAAACTCCATTGTCCTCATCACCATCGTATGAATCACTATCGATCCAAGTTGTCATTATAGCTTTCTTCTTTTGTTTTGATGTTCTTTTCTTCTTCAATTGTGGGCAGTCAAATTTGATGTGACTCGGCTTTTTACACTCATAACAAATGATTGGGTTCTTTTCCTTTTTGCTTGGTTCACCCTTGATGATATATTTTCTTAGAAATCTTTTGGCTTTGTTGAATTTCATAAAACTTTTGAATTTCCTTGCTAACATAGCCATCTCTTCCTCGTCATCATTTTAATCTTCATTCTTCTCACTAGTTGTCAATTTAAAGGCAACTTTCACTTTCTTTGGCACTTCCTTGGTTACTTTTGCATGGTGGTTGATCTTCATTTCGTATGTCAACAAGGAACCAATGAGCTCATCAAGAGAGAGTACGTTGAGATCCATTGACTCTTCTATTGTCGTCACTTTTGGTTCCTAAGATGTTGGAAGACTATTCAACATCTTCATCATCATCTCCTTGTTGGGATAGATCTTCCCAAGGGCTTTGAGACCATTGATGATGTTGGTGAAGTGATCGGACATTTCCTTGATTCCTTCCTCTGGTTTTTCCTTAAATAATTCATAATCAAGGGTGAGAAGACTTATCTTTGATTCCTTGACTCTACTTGTTCCTTCATGGGTGACCTCAAGCTTGTCCCATATTTCTTTGGCATTATTGCACAAGAAGACTCTATTGCACTCATTTGAACTAAGACCACAAAATAGAGTGTGCATAGCATTTGCATTAAATTGCACCATCTTGATATCGTGATCATCCCATTCATTCTCTTCTTTTGGGATAATGACACCTTCAACCTCTTTATTGGAATAGATGACCCATTTGTGATCATCCTCCAAACTTCATAATCGTTGGTTTAGATGAATAACTTCATTCTTATTCTCCAATAAGAATAGTTTGTGCCATTGAATAGAGGAGGCCTCACGGTGGAATGCCCTTCTCCTACCATGATGGAATTTTACTCCGATGCCACGAAGTAGATCTCTTGACTTGTGATCTCCACCTTAAATAACTTTGGGATCTTTTCTCTTGGTTACAAGACCGTCTCTAGAGTTCTAGCTTTGATACCAATTGTTAACTTGATGGATTGAATCGAAATTTTCAAGAGGGGGTGAATTGGCCTTTTAAAATTATTGGAAGAGAATAGAGAAAATCAAAACAATTTGACACAAATAATTTAGAGTGGTTCAACCCCAAATGCCTATTTCACTACCTTAGCTTTCCACCACTAAGGATTTTCCCAAATCCATTAGATTTGTAGAACCTTTAAGGATAAAGTTTAACCTTACAAGCACTTAAGATTTCTTCCCAAATCGTAAGTCTCCAATTCTCTCAAAAGAGATACAAATATGCAAACAAGAGACAATCCTAACAAGATCAAATTATTTGCAAATTAAGCTCACAATATAATGAAAATACACTTGAGTAAAGAAATAAAAATAAGGCTCACAAGTGTATGAAAGAAAGATATGAAAATTTAAGCTCTTGGATGTATGATTGAAGATATTTGCTTGTAATTACTTTGTTAGTTGTTGTAGGTCCTTGAAAGATGGTATTTATGCCCCCAGATTGATTTCTAACCATTGTGGTTGTTGGTGTCATAATTATAACCGTTGGGGATAAAAAAATCAGAGTATTTATGTCACCTGCAACTTCAAGTATCGATACCATACAAAAGGGTATCGATATTTTTTGAAATTAACGGAAAGTCAATAATTGTTGGTACCTTTAAAAATCAATAGCTCAAACAAATTATCGGTACCTTCTCCAAAAGGTATCGATACCAGATCAATACCTCTTAGGGTTTGTGAAAAACATAATACTCTTTTGGTATCGTTTTTTAGCAAGGGTATCGATTTTTTTTAGAAATTATCGATACCAAAAAAATAGTATCGATATTGTTTTAGTGTTGTCAAAACAGAATGCAAGTTTGGTCTCGATTTTTCATGGGGTATCAATATTTCAAGAATTATCGATACTTTTTGGCCTAGAGCTATTTTGATTTTTTTGAAAAACACTTTGAAGTGTTAAAATTATTTTGACTAAGTTCAATTTATTTTGACATGTTTAAAATCATTTTAACTTGATTTTAAAAATGTTTTAAACTTTTCTAAGAGTTTAAGATAGGAGTTTAAATTTTATCTCTTAGATTTTAAAATTGATAAATAATTTTGTCAAATTTAACTTATATTCAAAAACATTTTAATTTTTTATATCAATATACTTTATCAAATAAAGCTTAGTTTAACAATCTTAGAAAACATAGAGGCCCCATGAAACTAGTCAAACAAGTCTTTGATCCTCAGAAACGGTTACTTATTCTTTACCATCAATTTATTCAGCTGACGGTAATCCGCACACATCCTCATAGTACCATCTTTCTTCTTTACGAACAAAATCGGTGCTCCCCATTGAGACACACTAAGCTGAACAAACACTCGATCGAGAAGTTTCTAAAACTAAGCATTTAATTCCATAAGCTCCTTCAGTGTCATGCGGTAGGGAACAATGGACATTGGAGCTGTACTCGATGGAATTTAAATACCAAATTTAACCTTCCTATCTGGAGGCATCCCCGAAAACTCCTCAAGAAAGACATTTGAAAACTCCTTAACCATTCAAATATCCCCGACAGATGAATCCACGAAACTCGAATTATGCACAAGGGCCAAAAATGCTTCACACCTTTTTCGAACTAACTTTTCGACCATAAGAGTGGAGATCACATTAGATAGGTAATCTCAACTCTTGTTGATCATGACAACCTCCAAATCATCCTCAAATCTCAAAGTTGCCCTCTTAGTGGCACAAACTAAGTTAAATCAATGCTCCATAAGCCAGTCCATTTCCAGAATTAAATCAAATTCTTCGAATGGAAATTCCATCAGATTAGCCAAAAACACAACACCTTGTATCTCTAACGGTACTCTCTTATAAATCCTATCTACTCTAATTGACTGTCCTAGTGGACTAATCACAAAAACCTGACCAAAAGTGCTCTCAACAAGAATACCCAACTTCCAAAAACAGAGCTAACTATATAAGAATGGATTGATGCTATGTATTTCAATGCAAATTACGAAGCAATATTAATGAAACACGTACCGACGACAACGTTTGAGGCGTCTCTATCCTTGCGGCCCATACCATTACCACCCTTAGCCGATCCATGGCCCTTAGGTAACTGTTGTATCGCCCTCTGAGGCTAAACCAAACTCAGAGCTAAAGCTTGCACCTAATCAGAATGGAATGGACAATCCCTGATACGGTTCTCCATCAACCCATATCACAAGCAAGCTATCAACTTCCTTCAACATTAGCCTGGATGGCACCTATCACAATCTTCACATGATGAACCACAGTAAGAGCAACAAGTGCCTCAACCCTTGAAGGCCCATCAAATTTGGCTTGTTTCTTAGGGCTCTAAATCCCTCTTAGTCTGACCCCTCTCTCAATCCCTCTTTTCGCGCTTAGTATGCTTAACTTACTCAGCAATCTTCATCTTGCCCACCAAGATGAAAAAAACTCGCTCCCTTTGTGAAACTATTAGAACCTTGAGAGCATACCTCAACCCTTCCTCGAAATGAATACACTTGTCGTAGTCAATCGATACCAGCCCACGAGCATATTTGCTCAATCTTAGAAACTTGACCTCATACTTAGTCATGGCCTATCTCCTTGAGTAAGGCTCATAAACTCGCGTCTACTAGCCTCTACATAACTCGCCCTCACATATTTTCTCTAGAAGAGGTTCTTAAAATACTCCCAAGAAATCTGATATGGTTGAGTACTCTCCTCAATGGTCAACCACCACTGATAAGCTTCATTACGAAGTAAAGACTGCACCCTTTAATTTCTACTCGAGAGTGTAGTCGACATCATTCAAGATCCTCTCTATGGGCTCTAACCAATATCCGACCAGGTCGGGGAAACTTTAGTAACACCCCTAAACAGTTCAGCACCGTTGAACTAGGTCGTTCAATTACCGACCCACGGCTCCAAAATCCAAAATAGGCCCCAACGACCTTCTCCAACACCCTCAACATGGCTTGGGATAGTGATTCGTCACTAGCAGACTAAGTTTGAGACCTAGTCTCCATAGTAAACGTATCCAGTGTTTCACTTGTACCAAATTGGGCATACTACCCATCGAGGACAGCTTAGCTTGAGCCCCTCTTCGACGCTCGTCACACCCACAAATACCGCGTCCACGAGTTCCATATGCATAAGTATTGTTATAGTTTTGAACTAAAGCATAAGTATTATCTACATTAAAGAATTTTATGTACCAATTCAAATTTTCTTATCAGATGTCTTATGTCAAAAGTCTTATCAAAGTATTTTTCAATATTTTATAGTTTTGAACTAAAGCATAGTATTTCTAATACTGCAGTTTTGTTTCTAACTAAATAGATTAACTAAAACATAAGTACTTACAGGATCGGTGCCGGAGACTTAGTATTCCAAAAACTTATTTTTCAAATTAAAACATAATGAAATTTTGTTTTAGAACAGAAAGAACTATTGTTTTAAAATAGTTTTCACAAAATTTTGAACCCAAAATCACATCTCGAATTTTGAACCTGACTCTGATACCACCAAATTAACACCTTAAACCCGACCTAAACGTTATGGCCAAATTTAGAGGTCTTACCGTAAATCGATTAAAAACTCAAAATTCATTTGTTTTGAAAAGAAGTCATTAGCTCTTATTGTGTAGAAATCTGATTTATTAGAAAATATATCTTTCATATTCTATTAGAGAAAACTTTTGTTTAGATTCACATAATTCAAAACGATTGAATTTATAGCGGAAAACTTTTAGTTGAATGTAATTTCGAAAACATGGTTGTTTAGAAAAAATAAAAAAATTTGCAGATCATATTCAATTTCGCCAAGAAGTTTAAATATTTAAAATGGAAAAAAACAAAAAAAATAAAGTCCAAACATAAAACAATTCAAAATAGTCCAAAAATATCGAAACGGGAAAAAATCAAGAAAAATAGTATGATTAAATAATGAATTTTAACTGAACTTCGTCGTACCGACCCCTTCTAAGTCTAAGGGTTACTTGAAAGTGACAGACAACAAAAAGTGAGTTTTCGAAACTCAATGTGTAAAATATCATATAGAAATCAATAAGACATATATATATATATATCAAAAGCAGAGCTTATCAGAACATAACAGATATAGATTTATATTCCTACCCCCATCTGCTACACACCATCTCCGATCATTCCAACACACCATATAAGGTATTAAATTCCCATCCAACCTTACACATCGCTTAGTGTCGGTATGACACTTTTCAGAATATTTACAGTTGAGCTGCTAGTTTATTAGGCGATTTATCACCGTTTACAAAAACAAATGTGGCTGTGCCACCAAATTCGGCAGAGGTAAATCTGCCCACACTTCCTCCATATACACAAAACCCACCCTAATGCACATACAGAATTACAGATGCCAAAATATACATATTATACATGCTCATATAACATATACAAAATAGATATACCTTATTACAGATCATTCTTATCATTTCACAAATTATATTTATTATGCTACATAGTAACATGCACATTTTAACCATACTTATATTAATTTTATGCTAACAAATTATCAGAAAGTAATGTTTTATCTCTTAATTAGCTATATACGGGCCCTAGGGAAAAATTCACATTTTTGGGTTTGCATGCCCGTGTGGCTAAACGGTTTCACACATGGTCTATCACACGGTTGTGTGGCATCGACAATTTAGATTTTCGGCTTTCGTCGTTCACTGTTTTTTAGGTTTTTCATTACACACCTGGATGTATCCTGACACGAACGCAACCACGAGATTAGAAGAACCTAAAATCATCATTCAAGTGACCAAACTTTAGTAACGAATTATTAATTTCCAACTAACACTTTCGATCAAAACGCAACATACATAGCACTAAACCGAAAAATCAGACCCCTTTTTGGGTGATCAGTCACTTACCCCCCAACGAATCAACCACCACATGCTCTTAACTCGCTAGAGAACCACCAATTACCTCATGTTCTTCTCCTAAACACAGATCGGGGTTATTAAAAAAATAAAAATTACAAACCTAACACAACCCTAATATAGTTCCAAAATAATTACAAACAATACACAGAGAAGAGAACAAATGAACCTTGCCCTTAAGAATAGTAGTTGATAGCCCAAGGATTTATACTTTAAAAGTTAACAATAACAAGAAAGGGAAAAGAAGAACAAAATCGAAAATAAATGCCATAACAAAGAAAAGAAACAAAATAAGGGGAAAACGTGGAAATTTTGAAAGACAGAATAGTAACAGACTTTGAAACAAAATTAAGAAAGAAAGAAAAAGAATAATAATGAGATTATGAGAGACATACACCAAATTAGGGAAATCTTTTTCAAATAAAAAAATAAATTTATAAATAACCCTTTGTTTGAAACAACTAACCACTCATCCACTAACCAAACCTCAACTGAATAGATTTTTTTTCCTTTCTAGAGTTTGAATTTGACTCAAACTCTTAATATTAATGATTTGCTCAAGCAAGGATTCAAACACAAGAGCAAAGGGTCAGCTAACATCTTACCACTAAATTAGTAAGCTCATTTTGACATGAGTCGATCGAAAATAATATTTAAGTCCAACGAATAGAGATAGGCTTAAGAACAAAAATAATTAATTTTTTCAAAAGAAAAATTTTAACCCATGACCTCAAACACAAACCCAAAACTTTTAACCACTGAACCAAACACTTAATTAAAGTAAAATTTAACAAATCAAAAATTCATATTTTTGGGGCATTACACCCCCTTAATTTAACCAAAATGTGAGTGCATCCCTTAATCCATGAAAGTAGTCCTTAAATTAAATGTTAATTATAAATGGAGAAGATGATTAAAGAATATAACAACGTATTAGTAAGCAAAAGGATGAAGACTTACAGTTCCACTTGAAAGAAAGATCGAAACATGCTGACCTATAAATTTATGAAAAGCCTCTGACAGCAAGCTAATTTTGTGTGCTTGATGTATTTATTTTTTGTCAATTTTTTAATAGAATGCTATTAAACTTGTGATTTTTTATTTAAATTTTATCGGGACGTAATTGAAATGTCGAAATTCAAATAAAAAAGCAAATTAAACTAAATTGGAACGAAAAGCAATAAAAAAGGCAAATTAAAAAATTACAGGATTAGTGGCCGATTAATAATCAAATTTTGAATTTGTCATACTCTTTAAATAGGAAAAAATCTAATTTTAGTTGGTTGTTAAATATAATCTTAAAAGTAATCATGTTAAATTTAGCATATGAAAAATATATAAATACCTTGTAATGGTGGTATGGAAAAACGCACTTGAATTGAATTGAAAGCATTTTTTTTCACATGTCTACCTCCTACAAAACCATAGCATCATAAAGTCATATGAAACTAATAATGCATTTTTTTCACCCAAACAACTAATCGAAGAAAACATAAACCGATGGCTAACATGTGTCGAAAAAGAGGTGGTGCCGACTCTTCACCACCCTCCACCACCATGTTCATAACATTTCCGTAATTAATCAAGGTGTATATCATTTTAGAATATTTTTATTTATTTTATATTATATAAGTAAAAAAAACCTTAACTTTTATTCTATCAATTCTTTTGGTACTTTTGTTATAGCGTTAAGTTTGAAATACGTGTCATTCTTAAATTGAAAGACATATTCGAATTTTTAAAAAAAATATACTTAAAATTTTAAAAATATATAAAAATTATAAATAAAAAATATTAATATTTCAAAATTACAAAAAAAAGGGTAAATTACATCGATAATCATCAAATTATAAAAAAATTTATTTTGGAGACTCAAAATAAAAAGTTTATAATTTAAGCACTCACATTTACATAGTTTTTTTCATTTTAGTCATTCCTGTTAAAATCACAAATGGGCAAATTGACGTAACTATTAAAAAAATTAATATAATAATAAATTTAATACTCAATTTTTATATATTATATCAATTTAATAATAATTTTAAAAAATTAACCCTCAAAATTTATAAATAATCTCAATTTAATCTTAATTCTAAAAAATAAAAAATACATAAATATGTTTGAAATATATAATAATAAATTTAAATTTTATATTAATATTAAATAAAATAAAATTTCCCCCACCCGGTCTCTCTTCCCCTCCCCCACCACTGTTTTTCCCTCTCTGCTGCTGCTGCAAATTGAGGTAAAACCCTAAAAGACGCACAAAATCCTTTCCCAGTTAATAGAAACATAAAAGAGAAAGATATTTTTTTCCCAACAGATTGAATGCAGAGCAGCCAATCGGAGAAGAAAACAAGAAGATTTGCAAAGAAGAGGTAATTGTAAAATTCAAGGACGACGGTGATTTCGACAAGCTCCGTCTCAATATCATTTGCAAGCTCAAGCACAACGTATGCTATTTTTTGTTTTTTAGTTTCTGTATCTTTCTTTTTCTGGGATTGAAGTATGTTAAACTTTTGGGTAGCCTGCAAAACATGAATGCTTGTTGTCCTGTGGTAGAGTTAGAAAATTCGGGAAGAAATTAAATTATATATTTTAATGATAGTAAAATATAATTTTATTATTTTAATAGGTTATTTTTATAATTTTAAAAAATTAAATTAAATTTTTATTATTTTTAAAGATTAAAATGTAATTTTATTATTATTAATTTAAAATTTTATAAAGTATAAAAGAATAATGAAAAAGTTTCATTTTAGAGAAGGCTGGGACCTGCCAACTCCCCTTGATTCCACGACTGTTGTTGTCCTGATTGTTTGTTTGAATGGATTTTGAGTTTTTGGGTATTTTCATGAAATTTAGTTTGATTATTATATATGTGTATAATTTGTTAATTTCAATTTCAAGGCCATTGTTTTGTAATTTTGTTAGTTTATTATTTTTGTACTTTTTGCATTTTTAATATTTATTATTTTTATTTATAAAATATTTTTTAATTTTAAATATTTTTTAAATTGAATTATGATATTATTATGATGTCATTATGATCACGTGTCCCAATTTAAAAATGCCACATATTTTGAACTTAACATTATTAAAAAATATATCAAAACTATTGACGGAATGAAAATTCGACTATCAACTTAAATTGTTTTTAATTTTTATTAATAAAATCATTTTAAACTTTTTCCTTCAATTACAGTTTTATTTCTTTGAAAATTATTTATTAATTTTTACAGAATTCTACTCTAATGCAAAATACAATGTCAAGAAGGAATAATAGGTCTCAAAGGAAAAGAAGCAAATAAATATGAAGACCATCTTACATATTAAAAAGTTGAATAAATGGTTATGATTAGAAAAAGGTGTAACATTAGGGATAGTAATATTTTTTTGGGTATAATATAAAATTAAAAAAAAAAGGTTTACATAGACGAGTTCATATTAAAAAAGTCTCTAACGTTATTCTCTTTTAGTGCTACTTGAATATTCGTATGAGGTTCGTCAAACATACACAATTCTTCATCACTTGTCAAAGTTATTTTTGCTAAAGCTTCTGCCACATGATTGTTCTCTTTCGGTATATATCTCAAAAATCATTTATTTTTACTTGACACAATCTGTTGAATTTTCCTAATCAATAATAAGCACGATCTGATTCACTAACTATCACAAGTAGTTACTAACCATTATAAATTTGTATTTGATGTATAATGTATAATGTTGGTTCATTATAAATTTGTGACTTAATGATTTCATAATTAGATTTGACATATCACATTAAATTCAAATACTTATTTTCTTTATTCTCATATCAAAATAAAAATTATTAATTTATTAATTTTAATGAATATTTTAAATAATATAAGAATTACATTATATAACATATTTGATAAATTTCTGACATTATTAAATCTAAAATAATGGAAAAAAATAGTTTATTTTTCTACTTGTAAATTAATCGAATCACAATAAACTAAAATTCACTCTACATTACAATACAAATTATAAACTTTACTAAAAAAAAAACTAACCGACATAATCAAACATTATCTATTATTAACTAAATTTTATTATGTTGCGAACAGAACATTGTTATATACCAATGATCATCAACTCGAGACCCAGATATGATTCGAGTAGCCAACTCGCGACCCGACTAGGACCCACCAAGTGGATATGTGCAAGACGTGCAGTGAGAAGACAACAAAGAGAGCTCACGGGTTCAGCTTGTATGAGCTAAGGGGAGCTGGCGGTCTCAGCTCGCATATATCCAATGAGCTCGCATGAAAGAGACCGTGAGGTCTAGCAGGCGATCTAGAATGGAACACGTGTCCAGCATATCCGAAGCACGCTCAGAATGTCAGTCCTATAAATAATGGGATCAAGTCCATGAACAATGAATCAAATCATGAATAGTGATAGTATATATAAATACTCGAATGTTCCTTTCAATGAAGGACGAGAGAAAATTACTCAACAAACATAAATTATGTATTTATTTTTGTGTTGAATAAAAAATGTTTACAATATATAATTTATAATTTATAATTTACAATATATATCATAAAAGTTCTTGTGCTAAAAGTCAAATTGCATTTTATCTCTTCTACTAAAAAAATAGACAAATTACTTATTGTATATTAGATTAAAGACCAAATTGATCCTATTTTCATTCACTTTTACAGTAAAACAAACTTATCCTTGTTCATTAGCACGAGGTAAATATGGCATGCCACATGTCACAGTTTGATTATTCTATTAGTTATGTCAATTTTTAATATTAACAATGAAAGAACTTTTTTAATGAAATAGATTAGTTTATTTGATGTAATGTACAATAATTAATTTACTCATTTTTAAAAATAAGAAAATGCAATCTGATTCTTCGTACAAAAACCTCCTTGTATGCTTACCGAGATTCATAACTATGCCTTTCAATATACATTTTCTCCATTTGTATTTCCACTATCACTCATGGATGATTCATAAACCTGCCAGCAATAACCCGAACTATTACAAAGTAGCCTGACCCACAACAATATGGAAAACATTTAATGAAAAACCAAGACAGTGGATAAGAAGAATATTCATTTATGGAAGAACTTAGTAGTTAAAACCCAGAATGATTATGCAGTTCAGAATTACAAATTATGTGTATATGGTTATTAGCCATCAGCTAAAGTAGCTTTGAACAACACCAAAATAGAGAAAAAAAAAATTGAATAATATAGCCTATAGATCACAATGACCAGTTTATGGCTAGTCAAGTAATTCATAAAAAGAAAAAAGGTAAACAAAAAAATAATGTGAACCATTGTTTAATGCTACAAAATGAAACTGTTTACTGCATTTTAATAATGCCAGGCCTTCTTAATCTCTTTGGAGCTGCAGATGAAATAAGAGGGGGAAACTGTGAAGGCTGAAATACTCTATTCAGAATTCCTGAGGCTTTCACTTGTCAGCCACAATTTCTTTTGGATGATAAAAACAATTTCATCCCCTTCATTATCTGAATCAGCTGTTGCTACTGCTTCCCAGTGCAAAGCTGATAAATATTTCTTTACCAAATCTATCACTGGTTGTTTGTCCCGGATGATAATGAATCCACTTGGACGGAGAATACGATCCATCTCGAGTAACAAATCCTCGGCACTGCAGCCATTCTTCTCGATATCAGAAAAGACAGTCCAACCATGAAGTAAATCGTAGGTTCGAGGGTATGTGGAAAAGGCTTCACACCTGCCAAAAACAATTGGTCCAATCAAATACAAAATATAGGGAGAAAGCCAACAGGCGTGTGTTCTTAAAGTTCCCCTTTCACCAGAATTCTTGTTCCTTTCTACCTCATGCTAAAGAGAATAATGGTTGTATAGTTTGCGAAAACTGGATATTAAAAAACCAAATAGAGAAAGCAGTGTAAAAACTATGTGCTTTAATATAAGAAAATTTACATTTATGCAGATTTCTAAGTTAATTTGTGCATACCAGTTATGAGTAGTGCCGATCAGGCCTCTGTCATATATCACCTTAAGTGTGTTCGGTCCATCCTCCGGGACAACATTCATCACCCAAACATTCTTGCTTCTAAGAGCAGCTGCAAATGATCCCAAGTGTGCTTTCATGTCCATCAAATTTCTCAAAGTGTCATCCTCAATCTTTGGACTCAAGAGATTCCAATAGCTCTCAACCCGATGACGCCAAGTTCCCTACAAAATTGCAAAGGCTTTATTAGCAACTTTATCTGTTATTGCTGCATAAATCACAATTCAAGCACAAGAGAATTTTCACAAACAAAAGGCGTAGATGAAACAATGCTGCCTTAATTACCGTGTCTTTTTCAAACATTTCACTTGAATAACCAAAATCAGCAAGTCTAGGAGGAGGAGATATCAATCTGGCTGGCCACGGAGCCAATCCACTCCCCTTGGCCTTTTGGTCATCTGATAGAAACAAAGAGAAGCTTTAGTTAACATAAAATCTAAAGGTACAACCTTTTAAAGAAATCAACTAAAAGAATCTTTGTAATTTTTGGTTGCAAAATATAGCACGGCTTGGAATCACATTAAGCAACAATTACATATTCTATAACTGACAAAGATTCAAAAAGAATAAATGAGCTGAGTGAATGCACCAGATATAATATAACTCAGGCAGAAGAGAAACAATTCAAAAATGGAAGCAGAAGACCGCAAAATCTTTAAAATCAAGGAGGGGAAAAAGATTTTAATATTAGCAAATTCGAAAAATAAATATACTCACGGTCAGAGTAAGGAGTGATACAAGCTTCCATTGGTACACCCCAAACTGCATCTGGATCATCATCAGAGCGGCAGAGGGGGGGATTTGTACCAGGTTCTCTTTCCGTATAACAATCATTTGTTAAAGGTTTTTGCCAAATGACAGTTTGGTTCCTCTTTGCAGCTACTCTCCAACACATACGTCCCACAAGGGCACTCATCTCTCTCCATATCCGAAGATCTTCTTCGTCTTGCGCATAAGCTTCTGGAGATGAATAGGCAAAATAACCTCCGGGTCTAAGTAACCGGTCTATCTCAAGAAGAAGAATCCCATCCCTTTGAAGCCAATCAATCCTACAGCGGGAACAGTGAGCAAGTTCAAATGATCTGCTTGGGTAAGGGAGCCTTTTGGTCCCTAAAACACCAAGATATGCAGGAATTCCTCTTTCCAGGGCAAATTGGATTTGGTTTTGATGCACATCATTGGGTGCTAATGACATTGCTATAATATCAGAAGACAGAAGATATGCTCCAAAACTTGCAACACCGCAACCAACATCAAGAACTGTTCGTACTCTTCCTTCATTATTTAAATTGTTGTGTGAAAAGTTGAGCATCTGCAAATTCAGAATCATAGAGGTGTTATTGCTTCTACCATATGAGAAGTTCAAACGTTTGACGAATCCGTTGTGAACAGTGAAAGGAATGATGATACAAGAAGAAAACTCAGGCAGACAAACACATATGACCATTCTTTAGTAGATGATCAAGATCATTGCTCATGTATCAATATAGTTTCTTTTGAACCGAAATCAGTAGGCAATGGTGGTCTTACATTTGCAATTGAAGCAATATACTTGTCAGCTCCATAGTGAAAATGGGTTCCTCCCCCTGGAAATACTATCTTTTCACCTTGTACAACCATCCAGTTCTGGTCAGACTTCTCATGTGCAAGGTGTGTATGGGGAATATTTGCCTTCCATACTTCATCTCTGCTTTGAGGCCACTTAATTGGGACCTGTAATTTCACATGAATTAAAAAGATTGTAAATATATGAGAAATATGATTATTCCCATTGGTTTAACAATATACAGCAACAATAATCTGATTGTCAGCTTATGAGAATCAGTACCTTGTATCCTGGAGGAGGAGGAATCAAGCAATTGTATCTCCTTTCAGGAGGAGGGCAGTGACGTTCATAGTGCTCCATCACAGACAAGTCCAGCTTTAATCTCATTTGGTATATTAAATGTCTGTCTAAGCAGGGAATCAATTCTGAATGACGATCGTCACAAACCTTAAAAGTCATAAGCAGAGATATTATAAGACAAGGCAACTAACCAAGGGAAGAATTGCAGGGAATTACAAGCTGAACAGTAAGGTACTAACTATAAAACTAACTGCAAAGGAAAAGGACAAAAGGACGGAGACCAGAGGGCTGCAAAGGTGCCTAGAAATCAGTCAGCATAAAAGAAAACTTACAGGGAAAGTTCTTGGTACGATGCCTTCTCCTTCATCCTGTCCGAATTTTATTGAAGATTCATATTGCTTCCCATCAGTGTCATCATCTCCACCCAAGTAAGATGATCCAAGTTTTCTCAAAGATTTGCTACCATATCCTAGATCTGCAGCACCACGGCTTGACGATCCATAATATACATAAAGAAAACCAAGAAAGACCGCCACAGCACAGAGAGAGGCGATTAATCGCTTCTTTGGGCCTCCATCAGATCTTCCCCTCATCCTTCCTTAGTAATACGATTCTTCACAACAGTTTCCACTTGTGCTCTATATCGTCACAAAACAGATCTCCTAATCCTAGTCTATCTCACGTCAAACTTTATATTCAAAATAGATCTGTTTTGTTGCTAACATTAGTTTATTCAGTAGAATGAATAACACTGAAGAAAACTTATTAAACCTGTAAACAGACAAGTAAAGAAACAATCAGGTAACTCTTTTCAGCATGTGAGTTAAACACACAAGTTGCTTAAGTTACTTCTTCTAAGATCCTTTTAGAATAAAAAAGTTGAAACTCAAGTTTAAAAGATCATATTACTATTACTTCAAATCATCAATTAATCGATAAAAGATGATGAAAGAGAGTAAGAGCAAAGCCAGCCACCAATGAACAAAGCAAGCTCAATTAGAACATTGGACTAGAAAATTAAAAATAATACCAAAAATAGCAAGTGAATCCACTTATTAAACAACTAAGAAGCCCAAAAAGCCTCAACCTATACTATCTTCAAATCTGTCCAGCTCAAAATGGTGAATATAGTAATATACATGAAACACTCAATATGTCAACCCCTTTTGTCTAATGACACTAAGGATACTTAATTGTTCTGGTGAAAGAGCATCAATCTATAACCTTTAGTTCAAAACATGGTCTTGCAGAAGGTTCAACAACAAAGTTCAAAAGCAAGTAGGAAACTTGTTTAACAATTCAGATCCATGTTAATAGTCAAAATATTAGGATAAAAACTTATATTACATAAAACAAAAGGAAACGAGTATGCTAAATGATGCTAACTGCCGACACTTGTAACCAGTTGATTGACAACCAAGCAATGAAAAAGATTGATCCATCTTTTTCACTGAATTGAAACAGCTGGAATCATGAAAACGACAGCTACTTAGTTACTCTAATGAAATAGAGCAACAGATCTGATTCAAGAACTCAACTCAAATCCAAACTTTAGCATTAAGAAAATAAACTAAACCAAATTAAACCATCAAGAATCAAACTTTGATTCCAAAGGAAACAAAAACAGTAACATTCTAGTAGTAAAGATAACAAATCGAGATTGGCCCATTAAAACTACCACAAAAACAAGCAAAACACATAAGTCAGATCTCTATAAAAGAAACGAAAACAAAATTTCAGTGAAGACCCATCAATGTTCACAAAAGAAACAAGCTTAAAAGGATCAAAGCCTTACTGGATTTTAATCAATAAAATGAAGGGAGCAAGAAAGTGAAGTTGAGATCTAAGAAAGAGATACTATGGGTTATCTCCCTAAATGAAAGAACCAAAAACAAAGAAAGAAAAAGGGAGAAAAAGAGGGGAGAGGGAATTTAGACCTCGAAGAATCTAGTTGTATTTCTTTTTTTTTCTGTTCTCTAATGCTATTTTCAGAGAGGAGGGGCTATTTTTAGAGAGGTAGTGCATGTATGAACTACAGGCCGGGAGATAAAAGAGAGAGAAACAGTGTTACGTTCCAAGGTTGGTGTTCAAAGGATCTATGTTTGGATCTATGATTTATCGGTTCACGATTGGAATTGTACGAAATGCAAAATTGATTCTTTTTTATTTAAATTGATTAATGTTAGTGTCGGCTGTCGTGTTTGGAAATCATAAAAATCAGAGGTAAATTTTGGTTTCTTTAATGTTTTTTTAGTTAAGTGATTAGAAGTTGGATATCTATTTTAGATTGGAATAGTATAAATGAAAAAGAAAATTGTGAGAGTTTATTTTAGTTATATGGGAATTAGATTTTTGGGTTTAATTATTATTTTAAAAGATGTACAGTTTTTTAAATTTGAGTTATGAGGTATTTTAGATGGTTTTTTATTTTTACTTAACAAAAATATCAAATGGTCTATTATTCAGACATATAATCTGGAAATGATCGAAATTTTACATAATAATGATATGATAGATTCAAGAATCATTGTGATTAAAAAGAATAAACGGATTATGAAAATTAAAGGGCAATGAAGAGTAAGATTTATTCCTAGAGAATATAATCTAATTACTAATTATCTAGTCAAGTCAAGCTTAACATGGAGGTAAATGTTGCAGATTTTTTATGTCGCATCGATGAGGTCTTGAAGTTCCTTCAACAAGACAAAATTAGTGGTGTTTTTGCCTAATTTAATAATTTATTAAAAATTCAAAACAAAATCGATTCAACCATTTTTTTAGCATTAGTCAATTGACTAATACATGTTGGTTGGGGGGTTCAATTAGTCTGATGCCTCTCTTTGATTGGTTTTAGGTCTGATTCAAACAACCATAGGTCTAAGTCTCTATACATTACATACGATTGGAATTTAATCTCTTTTTTTTATTTTTAAAAATTTAATCCCTCTACTTTTTAGATTTAAAAGTTCGCTTTCAATTATGTATAATCACGTAACATTTTAATCGAAAAGTTAATATATTAATTATTTAAACTAAATAATAACATTATAAAAATAAAGAGACCAAATTATGATAGGAATTAAAATATAAGAATTAAACTTCAAATTTAAACATAATAGAAAGGTCAAAAAAGCACTATCATAATGAAATTAGGTATTATTTGATAAACTAAAATATTAAAAAATTTTGAATATTGAATTTAAGTTATAAGATTTGTTTTATATATGACTTAAAATTAAGTAAGAAATGAAATTAATTTGTTTGATAAATAATAATTTCGAAACTTTTAAAAGTAAAATGTTCAAAAGATAATGATAAAAGAATAAAAATAATTTAAAAGTATCACATTAAATGATAAGCAACTCCCTATTTACTTATTATTTTCAACCTTTTTTATTGAAAATTTTATGATTTGTTTATTTAGTTTGGATTCTCAATCATGTTTTAAAAAACTTAAATCACTGAAAATATAAATTTTAAGTTGATTTAATTTTTTTTATTGAGTTATCAAATAAAACCTTATATAAATTTTAATCCAAACTCAAAACTCATATTAACTATCAAATATTAAAAGTCTAAAACCAAAAAATTTAAAAGAAAATTAAATTAAAATAAAATGATATTATTATTTGCAATAAAATTATTTTATTTGAGTTTCTAAAAAATGTTTTTTTAATAATAAAATTAATCATAACTACTAAAATATTAAAATGCATAGATTGTGACAGCCACAAGTATTATGTAACAAAAAAAAATTATAAAAAAATTGATATAATAATAAATGAGACTTTGAAATAGTAAAATAAAATATTTAAAATTATAGGTCTTAATTCAAATCTAAATATGTGTGTATTTTTTTTATTTTTATATAACCCTTATTATAAAACAAAGAGAAATATAAAATGAACAAGAGAGAAGAATATAAAAATAAAAGGATAATTCAATTTTCACATTCGATATATAAAAAATCTAGACATGCCCTCTATTTATAGGGTCTCAATCATCATAAGTTATAAAACTGTAATAAATATAATTAAGGTACCCTATAAATTTTTAAGGGTTACAAGAAAATGAATTCTTGGGGGTTATGAGAGCTATCTATTTTACAACACTCCTCTTGTAATTCTTGGGAGTTACAAGAAAATTTTTAAGACATCCATTTTACAACACCCCTTCCCCCCCCCCCCCCCCCCCCCCGCGGATATCCATCAATAAAAAATGTGATATCCATCAATGAAAAATGTGCCTCGTTAAAAACTTTATTACAAAAATCATATGGAATAAAAACCTTGAAGGAAAAAGAATACACAATCTCCTATTACAAGTTGCCTTATTAAAAACCTTTACTAAAAAATTCAGTGGGATAAAACATTGGTTAAAGGAATAGAGTGTTTTAACTCCCCCCATTGGAATCATCACATTACATTTTTGAGTCGACGCATTCCAATCTTTTATAGTATTTGAAACGTTGAATTTGACAATGCCTTGATAATAATATCTACTAAATTATCATTAGAATGAATTTGTTGAACTTCTTATCACCTTCCTTTTCAAGATTGTGGGTGAAGAATAATTTTTGTGAAATATATTTCGTTCTATCACCTTTAATGTAACCACCTTTCAATTGAGTTATACATGTAGTATCTTCGTATAAGATAATTGATACCTTTTCCTGTAAAAGCAAATTACATATCTCCTAGATATGTTGGATTAATAAATTTAGCCAAACACACTCTCAACTTGCCTCATGCATTGCAATTATTTTTGCATGATTTGAAGAGACGAAAACTAATGCCTGCATAGATGACTAATAGAGATTTTGAATCATTTGAATAAAATAACCCCATATCAATTGTCTCTCTAAGATATCTAAATACATGTTTAATTTCATTCCAATGTCGTCGTGTTGGAGAAGAACTAAATCTTGCTAACAAGTTTATAGTGAAAGCTCTATCAGGTCTTGGGTTGCTTGCAAGATAGATCAATGCCCCTATGACATTTAGATATGATACTTCAAGGCCAAGAAACTCTTCATCATTCTCATAAGAACGAAATTGATCTTTATTCATATCTAACGATCGTACAACCATTGGGGGTACTCAATGGATGTATTTTATCCATGTAAAATATCTTTAAAATCTTTTCTGTATAAGTTGACTGGTGGACATGAATTCCATCTTTTAAATATTCGATTTGCAAGCCAAGATAAAACTTTTTTCCAAGAGATTTCATTTCAAATTCATTCTTTAGAAAATTTACTGCATGTTAAAGCTCTTCAAAAGTTCCAATAATATTTAAATGATCAACATAAACAACAATTATCACAAAATCTAATCCATAATTTTTTATACAAACACATGGACAAATTGGATCATTTTTATATCATTCTTTCAACAAATATTCACTAAGACGATTGTACCACATACGTCAAGATTGTTTTAATCCATATAAACTTTTCTTTAATTTAATCGAGCAATTTTCCCGAGAAACGCTATATCCTTCTGGGATTTTAAATCCTTCAGGGATTTCTCTATAAATTTCACTATTAAGTGTACCATACAAATAGTATGTAACAACATTCATTAAAAACATATCAAGTTTTTCACGTACTGCCAAACTAATAAGATATTTAAATGTGATTGCATCCACCATAGGAGAATATATCTCTTCGTAATCAATGTCGAGCCTTTGTGAAAACCCTTTGTGCTACAAGTCGTACTTGATATCTTAGGAATTCATTTTTCTCATTTTGTGTTCACACAAATACCTATTTATATCCTACTGACTTTACATCTCTAGGTGTTTGGACTACAAATCCAAAAACCTCATGTTTAGAAAGTGAATTCAATTATGCTTGAATTGTGTCTTTCCATTTTGGCCAATCTAATCTATTTCTATATTCATCAATAGATTTAGGCTTAGGATCAACATTATAATATCAACATTATAAGCAAAATTTTTGTCGACAACTATATTTTTTTTATTCCATTTTTTCTGAAGTAACATAACTTATCGAGATCTCTCAATTATCACTATTTTCAAGTACCTAAACCTCTTCTAGGGGTTTCTATTAATTATATATTTGGCCTCTTCTTGGGAACTTGCCTCCACAATGTGACTATCTTGAATATTTATTCTATAACAGCTCGATTTTTAGTGGCATTGGAAACAACGATTTCGGGACCACAACTCCTACGAGTCGAGTCATAAGTGTTAATTATTTAATATTTGTGATGTCATTAAAGGCATATTAAATTTTGGTTAAGAGATTCTATTGTTTAAATAATTAATTAAGTAAAAAAATTAAATTGTAAAAGGTATAAAAGTTGAATTATATAGATTAAATGCTGATTAAAAAGAAAAGGAAAGTATTGAATGGTAAATAACCTATAAAGAATATGGGTGGACGATTAAGGACTAGAAATTTGATGAAATTTAAGAATTATGATGAGGGTAAAATGGTAATTAAGTATTTAAGTTAATTAAAGTAAATTTAGAATAAAAGAAGTCATTCTCTTCATCTTCTTCAATCAAACATATTGGAACCCTAAAAGAAAGAGAAGTTACACGACCAAACTAGGTTCTTTGATTTGGTGAGTGAAACCTCACCCGTTTTTAGTAATTTCTATGTTTCTAAGTTTGTATTAACTTAATCTAGCTAACCCAAGGACTAATTTGTAAATATGTCAAAAGTTACAAATTTCACCATGGTTGAATATGTTTATTCTTGAAAGTTTTTGATAGATTTGTATGCTTGATGATTAGAATTAGAACTCTTGTGAAGTGACTTTTGATGAAATTAGGGTTTAAGGACTAGATTATGAAAATGGTGAAAATGCATGTCCTTGATGTGAGATAATTGTATGTAGATGTTTTGTGAATATTCATGAATATTCGGCTGCCATAATTTGAGTTGTAGAAAGATTATTTTGCATGTTATGTACTTAAAGGACTAAATTGAATAAAGGTGAAAGTATAAGGGTAATTTTGTAAATTTCCCAAAAAGGACATGAATACAAGAAAAGATCTAAATTTCATGATTTAATATAGAAAGTTAATGATTTGTTGATTTAGATCACGAGCGAGCGGCTAATCGAGGAAAAGGGAAAGTTGCAGAATAATCACTAGAGTTTTCTTTTTGCTACAAAATTGTCCGATAAGTTCGCGTACTTTATTCTACTTGTTAAATGCTAACCTTACTTGTTTGGTTTTATTCTTGATGATGGATCGTGATGGAAGACGCGAAAGGAATAGCATACTGGCTCGTTAGAGCATACTGGCTCGTAAGAGCAATACTGGATCACAATGAGTTATTTCATTGGAAGACCCGAAATGGTTATTGAATATTAAAGATGGAAGGAACGGAAATGATAGTTCACATTCACTTTATCGTTTTTATGGTTATTCGTAAGTTAACTATACAACGAACTTACTAAGCTTTGTAAGCTTATCTGTGTGTTGTCTCTGTTTTGTAGATTCATTTTGCTGTTGGAGATCGGATCCCCTAGAAGAATCACACTATCCCAGGAGCTCGTTTGGTACTCTTTCGTATCACCTGGCTTATATGACATATAGTAAGATCTGTGAACTTGATATGATTTGTTGTAAAACTCTAGAAGGTTTTCAAAACGTTTGGCTCAATCGTATCTAGTTAGTATGACTTGTGATGAACCGTTGTAACGTTGTTTTGAGTCATTTTGGGATGAATATCATATTGCATCTATATATATGAAATTTTTTGTTATAGTAGTTTCAATACTTAGAAGAATTGTGTGCATTTTATGGAAATCTGCTTACTTGTTTCGGTAGTTCTCTTACATGTATCGCTAGAAGTACAGAGTAGGAGAGAGGCTAGATTCCGTCTTGTGTTATTTCGGTAGTAGAATTTGATGTATCGGTAGTTCTAAACGTACAAGTATTAGTAGAACGTCTACTTGTATTGATAGAAGTTGCAAGGTAAAACTACCTAGCTCTCTGGAGTTTTTAGTATCGGTAGAAACATGTCAAGTATTGGTAGGAAGTACACCTGTATCGGTAGAACCATTTCAAGTATCGGTAGAAGTCTGTTACTATTTTAACACTGTTTATTGACTTGACTACTACCAATACTTATCCAACAAGTATCGGTAGAAGTCTCCCAAAAATGTGGAAATGACCCATTTTTACCCCTATTTGAAATGCATTGATCTCTTATACGTGTTTTATGGCATGTAAATAAAAAAATGCTTCGTTAAAATGTGAATAAAGAAGAAAATTGAAAGTTAATCTAAGATTTTCGAATGAAGGAACCTCGGGACCCTAGTAGGCAACAGCAACGGGTTTTAGGTGTTACATGTTCCTTTCCTTTTACAAGGATTTTTATCTTTGGAATCGACTGGTCTTCCACACTTCAGGCATGGATTACTTTCTTTTGCATTACTATTTGCCCTATTGGGACATCAATTTATATTGGAACATTTTCAACTGGTATGTGAGATTTTGTAATTCTCTTTAGGTTAGTAAATGAATATGACAATTTATTTATAAAATGAATTATTTAATGAACTTCAGGTTCACATTACTTTGCATGAGGATTTTAGATATTAATAATTCATTCCAAGTATTTTCTTCATCTAGCTTTTTATTTTCTCCCCTTAATGTTGGAAAAACTATCCCTTAATTGACAACTTATGTCATAAGTAATTCTCTGATTAATATCTCAAAATATTATTAATAAAAGGAGATTTATATCAATGTACATTTCCAACCTCCTATGAGAACTCACTCATCTTTGTGCGTTGTGGTGGAGCAATTGGAACATATACAACACATCCAAAAATTCTAAGATGAGAAATATTTGGCTCTTGAACAAAAACCAATTGTAATAGGGAGTATTTATTATAACTTGCTAGCCTAATGCGCACAAGTGCTGCTGCATACAAAATAGCATATCCTCAAGCTGTAACAGGGAGTTTTGCTCTCATAATTAATGATTTAGCTATTAGTTGGAGGTGCCTTGATAAACGATTTATCTAAATATTTTGTGTGTCAACATAAGCTGCAATATGTTCAATTTTTATCCCAAATAATCATTAAAAACTTGGGACGTAAACTCACCAACATTAGCAAGATGAATTGTTTTAATTGCATAATCTAAAATTAATTATTTAAACAAGCAATCTTGCAAACGATAGGTAGCAAGTTGATAACACATATGTGATTACTTTGTAGTTACATCTACCAAAATCATATAATATTAAAAGCATCCTCATGGTGGATGAATGGGCCCACATTCATATAAGAAATGCAAGACATTAAATCTTAACTTTAGCTAATGAGTTTCTAATAATCAATTTTCATTGAGAACAAACAACACATGAGAATTCTTTTAAATTAAAGAATTCTTTAATGAATGTCCTTATGAATTCTCAATTAATTGTTGCATCATATATGATCCAAGATGATCTAATCAATTATGCCAACACCAGCTAACGTTTTTTTTCACTATCTCATGTTTTAATCTTATAAATGTAATGTATTCATTCGAGGAATATTTATAATACAAATGCATGATGTCTTATGTCATCTTCGTACATGATTTTAATGTAAAACACATAAAGATTTCCTTCAATATACATATATATATCTTCTCGATCTAAAATAATAATATTATGTTCTACAATATCTTGCATCACAAGATGGTGCAACATTAGCTCTTCATGAGATTTTACAATATGATGTAATACCTTTATGAATGCATAACTTATTTTAAATAATATGCATTTTTGCAATTCTTTTCAACATGGATGATAAAAGTTTCAGATCCTTAAACATTTTATTTATTCATATAAAAGAAAATACATATTTGTATAAATAATAAATATAAATAAAATATATGTTAAACACAACAAAGAATAAATTCATGTTACTACTCAATCACTTTAACAAACATGTGGTTAGATAATTTATATATACAATAATACAATAAAATACAAAATATTATAAGGTCATAATAAGATATTAAAATTGCAACAATAAAGGTTTAAAATTAAAATTTTCTAACCTCTACCTCTTACAGCATAATTTCAATTAAAATTTTATTATCATGCATTATGGAGTGTTTTTTTATAAGATTTTGTAAAATTTAATGTTTTAGACATACTACAGGCATGTACATGAAGCATTCATATTTATCATAATGTTTATTAGCATCATCTATTTTTAGCCTTATACTTTTCCACAACTAATATGATTATAATGTCAATATAAATTGTGACAATTGATAATTTCATTGTCATTCATTTTATTTTGCATCCACTATGACATTTACTTTTGAAAATGTCTAAACCAATGAGAGATTCATAATGTCATTAACTCAACAAAAGAAATATAATTTCTATAAAATTATGTGCAATATTCGCTTCAGGGAATATGTCAAAATTTTCAAATATCCAAATTGATTTCATTGATCAAAAGTGATCAAATGTGATAAATCAAATGTGTCAAATAATCTTTGAGTATCACATAAATATTTTCATTCTCTTTGAAGGGCTATTTGGAAAACTTTAATGATTCTTTTATTTAAATTTATCATACCACTTTATAGGAGAGAAAAATGTAACACCTTAAACCTGACCTAGATGTTATGGCCGAATTTGGAGGAATTACATTAGTTTATTTAAAAACTTTTGTTTTAATCAAACTTAATTGTGCGTTTTGAAAATGTAAAACTTGACAGAACTCTCACAAACGTTCAGAAAAGCTTAAGTTTGAAAACACTTATTTCAAATCCCGAAATTTAATTCAAATTCGTTTGTTTCGAAAATACCAGTTTTGAGCAAATCTTTTCCAGTTACTGCTAACATTTGTTAAAAACTATTTATTTATTTATAGAAAAACACTTAAAGGTTTACTTAATTTTCAACGGAAATTTTTTTAGAGTTTTAATTTTGAAAACAGGAATCCAATTTGTTAATCCATGTGACTTCGCAGTTTTACATTTGAAAACAACAAAAAATGACAAAGAAAATGAAAACAAAAACACAGCCTACAAACATATTACAGATCCAAAAGTCCAATTGAATTACTAATGTAAATCACCAGATTCAATTAGAGGAGAAAGCAATCCGAGCTCCTACACGTCTTCCGATCCTATGTCAATGGCTCACCTAAAACGTATAAAACAAACAAGTAAGCTAGAAGCCCAATGTGTAACCCGACTCACAACCAGAATTTACTTATGGGTTTTGCATATACAATAATCAAATTGTAATTTTGTATCATATTACATAGCAGAGCATATCATAAAACGTATCGAAGCTTATCATATATCAGAATGTGTCATAGCATATCTTTTGATATTTCATATCGTATTAGATTTCACACAGATCATATATTATCATATCATAATGTATCATAACATAAGATATCATATCGAATCACAACATAACATATCATATCATATCATATCATGCCCTACCCCCATCCGCTACACACCATCTCCATCCAACTAATCACACCATATAGGACTACAAGAGTCCATCCATCTAATCACACCAATATGTAGCGGTAGGCCATTCATATAAATGCACTTGAGCTGCCATACATAAATTTGTGGTCTAACTGCCATAATTACAGGTAAAGCTACCATATAACACATCCTCCATCATATCATAATCCGCCTCAATGCATATACAAAATCACATTAACATACACACATATCATATAGGTTGTATGGCATGCATACATAAACAAATATTATATGGAGCGTAACATATCACATAACTTATACAAATCATAGCATATCATATTGCTTAATCTAACAACTATTTTACTTATAGATGTCATGCACGTTTTTATACGTAATTATACTTTTAGAGTTATCGAACCACAGATCGTACATAAATTTTTCACCTACCTTAACCATAGCATCTACTAACACATCTTGATAGATGTCACGTTTCGAGTCTTATTTAAGCTGAACGGACCCCACGGATGGTTTAATTACGCATTTCTAGGTTAAAAGGACTAAGTGAAAAATTTTCGAAAATGGACCTACATGACCCAGTAATGCAAGCTTGTCTGGTCTCACACAGCTTGACATACGATCTCACACATGCTCGTGTGGCCTACACGATCTAGCACACGGCTTAGTACATAGTCGTGTGACACACACGGTCTACCCGACTTGCCCGTGTAATCGCACACGCCAGTGCGCACCCATACCGCCCACACACGGCCAATCACAAGACCGTATGGTGCACACACTCTGCCTCACGGCCAGTTACATGGTCATGTAACGGATAATAATCACGAAAATAGCCTTTGTTTTCTGGAATTTTTCGAGTTTTAAACGACGTTTCGAGTTAGAATCACACACCTGATGTTATTTCTGATCATCCACACAATAACACATTTGGAATCCTACAAACAATCATTAAAACGAATTGATTAACGAGTGACTATCAACACCAAAAACTTGAAGTTCAACGCTAACAAAATTTAACACAACAACCCCAAAATTAATCTTCCATCCTCTTACCACAAAATTAATAGCCCCAAAACCGTTTTAGTTTTCCAAGAAAACAAGGAGCGCCATACGATTATCTCCTAATAACATAAATTTAACAAAACCAACATTAATCTCAAGCATTTTTCAACAAACTACACCTAATTAACCCAACTCCAAATAATTCTCACACTTACTGAATCCACCACGACTTCAAAATAGACAACAAAGGAACACAAAATAAATGGCAAAATCACAATGAGAGAAAAAAAAAAGAAAAATAGAGCTTTGAGTGGAATAGGATAGAAATTGGGAAAATACATGCAAAAGATGAGCAAAGAAATATCCCAAAAGAAATAAAAACAAAACGTGAGAAAAAATTAAAGAAAGCAAAAAGAATGTGAACAAAAGTGGGGAATGGAAGAGAGGAACGTGAGAGTGAGAGAGAAATTTTTGGACAATTTTCAAAACCACCTACATTCCCACTAAATCCCACTACTAACCACCTATCAAATTCCCTTAGAGTTTAAAACGAAAATAATTTTCACCTTGTACACATAGGAATTCAAACACATAACCAAAAGGTATATATATTGATCGCGCTATAAACGTCACAGTAATTATGTGTAGCGGACACTGTCGATGCAAGTATAATAGACATATGTGAATCTGTCGGATATCGATCCCATGAGGATGGTGTTCTTGTTGTTAAGATTATCGAAGCAAATGGAATTAAAATAAGAAAAATTGTTAGAAATAATGTCAATGCAATTAAGTCAAAATGCACAAAGATCAGAATTAAATCTGTCAACGTAAATACTATAAACTGTAACATAAAATAGTCAAGGAAATTTAATAGAAAAATGAATTGAATATTTAATATGTTTTAAGAATGCAAATTCAGAAAATTAAATGATCAGTATAAACTATAATTTTTACGTCGATAAGATACGAGTGGAACTTGTCAAATGCAAAAACTAATGTTAGCAATTCTTTCTCCATAGTTGTATAATCAACCTGTGCTTCAGTTAAAGTTTTGCTAGCATAATATATTGTATGAAATACCTTGTCTTTGCATTGTCCAAGTACAGCACCAACAGCATAGTCGCTCGCATCACACATCACTTCGAACGGTTGAGACCAATCAAGTGCGACGACAATAGGTGTCTGCACTAGCTACTGCTTAATTGTAACAAATGCTTCTAGACAAGCATCATTGAATAAAAACTTTTTATTTTGCTCCAGCAAGGAGCAGAGAGGTTTTACTATTTTGAAGAAATTTCGAATGAAACGTCGATAAAATCTAGCATGACCGAGAAAAATCCTTATTCCTTTTACATTGGTTGGTAGAGGTAGCTTTTCAATGATTTCTACCTTTGCCTTGCCAACTTAAATGCCCTGACAAGAAATACGATGGCCAAGGATAATGCCCTCAGTTGCCATGAAATGACATTTTCCTAGTGAAGCACCAGATTGGTGTCCTCCCATCGCTTCAACACTTTTGCTAAATTGTCAGCGCATTTATCAAAATTATGACTATAAACACAGAAATCGTCCATAAATACCTCCAACGAATCCTCAATCATATCAGAGAAAATAGCTACCATGCACCTCTAGAATGTGGCTGGTGCATTGCATAAACCAAATGGCATCCGACGGAAAGGAAAGGTTCCAAACGGGTAGGTAAAAGTTATCTTTGCTTGATCTTCCAAAGCGATTGCTATCTGGTTGTAACCAGAGTATCCATCGAGAAAACAGTAATAAGCCTTACCAGCAAGTTTATCCAGCATTGAATCAATGAATGGAAGTGGGAAGTGATTCTTCTTTGTGGCAGCATTCAAACGACGGTAATCTATGCACACTCGCCAACCTGTAGCAATGCGAGTAGGGATTAGTTCATTTTTATCATTGCTTACCACCATGATGCCACTCTTCTTTGGAACACATTGGACTGGGCTCACCCATGTATTGTCCGAAATTAGATAGATTATGCCTGCGTCCAGCCATTTGATGATTTCTTTCTTCACGACTTCCTTCATTTTCTCATTTAATCGACATTGTTGTTCAATTTACTGTTTTCCCTCATCTTCAAGCCTAATTTTATGCATGCAGAAAGAGGGATTAATGCCTTTGATATCCGTAATACTCCAAGCGATGGCTCTCTTATGCTGCTTGAATATTCCAATTAGCTTCTCTTCTTGGCTTGCGTCGAGACTTGCGCTGACATTTACTGGCAATGTATCATTGTTGCCAAGGAAAACATATTTCAGATGCGTTAGCAATGGTTTCAACTCCAGCGTCGGAGCTTCTTTAACCGATTGCTTGAAAATAGGGATCGTCCTATTCATTAAATCCAAAGATTCCATTTGCCAACTATGTCTGAGCTCACAAATATTAGCCTCAACCTTGTGGTCACATTCTGGTAGGACATTGTCTCCAAATGTCACTGCATATTCTTTTGTCATTGCTGAACTACGTTCATGAAATTCCTCCATAATTAACTTGTCTAGAACATCAATGTGGTGATATTATTCTTTACTCCTTAAAGGAGTTGCTTCGAAAACACTGAAGATAACGTGTTTATCATTATGTCGTATGATCAACTCGCCCTTGAAAACATCTACAAGTGTGTGTCCCTTTACAAGAAATGGGCGTCCCAAAATAATGGGCACCTCCTTATCAACTTCGCAATCAAGTATGATGAAATCTGCTGGGAACACAAACTTGTCAACCTAAACAAGAACATCTTTAATCTATCCTTCAGGTTGTGCCAAAGATCTGTCCGCAAGTTGTAATGTCACCGCAATAGGCTTCATATGACCAATTCCTAATTTCTTGAATGTTGACAATGGTATAAGATTGATGCTAACTCCTAGGTCACATAGAGCCTTTCCTAAATAATTGTTTCCAATGGAGCATGGAATTGTGAAACTGCCAGGATCTTTCATTTTGGGTGGCAGTTTATTTGTCAGTATAGCGCTACACCCTTCTTTAAGCGTAATTATCTCGATATCAGATAACTTCTTCTTCTTTGATTAGATCTCCTTTATAAATTTCCCATAGTTGGGAATCTGCACAAGAGCGTCAACAAGAGGTATATTAATATGTAACTATTTCAAAGTAGATACAAACCTATAGTCTCTGTCATGTTCTTTCTCCTTGAATCGTTGTGGAAATGGCAAAGGTATATTAACATTGGGCTGTTGTGATACCCCTGGTTGTGTCGACATTGGCAGTTGCATCGACAACTTTGAAGGTTGAATAGTAGGCATAGAGGTGATTACTGGTGGTTCTTCCTCACTTATTTCAAAAGCTTCTTCTTCAGATGCAACTTCTCCCTGTTGCTTTGTTACACTTGCGTCAATAAATGTTGTATTAGAGCTGCTGCTTTGTTCGACAGTCTGCTTTCCACTTCACAAAGTAATAGCCTTACAATTCTCCTTTCCCTTCTGATTTTGATTTTTCGTGTCACTAGGCAAAGCACCTGGTGGTCTTGTGCTCATATAAGCCAATTGTCCTAGTTGTGCTCCTAACGTGCGGATGGAAGAAGAATTTCCTTGGACTATAGCTTCAGTTCTGGTAATATGCTCATGCATCAAAGCTTCAAGAGCAGCTAATGAATCTGATCTTGGTTGAGAATACTACTGTTGCTGTTACTGTTGCTGATGCTGTCCTTGCATATTTGGTATTATAGTTTGTTATGATTGCATGCGAGCATGTGGTTACATCTGATTCTGTGACTGTATCTGATCAAGATGTGAATGTACATGAGGATTATGATTGTAATTTTTCTGTTAATGATTGTAACTCCCTTGTCGAAAGTTCCCTTGATTTGAGGAATCTCCATATCTAAATGTAGATGTATTCTGATTTCCCCAAGGTTGTTGGGTCCTAGTTGAACTATTATATGAGTTACAATATGAATTCCCTCTGATGTTGTTGACATAGAATGCATTCTCAGCATGTTGTGGACAATCCTCATAGCTATGGTTGTTGCCACAAATTTCACAAGAAAATGTCGGGACATCCATTTGCAAGGCTACTTGAATAGGGGCAACCTCACTCGTCCTCTTCATGTTCTTGATCATATTCGCCAGTGAGGATACTTGTGCACTTAGAGTTGAAATGGCATCTAACTCAATAACTCCAAGACTTGCTTTCACTTAAGCAGAACGAGAAATCGGGTACTAATAATCATTTTACGCAATTCTCTCTAAGATTCGCACGGCTTCATCGTAAGTACAATCTAACAAAGGATCATTTGCAGATGCGTCGATAAGATTTCTTGTATGCATATTTAATCCAATGTGAAAGATTTCAATTTGCGTCTCCTGTTGGATTTCGTGCATGGGACAACGTCTAAGTAAAGTTTTGTAACGCTCCCATGTAGTGTGCAAGTTTTCATCATCCAATTGATGGTACGCCGTGATATCATTCCGCAGTCTCGTATTCATTGTGGGTGGATTGAATCGCAGAATGAACTGAGTTGTTAGCGCATTCCATGAAGTAATAGATCCAACCGGTAAACCAAGAAACCGTGTACGTGCCTTTCCTTGCAAAGAATAAGGAAACAACTGCATCTTTAAGGAGTCATCAGGAACACCATGTTGACTGAAAGAAGTACATATTAACAAAAAGGATTTGAGATGCTCTCTCGCATCTTCATGAGGCAAACCAGCATATTGCCCATTCGAGTTTAACATCTGAAACATAATAGGTTTCAATTCAAAATTCCTAACTTGTATTGCTGGTCTAACAACCCCTGGTTGCAGATCATCGAGTACAAGAACAACGAAATCTCTAATTGTCCTGTTTTGGATTTGCTCTTCTTGTGGCAGCTGTCTATTGTTGACGTGTTGTAGCTGCACTAGAGGAACAATGTTTTGTGGTAGCAATAGTGGAACATTGTTATTATTTCCAGCCATATTTCTTTGCTCTTTCTTCTTCCTTCGAATAGTTCTTTCAATTTCTAGATCGAAATTGACAATGTTGTTAGGATTTCTCCTTATGGACATAAAACACCTAAAAAGAATTGAAAAGAATCAACAAAAGAAATAAAATAGATTAGTAACAAATAGAAGTCAGCAAAGTAAGAATAATTGTAACTACAAAAATAAACATCAAACAAATACCATCCCAGGCAACGGTGCCAAAACTTCATCGCACTATAAATGTCACAGCAGTTATGTGCAAGCGGACACTGTCGATACAAGTATAATAGACATATGTGAATCTATCGGATATTGATCCCACGAGGATGGTGTTCTTGTTATTAAGATTGTCGAAGCAAATGGAATTAAAATAAGGAAAATTGTTAGAAATAATGTTAATGCAATTAAGTCAAAACTGCACAAAGATTAGAATTAAATCTGTCAACGCAAATACTATAAACTGTAACATAAAATGTCAAGGCAAATTAATAGAAAAATGAATTGAATAATTGAAGATGTTTTAAGAATGCAAATTCAGGAAATTAAAAGAAGTAGATCAAGTGTAAAGAAATGGGTGGATCCCTGACTTAACAAGTTGGTAGACACTAAATGTGACTACAAGGTAACTGGTAGATAAATTGTCGCCGCAATTAAGTTCTAGTGAAATCTCACTGCTATCAACTTCTCTGTTTAGCAAAGACCCAAGCACTCACAATTACCACACCTTTCAGTACTGGTAATTTCTAGCACTTAGGAATAAGTGACCAGAATTCCTTCTTGCCTCAAGCAACTTTCATTGCCTTACTTGTTAATCTAACTTTGTCACCGCACCTTTCAGTGACTGTGACTGCAATTGCACTTCCGTGGTCAAAACAGTTAAATCCAAAGATAAACAGATGAGAAGAATTTAGTAGAAATCAAAATAGTCTAACATTAATAGGTATTTTCATACACAATTAAGTCAATAGAATTTATCAACATTCAAGGGGAATTAAAAAAGAAATTGAAGCATGCTATTCCTAGTCTACTAGAATCCTTCCGTAATTGCTCCTCTTACGTCGCACTTAGGTACTCCTCGTCAAAAGTAGTTACCTTCTCATCGCGTCAAATCACCCTTCTGGGAAGTTAAGCTTCCATGGCAGCTCACTTTAAAAGAGAATCAGAAAATGTAGAGTTAATTTCTTTATGAGCTTGATGATGATCTTCTCTCTCTTCCCTCTATTTATAATCACTAGAAGGTACAGATTTCTTCCCCTTCTCAGATCTAATTCTCTTTTGCAGCTGTACAAGTTGGTTATTTCCAGCTGTACACTCATGCAGATTTGGTTTGTGCATTAGGTAGTTGCAGATTGTCGCGACATTGCTGGACGCAAATTAAGATTTTTATTTGCTGCGACAACTTGACATTCTCCTGTGCTGGTGCTTTTGGATATGTTAGCAGCATAAAGTCCCTGGTGTAATGTAGAAATATTCATGTGGTAACATATTTGGCTGCAATTCTACACCAAACCTATGGCGACAACTCTGAATGCTTTCTTGCTTTCCATCTTCTAAGGTGGATTCCTACGCTGACAATTTTAGATGCAAAACTAATGCTGAATGCAACGACATTAGTAGCACAAATGAGATAAAATGAAAGAAAATAAGACCATACAACACTGATTTAGAAAATGCAAATACTAAGTATAAAATGCTGAAAATGAATGCTAAATGTAATACAAAGGAAACAAAGTATACACTAATCAGAGATATTTTAATAGTAATTTCTAATGCCATCACATATGCTTAACAACTGAACCACTAAGCTCATCATTGACATCAGTTGAATGGAAATAACTTATAAACCAGATGTTCAAGAAATAGGATTCGAACCTAGAACTTCGCTCACACAAACACAACACTTAACCACTGCACCAGATCAATTCAATTAACGTAATTTCACAAATCTTAACTTAAAAATCCAAACGTGACCACTCTAGGCTTCACTAATCCAATTTTTTCTAACCCAATTTTCGGAGGGTGTGACAACTCTCCATTCCTTAAAAGAATTCTGTCCTCGAAATTCCTATTCTCACAACACACACTTAACCACAAAATACGAAATTTCTCATTCCAAGTTTATCACCACGCTATCGCTATGCAAATCTGATTTCAATGCAAACCCAAACAATATACCACTAACGATACGATCCCAAAGTCTCAGAAACTCTAATGTCAATCAAACATTTGAGTACCAAAAAATACTTAATCAATGCAAGATACAATTTCAGATGTAATTGTATTGCTGCCAGATGCGCCTCAGTCCTCTCGACTCCTAGTGTTACAAACTTGTCTTAAATTACCTCTTTGAACTAAAGCTTGCACACGACTAAGAGATGGTCGTAAACAATCCTTGAAAAAACGCACATTAGATCCACATCTAAAACATGCTCCCATTTTCCTCACCACTCGCGTAGATGACGCCTGCCACCGAAATCACAAATCAAAACCTGACCTACACTCACAACTGCCTCAACCCACTAAGGCATAACTATTCTGACTCATTTTTCCTAGATCGCAGATTCAAGTCAACAGGATCAGAACTCCTCTTAATTCACACTTACTCTTTCCATTTTGCTCGCTCACGAAACACTTAATCTTTTCCATTAACTCGGTCTCAATCGACCAAAGTCACGCAGTCACAAACCCTTGACTCACAGATATAGATTGGATCTCAGCGACCATTTGCAGATCTCTAAACATAATTCGAGATGCAACAACGTCCTCACCTTCTTGATTACCGCCCTAAAAATTATGCATCTCCACAATATCGCTAATTTTCAAAGTGGGCACGTTGCTCGGAGAATAGGACTCGATGTAGGCCATTCGACAATGTCTGTCACATCCCCGTGCACCACAAACACATACCGTAAAAACTCATCTTACTTTTCTATTATTAAGAAGTCTTAAAGTTTAGATCAAGTTTATGTTTAAACCCTAAGTCTAAAGTTTAGTCGATATACTTATCTTAAGGAAAAGATGTCTTATTTTACAGTCTTAAAATCTAACAATCTTAGTGAAGTACTAAAGTATAGTTAACAAAAAGTATTTCATACTTACTTGGATTGGCATCGGAGTCTCGGATTCACATTTTCAAAACTTTAAATTTTTTGGTGAAATTCACTCATATCATATTTCAAATAAAATTCTTAAAAATCAGAAATTTCAAAACACGTTATGCATAAAATTTTAAACCCAAAAACCATAGCCTGCATTTTGTAACCTAACTATGATACCACTAAATGTAACACCCCAAACCCGACCTAGATGTTATAAGCAAATTTGGAGGAATTACATTAGTTTATTTAAAAACTTTTGTTTTAATCAAACTTAGTTATGTGTTTCGAAAATTTAAAACCTGGTAGAACCCTCACAAACGTTCAGAAAAGCTTAAGTCCGAAAACGCTTATTTCAAATCCCGAAATTTAATTCAAATTCTTTTGTTTCGAAAATACCAATTTTGAGCAATTTTTTTCGGTTACTGCTAACATTTGTTAAAAAATATTTATTTATTTACAAAAAAAATAACTTAAGGGTTTACTTATTTTGGAGCGAAAAATTTTTCAGAGTTTTAATTTTGAAAACTGGAATCCAATTTGTTAATCCATGTGATTTCATAGTTTTACGTTCGAAAACAGCAAAAATCAACGAACAAAATGAAAACATGACCGAAAACACATTACAGGCCTAAAAGTCCAGAAAAATTACTAACGTAAATCACCATATTCAATTAGTGGAGAAATCAATTTGAACTGTCGCACATCGTCCGGTCCTAAGTTGAAGGTTCACCTAAAACATATTAAACAAACAAGTGAGCTAGAAGCCTGGTGTGGGACCCGACTCACAACCAGAATTTACTTATGGGCTTTGCATATACAATAATCAAATCGTAATTTCGTATCATATTACATATCAAAGCATATCATAAAACGTAACAGAGCTCATCATATATCAGAATGTGTCATAGCATATCTTTTGATATATCATCTTGTATCAGATTGCATAAAGAACATATCTTATCATATCATAACATCATAATATAAGATATCATATCATGTCCTACCCTTATTCGCTACACACAATCTTCGTCTAGCCAATCACACCATATAGGATTACAAGAGTCCATCCATCCAATCACACCAATATGTGATGGTGTGCCACTTATATAATTGCAGTTGAGCTACCATACATTAATTTGTGGTCTAGCTGCCATAATTATAGTAAAATTGCCATATAAAACTTTCTCCATCATATCATAACCCGCCTCAATGCACATGCAAAATCACATTAACATCATACATATCATGTAGTTGTATAATGTGCATACATAAACAGATATTATACGAAGCGAAACACGTCACATAACTTACACAAAACATAACATATCATGTTGCTTATGCTAATCGTTATTTTACTTACATGTGTCATGCATATATTTATACGTAATTATACCTTCAGAGTTATCAAACTACAGATCGTACATAAGTTTTTCACCTATCTTAACAATAACAAATACTAACACATCTTGACAGATGTCACATTTTGAGTCTTATTGAAGCTGAACGGGCCTCAAGGATGTTTTAATTATGCATTTCTAGGTCAAATGAGCCTAAGTTGAAAATTTTTGAAATATAGGCTTGCACGACCGTGTAGCCCACAAAACCAAACTAGCTAGCCCGTGTGGCCCACAAGGCCTGACACATGACCTCACAAATGCCCGTATGGCCCACATGGTCTGGCACATGACTTATGTAACACCCAAAACTCGAAACCATTATTGATTAGGGTTCCGATGTTCATCTGATCTTATATAGCATTTATTCCCTATGTTTCTATTTCGTTTAATCATATTTTAATAGAGGAATACAAAGTACACAACATGAATCATCAATTGAATGTCAACATAACTCGAAAGGGGCAAAAATGTCATTTTCACGACTTTTGGAGACTTTTATCGATACTTGGGAAAGTTCTACCGATACAAGTGTAATTTCTATCGAAACAAGTCATACTTCTGCCGATACTAAAAACTCTAGAGAGCTAAGAAGTCCTACGCTGCAACTTCTACCGATACAAGCATCCTATCTACCGATACTAGCATATACAGAACTACCGAAACTTATTATGCAACAACCGATACAACCCAAGTCAGTAAGCAATCTCTCTCCTACCCTATACTTCTACCGATACATGCGTGAGTTCTACCGAAATAAGTATATAAAAATCAATAAATCAAGCGTAAACTACAAGTTTATCAAACATTCATTACTTCACAACTTCCAAGAAGTATACAAATACATTATACATGGTTTCCAAGACCTTGCATACAACACATATAATATGTTTATCACATTTAACTAACATACCAACTTGTTCAATATTTATCTAGAATTCACAAACAAAGATTCATTCATTCATACAAGTAGTACAAGTCAATTCATCCTAGTACATGCCATATAACCGAGTGATGTAAATACTACCGAACGAGCTCTCGGGATAGTGTGATGTCTTCAAGATGAACCAATCTTCAAGTCACAAAATGAAATCTACAAAACAAAACAATATCATTGGTAAGCATCATAGCTTAATAAATTTGAAAAGTTTATCAATTTACCGAATAACATGTGGTAAACAACTTTATAAATCTGACGAGCCAGAACAAGACTAAACTTCAGTGATCGTTATTCATTTTACTCCCTGTTGACTCAGAGGTCATGATGCTCATTTTACTCCTTATTGACCCAAAGGTTATCCTGTTACCAGTATACGACGTTATTCTTAGCCATCGATACTGTATATTTGTTCCCTACGATGCTGCTCACACTAAGTTGACAAGAATATGCAATCAGGCATAAATTTCAACCATCGTAAGGCCTATAATCCATTCTTGGAATCTATTCACTTTATAGTGACTCACGATGTCATAGAGAATCCACAACAAATGCAGGAATCTCGGTCATCGAACCATTAACTTTGGTACAAAACCGAGAAATTCTTTTTTTGTCATTCTATCTTTCACATCCTCAATTTATCGTACCAATCATCAACAACCATAAAGAAGGCAGTTATAAGAAGTTACAAGTAATGATTTAACATTACAAACTTCCCAGACTGGATTGCAGTTGTGGTTAAACTCTAGGGACTATTCCGCTAATTTCCCTTTCCCGCGATATGTGGCACGATCGTAGTCTACATCCACAAATCTTTCAATTCTCACATTTAATCACTCAATAAGATCATTGAACATAATTTGGTTCTTTTAGAAAAATTATAATTTTACCCTTAATACTTTCCTTTTATTCAATCTAGTCCTTTCAACACAAAACATGTAAAATACTCATTGTTCTCTAAACACTCTCTAACTGAATGCTCATAATTCTCATACAAGTCTCTACAAGCAATTTAATTCCACTAAATACACAATCTCATCACTTTTACATTTTAGTCCTTATTCTTTAATTTTATCAAAAATTACTTTACAAAAATATCTAACCCAAGCATCAAGCATTCAAATCTATCAAAGCTTTCAAGAGCAAGAATTTCCAACAATGACAAGTTTTATAACATTTGACAGATTCACAAATTGGTCCTTAGATTAGCTAGATTAAGCTAATATGAACTCGAAAATATATAAATTACTAAAAACGATCAAGGTTTCCTTATCCAAATCAAGCACACAAGTTCAACGATGGAAACCCTAATTCCTTTCTTGTTTTTCCGTGAAGAAGATGAAGTTTGGGTGAAAATACCCTTTTTTCTTCTTAAATTTTATATTTATACTAAATGGCATAATTGTAAATTTAACAACTTTCATGATTAACTTTCTTAATCGTCTTTTAACTCTAATTAATCCTATTTATAAGTTAATATTAGTCATGAAAATCCACTCACTAAAGTCTCTTTGGTTTATTTACTCATTTAGTCCTTCAAATCTCTTAACTCAAATTTTACACCTTTTACAATTTAATCCTTTCTACTCAATCAACTATCTAAACGATAAAATTTCTCAAACAAAATTTAACACGAGGATATTGGCATCATAAATATTAAATAAATAATATTTACGACTCGATTCGTCGGAGTTGTGGTCCCAAAACCACTATTTTTGATACCACTGAAAATCGGGTTGTTACAACTTAACTCACGACAATGAGACACATACGGTCTACCCGACTTGTCCGTGTAGTCGTACACACCCGTGTGCACGCACAATGCCCACACATGGTTAACCATATAGTCGTGTGATGCACACGACCAACCACATGGTCGTGTGACGAACAACAATCATGAAAATAACCTTTATTTTCCTAGATTTTTCGAGTTCTAAACGATGTTTTGGATTAGAATCACACACCTGATGTTATTTCTGATCATCCACACAACAACACACTCGAAATCCTACAAACAATCATTAAAACGGATTGATTAACAAGTGACTATCAACACCAAAAACTTGAACTTTAACGCTAACAAAATTTAACACAACCCCAAAACTGATCTTCCATCCCCTTACCACAAAATTTACAGCTCCAAAGTCGTTCTTAATTTGCCAGAAAAATAAGGAGCGTTGAACGATTATCTCCTAGTAGCACAAAATTAATAGAACAGACATTAATCTCACACCAAACTATGCCTAATTAACTCCACTCCAAATAATTCTCACACTTATCAAATCCATCACGAGTTCACAATAGAAAATAAAGGAACGCAGAATAAATGGCAGAATCACAATGAAAGAAAACAAGAAAAATAGTGGTTTGAATGGAACATGATAGAAATTAGGAAAATACACACAAAAGAGGAGTAAAGAATTATCCCAAAAGAAAGAAAAACAAAACGTGGGAAGAAACAAAAAGATAGTGAACAAAAGTGTGGAATGGAAGAGAGGAACGTAAGAGTGGGAAAGTGAGAGAAATCTTTGGATAATTTTCAAAACCACCCGCATTCCCACAAAATCTCACCTATCAAATTCCATCAGAGTTCAAAACAAAAATAATTTTCATTTTGCACACACAAGAATTCAAACACGGGACCAAAGGGTATACATAAACTTAACCACTAAACCACTAAGCTCATCATTGACATTAGTTGAACGTAAATAAGTTATAAACCAGATGTTCAAAGATAGTGGTTTAGGCAAAAATAACAAAAGTTGAAGAAATAGGATTTGAACCAAAAACATCTCACACACTAACACAACACTTAAACACTAAACCAAATCAATTCACTTAACATAATTTCACAAATCTTAACTCAAAAATCCAAATGTGACCACTCTAGGTTTCACTAACCCAATTTCTTTTAACCCGATTTTCGAGGTGTGACAAAAAAATTATAATCCCCATACTAGCCCATCAAAGACCATGCCCATAACCACAATTATAACTTTACTCTTTTTAAGATTGATTATGTAATGTTACATTCACTTCAGGGAATGAAGCATATCTAATGATAATTTTTTTCATTATCATAATTTTCTTTCAAAATTAATCCATAATTTTAAAGAATCTTTTACATGCTTTCTTAGTGAGGTTATAAGAAAAAAATTCATGATTAATATCATTATACAGTTCTCAAGAATGTATAGATTTGAACTCCAAACTAATCATTGCATATAATACACATTTACAATAGATAAGAAGATATAAGAACAATCATATATTTTAATCAAAATTAAAACTAAACTAACCAATTCTATAAAAATAACAAAAAAAAAACATATACCTCCATGTAGACAACCCAACAATTAAACTCAAGAAGGGATTGATAAATTCATAGAGATGCAAATAGAGAATTATATAAAATTAACTTCTTAATAGAAATCGAATCAAATTTTGAAAAAAAAAATTGATTAGACTTACTTAAGTAATTGTGGATGAGAAGTAGAGACTATGAGCATTCTTTGTAGTAAATAAAAAATGATCACCCCAAGAAAATCTCAGGCAGACACTCACGATTTTTTATCCAAACAATTAAATTTCAATGCTTAGAGTCCAAAATTTTTTTGACACAAACTAAGAACCTATTACTCTTGAATAAAATCGTGTTAATGATGTATTATAAAACAAATAGAAATATAGAATGAACAAAAAAAAAGAATACAAAAATAAAAGGATAATTTAACTTTCACTTGAGATATATAAAAAAACCTATACATGCCCTCTATTTATAGGGCCTCAACCACCATAGGTTATAAAATTCTAATAAATATAATTAAGGTACCCTATAAATTTTTAGAGGTTACAAGGGTTACAAGAAAATAAATTCTTGGGGGGTTATGGGAGCTATATGGACATCCATTTTACAACACCCCTAAAATAATATAATATACTTTGTAAAAAATTGATATTTTAGTCATTATCTAGCTTGTTGCTATAAGAAATCAACAAGAAAGGAGATAAGGAGGAGAAGGTGGTAGGGGTTTAAAACGATTCACCCTTATAAGGAGATGAGAGAGAGAAGTAATGGAGAGCGCTCATGGTGGGAAAGCTAAGAAATGGGTATGATGGCTAAAGAGTGGAAAAGAGGAATAAACCTAAAAAAACCCATTACCCTAATCTTAAAAATTGTATATTCAATCAACCTTCTCTATAACAATCCCATTTGTCTACCCATATTTTGCATGTTATAGAAATATGACTGTTATGCACATATAACATGTTGTTATAGTTATTATCATTTTTGAATTTTTATCACATAAAGAAAGTGAGAATTATATTCAAAAAAGGAAAGAAAGTGATAATCAAATCAACAAAATTAAAATATGTATAATAGGTGTATGCATTATTGTTTTTATGCATATTTTATTTTACATTTTTTTCACATGATTAATTATAAAGTTTATAAAACTAATAATCAATTAATCAAGATGAGTTATCAAATTAAATTAATTAATTTATCACGAGCTACTAAATTCAAAGAATCAATTTATACGTTTATGATGTTCCAAATTCATAGTAGAATATTTAATTAGGGAACTTAATAATTTCTTGAATTGATATCTTGAATTTCACTCATTGAAGATTACTTTCATTTAATGAAATATGGTTAATAAATTTCTTCATGTGAAATATAATAATTTTATTGAAATAATATTTTAATTATGATCATTTTTATTTAATAAATGATAATTAATAGGGTTGCTTATATGAAATAACTGTAATTTTACTTAAAAATGTAGATCATATGTTGTTATGGATAATTAATTTAATAAAGTACGTACTTCATAACTATAAATGTTGCTATTATAAATGAAAAACTATTATAGAAAATTAAAATAAAACATAAAATTCGGTTATTCTAGAAACTTAGTTGTTATAGCGAAATGTTGTTATAGCGGATGGTTGTTATAGAAAGAGCTGACTATATATAGTGATCCTTGGTGGGACCCACTTCGTGGCCAAGATATTTATATATAACAATTTCCCCCTAGTCTAAGGGAATGTTATAAAGTGACCTTGTGCGAGACGAAAATCTACTTGCATTTCTTTTTACAAAAACCATGTTGATTTACAAGTATTTGGAATTATGTCGACATCGTAGGCATTGAAATTGTTCATAAGTATTTAAATTGTACTAAAGTTGAAGGTAGAGCAAATGTTCAAATTAATCTTTCCTCGAAGGCGATAAAAACCATTCAACATTATGTTGATGTAACAAGGCAAGCTACCATTCGAGAAATGAACCCTTAGTAGAAGGATACCTTAGTAGAAGGATTTTTCCAAGTTCACTAATTTGAAACCTTTTAATGACTAGGTTTAGTCTTTATAATCACTGTATTTTAAGTAGGAAAAATAAAGTTACTTTCACTTAAGGTTTTCTACCTATAACCTTTAGTAAACCCATACAAAGATGAGAAATAAATGATAAAGAATGAATACCTCTCAAAGATTGATTTGCAACAATATAGTCCACTCGAATGATTTTGCACAACTTGAAAGATTGAAACTAATAACTACCCAAGTGTGTGTATGAGAAACTATGAGAAATACAATGAAAGGATTGGAATTATGCATAATAGCCTTTGTAAACTTGTTTCTTGTTTACTTTCGAGTGTCCTTGAAATTTGCGATACCCTCTTGATGATTTGTAGCCATTTGGAGTGGTTAGAGGGAAATTTGAGTCGTTGGAGATATTAATTCGAGCATTAAATGCAATTGTCGGGGTATAAGTATCAGTACCTTGGTTTTTGAGGTTCGATTCCTTCCTTCCGTTGAGCTTGTAAGTATTGCACCAAAAGTGGAATGAGCCCAATACCTTTTTAGTTGGGTTTGGAACCCTGAAAATTTAAAAGCCATTTTGGGACTTGGGGTCCAAACCCTACAAGGCATTGGGTCTGGTACCCCTGTGGCAGAAAGCTCACTACTAACTTGGGTATCAATTCTTTTGCCAAAAGGGTCCACTACCCCTATGGCAAAAAAAGCTTACTGTTAACTGACCACCTCTCCCCTACCCTCGCAAATAGGGGAGAGAAATCAACACTAAAACAACAAGAAAATAATCAGAATATATACTAACATGCGGTATCTGCAAATGTGACAGATCAATTGTAATATTTTTGTACAATGGGGTATAGGAGTACTTCGAGGATCGAACCTACAGGAGTCAACAATTAAGTTGATTCTAGCTAATAACATGCAAATAAAGAGTCTAAACGACTACTTGCTGAATAACATAGTACGACAACCCATAACATTGAGAGTTTTCAAACTAATCTACCAATCAAACAACTAAATGACTAAATTGTAAACTATGCAAAACTATGAAATTAACCAAATAATAATACATGATGGTTGGTTGACTTCAATGTGGTTGATTAATCATTGGATTAGGGAGCAAAAATGCCTAAACTCATAAAATCGTTCAATTTTACCTCTCGGTCTCAATTTTACCAAGTTAGACAAATTTGTCCGATTTATCTCTCGACCTCACCCGACTAACCCGAGACTAAATAATTGATGTCCAATAAGATTACCTCTTGGTCTCGCCCTTAGGGGCATCAATACTATTTTTTATGTCCATTCAATTTAGTCCAATTAATTACAAATTAGTCCCTCACCCAAAAGATTAATGTCACCACATCACCATCAACCAACCCCCTCTAGGGTTTAGTTACCCATACTAAAAACTATGCTAACAAACATGAAGGAAGAAAACATGGCAACCATTAACATAAAGTTTAACAAGAAAATGAAAGTTTAGATTTTTAACCTAGAAAACTTAAAAGAAAAGTAAAGACAAGTATCTAACAACCAAATAATAAACAAAAAAAACTCTAAATATGAAGTTTCTAACAAATGAAAATAAAGGAAACTAAAATAGGATTAATATAATGAGTTAAATGTCGTTACAACTAAAGAAGAGGTACTAAAGGTGCAAATAACCCTAGCTACAGTAATAACTAACTTAACTATCTTCTAAAATGGAAATACAAAGAAAATGAACCTACAACTATGGAAGAAAATAAAAAATGTAAAACCCTAAAAGATGAAGAGAAAACCTAAGAGAAAACTACACTAAACTAAGCTTAATGGTCCTCTTTCTCTCTCCTTAACCAAAATTGATTGTTTTAGGAGCAAATTTTGACCCACAATTGTTGATCAAAATGCCCATGAATGTGTCTTTATGATTGGTGCTTCGGTTAGAAAAAGACTATCCTTGATGTCATTTTTGTCCCCTCACGATATCAGTATCACGATACCCAAGGTAGGATATCATGATATCGTTGTCAATCTTGAAATAGGGTACTCCTTTGCAAGTGGATATCACGATACCCAAAGAGGATATCGCGATGCCACTGTAAGTGGTCTTCATCTCAGGCTTGTTGAGGATATCGTGATTCCTTGACTTTGATATTGCGGTACCCCTTCCTTTGGTAATGTTCTTGCTCGAATTCGGCCACCAACGCATTCCTACAACACTCAATCAATCGTTAAGGCCCCTAATGACACAATTGGCTAATTTGGGTCTTAAAAAGAATAAAAAGAGACATTCACGCGTATTTAATTGGAAAAACTAAAACTAAGCTAAACTACTAAAAAGACATTCAAATTGCTTGAAAATAAACTCATTAAGTGACACGATGAACCTTATTTGACACATCAAATTACAACAGATCATTGACCTAGGTATCACACCTTTTTGGTTGGATATTACACCCTACTTAAAAATACTTAAAAAATTTATTAAAATAAATTTTCAAACTTTTGATTTAACTCTAAGTTTTTAAATGTTTTGGAAATAATTTCTTAAAATATAGCTTATCAAATTTAATTAGGGGATTGTTAATTATATCAAAATATTAGAAAATTAAAACTAACAATATAAAACGAGGAAAATAAAACTACCCACTTGAAGGAAAGAAAAATAAATAGGATGAATCTTAAATAAGTCCTAAAAGAAAGATGGGTAGATACATCAATTGAATTGCAAAATATTTAATATAATTTACTCGGAAGCCCTAGAAGAATTATCACAATATCAGTAAATTTAGAGCTTAGTAAAATAAAGAATATGTGTCTTTTTTTTTTAAATTAGAGTTTTGTGTATTTTTTAAAATATTTAAGGGATTAGATCGATTTCATAAAAAGCTCATCTAGCTAGGTAAACTGGACGAGCTTTCCTTACACGTGTTAGGAAAACTCTCTTAGTTGGACACACTTTCCTTTTAACTTGTAATTTTTGACTTTTTAATACAATTAATTTTTTATTTCATGTTGTTTTAAGCTTTTTTTTCATTCAACCAATCATTTAAGAATAAAGAAAACATTTACCATAAAAATACTAAATCTAATCAATAATATTTAGTATTTTTATGGTAAATATTTTTTTTCTTAAATGATTGGTTGAATAAACAATAAATTAATTTAGGCAACTTTATTAAATATAATTGATTGGATTTAGTATTTTTATGATAAATATTTTTTTAAATGATTGATTGAATAAAAAAGAAACTTAAAACAACATAAAATAAAAAATGAGAGAAAAATCTGGAAAGAGCATATCCAGCTGGACGAACTTTTCTCAAAATTGGTCTATTCCCTTAAATATTTTTAAAAATGGCACAAAATCATAATTTTTTTTAAAAACAACATATATGCCTTATTTTACCCGAGAGTATTGATGTATTTCAAGGTGGAACTCCTATAAATAACTTGAGGATTCTAATAAAAGATTTTATTTTTTTAAAGTCTAAAGATAATTCAATTCCTGGAAAATACAATTTCGAATAAAAAAAAAGATCGTTTTATGATTTGATTTGGGTTTCAGATTGGATTATTTTCAGTATTTTAAAGATTTTTTTAAAATTTTTATATATATATATTTTTAAAAAATGATTATTTTTAGAATTTTAAGATTTTTTTTAAATCTTATAATTCTTGTTGCATTTTTATGATTCAAAAGGTTAATATTTTTTTTTAAAAAAAAGCATCAGATTCTTATGGGATTTTTGGTTTTTCCATAGTCTTATGATTTAATTTTTTTTTTGCATAATTATAATTTTTAAAAAATATTTTATAACTCCAAAACAATTTAATTTTTTATTTTTTAATATTATGATATTTTAAGATTTTTTAATTTATTGTCAAATTAGATATTATCCGTGGCACATCATCATCCTGTCAAGGAATTGGTGACACTTAATGGACAAATGATCAAAATATTAAAAATTAATAAATTTCATGATTATTATGTAATTTTCCATACTTTGATGAAAAAACAAAAAAAAATATTAATATTTAAGTGCTCCTGTAGTTGATCTTTTCATTTTTTTAAAAAAATAGTTATGTTTATTTAAAATAGGATTAGGATTATTATTGATATGTTATTTTTGGTAAAATAAGGTATATATGTCATTTTTTAAAAAATTAGGGTTTATGTTATTTTTAAAAATATTTAGGGGAATAAGTTAATTTCATAAAAAACTCGTTCAGCTGAACGCACTTTCTCTTTTAAGTTGTAATTTTTTTATTTTTTTAATAAATTAATTTTTTATTTCATGTTATTTTAAGCTTCTTTTTTATTCAACTAATCATTTAAGAAAAAAATAGTTACTCTAAAAAAACTAAATCCAATCAATCATATTTATTAAATATTTTATGGTAAATATTTTTTTCATTTATGATTGATTGGATTTAGTGTGTTTATGATAAATATTTTTTTCTTAAATGATTGATTGAATAAAAAAAACTTAAAATAACATGAAATAAAAAATGAAAGTAAAATCTAAAAACGAAATCGATTTATTCCTTTAAATATTAAAAAAAAGCACAAAACTGTTTTTTTTTAAATAATTACATATAGGGAGATTGATTATTAAAACTATTTATACTATTAAATTAGTAGTACTTTTTATACTGGAAACTTTTTCTTGTATATTTAGTCATATATATTATATAAACATTTGTCTTTATTCATTAAATTGTTCTTTTTTCACACTTAAAGAATGTCACGTGGACCAATACAACATTAAAAAGATAATATTAATATATGAGAAAATATTTTGTATATTTTTAGTGAAATTTTTAGATTTCACAAGTAAAATTAAAAATTGATAAGTATCTTATAAAAGTATATTAAAATATTTAAAAAATGATACATGTGACAATTTTTTTAAGACTTTTTGTAAAATAAAAAAAATACATTATCAATATATTAAATATTAATTTTTTATTTATACCTTAAAACATTTCCTTATTTTTTAAATTATATTTTCGACTTTTAACCTAACATAATTATTAAAAAGATATTCTTCTAAATAAAAAACAATTAATATTTTTATGCTAAAATCTCAAACCACATGTACGGTGTATGGCTATAAGAAGAAAATGTATCGAAGGTGACATTTACATAAGTTATTAGTTAAATACATAAAAAGGTAAATATAAAAATAGTCATTTTTATTTGCTTCAGATTACATTTTAGTCATTTATGTTTGAAATATTACATTTTAGTCTCTTATGTTATCATTTTGTTACGAAGTGGTCATTCTGTCGTTAAGCTCTGTTATTTCCCTAACAGCAATCTTACGTGACAGATCAAATAAAATTTAAATATCAATTTGGATGTCCAACTGAATTTTTCTTTTTCAGTTGTAATTAATTTAAAATTTTCAATTAAAATTTATTTATTTCAGTTAAGCATCTATGTTGACCTTTAAAACTCATTTGGACTACCACATAAGATTGTCGTTAAGGAGGTAACGAAGCTTACAGCAGAATGACCATTTCGTAACAAAACAATAATGTAAGCGACTAAAACGTAATATTTCAAACATAAATAATTAAAATTAATCCGAGACAAACAAAAGTAACTATTTTGTAATTTAATCTTTGAATAATTAAAGAAAAAGAAAAACAGGAAAAAGTATATATAAAATATTAATAAGTAATATATTATAAAATAAGGTTAGCTGTTGATAAATAATGTCGGTGCTAATGAGATGATGTATTGCTGAATTTATAAGCTATCATGCCACCAACTTGGTCATCAATTCAACGAAAATAAAATAAAATAAAATCAATTGGTCCCACCAAAGGAGACAAAACAAATGTAGAAGTCAATTAAAATCAACTCAAATTGCAAGTTGGAGCACTTTTTCTTTTTCTTTTTTTTTTCTAAATCACAAAACTACAGCTAAGAATATTATGGGCCATTCTGCATGTGAAATGTGAAACCACATTCCACCCTACCATTTCAATTTTAATTAAATATAAAAGGAACGAAATTAGGTTTTTATTAAGAATATATTGTAGTCGGCAACATTATGGAAATTATAATATGTTTTATAATATACAATAACTGAATGAAAGTGTATTTATTAATATAGTAATTATATTTGTATTTATAAAAAATTGTAATTCTCAAAACGTGTTTATCTGATAGAGTATAATTACATCGTAATTTCTCATGTTATATTTGCTAGTACAAATTATAATTACACAATTACATAAATTATATTTTAAAAAATATTAATTACTATAAAAAATTATTAGTATGATAAAATATTATTTTTATAAAAATAAATAAATTATTTTTAGAATTTGTAATATAAGAATTTTTTTGTCATAATTATCTCAAATACTCACACACATTCATGTTTATAATATAATTTGTATAACTTATATGAAAAAAATTAAAATTAAATTTGAGTGCAATTACCTATATAATTATTTCAATTCTCATCTTCCTGAAAATTAAAAAAATGTAATTGAAATACTTCGATTACAACTAATTCAATAAGATCTACCGATTATAATAATTACCAAAATATCACCTTTATATAATTATAAATAATTACACTTAATTAATTATTAAATAACTTTTCAAACACTTTTTAAATAATTGAATATATTATTTGTTTAAATAATTGAATATATTATTTGTTTCTACCTATATGTGTTAAGAATTTTCTTTTATTTATTTTTTACTTTGCTCTTGTCTTGCCTTAATGAGATCGAGCAGTGCGATGCACCAGTGAAAATACTGCACCGTCATCATTGCAGATCAAATAATAATAATAATAAGGTAAATTACACTCAAAGGTACTAAAACTATTAGTAATTTTATATTTTGGTTATTCTAATTCAAAAAATTACAAAATTATAATAACTATTCGAAAGTTTTCATTTTAGTTATGGGTTATTAAAATCATTGTTATATGGTCATGTTTTACCCGCACAATCGAAAGTTCTCATTCATTTCTCTTCTGCAATTCACTTTTTCATGAAATAATCTTGAACGTAACGAATCTGTGAATCAAAATCTAAACAACTTTCTTCTCCGATCTCTGACTTTGATTGTCGAATCGACTTGGATCTAAAATATATTTTCTACTTGTCAATGGGTACTGATTTACTGCACCGATCATCGAATTGTCTCTTGGAGCTCACTAGTTGGACTTTATAAAAAAACTTAACATCCTGGTGGCATAAATAAAAACTTTCAAATATTTCAGTGACCTTTTGTAATTTTTTGAAGTTAAGCAACCAAAAGTAAACTTACTAAGAATTTTAGCGATCTTGGGTGTAGTTTATCCTAATAGTAATAAATTGAAAGGATGATATGTATCTATTTTTTTATATATTTAAATTTTATTTTTATTTAGAACACAGTTGAAAAATTATCCAATAATTAGATTTGAGTGTAATTATTTGTAATTACACACTTGTTACATGTTCAGGTAACTATTGTAACTACTCTCCAATTTTTAGGGGAAGTATGAGAATTGTAATAATTAGCAGGTAATTACAAACAATTACACTTAAATTTAATTGCTTTCCAAACATACTCATATATAATTTAAGTCTAAAAGGTTTTTTATACAATAATAATATTTTAATTTTATAATATATTTTTTAATTTTTAAATATAATTATATGTTATTTTATTAATTTTTTAAATAACTTGAAAATTCTATTTATTAAACATAATTTATACATTTGAGCCTACTAAAAAATTAACTAAATTACATAGTTTTTGTTATAAATTATTTATAATAAATTTAATAAGATTACATAATATTTATTATTAATTATTTATAGTTAGTAAAGGATAATGAGTATATGTTTGACGTAAGAGAGAGAATAATTCAATAAATATGAAATGTTAGAGTAATAAAATAAAATTACGTAGGATTTTTATTTTTCTCTTTAATTTTATTTATAAGCTTACTATCGGATACTTTTTTTGGACTAACGATATATATATATATGATGGTTCGATTTTAGGGTTTTTTTTGTGAAAGAAATAAAAATCAAAAGTTAAACATTAAGTGTAATACATTGGTCCTCTATCAATTTTAACTCCGTTCTTCTATAAAAGATTATCTTAACAATTCGATATGCGATTTTATTCTCTTCTAGAAGAATATGTTAGATACTCCACCAACTTTGAAGTTTTAACAACAAATGAATTCTTCTTATCGAGGCGAAATTGGAAGTGACTCGATCTCCATTTTGAATGATATTAATTGCTTCAAGACTATCAATCTGAATTAATACTCTTTCAAATCTTCGATCAAGAACGAGTTTCAATCCGTCTAGAATTCCCCAAAGCTTAGAATCAAGAACAACATAATTACCCAAATACCTAGTAAAGCCAATTATCCATCTCCCATTATGATCCCGCAAAAACCTTTCAGTTGCAACAAACGTGTCCTTTACTCTAATTGAGCCATTTGTGTTTATTCTTACCCAAGTATTAGTCAAAGAAACATGGGATTTTAGGTTTTTTTATTTGTGTAAAGAATATTTTTCTCAAATATTATTGATATTTTAATAATAATTAATATCTTTTAAGTATTTAAAATTATTTTGATGTGTAATCACAATTTATACTATCGAATATAACATTAAAAATTACATTATCATTACATTTTATGAGTCAAACACGTCTAAAAATTTAATTTTTTTATAATTATCATCTAATAATTATACTTTTATCTAATTAGTTTATGGTATCTAAACACATCCAATATTTACACTCAAATGTCACATCACATTGTCTGTGGGTGAAATAATCTTGTAACGGACGAAGGAAGATTTATGGGATGAAAGAATATTTGTATTGAGTAATTTAAGATCACCAAAAACCTATTCAAATTCATAATACAAATTAACCAAATTCACGTATATAGAAACAACAAAAATCTATTTTCCAAAAAAAAAAACAACAAAAATCTTTTCAAAATCATAATACCAATTAACAAATTTCATTTGCAATATAATGCTGCTAATTTCCATTATTTATAAGTATACTTATTTATGGGTTGGATCATCCGTCAAGGTCCGAAGGTTCGTTTGAATTTTGAGATGGTTTAGATAAAAATATTAAGCCCAAAAAAATGGGCTTGGGCAAAAAGATTTGGCCTGTTTAAAATATCAGTTCGGCTCGGGTTTGATCATTTATGGCCTGAGCATGATCTAACCCGTTTTAAGTTTATGATACTTTATATTATGTTATTTTTATATATTGTATAATTTAGAACACATTAAAAAAATAAATCTATATTAAATATATAATACTACTTTAATGTAAACATTAAATAATGTTAAGATGAGTATATAAAAAATGTTTAAAATAATTAAATATTAAAATAAAATAAATATTTTTAAAAAAATTTAAAAAATAATATGGGCGGATCTAAAATAAATTTGGGTTAATCTTTTATAAATATAGGCATGTTTGGATAAAATTTTAGGTTCAAATTTTTAGTTGGACTAAACTGAATTTGGACAAGTATAAATTATGTTAATATCATGCTTAAACATAATCTAAACCTGATCCGACCCATAAACACTTCTATCTATAATATATAGCTAACAATAAAGTTGTCCCAAATGAATTAGGACGCTGAATTTAGATTTTAGGGTAAGGACATTAATTAAGAGAGAAATAAGCTTTTTAAAATTAAATTGGTGGTCAAACACCATTTCGATTGCTTAATTAAAAAGTATTAAAATTTTATGAAAATAAAAAATAGAAAAAGTAGTTCAACCATCGATTTAATTAATTTTTAGTTCGATTCAATCAATTCGTATTGATTTACAAGTCAATCCTCTCAATCTCTTGTTTCAATAAATAAAAAATGTATAAAATTATTAAATATTAAAATAAAAAAATTAAATTAAAATTGTTTTTAAAAATTAATAATAATATGGATGAGCCTAAAATGGACTTGGTTAATCTTTTGTAAATATTGGTGGATTTGGACAAAATTTTAAATTTAGATTTCGGGCTTAATCGGACTTGAACAAACATAAAATATATTAATATAATACTTAAATCCAACCCGATCCAGCTCATGAACACCTCTAGTAATAATAAATATATTACGGACATTATAATTTATCTTGTCATATATTACATTTTATTATGGATGTCATTATAAAATTATAGAAAATTATATTATATTTATTATTTATGTTTAATTAAACATAGACACTTTATAAAAATTATATTTATATAAATATGGTGGTTATGAATATAATTAACAATTTAATACTATATTAATTTAACTGAGTTTAGTCATATGCAAATTTTCGATAATATTTTTTATTATTAGTTTAATTTCGAGCGTAAGTGAATAATCGTCTAGATGAATGGGCCAACCCTGTGGATTATGATTTTATTAATTTAAAATTGATTGCATTCCTTTAATTTTGTTATCATTATTTATTTAAATTATGTAACATGACGTATGGTTGTGTTTAGAAGTGCTCATGGGTTGGATCAGATTTGGTTCGAGTCGGATTTAAACATGATATTAACATATTTTATATTTGTTCAAACCTGATCCGACCTGAAATATGGACTTAAAATTTTGTCCAAACTTGCCTATATTTGTAAAAGACTAATACAAGCCCATTTTAAGTCCGCCTATATTATTTTTTAAAATTTTAAAAAATATTTATATTATATTATTTTAATTTAATAATTTTATATATTTTTTATTTATTGAAATTTTTTATATAGTCATTTTAATATTGTTTTAATTTTTACATCAGAATAGTATTATTTATTTAGTATAGATATATTTTTTAATGTGTTATAAATTACATAATATATAAAAATGACATAATATAAAGTATTATAAACTTAAAAAACCTTGAATGTTCAAGCCCGAGCCTAACATATATTTTTAATGAGCCTATTTTTTTTTACTCAAGACCATTTTTGAGCTTAATATTTTTTCAAACTCTTTAAAATTTCGAACGAACTTTCGGGCCTGAATGTGTAGCTCGACTCATGAACAGGTCTAATTGCGTTACAAGGGAAATGAAATTTAATTTTTGGGTTCCAAGGTGGTCATGGACCGGTTAGTTATTTGAAGAGTAGTTAGTCCAACTAAATCTTACTTGTTAACTAACTAGTTTAGTTGTAATAGAAAGTTGGTGGGGCATGTAATAATGATCTTGGGAATTAATGGGATGCATGAAATTCCATTGGGGAAAGGAAGTCGGTCGTAAGTAAGAAACAAAAAAAAAAAAAAAAGAAGAAGAAGAAGAAATGTCTGCAAAAATCTTTACTTCATTCTGCTTGGGAGAGGAAGGGTAAGCTACTGGCATGCGATTTTGAGGTCCGACTGTTTCCAGCAAAAAACTGCTAAGGGAGACGAGCAAGGTAACAACAAGGAAGGGAAAGGAGCTCGCATAAAGCTAGGCCCGGTGTGGAAATCTCGGTAAGTTCATTTCATTCCTCGTCCTCGTTAATTTGCGGATTCCTTTCGGCTGGTACGTGTGTTAAATTGAATGAAAACTATGGTGATTACCATCTCCATGAGATGAGATTTGTATAAAGAAATACGGCTCTTATTTAGAAAAATATAATAAATTATCAGGATTAGATACTGAAATTATAGATACTATAGAAAATAGAATAAATTTTGCAAAAGAAAGAATAACTAATCATTGTTTACAAATTAAGACTGTTAAACAAGTCAAGCATAAATTAACTAATCAATACTGTACAAAAATATTAGAAAATGAATGAGAATTTGGATGTAAACAAGTGCGTCCTAATAATAGAAAATAAAAAATAAAAAATATAAGTTTATTAAATGGAGACCATGGAATAAAAAAAACTATAATAATAAAAAGAAAAGATAATTTGTTAGGAAAAAAAATCCTAAAAGAACTAAAAAACAAATATGTAAATGTTTTATATGTGATGAAGAAGGACATATAGCACCAAATTGTCCTAATAAAGGAAAAAGTGCTAAGAAAATGATTAAAACTCTTGAAGAAGAAAATCTAGAAATATGTTTCGAAGAGGAAATAAATCCTGAAGAAGAAATATTATATGAATTAATATCAGAAACAAAATCTAATACAGATGAAGAAGAATATATTTTTATGATTAATATAGGAAGTAGTTCTAATAAACAATTAGAAGAAATTCCTAAAACTGAACAACAGGATATAAAACTAAAAAATTTAATCAGAGAAAAACAAGACTTTTCTGATGAAATGATAGAAAAAATAAATAAAAATCATATTTCTAAAGAAGAAATATATAAAATATCTAAATTTAAAATTTGGACTCAAAGACATATAGAGAAAATAAGTGGAAATACAGTTGGTAAAGATACAATAGGAAGATTAACAGAAATCCCGTTATTTACTAAAGAAAAAATTAAGAGGATAAAAAAAAATACTCTCAAGTTAGATGTATACATTTAGGAATTATAATGATAACTATAAAAGCATTATTTAGAAGAGGTCATGATATACCTATAATAGCTGTTTTATTAGATAAAAGATTTGAAAATCTAGTAAAAGCACTCATTGGAGGAATTCAATCAAATTTACATGCAGGAGTAATAGGATTTAAAGTAAAATAAAATTAATTTATATCTATTACAGATCCTTTAATAGAAGAATGTTTATGTTTTAGAATTCAGAGAAAAAATTCTGAAATTAATGATTTAGCAGAAGATCTAGCAATCAGTTGGACTTCTATTAACGAATATACTAATACAGCAGAAGTAGAAATAAAAGAAGTAAATAATAAGATAATTGAACTTTTTGAACCTAATAAATTTACTACAGAAATACAATCAAAATTATTACATTTAAGTGACTTATCCATACCAAGAGATTGAATTATAGGAAATATTAATAGTCCTAGTACATCTAAGCCAGTATGTACTATAAAATATATAGCATCAAGAGATAAATTATATTTTAAAAACAATACAATTACAGATACTAATAATAAATTAGTTCTACCCTCAAATACTCAAATAGAGGATGAAGAAGAAAATTCAGATCATAATTCTTTTACACCCATAGGAATGAAAACAGTTCATATTCCTATATTTCCTACAAAATCCATTGTAAATTCTAAAAATACTAGAATGGAGGAAATACAATCTTCAATAATAATTCAACAAATGAAAATTGGAAAAGGTGATGTTATTACGTTCTCTAATTTTCAATCTAGAAAATATTATACATATATTAAAGTTACATTTCAATTCAGAGAATATAAAACATATTTTTTACATGCTTTGCTTGATACTGGAGCTACGACCAGTAGTTGTAGAAAAAATGTCATTCCTGTAGAAAAATAGGAATCAATGAAGCATCCAATTAGAGCAATAGGAATTGATGGTAATGAAACCATAATTCAATATAAAGCTAGGAATATACCAATCTACATAAACAATGTAAGATTTGTAGTACCAAAATTATTATGTTTTCCGGCTATGCATGGAGATATATTGTTAGAAAATAATTTTATATATCAACATTTACCATTTGCTATTGATAAAAATAGAATTATGTTATCTATAGAAAAAACTTCTATAGAAATACCATTAGTAGAAAACCATAAATTTGTGTGTGATAAAAATTTTGCACCACCAAGAAAAGAACAAATAAACCAAATAGAAACAAATCATTGGTTATTTAAAATATTAGAAAATAATTTTAGTGAAGAACCATTAAAATTATGGCAAAATAGTCCTAGATATTGTGAAATAAAATTAGAAAATCCCAATAAAATTATTAGAGTAAAACCCATGATCTATACTAAACAAGATATAGATGAATTTGATGTTCAAATTAAAGAATTATTAGAAAAAAGATTAATATAAGAAACTAATAGTCCACATTCTAGTCTAGCTTTTATGGTAAGAAAACATGCAGAAATAAAAAGAGTAAAAGCTAGAATGATAATTAATTATAAAAGATTAAATCAAAATATTATTTTTGATGGATATTTCATACCAAGAAAAGATGTTTTAATTAATCAGGCAAAACATGCCAAATATTTTAGTAAGTTTGACTGTAAATCAGGCTTTTGGCAAATCATCCTAAAAGAAGAATCTAGACCTTTGACAACATTTAGTGCACCTAATGGACACTACCAATGGAAGGTAATGTCATTTGGATTATGTAATGCACCCCAAATATTTCAAAGATGGATGGATTCTATATTTAGTAAATATAAAAAATTTTGTATAGTATATATTGATGATATTTTAATATTTTCAGATACATTAGACCTAAACATTTAAATATTATTTCTCAAGAATTCATAAAACATGAAATTATATTAAGTCCTAAGAAAATAGAGCTAGAAAAAACTGAAATAGAATTTTTAGGATTAAAATTATCTAATGATGGTCTTAAACTACAATATCATATCATAGTTAAAATAAAAGAATCCCCTAAAAAGATTGAAGATAAAAAACAACTTCAACAATTTTTAGTAATAATAAATTACGGTAAGAATTTCTTTCCAGACTTATCAAAAAAGATACGTATGTTATATGACAAATTAAAAAAGGATAAAACTTTTAGTAGGTCTAATACAGATTCAGAAATTATAAGAAAATTAAAATCTGAAATAAATCAGATTCCTAAAGTCTATTTACCTAAACAAGGTGATAAATTAATTCTAGAAACAGATGCCTCTCAAAATCATTGGGGATGTATATTAAAAGCAGAAACTAAAAATAATAAAGAATTAATATGTGGATATAGTTTAGGAAAATTTAAACCAAATGAAATTAAATATGTCATATTTGAAAAAGAACTATTAGCTATAAAAAAGGGAATAAAAAATTTTCTTATTTATTTAGTACCTGAAAAATTTATCATAAAAACTGATAATCAGGCCGTTAAACAGTTTCTTACTAATAAAAATTTAGAAACTATCCCAAGAAGAATAAGATGGTATAATGAATTATGTACAATTAATTTTGAAGTTTTATATGTAAAAAGCACTGACAATATTATTGCTGATTATCTTAGCAAGCCTTATGGATAAAGGTAAAAAACCTTTAGAAAAAGTCGGAGAATGGACAATTGTTCGCAAAAAGCGACATGATTTCAATCCATGAAATCCTTGTCTAGGTTTTATCAGAATACCTTCTCAAACACCATTTTATCCTAACCAAGGATATTATATTCCATACCCAGTCCAAACCCAAACATATACACCACAGGTAAACTACTTACCTTGGACCCAAGATCCAAACATTGCATATCAAATCAATTATGCAGAAGTAATTAAAAATGCAGAAAAATTTTGTGTGAAAGAAAATTTGTTGAAAACACAACAAATGAATGAGGTTAAAGATTTTTATAATCCTGGTTTACCACCAGAGATATATAATATTATTAATGAAATATGGAAAAGTCATATTACAGAGCAAAGAGTAAATTTTAGGAGAGCTCTTACTAAGCTTTCTCAATTTTTAGTTGAAAAAAATAACTAAAGAACAAAAATGTCATAATTTATTACTAAAATCTATTTTATATAGAGAATGAGATGATTTTGATATAAGATAATTAGACCTAAAGGAGATAAACAATCTTCTTGACACGGTTCAATATTTTAAAGACATAGGAACTAATAATTCAGTTCTTAATAAACTATTTAAATTATGTCTTTATAATAAATCTCAATTTATTTTAGCAATAGAAATATTTGCAAAAATAAATAGGATTATCTGCAAACAGCAGGATCTATCTCAAAAATCTTTTTCTGAATATTTTTACCAATCCTTTGTTTTTACAAATATTTTGGGAGAAAAATTCCCTGCTATAAAATTCAGACTTGATCATGAACTATTTGATATAACAAGTATTGAATGGGGTTTTGTAAAAGAACTTACGGTACAAAATCTTTCTTTTCGTTTAACCAAAGGTTTTCCATCTTTTATAAAAACAATACTAATTAAGCAGACTCAAGATCAAGATTATATAAAATATTTTCATATAAATATTCACAGCCTAATTGGTATTGTTGAAAAAGAAAAATTTTAACAGCCATATCAAATATGAGATTTTAAAATTGTGCTTGGAGGACCCCTACTCTCAGCAGCAAATGAGGACAAAGGGCACTTGACAAAAGTCATTGACAAGTGTCAGAATAATTTTCTTTATTATCAAGTCCAAGCAGGAATTGATCTTATCGTCAATGACATTTTAACAAAAACGACATATCACTTCTGGACAGACGGAAGACGAATAGTTGCATATGATTATTGTTATGGCAATCGAAATCGGAGCGATGAGCCAGATGAACAAACTATTCAGCTATTAAAAAAGATATCTGATATGGAAATTGATGACTACCCACCAAAAATTATTGAAAGCATCAAGAGCACATGGAAAAATTGGAATTCACCCCGAATTTCCAATCAGTCATTAAACCTGGATGAATTTGAAGAAATGAATCTTGACAATATCTAGGAAGACTAAAAGACAAAACACTTGGAAGCCACCAAGATAGAAAATGTGCCAGAAGAAGAAAAATTAAGGCACTATGGAAAGACAAGACATTAAAAAGATATCAGAAGAAGAATTACGGCAACACTTGGTAAAAATCTACCATATGCCAACAAAATATCATCTACAGGTGTCAATTTCAAAAAGATGAAGTGACAACATCCTTATCTCTATTTGTCAACTTCAAAAAGATGAAGAGACTTCATACTTATCCCTACGAGTACGTGTCAGCTCCAAAGAGAGGAAGAGATGGGATACTTATCCCGACACTGTTCGGACTTCAAATTTTATGTAAAGAAGTTATTAAATTTTTCCTATAAAAGGGAAGGTTTGAGCCTAAACAAGGCATTCGGAATTCATTCGAAAAATCATTCAAATCTTTCTTAGTTACTTTTCTCTAGAGTTTCTCTGTAAAGTTTTCATTTTTAAATACCCTTGTATTATAGTCTCCCTGACTTCCGCTACCGATACCCCTTCCCCCTGTAACTGGTATCTGAGCTTCAGTGTTTCGTTTTCTAGAGGAATAATATCATAATATTGTTGTAAGTTCTATCTTTTATATTCAACTTTAGTTACTTTCATGATTGTTTTCCCATATATCTATTATTCTGTCTTACTATTGCCTGTTTATCTTAAAACCCATATATCTGTTATTCTGCCAAGTATTCAAATTGAACTATTAGTGGCTGACCTTGCATTAAATGGTGTCATTGTAATGAAGTTGAAGTTGAAAGTAGTTGTTTTTAAAGCAGCCGAATGGTGGTGAGCATTGGGCTGATTTAATGCTGGAATTTATCACCTAAACAGTTAAATGTTGTGCTGAGAAAATGCTGAAAATAACGGTGTCCTTAAGATGAAATTGAAGAATTTTAATGGCTGAAATTTTGGTGTTTTGGTGTCATAATTCAGGTGTGAACTGATATGAATTATGTGGTTTTAAAGCATAAGTTAAAGTGAATTCAATGTTGCGATTAAGCTGTCCAAAGATGTGATAAGTTGCTGCTGCACATTGTTGATTATTACAGCATCTAAATTGTTGGAAAGTTGAATAATGGCTGCTGATTATTTAAGGTTAATGTTCAAAATTTACCTTGTTGGTAGCATTAATTACTGCCTGTTTATGCTGCCAGAATGTGGCATGGATGCTGTCCGAATTTTTACACCAAATAAGTATAATACACATTATTTAAAAACTAAACTCAAAATATGATATTATATACACCAAACAAAACTCATAAACATTAAATAATTAAATTTATAAAATTAGTCTAAATCTGATTAAAATCTGTTTAAAAAATTGTGGATGTTGCTATGCATTGCGAGTTCCCTTTGTTTGGGATATATATATTTTATTTATCTTTTGACTCATTTGGTTTTTTTTTCTTTTTGATGAATTATAAAGGGAGGACAACGCCCTAACAATAACGTGACTAGCGCAACTCGAACTTAGACTACACCTGGAGCAATGAACACCCTTAACCATTAGACTAACACATGGAATTCGACTCATTTGGTTCTTTAAGTTCTGAATACTTACCTTCTTTTGTTTTTGAAACATCATTATTTTCTGTTGGAATTTTTGAATATTAGTGGCTTGTAGAGACATACCTTAATATTGTGATTGTTTAAGATGAGGTTTTGGTTGATACTACAAACTATACTAAGGCTTCGCTCCATAACTAAAATTTGGGTGATCATTTCTGGGTTGGTTTTGGAGAATTTTCAATAGCATCAATTTTTACTGAAGAGTCGTCTTGAAACATTAAGCATGTATCCACCGGATGGTAAAGAATAGCACAGATGCCACAGACCCTAGCTTGTGGCATCAATAATCTTCCTCTCTATACGAAGTAACAGGGACAGAGCTAGAAAATATTTTTTAAGAGGTCGAAATTAAATTGTAATTTTTAAAAAATTAAATAAAAATTTTATCAATTTTAGAGGGGATCAAAGTGTAATTTTATCTTTACTAATTTAAATTTTAAAAATTTTCAAAGACTTAAATGAAAATTATTCAATTTTAAGAGGGGTCGAGATACCTACCAACCCCTGGATTCGCCCCTAAGAAGTAAGCTTTTGAAAAAATATGGATTAAGGGATTGTGTGATAATTCCATGTTGTAGATAGCTTGCATGCATATTTTTGAATTGCTCCCAATATTCAAAAAATTATTCATACAATTAATGGCGTATTTGGGAGGTCTGATAGGGTTTCGACCCTCTAAAATGAAAAATTGATCACTTAGACTATTTAAAAATTTTGAAATTTTAAATTAATAAAGATAAAATTATAGTTTGACTTATCTAAAAATGATAAAAATTTGATTTAAACTTTTAAAATTATAAAAATATAAACTATTAAAAATTAAAAATTAATTTCAATCTTCTAAAAATATTTTTTAACTTCATCCCTGCATACAATGATTCCGATCCCTTTTTTTTGATGCCACAAATCTTCCTTTGGATCTCGGTAACTCAAGATGTTGGGAAAAACTTGTCAATAAATTATTGGGCCAAGCTTTCAAAGCATTGGATCGAGACACTGTGATTTGCATTAAACAGCCCTTGGTTTTGGGCATTAATGATTCGACCCAAATCCCGTTAATACCCAATAGGCCTTCAGGCTTTCCCCAGACCGTCATTATAAGGAAAAAAAACAGGATAAAAGCTCATGAATCAGAGGACCCGTCCCTACGACTCTCAATTACGCCTTTAAGTACCTACAGATGTTGGAAAACAAAAATGCTCTCAATAGTCTCAAAAAATTCAATCAAAATCAAAGGATCAACCATTTAGGGGGTGGCAGAGTCCGAACTCTTAAAATGGAAAATTTTATATTTAGGTCCTCTAAAATTTTTAAAATTTTAAATTAATAAAAGTAAAATTACACTTTGACCCTTTTAAAATGATAAAATTTTAATTTAATTTTTTTAAAATTTTATTTTTACTATAATAAAAATTACAATTTAATTTCACCTATAATATTTTTTTTGACTTCACACCTGCCACTTCTAGTCATTTCAAAATGAGAAAAGAAATTCAAAGGAAAAAAGCAGGTGATAATGTTCTAAGTTGACATCCTTCTGTGGTTAATTCTAATTAATTTTAGACATAGACACTACTAATTTTGTTTCTTTATTAGAAGATATTAAAATACAAGTTGAAAGATAAATTATTAGGAAACATTTGGCATGAAATCAAAAAGTGACATATAAGACTTTTTAGAGTTTAAGATTAGTTTTATTTTAGTAGTTTTTTATTTTATTTTTAATTTGTAAACATATCTTATTAGGAGTAAGTGGTGACACTAGGGTTGGTAGGGGTTTCGATCCCCTAAAATAAAATTTTTTTCATTACTCTTTTAAAAATTTTAAAATTATGAATTAGTAAAAATGAAATTACACTTTGACTCCTCCCTAAAATTATAAAAATTTAATTTAATTCTTTAAAAATTATAAAGATATAGTCTATTAAATTGGGGAAATTATATTTTTTCTATCGTAAAAATTATAATTTAATTTTTTCTCTTAAAAAATTTTCTGATTTCGGAGTTTAATTGGTACTAAATTTATCTTTTTAATTAGTTATGTAATATTAAAATTTATCTACAAGAATTAAATTGAAGTAAACATATTTTCTCCAATTTTTAAGGGGGGCAATAGTCGAACAAAGAAAAGAACGACTTATCATTTGGTTTTAAGGAGTAGACGCGCTCCATTGTTTGAGGGATTCTTTCTTTTCCGATTCTAAATTAATAATTTTTTTTAATTTTCCATTGTTATTCTTTTATTATGAGCAACTAAATTTTATTCTACCCAAGAGTCAACAAAAATTCGATGTTTAAATTGTGAGATCTCAAATCTTATTTTGTCCCTTTTGTAATGCCTTAAAAATTTTGATATTTCACGTGGTTTAATTTCGAGCTAAAATATCTAGAAATTATGAGTAAATTTATGGAACGATCCAAATAAAGAATTTTATGATAGGAATTTGATATTAGGAAGGAAATATGATAAAAATGATGAAATCATAAATTTTGAAGAGTATGAGGATTAATGTAGAAAATTGACCAAAAAAGAAAATATGAATTATGATTTATTAATTGACATGGAATGATTTGGAAAGGTACTTGGTGAGAGGAAATTACTTTTGAGACTAAATTAGAAAAAAAATGAATAGTATAAGGATTAAATTGTACATTTTCATTTTGGATCGGAGAAGAGTTAAAGTGTAATTTTTACTACTTATGGAATGATATTTAAGATTTATGATGAATTGTGGGCATGAGATGTTCTAAGTATCGAATTCTGAGAAGAAATCACTAAAAAGGACAAAAAGGTGCTAAATAGTAATTTTACCTTAAAAAGATAATTTGGTCAATTCCCGAGAATTTTATGATGTAAATAATATTTAAATATGATATTTGATATCCAAAATTATTTTGGACCGTTAGAATCTTGTATTAAAAGTTTATGCCACAATTTGACAAAATTTGGACATTTAACACATGGATTTTGGCCTTAGGCCCATTAAAGCTTTAGGTTCATTTAACACAAGTGTCGATACAAACTTAAAATACGGAAATGACTGTAAGATTTATAGAAATATTTTGTAAATACTTATCTTATGATTAATTGACTTCATTTGAAACTATATTGAGTATAATATTGTAAATTTATATTTGTATGTTTGTCAAATGTGGTTTTGGACAGGTAAGGTCGATTATGTCAAATGATGTTAAAATTTTGATTATTGGCATGAAAATGACTTTGAGAAAGAACCTTGTAAGATATCTCCTTGTGGAGATGAAAATGAAAGCTTGAAAATCTTGTGTAGTGGTATAATTCCATGATTTAAATTATAGAATTATATTATAGTGCTTTATGCCATGAATATTGATGCTAAATTGTAATTTGATTTGATACATGATTTTACTGATATTCTAAAAATCGAGAAACAAGACTTTGGTATCTTAGATAAATAATTAGGATATGATTGGCAAGCCAATAAATGACTCCTGTTTTGTACTCCGATACTCCTATTATAGTAGTTTGGTGCTCTAGTTTTTGGCACTTCGGTGCGATCCTGATTGGTCTTCGGACTCTTGCGCTTCATCACTCCTATTATTGTAGTTTGAAATAACTTATCTTAGTATCCCTTTTTTTTATATAGGCTTACTAAGGGTTGAACTTAAGCCGATTTTGTCATTGTATGAGTGAATTCTTGAAATTGTTAGATGTTATTAATGTCATTTTTAAATGCTTTATAACCCATTGTACAATGTCCAAATTTCCATTTAAAAAAGGTATCAATTGTAAAGAATGTAATGGAAAGTAAGCCTTCAAGAAAGTGGTGTAATAAAAAATCTAAACAAATTGTGGTCTAATTGAAACTCTTAATGTGTTGTTAAGGAATGTTAATAATTGTGTAAGTTCTTAGGGATGAAAATTGAAATTGAAAGGTAAGATTCATAAATGGATCAAATAAGAGCACGAGGTTTGAAGAAGAGTTAAGATATATGACCTAAAAGTACAAGTGGCACTCCATCAGAAAAAAAACTTCGAAAATTTAGTTGAAAAGACCAAAATCCTAGAGAAGATTAAACGCACAGAGCAAGAAAAGAAGCAGAAGGCTCCAAACTAAAGGGATTCCGTTTTAAACAACTCGAACCAAAGACCTATAAAAAGGGCTACGTCGCAACCTAAATCCACTGAAGAACGTGCCTAGACGTTATCTCTTAAAAAATCACTCATACTAATAATTGGGTTTTAAAAATAAAATCCCATAAATCATTATCATTTCTATTTAGAAATCAAATCTTAAGTTCTTAGGAAAATATCAAAATTTAAAATAAATTACCGCAATGAAAAACTCATTTACTTAAATTTCGTAAAATCATAGAATTTAGATAATATATGTCACTTTAAAATTCAAATAATCACTTAAAACAAAATCCAATGATTGAGGCTTATATCCTCACTTATTCAAAACATAATCAAATCACATAAAATCATGTAGAAATAAACTCAAGTAAATCATAATCCAAAACATCCCAAAATTAAAATTTAGATTCAAAATCCCAACAATAATAATCCAGATAAATCACGCTTATTATAATGTCTAATGCCATTATTCATGAAAACATTTTCATTACTGAGAGTCCACTTCAAGAATCTGAATCCGAGCACTAATCACGAGGATTTCTTGAAACACATTAAATTAACGTGGGTGAGCTTTTGAAGTCTCAGTGTGAGATTTTCACTATAATCACATAAACACATATATAGCAATAAACACATATAATATTCACATCAAATTCCACATATATAACAAACTTTCACATTTTTCACATAACATTATTATCATAGATTTTATCACTGATGTTATGCATGATCATCTCAATGCACATTTTGAAATCGATACACGCTTTATAAAAATTCCTACCCATCTCCGCTACACACCAATACTAAGTTCCCCAAAAGTTGTCCATCCAAACATAGCCAGATTTTGTGGACAAACCACCACATATTTACCGTAGAATGGTAACATAGCACTTTGTGAATAAATCACCACATATTTGTTGAAACGACCACTTAGTCAAATGATCAGTTTTGTGGACAAAACACCACATATTTGCCAATAATGGCCACATAGTTTTGCAGATAAACTGCCACATAGTTTTGCAGATAAACTGCCACATATTTGCTAATGATGGTCACATCTTCCTCCTTTCACAAATCCCACCCCATGCATGCGATATGGTCATTTTAACACTTTTAGCGTTTTTCATGCTTACATATCACTTGTCACGTATTTCATATTTTAGCATGTCTCATGCTCACATATCACATATAACGATTTCCACATTTTAGCATGTGTTATGTTCACATATCACATTTCACTTAGGCATGCTTTAACATAAATATCATATATTAAAACATGGATCTCAATGTACACATATACAAATATCACACTTGAATATTAACAAATTGATCTAGCCATAATCATATAACATGAGATGAAATCACACATCATATGTCACATAACATTATCATAGATCGCATAACACTTATAATAGATCACATAACACATATCACGATTTTCACACCAATGATACTTAGATCACTTACTTGGTCTCCTTAACACATTTTTGAGTTTTTTAACTCCACACGAGCACTTATGTAATCACACATAACATTTATTTTATTTAATTAAAACACTTAAAGGATTTAAGGCATAAACTAGATCTCACACCTTTAAAACCGTTTGCTCCTTTGATATAATCCTTAAGCACTTAGTTTTAATCGTGATCTAAACATAACCTTTTCGTGTTAGTCACGATCTATACGAATAATACACTTAATATGAAACCTTAGAATAGATCTAACGCTTACCATTTAATTTCCAATGTTCGGATTCGTACTCTCACGTAATCACTATTGGTTCATCAGAGGTTGATCATTCGATCCTTCATCATGACACAAGATCGGTTTAGAATATATCTTATTTTAGGAATAACACAAATAAAATCAAACTCAATAAGGCCTATACCATTTGACCATAGAGGAAAATATTGAGAGAAGGTGTGTTTTACGACACTTCCAAACACTTACTCTTGGTTCGATTCAAAATGAGCGAAAGAACGAGATTAGAAAAGAGATAGTCAATTGATTGATCTACAAATAATTGAATAATAAAAACAAGAGATGGATCTTTAGTCCATTGAAGAATCAAAAAAAGAGAAAAGAAATCAAAAGGAAGAAAAATGGTCACCACGGTGGTCGCGACAGCTGTTCGCGATGGCGGCTCATGATGATGGTCCGATTAGGGAGACGCGGTGGTGTGATTATCTCACAAAGGGAGGAGGTTTAGTCACTTTTAAAAGAAAGGAGAGGAGAATAGAAGAGAAAGAAGAAAGATCAAGAAAGGTGGAGGTGTTCGTGGTGGTTCGCAATGGTGGCACGTGAGAGTGATGGTCAGTTGCTTTTTGGCGGTTGGGTGGCCTCAAGGTGGTGGTGGAAGCTTGATTTATGGTGGTTAAATGCCGAAAATACAAAGGAGAAGGTAGTAGTGCTATTTTGTCTTTGAGAGAAAAAGGGAGGAGAAAGAAATGAAAAAAAATGATGTTTTGGTAGCAATAGTGGTGCATGGGCTGCCAAGGGTAGCAATAATGGCCAACACACATATTTTTAGCAACAAAAGTGTGGTAAGGTGAGAAAAAAGGAGTAAAACAAGGAGTAAAAAAGCGGATTGATTTTGCAACTTAAGGCAAGTTTGGCTTATGAAAAAGGAAGAGAATCAAAGCAATTTTAGGCAAGTTAACTAGGGTGGCCAGCCAACTAATGGCGCATGCAAAAATTTGTGCAAAAATTAAATTAAAAAGTGCACACTAAGGGGTTTAAACTAGGGACCTCTTGTTTAATTAATAAGCTCCCTTTCACTTTACTAATCACTCCCTTGTGTCCATAATTGTGCAAATATTTTTAATAACTAGGAGTTGACTATCTCACTCTCTTTTAACTAACTTAATTAATTAATTAAAAATTAATTAACTACTTAAAAAAATTAGGATGTGACAACTATACCCTCCTTAAAAGAAATTTCGTCCTTGAAATTACCTGACAAAAATAAGTAAGGGTATTATTACCGCATTGCATCTTCAAGTTCCCATGTTGCCTCACTTGAACCATGATTTCTCCCCAATACTTTCACAAGCGAAATTTGTTTCCTCCGCAAATGTCAAATCAGAACGAACCTCAGTATCCTCTATTGGAATCACATGAGATGGATCGAATATATAATGTCGCAACATAGTCACATTAAACACATTATGAATACGATCTAATTTTGGAGGTAACTCCAACTGATAAGCCACTGGTCCAACCCTCTTAATGATATGGTAGGGTTCAATGAACCGTGGACTTAACTTTTCTTTGAGACCAAATCTTAATACCTTATTCCAAGGAGAAACCTTAAGGAAGACTTCATTGCCCACACTATATTAGGTATCCTTCTTATTCAAATCAAAGTAGTATTTTTGTTGATCAGATGTAACTTCCAACCATTCACGAATAATTTTCACATTCCTCTGAGTCTCTTAAACCAAATCAGGTCCTAGCACTTTCTAATCTCCCAAACCTATCCAACACAATGGTGTTATACACTTGTGTCCGTAAAGTGTCTCGTATATTTGAGTGCTCGATCGAAAAATATTATTGTACACAAATTCTGCAAGCAGTAGTTGTTCTTCCCAATTACCTTGAAATTCAATCACACAATCTCGTAACATGTCCTTAAGAATTTTAATAACTCTCTCAGGTTTTCCGTCTAATTGTGGATGATAAGCGGTACTAAAGTTCAACCCTGTACCAAGTGCCTCATGTATACTTTTGTAAAAATGTGATGTAAAGCAAGGATCTCTATCAGAAATAATGGACACTGGGATTCCATGGAGTCTCTCAATCTCAGCGATGTACAATCTCACTAAATTTTGCAACGAATAACTGGTGCACACAGGTAAGAAGTGAGCAGATTTAGTCAATCGGTCCACAATCACCAAAATGGAATCTTTCTTAGATGGCGTCAAAGGTAGCCCAGTAACAAAGTCAATGGTGATACGCTCCCACTTCCACTGAGGAACTTGAATAGGTTGAAGTAATCCCAAAGGAAGTTGGTGTTCAAACTTGACTTGCTGGCATGTCAAACACTTCGTCATAAAGTCAGTCACATCGTGTTTCAATCCAGACCACCAATATTGCTCACGAAGATCTATATACATTTTACTACCTCAAGGATGCATAACATAGAGACTATTATGCACTTCTTGAAGTATAGATTGTCGCAATTCTAGATCAGAAGGTACACAAAAACTTCCTCGGTAATACAGAACTCCTTCAGAATTGTAAGCAAAATCTGAAGTCTTTCCCTTCATAACACGCTTCATGTGAGGCTCTAAAGACGAATCTGAAATTTGTCTCGACTTGGTCTCCTCAACCAAAGTTGAAGGCATATGTAATTCAGCCAACAAACCACCATTGTCAGCTAAAATCAACCTAGATAACATTACTTTTAGTTCCGTCATGGACTTCCTGCTCAACACATCTGCCATGACGTTAGTCTTGCTCGGATGGCACTCGATTCTGCAATCGTAATATTTTAGAAGTTCAATCCAATGCCTTTGTCTTAAGTTTAACTCCTTTTAGATGAGGAGATACTTAAGACATTTATGATCTGTATAGATGACACATCTTTTCCCGTAAAGATAGTGCCTCCAAATCTTAAGAGTGAATAACACAACAGCTAACCCCAAATCATGTGTCGGATAGTTGCACTTATGTGGCTTAAGTTGCCTCGAAACATAAGCTACAACCTTCCCAGCTTGCATAAGCACACATCCAAGACCTGAATGAGACGCATCACTATAGGCTACATAGTCTTTCTCGGACTTAGGTTGGATCAATACTGACACTTGAGTCAACATAACCTTTAGCTTATCAAAGCTAGCTTATTGCTCATCAGTTCACTTGAACGATGTAGTCTTTCTTAACAACTTGGTCATTGGAGCTGCAATCAACGAAAATCCTTCCCCAAACCTCCTATAATACTCGATAAGTCCGAGAAAACTTCGAATCTCACTTACGTTCTTGGGTTACTTTTAATCTAAGATAGCTTCAATTTTCTTTGGATCTACGCGAATACCTTTGGTAGATACTACGTGACACAAAAACATAACTTGTCAGAGACAAAATTCACACTTACTAAGCTTCACATATAACTTCTTTTCACGTAAGGTTTGAAGAACCAACCTTAAGTGCTCCTGATGCTCCAACTCAAACTTAGAGTAAACTAGGATATCGTCGATGAAAACCATAACAAAATGATCAAGGTATGGCTGAAAAACCCTATTCATTAAGTCCATGAATGTGACAGGAGTATTCGTAAGACCAAACGACATTACTAGGAACTCGTAGTGTCCATATCGAGTCCTAAATGAAGTCTTTGGTATATTACCCTCTTTCACTTGCAATTGGTAATACACTGATCTCAAATCGATCATAGAGAAGACCTTAGCACCTTGGAATTGGTCAAATAGATCATCGATTCTTGGCAATGGGTATTTATTCTTCTCAGTCAACTTATTTAATTGAAGATATTCGATGCACAACCTCATAGATCCATCCTTCTTTTTTACAAAAAGAACTGGAGCTCCCAAGGCGACACACTTGGTCTTATGAAGCCACGATCCAATAATTTTTGTAATTGTGTCTTAAGTTCCTTGAGTTCTTTCGGTGCCATGCGATAGGGTGCAATGGACACCGATGTTGTCCCAGGCAGCAACTTAATCCTAAATTCAACTTTGCGCTCTGGAGGTAAACCATGTAGCTCCTCAGGAAAATTATCAAGAAACTCCTTCACCACACGAATATTCTGCAAAGCAACACTATGTCCAAGATGTATGCGAGATAGGCATCACACCCTTTATGGACTAACTTTTTCTGCTACTAAGGCAGATATCACATTTGAAAGGAAATCTCGACATTCTCCTACCACTGTTATCTCATTTCCATATGAAGTCCTCAAGGTGACTTACTTAGTATCGTAGTCCAGAATGACTCGATGCTCACTTAATCAGTGCATCTCTAAAATGAGATCAAACTCTCCAAAGGTTAGTTCCATAAGATTAGCAGGAAACACTTCGCATTGCTTTTTTAATGTGTATCACTTATAAATTTTGTTTACTAACATAGATTACCCTAAAAGACTAAGTACGCTCACGTTACTAACAATATCCTCTACCTTAATGCCCCAATTTATTGGCCATCACACAAGACACATACAAATGAGTAGAAACATTATCTATTAATGTAAATTAAGGAATGTCATTAATAGTAAAGGTACCTGCTATCACATCGATAATATTACATTCCTCTCGGTGTCTAGTTGCATACATCAGAGTTGGTTGCCTAGCATCTACACAATTAGCACCTTGTCATTGTGCTTGCTGTCTCTTGCCCACATTATCGCCTTGATTCTACCCTTGGGCTCGTTGTGGCTACTAAACAACTCTCTGATTTGGTGCACAGTTCTGACCTTGTAGTTTACGCTTGATCATTCAATCGAGAGCGCTCCCTAATCTTATGATCTAATGACCCACATTTAAGACATGCTCCCATGCCACTCCAACACTTCGAAATGCCTCTTTCCACAAGTGGCACAATTCGAGATCTTATCCCCTGTCGCAACAAAGTTTTGGAAGGGTCGATCATCTCTAGCTTGTTTAGCTGGACGCGAAGCTTATCCATTAGGACCATAATCTCTTTTTGCTGGAGCTCTAACTTTCTCTTTTCGCTCACGCTTAATGCGTTTCACTTCTTCACAAATCTTAGTTTTCTCCACTAAAGTTTTGAAGACCATTTCTTGTAATGGAGCCATTTGCATCATCAGATTAGACCTAAGCCCAAACTCAAATGGGGCATACTTATCTTGCTCCACAACGACCATTCCTAGAGCATAACGGGTAAGTCTTAGGAATTATGCCTCATATTCGACCACAGTCCTGTTGCCTTGCCTTAATTCGACAAATTCGAGTCTTCTAGCCTCAACATATCTCACTCCCACATATTTCTTCTTGAAATCCTCTAGAAAATATTCCCACATAAGTCAATCAGCTTGGGTGCCTCACACAATCATTTGCCACCAGCGGTAGGCCTCATTGCGCAGTAGCGACATAGTTCCCTTAAGCTTCTGGTCAGGGGTACACTTCATGTCATCGAGATTATGTTTTGTAACCTCTAACCAGTACTTGGCTATAGTGAGGGTCGTCATAGCAATACCCCAAAAAAGTTCGGCTCTATTCGATCGGAGCCTCTCAGCAATCGTAATTCTACTATTAGCACCAGTTTAGGCACTAGCCATACGTTTCAAAACTTGCAACATAGCTTGCAAAACAACCTCATTCGTGGGCTCTTGTTGACTCTCGTTAACAATAAGGGCTCGCTCCACATTTTCTGCAATGGGCTTTGGAGTACGCACCCTAGATGCAGATGACCCAATCTAGGTTCCTTGACCCGTTTCCTCATGCTCTCTCATTCCTCTGGTTATTACGCCACAAGTACTCATTTTAAAGTTGTATGCTATCGAGAGAGATGATTTTAATTGTTATAACTTTGAATGTTTTCTAATAGAATGTTCGTTTTTATCGATTTCATGTGAATTTCACTTATTCATTATTTTCACAATTCAGAGTTGTCTCACTCTAAAAGTTTTCTATAGTTTCCTATAGTTTCATAATCACATTTCCTATAGTCTCAAGATATATAGTTTCACATTCACTTTTTTAAAGTTTCAAAATCATATCTAAAGAATCACTTACCTCAGATCGGCTTCTGAGGGTCTTGGTTTTCTTCGTAACAAATAATACTTTACATGATTTTCCCCAAAGTACTCTTTTATGATGCATGAAGGTTTTGAAAAACATTCTCACTCACAATCCGAGTTTTGAACTCAACTTTGATACCACCAAATGTAACCTCTAAAATCGAGCCTAGACGTTATGGACCAATTCGAGCGATTACATTAGCCATGGAAATGGCTAAACAAAACACTTCAAAACTTTAAGTCTTAAAAAAACACTCTAATACTAATAATTGAGTTTTAAAAATAAAAACTCATAAATCATTGTCATTTCTATTTAGAAAACAAATCTTAAGTTCTTAGGAAAATATCAAAATTTAAAATCAATTATCGCAACGAAAAACTCATTATTTAAATTTCGTAAAATCACAAAATGTGGATAATAGATGTCACTTTAAAATTGAAATAATCACATAAAACAAAATCCAATTATTGAGGTTTATATCCTCACTTGTTCCAAACATAATCAAATCATATAAAGTCATGCAAAAATAAACTCAAGTAAACCATAATCCAAAACATCCCAAAATTAAAATTTAGATCGAAAATCCCAATAATAATAATCTAGATAAATCACACTTATTATAATGTCCAGTGCCATTATTTGCGAAAACATTTTCATCACCAAGAGTCACCTCTGAGAATCCGAATCCGAGCACTAATCACGTAGATTTCGTGAAACAATTAAATTAACATGGGTAAGCTTTTGAAGGCTCAATGTGAGATTTCCCATTATACTCACATAAACACATATATAACAATAAACAGTTAATATTCACATCAAATTCCACATATATATCACATACTTTCACATTTTTCACATAACATTACGATTATAGATTTTATCACTGATACATGCACGATCATATCAATGCACGTTTTATAAAAATTCCTACCCATCTCTGCTAAACACCATTATCGAGTTTCCCAAAACTCGTCAATCCAAACACAACTAGATTTTGTGGGCTAGCCACCACATATTTACCATAGAACGGTTACATAGCACTTTGTGAGTAAATCATGACATATTTGTCGAAATGACCACTTAGTACATTATCACTTTTGTGGACAAGCCAGCACATATTTGCCAATAATGGCCACATAGTTTTTATAGTAAAATTGCCAAATATTTGCCAATGATGGCCACATGTTCCTCCTTTCACAAGTCCCACCCCATGCATACGATATGGTCGTTTTAACACATGATTGTCACTTACCACACTTTTAGCCTTTTTCATGCTCAGATATCACTTGTCACGATTTTCACATTTTAGCCTGCATCATGCTCACATATCACATATCATGATTTCCACATTTTAGCATGTATTATACTCATATATCACATATCACATAATCTCATTTAGGCATGCTTTAACATAAATATCATATTTTAAAACATGGATCTCAATGTACATATATACGAATATCACACTTGAATATTAACAAATTGACCTAGCCATAATCACATAACATGAGATGAAATAACACATCATACATCACATAACATTATCGTAGATCATATAACACTTATAATATATCACTTAACACATATCACGATTTTCACACCAATGATAGTTAGATCACTTACTTGGTCTCCTTAACGTATTTTTGAGTTTTTCAACTCCACAAATATACTTATGTAATCACACATAATATTTATTTTATTTTGTTAAAACACTTAAAGGATTTAAGGCATAGACTAGATCCCACACCTTTGAAACTGTTTGCTCCTTTGATGTTGTCCTTAAGCACTTAGTTTCAATCGCGATTTAAACATAACCGTTTCGTGTTAGTCACGATCTATATGAATAATACACTTAATACGAAGCCTTAGAATGGATCTAACGCTTACCCTTTGATTTTGAATGTTCGAATTCATACTCTCACGTAATCACTATTGGTTCCTCGAAGGTTGATCGGTCAGTCCTTCATCATGACACGAGACCGGTTTAGAATATATCTTATTTTAGGAATAAGACAAATAAAATCCAACTCAAGAAGGCCTATACATTCAACCATGGAGGAAAATATTGAGAGAAAGGTGTGTTTTACGACATTTCCCAACACTTACTCTTAGCTCGATTTGAGATGAATGAGATTAGAAAAGAGATCATCGATTGATTAATCTATGAGTAATTGAATAATACAAACAAGAGATGTATTTTTAGTCCATTGAAGAATGGTCAAAAGAGAAAAGGAATCAAAAGGAAGAAAAATGGTCACCACGACAGCGACTCATGGGATTGGTTCGATTAAGGAGACGCGATGGTGCAATTATCTCATAGAGGGAGGAGGTTCGGTCACTTTTAAAAGAAAGGTGGAGGCGTTGACGATGGTTCGCAGCGGCAATGCGCGACGGATGAGAGAAGGAGAGGAGGAGAATTGATGGTCAGTGACTTTTGGGTGGTTTGGTGGCCTTAAGGTGTGGTGGAGCTCAATTTATGGTGGTTAAATGTCGAAAATACAAAGGAGAAGGTGGTAATGCTATTTCGGCTTTGAGAGAAAAAGAGGAGAAAGAATTGGAAAAAATGATGTTTTGGTAGCAGTAATGGTGCATGGCCGGCTAAGGGTAGTGTAACAACCTATTTTTCAGTGGTGTCGGAAACATTGATTTCGGGATCATAAACCTGACGAGAAAATTTTTATAATGAGTGTTTAAATTAAATAAATCAATAATAATTTTATATAGAATTTTGAATTTTAATTATTGAATTAAATGTTAGTATAAGTGGTTTTTGAAATTAAGGGTCGTAAATAATTTTATTAAATATTTACAGAGTCTTATTATATGTGAATTAAAGTTTGGTTGGGTAATTTTGATGATTAATTGCTTAATTAAGGAAAAAAGAGTACATTGTAAAAGAGGTAAAAGTTAATTGTTATAGAATAAAATTAGTAATGGGACCAAATTGGTAATTAAATCATGATCAAAAAGTCCAAGCGGTGGTGACATGATTACCATCCACTAACTTTTGGATTATTTATTCATTTAGTCCTAATTAGTTTAAGGTTAAATTGAAATAAAGTTTATTGATTTGGAATTTAATATAATTGAAAGACCAATTGTGAAATTAGACCCTCCTTAGATGGCCTAATAATAGAAATGATGTGAAACTCTTTAGATTATGGTAAATTGCAATTAAATCCAAATTAAATAGGATTTACTAATTAGTCTATTTTTTAGTATGATCGAAAAGGATGTTTTCGAGGTCATAACTTCGATGTGTCAGACTGTGAATATTAATTATTTAATATTTATAAGGCTATTATTATAGTATTAAAATTTGGTGATGAAATTTTATTATTTAGATAGTTAATTAAGTAAAAAGGATTAAATTGAAAAAGGTGCAAAAGTTGAATTCTCTTAATTAAAGGTATTAGATGTTAATTGAAAGGTAAGTTTAAGCCTTTAATGGATAATTAGACCATCCTTAATGTGAGTGGATGGTCTTGACTAATTTTAGTGGGAAAATTATGAGATTTTAAAGGGTAATTTTGTAATTTTATGAGAAAACCTAATTTAATTAAAAATCAAAAGACTAAAAATTCACTTTTTCTTCCTTCTTCTTCTTCTCCAAGCCAAAACTCTAAAGAAACCATGGGAGACCATTCGGCCAAGCTTTGAGCTTTAATTTGGTGAGTGAAATCTCTTCCGTTTTTAGTGATTTTTTATATTTTTAAGTTCGTATTAACTTAATCTAGCTAACCCAAGGACTGATTTGTGATTTTTTTTCAATTGTTAAAATTTTTTCCATTGATGAATAAACTTGTTCTTGAGATTTTATGGAAGATTTATAAGCTTGGTTGTTAGATTTTATTATTTTGTAAAGTAGTTTTTGATGATTTTAATGTTTAAGGACTAAAATATTAAAGTGATAAATTTGTAAGGACTTAAGGTGAAATAATTACAAAAGTGGGCTGTTGGTAGGCACTTTAATATTCGGAAAGCTGAAAATTTAAAATAAAATGATTCATTTGCAAATTTTGAGCTAAAAGACTAAATTAAATAAAAGTGAAAAGTTAAGGACAATTTTGTAAAAATATATAAAAGGCTTATTTTCATAAAATGATTAAAAATTTACGTTGATTTAAATAATTGAATGAAATTCTTTTAATACATCAAGATCCTGCCATCGATTGTGGAAAAGGAAAAATTATGGATTTGTCCCTAGAGTTCACTTTAGCTGCAATTTCGTCCAGTAAGTTCGTAACGTTAAATTTGCATTTAAATGTACATTATTTGTATTCTTGATGAATGAAAGAGATATCAGGTTTTGAGCCGATGATTTGAAACTGGTTCGATGGCTGAGATCCTGCATTTGTTGCGGATTCTTTACAGCAGCTTGAGTCACTTAAATGTGAAATGAATCCAAGAATGGATTACATGCCCTACGATGATTGAGATTTATGCTTGATTTTGCATATTCTCATCAGCTTAGTGTGAGCAACATCGTTAGGGAACAATTATCGATGGTTGACGTACCGCATATGTTGCGAGTCCTCGTCAGCTTACTATGAGTAGCATTATATACTGGTAACAGTTATATGTACAGATACCGTATCGATGGTTGAGGTACTGCATATGTTGCGAGTCCTCATCGGCTTAGTGTGGAGCAACATCGTATACTGGCAACAGAGACAATTTTGTCTAGAGGATGTATCCTGGTTATGGCTTATTGAAGCATAGTACTATTCTAGTTCGATTGACTTACAGATTGTACAAGACATGTTATTCGCAAACTTATTAAACTCTACGAACTTACTAAGCTATGTAAGCTTACCTATGAAATTGTTGTTGTTTTGTAGATCCTATTTTGCGGCTAGAAGATCGGATCACCTCAAGGAATCATATTATCTCGGGAGCTCATTCGGTAGTATTTATATCACTTGGTTTTATGGCATGTACTAAGAATGATGTTATCTTTTGAAATGCTTGATTTTGGATTGTTGGATTCATTGTTGAAATCATCGTTAAATTTTGAACTTAAACTTGTATGCTAGCTTAATGTTATTAGTAGGCAAATATGCATTGTAATGTAATGACATGTAAATTCATGGATACTTGAGTTGTTTCATTTGTATTTGTGGTTATGTGATGGAACAAGTATTGTTATGTAATGATTGTGTTAGTTGTGTTCTTGATCAATTGTCTTGGGACAGATAATGTTAGGTAAACTTGGGAAACTTATGTGTATTTGAATTTTGCACACTTGTTTCGGTAGAACTGTTGCATGTACCAGTAGAAGTACAAGGTAGTTGAACTTTGGTTACTGACTTGCATTGTTTCGGTATAAGTTTCAGAGGTATCGGTAGTTCTGTGCATAGTAGTATCGATAGTTTGAACACTTGTATTAGTAGAAACTACAGGGTAAAACTTCTTAGCTCTCTGAAGTTTGTTGTATCGGTAGAAGTAATAATTGTATCGGTAGCAGTCATATTTGTATCGGTAGTAGTCATACTTGTATCGGTAGAACCTTCCCAACTACCAGTAGGAATCTGTAACTATTTGAAGTTGTTTATTGGCTTGATTTCTACTGATACTTGTCAAATAGGTACCAGTAGACGTCCTTAGAACTGTGAAATGACATTTTTGCCCTAAATAGATTGTATTGTTATTTAAATTCATAATTATTTTCGTGTATGATATATTAATTTATTTAATTATATGAAAATAAAGTGATATTGGAAATTATTAAATGGTAAATGATCGAAAAGACCCGAAACCCTAACCAACAACGGTGTCTGGTTTGGCTACTACATTATGATAGTAAGAATGGTTGATGTAGCTTGAATGATATTGTGGTGCTATGGTTTGACATGGAAAATAAATGTCATGACATGTGATACGAATATTGATTCCTTCTTACAAATGTATTGATGAGTATGTTTTGGGTTATAATTTGGTTAGCTAGTGATGAAGTTTGTGTTTGAGATGCAAGGCCATGTGATCCTTGATGGTAATTTTCCGTACGTGGTTCTAAGTTCTTGTGTAATTAAATTTGATTTCCTGATTGATTGAAATGTTGTAAATGAATGTGTAAGATTAAATGGAGATGGTATTCTGAGTTGCAAGTTTGTTATATTGATTGATTTGTATGTATATAAAAAAATCTCGTAAAGTTCTATAAACCCTGAGACCATAGATCAGAGATGGTTACGATTTTTGGGTGTTACAGGTAGCAACAAGTGTCAACACACATATTTTTGGCAAAAAAAGGTATGGTAATGTGAGAGAACAGCCGAGCAAAACAATGAGTAATAAGGGGGATTGATTTTACAATTTAAGGCAAGTTTGACTTAAGAAAAAGAAAGGGAATCAAAGCAATTTTAGGCAAGTTGACTAGGGTGGCCGACCAACTAATGGCACATGCAAAAATTTGTGCAAAAATTAAATTAAAAAATGTACACTAGGGGGTTCAAACTAGGGACCTTTGGCTTAGTTAAAAAGCTCTCTTCCACTTTACTAATCATTTCCTTGTGTCCACATTGCGCAAATGTTTTTAAGAACTAGGAGTTGATTGTCTCACCCTCTTTTAACTACCTTAATTAATTAACTATTTTAAAAAATTGGGATGTACCAAGAATGTTGGAAAAAGAATGGTGCTTATTTAAATGTGGATCGAAAGATCATCAAATAAATGATCGTCCTCATTGGACTAATTCAACTCAACAACAAAATCAAGGCTAAAATCGAACCCAAACACTAGAAAATCGTGGTCCCAATCGAAATGATGGAAATCGAGGCTAAAGAGTGGCAACACAATGTGCGAACCGTACAGAAGTGAGATAACCAACTTTAATTTATGAGACAAGAGGACAAGAGGATAAGGATCTCACTGAAGACATCACAGGTTCATCCTAAAAAAAACCAGAGTAGCACAGTGAAAGCAAGGTAGGTTGATAGCACTAGAAAGAACCATTTATTTCTCCTTACTTATTATTCAAGTTGTTCCCATTTGGTCATCTTTAGCATACATTCTTAGTTTTTTTAATTTAATTATTGCATTTTCTAACTTAATGAAGTTCAACCTAATTCCTTTTGAATATATGATATTTTTACTACTGATGTCGTTGCATAAGTATGTTTAGCAATGCACCCAGACTTGTCGTTGCAGGAACCTGTTCAGAAGTATCGATGCATGAATGTGTCCAGAGTTGTCGCTACATAAGAGGATCCAAAATTACGCCCAGAACTGTCGCAGCACCTGACAGCTGTCTGATTAACACACCAGAAATGTGTGAGTTGTACAGTTGGTATAACCAACTATACTATGAAGCTGCTGTTAAATACTGAAGAGAATTGAGAGAGAAAGGATCTTAATTTCGGTCGGATTTGATTTTCTTCTTCATTATATATTTTCTCAAAGCTTGCATCCATGGTAGCTTAACTTCCCAAAGGCAACCTGACGCAGAAGAGAAGGCAGTGTGCTCTTGACGAGGAGTGTTTTAAGTACGACCCAAGAGGAGAGTAAGGAAGCAATTTGTGTAGACTAGGAATAGAATGCCCCATTTGTTCTGATATTTCTCTTTCTTAAACGCTGGTAATTCTTGTTAATTTAAGTTGTATGGAAGTACATTTGATATTTAGAATTAAATGATATCTATTTCAATCTTGCCTTTACTATTAACCTTTAGGTTTAATTGTTTTGACCATGAAAGTGTGATTGCAGTCACTGTCACTGAAAGGTGTAGCGACAAATTAAATTAACAAGCAAGACAACGAAAGTTGCTTGAGGATTGAAGGAATTTAATCCACTTGTTCTTAAATGTGTTGCATTGCCAACACTGGAAGGTGTGGTTATGTGCATGTTTGAGTCTTAGATCTAATAGAAAAGCCAAGTGGGAAAGATATTCATTGTGCCTTATTGCAGTGGTAATTACCTGTTATTTTTAACCTTGTAAGTCACACTTAGTTTTCTTCCAGCTTTTCCCGTCAGGAACCCCATTTCATTATCATTGCATTTTACCTTTAAAATTTACATTATTGCTTCAACAAATCAATCTCACAATTTATTTCTTTTATTTGCAAAATTGCACTAACAATTATAAACAACAAACATCCATCCTCGTGGGATCGATATCCGACAGGTTACACATCTATCTACTATACTTGTATCGATAGTGTACGCTTGCACATATTTGCTGTGACGTTCATAGCGTGACCATGGGTCCATATAGTTTTGATCCTTCTCATATTGTTCACATTGAAGAGATCGAGCTTTGACATGACTTATTTAAACGAGGTAAGTAAATTTTAAGGATGAATTTTTTTTGAAGGAGAGAGATTTATCACATCCCAAAAATAGGCTTAGAAGAAATAGGAATAAAATGTAGACTTTTATTTTTTTTAAACATTGGTAAGAGAAATTAGTATGCCTTAAATATGGTTTGTGTTAATAGTTAACAAGAATGAGCTTGTTGGTTTAGTGGTAAGGCCTTAGCTTACCCATAGGTCCCAAGTTCGAACCCTTTGTCCTTTAAATCAAAATATTTTATTTTCTTACTTTCACCCTACAAAAGTGTTAAAATTTCAAAATAGCCCAACCAAAAACTATTTTTTTTTCAATTTAGTCTTTAATTTAAAATAGTTGTAATTCAACATGAATTCTTAAGACCTATTTCAATAAGGGAAAAAGAGTTTTATAAATAGCCAAATATTGATCAAACCCTAAAATTTTATCTAAAATAATTTTCAAAGGAAACATCCAAATTTTCTCCTCTATTATCAAATCAATTTTCAACAAAGAATTACAAAGTTTTCAAAATCATCCCTCTCCCCCCGAGTAGATCATCAATTTCCTCATTCGATCAACATTTTGTGTCTACGAAGCAAGTGTGGGATCTAACTTAGACCATTGTGTATGATTAATTAAAATAAGATTGTATGCAAACACCCTCATAGAAATTGATATGCGAACCCCAAGGTTATGCGACCCCCATATAGTGTGAGCCCCCTTGCATGGCCACCCCTTTACATATGCGAACCCTAGGTAATATGTATAAACATGCGAACCCTAGGTAATATTTACAAACATGCGAACCCAAGCTAATATGTATATGTTGGAAAAGTCGGGTTTGAAAAATGCAACAAATTTTTTTAAGGAAAATTAGTTTTAAAAATTTCCAAAACTATAACTTGGTTGTGTATCTAAAGCAATAAACACTTAATCAAAATTATACATTTTTTATTTTTCTAGGATGAATGCTTCAATTGAGTAGTCTTCTCCCCTATCCTCAAGCTTACGTCTACTGAGTGTGAGCTCACTTCGAATTAGAAAATTTTTCACAAAATTACCAGTGAGGTAATTTCACAATTTCTCTAAACTTTTGGGTCAAGTTATAAATAAAAAAACATATCTCTAGAACTTTTTGAAATAATTTCTTGATAGTAAATAAATTTGGAATTTTTTATTTGTGTATTTTTTTTTATAAATTACGAGCAAAATACTTCTAATTTCGTACTTTTTCTTATTAGGTACACAAAAGTAATGCCACAACTTAAAAGCAAGTAAAATGGGACTTAATTGAAGCAAAAAGTGAAGGGATAGACCAAATTGAAAGATGTGGAAGAGTTTGAGGATTGAAGTGCAAAGTCTTTGTTGATTGAAATTGTCAATAGTCAAAATCAAATTTTATTTATTTTCTTTGATATTTTTTGATTTTATTTTGATTATATTTCTTTTATTTAGTAAATGGGAAAGCTAGGCTATATTTAGCAAATCAATTGTGTATAAATAAGACATTTGTGGTGAATTGAAAATCACACTTGAAATTATTGAAGTTCAATGCAATTTGCCCATTCTCTTTAGTTTCATACGCCAGTAGCCTTTCTGCCATTTTCATTTTATTTTTCTTTCCTTTTCATCAATTGGTTTAATTCCTTTCTAAAGCCCTTCTCCTTTCCATCTTCCATAATTTCACTAATTCCATCATCCTAAATCCATCAAGCATAATTAAATTCATGCTCAACTAAGTCCTTTTTAGCTTTTGCTCGGTTATCGCTCCAACAAGAAAATAATCGTGAGTTATGGAAACTCGCTAAAAACCTTTTCAACTCGGTACACTATCACTCCGGTTTATGGCATAGTATAAATTAGTCCCTCAAAGTTGATTCAACTTCAATTCAAAAAGAGCACGTTGGGTTGGAGTAGTTTTGGCGTACAGTTGGGAAGTCGAGTTGACCTCCTACATTCGAATTTCCGCGAACAAATTGGCGTGTCCAGTTGGGAAACGAGCAGTTGGATTCCGTCAAGGGAGATAGTGACTAGATTTAAACAATCCACGCGGTTGAGGCCATTAATTTGAGTTGGGCTTTTCAGAGCGCAAGGCTGTCGAAATCTTAAATTATAGGCACTAGCAACATGGTTGGACATTCGACAAGTGTTGATTTGTAGGTCATATCAGAACAGACTACAAGAGGAAAAGTGGCGGTTGGGGCATTCTTGAGCGCTATAACCAACTTATCTATTTAAAAGGGAAAATCAATTTTTGATGATCTATTCAAGTTCGGAGAAAATTAAGGCTGAGGCTAAGATTTGTTAAATATATTTTTTCTCATTTATTTTATCTCAATTAATTTATTTTGCAACAAGATTTTACTTTACTTTATTTTATTTTATTATTATTTTTTTAAATATACTGGTGCGATTACATGGTAGCTGTTCATAGTACTTTCTTAACCCTTTGACAACGCACACATAGTCGCTTGAACTTGGGACCCTTAGGATGAACATCTTCTTTTCCACTGGAGCCACTTGTTGGGTTCTTATTTTATTTTATTTTTAGTTTAACACTCTTATCTCTAAACCCCCTCTAATTTATTTTCAGGAAGACAGTCACAAGTCACGGGCACGCCCTTTCTCACGATAGTAATTTTGTCAACAAGAAGAAGCGAATTTAGACATCCAGTCCCTGTGGATTCAACCCTACTATCCTTTACTACTATTTCGTATTATTTTTTTGTAGTAATATTTATTTGGTGGTTTCAACGCCCATCATTTCTTCAAAGAATTTTCTCTCTACAAGTTTCTCTTGAATTCAAGTGTGTAAAAAAATAATGATCCAAGTAATGATCCAAGACCTTCTTTATATAGGGAGAGTTGGGAGAGTTCAACTATGATTAAATTTAATCACCTTAATATTAAATTAATATAATATTATCAAGATAAATATTAGATTAAATTTATATTAAATCTTATTAAATTAATAGAATATTTATCTACAAGATAAATATTAAATTTAATTTAATTTTAAATCTATTAAAATAATATTATTTTTAAAATATTTAATTTGAAATCAAATTCTCTGGTAGAGTCTCAGTAAGAGTGAAATTTTTTCACTGCTCAATCATTGTTGTTTTCTTGTTGTTGTGAAAAATGACTTCTATTTACATTGTTTTTTGAAAGGGCAAAATGATAATATAGTAGTTTCAATTTTAAAAAATAACAGACGATTTTCCTCAACCGAAAATATTCTGCAACAACAAAAAAATTTTCTACAACAAAAATAATATTTCTGATAAAAGAAACATAAATTTTATTAAAAAAGAAACATGCTAAACAAACATAGACTAAACCATGCAATGGCAACGCATGTGTATTGGACCTTTAGCCCCCAATTACTCAACGAGGATAAGAGGCAACGCTATATTTAATTTTTCTTAGAAGTAATTCATTAACCAATGTGATATTACCCACTTTGCATTACCAACAATTTTTAACATATTTTAATCACTTTTTTTCAACATATAAGTAAAATTTTCAATAATTTCAACAATGTTATAAAGTTATTTTAAATAGGCTGAATATAACATTTGATACCTGAATTTGATATTTTTTTAATTTGGTACCTAAACTTTTTTTTGGTCCAATTTGGTACCCAAACTTGACATATTTTTCCTAATTTGGTACCTAAACTTGATATGTTTTCTTAAGTTGATACTTAAACTTTTTGGGGGTCCAATTTAGTACCTGAACTTCACACCTTGACACGTTTCCCTAATTTGGTACCTAATCTTTTTTTTTTGTTCGATTTGGTACTTGTCAAATGTTTTACAAATTATTCCAATATACTAACAATGTTAATTTTTTAATGAGGTAGCAAAAATAATCAATGTATGACCGACATGTGATAAATAATATGATATATTTTTTGCATTTTTTATGTTCAATTGCTTTTAGTTTTATTTATTTATTTTATTAATTGAAAATAATAAATTTCTTTTAATTTGGGGTTTTAAAAAATTTTCTCTTATTTAATATTCATTTGTTAAGCATAACTCAATACTTAATTTTTTAACATGAATTTCCTCTAATATTGATAATATTTTTGTAGCATAACAAATTTTTTTTTAACACTGTTAGTGTTTTCCGTAATTTGTATAACATTTAATAAATTTAGGTACCAAATTGAACCTAAAAAAGCTTAGGTACCAAATTAGGAAAAATGACAAGTTCAGGTATCAAATTGGACCCCAAAAAAAGTTTAGGTACCAAATTAGAAAAAAAGTGTCAAGTCTGGTTATCAAATTAGGCGAAAAAATTTTAGGTACCAAATTAAGAAAATGTGTCAAGTTCAAATACCAAATTTTATATAAAACCTTTTAAATATATTTGTTAAAAAGTTTTATTGTTTCTAAAATTCTCTTAGAAATATGTTAAAAATATTGACAATGTTAAAAATAATTTAATTAAAATTTTTTAAACATATTAATTAAAAATAATTTCAAAATATTCACAAAGTGTTTATGGAAATATGTTAAAATAATATACAAAATTGTTAAAAAACAATTTACATTATGTGTATGTTAATAAATTTACTTTTATTTTGGTAGTTTTATAAAAGGGAAAAAATCTAATTTGAATTTATGGCAAGCTCCCATTTATTTCCATATATTTCTATATATATTTTTAAAATTGTTCAATGTTAATTACAAATTAAACTCATAAATAATTTAGTTGATACACGATATCAATAGAACTAGAGAAAGAGGGAAGAGTGTTTTGGTGAAGAAGCAGAAGAAGATCATAAGTGGATTGTTTGGAGTTCGTCCCCCTAAAGAGGGTCTTTAGAGATATATATAAGGGGATTTTTCAGGTCGGGTTATGATATATTTTATTATAGTTGTATAACAATTTGTCCCCCACCTTGTCCAAGAAGAGTTATAAAGTGACTCTTTTAAGACAAACTTACACGCGTGGAATGTGTACTTGGAGGCTTATTACGCAAGTTTTAACTAGAAACATTACTGAGTAATTTTTGTTGTCTAACACTGTGGTATAGAAGTTAAAAGGCTATTATAGGATACTACGAACTGTATTGTAGGATACCACCATCGTAAATCAATAGACTGTGAGATTCGTGAAACCCCGTAAGTAAAAGGTCGTGATTATAAATCAGCAGACCATAAGAAAGCGAAGGTCATGATCGTAACCAATGAACTATTTAAGAGGAGTCGAGATCGTAAATCGGGTAAACATGATAGTCGTGATCGTAAGTTAGCAAACTGTTTAAGTGGAGTTACGATTGTAAATCGACGAACTCTTTATGAAGTGTCTATGATCATAAACCAATGAACTAAAGTCATGATCGTAAATCAGCGAGCTTTAAAAATGACAGTCGCGATCGTAAATCAGTAAACTGTTAGAAAATCGAAGGTCGTGATCGTAAATTAACAAACCGTAAAAATGAGAGTCGTGATCGTAAATCAATGAATTGTTTGAAAATCGAAGGTTGTGATCGTAAATCATTGGACCTTAAAAATGACAGTTGCGATCGTAAATCAACGAACAGTTAGAAAATTGAAGGTTGTGATCGTAAATCAATGAACTATTAGAAAATCGAAGGTTATGATTGTAAATCAACAAATCGTAAGAAAGTCAATGGTCATGACCAGACCATAAGAAAGTCAAAGGTTGTGGTCATAAATCAGCAAATCGTAAGAAAGCCAAAGGTCGTGATCGTAAATCAATGGACTACAAGATTCGTAAAACCTCATAAATAAAAGATTGTGATCGTAAATCAATAGACCATAGGAGAGCTGAAGATCGTGATTGCAAATCAACGGACCTCGAGATTCATAAAATCTCGTATATAAAAGGTTGTGATTGTAAATCAGGAAGCCATAAGAAAGCCGAAGGTTGTGATCGTAAATAACAGACTGTAAGAAAGTTGAAAATCGTGATCGTAAATCAGCATAACATAAGAAAGGCGAAAGTCGTGATCATAAATGAACAGATCGTGAGATTCGTAAAATCTCGTAAGTGGCACCTGTGAGAACCCTGTAAGAATTCCTTTCCGTTCAGCATTTACAAAAAAAGTAGAATAAAATAATCATACCACTTGATAAGATTAAATTGACAAAGTATATAACTAAAGGGAACAAGGGAGTTTGGGAAGAACGTTTTATTACTGTACAACTAGGAATATTTGATTGCCATTCAACTACTTGTCATCTTTAATAGTATGTAGAGTGCCACTCTTTCAATAGTATATAGTTTATTTATTTATTTATTTTTAATTCGTTAGTTTTACATTTCCTTGTAACAAAAAGCCGAAACATAATTTTAAACACTTCATAACATTAAAAAGTAAAAAACCTTTACACCTTGAGGCTTGAACCAACTAAGTTCTTTAACTTGTTTTTTATGTTATCGTCATTGACCTCTCTCTTTACCCCGCTGCGGTTGCCCCATTGAAACTGTCTGTGCCAGCACATCCTCTTTTTAAGCATTACACAATCCATTTGAACACTGTCACCAAGTACTCTTCATTCTCACAGTTAAAAAATGGCTTCCCTCCATAAGTCCTTGTTGATACCATTTCCAGTGAAGCACGGTTGAAGAAGCTCAAAGGGAACACTGTAGGCAAAGTTGACAAAAGCAAAACACTAGACCATCCTAGGGTGAGCATTTATAAAGGCCACCCTCTAATGAGGAAAGAATCTTGTTCTACAGAGCTTGGGAAGTTAATAAGTTTGCCAGATTCACTTGAGGATCTCAAGAACATTGTAGGTTTGTAACTTAAGCTGAAATAAACTGGTCAACAACATAGGGCTTGTTTAGTTGTGCTTTCAAAAAGCACTTTTCACTCAAAAAGTACATATGGCCTTAAAGCACTACTAAACAAACACCATTTCAGTCAAAATTTTAACTTCTAAAAATCACTTTTCATTAGATGAAAAAGCTAAAAAAATTAGCTATTTCTAAGCCAAAAGTGCTTTTGGCTGGCTAATTACATTTTTATCCTCCATTTTGTTGTGTTATAAGGACAATTTCTTCTTCATTTTTTTTCCAAAGAATCTATCTAGTTCTTCTCTTTTATTTCCTTTCATTTTCCATTTTCTTCAAGGTTAGGGTGCTCTCTCTCTCTCTCTACATGTGCTTTCTTTCTGATCAATATTTTTTAGCATAAGACCTCTTTCGGGGTAAAATTTCTACCTCTTTTGTTTTTGTTTTTCTTGCATAATTGGTTTGTTTTAGCTATTTTTTTTATTTGCGTATGTTTTGTTTTCAAATGTTTTTTATTAGTGGTATTGGAATAGAGTGTTTTTTATTTGGTTTTCTTTTAGCTTGTATGAATTCTGAAAAAATGGACATTTGTGAAACTATTGTCTGGTTTAGATAAAACTATTGCAGAGGTTCCAAGTAAGTGTTAGTACAAATGTGAGAAGACTAGTTCTTCAAAATTCAAGAAATAACTACTTAGGGCCACCCTCTAATCTTTTAAAACTTAATTAGATAGAATGCATCAAAGCAAGCAACTGAAACTACGTAAATCCTATACTAGAAACCTAGCACTTGAAACAACGGGTAAAATATATAGATAAATAGCAATTGATCTAGTATAAAATACATATAAAATTAATATACAATGAAACCCCCAAAGATTTGTCTAAAAAAGAAACAATTATTTCACAATAAAAATTTAAACAATTCTATCTTGGTTCTTTTTTACTCCAATGACCTCGATGAAGAAGTTTGTGAAATAATTATGAAAATCAAAAGACCATGAAAAAAAGAAAGATAGAGGTTACCATTAACACTCATGTTGATAACATTGTTGTCTAAAGAAGATTTCACAAAGAACCTTGGAGACTTCACCCCACCCACTGAACTCAAACTAGTGGCTACAAAAAGAATAGAAGTAGAAAAGAATGCCCTTCTTTGATCCAAAAAAAAAGAATCGAAAGAAAAAAGATGCCGAAATGAGCATTATTTGTCTGGGAAGATGAAGTTAAAATAATCTATTGGAACATTCAACTTCCAAAATTCTCTTTTTTTTAATACTATAAAACTAAAAAACAATTCTTTTAGCATGGAAGTTGAGAGACTTGAAAAAATGTAGAATGAGAAAGGAACCAACTTTTATGTGAATTTGTCATTTCTTCAATTCTTTGAAAATTACACAAATAGGTTAAGTGGTGTTATTTCACATCCGTTATGTAGTCTCCCTTTTTTTCCTTGATAATGTTGGGTTTCTTCACTTATTACCAATTGGTTTTAGGTTAGATGCTAATATGGTATCAACAATTTTCTTCCTCTATATAGTAAATACATGATAGAATAAAGTTAGGCTTTGAGTTCAAATAGCTTTGTTTTGTTTCTTTTTTATGATAGGGGTAAAATTTCTATACATGATAGTCTTTTACCCTTGTAATCATCTAGCTAGAAGACTTTGAAGTAAAAAATCAAGGCAAAATTCTATATAATAATTTTTCAGCTTTTCTTAAAATTTACCGTATGATTCAATAGATGTAAAAAATATACTTATATGACATTTGATTTTTTTCATTGCTTTACTGGCTGAAATGAATATGTTCATATACACAATAGATGAGTACTTTGGTGGTTAAAGTTAGTGAAAAAAAGTCAAAGCAATATGGGATAAGAGATTGACAGAAATATTTTGTGATATTTGTATTAAAGAGATTTGAAAGGCAATAGACCTGGTACTCATTTCACAAAAGATGGATGGTTGAAAATAATGAAAACTTTAAGAAAGAAACAAGCAAGGCTTAATCACAAAGACAACTTAAAAATAGGTGGGATGCCTTGATAAAAGAATGGAAGACTTGGAAGAAACTTAAAGACAGAGATACTGATTTAGGGTGGAATCCTATAAAAAAATTGTTGAGGCATCGAATGATTGATGGGAGAGTAGGCTAAAGGTACGTTAATAATTTTGGATATTTTTATTTTTTCATATTTATGAGGTTATTAATAATGCCTTTTATTAAACTACCATTTTATATGTAGGTTGTGCTTGAAGCTAAAAAAAATTAGAACATCGAGTATTAATCCTAAATTCAAAGGGAAGTTGGACCAAATGTTTATGGGGGTAGTTGCAACAGGTAATGACACCTTCTTTTGGTACACTCCGTAGTGAATTTTTTAAGGATGTTGATAATAACATACTTGAAGAGAATGAGGAAGAAACTGCTAGAAATGATGTTCACATTTCAAATTATGTTCACATTGATGGAAATGGTCAAAAAAGGAAAACACATGAGATATCAACTTCACATTTTAAAACTGGAAGAAAGAAATCCTCAAAGCAAATTGAAGGAGCTGTAAGATTGTCTAGTCAAATAGATAAATTATGCAATACAACTGACAATATGAGTCAAGTCACATCTAGTTTGACACTTGTTATTGATTCATATGGTATTCCACAAGCAGTCAAAGTGCTTGATAGCATGTCGGAGGAAGTTCCCGAAGCTAGTTCGCTATACTTTTTCTCATTGAAATTATTACTCAATAAGGACAAGCGAATTATGTTTTTATCAATTAATCCCAATATTAGAGCTTTGTGGTTTAAGACGAAAATAGAGGATAGTTGAAAATTTTCTAGTCTTCTAGGGTCTAAAGATATCTACCAATGCTGAACTAGTTTTATCAATAGTTGTTTATGTTTGGTTTTTAGGTATTGAATTTATGTTCTATTTATTTATGTGTAATCTAGTTTTATCGATAGTTGTTTATATTTGACTTTGGATATAAAATTTGTTCACAAGTGATGAGTATGGTTGGCATTTCTAGTGGTGATGAAAGTGATGATGAAAGGGAAAAGAAAGTGATTTTACAATGCATGGAATGTTTTAATCAATTATTTATTGTTGCATCTTCTTCCATGCAATTATAGTATGAGAAGTATATATTGAAGAAACCATGCATGGATTCAAAACAGACAGGTGAGGCATGGATCCGAGAGATCTTTGATGGTCATGAATCATGTTGTATGATTAATTTTAGGATGTCTAAAATTGTATTCACAAGTTTGTTGAGAGTTCTGTAGACAAGATGCAACTTGCAAACTTCAGGACACATATATTATTGTGAAATGTTGGGACTTTTTTTGTACATCTTGGGCACTAATGCAAAAGTTTCCCAATGTCGAGAAAGATTTCAAAGGTTTAGAGCAACAATAAGTCGATACTTTGCATTTGTGCTTGAGAAAATTTCAATGATGGCCATTGATCTAATTGCACCCGAAGATCATTTTTTAGGTCAATACTCGAATGAATACGTAATGATTCGAGATATATGCCACCTTTCAAGGTTAAAACTTAATATTATATTATTATATTTTTATATTTTTGGTCGATTAAAAATATGCATGGGATTAATATGATTATTTGTTCAGAATTGCATAGGTGCAATTGATGGTACTCATGTAACGCCTCGAAAATTTAAACCTATCTATTTGAGTTTTGGGAATGAAACTGTCTATGCTTCTGTGGTTCAGTGCTCTAACTGTTCGTTTGAGGTCTAGTGCTCTAGTCGTATATTTTGAAAAGTTTTGACTTCTTTTTCTGAACCTCAAGTTTTGAGAGTGTGTCTTAAATTGATTTCGATGGGATGTTTCAAAGATGAGCCTAATTATTCAATGGTCATACATATATCTGTCTATTTGTGGGTCTCGTGTTCGAACCTCTACGAGAGCAATATGGGTATATTTTCTATTTTTCTTGCGAAGTGGTTTTGTTATTTTAAGTTTTAAAAAATAAACGAAACCAATTTCTTCTTCCCAACTTTATTGTTTTCCATATTCAGACTTTAACTTTTTGCAAACTTTTTATTTGCTTACTGTCGTCGCGATAGTACACTGGTTGTGGATTGTTGTTCACAGTGGTTGCTTGCTGTTGGTTGTAAGACTTTTGAGTTATTGTTTTACTTGGTATAAATCGAGAGGAACATTTATCACTACCATTGTTAAGTATTTTAAACTTTTCTTGAATTGTACGAATTTTGAGTTATACTTGGTTGTAATAACTTTAAGAGAACGTCTTGTTGACAACAATCTTGTGAGCGTGCATGATACGTGAATCTTCTTGATCGAAGGTAACATAGTCGCCTTTTTATGGACTGAGTTAGAGTTTTATTGGTTGTTTCGTATGCAAAATTGATGCGTGAAGGGGAATTGATTGTATGGTTGGTTGCTTTTGTGTCATTATAGGCTTCTGACGTTCTTGAGAAACTCTAGTATCGTTTTAGGTAGGGAATGGAACCCTTAAGATTTTTATGTGTTTTTCTACGTTATTTTCTAGATTTTGGCTGTTGTTTCGTGACACACAAGCGTGTGTTTAGGCCGTGTACCATGAGAGAAGGTATAAGACATACATAGGTTGGACCTACGGTCGTGTGCGAGACTGTGTGTACATACTATTTAGTGACACACGAGCTGGGCACACGGGCGTGTTTCAGACGGCGTGTGCATACTATTTTTTTAAACTAGCATATAATGGACACACGGGTTGGACACACGAGCGTGTGTCAAATTGTGTTTGTATACTATTTTAGGACACACGAGCGGGACACAAGGGCGTGTGCCAGATCGTGTGAAAATATTGTTTTGGCATTTCGGGTGCAGTGGTCACACGGGCTAAACACACAAGCGTGTGCTTGGCCATGTGGCACACATGGGTGAGTACATGGTTGTGCACCAGGCCATGTGTAGTGTGCATTTCTACGAAAACTCTATGTAAAGTGACCGTAAGTGAACCGTAGGGCTTGTATGACCAAAACTGATTAGTGAAAGCTGTTGAGCATGTTCACAACGTGACTCTGAGAGTGAGATCGACTATCTGTGTGTTGTTGATACCGAATATATCTATAAATATGACTGAACTATTATAGTGGTTTAACCACTTAAGAATATTTACTGAACTGGCAGCGACATTGTAAACACTGCAATATTGTAGTTGAACTAGCAGTGAAACTGTAAACACTACGACATTACAACTGAACTGGTAATGACACTGTAAACACTTTGATAATACAACTGAACTGGAAGTGACATTGCAAACACTACAATGCTACAACTGAACTAGTAGTGACATTGTAAACACTGCTAGATTACCATTGAATTGTAATATAAGTGTTCTATAATTACGTTAATGAATCTTACAAAATACCATTATATTTGCATTGACTTATTTCATGCCATTTCAGGGTGTTCCTAAACTTGAGGGCTGACGGAGGAGGAGCTCGATCATTTTAGGGATCTTAAGACTTATAGTAGGTTTATTATTATGTTATGATTAAAACTTAACTATGGGACTTTCGAATTCCAGTTGATGTTTCTAAGTTGGTGTTGAACTTACTATTATCCATATATGATATAGCTATGTGCTTAGTTTCATTGTGTTTTTGCACTTTATGCCTGTGATGACCTTGTGACATTCTTGACTTAGTCGTTCCATTTAGGTTGGGTTTAGGGTGTTACATTTAGTTATATCAGAGCTAGATTAGACAACACTCGAATTGCATAGTAGGTCTACCTAAGAAGTTATAATGTGTTTATGCTAAAGTAGGAACTGAATAACTAATTTAGAGAGACTGAGTCTTCGACGCCGCGCCTGTAAGTATCTGTTATAGTATATATATATGCCTATTGTACTGTGAAAACTGAACCTACTATTGAAGTAGTTACTTGACATAATATGTTAGGGATTTTTGAACTGATCTGTACACTTATGATATTGTAGACTGTGAAATATGAGTTCACGAGTGAGTCGTGGATGTGAGAAATGTGGGCACTGGGGAAGAGCTCAAGTTAAGTCATCTTCCATGAGAAGCATTCCCATCCTGGAGACCAGCGAGACCATTGGTACTCTTACTATTGAGACGAGGTCTCAGGTCGAGTCAATTGGGGACGATCTTATGTCCCATGCCATGTTACGAGTATTGAAAAGGGTCGTTGAGACCCGTGCTGGACTCTTAGCTCGAGGCTCAATTATTGGCAGCTTCGTTCAAATAGAGTTGAGCTTTAGGGACGTCATTGGAGCCGCACCTACAATGGCTGAATACTAGCTCGAGGTGATCGAATGCATAATAGAGGTCATACACTGCACTCCGACACAGAAACTGACAGGTGCCATATCTTTACTGCGGGATGAGGCGTATCAGTGGTAGTTGACTGTCGAGCAAGACGCTCAGTCTGAGTCAATGACCTGGGATTATTTCAAGAATGCTTTCCAGGGTAAGTATGTCAGAGCTAGTTACATCGAGGCTCGTCATCGATAGTTCATGAGTTTGGATCAGGGAGAGAGGTCCATAGTTGAGTACGAGGCCGAGTTTTTAGATTGAGCAGGTATGCTCTAGCACTGGTCGCCACTGAGCACGACAAGTGCATGAGGTTTAAGGAGGGTTTACAATATGAACTGAGGGTTCTGATAGTTTTTGATGCAGTCGAAACTAACTAAAAATATGACTAAGGCAAGTGCACCTATCAATTAATAATATAGTTATGGTGAGCATAATATCGTTCCCACGAGGACTAAAAGTACTAGTAGTAGCTGTCTTCCTATTATTTAACCGACCGAATGAAGTGATTGTTTAAAACTAAATTTAACTAAATTAATAAACTAAAATTATGATAAATAATAAATCAAGAAATAACAAATGTTTAATACCAAGAAGTAAGACACTACCCAAGAAAGAATCCACCTAAATTTCATCTGCCATTATCATTCTGAATTAAGTAATTTATTCACTTAGTATTTTGATTCATAGAAATTCCTAAATTATGCTAATACCTCTATTCAAGCATAAAAGCAACTGACTCTAGGTTGATTAATTGAAATTTCTTTCTAATTAAAACCTTTATTGTCGTATTAATTCGATATATGGATTCCCCTATTAGATTTGACTCTAGTCCGATAGATTTATGTCATCCTATTTCTAGGATTGCATGCAACTCTACTCAATTATGCTAGATCTACTCTTAAATAGGGTTTATTCTTCCTCTAATTTAAGCACATCAAACAAGAATTAATATCCTAAAAATACTAAATCAAGAATTAAGCCCACACAATTGAGAACAAAATCTAAGTATTTATTGCGTAAAAACATAAATCAAATAACAGAATTCATCATAAGGTTTATCTCCCCTAGGTATTTAGAAAATTAGTTCACGCTAACGAATAAAAACATCTCAAAGATAGTATAACCGCAAGATGAAGAAAAACTCATAATAAAATCAAAAGAAATTAAAAAGAGGTTTTCAATCTTCGTGGAAATCTGCTTCAAAGATGGCTTCAATAGTGTTTCTTCAATTGTTTTCTTGAATAATCTCTAACAACTAAGGTTTGGGGAATGGATGATTTTATAGAAAATTGGAAGTGCCTAATTTATAACACTCCATCCCTTATTTATAATACATAGAAACTTCTTGTTAGATCAAAATTAAATTCTAAAAAAATAATTAGAATTAAATCTAAACAATAATTCTCTAATTGGATCCAAATTAAACTCTAAATTAGAAAGCCTAAAAGATAAATTAAAAATAAACAATATAATAATAATCCTAAATATTAATCCTAACAAATAGAGTTTAAATTTAAATAAAGTCATATATCCAATAAATCTCTTCCTAAGTCTTCCACACTTTCACATTTTCGGCACTTTCTCTTCCACATTCACGCTCTTTACCCCAAATTTTCCTTTTTGTCTTCGATTTAGTCCATGGCCATGTGTCCAGCCCGTGTGCTCCTAAAATATAAAAACATGAATTTAAAAGATTATGAACATAAAATTCATTATTTTAAATCGACTAATCATCCAAAAACGCATTAAAAATGAGGTTAAAGCATGTTACTTTTGGCATTTATTAGTTTCCTAGAGGGAACGAGTCTTTACTGCGTTTGTGGATAAGGTAAAGGACATTGAAGAGGTTAAGCGCACTGTGCGTGAGAAGAAGGAACAAGATAAGGCTCAGAGTAGAGCCAAGAGAGAGACAAGATCTACTGGTAATGTTTCGTGCCCCAAGAAACAGGCAAGACCCGATGGACCTCCGAGAGCTGAGACATTGGTAGGTTCGAGCGCGGTAACGCGTTGTGACTTTTGTGAGAGACACCATCTGGACGAGTGTAGGAGGAAGATGGGAGTGTGTCTTCGTTGTGGGTCGCTGGAGCATAGAGTGCGAGACTATCCGCACCGACCTGATCAGGCACCAGTGACTACACCGGTAACAATTGCGAGCGTCGTTCAATCTGTGAGAGCGACGCCACCGCCACCTAAAGGGCGAGTTGCTAGTAAGAGTGGTACTATTACTGGTAGGGTGGTACTGCTTTTGGTAGAGGCTGTAAGATATCGAACAAAGGTGTGACCGAAATTGAGGCTCAACAGCTAGCACTTATTTGTGCAACTCGACGTCGTGAGGATAAGGACGACATCGATGTTATTGTAGGTACGTTCTTTATTTGTTCATTATCGTATTGATTGATATTGATTCAACTTATTTTTATATAGCTAGCACTGTATCTATAAAACTAAATATAACTGCTGAGTGTATTGCCAGTGTGATCTCTGTGGTTAGTCTTATGGGTCAGTCTACATGGGTTGACAAGGTGTTTAAAAGGGTACCGTTAGAGATACAAGAAATTGTGTTCTCAACATATTTAATGGAACTACCGTTTAGGGAGTTTGATATGATATTGGGTTTGGATTGGCTTGTGAACACTAGATTAGTCTCGATTGTGTGACCAAGAGGGTTACCTTGAGAATTGAAGAGAATAGTAAAATAGTGATGATCGAGGAGGGTCGAGACTACTTTTCCAATGTAATCTCCGTCCTCGAAACCAAAAAACATGTAAGGAAAAGGTGTGAGGCATATCTAGTCTTTATCTATAATTTTGCACCTGCTAAGCTAACTGTCAATGATATTCAGACAGTTAGGGATTTCTCGGATGTCTTTCTTGATGAGATATCAGGCGTAATGCTAACCTGAGAGGTTGAGTTTGGAATCGATCTGCTATCGGGTACTGCATCGGTGTCGATTGCTCCCTATCGTAAGACACATGAGGGTAATTACCCTACTCACGATCTTGAGTTAGTTGCAGTTGTGTTCGCGTTAAAAATTTGGAGACATTACTTGTATGGTGAGAAGTGTGTAATCTATACTAATCACAAAAGCCTCAAGGATATGTTAACTTAGAAGGAGTTGGATATGAGACAACGTAGATGGGTTGAGCTATTCAAGGATTACGACTGTAGGATAGAGTATCACCTGGGCAAGGCTAATGTTGTAGCTGATGCTCTTAGTCATTGAGCGATGACTGAACTACAAGTGATGTTTGCTCAATTGAGTTTATGTGATGACAACAATTTGTTAGCCGATCTTTAGTTGAAACTGACCTAGGTTGATTAAATTTGGGCGAAACAGTTGTAAGATGAATCCTTAGTTCAGCGTTTGCGTATGGTGGTGTCGGGTAGTGAGACTGAGTTTGGTTTAAATAAGGATGGGGTCTTGTGTTTTAAGGGTCGTATTTGTGTACCTAAAGATTCTGAACTGAGATCTTCGATCCTACAGGAGGTGCATAGCAACCCTTACGTTATGCATCCCAGTGGGAACAAGATGTATTGGGACTTGTGAGAGATTTACTGGTGGCCTAGACGGTAGGTGACTACCTTCGTTTCGCAGTGCTTGACTTGCCAAAAGGTTAAAGCCGAACATTAGTTACCTTCGGGTTTGTTGCAACCGGTTAGGATACCCCAATGAAATGGGAACGAGTGACGATGGGTTTCGTTAGTGGGTAACCCCTAACGCCCACTGAGAAAGACTCCATCTAGTTTATTGTGGATCGATTAACCAAGTCGGCTCATTTTCTACCGATCTGAATCAATTACTCTCTTCAGAAGCTAGCTAAGTTGTATGTGGTTGAGATTGTTAGGTTACACAGAGTTTCAGTTTCTATCATTTCAGATAGGGATCCGCATTTTATCTCGCGATTTTGGAAGAAGCTACATGAAGCATTAGATACTTGGTTGGACTTAAGTACTGCGTATCATCCTCAAACGGATGGTCAATCTGAACGAGTTATACAAATCTTAGAGGATATGCTCCGAAGTTGTGTAATTGACTTTAGAGGTACTTGGGAAGATCATTTACCACTAGTTAGTTTGCGTACAATAACAACTCCCAATCTAACATACAGATGGCACCTTATGAAGTTTTGTACGGTCGTAAGTGCTGAACTCCCTTATGTTGGATCGAATTAGGTGAGAGACGGGTACTGGGTTTCGAGTTAGTGTTTGAGACTGAGAATGTAGTTCGAATGATTCGAGATCGTTTGAAAGCGGCTTCTGATCGACAAAAGTCTTATTCAGAGTTAATAAGGAAAGACATAGAGTACTCTGTCGGTAATCAAGTGTTTCTGAAAGTTTCTTTGTGGAAGAAAGTTTTTCGATTTGGACACAAGGGTAAACTGAGTCCAAGGTTCATCGAACCTTATCGAATTTTGAAACGGATTGGACCTGTAGCATACCAGCTTGAGTACCTCCTGAGCAAGATCGCATTCATGATGTGTTCCATGTTTCGATGTTGAGAAGATATCGGTTCGATCCTTCTCACATCATTCTGATTGAGGAGGTCAAGGTGAGACTCGATATGACTTATATGGAGGAGCCTATCCAAATTCTTGAACGAGATGTCAAAGTCTTGCCAAAAAAGACTGTACCTTTGGTTAAGGTTCTGTGGCGGAACCACGACATTAAGGAAGCCACTTAGGAACCTGAGGATTCGATTCGTTAGCAATATCCATATCTCTTTGACTTAGGTAAATTTTGAGGACGAAATTTATTTTAAGGGTAGAGAGTTGTAACGCCCTGAAAATTTAAACCTATCTATTTGAGTTTTGGGAATGAAACTATCTCTGCTTTTATGGTTAAGTGCTCTGAGTACTCGCTTGAGGTCTAGTGCTCGAGTCGTATATTTTGAAAAGTTCTGATTTTTTTTTCTGAACCTCAAGCTTTGAGTGTGTGCCTTAAATTGATTTTGGCGAGATGTTGTTTCAACGATGAGCCTAATGGTTCAATGGTCATACATATATCTATCTATTTGTGGGTCTTGCATTCGAACCTTCGCGAGAGCAATATGGGTATATTTTGTATTTTTCTTGTGAAGTGGTTTTGTTATTTTAAGTTTTAAAAACTAAACAAAACCAACTTCTTCTTCCCAACTTGACCATTCTTCATATTCAGACTTTAACTTTTTGCAAACTTTTTATTTGCTTACCGTCATCGCAATAGTACACTGGTTGTGGATTGTTGTTCGCAGTGGTTGCTTGCTGTTGGTGGTAAGACTTTTGAGTTATTATTTTGTTTGGTATAAATCGAGAGGAACATATGTCTCTGCCATTGTTAAGTATTTTGAACTTTTCTTGAATTGTACGAATTTTGAGTTATACTTGGTTGCAATAACTTTAGGAGAACGTCTTGTTGACAACGATCTTGCGAGCGTGCGTGATACGTGAATCTTCTTGATCGAAGGTAACGTAGTCGCCTTTTTGTGGGCTGAGTTAGAGTTTTATTGGTTGGCAAATTCGATGCGTGAGAGGGAATTGATTGTATGGTTGGCTGCTTTTATGTCATTATAGGCTTTCGGAGTTCCGTTCTTGGGAAACTCCAATATCGTTTCAGGTAAGGAATCGAACCCTTACGATTTTTATGTGTTTTTCTGCATCTTTTTTCCAGATTTTGGCTTCTATTTCGTGACACACAGGCTGACACACGGGCGTGTGTTCAGACCGTGTGCCATGAAAGAAGGTATGGGACATACATGGGCTGGACCCACGTTCGTGTGCTAGATCGTGTATACATGCTATTTAGTGACACACGGGCTGGGCACACGGGCGTGTGTCAAACCGTGTGCACATACTATTTTGTAAACTAGCATAAAGGGGACACATAGGTTGAACACACAAGCGTGTGTCTGGTCGTGTGTGTATATTATCTTGGGACACACGGGCGTGTGTCAGACCGTGTGAAAATATTGTTTTGGCATTTTAGGTGCAGTGGTCACACCGCTAGACACACGGGCGTATGCCTGTCGTGTGTCACACATGGGTGAGCATATGGTCTTGTACCAAGGCATGGGCAGTGTGCATTTGTGCGAAAACTGTGTAAAGTGACTGTAAGTGAACCGTAGGGGTGGTATGTCCAAAACTGATTGTTGAAAGCTATTGAGCATGTTCACAACGTGACTCTGAGAGTGAGATCGACTATCTGTGTGTTGTTGATATCAGATATATCTATAAATAATACTAAACTGTTACATTGGTTTAACCACTTGGGAATAGTTACTGAACTGATAGTGACACTGTGAACACTGCAATATTATAGTTGAATTGGCAGTGACACTGTAAACATGCGACATTACAATTGAACTAGTAGTGACACTATAAACACTACGATAACACAACTGAACCGATAGTGACACTATAAACACTGCAATACTACAACTGAACTAGCAATGATACTATAAACACTGCTAGATTACCATCGAACTGTAATATAATTGTTTATCTGACCGAGAGTTGTGATTTTGATTATAGAATTGGAAAAGTGTTTTATAATTACGTTAACGAATCTTACAAAATACCATTATATTTGCACTAACTTATTTCATGCCGTTTCAGGGTCTTCCCAAACTTGAGGGCCGGCAGAGGAGGAGCTCGGTCATTTTAGGGATCTTAGGACTTGTAGTAGGTTTATTATTATGTTAGGATTAAAACTTAACTGTGGGACTTCTGAATTTCAGTTAATGTTTCTAAGTTGGTGTTGAACTTACTATTATCCATATATGATATAACTGTGTGCTTAGTTTCATTGTGTTTTCGTACTTTATGCCTTTGATGACATTGTGACATTCTTGACTTAGTCGTTCCATTTAAGTTGGGTTTAAGGTGTCACAACTCATATTGTCACCATTCTTCCACCAAATGAACAAATTCCTACATTGAAAAAAAAAAGGTGTCCCAACTCAGAATGTTATGATGGTGTATGATTTTAATGTGTTTCACTTTTGTTATGGCTGGATGGGAAGTATCAGCACATGACACTAGAATATTTCTTAATGCAATTCGAGATCTAAAATACAAATTTCTGCACCCACTAAATGGTAAGATATTTCATTTATTTCTTTTTTTAAATAATAAATTATAAGTTCTTTAATTGATAATTTAAAAAATAAACAATTCTTGAATTAATTGATTGTTATATTATGACATGTAGGAAAATATTATCTTGTTAATTCTGGATATCCTCAAATGAAAGGTATCTTGGACCATATAGAGGTTAGCGATATAAATTTTGTTATATTCTTGAATTAATTGTTTGTTATATTCTTGAATTCACTTTAAATTGTAAATGCTAATCTAAAATTTTTGATGATGTGTTTGGTATATAAATGTTACCCTTTTTTGAAACTTTAATTCAAATGCATGTAATATTTTAATTTGTTAGGTTTATGTTTTCTATGTTATGTTAATTTCTAATATGGGCTATATATTCAAATTACATTTTAAAATAAAATAATACAAATGTGTTAAAATCATTAATTAAAAATTAAAAAAACATTTTTTAAAATAATACAACTGTGTTAATATTTAATCACAAATATTTAATGATTATATTTAAATATTTAAAATATAGTTTATATTTTCTAATTAAATTTTATAAATAATTCCTATTAATTACTTATAAATATTTAAAATTAATATTTCATATATTAAAATATTAACAATAAATTATAAATTATTTTTATATTCTTGCTAAAATATCATAATATTAACTAGTTTGAATATTATTTAAATGCATATTTGTTACTTTATAATACCATGTTTAAAATGAATATTTTATTTCTTAAAAATAATTTTTGACAGCAATACTAAACACTTAAATTTTAAATCAAACTTCTCAAAAACACTTTTCTATAATACTTTTTAAAAACACTTATAGCTTCATTGTAAAGCAATTAATTTGGATAATTTCTATCAGGCAAAAAATTTGGGATCAATATGCAGTGGCGAAGTCGGGATATTAATTTTGAAAGGGTCAAGCTAAAATTAGATGTACTATGTAACAATCGTTTTAAACATATTAATAATTGATTCAAAAACAATATTCCAACAGGATAATCGAACAAGCTTATATATATTATAAAATATTATTATTTTAAGTAAAATATTAAATAAGTATTAATTTATTATTATTTAACAAAAATATCATTCAAAAATTACCATGAGTCATTTAGTTTTTTCAAGAAGATTTTCTTTTTGTTTTTATCAATAATAAATTTTTTAATATTATTTTTAATACTAAAAAATATTGGAGGGGCCTACGTATATTTTTAAGAGGACTATAATATATTTTTGAGAAAATTTACTTATATTTTTTAGAGGACCATTGTATATTTATAAACGATTAAATTGAAAAAAAATTAAATTTTGGGGAGCATAACCCCTGGGCCTCTACATGTCTCCACCTACCCTTGGATGCAAGAAATGCCATTTTAACAGATGAAGCAGGGGACGAAATTGATTCCATTGAAGTGATTAGAGACAATGATAAGCTTTACATTGTTGAATAACAAATAAAAAACCATATGTAATAAGAGAGAGTTAAAACTTAGAAGTTCAATTAACAGATTATGCTTTTTCAGTAATGTGCATATTTCCATAAGGAAAGCACAGTCTTTAGACAATTGTAAAATACAGTTGTCAGATAACTTGGGAAATGTTTTTCCTCCATAGTTGGAAATTAAGAACGTAGTTTTTTTTTTTTAAATACAGTAATGGGTAAAGCTCGAATAATAAATCGATTAACGCGACTTGAATTTAAATTACACTTAGGACGGTGAACACCGTTAATCATCATGCCACCTACATGAGGTTGAAGAATATAGTTTTCAAATAGCTTGATTAGAAAATTATCAAACTTCATTCATGGCCACAATGATCTTTAATTAGTGCAAAGAATATTAACATGAGATCCTTTATAAATCAAGTCAAGTACATAAAAGACAACATCAACGAACCTGCAAACACAACTAGAAGACTAGCAACAATGAGATCTCTGGCCTAGCATGACAAAGACTAGCGAAGGGTCTCAGTTTCAGGGTTTGAAAATGGGAAAAGGGATAGTTTCCTTTTTTAACCTTACCGATAAGAGGAAGCAAGGTGCACCCAACACTAAGGCAGCTATGGAAGCTAAACTCATATGATATCAGAATGGCAAATTCCCCCTAATTTGGTTACCAGAATATCTATCAATGGCTACTGACCACACTATAGGACATCGCATCATCATTGAACTGTAACATACTTAAGTAGAATAATTAAAAGAAAAAAAAGAAAAATAAATGTATTGGAATTGTTTACAGCTGAGAAAAGAAAATCACTTCCCCCATCTGAATCTCGTTTCACTGTTCATGCCGGAATCATGGAACGAGCGAGGCCAAAGACAAGATACAAACACAAACTAGGCAGAACAGAAACCACAAAATTTCTACTTCTCATATTCTCTATCAACATAAACTCGAAACAGAAAAACGCTTATGAGAAAGATTAATCAGAATGCTGTTAAAATCATTAGGAGAAAAAAAAACTGTAAGAAAATTACATTACATACGAGAAACAAGAACAAAACAAAATAGTTTCCTCACTGCATGCAAAATTTGAGAAATCGAAAAACCTGTAACAATGGCTGTGAGACCAGTGCCATCGATCCCCTGTGTAACTTCCTCAGCTGTGGAAGATGACGAAAATCCAGATGGCCCTTTACGAATGGTGATGGGTTTTAGAATTATCTTAAGGTGCTCAATCATCACTCACTGAACCATTGTTGATACACGGTATCAACGAAAGTGAGGAAAGAGAGTAAGATGTTATGGTGAAGAAGCAGAGAAGAAGATCATAAGTGGAGTGTCTGGAGTGTGTGACTGTGACCCCTAAACAGGTGAAGTCAGAAAATTTTGTTGGGGATTGAAATTAAATTATAGTTTTTATGATAGTAAAAATATAATTTTTAAAAAATTAAATCAAAATTTTATTATTTTTAAAGGAATAAAGTGTAATTTTATTTTTATTAATTTAAAATTTTTAAAAATTTTCCAAATCTAAATGAAAAATTTTTCAAACCTAAATAAAAAAAATTTCATTTTAAAAAGACAGGCCCTGTCAATTCCTTGAATTCATCCCTATCTCTAAAAAAGGTATTTAGAAATATATTTAAAGGGAGTTTTCCAGATCAAATTCTAAGTAGATTATAATATATTTTATTATAATTATATAACAAATTTAAATAATAATTATGGATGTGTCATGAGAAGTGAAATTTGACATAAAAATAAGATAATTATGAAAGTTTTTTAAATTATTTTTATATAATATAATATTAAATTAATTGATATATATAATTATAAGTTTATAATTAAACATTGTTGTATGAGTAGTTGCAAATTCTAACCTAAACTGTAAAACAGATATGAAAAGTATAAAAAAAATATTATAATATATAAAAATTACTTTGTATTAAACTAATGCAAAAAGGTCAAACAATTCTCCTGTTATCTTAGTTTTCCCGTTGTATTAATTGCTAGTTGTGGTATTCCAAATATTTATATTTCATAGTTGTCGATGATATTAGATGCAAATTAGGAAATTAATTTAAATTTTTTATAAATAATTTTTTATTTATGAACTTGATTTCCTAAGGGGAAATATTCAATTGTAATTATGAGTTGATTTGTCTAAGTAAAAAATTATTAAAATATATTAGAATCAAAATTTAATAATTTCATATTATTAAATCTTAATTTATGATAATGGTATTCTAGGTTTTTATGTTAATGTTGATGTTAATTAATTGATACATTTTTAATAAATTTAAAATCTAAAAGAACTAATGTTCTTTTTTTAAAAAAAATAAATAGACAATCTACTACTATATACCTAAACTAATAATTAAAAAAAATTATTTGCAAAAAAATTAGTGATTTTCGAACGTATAAAATTATATATACTAAATATTTATATGAGTCATGAGTGTAGTAAATTTTAGTATTATATATTTTTGTATGTGTATTTGAAAAATTTATTTGAAATATTTCACATATAAACGTAATGATATTTGAAATAATTAATTGAAATATTTCATACATAAAAATATTTGAAATATCATACCCACAATGTAGATGAAAAATAATAATATTTAAAATTATTATTTTATTTTATAATATCAGAAATCACCATACTCACAATATAGGTGGAGAAAATAAATATTTGACATATAAATATTATATATAAAGAAAAATATATCAAAAAAATTAGTTGCTGTTTTTAAAAAATAATTACATATTTATTACTTGATTTTATATATAAAAGAGTTATAAATTAAAAATAAAAAAACTTAAAACAACATGAAATAAAAAATATATATTGAAATACTTATACGAGAAATTAAACTTGAGACTTAGGATGAAATTATAATTATCTAACCATCTAATCAGAAACCTTATGTGTTAAAAATGTTAATAAAAAATTAAAAAAAATCTTAAAAAATATAAATAAAAATACAAATGTGAGTAGTAAAAGAATCGAATCCAAAATAATTAAATTGTCAAATTTTAATGAAAACGATCCTTGTAGTACGCGTTTTTAATAAAATGAACTAAAATCATAAATATTTAAAAAATAACATATATTCATTATTTAACCAATACATATGTAAACTTATTAAAATGTAAAATGATAATATATAAATTATGACAGATTAGATTGTTTCCTAAATTGTAACTTCATCTGTTATATATATAATATATTAAGGCTTCTATATATATATAAAATTCATTTATGTATACTTCTATTAATTTTCATAATCTTACAACAAGGTGCTAAACAAACATATAACAAGAATTAATATACCTTCTTATTATGGCTAGTTGGTCACTCTACGTTAGGACAAATGATTGCTTCACCTTGTCAAAATAAACAAAAATAAATAAAGGATAAACTATCTAGTTGGTCACTTTATTTTTAGGACGCTTTAATTTTGGTCATCAAAAATAAAATCCTTAAAATTTTGTTACTAAACTTTTAGACGCTTTCATTTTAGTTATTTAATTGTTTAATCTCTAATGATAATTAATTTGTACACGTCACATCATGTTCATATTTTCATTTTGATCACCTAATTTTTAGGTTGTTTTCATTTTAATCACCCAAAAAATGTCTTTCTTTTTTTAGTATTGATCGGGGTAAAAAATATTAAGGATTGAAGTAAAAAATGGTAGAAATTAAAAATAATACTAATTGTCAAATTGTACTTATTTACCCCTGTTGAAAGTTTTAATTTTTTTTTTCAATTTTGAAATTTTAAATTTCAAAACATTAAAAACAATCAAATAAGTTAATGTCCCTTTAACCTATTTGTTAGTATAATATTGAAATTAATTAATTTAGTCTCCTTTTAAATCTTAAAAATTTATTTATGTTTTTAAATTAAAATAAACTCAAATAAATCATTTTAATAATTGCACATGAAACTCAAATTCATTTTGATTATATGATCTTGAGTCTTTCATACTAAATTAAAAGTAAAAAAAAAATCCAAACAATTAATTAATTTTATATTCTATGCCCAACATAACCCAAAAAATTCACTTCTTTACCCAAACAAAGAACAATCAATTAATTTAATTAATTGTGATGATTTTCTTTACTTTTAACTTAGTATGAAAGATTAGAGATTATATATAATCAAAATAAATTCAAGTTTCATAGACAATTATTAAATATGAGTTATTGAGTTGATTTCATTAAGAATAATACGGAAACATAAAATAAAATTTTAAAATTTAGGAGATTAATTTAATTAATTTCAATATTACAATAACAAATCGAATAACATTGTCCAGGGATAAAGAAATTCAACAAATTATTTAATTGATTTTATGTTTTGAAATTTAAAATTGCAATATTGAAAAAAAAATAGAATTTTTAGCAATGTGATAAACAAGTACAATTTGACAATTTTTAATACAATATTTTTTTTGGTGAATTACGAGAGAAAGGCAAAACTTTAACAACAACGCGATTGACGTGACTCGAACCCAGGCCACACCTAGGGATTTTAATACAACATTTTAGTTTCTATCTTTTTTTACTTTAATCCTTAATTTTTTTACCCAATCAATAGTTTAAAAGAAGATAATTTATTGGATGACCAAAATGAAAGTGAAAACATGATGTGACGTGTATGGTTAACCATTAGTAGAAATTTAACGATTAAGTGACTAAAATGAAATTATCTTAAAAGTTGAGTGACGAAATTACAAAGATTTCATTTTGGGTGACCAAAATGAAAACATCCTAAAGGGTCAATGACCAAATAGGTAATTTAGCCATCAATAAAATAACAAAATAAGTAAACACACAATCTCATCAATCGTCACAAATTAAAAATGGGTTAAAGGACGTGGAAGTCCCTATATTAATAGGTATAGAATCAAATTAATTCATCTATTATTAAATAAATTAATTTAATCGTTATATTATTAAAAATAATTAAATAAGTCTAAATTGTAGGAGAATTAATATCAAAAGAAAAATTTTCATTTACAAACCATAAAATCTTAAAAAAATTAACTCTATAAAACCTTAAATGATATTTTTTATATTATAAATATTAACTCTATTCCAATTTAATCTTATTTAATTTTTTTTGAGAGTACAAATCTACTTAATAGTAGAGGAATTAATTTGCTCAGACCCTTATAATACAAGCACCTCTCAAATATATTCACTAATTAACAATATATATTTTAGGAGAAGGGATTGTATGAAACTTATTTTACATCATTCATATCCTTTTTCAATAGAAGAATGACAAATCAAATTTTTTCTTCTGATTTTTTGCATTTTCAATTGGATTTAAATTTTTTCGGGAGAAAAATACTAAAAATTAAAAAAAAATTAATTTATCATTCTCCTATTGAAAAGAAATATAAACGACATGAAATCACAATTTGATATCATCCTTTCTGCACATCCAGCTCGACAAGTTGGTATATAAACATCACCAACAGAAAAAAAATAGTAACATAAATAACCATTGAGCAAGCAACTATTTATGCACCAAAGGATTTCAATTATTTTGCTTATATGTTGGGTTAATTCTAATATATATATGTAAGCATCAGAAAATTCAAAATGCAATCAGATTTGGTCCCAGCAGGATCTTAAATTTATCATTTAATGATGGGTAGGTCTAGTAAAAGAACAGTCTATTGTAAAGGTTCAACTTAATATTATTAATATGTATAGTAAACCCAATTTAATAATACAAATGTTATTCTTCCCTAATTTATTCTTTTATTTATGAATCCTTTTCAACAAAACCTAGATATAGAGAAAAATGGGTATTCATTAATATCATCAGCTTGTAAAGAACAAGAACAAAAAACATGTTTCAGGCATGGATTTTTTTGTTTTTCCCTTCAGAGAATGTCTTTCTGAATTTTCCATGGAAACCAAACACCAATGAAGGAATTACAGAGGAAAAAACAAAGAAATAAACGAAGCCAGATATATATTTATATATAGGGCTGACGGAAGCAAGCAAGTTGCATATATTCCAAGAGAAGATTAGCTAGGGTTATTACGATTCAATGAAGAACTCAACTAACAAGATTTTCTACTGTTGATTAGGGTTCATGTGACGATGGACTCCCACTTGATAAATTAATAAAATAAATATCTTCCCCTTGGGGGAACAGATATGACAGATATGGAGAAATGGGAGATGGATTTGCCCAATATCTAAATCAGGCAAGTAGCTTTAGACTATTCAAGACAAAGACCCTTCCAATCCCCATTATTACAGCCTCATATCTCTGAAAATTACCTTAACCTACTTCCAGCATGCATCAAACTTGTAGTGGGACTAATGGGATTTTAGCAGTAATATAGCAAGGGAAGGAAACAAGGAAAGAACATAAATGATACTAAAACAGAAATGGTTTCTTTTAAAACAACGGACACATGATTCTTTATACAACCTTTTTAGTGCCTGCAGATTGATTTGCCAATACCCCCTCCATGGATGATTTCTGAGGAAAGAAAGCTACAAGAAAAGACACAGAACTTGATCTGCAAATCTATAGGTTGTCATAAATGGCTTGTCAAAGGTACATATCAATGACAATTTGAGATGTTAAGTCACATAGATCTTAATTACTACAAATAGTAGAAACACTGCTGCTCTACTATTAGCAAAAACTACTATCCATTAATGAAGCGAGCAATACCTGACAAAATAACACAAGGGAAATGATTTTTTTAAAAGGATAATACGAGATTCATTAAAGTAATTAACATAGAATAATATTGGGACAAAACCCATTTTTTTCCCCATGCAGCTGGTTGATGATCAGGTCTTTTTTCATGTTTTCGTGCTTATTTTTTACTTACTGGTTTTTGATTTCCATTAAGAGGTGGGAGGAGGAGGTTGAGGTACTTGAGGGGGTCGCTTTCTTTTCTTCTTCTCGTAGCTTATGCCTCTGGCTTTTGACTGTGAATCACGAACCTCACGTAGGTAAAGCCTAACAGCTCTAGCACCAAAAGGGTTTGCTTCAGGCTTGCCTCCGTGTTCCTCGAAGGCGGCTCGGAGGCGTCCGATGAGGGCGTCAAGGCTCCCCCAAGCTTGGCGGAGAGGGCAAGGGCATGGAGCTGGAGGGTTAGGGTGACCAAAGAAAGGGCAAAGTGGGGCGTGGACTTTGGTTTTCCCGAACTGGTCAAGGTACCGGAGGAATTCCAGGACGTGGGCGCCGCTGCAGCGGGAGAGGGAGAGAGGAGGGCGGTGGTTGCGGAGGTATTGCCCGAAAGTGTTCCAGTCACGGCGTTTCTGGTTCTCGTAGCGGCTGAGAGTGGAAGCAGAAGTGGAGGAAGAAGAGGAAGGGGAGAAGGCGACCATGGCCGCCGCCGGTGAAGGGTTTGTGGTGGTGGCCACGGCGGACATGGAAAGGCTTGCAGGGAAATTTGGGGTTAAACTAGCTGTGGAAGGGCTTGAATTCGATGCTTGAAAATCCTGAAAAGGATCCATATATAAGATAATAAAAGGGTTTCTAAAGAGAAAACAAAGAGCAAGAGTGAACTCAAACACAAAGATCTGTAAAGAAACTACAGAAAACAGGACAAAAAGGTGAGGATATTTCAGCAGGGAGTCAATAATGCCATGAAAGTAAGAAATGAAGAGAAAGGGGATACATAAATATAGCCTATAGGAGAGAGTTTGAAGAAGAAGACTGATGAGGCTAATAAAATACTAATATGGGAAAAAAGAGTAAAAAAGAACAGTGTAGGTTAGGCATTTTCGGGGCAATTAAGCAGCAAACTGGGGTCTAATAGTCCCTTTCCTTTTCTTTTCTTTGAGGTCTCTGTTTGAATCTTTTGTTTGTTTGATCAATCCTAGAAAACTTGAAAGGCTTATGATGTCGAATGTGGTGGGCTTTTCCTTTTCCCAACATTGTTTTGCTGCAACAAAAAAGAAAAGAAAAAACATTTGATAGCTAGGGCAGTATTTTGTCATGTTTTAACTGTAACTGTAAGTATTTTCTTTTTATGATTTTACTTTTTTCCTCCAGAGAATAGTATTGGAAGTGAAGTAAACTCTCAGTTCCATCACTGACTAACACTGGCAATGGTAAATTGGTAACTGGAAATAACTTTTGTCTAGGGTTTTTTGTAGAAATGTAAAGAGGTTTTCAACATTTACTCAAAAGAATAAAGATATTTTAAATACTTAATTGATAATATTTAATAAAATATTAAATTATCTGAAAATATTCTATAAAAGTAACATAACTATTGAACAAAATTATCCGAGTTGCTATAGGATTAAGGATGAGTCTGGATGGACGATTCGTTTACTTATAATTAGTGTAAAAATAGTGGTGACAGTGAGATTAAATATTGTAATGATACTGTAACCTGAGACAAAAACTAAACTAAATGCATCACACCATCCATATAAATTCATCCTAAATCAACTTTTACGATATTTGTAGATTTATAGAGGTAAATATAAGTTAAAATTTATCAATAATTTTTTGATATAGTAACAAAAATATTATATTATATAATATGAAAATTTAAGTTCAATTTTTATCAACTTCAACGGGAGATAATTTTAATTGAAAAAAAAATTAAAAACTTATTTTTTAAAGAATTAAATTTTATTATATGGATATATATGTATTTTATAGTTGTTTTTCAATCAAGTAACTTAAATTATATTTTTTAAAAATTGTTAAAATGTATAAGTGATCAAATTAAATCTTTTATGATCAAATTTTTTGGTGAATTACAAATGAAGAGTAAAACCCTAATAATAATTGATACGACTCGAATTCAAACCACATCTAAAATAATAAATACTTTTAATTATTAGATCAACACACAAAATTTTTGATAATCAATTTCGGTCATTATAATGTAACATTTAACAGATTCATATATATAATTAATAAAGTTAATACTTCATAATCTATATTTATACAACATATCTAATACATGTATATGAAATATAATAAGATTTAAAAAGATGGAGTGAGAAAGATGATAGATGGAGACAGGATAAAGCTAATGGGATAAAAATATGAGGGAATAACATGATTTTGTTTCTTCACCTTTTTTTTTCTTTGTTTTCCATTGATTGACAACACCTTTTTTAAATGACTAGAATGCCCTTCACTGACTCCAATTGGGCAATAACATAACAATTGCATCAACCACAAAGCATCAGTCCATCAAGCAACAGTGCGTTGCAAAATGCAAACAGTAGATGTGGGAAGCAAAGCAATGGTCTTCAACTCCAGCTTTTTCGCTTCCTTAGGAAATAATTTAAAACATCCATCAAACTCATAGCGAATAAGTTTGGGTAATTTACATTTTTCCAATTAAGGATTGCAATAAATAGTGCTAAATTGTATATATTTGTAAATATTAATTTGTGAATTTCAAATTAGGGATGAAACATCCGTCACCTATCTTGATGTATGGTATAATGAGAGGTGTTATTAAAGGGTTTTTAAATTGTATAAAAAAATATTTTTTTATAAAAAAAAGTAATAAGATAAAGATAAATCAGATAAATCAAATTCTCTCCAACTTAATCATCATACAATAATTGAAACACTTTTTTCGGTGGCTGCATGTAAATATGACCCTTCAAAGGTCTTGAGAACGCTATTTTTTTTAATCCATTTGCAACCTTATTCCTTTCTCTAAACACATGTCTAATGCAGACCATCCATAAACGTTTAAGAAGGTCCTTGATGGCACGCCCCACAGCTGAAAAAAGTTATTCATTTTCATTGGGTTAGATCACTTCGATAGCTTCAGTATTATCCATTTCGAGTATCACTCTCTCTAAGCTTAAACCCCATGCTAGTTGGAGCCCCTCAAGAGCACCCCAGAGTTTCGCCAAAATCGCATAACAACAACCAATATTTTTAGAGAAACCCGCGACCCAAACCCCCTGATGATCCCGTATTAAATCTCTTATCACAATCCAAAATTAGGCCTAGAAATTTCGAGGGTATTTTAAAAATTTTAGCCTATTTTTACTCAAAATTTGGTGGCATGGTAAACCAAAAATGTTTTTAACTATGAATTTTAGGAAATTAAATCAATTTTTGAAAACGAATTTTAAAGACCTTTAATTCTTAATTAAGGATTGATTTGTAAAAGGGTCAAAATTGTGAGTTTTTAAGAGGCAATTAAATCAAAGTTTAAAATTCAACCTAGTATCTTCCTCCACCTACAGCCAACTCACGTTAATTCCTTCTTTTTATTTGCTATTGCCGTCCCATGATCTTCCAACTCCTCTCATTCAAATTCTTTGTCAAACCTAAATTCTTTTGATTTCTATCACTTTCTAAATCATGAAAGCTCCATAAAATCCAAGAAAAACACCCAAAAACAACATAGATTCTTCCATTGTCAAGCTTGTGGGTTTTTCGAGTTTTCGATCAAACGCTTGATTTTTCATCAATTAAGGTAACAGTTCAATTCCCTATTTGTTGTTGATGATATCTAGTCTTTAAAACAGAGTTTTTAACCAATAAGTTGCATGTTTTAAATAAAAGTCGAAAATTGGATCGTTAATGGTGGATTTTGGGATTGTCGATTAAAACTTAGTTTTAAAGTGTTTTTCAACTTGTTTTAACATGATTAGAAGGTTACTAAAATTACTTTGACGTTTCCTTTACAAAATTTATTTTGACGTTTTCTTAAGGATTTATCAAGTTTTAATGACTTTACGTCATAATGGACATTGTACGTCGAAAAATTTTGATACCTTAAAACGTGTAGTTTGATATAGTTTAAAGGTTGGAAATTAGCCTTATATGAATATGTAAATGAATGTAATTCGTTTTAGGCAAAAGGATTATGTGTAGATCAAGGTATGTGGATTTCAAGTTGGTTATGTTAAGGGTTTTAGTTTCATGAGAACTTAACTTAGACTTGTGTTTTGGTTAGCTTAAGATGAATCCTTAGTTGTTCCCATTTTCAGTAAGGGATAGAGCTCGAGCCTGGTTGAACTCATTGCCACCAAATCCTGTTACAACATGGCAAGAGTTAGCAAAATGATTCCTTAGGAAGTAGTTCCCTCCTTGTAAGAATGCTAAGTTGAGGAGTGAAATTACTACTTTCCAACAGATGGATGACGAATCCTTGTATGAGGCATAGGAAAGATTCAAAGAGTTTGTAAGGAAATGCATCATGGAATCCTGCATTGCATCCAGTTAGAGACGTTTTATAATGGTCTTAATTCTCACATGAGGATGGTAGTAGATGCTTCCGCTAATGGTGATATTCTTTCTAAGTCTTATAATGAGGCTTATGAAATTATAGGGAGGATCGCAAGTAATAATTACCAATGGTAGACTAATTGAGCAAACACGTATATTATCACAATTTAAATCATACATGTCATATGCAAGCATTACAATCAATTAGGGATCAATTTCGAACAACATTAAAACTTTTAGAAGAAACATGAATTTCTTCCCAAAACAGGGGCACACGGTCGTGTGTCTCAAACACATGCCCATGTATCCTCATACACATGCCCATGCTCTTGGCCGTGTATCCAGCCATGTTCATACTTGAAAAGCAGCCACACGATCGTGTCACAGACAGTGTGACAAGCCATGTGTCTATACTGACTTGCATCACACGTTTGTGTGCGGGACAATGTGCTAAACCATGTTTCTATACGAAATTGGGCCACACGATCATGTCCCAGCTAGTGGGTCTGCTCGTGTGACCTGCACCGCACCTTAACATGGCACACAGCAGTGTGACAACCCCTGTCACAGACCGTGTGTACCTTAAGTTGCTTCCTAAAGAAGGTAATTTCCTAACCTAAATTTCTTACCAAGTTACCCTAGAATGAGACACTTTCTTAAACTCAAAATTTACCTTTCAAGCACCTAGAATATGCCATAACATCATCTATTAATCTAACCAGCATGCTCTTTTAAGGCATCAAAATTTATAGATAACAACTAGAACATATTTGGATTAAATGCATTAACTAATATACCATTTCAATGCTCTCATAACTCAACACAAACTACATGAGAAAACAATTCAACAATGTGCACAATTTCATATATAATTTTAACTAACCTATTTTAATATTATTCAAATTAACCAATTTGAAGCTCATTAATCAACTAACCAATCAAAGTAACCATTCTCAAACATTCAACATATATCATCATGAAAATTTCATTCCATATAAATATATTTCATATATATTAACATATTTATCAAAAGTTTAATATATAATTTACAACATCTCAAACCAACTTCCATACAAGCAATATTCACAAAGTTACCTATGTCCTAAAGTTCACTAGACATCTATACATCCCCTAGGTACATGCCAAAATAACAAAAGAGAACTTCATTGCCTTTGAGTACGGGATTTCTGCTGAAGTGCTGAGTTTGAATCTACTAATAATATAACCTAAAATCATGAGAAATTTACTTACATTAGAAAACTTTCATTTATAAAATAACCATTTACAAAATGTATATAAGTTCTCAAATAAATAAATACATTCACTTAACGAATTCAGAATACTAGTTCAAATATTGTACATGACACTAGTAGTCAATTTTGTACATAACTCTTAATCAAATGTAATTTTTACTCAATATTATATATTGTCAAACCTTTCCAAGCGTTCATTCATTTTTTCATTAACAAATTCCGTCAATTCATGGCACCCGATGCCTAGCGAATAAATCGCAATAAGTGAGCCCAACTCTAGTTGGATTAACCAACGATAGTTTTGTCAATTCCTGGCACTTAGTGCTTAGCGGATAAACCGCAATAAGTGAGCTCAGCTCTAGTTTGATTAACTAACTGTAGTTTTGTCAATTCCTGGCACCCAGTGCCTAGCGGATAAACTGTAATAAGTGAGCCCAGCTCTAGTTGGATTAGCCAACGATTTTGCGCCCAGCGCTAGTCGACGAAATATAACAATTTATTTCCACCATTTCCTCATTTCACAATATATTATCATTTAATCATATATGTATAAGACATGATATACATGCATCAAGAATTTTAGTAACAATTAAATATAATTGAATTTAAATTAATAAATGGATAGAAATATTAAGGTCGGGGATACGAACTTACCAAAAAGCTTAAGATAGCTCTTGTTGATTAAGTTGATTACTTGCCAACTTAATCCTTTCCTCGATTAATCGTTGTTCCACTAGTTTCTTGGTCTAAATATGATAATTTAATTTAATCAACTACTACGCAATATAATAATTCAACTTAAATAGTTTATCTCAATTCATGTCTATACATTTACTCCCCACAATAGACATTTTCACCACTTAGTCATTCACTATCACAATGACTAATTTAATCTCAGCTTATCAAAATTTCTAATTAACCAAATATACATATATTTCTCATACTTTACCAAGATTTTCAAAATTCATAAATTAACACATACTATTGATTTATATTATATATATATACACTCAACTTCTTGACAATTAACACTAGCAAAAATTACTATTTAGGTAATAACTTCTCATACCATATAATTTCATAATTCAAACCACATTCCTAGCATAATGTACAAACTCAAAACAGTCCTTACCCTGCTCTTTTCTTATCCAATTCTTAAAATTCATTTTTCTTATTTGCACTTAACAATTATCTTTAATGTAAGTAATCCTAAATTCTGAAAATTATATATATATATATATATATATATATATATATATATATATATATATCCTCATTTAGACTCATTCTCTCCAGCTCAAATTCAACGAAGTTCCGTTGAAATTTATAACTTTCATAATGTTAACCATCACTTAATCACATAAATATCAATAAAATACCTATTCATAAAATATTCTCATTCTTTCAATCAAACTAAAATAATTTATCAAATAATCTCAATAATATACTCAAACTCAAGAACACGAAACTCATCCATTTTCCATGTTTTTTTTACTAACTGAATATCCCAAGACCTTACTACAGCCCACTCTAATCCCATTTTCATTATTAATTCATAACAAATTTTCATTTTCACAAACAAGTCCTCATAATCCATAATTCCCACATTTAGTTAACAAATCAAGCCTAACTAAAATCCAAATGTAATAATCCATAGAAAGGCATTAAGACACCTTAAAAAATGATCATGACAAGTCTTTTAACTTTTGATAGATTTGCCAATAAATACTAAATTTAGTTAGATTAAGCCAATACCACCACAAAAACATGAATTTCATAAGAAACAAGAGCCAAAACACTTACCATGCAAAGCTTCAACCATAGCTGAATGTGAGAGCTCAACCAAGCTTTCTTACTTTTTTTTTCTTTCAATTTCGGTAATGGGATGATTTTTAGGAGAAAACCCCTTTCTTTCTTTTTTTCTTTTGTTTTCACTTCATTCTTAGTTTACTAATTTAACCTTATATTTAATCAAAATTTCACTTAAATTTTCCACTACAACTTCCACTAATTTCATTTTTGGAAGATTTACACTTTTAAAAACTTAACTTCCCAACACTCAATTTCTTATTATAATTTGACACATTATATTACTCTAATAACCTTTACAATTAAATCCTTGTCTAATTTGCATTTTAATCACCTAAATTTCTTTATCACAATTAGTATTACTTTACTCTAGCTAATTAAACGTAATTAATTAGTGATGCTTTAACTCTTATAAGGAAAATTTAAAATCCCTAAGCATCATTTTCGATATTACTAATTACGGGTCGTTATAGGTTAGTATTGGAAAAGCCTGCCACTTACCTTTGAAGTTAGAACACAAAGCTTATTGGACTCTTCAGCAGCTCAATTTGGATCTCAAGCTTGCTAAAGAGAAACAAATGCTTCAACTCAATGAGTTAGAACAATTTCGAACGTTCTCTTATGACAATGCCAAGTTATCAAAGAAAGATTAGAAAGATGGCACGACAAGTACATTCAAGTTAGAGAGTTTGAAGCAGGTCAACAAGTCATATTGTTTCACTCTAGATTGATTTTTTTTCCAAGTAAATTGAAATCACATTTGTTCGATCCATTAACTATCCATCAAGTTTTTCCACACAGAATGGTTGAACTCCATTGTAAGTGATCGCGTCTGTAATAGCCCGTTTTTCAGTGGTATCTGAAACAATGATTACGGGGTCACAAACCTGACGAGAAATTTTTATAAATGAGTGATTAAATTAAATTAGTCAGTAATAATTTTATGTGGAATTCTGAATTGAAGGATTTTAATTATTGAATTAAAATTTAGTATAAGTGGTTTGGTTCAAAAGTTAAATGGCTCTAGAAAATGAGGTAGTGAGACCTCGTTTCTGAAATTTAGTGCCTTAAATATTTTTATTAAATATTTAAAGAGTTTTATTATATGTGAATTGAAGTTCGGTGGGGTAATTTTGATGATTACTTGCTTAATTAATGAAAAAGGATTAAATTGAAAAGGGTTAAAAGTTAATTGCTATTAATTAAAAATAAAAGGGACCAAAATGGTAATTTCACCATTGTCAAAAAGTCCAAGCGATGGAGGATACCTTCCACTAACTTTTGGGTTATTTATTCATTTAGTCCTTTTTAGTTTAAGGCTAAATTGTAAATAAGTGGGTTTAATTGAAATTTAATATAATTGAAGGACCAAATAGGTAAATTTACCTATGGCATTTTAGTGGGTGGATTATTATGAGTTAAATTGATTATAATTAAGATTAATTATGGTTTAAAAAGGGATTTATTAAGTCTAATTATGAAAGTCATAAAAATTACAATTTTGCCATTAAGTATAAAAGTGAATTTAAGAAGAAATAACCTATTTTTCTTCTTCTAATTTCTTCACCTTCTTCGTCAAGCACAAGGAGAAAGCTAGGGTTTCATTCTTAAGCTTTTAGCTTTGATTTGAGTAAGCTATTGTTACTCGTTTTTAGTAATTTTCATGTTTTTGAGTCTGTGATAGCTTGATCTAGCTAATCAAGGGACCAATTTGCGAATCTATCAAATGTTGTGGATCTTACCATTTTTGAATATGCTTATCTTTAAAAGTTCTTGATAGTTTTGGACGCTTGGTGATTAGGTTGGATCTTTCTGTTAAGTGATTTTGATGAAATTAAGATTTAAGGACTAAAATGCTAAAAGATGAAATTAAGTGTACTTTTGGTGAAATAAATGGATTGTGGGGACTTGTATGGGAATCATGGTAAGTTTGGCTATTATGAGTTTAGGAGGAAATGAGTATTTTATATGTTGTGTTGGAAGGACTAGATTGAATAAAAGAAAATTACTAGGGGTAAAATAGTAATTTTTCCAAAAAGGACCAAATTATGTTAATTCATTTAATTATGTGTTTTAATGTGAAATTTGGATGAATTTTTGATTTAGATTACAATCGTGTCACGGATCGCGAAAAAGGGAAATTAGCAGAATAGTCCCTAAAGTTGAACCAAACAGCAATTTCATCCGATAAGTTCGTAGTGATAGATTATATACATTGGTTATTTCTTGTGTTTTACTATTTTCACAGCGAATGGAGAAAGGTTAAACATTCGTGATAATGGGAAGGCAAAGAAAGAAACGAAATGTCAGGCTTGGGACCGGTTATCTGAATTGAAGCGATGGTTAGGATCCTGTATAAGTTGCAGTATCCTAACAGCTGTGTGAGTAGCATCACAAGTTAACAGATTCTGAAAGAATAATGAATTATGGATTCCTCCGATGGCTGAGTCTTCGCATATGTTGCAGATTCTTATCAGCTTGTGTGAGCAGCATCGAGAGCGAGAAATTCTGAACCGTATTGATGGTTGAGTCTTCGCATATCTTACGGGTTCTCATCAGCTTGTGTGAGCAGCATCGTATACTGGTTAAACTCTGTCTAGGCTCGTAAGAGCTAATCATTCTAGGCTCGTAAGAGCTAATCATTTTGGGCTCATAAGAGCTAATCATTCTGGGCTCGTAAGAGTTAATCATTCTGGGTTCGTGTTGGCTAAATGTCATTTGTGCTCGTAATGAGTTAAAGTCTGGAAGACTGAAGAGATTTAGTTTCGTTATTATACACATGATTACGAATGCATACTCGTTATCATCTTTTAACTGATCTGTTTATTCTGTGAGAAAAATGATAATCGCGAACTTACTAAGCTTAATAAGCTTACTCATGAATCTGTTATTGTTTTGTAGATACGTTTTGCTGTCTAAAGATCGGATCATCTCGAGGAAATCACGCTATTACGAAGCTTGTATGGTAGATCTTACATCACTTGGTCTTATGACATGTACTAGGATGATATTAACTTGAGATTTAACTAAAAGATGTTTGAAATCCTTCTATTTCGATTGTGTAAATGGCATGAAGTATGACTTAGATGCTCAGGCTTATAATGCTTGTAAGACTTAGAAGTTATGTATGTTATGTGATGTTTTAATGCATAACTTATACTGGTTGTGTTTGAGATATTAAACTTGTATCTTGACAATTACTCTTGAGATCCTGCATACTTGTTTCGATAAAACTTATGTATATATCGGTAAATGTGCATGGTAGGTAAGAGGTTGTTCTTTGACTTGGGTTGTATCGGTAGATTGGATGTAAGTATTGGTAGTTTATAGTATTGATGTATCGGTAGTAAGAATGATTGTATCGGTAGAAGTTATAGGATAAGAATTTTTACTCTCTGGAGTTTTTGGTATCGGTAGTTGCATGAATTGTTTTGGTAGTTCAGTCACATGTATCGGTAGAATCATCTCGAGATCGGTAGAACTCTGTAATATTTCTGAATTATTTTCTGACTTGACAACTATCAGTACATGATCGTCAGGTACCGGTAGAAGTGTCCAAAAATCATGGAAATGACCTTTTTGTCCTTGTTGAGTTGTGATTTTAATTGATTGATTATTTATGATATATTAAGTGCACATCTTTATTAAAGTAAGATTGATTGAAATGAAAATAAAAGACAAACAATGATAAATGAACAGTAGGACACCAAGACCCTATTCGCTGAAGGTTTAGGGTTTTGGGTGTTAGAGCGTCTGTAACGTCACAGCAATGTGCAAGCAAACACACGTCGAAGCAAGTATAGTTGATAGAATAATTCTATCGGATATCGATCCCACGAGGAATGAGTTCTTGATGTTCAAATGTCGAAGCAACTAATACTAGAATTAAATTAAATGTGAGTGCAGATGTCAGCGTAATTAAGTTAATCTGCACACTAAAATAGTCAAAACTGTTAATATAATAAAAGTTAATTGTCAGTGCAACTAAAAGTAAATCAAATTATTGTTGAAGTGTTGAGAATTTAAAATGCATAAAAGTAAATGGTGATCAAGTGTGAAGATCTGGAGTGGATTGCTAACTTTGTTAACTCGCAACACTAAATGCATTGACAAGGTCTTGTATAGATGAATTGTCGAAGCAGTGAAGTTCCAATGAATTCCTACAATTACCCCATCTCTCGATGTAGGTAACAATGTGCACTTAGAACAAGTGATAGAATCTCTTCCAATCCCAAGCAGCTCTCGCCTAACTTGTTTGTTAACTCAACTTGTCATCGCATCTCTCGATGTCGGTAGACTGCACTTCCACTCTCGTGTTTAATGCAATTGAATTTAAGAATAAATATATGAGAAAGATTAAGTAAGATTCAAAGTAATCTAACACTGAAAGATATTCTCATATTCATTCAATTGTCAAGAGTAATTCATCAACATAAATAGAGGGGTCAACAAATACAATCGAAGCTTACTATCTCTAGACCACTAGGACTATTCCTTAACCGCTCCTCTTTTGCCTGCACTAGGTACTCCTCGTCAAAAGTGGTTGCTCCTCCGCTCAGTTAGCTCACCGTTCTCCAACTTAAAATCTCTAAAACATAAAGTAATTGCAAATTTAATTCCTTCAAATCTTGATGATTTTTCTTCATCTTTTTTCCTCTATTTATAGGCTTAAGAAATTGCAAATTTCCTCCATTCTTATATCCAACTACTTTGTACAGCTGTAAAAGTTTGTTATTGATAGCTACGCAGATCTGATTTGTTTACTAGACTGTTGCAAAATGTCGGTGCAAATTATAATTTTGCGGCAATAATTTGCCTCATTTCTGGACCAACTTGTGGCCGTAACTCTGAATGCTTTTTGGCTTCAAGAATGATAGATCTCATCTTTTCTCAGATCCAATTCTATTTGCAGTGACAAAGTTTGCTACAGTCTGGCTGTACACTTACACAGATCTGGTGTTGACTTCATAAATCTGCAGATTGTTGTCGCATTTTTGGTCGCGATTTGAAATCTTTAATTGCGACAACAACGTGTAAAATTCCTGCGCTGGTGCTTCTAGATATACTTGTAGCTTGAATTCACTCATTCCAACGTAAAGATTCTTATGTGGCGACATCTATAGTCACAATTTCAAGCTAAATTTTGTGGCTGCATTCTGAATTCTTTTTAGCCTTGATATACTGAGATGCGTCCTTGCGCTGACAATTTTTGGACACAATATATATATGCTGCATGTGGCGACATTAATGCACAAAACGAGATAAAATAACAAGAATTTAAACCAAACAACAATGAGTTAGAAAACATAAAAGCTAAGTATGAAATGCCTATTATGCATACTAAATATGACACAAAAGAGACAATTAATATATAAATTTAGGGAGAAAATAGGTGTCATTTCTAATGTTATCATAACCCCAAACTTGAATTTTTACTTGTCCTCAAGTAAACAAAAATTAGCAAACTTCACAAGCAAACATGTCACCGCAATCATTAATCTAGCAACTTAAATTATCTGGAATTCTAATATATAAATTGCATTCACATGATAGAATAATGCGCCGACAATTTATAAACATGAATAATTAAAACTAAAACTTCACCAATGTTAGTAACATGCTTTGAATCTTAATCCTTCCTTAACCAATACAACATTCATGGCAATATATTTCTTTTCTTTTCTCTTTTATTCTTCTTTCTTGTTTTTTCTTTCTTTTTGTGAATTTTTTTTTAAGTGACTGAGAGATGTCATTGCATTACTTTATCTTTGTTCCTGGGTAGTAACGATAGGGTGCAACAAACCCTCAGGAAGTATGTAGTTACATCGACACACACTCTTTTAGTGACAACCTTTGGCTAGATGATTTTTCTAACACATGTAGCAGAGTGTTCTCCCTTGACAAGTCATAACGCACTCACATTGGAGTATCTTTTATTAGTACAATATCGCTGCAATTGGTAAGTTAGTTCAAGATTCAAGGGTTGATACTATCCATTCATTTCCAAAGCAGTCCCAATCATTCATCCAAAAATAGAAGGTTCAATATTCATTCATATTCATTCAATTCACATCTCAACATTCCAAACAATTCAAAATTTACACATAAAATAATAGAAGTTGTGGTCACATTTTTGTTGAAACTTTACATACATTTATTAAACTAAAGAAACAAGTAATTTCTCAAATATGTGGATGCGATTGCATTTCCATTTCACACAAATTCCCCCCAAACTTAAAGTGTGCATTGTCCATAATGCACTGACATTAATAAATATATATGGAAATGCAATGACAATGTAGATACAACGACAATAAAAATACAATGACATTAATAATGTATGGATAATTATACTACAGCTACATGATATGCATAAAAACTAAACTAAGTCCTAAAATAAAATTAACTCAGTGTGCTGCAGCCGAAGATGTGGCTGTATTGGTTTTCTTCTTCTTGCGCTTTCGTTCCTCCTTACGTTACTTCTTGTCTTTGGTACACTTCCTCCTTCGTTCCTTTGGCTTGGCCGAACCTGTGGATTTCTCCTCAACAGCAAGCATCACAACCTCCGTCTGACTCGTTTTAGGTGGTGCCAAATCATCAAATGATGCATCCACAAGTTCAAGTGCGGTGACAAATTCCTTAGTCGAATTTGTCACGACATCAGGTCCTTTTCTTCTTTCTTCTTTTACTTTTGTTTGAGCTTCGCATGAACTGTAGACTGCTCCTCAGTTTCTATCTCTGCTCTGGCATCATCAACTGCTTCATTCGTTGATCCAATATAGACCACTATCGCCCAAAGGTTTTCATCAGCAGCTTTCGCCTAACTTGCTCCATCTTGCTCCAAGCCTTCAGTTATTGCACCCACAACTTTAGGTGCAGGGACAAATTTCTCAGCTAAATTTGCCTCGACATCTATTTTTTTATCTTTTTCTTCCTTCACATGAACTTTATCCGTTTTCAGCATTAAGTTAGTAGGTGCAGTACAACTGTACAAAATTGCATTGACAATGGAATCGTAATGCGTCGACAATAGTGTTTACTTATTCCTCAATTGGTGCAGACACAATATGTTTTTCTTCTTCTTCTTTAAGTGCTTCGTACTCTTTTATTCCTCACACAGTCTCAAAAAATTTCCACTCTTTCTTGCATTCTTTCCAATTCCGTAACTTCTTAATTACGTAAATAGGCATCAAAATTATGCTTTCATTGAAATCACATAATGCCTTTCCAATATACCAATCAGCAATGGAGTAGGGTATTGAGAAGCTCTTGGGATTTTTAAATTCTTGGAGCAATTTAATTGTCATGACGGTGCACCCTTCAATAAGTGCAATTTCTTCGACATCTCCCAATCTTCTCTTATTTGACAATGTGTCTTCAAGTTTTTGAGGCTGTTTTAATATAGCATTTGTGACGACAAAGTGATCTGATTATGTCACTGTAATATTTTATTTAACCTTTTCAGTTGCAGTTTACTTTTCAAATAGCGTTGACATTTTTCGATTGTTGAGATTTGAATTATCTTCTTTCGTTGTAGCATCTCTCACAACTTCATTTAGTTGAGTTTCACTTTTGAGAATGATTTCCTCATCATGCTCTTGCCCTTGTGATATCGAATTCTCAATATCAACCAATAAAGTTTCTTGTGGTTGCAAATTTATTGCGTCCATAATCTGGCCAAATTGATATTCTAGAGCTCGTATGGATTTAGCTTGATTCTGAAGCACAACATCAGTCTTGGCAATATATTGTCTCAACAAATTTTCAATTGATGAAAACTCTGATCCTTCGTCTTGTTGGATATTTTGCTTTGACAAAGGTTGATCATAATTGGGCAATGTTCACTCGAATCTAACATCATTGTCTATACTTCCAAGGTCTTTATTGTTCCAACAAAAATTTGGATGTTACTCTCACTCTAGCGTGTAGGTGTTGGAATATGGATTTTCATTCCGACCGAAATTCCCCATGTGGTACACAATTGCTTGATTTGATGGGCATTGTTCAAACTCATGGTTGCTTCCACAATAATCACAACTTGTCCCAGCAAATTTCCATTCTGTAATTGTTGTATCATTCTGCATTGAATTACTCATACTAGTCAAAGAAGATACCTCGGCGTTTATTGCATCGAGCTCTATTTCTATAGCATCACTCATGCTAATCCAACATCTTGAGGTTCTATATACCTCGTTCCTAGCCATATTTCACTAAAAGAAAAATGTAAAAGTAAACAACGAAAAGGAAACAAGTTAGTGACAAATAAAATTTAGATAATAAAGAATAAATGCAATGACGAAAATAAACATCAAACAAATGCCATTCCCCGGCAATGGTGCCAAAACTTGATCGCGTCTATAACGTCACAGTAATGTGCAAGCGAACACACGTCAAAGCAAGTATAGTTGATACAATAATTCCATCGAAAATCGATCCCACGAGGAATGGGTTCTTAATGTTCAGATGTTGAAGCAACTAATACTAGAATTAAATGAAATGTGAGTACAAATGTCAGCGTAATTAAGTTAATTTGCACACTAAAATAGTCAAAACTGCCAATGTAATAAAAGTTAATTGTCAGTGCAACTAAAAGTAAATCAAATTGTTGTTGAAGTGTTGAGAATTTAAAATGCATAAAAGTAAATGGTAATCAAATGTGAAGATCTGGAGTGGATTGCTAACTTTGCTAACTCGCAATGCTAAATGAGTCGACAAGGTATTGTATAGATGAATTGTCGCAACACTAAGGTTCCAATAAATTCTTACCAACTACAACTCTCTATTGATACAAGGCTCGAGTACCCACAATTACCCCATCTCTCGATGTAGGCAACATTGTGCACTTAAGAACAAGTGATAGAATCTCTTCCAATCCCAAGCAGCTCTCGCCTGACTTGCTTGTTAACTCAACTTGTCATCTCATCTCTCGATGTCGGTAGACTGGACTTCCACTCTCATGTTTAATGCAATTGAATTCAAGAATAAACAGATGAGAAAGATTAAGTAAAATTCAAAGTAATCTAACACTGAAGATATTCTTATATTCATTCAATTGTCAAGAGTAATTCATCAACATAAAGAGAGGGGTCAACAAATACAATCGAAGGTTACTATCTCTAGACCACTAGGACTATTCCTTAACCGCTCCTCTTGTGCCTGCACCAAGTACTCCTCGTCAGAAGTGGTTGCTCCTCTGCTCAGTCAGCTCATCGTTCTCCAGCTTTAAATCTCTAAAAACACAAAGTGATTGCAAATTTAATTCCTTCAACTCTTGATGATTTTTCTTCATCTTCTTTCCTCTATTTATAGGCTTAAGAAATTGCAGATTTTCTCCTTTCTCAGATCCAACTACTTTGTACAGTTGTAAAAGTTTGTTATTGACAGCTACACAGATCTGATTTGTTTACTGGACTGTTGCAGAATGTTGGTGCAAATTGTAATTTGTGGCGACAATTTGCTGCATTTCTGGACCAACTTGTGGCCGCAACTCTAAATGCTTTTTGGCTTCGAGAATGATAGATCTCATCTTTTCTCAGATCCAATTCTATTTACATTTGACAAAGTTTGTTACAGTCCAGCTGTACACTCACGCAGATCTAGCCTGATCTTCATAAATCTGCAAATTATCGCCTCATTTCTGGTCACGATCTGAAATATTTAATTACGGCAACAACATGTGAAATTCTTGCGCTGGTGCTTGTAGATATACTTGTTACTTGAATTCACTCATTCTAACGTAAAAATTCCTATGCGGCGACATCTATGGTCGCAATTTCAAGCTGAATTTTGTGGCTGCATTCTAAATTCTTTTTAGCCTTGATCTACTGAGATGCGTCCTTACGCTGACAATTTTTAAACGCAATATATATATGCTTCATGTGGCGACATTAGTGCACAAAAAGAGAGAAAATAACAAAAATTTAAACCAAACAACAATGAGTTAGAAAACATAAAAACTAAGCATGAAATGCCTATTATGCATGCTAAATATGACACAAAAGAGACAAATTAATACACAAATTTAGGGTGAAAATTGGTGTCATTTCTAATGCTATCAATAAGCAAGGTATTTTTCGAGTTAATGCCCAAAGATTGAAACATTATTAAGGGAATAAAGTTGAGCGGAATGAAGCATCGCTCATTTTATCAGATACTTAAATTTTTCATTTTAATAAAGAACTTAAGTTATATTTTCTAGGCTAGTGTGTGGAAATGAATTCTATCTAGGAGTTTGGAACTTAAGCAAGACATTTTGTGACCCCTCCAATCTTTCCTGGGAATTAATTTTAACATAATCTTCAAAGAAGTTATTTTCTAAGTCAGAAAATAAATTTTTGATTTTGAATTTTGCAAGTAAAAAGGGTCAATTTTTATCAAAGTTTTAATTGCAACCAGATTTTCAAATTATTTTGTTAAATTTGGTTATTCTTTTTGTAAATACTGAAATTAGCTGTCTTTTTTTGTAGATATTTTAAAACAGCTAAAAATAAAAGTTTTTATTTTATTTATTTTAAAATTGATAATACTTTATATAAAGTTATAAATTCAGTTTTATGAGTTATATTATTTATTATCAATGTTTAATTAGGATTATTTAGAGTTTTAATTTCAATAAATTAAGTAATAACAATTAATATATTATTATGCTAATTTTTGTTAACTTAAAGTAGGACTTAGGGAGCTTCCATTCTACCTTATCTTTTTCCTCTTCCTTAAAGCTTAGTATCTCATGACTTACCAATTTTTGGGTTTTGCGAAAAAGGCCCGCTTTGCATGCATGGACTACTCCCATGACGCTCCTAGCTCAAACGAGCGTTCCGGTGACCTGCTCCTACCGGAGCTGCTACATGTTACGAAAAAAGTTAAAAACAAAGATACTGACTCGGAGGTGGGTGCAGACCAAGAGATGCAGGAATCAGAATCAAATAAAATCTCCTTCAAGGAGGTTTGTTGGGAAATAGAGGTGATCGTACAGGAGAGGATGGTTGTCTTCCACTTATGGATGAAGAGGAGATCATTCTTCTTGAAGATGATGTTCAAATCTCCTAAGACGGCTCCTACCCCCAAGTTAGAGTCTCTGAGAGAGTCCACTCTTTGTTCGACAAAAATAATAGGCAAACGTGGATAGTTCGTATGCTCGAAAGGCCAATCAGGTATAGAGGTCTTTTCAATAGAATCGAAAGCCTCTGGGCTTAACAAGCGAATATAGGATTGTTGATCTTGATAACAACTATTTTCTCGTTAAGTTAGCTAGTCTAAACGACTATAACCGAATCCTTTTGGGCCGCCCATGGATAATTTATGGGCACTACTTAATGGTGTAACCACGGAGCCAAGATTTTTCAATGGAGGAGACCCTTCCATCGAAGATTGTAGCTTGGATAAGACTACCTAGACTGCATTACTGTTATTAGACCAAAGGTTTAGTACGAGCCTTGGCTTCTGCCATTGGCACTGTTATTAAGGTTGACTACAATACCACTGAAGGGAGGAGTAAATTTGCAAGAGTTGCGGTGGTGGTAGATATGTCTGAAACCCTTGTGCTGTTATTGGGGATTGATGGAAAAAAAATCCATAGTCTATGAAGGCCTTCCATCCATTTTCTATGAGTGGGGTAAGGTTGGTCACAGAAAAGAGAAATGTGACTGTAACCCCCTAGAAAAGCTTCAAATACCACAACCATTTCTACGGGTGAAGTGGCGTAACCCCCTTTGATGGAGAAGGATAGTGCGAATAACCTTAATGATGAAGTTCATGACACCTATGGGCCTTGGATGTAGGTGTCCAATCGAAGGAACAAGAAGCAAGCAGTGACTGCAGCTAAGGATGACCGTCCAATGGGGCAACAAAAGGAACTAATGGAAACACAATGGTTTGAAGCATTGAGTGCGCAAAACCCCACAAACAGAGTCCACTATACTACTACCACCCTTCCACGTGACAAAACCCAAGGCATAAATGACTACATGATGCCTAAGAATGGAAAGAAGCAGCTTGCAGGTTCTCTTAGGCTGAACGACACCTCCAAAATGGTGCAAGATGTCATCCTTATCCCATCTACCTCCAAAGCTCCTTCCTCTCCCATGCAGCAAGCATTAAATGCCGAAGTGATGGCTTTGGAAAAAAGAAGCCAAATTCACGTGGGTAAAAAAACCATGCAAATTCTTGGGGCAAGCAAAACATTTCAACGGTCAATGCCCCAAGCCATTACCCTTTCTCCCTCTATTACGCACGACAGCTCACCAAGTGAGCTGATACTACTAAAAAAGACATGTTTTCTCCCCATTTATTGGATAATTTGTTCCCATTTAGTTGTCCCTGGTACATATTTTAGCGTTTTTTAGTTTAGTCAATTGCATTTTCTAACTTAGTGGACCTTGACCTAGTTTTCCTTAATTTTTCCATATTGTACTACTAATGTCGCTACATGAGCACTTCTAGATTGCACCCAAAACTGTCGCCGCATGAGCACTTCCAAATTGCACCCAAAACTGTCGCCTCAGGAATATTTCTAGAATGCACCCAATACTGTCACTGCATAAATATTCTTCAAATTGCATCCAGAACTATCGTTGCATAAGTATTCTTTAATTGTACCCAGGAATGTCGCTGTATGAACATGTACAGAATTGTCGCTGCATGAACGTGTCCAAAATTACGCCTAGAATTATCGTCGTATTTGGCAGTTGTCTGATAAGAACAGAAATGTGTGAGCTGTCCAATCTGGTATAACCAACTTGTACAGCTCAATTTTGCAGAATAGACACCTGTACAATTTGGGCTAAATATAAACACTCACAAGGATAGAGAAATGTATCTCTTCTTCCTTTAGTCTCTTATTTTGCAATATTACCTTCTTCAACCTAACTTTTGAGCTTTTCGGTTATAGAGGCTTGAGACCATTCAGAGGAACCTAACGTTGATGAGAAGGCAGCATCTTCTTCTGACAAGGAGTGTTCTAAGTGCGACACAAGAGGAGCATTTACGAAATAGTTCTAGGAGGCTAGGAATAGAATGCTCCAAACTTATTCTTTAATTCCTCCTAAAATTGATAAATTCTGATGACTTTAATTGTGTATGAAAGTACCTATTATTGTTAGATATATTTTGATTTCTGCTCAAATTTTCTCAATTGTTTATCTTTGGATTTAACCGTTTTGACCACGGAAGTGCAATTGCAGTCACAGTCACTAGAAGGTGCAGTGACAAGTTAAATTAACAAGTAAGACAACGGAAGTTGCTTGAGGCACGAAGGAATTCTGGCCACTTGTTCTCGAATGCAAAGTATTGCCAGCACTGAAAGGTGTTGTTAATTTGAGTGTTTGGGTCTTTGATAAACAGGGAAGTCGAAAGTAGTAAGATCTCATTAAATTTAATTATGGCGACAATTTCTCTATCAAATACCTTGCAGTCACATTTAGTGTTTGCCAACTTATCAAGTTAGGGATCCTCTTATTTCTTTATCATTGTTTTACATTTTTAATTTTCTTAAATTGCATTGACAAAATACCTTCACCCATTTATTACATTCTCTTAGTCAATTGCTCAAACATATTATAACACAATATTACAATATTTGCTCTGATTGTTTTAATTCTTTTATTTGTAGTCTTTGATTTAATTGCGCTGACATTATTCATGACAGTTCTTCTTATTCTGACCTCTTTTGCATCGACAAATTTAATCAATAAAAACACCATCTTCGTGGGATCGATAGACTCATGTTTGTCTACTATACTTACATCGACAATATCCGCTTGCACATTATTGCTGTGACATTCATAGCACGATCAAGTTTTGGCACCGTTGCCAGTGATGGTGTTCTTTTGTTGTCTATTTTTGTCTTTGCATTTATTTTTTATTATCTAAATTTTATTTGTCACTAACTTATTTTCTTTTTGTTTTTGTTGTTTACTTTTATATTTTTCTTTTAGTGAAATATGGCTAGGAACAAGGTGTATAGAACATCAAGGTGTTGGACTAGCATAAGTGATGTTATAGAAATGGAGCTCGATGCCATAAACACCCAAGTATCTTCTTTGACTATTATGAGTAATTTAATGTAGAATGCTACAGCAATTGCAGAATGGAAATTTGCTATGACAATTTGCGATTACTGTGGAAGCAACCATGAGTTTGTACAATGCCCATCAAATCTAGCAAATGCATATTCCAACACCTACACGCCAAAGTGAGAGCAACATCCAAATTTTTGTTGGAATAATCAAGACACTGAAAGTATAAACAACGATGTTAGATCTGAGTGGACACTGCCCAATTATAATCAACTCTTACCAAGGAAAAATACCCAGCAAGACGAAGAATCAAGATTTTCACCAATTGAAAATTTGCTGATACAATATTTTGCCAAGACTAAAGCTGTGCTTCAGAGTCAAGCTGAATACATAGAAGCTCTAGAGTATCAATTTGGCCAAATTGTGAGCGCAATAAATTTACGACCACAAGAATCTTGGCTGATCGATATTGAGAATTCAATATCACAAGGGCAAGAGCATTGTGAGGGAATCATTCCCAGAAGTGAGACTCAACTACATGAAGTTGTTCAAGATGCTACAGGAAAAGAAGATAATTCAAATCTCGAGAATAGAAAAGTTGTCAGAACAATTTGAGAAGCAAACTGCAGCTAAATAGGTTAAACAAAATATTGTGGAGACAAAGTTAGATCATTTTGTCACCATAAATGCTACAGCAAAACAACCTCAGGAACTTGAAGATGCATGGTGAAAGAAGAAAAGGTTGGGAGAAGTCTAAGCAATCGCACTTACTAAGGGGTGCACTGTCATGAAAATTAAATTGCTCCAAGAATTTAAGGATCCCAAGAGCTTCTCAATACCCTATTCCATTGGTGATTGGTATATTGGAAAGACATTATGCAATTTCAATGAAAGCATAATTTTGATGCCTATATCCGTAATTAAGAAGTTATGAAATTGGAAAAAACGCAAGAAAGAGTGGAGTTTTTTGGGACCGTGTGAAGAATAAAAGAGTACGAAGCACTTGAAGAAGAAGGAACAAATATGTGTCTGCACTGATTGAGGAATAAGTAAACACCATTGTCGACGCATTAGGATTCCTTTGTCAAAGCAATTTTGTACAGCTGTACTGTACTTACTGACTTAATGCTGAAAACAGAAGAAGTTCATGTGGAGGAAGAAAAAGATGAAGAAATAGATGTCGAGGAAAATTTAGCTGAGAAATTTATCCCTGCACCTAAAGTTGTGGTGCAATAACTGAAGGCTTGATGTAAGATGGAACGAATTCAGGCGGAAGCTATGGATGAAATTAATGAGGACCACAAACCCTTGGGTGATAGTCTATACTGGACCAACGAATGAAGCAACTGATGGTGTCGGAGTAGAGATAGAAACTGAGGAGCAATCCATAATCTCTGCGAAGCTCAAACAAAAGAAAAAGAAGAAAGAAGAGAAGGACCAGATGTCGCGACAAAATCGGATGAGAAATTTGTCACCACACCTGAACTTGTGGGTGCATCATCTGATAATTTGGTGCCACCTAGGGCGAGTCAGGCGGAGGTTGTGACGGTCAGTAATGAGGATTCCAATCATTTAGCCATGGTGCTTCATGTTGTACCATTTTCTGAAATACACCCATCTGATGTCACGATCGATGATGCCAGGGCGTAGCCTAATGGTGAAGAGCAATCCGAAGATCCGGCAAGTTAATGGAACGAAAGAGGAAGCATGCCAAAGACAAGAAGCACCGCAAGGAGGAGTGAAAGCGCAAGAAGAAGAAGACCAATGCAGCCGTATCTTCGATTGTAGCACACTGAGTTAGTTTTTATTTTTAGCACTTAGTTTAGTTTTCATGCATATCATGTAACTGCAGTATAATTGTCCTTGCATTTTCATTGTCACTGCATTTTTGTTGTCACTACATCTATATTGTCATTGCATTTCCATATATATTTATTTATGTCAGTACATTGGGGACAATGCAAACTTTAAGTTTGGAGGGGAATATATATGGGCTGAAAATGCAATTCCACTCACATTTCAAAAATTTGTCCTTTTGAGTTTAATGAAGCATGCATTGTTATTGAAAATGTGCTTGAATTTATTTTTTCATTTGATGCTCAATTCTTGAATCATGTGAACTGTTAATGAATGAGTTGGATGAATTTGATTGAATGTTGTATCTTCAATTTTTGGATGAATGATTTAGATTTCATTAATAATAGATGAATAGCATCACTCTTTGAATCTTGAATGAATCTTCCATTTACAGATATTTGTATATAAGTATAGTTATAAATAAAAGACACTCCAATATGGGTGTATAGTGAATTATCAAGGGGGAACACTCCAATGCAAGTGTTAGAAAAAGTAATCTAGCCAAAGGTTGTCACTGTAAGAGTGTGTGTCGGCGTAATTAAATACTTACTGGGCGTTTGTTGCACCCTATCGTTACTTCCAAGGAACAAGGGTATAGTAATGCAATGACATCCCTCAGTCACAAAAAAAATAAAAAGGAAAAGAAGAAAAATATATATGTGTATATTATTTTACAATAAATGCTGTTTTGGTAGAATGAATTTAAGATTTAAAGCATGATGCTAGCATTGATGAAATTGCAATTTTAGTTATTCATACCTATAAGTTGTCAGCGTAATATTCTGTCATTTAAATGTAATTCATGCATTAGGATTTCAGATGCTTGAAGTTGCTAGAATGATTATTGCCTTGCCAAATATTCTTTTGTAGCCTTGCTAGTTTTTGTTTTACTTGAGGACAAGTAAAAACTCAAATTTAATGGTGTGATGGTACTAAAAAAGATATGTTTTCTCCCCATTTATTTGATAATTTGTTCCCATTTAGTTGTCCTTAGTACATATTTTAGCATTTTTTTAGTTTAGTTCATTGCATTTTCTAACTCAGTGGACCTTGGTCTAGTTTTCCTTAATTTTTCCATATTTTACTACTAATGTCGCTACATGAGCACTTCTAGATTGCGCCCAAAACTGTCGCCGCATGACCACTTCCAGATTGCACCCAAAGCTGTTGCCGCAGGAATATTTTCGAAATGCACCCAAGATTGTCACTGCATAAATATTCTTCAAATTGCATCCAAAACTATCGCTGCATAAGTATTTTCAATTGCACCCAAGAATGTCGCTGCATGAACATGTATATAATTTTCGCTGCATGAACGTGTCCAGAATTGCGCCTAGAATTGTCACCGCATCTGACAGCTGTTTGATAAGAACAAAAATCTGTGAGCCGTCCAATCTGATATAACCAACTTGTACAGATCAATTTTGCAGAATAGACACCTATACAATTTGGGCTAAATATAAACACTCACAAGGAAAGAGAAAGGTGTCTCTTCTTCCTTTAGTCTCCCATTTTGCAATATTATCTTCTTCAACCTAGCTTTTAAGCTTTTCGGCTATAGAGGCCTGAGACCATTCAGAGGAACTTAACATTGATGAGAAGGCAGCATCTACTCCTGACGAGGAGTGTTCTAAGTGCGACACAAGAGGAACATTTATGGAATAGTTCTAGTAGGCTAGGAATAGAATGCTTCAACTTATTCTTTAATTCCACTTAAACGTTGATAAATTCTGATGACTTTAATTGTGTATGAAAGTACCTCTTAATGTTAGATCTATTTTGATTTCTGCTCAAATCTTGTTTACTGTTTATCTTTGGATTTAATCGTTTTGACCATGAAAGTGTGATTACAGTCACAATCATCGGAAGGTACAGTGACAAGTTAAATTAACAAGCAAGACAACAAAAGTTGCTTGAGGCACGAAGGAATTCTGGCCACTTATTCTTGAATGCAAAGCATTGCCAGCTCTAGAAGGTGTGGTTAATGTGAGTGTTTGGGTCTTTAATAAATAGAAAAGTTGAAAGTAGTGAGATCACATTAGGCTTAATTGCGGCAACAATTTATCTATCAATTACCTTGAAGTCATATTTAGTGTTTGCTAACTTATCAAGTCAGGGATCCCCCATTTCTTTATCATTGTTTTACATTTTTAATTTTCTTAAATTGTATTGAAAAAATACCTTCACCCCTTTATTAGATTCTCTTAGTCAATTGCTCTGACATATTATAACACAGTATTACAATATTTGTTCTAATAGTTTTAATTATGTTATTTGTAGTCTTTTATTTAATTGCTCTGACATTATTCATGATAGTTCTTCTTATTCTGACCTCTTTTGCATCGATAAAATTAAGCAATAAAAACACCATCCTTGTGGGATCGATATCCGACAGACTCACATCTGTCTACTATACTTGCATCGGCAGTGTCTGCTTGCACATTATTGCTGTGACGTTCATAGTGCGATCATGAGCCAAGTCAGCAACCACTAATGCCCTTGCCTTTAGGGGATGATGTCAACACATGCACAATGGGGGCAGAAATTATGGATGAGCTGAATGGTTTTTCTGGGCTCCATAACGAGCCTATGTGGGCCAAAGACTAAGGGAAAGTTGGCACTAAATTGGAAATCATTTTAGACATAAATAACACATATTTGTGAGCACAGGTTGTTGTGCAAATTACTGAAGGTATCCTAGATCCTGAGAAGTACTCTGCGGTAATGTTTTAGGATCATTTTATTTAAACCCTGGGGATTAGCAATCCAGGAAATAAAAATCGTAAAATTAGTGGTAAAATTGGGATTGCGCGGGGAGATAAAAAATATAATATTGCCTTTCGAGGACCTGGGGAGGTGGTTAAAAGCCTTTATAAATTCTTAGGTATCTCTCGTAGAATCGGTTGAAGGGATGGTGAATTCTATCTTGTTTGAGTTGGCGAGCGCTAAGAAAAATGAATGAATGAAGAAATGGTCTCCAATGAAAACATTACTGGTTGCCAGTAGGTTTACTTTTCCTCTCCTTCAATTTATTTACATGACTATCTCTATCTTTTCCTGGAATTGTCAAGGTTACAATAGTGTTAGATTTCCCCGCATTTTGTGAGAGTACAACTTGGATCACAAGTCAGATATCATTTCCTTGCTCGAAATGAGAGTTAATGGGCCTAAGGTCGATAGTATTATCTCTAAATTAGGTTTTCACGATTCTCATTGTGTAGAGGCCATTGACTTCTCCGAGGGTATTTGGCTTGGCTGGAAGAACTCATTTCGGGTGGAGGTAATCCTCAATCACTCACAATTTATTTTAGCTCGTATTTAGTCTGCCTCTATCTCGGTGCCTTTCATGGTTTCCTTGTCTATGGAAGCCCGAATCGTAAGAAGCGTCAAGACCTTTGGGGGGACCTAAGGCTCTCTTGCCTTAGGGACCAAACTCCTTGGGCAATTTTTGGGAACTTCAATGCAATTTTAGCTTCTAATGAGAAATTTGAGGGACTTTCACCTAGTAAGAGATGCCCTCAATTTAGGGATTTTGTGGAAGATATAGACCTATTAAACTTGGGCTTTAGGGGCTCTCCTTTTACCTGGCATCGGGGTAAGCTTTTTGAAAGACTGGATTGGGCATTGGGCAACGAAACATAGATCAAAACCTTCTCATATAGTTTGATTTCTCAACTTCCTAAGATCAAGCCTGACCATAAACCTCTCATTCTCAATCTTAAGCCGAAAATTGTTCTTCCTAGAGGAAGACCCTTTCGATTTATGGTCGGTTGGAAAGAACATCCTAAATTTGTGAATTTTATGAAAGACTGGAGGGACTTTAGAGGCTCCATCGTTGAATCTCTTTCTATGTTCACTAGTGACTTAAAAACATCACTACCCATAAAAGGAAGCTAATTTATAAGTTAGCTGCTGTTCAGGAATAGATAGATAACTTGAGATCCAATCTCTTAGCCTCTTATGAAATGGAACTAAGGCAAGAATTGGAGGATGTCTTGCACCATGAAGAAACCCTATGAAAGCAAAAAGCTAGGTGTGATTGGCTTCACTTTGGTGATCGTAACACCAAATTTTTTTATGCTCGTGCTCTTCAAAGAAGGAAGAACAACTGCATAAATACCATTCACAACTCTTCTGGAGATTGGACTTTCGATCCAGAGACCATTGAATTGGAGGGAGCAAATTTCTACTAGAACCTTTATGGCAAGGATCTTAGGCCAAGAAAGAACCTGCCACCTCATAGTTTCCTTAATCTTGCTCCCTCTAGCCTCGAGTTCTTGGGCAGACTTGTCTTTGACGAGGAGATTAAGATGACCCTCTTCGGCATGACCCCATTGAAAGCTCTAAGAAGTGATGGTTTTCATGCTCTCTTCTCCCAAAAATAGTGGGACACTGTTGATTTTTCTATTTGTGACTGGGTCAAGAAGGTCTTTAATGTAAGTGCAATTGATGCTGATCTCAACAATACCTTGATTGTCCTCATCCCCAAAGTTTAGAATCTTGAGGACTTCTCTAAATTCTGCCCGATAAGCCTCTGTACTATTATGTACAAACTTGTGATGAAGATTATAGCCAATTGGTTTAAGCTTATCTTTCCTAAAATCATTGCCCAATAGTAGGCTAGATTCATAGCAGGAAGTAACATCATGAATAACATCGTCATCGCTCATGAAGTCATTCATTCAATGAAAAGTAGTAAGAGCAGGAAATGGATGGCTATCAAAATTGACTTGGAGAAAGCTTATGATCGCGTTCGGTGGGACTTCATTGATACTTCTCTTTAGGTGACTGGGATCCCTGAGTACCTTCGAAAAGTTATCATTGTTGCTATCTCTAACTTTACCATACAAGTCTTGTGGAATGGTGTCCCAACACTTAAATTTAAACCTGCCAAAGGTATTAGACAAGGATGCCCTCTATCCCCTTACCTATTTGTTCTCTGTATGGAATGGCTTGGCCACTCTATTAACTTGGCCTTTCACAGGGGAGCATGAATCCCATACGCTACTGTTGTTGCGGTTCGTCCCTCTCTCATCTCTTTTTCGCTGATGATCTCATCATTTTTTACAAAGCTGATGAGAGACATGCTAGACTGCTAAAAGAAATCCTGAACCAATTTTATGAGATCTCTAGACATAAAGTTAACCATAGGAAAATGAACATGTTCTTTTTTAAAGGTGTTGAGGAACCAGTAACCTGTATGCTCAGTAACCTACTTGGCTTACAAAAAGTTCATGATCTTGGTCACTACCTCGAAATTCCCTTCCTCCACTAGAGAATCAGGAATAATACTTTGCATTTTATGGTTGAGAAGGTTCGTAAGAAGCTGCAAAGTTAGGATGCCCATCAGCTTTCTTGCTGGTTGGGCTACACTTGAGCAGTCAATCCTTCTCTCTATCCCTAGTTATTTCATGCAATCCATATGATCCCTAGGAGAGTCAATGATGAAATTGAAAGATTGGCTCGTTCGTTCATTTGGGGATCCGCTGAAGGTAAGAAAAAATGTCCTTAATTGCATGGGTTGCTGTCTGTCAACCGAAGGATTGTCGAGGGCTTGGCTTGAGGAAATTGCGTGACCAAAACTTTTCCTTCCTACTAAAGTTGGGTTACAAGGTGGTTTCTGAAGAACAAGGTTTAGGGGTTTTCTTCTTGAGATCTAAATACTGTTTGGGTAGTGACCTACCTGATAGTATCGCGAGGGGTTGGTGCTTGTCTTTGAATTTATAGGATAATTTTAGAGCCCGCACAAGGGAACTTAACTGGGCATGCCTCTTTGGGATCCTGGCTTGGTGCCTTTGGAAGAACTGAAACGTCTTCATTTTCCAAGGAAAATCCTGGAGCCCTATTGAGATAATCAAGACCTCGATGTGTTAGGCCAAAGATTTCTCCTTGTCAAGAAATCGAGCTACGGATGGTGTTCTCGACTCAACAAACGGTAACATTCCGGCAGAAGGGTGGATTGTCATCAAGACTGAAAGAGCGGTGTAAGTAGTTTCAGGGAACGAAGCGATCGGGGGAGTGGTGCATGATGTAAATGGGGAATGGATCCTTGGCTACAACAAGTACCTTGGCAAATGCTCGGCTTTTGATGCAGAAATTTGGGGCATCCTTGATGGACTTAAAATCATCCAAAGAAGAAGACATGCCAAGATTGTAATCCAATCAGACTGCCTGGAGGCAGTCAAAGCTACCCATGGAAGCATCTTGAAGACATCACACTCAGCATTAATCAGCAAGATTCAGACCATTTTGTCCCAAGAAAATAGTTGAGTACTACGCTACGTCCCCAGAGAGGAAAATCAGAGCACTGGCTTTATAGCCAAATTGGACTTTAGAAGCAAGGAAGATCTCCAATTGATGAAATACCCCTAAAAGCAATTTTAGCCTTTATTAGAGTTAATAGAATGAAGAATTTTTGTAATTCACAAACTTTTATGTAACCTAGCTTTGTAAGCTTTTTTTACTAAAAAAAGTAGGACTTAGGTTATTTTATAATTTAATTTGTGTGAGAGTTTCAATGAAATTTTCATTCTATGCATTATAAATACCACCCTCATCATTATTCCATCATTCAAACCATCTCACATCCTTAGTAGCAAGTGCCAGTAGCAACCACCATCGGAGGTCGATGGCAGTCGTCGGGTTTCGTCGAATACCATCGCTGCATCCAGCCGCAAGCCCCGCAAGTGCCCGCACACATCGCCCCTCGCTCCTACAAGCTCACGTGCGACCTAGGTCTGCTGTTCGCTGCTGTTGCCAAGCCAGATACCCACGTTTACTACTGCCGAGCCACACCTATTGCTGTCGAGCCATGCTTGCTACTACTGAAACGTGCGCACGTCAACATCCAACCTCTTGTGTGCGCCAACCTCCCTTGCGCACTAACATGCCCTCGAGCCTAGGCCATGTGCACCATCACCTTACACACTTAGGTTACCCTCCAACCAACTCTAGACTAAAACCTTTTTCTTTTAAATACTTTATTTATTTTATTTGGATTTTATTCATACAAAGGTGGTAAGAAAAAATTATTTTTCTAATTTTTTTAATTTATTAAGTTTTTGAATTATTTTTAAATTGTTAATATTTTATACTAATTAATTTTTAGAAAAATATTATTTGTATCCATTTTATTTATGATCAGGTTAAAATCATGCCTCACAAGAGAACTCGTGCCGTAATTGAAGAAGCACAAAATAAATTCCACGGTGCAGAAGCTAAGGCAAGATACGACACTGTGTAAAAAAATCAGCAGATGTTGGTTTACTTAGAAAGAAAGCAATTATGTGGACTTCATGGAAAGCATTCGACAAGTTGCTGAAGCTTTGAACCGAGGAGTGTTTTGTGAAAAGCGATCGAGTGCAGATGAGGAATTGGTTCGAGAGTTCTATGTAAATTTGACCTGGTGTGAACTTACAGAAGTTCCTGTTTGAGGAATCAAGGTACCGTTAAAGTCAAGCACGATCAATGTGTACTTTGACCTACCTGATTTCAAAGGAGACGAGTACTGTATTCTGATGAAAATTTTAGAGGTGGAAAAATTGCAAGAGATTCTTCAAGAACTTACCGTTCCAGGTTCTTAATGAACAGTGTCAAAGAGTGGAATTCGTACTTATCGTAGAGAATACTTGACACCGTTAGCAAAAGTATGGTTTTACTTTATTCGATTCAGTCTCATGCCTATCCCACAAGGAACTACTGTTTCAGTGGAATGAATGGTGTTGCTATATTCAATCCTGAAGGCAAATTTTATCGACGTGGGGAAGATCATCATCAGAGAAATTCGAAATTGTGCCGAAAGACATTCTGTTCAAGCCTATTTCCTATTTACAATCATAGTTCTGTGCCTAAAAGCTGAAATCATTTGGAACGTGAAGAAAACGGGATATAGTCAAGGAGCAATCACTGATTCAGACCTCATTCGAGTAGCATGAAATTCTACTCTTCAACAACAAGCTAAAGTAGAAGAAGAAGAAGAAGATCCTGAAGAAGATCTTGAGGAAGAAGAAGATTTGTTAGTAACAGAACCAATTGGAATTCATGATGAGGTAGAGTCTATTGAACAATGTTTTAACCTGACATATCCATACCTAAACCTCAGTCTCCTCACTTAGGACTTTGAGATGAGTTGTCAAAGATGCTGGATTGCATGGAACATATGCAATGGCAGCTATAATATTATTGGAGATACAGAAAGATACGAGATGATGCATTTAAATATGCACTTGAAAAAGTATTTCGTGACCTATTTGTTTTTGTGCCTAAATTTCCAGATTACATATTTGAACCATGGACTCCAATGTCGAAGAAGGAGCAAGGTGACTTGAGCAACAATAAGGACTATGAAGCAAAAGAAGAGTCAAAGTCTAGAGGGTCTGAACATAAATAAAATGGGGAAACTTGTCTTTCTTTAATTTCTGTTATTTTATTTTCTTAGGTTATTTTAAGTTTTTGAATGAATTTAGGATTAGGTCATTAGGTTAGTTTTCAATTCTTGCATAATAAACTAAGAGGTTGAAGGCAATAATTAAACAAATTGGAAAAATAAGAGCATGGTAATAGATATGTACATGTCTAGGATTGAACATTGAAAGAGCTTGGTATTTAAGCAGCCAAATTTGACTCACCTCCACTTCCTTGATCCTACTTGGTGTACAGTATCTATTCACTTTTATTTTTACATTCTCTATTGTTTTTAACAATGGGGACATTGTTCATCTTAAGCAGGGGGATCGAAAATCGAAAACTTCTTAATAAGTATTATTTCTTCTTATTTTATGAATTTAGTTATAATTTTGCTCAAAAATTTGAATTTATGTTGATTATGTTAAAAGCTTTAGTATAAATAAAAATTCAATTATCTTAATGGTGGTGATGTTAAGCTGAACCATGATATGAATGCTACTCTTAATAAAATATGTGAACCATATCCTAAAATTTTTAATTCCTTATAGGAGCTAGATATGCATGAAAGTTTAAGTCTTTAAAATTGACTTAATAATTTCTTGAGGCGAAATCCTAGGAAGCATGAAATTTTGAAAATGATTTAGGTAACATTTGTTTGGACTGTTTAAGCCTTTCAAGCTAACCTTAATGAATGTTATCCTTTGAAGCCAACTTTGAGACTATATGACCTGATTTTCTTTATACCTTACAATTATAAATCATCCTATCTCTCGTACTTATCTCTAAATTGTCCCAACTACTAGACTCAGTCTATCAAGAATATGTTCTAAAAATAAGTTTGCAGGAGTTGAGAAAAAGTACCAAAATGCTTAGCAAAGTGTGGTACATACAAAAATGATGTTTAGAAAAAAATGAATGAAAAAGAAAAAATGATAGAGCATATGTACTCAAAAGGAAAAGAAAAGAGCATGAGCATTCAAAGTTCGAAAGAGTTGGTGAGATTGAAGGTCTGCTGCAAGCTGAGTTTAGGGTTTTAGGTTAAATTTATCTATCTTTTACTTACCCCTAGCCTAGCCCTATTCCAACCTATGCAAAAGACCTATTTGATTCAAGATTTCAATACTACCTACATTAGTGGAGAGAAATTGATATGTTAAACATATGAAGGCATAAGTTAAAATTAATGATTGCAGTTTGATCTTAACTGAGGAATAAAAATTGAGTGGTAAGATTTTGATATGTCTTTATTGAGATAAGCATGATGATAATTGAAGATAATTTGAATAAAATAAACACTTGAGCTACATGATCTTTGAATTCTTGTTTTTGTATTTAATTATATTAATTCATAAGTATGAGGAGAAATGATCAACTCTTTTGAGATTTGTACATTACTCGGGATGAGCAATGAATTAAGTTTTGGGGTATGGAACGATGAAAATACATAGACTTTTTCAAGCTCTTTTTAACTCAAATTCATGAGAATTCTTAATAATTAATGTCGAACAATACAATTTAATTATAAAATAATTAATTTGTGTTACAATTTCCAACATATTGATTTTTAATTATTTTATAAATATTAAGCATGAATTTGATGATTTTTTAACAATTTTGCATAATTAATGAAAATCGGCTCGGCAGACATTATAGAAGGCCTGAACCATTGAGGGAATTTTTACATCGAGTGAATTAAGAACATTAATTTTCCAGAAAATGACGATTTAATATGAAGCATACTTATACTTTATAATTCAATTAATTTGGGTTAAAAATAAATTATAAAGCTTGAAGTAAAGTGGCTCGGTATGCATGCAATCGAGGATCGAACAACCATGAATTGGGCAAGCCCAAGTGCCGTCCATTGGTTGACCCAATCAGCTAATTTAGCTGATTTTTCATCTTTGCAAATCAGCCCCCAAAGTCTCCCTAAATCCCATTCAAACCACTCCACTTTTGGTGATTTTATGGATATGCACCAAGCCATATTAAGCAAAGTTTGAACTAGTCAAACTTGCTCCATGCATGGCCAACCAAGGGAGTTGAGTGGCTGATATTTATTTACTAAATATAGCCCTCAACTCTCACCTATAAACCCCCCTAAGTTTCTCATTTCAACACACCATTCACAAACCATTCTCTCTTCTTTCTCTCATTTGCTCTCTAGCTTTCCCTTCCATTTTCCCTTCCATTCCTTTTCCGATTTCCCCTCTTGGGAAAGAGTGGCCTTCAGAGTTTGAAATTTCCTCATTGAGTGTTCATCAGAGACCACGATCTGAGAAGAATCGAGAAAGAACGATGAAGAATGCGACAATAGTTCTTGAGAAATTATCGGATTTAATCCTATTCCTTTTCTCTCTTTTTAATTCTTGTTATTATTATGATGAATACTATTATGATTGCTATTGTTTATTTAATTGAAATGTCTTAAATTTCCTTAAGTGTTGGGTTGATTGTGTTGATTACTTGATTTAATCATGAATTATGTTTATGTTGTTATAGGCCTTGAATGTTTTGTTTAAATTAAATATTATCATGCCTAAGTTATATTTGCATTACCCTTTTCATATAACTATTGAATTAATCATTTAAGTAGGTTGAAATTGTGATTAATGGACACACTATTTAATTTGTGCATGTTTAATCTTCTAAGGAAGCTGAGGGTTAAATTAGTGATGGTATTGAATGATACATAACCTTGCATAAATTGCAGGATTGTGTGATTAAATTGTTTCAATATAGGTGTATGTTGTTACTTCACTTGATCCTTTACTTATGAATTTTAATTTAATCGGTTGAATTGGCATAGGTATATGTTCAAGAGATTACTTGGAGTTCATAAAGTATGTTAACTCGTGTACTTATTAAAAGTAGTTTAGTCGATTGAATTGACATAGGAATATCGTCAAGAGATAAACTGATTTTTATAATTAATGTTGTTCATAAGTTAGCAAGATATCGGGTTGCCATGAATTTATTTCGTAACAAGCATGAACATGATTTAGATTTAATTAAGTAATTGAAGCAATTAACCTAACACATTTATATCATATTGATTAAAGTTTAGAAATCGTGCATTGGAATAAAATTTTATTTTTAACTTAGATTAATTTAGTTTAGATTAATACCCTTCACAATTATTATCTTTCCTTAACCAAATTGTTGAATAATTATTTCATAAGTATTTTTCCTAATACAAACCTTGTGGGTATGATACTCGACATTTACTTTTCACTTTATTACTTGATACGATTATGTACACTTGCACATTTCTATCGTTCTAGTAGGTCTAGTGATACTCCCTCGTGTCAGATCTATATTGGGTAGAGAGTACTCCCTTAGAGTTCTTTGAGATTGTGCCTTCGGTTCGTTTGTGGGGAGTTGTGGTGGTATCCTAATGTCCTTAACGTTGTTATTGATAGGACCAACGAGTAGATCTTCTTTCTCTTCTCATTCCTCAGGCGGTGCTGGATGTTGCATTGATTGTTTGTTTCGTTTGTTTCTTCAGATCAATGCTTCAGGATTAAAAATGGGTTCTACCAAGATTCCTTGACTTCGAGTGATAAACTAAAGTTAAAACAAATAAAATGAAATAATAAAAAGTAATAAAAAATTGGATCTATAACCTAAAAATTTCCTAATTATTCAAGTAACAATGTAGAAATAGAAATCATTAAAAGCGTTGCCTCCCTGGCAACGACGCCAACAACTTGACCACCTCCGAATATACTCCCATTTGGTGTGTGTTTTAGGGCTTCCACAAGTATATGAGTCAGGTTGTAATATAGTTTTGTTACAATGGAACACTTAATAAGTGATAGTAAATAATTTGGTATTTTTTATTTGTGTATTTTTGATAGATTACGAGCAAAATATTTCTAATTTTGTACTTTTTCTTATCAGGTACACAAAAGTAATGCCACAACTTAAAAGCAAGAAAAAGAGGACTTAATTAAAGCAAAATGACAAGGGATGGGCTAAATTGAGAGATGTGGAAGAATTTGAGGATTGAAGTGCAAAGTCTTTATTGATTGAAATTGTCAATAACCAAAATTAGATTTTATTTATTTTCTTTGATATTTTTTATTTTATTTTGACTATATTTTCTTTATTTAGTAAATAGGAAGGCTATATTTAGCAAATCAATTGTGTATAAATAGGACATTTGGGGTGAATTGAAAAACACAAATTGATTTGAATAGCAATTAAAGCAATTATTCCTTTTTATATTCTTTCTTATTTGCGCTAGTTTCTCTCTTCCATTTCAATTCAGTTTCTTTCCTTTACATCAATTGGTTTAATTGCTTTCTAAAGCTCTTCTCCTTTCCATCTTCCATAATTCCAATTAATCCATCATCCTAAATCCATCAAGCATGATTAAATTCATGCTCAACTAAGTCCTTTTTAGCCTTAGCCCGATTATCGCTACGGCAAGAAAAATCGTGAGTTATGAAACCGCACTAAAACCCCTTTCAACTCGATATTTGCTATCACTCTGGTTTATGGGATAGTACAAATTTGTCTCTTAAAGTTAATTCGACTTTGATTCAAAAAGTGCACGTTGGGTTGGAGTAGTTTGGCGTACAGTTGGGAAGTCGAGTTGGTCGTGCTGCATTTGAGTTCCCGAGAACAAATTGGCGTGTCTAGGTGGGAAACGGCCAGTTGGATTCCGTCAAGGGAGATAGTGACTGGATTTAAAAGGGCCACGCGGTTGAGGCCATTAATTCGAGTTGGGCTTTTCAAAGCGCAATGCTGTCAAAATCTTAAATTACGGGCACGAGCGATGTGGTTAGACATTTGAAAAGGGTCGATTTGCAGGTTTTACCGAACTAGCTACAAGAGGAAAAGTTGGCGCTTGGGACGCTCTTGAACGCTATAACCAACTTATTGATTTAAAAGGATAAATCAATTTTCGAGGATCGGTTCAAGCTTGGAGAGAACTGAGGCTGAGGCTAAGCTTTATTAAGTATATTTTCTCTCATTTATTTTATCTCGATTAATTTATTTTGCAACAAGATTTTATTTTACTTTATTTTATTTTAATTTATTTTTAGTTTAAAAATCTTATCTCTAAACCCCCTCTAATTTAATTTTAGGAAGACAATCACAAGTCACAGGAACGCCCTTTCTACAATAGTAATTTTGTAAACAAGAGGAAGTAAATTTAGACATCCAGTTCGTGTGGATTCAACCCTACTACCCTATACTACTATTTCGTATTATTTTTTTCATAAGAATATTTATTTGGTGGTTTCGACGCCCATCAGTAAATATTTCAAGGATCATACTGAAAGGAGGCTTTAAAAAATAGTGATTAGAATCCCTGTAAAAAAAAGAATTAATTAGTACTATTTTTAGGGTTTATAGTATGAGAGGAAAGTAAAGATTTATGATTGAAAAGAATAAAATAAAATAAATCAAGGCAAATGAAAGAGCTAGTGAATTCAATAAACAGATTTGGGGAGATTAGGTCGCTTCAGTATGGATTTTTCAACAATTGATTTTGGGGATTTTGCTTCAATAAACTAGTTGCTACCTTAGTAGGATCTTTCGATATTCTACCAACATAACGAGTCAATAGAGACTACTTATCGCTAGATGTCACAGTCTAAATTGGTTTGGAGTAAAAGGGTTCACGAATGGGCAATACCAATTTTGGGTTCATTCCCACCTTGATGACTTTCTATGGTTGTCATGTCTAGTGTTTGTTTCACGTTCTTCCTTTCCCAAATAGTTGATCTGATTGAAAATTCTTGTATACAATAATTAAATAACCATACTTCCACTTCCTAATCCCTCACAATGGGATTAGTTCCTCATGGTTTCTTCAAGCATCATAAAAACAATAATAAAATTTAACATAAGATTAAATCAATGAAGTAAAAGAAACTTGAATTGTATAGTAACCTCTTGAAAATAAATTCCACAATCATTTATGCGAAGTTACAAATCTCGTTTCCAAAACGGAAAAGAAAATAACAAAGGAAATTGAAACTAAAAATAAAAGGTGTGTAAAACTGATAGCATTACAAATGACATATATTTTCTCCCTAAATTGGTGTTTTAATTGTTTCTTTTGTATCTTATTTGCATGCATCATACGCATTTCATGCTTAGTTTTTATATTTTCTAATTCATTTTAGTTTGGTTTAAATTCTTGTTATTTTTTACATCTTTTGTGTACTAATGTCGCTATAAGTAGCCTATATATTACGCCTTAGAATTGTCAGCGCAAGAACTCATCTCAGAAGATCAATGCTTGAAGAAGAATGCAGCCACAAGATCAGCTTAAAATTATGACTATAAATATTGCCGCATTAAAACCTGAGCTTTGGATAAGGGAACTCAAGTTGAAAATACAACTGGAAGCACCAGCGTAGGAAAATCAAATGTTGTCGTAGCAATTGACCATTTCAGATCGTGTCCAGCAATGTAACGACAACCTGCAGATCTCTGAAGAACACATTAAAACTACGTGAGTGCACAGTTGTATTGTAACTAACTTTGACAGTTGCAAATTGGATCTGGATCTGAGAATGGAGGATAAAACCTACAACTTTTAAAGGCTATAAATAGAAGAAAGAAGATGGAAGAAATCATCAAGAGTTGAAGGAATTAAATTTACAATTACTTTGTGTTTTTGGAGATTTTAAGCTAGAGAACGGTGAGCTGACTGAGCTGACTGAACGGTGCAGGCACAAGAGGAGAGGTTAAGGAATAGTCCTAGTGGTCTAGAAGATAGTAAGCTTCGATTGTATTTGTTGACACCTCTCTTTATGTTGATGAATTACTCTTGACAATTGAATGAATATGAGAATATCTTCTAGTGTTAGGTTACTTTGAATCTTACTTAATTTTTCTCATCTATTTATTCTTGAATTCAATTGCATTAAACACAAGAGTGAAAGTGCAGTCTACCGACATTGAAAGATGCAGTGACAAGTTGAGTTAACAAGCAAGTTAGGCGAGAGCTGCTTGGGATTGGAAGATATTCTATCACTTGTTCTTAAGTGCACATTGTTTCCTACATCGAGAGATGGGGTAATTGTGGGTACTCGAGCCTTGATTAAACAGAGAGCTGTAGTTGGTAAGAATTCATTGGAACATCAGTGCTGCGACAATTCATCTATACAATACCTTGTTGACACATCTAGCGTTACAAGTTAGCAAAGTTAGCAATCCACTCTAGATCTTCACACTTGAACACCGATTACTTTTATGCATGTTAAATTCTCAATATTTCAACAACAATTTGATTTACTTTTAGTTGTACTGACAATTAACTTTTATTACATTGACAGTTTTGACTATTTTAATGTGCAGATTAACTTAATTACGCTGTCATCTGTACTCACATTTCATTTAATTCTAGTATTAGTTGCTTCGACATCTGAACATCAAGAACCCATTCCTCGTGGGATCGATATCTGATAAAATTATTCTATTAACTATACTTGCTTCGATGTGTGTCTGCTTGCACAACTGCTGTGATGTTACAGACTTGATCAAGTTTTGGCGTCGTTGCCGGGGACTGGCGTTTGTTTGATGTTTACTATTGTAGTAGCAATTAGTTCTTACTTAACCTTTTTGTTTTTACTAATCTATTTAATTTTCTTGTGTTAATTTTCTTTTATTTCCTAGAAGTTACATGTCCACAAGAAGAAATTCTAAGAATATTGCAAGCTTTGACCTAGAACTGGAAAGAACACTTAGAAGAAGGAAGCAAGAACAACGAAAAATGGCTGGTAATAACAACAACAATAATTTACCACCATTGCTGCCACAAGATGGAATTCCTCCAATACCTCCACCACGAATAAATAATTTACCATCACCACCTCCATAAGAAGAACATGTGCAAAATAGAACAATCAGGGACTTTGTCATTCCTATCCTTGATGATTTACAACAAGGAGTGGTAAGACCAGCTATACAAGCTGGAAACTTCGAGCTAAAACCGATTATGTTTTAGATGATTAACTTAAATAGGAAATACGTAGGCATACCTCATGAAGATGCACAAGAACATTTAAAATCATTTCTACTTATTTGCGCATCTTTTAGCCAACATGGTGTCCCTGATGATGCCTTAAAAATGCAATTATTTTCTTATTCTTTGCAGGGAAGAGTGAGGACATGGTTTTCGGGATTGTCGACTGGATTCATTACATCATGGAATGCGTTAGCAATGCAATTTGTTTTACGTTTCAATCCGCCGATAATTAATGCAAGGTTGCAAAATGACATTATAGCTTACCATCAACTAGATGACGAGAACTTGCATACAACATGGGAGCATTAGAAGACTCTACTTAGATGTTACCCAATGCATGGAATTCAATAAGAGACCCAAATAAAGATCTTTTATAATGGATTGAATGCTCAGATAAGGAATCTTGTCGATGCATCTGCTAACGGTCCTTTGTTAGATTGCACCTACACTGAAGCTGTAAGAATTTTAGACAGGATTGTACAAAATGATTATCAGTATCCGATCTCTCGTTCTTCTCAAGTAAAGACTAATCTTGGTGTTCTTGAATTAGATGCTATTTCTGCTTTGAGTGTGTAGATATCTTCGTTGGCCAATATCATAAAGAATATGAAGGGGACAAGTGATGTTGCCCCTATTCAAGTGGCTCAACAAATGGATGCACTAGCATTTTCTTGTGAAATTTACGGTGACAACCATAGTTACGAGGACTGCACACAACATGCTGAAAATGCATTCTATGTCAACAACATTCGAGTAAATTCGTACGGTAACCCATACAATAATCAGAATTTTAATCAGAATTTAGAGGTACATTCACATCCTTATCAATTACAGTACATAGTCAGATGCAACAACAAACGCGATTGCAGCTGTAATAGAACGCAATGCCACATATGTTAGGATAGCACCAATAACTACAACAACAGTTTTCTCAACCAAGGTCAGATCAGATGGCTGGTCTTGAGGTAATGATGCGAGAGCATATCACACGAACTGAAGCAATAGTACAAGGTAATTCTTTTTCTATCCGAGCATTGGAAGCCCAACTAGGACAGTTGGCTTCTAATATAAGTACAAGATCACTAGGTGCTCTACCTAGTCATATTGAAAACCCAACGCAAAGAGGGAAGGAGCATTGTAAGGCTATTACATTACGAAGTGGAAAGTAAATGGCTGAACCAAGCAGACATTTCGACCAAGAACATGTCGATGCATCCGAATCAACACAACAAGAGAAGTTGCTGTTAAAAGAAAAGAAGCTGAAATAAATGAGGAAGAGCCAACTGTTGTGACATCTATGCCTACTGTTCTCCCAACAAAAACGTCGATGCAACTACCTGTGTCGATGTAACCGGTTATTCCACCAGAACCCACTAATACGATACCTTTTCCATTTCCATAAAGATTTAAAAAGAAAGACCATGACAAGGAATATCAAAAGTTTCTTTCTACTTTAAAGCAATTACATATTAACATACCTATTGTAGATGCTCTTGTGCAAATACCCAGTTATGGAAAATTGTTAAAGGAGCTATTATCAAAAAAGAAGAAATTGTCTGAAATCGAGACGATTGCGCTCACAGAGGGATGCAACGCTGTGTTAACTAACAAGTTGCCACCAAAAATGAAAGATCCTAGCAGCTTCACTATCCCATGCTCCATTGGAAATCATTATTTAGGTAAAGCTTTATGTGATTTGGGAGAAAGTATTAACCTTATGCCTTTATCTACTTTCAAGAAGTTAGAAAAAGGATCAATGAAGCCCATTCTAGTTACATTACAACTTGCGGATAGATCCTTAGCACAACTTGAGGGCCAAATCAAAGATGTACTTGTACAAGTAGTTAAGCTCGTGTTTTCTGTCGATTTCATAATCTTTGATTGCTAAGCAGATAAGGAGGTGCCTATCATCTTGGGGCGACCATTTTTAGCAACAAGACGCACTCTTATCGACGTGTTCAAGGGAGAACTTATCATGCATCATAACGATGAACATGTAACCTTCAGTGTGTTCGAGGCATCCCCGTCCAAAATTAAAGATAGTGTCACCAGATTGACGTGCTAGACAAGATGATTCTGGAAGAATTTAATACAAAGAGTTCAGCCGCCTAAGATAAAGATGCAGTGACATCCGTTGAGGAAATCCTAGATGACCGTGACAACAAAGCTAAGGTTAATAATTGTGAGCTGAGACAGAATTGACAATTGGAGTCTTTGGATTTATCGAATAGGAAGATCCTTATTTTTAAACCGTCGATTGAACAAATCCTACCTTAGAGTTGAAGTCGTTGCCGACGCACCTAAAATATGTCTTCTTGGGTGACAACGATACATTACCTGTTATTATTAACGTATCCCTCGATGCAACGCAGGAAAATAAGCTCATCACAATTTGAAAAGAACACAAAAGAGCCATAGCTTGGAGCATTGCAGATATTAGAGGCAGTAGTCCCTCTTTTTGCATGCACAAGATCAGGCTAGAAAATGAAGGGAAGCAATCCATTGAGCAACAATGAAGGCTCAATGAAAAGATGAAAGAAGTAGTGAAGAAGGAAATTATCAAGTGGCTAGACGCGGGCATCATCTACCCTATTTCTTATAGCAATTGGGTGAGTCCTATTCAATGTGTGCCCAAGAAGAGTAGTTTCACAGTTATAAGCAATGACAAGAACGAGTTGATCCCTACTCGCATTGCGACTGGCTAGCGAGTATGCATGGATTATTGTCGACTGAATGCGACCACAAAGAAAGATCATTTCCCACTACCGTTTATTGACCAAATGCTACATAGGCTAGCTGATAAAGCCTATTGTTGCTTCTTAGATGGCTATTCTAGATATAATCAAATTACCATTACACCGGAAGATCAAGCAAAGACTACGTTCACATGCCCATTTGGGACCTTTGCCTTCTGACGTATGCCATTTGGGTTGTGCAATGTGCCAACAATATTCCAAAGATGTATGATGGCTATCTTCTTGAATATGACCGAGGATTTTCTAGAGGTATTTATGGATGATTTCTCTATTTATAGGCATAATTTTGACCAATGTGTTAACAACTTGGCGAAAGTTCTAAAGAGATGCGAGGTCACAAATTTAGTTCTGAATTGGGAGAAATGTCACTTCATGGCAACTGAAGGTATTGTCCTCGACTATTGCACATCATGTTAGGGCATTGAGGTTGATAAAGCGAAGGTTGAAATCTTCGAGAAATTACCACCTCCTACCAACTTCAAGGGAATAAGAAGCTTTCTCAGACATGATGGGTTCTATAGGAGATTCATCCTTAACTTTTCCAAGATTACTAAACTGTTATGCTCATTACAAGAGCAAAAAAAAAGTTTGTGTTTGATGACACCTGTTTAGATACATTCAACACAATAAAGAAGCAACTGGTACAAGCTTTAATTGTCATCGCACCGGACTGGAAACAATCATTTGAATTAATGTGCGACGCAAGTGACTTTACTATTGGAGCTGTGTCAGGTCAACGCAAAGAAATGGTATTTCATTCTATTTATTATGCTAGCAAAACTTTGACTGAAATGCAAGTCAATTATACAACCACTGAGAAGGAGTTGCTAGCAGTAGTATTTGCATTTGACAAGTTCGCTCATACCTTGTCGGTGCAAAGATTACAGTTTACACAGATCACTCCGCATTGAGATACCTTTTTGAGAAAAAAGATGCCAAACCTAGATTAATCTGATGGATCCTACTCCTTCATGAATTTGATGTTGAAATTAGGGATAGGAAAGGATCTGAAAATCAAGTAGCTGACCACTTATCTCGAGTAGAAGTTGGAAGTGAAGATGGGAATAAAACCCAAATTGTCGATGCATTTTCAGACGAGCAATTATTCTTTGTCGATGCATCACCTTGGTATGTCGATGTTGTCAACTATCTTATATGTGGAAAGTTAGATTTTTGTGCGATGCTGCGAAATACCGTTGGAATGAGCCATACGTGTTAAAGGTATACGCTGACAATATTATTCGTCACTGCGTTCTTGAAGAAGAAATGACTTCTATCTTGATACATTGCCATGATGCTCCTTATGAAGGCCATTTTGGTGGTGTGAGGACTGCTGCAAAGATCCTGAGTCAGAATTCTATTAGCCTATATTGTTTTGAGATGCCCACAACTTTGCACAACAATGCGATCGAAGTCAACACACTGGCTCAATATCTCGATGCAATGAGATGCTTCAACAACCAATTATGGAGGTAGAGTTATTTGACGTTTAGGGTATAGACTGCATGGGGCCATTTCCAAACTCTGTTGGGAATATGTACATCCTAGTTACTGTTGACTATGTCTCGAAGTGGATCGAAACAATCACGGTGTTAAAAGATGATGCTCGTATGGTGTTGAAGTTCTTCCACATGTATATCCTTACGAGATTTGGCACACCTAGGGCATTAATAAGTGATCAAGGTACTCACTTTTGCAATAATCAAGTAGCAATAGCATTGAAAAGATATGGTGTAAAACGTCTTATGGCCACAACGTACCATCCACAAGCAAATGGCCAAGTAGAGGTATCCAATCGGCAGATTAAAAGTATCCTTGAAAAGGTGGTTAACCCATCTAGGAGGGATTGGTCTTTGAGGTTATAAAATGCATTGTGAGCATTTCGCACCACATACAAAACACCATTAGGAATGTCATTGTATCAACTAGTGTTTGGTAAGTCATGCCACTTGCTAGTGGAGCTTGAGCATAAAGCCATGTGGGTAATCAAGTAAGTGAAAATGGATTATGATGCTGTTGGAAGAAAAAGATTGTTGGACACCACTAAACTGGAAGAATTTTATCACCATGCTTATGAGAATGCCGCAATATATAAAGAAGAGACCAAAAGATGGCACGATAATATCATCTTGCGTCGACAATTTAGCCCTGGTTAGTTAGTGCTCTTTTTTAATTCACACTTAAAACTGCATCCAGGTAAATTGCATTCGAGATGGTCGGACCCTTTTAAAGTTGTCAAAGCATTCTAAAATGGTGCGGTGACAATTGAGAATCTGAAGGATGGACAACAATTCAAGGTGAATAGCCAACGTCTGAAACACTACGTGAGCCCAGAGGTCAAAGAACCAAACGAGACCATCGATCTGGTCACATTTAAATAATGTCAACGCATTATCACATTTTCTTTATTTGTTCCACTTTTACATGTTTCTTTTTAATTTCTTTGCAGGAATAAAAATCATCTTCTTGTTAAAGTATTACAGGCATAACTTGTCGACGCATTCTGAAATGATTCAGCAAAACTTTTTCAGCAAGAATCGCACTAATCCCCAGTCGTTCGATCAATCGAAAAGGTACGATCTACATCCTGGCATTTATTGGCTGCAAACGTAACGTTTTTACCAGACACATTACAATAATCATGACTCTTGCCCCTAAAAGGTTATAAAACCCTTCTCTACCAACTCTCTTCTTCTACCTACACTAACCATTGTTACTGCAACCTATTTTCTACTTTGTTTTTGCTCTTATTTTTATTCTATTAGTCTAATCTTTTCTCTGCAAGTTCCTTTAACTTTCTTCTTTAGCGATTATGGCCAAAACCAGAGGAGCAAAGAATCCTTCTAAAACCACCCCTTCAACTTCTGCCACAATGGTTCAAATCACAACTTTACCATCATTAACAGGGCCAGTCTTATTTTTGTCAAAGGTAGCCAAAGACTGCTATCAGAATGTGATGCTAAAACAGAATATCCATCCGGAATAAGGTCTGCAATTGTCCCCACATCAGACTTTGGGGAAGCACGTCACAAGGACTATAAGCCGTTTGGGATGGGAGTTCTTCTGTGAACACCCTGCTATCTACTCCCCTACGCTGGTAAGGGAATTTTATGCAACCTTGTCGATTTTGAGCAAGATTTTGTCTTTGTGAGGGAAGGTTTAATACCATGGAGTGCCGCAAATATCAACGTTCTACATCGGATTCTTGAGAGGGTCGATGACCACTCTCCATTTTTGCACGAACTGACTGATGAAGGGAATGCCCAAGTGCTGAGCGACCTGTGTGTTGACGGGGCTATTTGGATAGGTAATGGGCCACATAACTACACCATGCATCGGAGGTATCTTTCAACCTTTAGCAAGGTGTTGTTCCACTTCACAAATAGTCGCATCTTACCTTCTACGCACAGCACTACGGCGACACTGGAACGTATGTGCATTTTGCATTCCATTTTAAAGGGCCGCCACAATGACATTGGTGAAATCTTCCATGATCAAATAGCTGAAGCTACTACAAAAAAATTGGTATACTTCTCTCCCCTACTTTAATAATGCTGCTATGCAAATATAAGGGCATTATGCCCTGGGATGGCGAGGAAGTGTTAGAAAATAAAAGTCTCATCAATGATATATCAGTTGAAAGAATGACTCGAGGCCAAGAAATGATGATTGTGAAAGAAGAACCATAAAAGAAAGACAAGGGCAAAGGGAAGAAGAAGGAATTGCAGGCAGATGCGCCTACAAATCCCCAATTGAAAAATAGGCTAGTTATTATGGGAGTGCATATTGATCGCATTGACACGCGCATTATTCGCACTGTCGGCGTATTAGAAGATATGGACTATAGACAACATATCTTCTATGTGTATACAAAGGCCTGAAATGAGGCAATTATCGTCGCATTGCACAGCATGAGTCCTAATCCACTGGTAGACTTCTCAGCCTTCCCCACTATTTTTTATCCAATACAATCCTCACCCTCCGACCAGCCTACTCCTGATGGTAGGCCTACCCATGTCCCAACGAGAATTCATATCTTTGATGATGAAGAACAAGTGAGGCACTCTAATGCTGAGGAGGATTGCTCCCGCACTTTTACCATTCTATTTGAAGACAAGTTCTCGAATAGCCTCGGTGCAAACATGGTAGAGCGGGCAACTATGGTGGAGGAGATAACTACCCCAATTGTATCCATGGGTGTAGATGCAGTGGAAGGTGCTGACATTGCCATAACTGAGCAAGAAAAGCCTACGGATAAAGTAGAGGAAGAAGATGGCTAAGAGAAAGAGAAGAAAAAAGAAGAAGAACTTGAAATGAAGGACATTGCAGAGGAGCACGAAAGAAGGAAGGAAGATGCCCTGTCAATTATCGCTGAGGATATTGTCGACACACCTGTGAGTGTGGGGGCATCTAGTAGGGACAAGGCTCCACCTGATTCGAGCTAGGCTGAGGTATTATAAGCAGCATTGAAGAGATTCACCCTCTTGCCATTGTGCCATATATGGCATCATTAGCTGAAATCCATCCATCCGAAGTAACATTGATGAGGCCATCACCCAACCAACTGAGGAGGAGCAATCCGTCGATCCGATTGGTTTGAAGGATAAGAAATGGAAGCGCAAGGACAAAAAGAAGAAATGCAAAAACGATGGTGAGCGCCCATGGAAGACGAAAAAGAAAACCAAAGCAGCCTCTGCATCGGCTGCTGAGGAATGAGTTAGTACACTTCTCTGTAGATAGTTTGCATGCATTTTTATTGTCATTGCATTTTTATTTTGTCATTGCATTTCTTTTGTTAGTTTAGTTTCATTGTAGTTGCATTTCTATCCTTATCTGTATATTATTGTCAATGCATTGGGGACAATGCAAACATTAAGTTTGAGGGGGATATTGTGAAATGGAAATGCAATTACACCCACATCTTTGAATTTTATTTGTTTCTTTAGTTAATGAAAGTATGCAGAATTTCAGTAAAAATGTGACAATAATTTTTTATTTTGATGCTTCATTCTTGAATTACTTGGGATGCTGATGTGTAAATTGGATGAATGTGATGAATAGTGAGCCTTCTATTTTTGAATGAATGATTGGTATTGCTTCAGTAATGAATGGATAGTGTTAATGTTTGAATCTTGAACTAACTGACTAGTTGCAGTGACATTGTATTAATAAAAGACACTTCAATGTGAGTGCAATATGACTTTTCAAGGGAGAACACTCCATTGCAGATTTTAGAAAAATCATCTAGCCAAAGACTGTTATTGCAAGATTGTGTGTCAATGCAATCACATACCTCCTAGGGGTTTGTTGCACCCCATCGTTACTATCCAGGAATAAAGGTAGAGTAATACAATGACATCTCTTAGTCACTTGAAAAAAGAAAATGAGAAAAAGAAAGAAAAAGAAAAGAGAAAAGAAAAGAAGAAGAAAATGTTTGCTATAAATGCTATATTGGTTCAGGGAAGATTAAGATTCAATGCATAAAACTAACATTAATGAAGTTGTAGTTTTAATGATTCATGCCTATAAATTGTCGGCGCATTATTCTATTATATGAATACAATTTGTGTATTAGGATTTCAGGAAATTCAAGTTGCGAGAATAATGATTGCGGTGAAATGTTTGCTTGTGACTTTGCTCATTTTTGTTTACTTGACGACAAGTATAAACTCAAGTTTGGGGGTGTGATAGCATTACAAATGACATGTATTTTCTCCCTAAATTGGTGTTTTAATTGTCTCTTTTGTATCTTATTTTGCATGCATCATACGCATTTCATACTTAGTTTTTATATTTTCTAATTCATTTTAGTTTAGTTAAATTATTGTTATTTTTTACATTTTTTGTGTATTAATGTCGCTACAAGTAGCCTATGTATTGCACCTTAGAATTGTCAGCGTAGGAACTCATCTTAGAAGATCAATGCTGGAAGAAAAATGTAGCCACAAGATCAGCTTGAAATTGCAACCAGAAATGTTGCCGCATAAAAACTTGAGCTTTGGATAAGTGAACTCAAGCTAAAAATACAACTGGAAGCACCAACGCAAGAAAATCACACATTGTCGCCATAATTAACGATTTCAGATTACGCCCAGCAATGTAGCGACAACCTGCAGATCTCTGAAGAACACATTAAAATTGCATGAGTGCACGGCTGTACTGTAACTAACTTTGACAGCTGCAAATTGGATCTGGATCTAAGAATGGAGGATAAAACCTACAAATTTTGAAGGCTATAAATAAAAGAAAGAAGATGGAAGAAATCATCAAGAGTTGAAGGAATTAAATTTGCAATTACTTTGTGTTTTTGGAGATTTTAAGTTGGAGAACGGTGAGTTGACTGAGCGGAGGAGCAACCACTTCTGACGAGAAGTGCTTGGTGCATGCACAAAAGGAGCGATTAATAAATAGTCTTAGTGGTCTAGAGATAAAATGCTTCGATTGTATTTGTTGACCTCTCTCTTTATGTTGATGAATTACTCTTAACAATTGAATGAATATGAGAATATCTTCCAGTGTTAGATTACTTTGAATCTTACTTAATCTTTCTCATCTGTTTATTCTTGAATTTAATTGCATTAAACAAAAGAGTGGAAGTGTAGTCTACCGATATCGAGAGATGCAGTAACAAGTTGAGTTAACAAGCAAGTTAGGCAAGAGCTGCTTGGGATTGGAAGAGATTCTATCACTTGTTCTTAACTGCACATTGTTGCCTACATCGAGAGATGGGGTAATTGTGGGTACTCGAGCGTTGATTAAAAGAGAGTTGTAGTTGGTAAGAATTCATTGGAACCTCAATGCTGCGACAATTCATCTATACAATACCTTGTCGATGCATCTAGCATTGCGAGTTAGCAAAGTTAGCAATCCAATCTAGATCTTCGCACTTGATTACCATTTACTTTTATGCATTTTAAATTCTCAACACTTCAACAACAAATTGATTTACTTTTAGTTGCACTAACAATTAACTTTTATTACATTGACAGATTTGACTATTTTAGTGTGCAGATTAACTTAATTATACTGACATCTGTACTCACATTGCATTTAATTCTAGTATTAGTTACTTCGACATTTGAACATCAAAAACCCATTCCTCGTGGGATCGATATCCGATAGAATTATTCTATCAACTATACTTGCTTTGACGTGTGTCCTCTTGCACAACTACTATGACGTTACAGACGCGATCAAAAACCTAAGTGCTAAGGGTCCTATTTATAGTCTTGAACGGTCGTTTTCCTCAACCCTAGGTCAGCTGCCAATCCTCGTGCTTAAATGACATTGTAAAGATTGAAACAACCTTCACTTTGTGCCAAATCCGCATTCAAGAGTCGATGTCACGACATACAGGAGCCGTGTCACGATGAAGAGGTCAGTCCACTCCTTTAGGTCATTCATACAAGCGTTGTCGTGACATAGGTAATGTATGTCGCTACAAAGAAGTCAGCTTTGTTATTCTTCAAGTTTGGTCCTGATGGTATTACAAATGACATATATTTTCTCCCTAATTTAATGCTTTTATTGTCTCTTTTGTATCTTATTTAGCATGCATCATAAGCATTTTATAATTTGTTTTATATTTTCTAATACATTGCTAGTTAGTTTAAACTCTCGTTATTTCTATATATTTTGTACTAATGTCGATGCAAGTAGTTGGTATATTGCATATTAAGATTGTTAGCACAGGAACTCAGTTCAGAAGATCAACATTGACAGAGTGTAGCCACAAAACTAGCTTGAAATTGCGACCAGAGATGTCGCTGCATTGAAGTTGAACCTCAAATGAGTAGAATTAAGCTGAATTTACACTAGAAGCACTAACACAGGTATATCACAGATGTCGCTTTAATTACAACATCAGAATGCGTCTAATAGTACAGCGACAATCTGCAGATCTTTAAAGAAAACATGTAATCTGCGTGAGTGCACAGCTGTACTCTAATTAACTTTGATAGCTGCAAAAAAATCCAAATCTGAATCTGAGAATGAAGGACAAAATCTGTAAATATTTAGGGGATATAAATAGACGGAAAAAGGAGGAAAACATCATCAAGAACAAGGGGATTAAATTCTAAAAATTCTTCGTGAATCAAAGATTTGAGCAGGAATCGGGGAGCTGATGAACCACGTCTGCAACTACTTCTGACGAGAGGTGCTTGATGCCGAGCAAGAGGAACAAGTAAAGAGTAGGCCTAGTAGTCTAGAGATAGTAAGCTTCGTTGTACTCTTTATTTCTTCTAAAACGATGATGGATTCTGTTGATGTGAAATGAATACGAGAGTACATTTTAATATTATATCATTTTGATTCTTATTTTACATTACTTATCCGCTTGATCTTGGATTTAACCGCTTTAAACACGAAAGTAAAATTGCAGTACATTGACATCGAGAGATGCGATGACAGGTTAGATTAACAAGTGGGTTAGGCGAGAGTGCTCGAGACTGGGACAGACTCCAGTTACTTGTTCTTGGATACACATCATTGCTCACATCGAGAGGTGGAGTAGTGTTTCTGAGTCAGGATTAAGTAGGGAGTTATTGTGAGTAAGAACTCAAAAGGACTTCATTGCTGTGACAATTCGTCTACATTTAGCCTTGTAGAAGCATCCAACATTGCAACCTGTAGAATCAATGAACCATTTCCACCCTTTATACTTGATCACTTTTATATTTCCTGCATTTAAATTTCCATTACTCACGCTCAACACTTTTGGATTTATTTTCTGTACATTGACATCTAACTTCTGAGATTTGATTTTTAATACAATGACAGTAATGATTAATTTAGTGCGCATAAATGACATAACTGTGCTGACAACTCTATTCGCATTATACTAATTTTTCTTCTATTAATTGCTTTAACATTAAGACATCAAAAACCATTTCCTCGTGGGATCGATATCCGATAGCTCTGTCTATCAACTATACTTGCATCGATGTGTGTACGCTTACATAATCGTGTGTCATAAAAACATCGATCAAGTTTTGGCACCATTGCCGGGGAACTTGGTGTTTGTTTGATGTTTATTTTTGTTATTGCAATTAATTTTACTTAAATTTTAACTTTTGATTAATTTGTTTATCGTTCTTTTCTGATTTTAAAGGTATTGTATTTCACAAGGAGAAATCCTAAGGACATTGTAAGCTTTGATCTAGTGCTTGAAAGAACACTTAGGAGGAGAAGGCAAGAACAAAGGAAAATGGCCGGTAACAACAACAATAATAATCTACCACCATTGCTGCCACAGGATAACAATCCTCCAGTGCTACCACAAGATTTACCGCTACCACATCTACAAGAAGAGCAAATACATAATAGGCCAATAAGAGATTTTGTTTTGCCTATACTCGATGATTTACAACCAGGGGTTGTGCAACCAGTAATTCAGGCTGGTAACTATGAATTGAAATTGATGATGTTTAAAATGCTTACTTCTAATGGACAGTATTCAGGTTTTCCACATGAGGACACACGGGAACATTTGAAATCATTTTTACTTATTTGTGCATCCTTTAGTCAACATGGTGTCCCTGATGATGCTTTGAAAATGCAATTATTTCCTTATTCATTGTAGGGAAAAGCTCAAACATGGTTTTTAGGATTACCAGCTGGATCTATTACATCATGGAATGCTTTAGCAACGTAATTTGTATTACGATTTAATCTGCCGACAATGAATGCAAGGTTGCAAAATGACATCACTACATATCATCAACTCGATGATGAGAATTTACATGCAACAATGGAGCGCTACAAAGCATTGCTTCGATGCTGCCCAATGAATGGGATTCAACAAGAAACTCAGATTGAAATTTTTTATAATGGTTTAAATGCTCAGACATGGAATCTTTTCGACGCATCTGCAAACGGTCTATTATTGGATTGCACATATGATGAAGTGGTTCGAATTCTGTAGAGGATAGCTTAAAATGATTACCAATATCCGATTTCTTGTGCTGCACACGTAAAAACTAACCTTGGAGTTCTTGAATTAGATGCTATTTCTGCATTGTCAGCTCAGGTATCTTCTTTGGCCAACATCATTAAGAAGACGAATGGAACAAGCACCATTGCTCCGATTAAAATGGCTTAGCAAACAAATATGCCGATATTTTCATGTAGATTTGCAGCGACAATCACAACTATGAAGTTGCCCATAGCTTGCAGAAAATGCATATTATGTCAATAACATCCAAGGGGGTTCGTTTGGTAATTCCTATAACAATCGTTCACAACAACCTTGGGGAAATCAGAATACATCCACATTTTGATATGGAAATTCTTCGAACCAAGGAAGTTATAGGCAAGGAGGTTATAACAACAACTAATCGCAGAATTATAATCAGAATTCACAAGTAAATTCTCGTACTGAACCAATGCAGTCACATATTCAAATGCAGCCATAATCACGACTACAGCCAAACCATATGTTTTGCCACAAATGCAAGGACAACATCATCAACATCAATAGCAGCAATTTAATCAATCTAAGGTAGATCATATGGCTGTTCTTGAAGCAATGATGTGCGAGCATATTACCCGAACCGAACCGATAGTGCAAGGAAATTCTTCTTCAATACGAGCATTGGAAGCACAACTTGGACAGTTGGCCTCTAATCTCAACACAAGATCACCAAGTACTCTACCTAGTGATACTGAAGATCTAACGCAACAAGGGAAGGAGCATTGCAAAGCAATCACATTAAGAAGTGGAAAACAAACGGTATAAATAAGTAATTCTGGTCAATACAATGTTAAAGCATTCACTTCACAATAGCAAGAAGAGGTTATAATTGAAGAAAGTTAAGCATAAAAGAATGTGGAAAAACCAACGGTAGTACCATCTCTTCCTACAGTTTGTCTAGATAAGTTGTCGACACAACCATCCCTGTTTAAGAAACAGAATCATCCACACCACCCTACTGCAACCATACCTTTGCCATTTCCACAACGTTTTAAAGAAAAAGTCCATGATGAAAAACACCATAAGTTTGTTTCTACTTTGAAACAATTGCATAGTAATCTACCTCTAATAGATGCTCTTTTACAGATACCCAGTTATGGGAAATACATGAAGGAGCTATTATCAGAGAAAAAGAAACTATCCAACATCGAGGCGTTTGCGCTTACAGAGGGGTGCAGCGCTGTACTCACAAACAAATTGCCAACAAAGATGAAAGATCCTGGCAGTTTCAAAATTCCATGCTCCATTGGAGATCATTACTTAGGTAAAGCATTATATGATTTAGGTGCTAGCATTAACATAATGCCTTAGTCTATTTTCAGGAAACTAGGAATCGGATCAATGAAGCCCACTGTGGTGACTTTGCAATTAGTGGATAGATCTTTAGCACAACCGGAGGGACAAATCAAAGATGTTCTTGTTCAAGTTGATAAGTTGGTGTTTTCTGCTGATTTTATCATCCTAGATTGCAAAGCTGATAAGGAGGTACCTATTATTTTGGGAAGGCCATTTTTGGCAACAGGATAAACACTTATTGACATGTTTAAGGGAGAATTAGTGATGCGTCATAATAATGAACAACTGTGTTTGAAGCAGCACCAACAGGGCCCAAAGAACAATGTCACCATGTTGATATTTTGGACGAAATTATTTCTAAAGAGTTTCGTATCAGGAATTCAACATCGGTTGATACTGATGTAGTGACATCTACTGATGATATCTTAGGGGACTGTATTGACAAAGAGGAAGTGAACAACTGTGAGTTACGAAGATATTGGCAATTGGAATTGTTGGATTTATCCAACAGGACAGTTCTAGTTTTTAAACCATTTGTAGAGCAAGCTCCTACCTTGGTGTTAAAATAATTGCAACCACAATTGAAATATGTATTCCTTGGTGACAATGAGACACTGCCTTTCATTGTTAATGTAACCCTCAACGCCACACAAGAAGAGAAGCTTATCATAATCCTGAAAGAGCACAAGAAAGCCATAGCTTGGAGCATAGTAGACATCAAAGACATCAGTCCTTCTTTCTGCATTCATAAGATAAATTTAGAAGAAGAAGGGAAGGAATCAATTGAGAAACAAAGATGACTCAATGAGAAAATGAAAGAAGTGGTAAATAAGGAAATCATCAAATGGTTAGATGCGGGCATAATATATCCTATTTCTGACAGTAATTGGGTAAGCCCCATTCAATGTGTTCCAAAACAGTGGTTTTACTATTGTAACCAATGATAAAAATGAGTTAATCCCTACTCGTATCGCAACTGGATGACGTATGTGCATGGATTACCGACGATTGAATGCAGCCACAAAGAAGGACCATTTTCCACTCCCTGTCATCGATCAAATGTTAGATAGGCTAGCTAGTAAAGCCTATTATTGCTTCTTGGATGGCTATTCTGGATACAACCAAATAGCTATTGCACCGGAAGATCAAGCGAAAACCACATTTACATGTCCTTTTGGAACTTTTGCTTTTTGATGAATGTCGTTTGGTTTGTGTTATGCACCAGCAACGTTCTAGAGATGTATGATAGATTCTCAGATATGATTGAAGACTCACTCGAGGTATTTATGGATGATTTTTCAGTTTATGGATAAAGTTTCGACCAATGCGCTGACAACTTGGCAAATGTTTTGAGAAGATGTGAGGAAACAAACTTGGTTCTGAATTGGGAAAAATGTCACTTCATGGTAATAGAAGGAATTGTCCTTGGCCATCGAATCTTGTGTCAAGGCATTGAGGTTGATAAAGCAAAGGTAGAAATCATCGAAAAACTACCACCACCTACCACTTTCAAAGCAATAAGAAGCTTTCTTGGACACGCAGGTTTTGATAGGAGATTTATCAAAGATTTCTCCAAGATAGCTAAACCTTTATGTTCTTTATTAGGGCAAAATAAAAAGTTTGTATTCGATGACATCTGTCTGGATGCATTCACAATGATAAAGACAAAGTTGGTGCAAGCTCCGATTATCGTAGCACCAGATTGGACTCAACCATTCGAATTAATGTGTGATGCTAGCAACTTCGCTGTAGGAGCTGTCTTCAGAAAAAGGAAAGAAAATGTATTTCATGTTATTTATTATGCTAGTAAAACACTTACTGAAACACAGTTTCATTACACTACAACTGAAAAAGAGTTACTACCAGTGGTCTTCGCATTTGACAAGTTTCGTTCTTATCTTGTTGGCACAAAGACTACAGTATATATGGATCACTCAACTTTGAGACACCTTTTCAACAAAAAAGACGCTATGCCTAGACTTATTAGATGGATCTTACTTCTTCAAGAATTTGATGTTGAAATCAAGGATAGGAAGGGATCTGAGAATCAGGTAGCTGACGATTTATCTCGGTTGGAAAGTGGAAGGAAAGATGGACAAAAGACTCAAATTTTTGAAGCATTTCCTGACGAACAATTATTCACTGTTGACACATCACCATGGTATGCTGATGTAGTCAATTATCTTGTATGTGGAAAGTTACCCATGAGTGCAACTGGTCATAAAAAAATCAGGTTCATACGCAATGCTACTAAATATTATTGTAATGAGCCATACTTATTCAAGGTATGCGCTGACAATATAATTCGCCAACGTGTTCCTGAAGAAGAAATGATGTCAATACTGCAACATTGCCACGACGCTCCTTATGGAGGTCATTTTGGTGTAACAAGGACTGCTGCAAAGGTTCTACAATCCGGATCCTATTGGTCCAATTTGTTTCGAGATGCCCATAATTTCGCGCAACAGTGTGATCGTTGTCAACGTACTGGTTCTATTTTTAGACGTAATGAGATGCTCCAACAACTTATCATGGAAGTGGAACTCTTCGATGTTTGGGGTATTGATTTTATAGGACCATTTCCAAACTCTTTTGGAAATATGTATATCCTAGTAGATGTTGATTACGTATCCAAGTGGATCGAAGCTATTGCGGTACCAAAAGATGACTCTCGGATAGTGTTGAAATTTTTTCATACATACATCCTCACAAGGTTTGGAACCCCAAGAGCATTGATAAGCGACCAAGGCACTCATTTCTACAATAATTAAGTGGCGACTGCATTGAAATGATATGGTGTGAAGCATCATATAGCTACCACATATCACCCGCAAACTAATGGTCAAGTTGAATTATCCAATCATCAAATTAAAGGTATACTAGAAAAGGTGGTTAATCCATCTAGAAAGGATTGGTCAATGCGATTACATGATGCATTGTAGGCGCTTCGCACTGCCTGCAAAACACCTCTGGGAATGTCACTGTATCAGTTGGTATTTGGATAATCCTGTCACCTACCTTTCGAACTTGAACATAAAGCTATGTGGGCAATTAAATAGGTAAACTTGGATTATGATGCAATTGGTAAGAAAAGAATGTTGGATATCACCGAATTAGAAGAAATTCGACGCCATGCTTATGAGAATGCAGCGATATACAAGGAAAAGACAAAGGGATGGCATGACAACATCATTTTGCATCGACAATTTCATCCTGGTCAGTTGGTACTTTTATTTGATTCACATTTAAAACTACATCCAGGGAAATTTTGATCAAGGTGGTCAGGTCCTTTTAAGGTTGTCGAAGCATTTCAAAGCGGTACGGTAACAATTGAAAATTTGCAAGATGGACAAAATATTATGTGAGCCCAAACATTCGAGAACCAGACGAAGTCATCAACCTAGTAAAATTTAATTAATGTCGACGCATTTTATTTTACTTTTTTTACTTTTCAGTTATTTCTCTTTTTGTCGTGTTATTTCATATTCTTAGCAAAAATAAAGGTCATATTTTTCTCGACGCGTTAGAGCATTTATTGTCGACGCATTCAACGATGAGTAAGCATTACCTTTTTAGCAAAAATCACGCCGATTGATTCTTTCTTATCCCAGCCGTTGGATCAAAACAAATGTGGTACTATTTGTAGCCTGGCAATTAATGGCTGCAGGCGCATCGTTTCCCCATACGTTTTCACTCATTACACCTAGGTTATAAAACCCTCACTGCAATTTTTCTTTTTCTTCACAATCGCCATTGTTATTGAGAATCAACCTTCTTTGCCATTTTTCTTTTCTCACTTCAAAGCAATAATTTTCTTTTTTCTCTGATAGTTGTACCATGGCAAAAACTCGTGCATCCAAAAACACTCCAAAACCTTCTTCTCGAAATACCCCGAACAACCCTATTGAGATTCCGCCCACAACACCACCATCCTCTTCCACAAGCCCGATTTTGTTTTTAACGATTGCGGCCAAAGACAGATATCATAACATAATGATGAAACGTAAAATAAATCTTGAGCAGGGCATCCAACTTTCCCCAAACTTAGCCCTAGGAAAACAGATCCACCGCACCATCATTCGCATGAGGTGGGAATTTCTTTATGACCATCCATCTGGTTATTCCCCTACTTTGGTTCGGGAATTTTATGCTAACTTGGTGGACAAGGAACAAGAGTTTGTTTTAGTTCGAGAAGGGCTGATAGCATGGAGTGCGACGCATATCAATGTTTTGCAGCGTATATCGGAAAGGGTAGACAGTCACTCACTCTTCATGCACAGCATGACTGAAGATACTCTGGCTGCAATGATTAAAGATCTTTGCATCGATAATGCTGCATAGACAGGCAGCAGTTTTCACAATTTTACAATGTATCGGCGTTATCTAACGACTTTCTGTAAGGTATGGTTTCATTTTATTAATCGTCGTGTGATGCCTTCTACACACAATATTACAGTCACTCTGGACCTTATGTGCTTGTTACATTCAATGTCACACCATCGTCACATCGACATTGGGGAAATCATACATGCTCAAATTGTGGAAGCTACTAGCAGACAAAATGGTATTTTACCTGTTCCATCTCTTATTATGTTAATGTGTTAACATAAGGGCATTGTGCCAAAAGAGGATGACGAGGTTGTAGAAAATAAGGGTCCGATCAATGATATATCTATTGAAAGAATGACCAGAGGCCAAGATACACCTGTGGTTAAAGAAGCTTCGACAAAGAAAGACAACGAAAAAGGGAAAGAGAAAGAAGAACAGACTCATGCACCCTCTAATCCAAAAGTATTACGATGATTGGCTAGTTTGGAAATTCTTCTTGACCGTATTGATGTGCGAATAATCTGTATTTTAAGTGTGTTAAAAGATTTGGATTACAGGCAACATATATTTTATGCTTATAAAAAGGCCTGGAATGAGGCCATTGTCGCTGCACTGCGTCTTATCAACACCAGACCACTACCAAAATTTCCAAAATTTCCAGATATCTTCTTTCACATGCAATAGTCTTCATATGATAAGCCTACTATTGATGGTAGGCCCAATCAAATGCCAACAGGATTTCACATCTCTGATGATAACAATAATGAAGGGCAGTCAAACGGTGAGGAAGACTATTGTCGCAATATAGTTGATCTGTTTGAGGAAGAATTCTCAAACAGTTTAGGCATAAATATGGCTGAAAGAGCAGATATTACAGAAGAAGATGTCGATACAGTCAACAGCAATGACAAGGGCCCAACTGAGGATGAACATCATGTGGAAGAGGAAGCCAATCAAGTAGATGACCAAGCGACGGAGGATGAAAATGAGACTGAGAAAGAAGAAACAGAGCCTGCAGAAATGCAGGAAAAGAAAGAATCTAATGATGCTCCAGCATTGATCACGGAGGATGATGTGAAAGCATCCAGCCCAGAAATGACTCGACCTGCTGCGAGTTAGGCTGAAATTGTCACAGGCGAAGAAGAGGAACTGAATCCTCTAGCTATTATACCATACATATCATCACTCGCCGAAATCCATCCATCTGATATGACAATTGATGAGGCCATCACCCAACCTACCGAGGGAGAGCAATCTACCGAGTCGGTTAGTTCGAGGGACAAGAAAAGAAAGAGGCGCAATGGAAAGAAAGTGAAGAAGAACCATGACGACAGGGAGTGCCCAAAGAAGAAAAAGAAGAAAGTAAAGGCAGCCGCTACATCAGCTGCTGATGAATGACTTGGTACAAAATTTTTAGTTTTAATGCATTTTTATTATCATTGCATTTTATTTTGTCATCGCATCATTTTGATGAATGACCTGCTGCAGCTACATTTTATAAAAGACACTCTAATGTGAGTACGTTATGACTTTTCAAGGGAGAACACTCTGCTGCAGGATTAGAAAAAATCATCTAGTAAAAGGCTATCACTGCAAGAGTGTGTGTCGGCACAATTACATACCTCTTGGGGGTTTGTTGCACCCCATCATTACTGCCTAGGAACAAAGGTAGAGTAATGCAATGACATCTCTCAGTCATTAAAAATAAATAAATAAATAAATGCTGTAATGGTTTAAGGAAAATTAGGATTCAATGCATATCACTAACATTTATGAAGTTGCAATTTTTGAACATTCATTTCTATAAATTGTCGGTACATTCTTCTTTCATATGAATACAATTTGTACATTAGGAATTTAGAGAGTTTAAGTTGCATGGATAATACTTGTGGTAACATTTTTTGCTTGTGGCTTTGTTAATTTTTGTTTACTTGAGGACAAGCAAAAACTTAAGTTTGGGGGTGTGATGGTATTACAAATAACATATATTTTCTCCCTAATTTAGTGCTTTTATTGTCTCTTTTGTATCTCATTTAGCATGCATCATAAGCATTTTATAATTTGTTTTTATATTTTCTAATACATTGCTAGTTAGTTTAAACTCTCGTTATTTCTATATATTTTGTACTAATGTCAACACAAGCAGTTGATATATTGCATATTAAGATTGCTAGCATAGGAACTCAATTCAGAAGATCAATATTAACAGAATGCAGCCACAAAACTACCTTGAAATTGCGACCAAAGATGTCGCTGCGTTGAAGTTGAACCTCAAATGATAGAGTTAAGCTGAATTTACATTAGAAGCACCAGCGTAGGAATATCACAGATGTCGCTGTAATTACAACATCAGAATGCATCTAATAGTACAGCGACAATCTTCAGATCTTTAAAGAAAACATGTAATCTGCGTGAGTGCATAGCTGTACTCTAACTATCTTTGATAGCTGTAGAAAAATCCAAATCTGAATTTGAGAATGAAGGATAAAATCTGCAAATATTTAGGGGATATAAATAGACGATAAAAGGAGGGAAAACATCATCAAGAACAAAGGGGTTAAATTCAGAAAATTCTTCGTGAATTAAAGATTTGAGCTGGAACGGGGAGCTGATGAACCACGTCTGCAACTGCTTCTGACGAGAGCTGCTTGATGCCAAGTAAGAGGAACAAGTAAAGAGTAGGTCTAGTAGTCTAGAGATAGTAAGTTTCGTTATACTCTTTATTTCTTCTAAAACGATGATGGATTCTGTTGATGTTAAATGAATAATAGAGTATCTTTTAATATTATATAATTTTGATTCTTATTTTACATTACTTATCCGCTTATTCTTGGATTTAACCGCTCTAAACACAAAAGTGAAATTGCGGTACATCGACATCAGAGATGACACGACAGGTTAGATTAACAAGTGGGTTAGGCGAGGGATGCTCGAGACTGGGGCAGACTCAAGTTACTTGTTCTTGGATACACATCATTGCTCGCATCGAGAGGTGGAGTAGTGTATCTGAGTCAGGATTAAGTAGAGAGTTATTGTGAGTAAGAACTTGAAAGGACTTCATTGTTGTGACAATTCTTCTACATTTTACCTTGTTGACGCATCTAGCATTGCAACCTGTAGAATCAGTGAACCATTTCCACCCTTTATACTTGATGACTTTTATATTTCCTGCATTTAATTTCCATTACTCACACTCAACACTTTTGGATTTATTTTCAGTACTTTGACATCTAACTTCTGATATTTGATTTTAATACAATGACAGTAATGATTATTTAATTGTGCATAAATGACATAACTGCGCTGACAACTTTATTCGCATTATACTGATTTTTCTTCTATTAATTGCTTTAACATTAAGACATCGAAAACCATTTCCTCGTGGGATTGATATTCGATAGCTCTGTCTATCAACTATACTTGCATGGACGTGTGTATGCTTGCACAATCGTGTGTCGTAAAAACATCGATCAAGTCCCTTTGTTACGACGTAGAGCAGTTTGTGTCGTGACATAATCATCAGCTTCATACTTGTTTGACTTCTAAAGGTCTCCTACACACTCACGAAGTACGTTAGCTAGCCCTTAGGCCTCAATCGACTTTAAAGACAACAAAAGGCTCCATTTTGTACTTCTTACATAATTTATTCTAAAACATAAAACTAAACTAAATCCTATGAAAATAAAAGGAGAATGCTTAATTTCAAGCTCCTAAAGTGTGAAAAGTAGCTCAATCTGCTAGGTACAAAACCAGAAGATCGGGTACATAGCATGACATACATGATAAACCTAATATCCAAAGCATATGGAATCTTACTCATGCTTCTCTTTCTTGTGGAGTTAGAGAACCCAATTCCTTCGAGAGTGAAATATCATGTCTCACAGATAAGAATTCTTTCTTAGTTTCTTTCATGTTAAGCATTTTTAGTTCTCTATCTATGTATGTACTTTAGCTTAGTCTTAGGAGTCATCTTGATTTATCTCTATAGATTCTGACTCCTAATATGTATGTAGCCTCGCTCGAGTCCTTAATAGAAAAACAATTTCATGACCATGTCTTAATAGACTATTGAACGTGTCGAACGTACTTTTGTTTGACATAGATTTCGGCTTACCGCAAGTATACGGGTCAGGTTGTAAATACAGTGTGTTACAACGGAACACTTAGCAGTTTTCTGAGGATCGTGCCCAAAAGAGGCATAAAGAGATAGTGAATAAAATCCTTGCAAAGAATAAAATTAACTAGTACTTATATTAAAGTTTATAGTACGAAAAGAAATTAAAGAGTTGGTTTTAAAGATCATAAAATAAAAGAAAAGCTAAAGTAGATAATAAAAGTAAAAGTTTGAGTTGTAGAAATCTTATAAACGGCTTTGGGGATATTATGTTGTTTCCATATGAGTTTCTCAATTGTTAGATTATGGGGATTTTCCTCTAATCAACTAGTCACTACCTTAGTTGGATATCTCGATATTCCGTCAGCATAGCAAGTCGATAGAGATTACTTATCGCTAGATGTCTCAATCTAAATCGGTTTGGGGAAAAGGTGTTCATGGATGGGCAATACTAATTTTGGGTTCATTCCCACCTAGATGACTTTCTTGGGTTGTCAGACTTAGTGTTTTTTTAATGTTCTTCCTTTCCCAAATAGTTGATCCGAAAGGTAAAATCCCTGTAAAACAACAATTAATTACTCATACGTCCACTCCCTAATTCCCCAAAATGGAATTAGTTCCTCATGGTTTCTTTGATCATCAATAAAACAATACTTGAAAACATATAATTGAAGAAGAGAATGAAAAAGAAACTAAAATATTATTAGCGATCTATCAGGAAAAACTCCTTGATCGTTTACTCGAGTTCGTACAATCTCGTTTCAAAACTGAAACTAAAAACTAGTGCTAAAGGCCTTATTTATAGCTCTTGGCCGGATGTTTTCATCAACCCTAGGTCAGCTATCGTCCTTCGTGCTTAAGTCACATTGTGAAGACGAAAACGCCCCTTGCTTGATGCAGAGATGTGGTCTAGGGCCGATGTCGCAACATACCAAGACCTGTGTCGCGACATAGTAGGCAGTCCCTTGATTCTTCGCTACTGATCCCTTTGTTGCGACATAGGGGTGTCTATGTCATGATGAAGTGGTTAGTATCACATGGCTCAACTGCTAATGGTCTCCTGTGCACTCACGAAGTGGGTTAGCTAATCTTTAAGCCTTATTTGGCCTTAAAAGCAATAAATTAACCATTTTAGCACAATTTATTCAAAAGATAAATTTAATTGAAAATCCATAAAATATAAGGAAAATTACTTGATTTCAAGCTTATGAAATGTGAAAATAAGTCTAATCTACTAGGTATCAGAAACCGGCAGATCAAACTCCCCCACATTAAGTCTTTTCTTGTCCTCAAGCAAATAAGAAAACTAAACAAATAACAAAAGAAAGATAAGTGAGCTTGAAACTATATCATATAAAGATTAGGCTCGTAAAATCTATTCTAGGCTTCACATATCTTTTGACAATCGTAACATGATGATTGAGCAACTTCACTATTTTCAAATAGAAACAATCTAAGTTCAATGGGTTACCAACGATACAAATATCAAAGTTCTATCAATATGACTCCATCAATGCCTAACATGAGTGCTTTGATTATCCTAGTACAATACAAACAATTATAATGAGATTACACAATATCTTTATCCATCCATGCATAGAGTCGGTTAGGTCACATAGGGCTATTTGGTTTGTAACGTGTTTGAGGCTTAGCACAAGTATGATTTCCAAAGAACAGTTAAGCACACAAAAGGTTACATAGCACGAAAACAATTTGGCACATTGTTTTGTTCCTTATTCTCCCCCTTTACATCCCACTCCATCTCTCCTCCTTATTTTTCCTTCTCTCGACTTCCTTATTTCTCCATTTTTTTAGGAAATCAATCTAAAGTAATCCTTCTAGGTAGCCTATGAGTATATTATTTTCTTTGTTTTTAGAATAAGCTTTCTCTTTTTTTTCTATAGGTGGCTTTGTTGATTTTGTCACTCTTCACACTATTTTATACTCTTTCCTTTTGTGCTTTTACTTATTTTCTTTTTGTTTCTTTTTCACTACTTTTCTCTTCTTTGGCTAAATCTAAAGTTCATACCTTGTCATGACTTCCTTTTTTTTTGTTTTACAACCTCCACCATAATGTGTCTATGTACCCTCAATACCTATGGCCATACGTCCATTTTCATGCAAAATAAGACCAAAGAAAAGGACATTCACAAATCATCATTTAAGGCTTAAGAGGCTTGTAATGTGGCTCATGAAAAAGGTGTCATAAGGCTCAAAGATGGGTACTATTTGACAGTTCGAAACAAGGTTTAGCTCTTTAGCTCTAAGCGTGTCCAAACAATGCATTATGTCATCCCTAAACAACTCAATATGCACAAATATCAATTTAATCACCTAATCTGAAAATTATTGTCTATCATGTATACTAGCATGCTCGTTTCCTCATATTATGCACATCATTTAGTATCAATAAAACTTTTTCTATCTATACTTAGTGTAACCTATAGAACTTCAACAATTTCATGCTAAAAAATGTAAAATTACTTATTATCATGCCAAGTTTATCAAGAAAACACAATCAACCTATTATACATGCTCCTAACCAATCACTTGTATTTCTACAATGTCAAGCACACATTAACAAGAAAAAATAAAAACTATACGCCAAAAAATCCTATGTTACTCTCCACACTTTAGAAAACACATTGTCCTCAATGTGTAGCCTGAAAAGAATTAAGGAAAGAAGTTACCCGATTGATCGTGAAGGTCCTTTTCTTCTTATGGTGGTTGTCTTTCTTCTTTTGGATAGAATGCACAGAATTGTTGTGTCTCTAAAATTTGAGGTTCCTACAAAAATAATTAAATCATATATACAAAAATAATTCTTAATTCTACTTGTACAAATTGTATGAGTCCTAAAAAGAAAAACAAAATTATCCCAAAAATTACAAGTCTTAAAATAAAACAAAGTCTAAAGAATTCAATCCTTTTCGTCCGAATTAGGTTGAGGATCCATTGGAGCCATTCCCTTGCTAGAGTATTTTTTTATTGGAGCTCCCGCCTTGTCGTCGTGCTGGGCTCCGAATCACTGGTCTTTTGGGAGTTGAGTATTGAGCCTGAAACATTGCCTCATACTCGTCATAGGTATTAGGCTCGTCTTGCTCCAGGTGGGTGGATAGCTTAGGGTTAGTAACCCATATACTCGTGCAAAATCCTTTAGCACATGATTAGTTTCTTGCATCCATCTAAGCATGCCATCAAGCTTCCCTTCGATGCTTCCCCTAAACCTTTTTCGAGCCTTCATCGTGCTTTTAGACTTCAAGGAGGCTGACACATCCATCTTTTCCTTCCTCTTTTGATTCCACTCCTTAATTTGCTTTCTTTGAAGCTCGACGTACTACTTATAGATAGAGTCACCGATAATGCTTCGTGCCAGCTTCAAGAATGGCTCGTTTGTACTCATCGTCACATTTGCCTCCTTGCATAGTACCGTCACAAGGTGTGGAAAGAAGAGTCCGGCTTTTTGGCTCTTTGTGCAATTTTGCATTTCCTTGTAAATCCACCTCCCTACATAAATTTTCTTCTTCTGCAAGATAACATATAATATAATAGCTCAAAAAGTGTTAACGTTAGAAATATTTAAAGCTGTGGCTATTCTTGTGGACAAAAATTGCATCCACATCTTTGTAATAGGGAACATGATGGCTTGGTTAAAATTGGATGGTGATCCATAATCAAGGCGATAATTCTAACTACCCCTACCCTTAGTTAAGAACCTAATAATTTCCTCCATGTCAATGTTTTGAATTCAAGTAATCTGTCTCATAAAAATGTACATTATAAAATTTACAAATTTGATAAGGTAAAATTGGGACATATTTTCTCCGTACGCATACTTTCTCTAAGGCCCTATTTTTAATAACATATTCTTTTAAAGAGGCATAAAATTCATGAACAATAAGTACAACAGCATTACCTGTTGGGGGAACACAAAATTGTTCCTATTGATGGTACCTTACGAGTAGCCAGACTTCCTTGCATAGGACCATCGATGGTTCGAATCCTTGTTCTTGTTCGATAGGTCGACCTTGTGAGGCGAGGAAATATCTTTCGGTTTGGTCATTCGTGAACCGTTCATACTCTTGGTCGCTATCACTCTCTTACATTATGATTCTCTTGCATGGAGGCATTTTTAATCTAGCACAGAGAAAATTGAGCAGTAACCAATGGAACAATAAATGTTAAGAAAATACCTTTGCTTTTGAAGATTGGTCTCATTGATGGATTACCCTTGCACCTTGGAATGAGGTAGCACTCTTGAAAGAATGAAATTCTAGGTTTTGAATGGGAAGAGAATGAAGAGAGTTTTGGCGGATTTAGGAATAGTTTGAGAGTGTTTAGGTGAAAGTAATAAGTTTAGTTTAAGTTAGTATATATAAGGGTGGGTATTTTTAGGGTGTTAGGGTTTAAATTTTGGGTAAATATTAGGTTATACTGTCGGGTTGCGTGATCGGGTTAGGTCAACCTTGCAAAACTTGTAGACGTTGTCACGACATAGCCAAGGTATGTCGCAACCAGCCATCCAATGGCGTGTTTTTCATGACACAGCTTTCTCTGTGTCGCGACAAACCCTTCAGTCTTGAAGTTCCAATAGGCTGTCTCCTATGTCGCAATACAACCTTCCCAATGTCACGACAAACCTATCAGTTTTGGTTTTTAAGCATTCTGACCCCTTGGTTATGACATGTAAGGGGGTATGTCACGTCATAACATACTTGGACGTATTTGGAGTGGTCTAGTTGCTTTGTCACGACGTCCAGTGGCTGCGTTGTGACAAACCTATCAGTTCCTAAAGAAAGATCCTAAAACAGACGATATGTTATTACATTAGTATGTTAGTGGCTAGAAATTAAAATTAAGGTTTCTTCTTGTCAAGATTATCTGAAAAGAGTGGCACTTCGGCACCCACGGACAGTCTATTTTATCATTGTTCGTCTAGCAGCTATCGTGCCGAGCTACTCTCTAGCATTTATCTCTTTCTCGAAATTTCCTTTTCTTTCTGTGTAAATCACCACCAATTCCTTTCACCGATCATATCTATAGATGATGTCTGTAAATATATTCCACCATACTTTAGCATACTTACCTTTATCGGTTATCCCCTTGTAGAACTCATATAACTTCGTGTGCTGGCATAATAGTTGTTCGATCACTTCATTTAGTAAAAATGGTTAATCTACTACAAATCCATGTGTTGATGTCACAACAGCTATTTGCTTTCCTTTGTAAATCCTGTCGCTGTGTTCCGTTTCCTATGGATTATGGTACCAGTGCAATAATTGCTTATCCCACGAACATACACTTTCTGGCTTCACAGAAGTGGTTATTATCCTAGATGAGGGGTGGAACTCTAGCTCGTAAATGCTTCCTGTGTTCAGCAAAAATTGAAAAATTTTCCCACTAGTAATTTCTCTTGAAATTTGCTGCACTAGGAAAGTATTACACATGGTATCTACTTTCCATTGGAAATTGAGTCTTTGATTGATGATATCTTCAACAAATATTTCTTTTGTTGACGTTTTGTAACGGTAATTAATTAAAGATCTAAATTCGAGATATGAGAGCCGTCTTCTTTCTCTGTAGGGATTAATTCATCATTGGAGTGGGTCTCGATCTCTATTTTTACACTACTAGTCATTTCTCCTTCCAAATATGAGATCTCATTTTACTCGATGGTCTGACCATCTGATTCCTCGAGACATTCTCTTTCCATTTAATCTTTTAGCCCTTGTTCCTATTTTCACTCTATTTGTTCAGCTTCGAAGCACATCTCCCTAAAAGATAAACCATCATGTTGATTGGGGATCTTGGCTTCTTCATGGAGTTGACTTAACTCCAACATCAATAATCTCTAAATTTCCTGCATATCCCAATCTTCATAATATCCATCTTTATAGATATCGGCATCATAATCATCATCAAACATAAGATCTGAACAAAATAAATCGTAGGCATCCATGATTTTAAATATGATGAGAATCAAAAGAATAGTGTTAGATCTGAAATAAAATATGTTAGTAGGGTTAAATCATATCTATAACTTAAAATTTTCCTAATTATTTTAATACAAAGAAAGAATAAAATTTACTAAAGTGTTGCCTCCTCGGTAACGGTGCCAACAACTGGACCACCCCCAACGTACTCCCGTTCGGCGTAGATTTTGGCTTTCCGTAAGTATACAGGTCAGGTTGTAAATATAGTGTGTTACAGTGGAACACTTGGCAGTATTTCAAAGATCGTACCCAAAAGAGGCGTAAAGCGATAGTACATAAAATCCTTACAAAAAATAAAATTAATTAGTACTTATTTTGGGGTTTATAGTACGAAGATAAATTAAAGAGTTGGTTTTAAAGATCATAAAATAAAAGATAAACTAAAGTAGAAAATAAAAGCAAAAGTTTGAGTTGTAGAAATCTTATAAATGGCTTTACGGATATTAGGTCGTTTCTGTATGAGTTCCTTAAATGTTGGGTTTTGGGGATTTTCCTCCAATCAAAAAGTCACTACCCTAGTTGGATCTCTCGATCTTCTGTCGACATAGCAAGTCGATAAAGATTACTTATCGCTAAATGTCACAATCTAAATCGGTTTGGGGAAAAGGTGTTCACGAATGGACAATACCAATTTTGGGTTCACTCCCACATAGATGACTTTTTAGGATTGCCAAGCCTAGTGTTTTTTTAATGTTCTTCCTTTCTCAAATAACTGATCTGAAAGGTAAAATCCCTGTAAAATAACAATTAATTATTCATACGTCCACTCCCTAATTCCCCAAAATGAAATTAGTTCCTCATGGTTTCTTTGATCATCAATAAAATAATACATGAAAACATATAATTAAAGAAGAGAATGAAAAAGAAACTAAAATTGTATTAGCAATCTATGGGGAAAAACTCTTCGATCATTTACAAGTGTTTCTATAATCTCGTTTCAAAACCAAAAATAAAAATTGAAACTAAAAACTAAAGTCTAATGAAAGGTGTAAAACCCTAATGCTAAAGGCCTTTTTTATAGCTCTTGGCCGGTTGTTTTCTTCAACCTTAGGTCAGTTACTGTCCTTCGTGCTTAAGTCACATTGCGAAGATGAAAACGCCTCTTACTTGATGCAAAGATGAGGTTTAGGGCCAATGTCGTGACATACCAGAACCTGTGTCGCAACACAATAGGCAGTCCGTTGATTCTTCTCTACTGATCCCTTTGTTGCGACATAGGACAGTCTATGTCATGACGAAGCTGTCAGTATCACTATGGCTCAATTGCTAATGGTCTCCTGTGTAGTCACGAAGTGTGTTAGCTGATCTTTAGGCCTCATTTGGCCTTAAAAGAAATAAATTAACCATTTTAGCATAATTTATTAAAAAGATAAAATTAACTAAAAATCCATAAAATATAAGGAAAATTACTTGATTTCAAGCTCATCAAATATGAAAATAGGTTTAATCTGCTAGGTACGAACTGGTAGATCAACTATAGGGTAGGTATGTCACTTCCTATAATAAATATGTCATCTATATATACTACCAAGAATGATACAATTCTCCTACTAACTTTATTGTAAACACAAGGCTCATCTTCATTTTTGATAAAACCAAACTCTTTGATCACATCATTAAATGGAAGAGTCCAACTTCGAGACGCTTGCTTCAATCCATAAATGGATCTTTTTACCTTACTGATCTTTTCGGCATCTTTTGGATTGACAAAACCTTCAGGTTGTGTCATGTATACATCCTTTTCCAGTTTTCCATTAAGGTAATTTATTTTGACGTCCATCTTCCATATTTCAAAATTATGAAATGCAACTATTACAAGTAAGATCAAGATGGATTTAAACATAGCAATATGAGAAAATGTTCATAGTCTATACCATAAACTTGTTGAAAACCTTTAGTAACTAATTGCCCTTTGTATGTTTGTTCATTACCATCCATGTTGATTTTCTTTTTGAAAACTCACTAGCACCTTATGGGTTTAACACTTTCAGGTGGGTCAACCAAGATCAATACTTAGTTTTTCTAACATCTAACATGGAATTCATCTCAGATTTCATGGCCTCTAGCCATGTCTCAGAATCTAGGCTCACCACCGCTTCTTGATAAGTCCTATGCTCATCTTGCTCTATAAGTAGAATATCACCATGTGTTGTAATGAGAAATTCATATCTCTCAAGAACATGGCATTCTCTTAAAGGTCTTTGCGGTAATTGTGTTTCCAGAATAGTTGATTGTTTCTCAACAACTTGTGGTACCTATTCTTGCTCAATCTCTGGTTCAGTAATATGTTGTTGTTCTCGAATTTCTCCAAGATCAATTTTTCTACCACTTCATTTTCTAGAGACAAACTCTCTCTCAAGGAAGAATTCTTTTCGAGTAATAAGTACTTTGTTCTCAATAGCATTGAAGAAATAATATCCTTTAGTTTCCTTAGGATATCCCATAAATGATGTTTCTAGTTAAACTGGACACAAAATAACAATCCTCCAAAATTAAATCAAGTCCACTAGGAAATGATAAAATATGTGTTCCTACAGCTAATGAAGTAACTCTTGCTCCATTTCCAACTCGTAGGTCCACATCTCGTTTAGCCAGATTCCTACTCCTTTGCAGTCCTTGAATGGAAGTAAAAATATGAGAACCACAATTAATATCTAATACTCAAGAAGTAGATAGTGACAAATTAATATCAATAACATAAGTACATGAAGTGAAGGCTCCACTTTCCTTTACTTTCTTGACCTCTGACCGCCTCCAAATGTATTCCTTTTTGGTGTGTGTTTTCGGGCTTATGCAAGTATACGGGTCAAGTTGTAATATAGTTTGTACAACGAAATACTTGGTAGTATTCCTAGGATCGTACCCAATGGAGGCTTAAAGCGGTTGTGATTTTTATCCCTACAGAAAAAAGAAGTAATTAGTACTATCTTTAGGGATTATAGTACGAAAGTAAAATAAGGATTTGTGATTGTAAAACATACAAGAAAGTAAATATAGTAAAGGACGAGATATGTAGATTCGATGATCAAATTTGGGGAGATTATATTGCTTCAGTATGGGTTCTTCAACTATTTGTTTTGGGGATTTTGCTTCAATCATCTAGTCATTACCCTAGCAGGATCTTCCAAGCTTCCACTAACATAACGAGTCAATAGAGATTACTTCTCGCTAGATGTCATTGTCTAAACTGGTTTAGGGAAAAGGTCTTCACGGATAGACAATACCAATTTTGGGTTCATTCCCACCTAAATGACTTTCTAAGGTTGTCAGGCCTAGTGTTTATTTCATGTTCTTCCTTTCCCAAACAGCTGATCTGATTGAAAATCCCTGTTTATACAACAATTAAATAACCATACTTCCACGCCCTAATAACCCACAACGGGATTAGTTCCTCATGGTTTCTTTAAACTTCATAATGACAATAATATAAATGAAAATAAGATTGAATTAATGAAATGAAAAGAAACTTGAATTATATAGCAATCTATCCGGAAATAATTCCACGATCGTTTATGCGAAGTTACAAGTCTCGTTTCTAAAACCTAAAAAAAATAACAAAGTAAAAATGGAACTAAGTTACCAGGTGTGTAAAACCTTAGTACTAGAGGCCCTATTTATAGCCTTGGATGATCGTTTCCCTCAACCCTAGGTTACTGTTGTTCCTCGTGTTTAAGTGACATTGTAATGATTGAAACGCCCTTCACTTGGTGCAAAATTTGCGTCAAGGGGTCGACATCACGACATATCAGATCCTCTGTCGCGAAAAGGAGGTCAGTCTAATCCCTTGGTGCCATCGTACAAGCGTTTACATGACAAAGAAGTCAGTTCCATGTTTCTTCAAGTCTGGTGCCTTTGTTGCGACGTAGAGTAGTCTATGTGTGACATAGTGATCAACTTCACACTTATTTGACTTTTAAAGGTCTCCTGCACACTTACAAAGTATGTTAGCTAACTTTTAGGCCTCAATTGGCCTTAAAGATGATAAAACAAACTTTTTTGCACTTTTTACACATTTTATTCAAAAGCAGAAAACTAAATTAAATCTTACAGAAATAAAAGGAAAATCTTAATTTCAAGCTCCTAAAGTGTGAAAAACAGTTTAATCTGCTAGGTACAAAACCAACAGATCATACTCCTCCACACTTAAGTCATTACTTGTCCTCAAGCAAACAAAACAAGAAAAGAAAACAAAGGAGCTTGATTTTATATCATACAAGGATTAAGTTCGTAATATATACTCTAGGAATTAAATATTTCTCAATAATTCCAACATGATGAGCAAGTAACTTTACTATTCTTAAGTAAAAACATATAAGTTTAGTAAGTTACAAGAAATAAAAATATCAAAGTCTTATTGGCATAACTCCATCAATTCCTAATACAAGTACTTTAATTATCCTAGCATAATATAGATAGCCATAATAAGATCATGTAATTCCACATTTATTATGCATAGAGTTGTTTAAGTCACATAGGGCTTTTCGGCTTGTAACGTTCTGAGGCTTAGGATAGGTATAAAATTCAAAGAAAAGTAAGCACAAGTGGTTACAATAACAAAAATAGTTTGACACATTGTATTGTTCTCTATTCCCCCTCTTTAGTGTCCCATTCCATCTTACCTCCTTATTTCTCCTTCTTTTGCCTTCCTTTTCTCTCCTCTTAGGAAATCTCAATATAGTTTAATCCATTTAGCTAGTCTATGAGTTTTCTTTTGTCTCTTGAGTAAGATTTTTCTTCTTTTTGGTATTTTTGTGACTTTGTCACTTTTCATATACTTTCTCACTCATGAATTTTCTCTTTTTTCTCTACTCAATTCTTTTTTATTTTTCATTGTTTTTTCTCTTTTTGGCCATACTAAAGTTCATATTCCATATTGATTTTCCTATTTCACTCTTTTTTTACAACTTGCACCTTAGTGTGTCTACTTACCCTCAATACATATGGCCATACGTCTATTATTGTGCCAAATAGGATCAAAGAAAAGAGTATACACAAATCATCTTTCTAGGCTTTAATGGTTTGAAATGTAGTTTATCAAGAAGGGTCATTAGGCTCAAAGATGGGTACTAAATGATAATTCAGAATAAGGTTTTGCTTTTTAGCTCTAGATGTATCCAAACAATGCCTTAGGTTATCCTTAAACACCTCCATATGCATAGATGTCAATTTAGTCATATAATCCCAAAATTACTATCTGTCATATTGATCACGCTCTGAACGCCATAACAATTGTACAAGCGAACACTTGTCGATGCAAGTATAGTCGATAGGCTTAAAACTATCATATATCAATCCCACAGAGATGGTTGTCTGTGTTTATAATTGTTGATCCAATTACAGTTAAAATAAGAGAAATTATATAAATAATGTCAGTATAATTAAACTAAAGAGTACAGGAATGAATGAACCAAACTGTCTGTATTGCAAAACTGTAATAAAATATGTCGAAGCAAATTCATAAGAAATGTAGAGAAAGTTGAAGATAATTTGTCGATGCAATTTAACCACAAGGTGAGTAATAAATAAATTGTCGCCACAATTTAACTAAATGAGATCTTACCAATTTTGACTTTACAATTTATCAAAGACCCAAATACTCACAATAACCACACCTTTCAGTGCTGGCAATGAGAAAGTGGTCAGAATTCCTTCGTTCCCCAAGCAACTTCCGTTGTCTTGCTTGTTAATTTAACTTGTCACTACACTTTCTAGTGTCAGTAACTACAATAGCACTTTCGTGTTTAAGCAATTAATCCAAAGATAAACAGATAAGAGAATATTGAGCAGAAATCATATTAGATCTAAAATTAAAAGGTACTTCCATACACATTTAACTTTATCAAAATTTGTCAGTGTTTGAGAGGAAATAAATAACAAGTTGAAGCATTCTATTCCTAGCCTACTAGAACTCTTCCCTAATGCTCCTCTTGTGTCGCATTTTGAAATACTCCTTGTCAAGAGTAGGAATTGTCTTTTTATCACAGTCAGTTCACCCTCCAAGAACCTAAGCTGCCATAAAAGCAAACTTAAAGAGAAGATAAAAAAAGTCGATTTAATTTTTGGTCACCAGCTTCCTCATCGCCCCTCTTCTCTCTTTTCCATCAGTATTTATCTTTAATGCCAATTACAAGTGTCCTTCTTCTTCAGATCTAACTTCCTTACAGCTGTACAAGTTAGTTAATCCAACTGTATAGTCACGTAGATTTGGTGCACCAACAAGCAGTTAAAGGTTGTCGCGACATTTCTAGACGCAAATTTAAAATTTAATTCACTGCAACAACCTTGATATTCACAAGCACTGGTACTTTTGGATATATTCATGCGGCGACAGGTTTGGACGTAATTCTGGATTCTAAATTGTGGTGACAACCTTGGACACCTTCCTGGGTTGATCTTTTAGGATAGATTCTTGCATTGACATCTTTAGACGCAAAACTGAACACTAAATGTGGTGACATTAGTAGCAAAAGTAGGACAAAATTAAAGAAAATTAAACCAAACATCACTGACTTAGAAAATGCAATTACTGAATATAAAATGCTAAAAATTTATGCTAAACATGATATAATGGGAACTAATTATACTTTAAATAAGGAGAAATTAATTTTCTTTTCTAATGCTATCCCACCCTCAAACTTGAGTTTTTACTTGTTCTCAAGTAAACAAAAGTTATCAAGGTTATAACAAAGATGTCAAGCAATAATCATTCTAGCAACTTGAATCCTTTGAAATCTTAATGCATGAATTACATTCAAATGATAGAATATTGCGCTGACAATTTATAGGTATGAATAATTAAAATTGCAACTTCGTCAAAGCCAGCATCATGCTTCAAATCCTGAATTCTATCTACCAATACAGCGTTTATTCTATCTACCATATTGCCCTAATGCATTGACATTAATATACAAATATATATGGAAATACAATTAAAATGCAAATGCGTTGACAAATAAAATGCAAGGACAATTAGAATGTGATGACAATGCAATTACAACTATATGATGTGCAACCAAATTACGTACTGAACAAATTAAAAGACTAACTCAGTGATGTGCAGCCGAAGATGTGGCTACTTTGGTCTTATACTTCTTCTTATGGTGCTCCTCCTTGCATTTCTTCTTATCTTTGCACTTGTGTTTTCGTTCTGTTGGTTGAACCAGGTCGACGGATTGCTCCTCCACATTTGGTTATGTGCTAGCTTCATCGATGGTGACATCAGAAAGGTGAATTTCAGCAAGAGGTGTAAAATAGGGCATTAGAGCTAGAGGATTGAAATCCTCATTGCTGACTGTCACTGCCTCAGCCTGATTTGCATCAGGTTACTCTAGTTCTTCATCAATTGCACCAATATCTTTGGGTGCGACAATAAATTCTTCGGGCAAATTTCTCGCAACAAAAAATATTTCATGCTCTCCTTCTTTTTCTTCTTCCTTTTCCTCCTTCTCTTCTTCTTTCTCTTCCTCAATACCCACATATTCCGCTGTTGTGTGATCCTCATCAGCATTGGCCTCCTTTTCAGCCATATTTGCTCCTAGGTTGTTAGAAAATTCATTTTCAAAAATGCTGGCAGTATTGTGGAAACAATATTTAACATCTTTTGAATTCACATCCTGGTCCTCGTCATTAGACATATGGACCATTTGCGGAGAGGCAGCAGATTGGTCTTTCCCTTTCGAAGTAGATCTTTTAGTTGATGGCATTGCCTCTCTTATGATAGGAGGAAACACTAAGAATTCTAGCAGAGGATGCTTACTAATACTGCATAATGTGCTGACAATTGCACTATTCCATGCCTTGGTGTAGGCATAGAATAAATTTTGCAAGTGCTCTATGTCCTCAACTGTGGCGGCAAGTTTGATTTACCGCACATTGATTTTGTCAACCAACTGCTCGATCTCTGTAATTTTCCTTCATAACTGAGGATCTGTAGGGCCACGGTAGTGTTTTTCTTCCTTTTTTATTTTTCCCTTTCCTTTTCCTTGAGACAGCTTCTTTCACCATAGGGTCTCCTTCCCCCTTGTCATGCGCTCTATCGATACATCGTTGATTGGTCCTTTTTTGTTCAAGAACTCCTCTCCCTCACGAGGCAGAACTCCTCATTGTCAACATAATTGCATTATAAGAGAAGGGAATGTTAAAATACCTGTTTGTTTAGCTGCGCGTTCTGTAATCTCCTGATGCAGGATTACCCCGACATCTATTCTGCAGCCTTTAATAATCAAATGGATGAGACACATTCGATCTAATGTCACCATGGTGCTGTGAGTTGAAGGCAATAATCGACAGTTAATAAAGTGAAACCAGATCTTGCTTTGCATAATGAGGAATCGACGATGCATGGTACAGTTATTGAGGTTGTTGCCTGTCCAGATGGCACCATCAACGCATAAATCATTTAGTAACATATCAATGCCCTCTTCAGTCAGTTGCTTTAGGAAGGTGATATGTTCATCTTCCCTAGCATTAATGTTATTTATGGCATTGATGTGTGCAGCACCCTAAGGCACTAGTCCTTCTTAAACAAAAACAAACTTTTGATCCTTATCAACCAAATTAGCATAAAATTCCCTAATGAAAGATGGAGAGTATCCTTCAAGATGGGTACAAAATGCTTCCCAACCTAGCCACGAGATGGTTCGATGGACTTGTTTGCCCAAAGTGAGAAGTGGTGACAGTTGGAACCCCTATTCTGGATGGCAGTTTCGCTTTAACATGATAACATGAAAGCGGTCCTCAATAGCCTTAGTAAGGAACAAGATCGGTTCTTTGATCGGTAGCTACTCATTATCGAAAACCACCGCAGTAGAAGATTCGACAGTCAATTTGGAAGGGGTTTTTGATCCTCTCATTCGTGCCATGATTCTATGATATAAAGATAATAAAAGTTACAGGATATTGGAAAACTTAAGAAGAGAAGGTTAGCAACAACAATTAAGAAAGTGATTGTGGATAACATCACCGGCACAGTGGGGTGTTCTTATAAGGAATGAAAAACGAAAATGAAAAGGCGTGTTGTTAGCCACTCCAGGGATAGGACGTTGTGTATGCATCCAATAAATACAATGACACGGATTGTCTTTTTCCAAATCGATCCAACGGTTGGGGAGAAGGATGAATCAAACGTTATGATTCTTTCCTGAAACGCTGCATTGTGATGAGTTAGTAATCAATATACGTCGACAAGAAGGGTTTTCTATGCGTCGACAAAAAGGGTAGCTTTTATTCCTGTAAAATAACTAAAGAAGATAACTAAAACAAAATAAAGTACAAAAAATAAATGGAGTAAATGTAAAGACAAATTAAGTAAGTATGACCATATTAATGATCTGGTTTTGCTCGTGGTCGTTTGGGATGAGATAATGCTTCAGCCGTTGGCTATTTACCTTGAAGTGGTACCCATCATTTAAATCTTTAATTATCACCTCACCATGAGGAAATGCTTCGACAACTTCGAATGACTCTAACCATCTAGAACACAATTTTCCAAGACGCAATTTTAGAAGCAAATTAAATAAAAGTACCAACTGACCCGCAGTAAATTGTCGCTGCAAGATGATGTTATCGTGCCATCTCTTAGTGTTTTCTTTGTATATGGTAGCATTCTTGTATGCATTTCATCTAATCTCCTCTACTTCAGAAATATCCAATAATCTCATTTGTCTAGTGACATCATAATCCATATTTACTTGCTTAATGCCCACATGGCTTTATGTTCAAGTTCCACGGGCAAGTGACAGGATTTATCAAACACAAGCTAATACGGTAACATTCCTAATGGTGTTTTATACGCTATACGAAGCACCCATAATACATCATTAAGCCTTGAAGACAAATCTCGTTTGGATAAATTCACCATCTTTTCAAGAATATTTTTAATTTGTCGATTGGATACTTCAGTTTGACCATTCGTTTGTGGATGATATGTGGTTGTCATTCAATGTTTAACACCATAACATTTTAATGCAGTTGCAACTTGATTGTAATGAAAATGAGTGTCTTGGTCACTAATTAATGCTTTAGGTGTGTCGAATTGAGTAAGGATGTACGTGTGAAAGAATTTCAATACTGTTCGAGCATTATCTTTAGGCACAACAATTGGTTCGACCCATTTGGAGACATAATCGACAGCGACCAGAATGTAAACATTTCAAAAAGGATTGGGAAATGGTCTCATGAAATCCATAGCCCATACATCAAAAAGCTTGACCTCCTTAATAGGCTGTTGTAGCATCTCATTGAGTCTTGATATCGATCCAGTAGGCTGACACTTATCGCATTGTTGAACAGAGTTGTGGGCGTCGTGAAGCAATGATGGCCAATAAAATCCTACTGAAGGATCTTTGCAGTAGTCCTAACACCACCAAAATGACCTCCATATGGAGCATCATGGCAATGCTTTTGGATAGGAAGCATTTCTTCTTTAAGGACACAGTGACAGATAATATTATCGGTGCATACTTTGAACAAGTAAGGTTCGTTCCAGTAATATTTTGCAGCATCTCGAAGAAATCTTACCTTTCTATGACCAGTTGCACTCCCAAATACGTACCATGGGGATAGGTTGATAGAAAAGAGCTTCTCATCTAGAAATACGTCGACAATTTGTGAGGTATTACCATCTTCACTCCCAAATTCCAGTTGAGATAAATGATCTGTTACCTGATTTTCTGATCCTTTTCGATCCTTAATTTTAAAATCGAATTCTTGTAACAACAAGATCCATCGAATCAGTCTTGGTTTGGAATCTTTTTTGGCAAAGAGGTATATCAAAGTAGAGTGATCAATATATACTGTAACTTTTGCACCGACAAGATACGAACGAAACTTGTCAAATGCAATAACTATTGCCAATAACTCTTTCTCCATGGTTGTATAATTTACCTGTGCTTCAGTAAGAGTTTTGCTAGCATAATATACTCTATGAAATACCTTATCTTTACATTGACCAAGCAATGCACCTACTAACACATAACTTCAAACGGTTGGGACCAATCCGGTGCGATGACAATAGGTGTCTGCACTAATTACTGCTTAATTTTCAAAAATGCTTCCATACAAGTAGCATCAAACATAAACTTTTTATTTTGCTCTAACAATAAGCAGAGTGGTTTTGCAATTTTCGAGAAATTTCGAATGAATCTTTGATAGAAACCTGCATGATCGAGGAAACTCCTTATTCCATTAAAATTAGTAGGCGAGGGTAACTTCTCAATGATCTCCACCTTTGCCTTATCCACTTCGATACCCTGACAAGAGATACGATGTCCAAGGACAATACCTTCAGTTACCATGAAGTGGCATTTCTCCTAGTTTAGTACCAAATTAATGTCCTCGCATCACTTTAGAACTCTATCTAAATTGTCTACATATTTATCAAAAGTATGACCATAAATAGAAAAATCATCCATGAATACCTTTAACGAGTCTTCAATCATATCTAAACAAATTGCCATCATGCACCTTTGAAATGTGGCTGGTGCATTGCATAGACCAAATGGCATTTGGCGAAAAGCACAGGTACCAAATGGACAAGTGAAAGTTTTTTTAGATTGGTCTTCCGACATAATTGCAATCTGATTGTAGACAAAACAACCATCAAGGAAACAGTAATAGGCTTTACCAGCAAGCCTGTCCAGCATCTGATCAATAAATGGAAGTGGGAAGTGATTTCTTTTTGTGGCAGCATTCAAATGGTGGTAGTTCATGCAAACTCGCCAACCTGTAGCAATGCGAGTAGGAATTAATTCATTCTTGTCATTACTTACCACCTTAGTATCACATCCAACCATTTGATGATCTCCTTTTTAACAACTTCCTTCATTTTTTCATTTAACCTCATTTACTGCTCAATGGACTGCTTTCCCTCATCCTCCAACCTAATTTTGTGCATATAGAAAGAAGGACTAATGCCTCTGATATCCACGATGCTCCAGACGATGGCACGCTTGTGTTACCTCAGTATTCAGATCAATTTTTCCTCTTGACTTGCATTGAGATTTGCGAAAACAATTACTGGTAGGGTATCTTTGTCACCAAGGAAGATATACTTTAAATGTGTTGGCAATGGTTTCAATTCCAAGGTTGGAGCTTCTTCAACAGACGGCTTAAATACAGGGACCTTTCTTTTGTCAGATCTAAGGATTCTATCTGCCAACCATGTCTAAGCTCAACAATATTTGCTTTATCCTTATGGTCGCAATCAATCAGGAAATTGTCTTCAGTTGTCACCACAAGTTCTTTCAAGGCCGCTGTACTCCGCTCATAAAATTCTATCCGCCAGCTGCAATGTCATTGCAGTGGGCTTCATATAACCAATTCCTAATTTTGGGAATGTTGATAGCGGCATAAGGTTGATGCTTGCTCCTAAATCACAATGAACTTTTCCTAAGTAATGATTTCAAATGGAGCGCGGAATTGTAAAACTGCTAGGATCTTTCATCTTGGGCAGTAATTTATTTGTTACACAGCGCTGCAGCCTTCTATGAGCACAATTGTTTCGATGTCGATTAACATCTTTTTCTTGGATAAGAGCTCCTTCATAAATTTCCCATAGCTAGGAATCTGTACAAGAGCATCAACAAGAGGTATATTAACATGTAATTGTTTCAGGGTGACTGAAAACTTCTAGTATTCTTTGTCATTTTCTTTTTCCTTAAATTTTTGTGGAAACGATAAAGGGATTGAAATATTAGGCTGTCGTGACATAACTGGCTGTATCGACATTGGCAGTTGCATTGACAACTTTGTAGGTCGAATGGTTGGCATGGGAGTAATAATTGGTGGCTCCTCTTCATTTAGCTTTACTGCTTCTTCTTAAGGTACAAGTTTTCCTTGTTGCTCTGCTTCATTTGCGTTGACAGGTGCTGTATTAAAATTGCTACTTTGTTCAATAGTTTGCTTTCCACTTCAAAGAGTAATAGCCTTGCAATGCTTCTTCCCTTTTTGAATTAGATTTTCATTATCACCAGGTAAAGTACCTGGTGGTCTCGTGCTCATATTAGAAGCTAGTTGTCCTACTTGTGCTTCCAATGCTCGGATGGAAGAAGAATTTTCTTGCACAATAGCTTCAGATCTTGTGATGTGTTCACACATCAGAGCTTCAAAAGCAACTAATGGATCAACTCGTGGTTGAGAGTACTACTGTTGTTGTTGATATTGTCCTTGCATATTCAGATTTGGCATTGCAGTCTGCTATGGCTGCATATGAACATGTGGCTACGTTTGATCATGATGTACCTGCGTTTGAGGACTGTGGTTGTAGTTTTGCTGGTGTTGATTGTAACTCCCTTATTAAAAATTTCCTTGACTTGAGGAATATTCGTATCGAAATGTGGATTCATTTTGATTCCCCTAAGGTTTTTGATACCTAGCTGAACTGTTGTAGGAGTTATCATACGAAATTCCTCTGATGTTATTAACATAAAACGCATTTTCTGCATGCTGTGGGCAATCCTCGTAGCTATGATTGTCATCGCAAATTTCATGAAAAAAATGTCAGGACATCCATTTGCTGGGCAACTTGAATGGGAGCAACTTCACTCGTCCCCTTCATATTTTTAATCATGTTAGCCAACAAAGATACCTATACACTCAAAGCTGATATGGTGTCTAATTCAATGACTCCAAGATTTGTTTTTACTTGAGCAGCTCGAGAAATTGGGTATTGATAATCATTCTGAGCTATTCTTTCCAAAATTCTCACAGCTTCATCATAGGTGCAGTCCAACAAAGGACTGTTTGCAGATGCATTGATAATATTTCTTGTCTGCTCATTTAATCCGTTGTAGAAAATTTCGATCTGTCTTTCTTGTTGGATTTCATGCATGGGACAACGTTGAAGCAAAGTCTTGTAATGCTCCCATGTAGTAGGCAAATTCTCATCATCCAGTTGGTGATAAGCAGTAATATAATTTCTCAATCAAGCATTCATTGTAGATGGATTAAACTGCAAAACAAATTGAGTCGCAAGTGCATTCCACAATGTAATCGATCCAACAGGTAATCTAAGGAACCAAGTACAAGCCCTTACTTGTAATGAATAAGGAAATAGTTGTATCTTCAAACCGTCGTCAAGAACATCCTGCTAACTAAAAGAAGCACAGGTTAGTAGAAAAGATTTAAGATGCTCTCTCACATTTTCATGAGGCAAACCAGCATATTACCCATTTGAATTTGACATTTGAAACATAATCGGTTTTAACTCAAAATTTCCAGCTTGAATAGCTGGTCTAACAACCCCTGGCTGCAAATCATCTAACATAGGAACAACAAAGTCCCTAATTGTTTTGTTTTGTATTTGTTCTTCTTGTGGCAGTGGTGGGTTGTTTAAATTTTGTTACTATATTGGAGGAATAGGATTTTGTGGCTGTATTAGTTCTAGGCAAAGCCATATTCCTTTGTTCTTATCTTCTCCCTCTAATAGTTCTTTCCATTTTCGAATCTAAGCCAACAATATTATCAGGATTACTCCTAGTGGCCATAAAATTCCTAAAAGAAAATTGAAAAAGTGTTAATAAAAATTAAAACAAATCAGTAACAAATAAAAGTTAAGAAATGAATAATAATTGCAACTATAAAAATAAATATCAAACAAACGCCATCCTCGACAACGGTGCAAAAACTTGATCACGCAATTAACATCACAGCAGTTGTGTAAGCGAACACGTGTCGATGCAAGTATAGTCGATAGGTTTAAAACTATCAGATATCGATCCCATAGAGATAGCTGTTTATGTTTATAATTGTTGATTCAATTACAATTAAACTAAGAGAAATTATATGAATAATGGCAGTACAATTAAACTAAAGAGTGCAGAAATGAATGAACCAAACTGTCAGTATTGCAAAACTTTAATAAAATATGTCGAAGAAAATTAATAAGAAATATAGAGAAAGTTGAAGCTAATTTGTCGATGCAATTTAAGCAAAATTAAGAAGTGAAAACAATGAAAATAGAATGAGGGATCCCTGACTTGACAAGTCAGCAAACTTCTAAATGTGAGCACAAGGTGAATAATAGATAAATTGTCGCACAATTTAGCTAGATGAGATCTTACCAATTTCGACTTCACCATTTATCAAAGACTCAAACACTCACATTAACCACATCTTCCAGTGCTGGCAATGCTTTGCATTCAAGAACAAGTGGTCAGAATTCCTTTGTTCCCCAAGCAACTTCCGTTATCTTGCTTGTTAACTTAATTTGTCACTGCACTTTCCAGTGTCAGTAACTGCAATAGCAGTTTCGTGTTTAAGCAATTAAATCCAAAGATAAACATATAAGAAAAGATTGAGCAGAAATCATATTAGATATAAAATTAAAAGGTACTTCCATACACATTTAACTTTATCAGAATTTATCAAAGTTTGAGAGGAAATAAAGAACAAGTTAAAGCATTTTATTCCTAGCTTACTAGAACTCTTCCCTAATGCTCCTATTGTGTCGCATTTAGAAATACTCCTTGTCAGAGTAGGAATTGCCTTTTCGTCACAGTCAGTTCACCCTCCAAGAACCTAAGCTGCCATAGAAGCAAGCTTAAAAAGAATTAATTTTTGTTCACCAGCTTCCTCATCCCCCCTCTTCTCTTTTTTCCATCAGTATTCGTCTTTAATGCCAATTACAAGTGTCCTTCTTCTTCAAATCTAACTTCCTTATAGCTATACAAGTTAGTTAATCCAACTGTATATTCACGCAGATTTGGTGCATCCAACAAGCAATTAAAGGTTGTCACGACATTTCTGGATGCAAATTTAAATTTTAATTCACTACGACAATCTTGATATTCGCAAGCATTGGTACTTCTGGATATATTCATGCGGTAACAGGTTTGGACGCAATTCTGGATTCTAAATTGCGGTGACAACCTTGGAGACCTTCCTGTGTTGATCTTTTGGGATAGATTTCTGCACTGACATCTTTAGACGCAAAACTAAACACTAAATGTGGTGACATTAGTAGCAAAGTAGGACAAAATTAAAGAAAATTAAACCAAACATCACTGACTTAGAAAATGCAATTACTGAATATAAAACACTAAAAATATATACTAAACATGATATAATGGGAACAAATTATCTTTAAATAAGGAGAAATTAATGGTCTTTTCTAATGCTATCACGTATATATTAGCATGCTTGTTTCCTCATACAATTCACACCATTTGGTACTGACAATACCTTTCTATCTATACTTAGTGTAACCTATAGAACTTAATGGTTTCATGCTAAAAAAATTAAAAATTTCTCATCATCATGCCAAATTTATCAAAAAAGTACAATCAACCTATTATACATGTTTCTAACCAATCACTTGTATTTCTAGAAGCTCAAGCACACATCAAAACAAAAATAAAAAATGCTAAAATAAAAATTAAATGTAATAATTGCTATGTTACCCCCCACATTGTCCTCAATGTGTAGCCCCTTAAAAAGTAAGGAAAGAAGTTAGCTGATTAATTGTGAATGCTCCTCCTCAATCCTTATCCATCTCCTCCTCCTCCTCCTCCTCCTCTTCACTATCTTCTCGTTCTTCAGTTTCCTCCTCAAACATGTCTGGTGTGTAGTTAGGGACCCTAATGTTGTTTTGCTGAGCAAACTCTTGAAAAAACGATCCTGATTCTTGCATCCATTGTATCATCCAATTGAGCTTTGGATGACTTCCTTCGCCAACTTCTTCTTGGGCTGGTGCTAACCTATGCGATAAAGTTGGTGTAGTCATCGAATCTCGTGATCTCCTCTTCCCTTCTTTTATTTGTTTGACAGGAAGCTCCACATATTGTTGGAAGAGTGTATCACCAATAACGCTCTTCAATAGCTTTAATGACTACTCAGTAGATGTCATGGGCACTCTTGCCCTCTTACATAAAGCTGTGATTAAGCGTGGAAAGAAAATTCCCACTTTTTGGATTTCTACACATTGACTCATGTTTTGATGGATCCACTTCCCTATACAAACTTGTTTTTTTCTGCAAAATTTCAAACAATAGCACTGCTCGAAAAGCAATAACATTAGAAACATTTAAAGCAGTCATCATACAAGTACACACAAATTGGATCTACATTTTGGCTTCTAGGAACATAACGACTTGGTTAAAAGAAGTAGGGACTCTAGTTCCTAGCCCAAATTTCCATTCCCCTTTCCCTCAATTAAGTAGGTAATTACCTCATTCATGTCTATATCCTAAAAAGATTCTAGATTAGTTTGATCTAAGAAATCCTGTTGATAATATGGAGCATCAAAGAATTTGCATATGAGTTTAGGGGTTACCTTAACACTAATTCCTCTAATCACTAAAGTTTCCCATGTAGTTTCATCATTAGTCCTAAAGATATAGTCTTTTAGGGCAACATAAATTTTTTGGACCACTGGGATAATTGCAGGTTCTGTGGATATTGTCCAAAATCATTCCCACCTATGGTTCCTAACTAGAGGCCAGATTTCTTTACATAAAACCATCAAAGGATCAAAACGCCTCACTTGAGTAAATGTTTTACCTTGAAGCTCATTAAAATGTTTTTTTATATTTGCATTTGCAAAACTTGAAGGGTTTGTACCCGTTAATGGTTCAGATTCAATGGTTCGTCTAACCTTTCTAGGAGGCATTTTAAGTATGAGCAATGAAAGAATATTTAGTAAAGGTTTAAAATTTTTAAAATTTTTAAAATTCAAAAAATAAGTACTTTAGTTGACGGGTTGCGCAGTCAAGTCGAGTCTATCCTATAAAAATTACAGTCGATGTTGCGACATAGTCTAGCTATGTTATGACAAACACATCAGTCCTTTGCTGCATGACTCACTCAAAGCTTCATCGCGATATCATCCTTAGTTCCAAATGGTCACCTAGTCTGTTCTCTTTGTCACGACATCGACATCAGTCTCGTGTTTTCCTCATTCTGTCACCTATGTTACGACACGAAGGGTGGTGTGTCGCAACATACCCCTGTTTCCTGGTAATTACTGAAATAAAAACTTGTAAGAAATATATACAATAATATACATAAGTTAGTTTCATTTGTCCACCTTTATGTCTTACTACCAGACTCATTTGGTATGCTCACACTTGTCGATTGTGTCCAACTTTTTTCTGCATTTGTCTATCTCTCATCATTTTTCTCCATTTTGTTTAGTCGATCCCTTTCTTTGGACCTATTAATTTGTTCCTTGTTAATAAAAGGGATTTTACTGGGTTCTTCACTACCATCCATGTAAAGCAAGTGACAACGCTCATTATGTTTTTCTGTTCCATTTGTTTTATCCCCACATTTGAAGTTTTTTACATCACCATTGATTCTCATTGTCAACTCATTGGTATTCAAATCGATAATAGACCTAGATGTGACTAAAAAGGGCCTTCCTAACAAGATTGGTATATCCCTATCTTCTTTAATATCAAGCACCATGAAATCTGTAAGGATCATGAAACTTCTCACCTGGACCAGTACGTCCTCTAGAATTCTTTTCAGTCGCACAAATGATCGATATGCTAGTTGTAAGGTCACTTAGGTATTTTTGAGATTTTCGCTCTCAAGTTTCTCAAAACCAACAGAGGCATCAATTTATTCTTGCATCGAGATCACATAAAGCTCTATTGAACTGAAGGCTCCCAATCTTGATTGGAATTGTAAAAATACTAGGATCCTTCAGCTTTTGAGGAATTCTTTTAAAGATATTAGGGCTGTAAGATACGTTTACTTCCACTTGTTCACCTACCTTGATTTTTCTACACCTCGACATAATCTCCTTTAAAAACTTGGCATATTTTGGTACTTTTTCTATGAGTTCAATTAAGGGTAAGTTAACATTAAAGGATTTAAACAGATTTAGAAAACTTATAGAGTCGTCGTCATCTTGCTTATTCTTTTCTTCTTACGTCTTTAGAAATGGAATAGTAGTACCTTTATTTTCCTTAACCATATCATCTTTCTTTTCTGGTATTTCTTTCATTTGTACCTCTTTAGGTAATATGACTTCAGTGTCATCTTCGAAAGAGATTTCTATAGTGTCATGTGATTTTCTATGTTCCTCCTCTTCTTTGGACTTTTTTGGGCTACTCAGTAGTTTGCCCGATCTTAACTCGATCACCTTTACATGTTCTTTCCCCTCCCTCTGGGGATTGTTTTCAGTATTGCTAGGGATACCGGTACTAATTTACCTAGTGAGATCTTCTTACATACTCACCAATTGGTCTCTCAATTCCTTTAGTTTTGTCAAGGATCTAGCAAAACTAGTGCACTCAAACTGCGCTTACTTCACATCCGCTCGCATTGATTGCATTTCTCCCTCTAGTCCGTCTAACCTTTGACCACATACAGTATGGTCACTCTGAACTGCTTTTTCTGGCTACCTCTACAAGAATAGAGGTTGGTAACTTGGGTTTCTCGATTGGTTGTTGTTATCGCTTCCTCCTTGGCTTCCTCCCATCTAAAATTAGGATGGTCCTTCCATCCTGGATTGTAAGTGTTCGAGGAGGGATTCCCACCTCTATTTCCAACATAGTTAACATCCTCAGTGTTGGTGAGATAGTGGTAAAGAGGTTTATCTTCTCCTTGTGATGATGGTGATCTTGCGATAGATTCGATTTGGTTTAATCTCTCCAAAAGTTGTTGGTATTTTTCATCTTCCTGAATCATTTTAACTGAAGAAGGTTTCTGCCCATATGTGAACCTCTCAGTAGGCCACTAGCAAAAGTTCATTGCCATATTTTTTATCAACCCATAAGCATCGTTATACGTTCTATTCATTAGGGCTCCTCCCGTCGCACCATCTAACCCTGATCTGGCAGATGCATCCAACCCATTATAAAATTTCTGTAGTTGCATCCACTTCACATACCATGATGCAGGCATTTTCGTAACAATTTTTTGAATTGTTCCCATGTTTCATGGAACCCTTCGCCCTCAAATTGTCTTAATGTCGAAAGTTCCCTCTGGAGTTGGATTGTTTTACTGATGGGAAAGAACTTTTGTAAGAATTTTCGTACGACCTCATCCCATGTGGTAATGGATCCTAGTGCCTGTGCATCTAACCAAGAGAAAACATTATCAGTCAAAGAAAAAGGAAATAATCTAAGACGAATTATATCATTAGTAATACCATTGTAACAGAAAGTATCACATAGTTGCAAAAACTATAAGATCTTCAACCATGGTCCATCTAAACTGTAAATCATTTTGAATCATGGATGGTTTAATCTCAAAAGTGTTTGCGGCTACTGTCGGTCTAGCAATACTCCCTCTTATTAGATCTATATTAGGAATAGAATACTCCCTCAGAGTTCTTTGAGCTTTTGCCATTGGATCGTTTACAGGGAGTTGTGGAGGTATCCTAGTATCTTTGATGTTGTTAGCAAGATTTACAATTGGATCTTCTAGCTCTTCTCATTCCTTTGGTGGTGGTGGGTTTTGCATTGACTGTTGGTTTCTGCGGATTTGTCTAATCAATGCTCCAGTGTCAGAGATTGGATATACCAAGTTTCCTTGGCTACAAGTCATAAACTAAAATTAAAAATAGAAAAATAAATAATAAACAATGAAGAAAATAAAATAAAAATAATAAAATCTATATCCTAAAGATCTCCTAATTATTCAAATAACAATGAAGAAATAAAAATCAGTGAAAGCGTTGCCTCCTTAACAACGACACCAACAACTTGACCACCTCCTAACGTACTCCCTTTCGGCGTGTGTTTTCGAGCTTCCCCAAGCATACAGGTCAGGTTGTAATATAGTTTGTCCAATGAAATACTTGGCAGTATTCCAAGGATCATACCCAAAGGAGGCTTAAAGCGATAGTGATTTATATCCCTTCACAAAAAAGAAGTAATTAGTATTATCTTTAGGGATTGTCAAAAAAGAAGATGAGATATGTAGATTCGATGATCAGATTTGGGGAGATTAGGTTGCTTCAGTATGGATTCTTCAACTATCAGTTTTGGGGATTTTACTTCAATCAACTAGTTGTTACCCTAGAAGGATCTTCCAATCTTCCACCAACATAACGAGTCAATAGAGAAAACTTATCGCTACATGTCACATTCTAAACTGGTTTGGGAAAATGTCTTCACGGATAGGAAATACCAATTTTGGGTTCATTTTCACTTAAATGATTTTTTAGGGTTGTCAAGCCTAGTGTTTGTTTCATGTTCTTCCTTTCCGAAACAATTGATCCGATTGAAAATCCCTGTTTATACAACAATTAAATAACTATACTTCCATTCCCTAATCCCCCACAATGGGATTAGTTCCTCATGGTTTCTTTAAACTTCATAATGACAATAATATAAATGAACATAAGATTAAATTAATGAAATGAAAAGGAACTTGAATTGTATAACAATCTGTCGGGAAATAATTCCACAATCGTTTATGCGAAGCTACAAGTCTCGTTTCTAAAATGGAAAGAAAATAAAAAAGTAAAAATGGAACTAAGTAACAAGGTGTGTAAAACCCTAGTGCTAGAGGCCCTATTTATCGCCTTGGACAACCGTTTCCCTCAACCTTAGGTCAGCTGTTGTTCCTCGCGTTTAAGTGGCATTTTAAAGACCAAAATGCCCTTCACTTGGTGTAGAATCTGCATTCAGGGGTTGACATCGCAATACATGAAGTCCTGTGTCACGAAAAAGAGGTTATTCTACTACCTTACTACCATCGCATAGGCGTTGTCATGACGTAGGTGATGTATGTTGCCACAAAGAAGTTAGCTCAACGTTTTTTCAAGTCTGGTCCTTTTGTTGTGATGTAGAGCAGTCTATATTATGACATAGTGATCAGCTTCATATTTGTTCGACTTCTAAAGGTCTCCTGCACACTTATGAAGTATGTTAGCTAACCTTTAGGCATTAATCGACCTTAAAGACAATAAAAAAAACCTTTTTTCACTTTTTACACATTTTATTCAAAAGTAGAAAACTAAATTAAATCCTACGAAAATAAAAGGAAAATGCTTAATTTGAAGCTCCTAAAGTGTGAAAAATAGATCAATCTGCTAGGTACAAAACTAGCAGATCAACCTCTTCAACATAAACGGGGCAATTCCTCTTCCAATGACTGGTTTTATCGTAATGGAAACATTTTCCTTCCTTTGCAATTCCTCCTTTACGTTTAAATGCAATCTTTCCTTTGTTAGGTTTGGCCTTGCTGTTGTCCTTAGGCTTTGGCTTAACATTAAGCTTTCCTTTCCCTTGTCTTTACAGGTCCTCAGAATGGGCTTAGGTCCAGCTTTTTTCATGTTACTTTTAGCAGTTCGCAACATGCTAAGTAATTGGGGAAAATTCTTATTAATTTCATTCATGTTAAAATTAAGGACAAATTCTCTGATCTGTCGGTTTTATACCTAGTAGATTGAACTAGTTTCACACTTAAAGAGCTTCAAATTAAGTATTTTCTTTAGGATTTAACTTAATTTTTATCTTTTGAATAAATTGTGTAAACTAAGTGTTAAAAGGTTAAATTATTGTCTTTAAGGACAATTAAGGCCTAAAGGTTAGCTAACATACTCCAGAGTGTGCAGGAGACCATTAGAAGTTGCACAAATGTGAAACAGATCACTTCGTCACAACATAGGATGTTCTATGTCACAACAAAGGGACCAGACTTGAAGATTATGGGGACTGACTTCTTTGTCATAACAATGCCTGCACGATGATACTGAGGTGGGGACTGATTGCTTTGTCGTGACACAGGTTCTAGTGTGTCGCGGCATCGACCCCTGGATGCAGTTTTTGCACTGAGTGAAGGGCATTTTCGTATTTACAATGCAACTTAAACACGAAAGATGATAGCTGACCTAAGGTTGAGGAAAAACGTCTAGCCAAGGCTATAAATAGGGCCTTTAGTATTAGGGTTTGACACACCTTATTTAGCTTTTAATTTTACTTTGTTATTTTCGTTCAAGAAATGAGATTGTAACTTTTGCATAAACGTTCGAGGAATTATTTCCCAATAGATTGCCAATATAATTAATGTTTCTTTCATTTCATTGAATAAAATTTATGCTTAGTATATTATTGCTTTTTATGATGTTTAAGAAAACCATGAGGAACTAATTCCATTTTGGACAATTAGGGAGTGAAAGTATGAATATTTAATTGTTATATAAACAGGGATTTTTAATCGGATCAGCTGCTTGAGAAAGGAAGAGCATTAAACAAACACTAGGCCTGACAACCCAAGAAAGTCATTTAGGTGGGAATGAACCCAAAATCTGTATTGCCTATTCGTTAAAACCTTGTCCCCAATTCAGTTTAGCTTGTGACATCTAGCGATAAGTACTCTCTATCTACTTGCTATGCTGGTGGAAGATCGAAAGATCCTCAAAACCCAACAATTGAAGAAATCATACTGAAGCGACCTAATCTCCCCCAAGTCATTTATCGAACCATTACATCTCGTCCTTTACTTATTTCATTTCTTTTTATGTTTTTCACAACCAACTCTTTTATTTTATTTTCGTATTATAATCCCTAAACTTAGTACTAATTAATTCTATTCTTTGTAGGGATTTAATTCACTACCGCCTTACGCCTCTTTTTGATACAATCCTCAAAATATTGCCAAGTATTTCATTATAAAAATCTATATTACAACCTGACTCTTATACTTGCGAAAGTCGAAAACCTACACCGAACGGGAGTACGTTCAAAGGCAGTCAAGTTGTTGGCATCGTTGTCGGGGAGGCAACGCTTTAGTGTTTTTTATTTCTTCTTTGTTATTAAAATAATTAGAAAATTTTTAGGTTATAGATACAAACTAACAATATTAACAATTATTTTGATTTTCAAATTAACTACTGCCCTTCAATTCTATCACATTATTCTTAGGTCATGGACGCTTACTATATCTTTGTTCAGATGAGGATTACAGTTACGATGATGTTATCTATGAGGATGGGTACTATGAAGATTGAGAGATCTAGGAAAATCATAGGCTATTGATGTTAGAGTTGAGTCAACTCTACGAAGAGGTCTCAAATCTCGATCAACAGAACAATCACTGAAAAAGAAATTTTTGAAGAATTTTTTGATCGAATCGTCGATCAATTTGACGTAATGTCACTGGAAAGGAAAGTTGAAAGTATTTTGAAAATCGAGAATGAGCCGCTATCTAGTGAAGAATCAATCCCTATAGAAGAGGATGGCGGTTCCTACTAGCAAAGCTCGAATCTTCAATTAATTACTGTTATAGGCATGCCCACGAAAGAAATATTAATTGAAGACAACATGGATCAGAGATTCGATTTCCAATGGAAAATGGCTGTGATGTACAATACTTTCCTTTCCAACAAATTCCTAAAGAAATTGTTACTGTAAAAATCTTCCATTTTCGCAGATAACAAGAAATATCTACATTTATAAGCCAACACCTCAATTCTTGAATATCAGGGTAATAAAATCTTCATGGAAGAGGAAGTACGTCCCTGGAAAGGGCAATTATTGCAATGGTATTATGAACCAACAAGTTCAGGATATGTGATGAAAACTATGAAGAGAAAGAGACTACTGCAGTAGCACCAATACAACCGAAAAGGAATTCAGTAATAACATCATTTTTACTGAATGAGGTAATTGAGCAGCCGTTAAATCACCACACAAGAGCTCACAAATTCTATAATTACCTAATTATGAAAGAAGTCACAAGATTAGGTGGTGCATAAATTCGTAGTAGTCATGGATAGATACAACTGAAGAAAGGAATTGGCGATTATGTATGCAAGCCGAAAAGAAAAATTTTGAGAAAGGGACAAACGCCAGAGAATAGCTTGGCATGATGGTTGCTGGATGAACAGTGATAGAACGAACCGTTCTTGGGTGCCGAAGTGCACACTAACATCCTTGTCAGATAATTTCGATATAGATACTAACATGCTAACTTTTTTATATTTTTATTTTTAGGGTATTTTTATCAAAGCTGGTGTGTTTGTTGCAACACGGCCTCTCTACGTCGTACCAAGGCACCAGTCTACCCCAACGACGACCAAGCATGCTATGACGTGACATACCCCTTTGTATGTTTCGAAAAAGGGGTCAGACTGCTAGAATTTCAAAATTGAGAGGTTGTCCCGACATAGGAGGAGCTACGTCGCGACAAAGGGGGACTGAAGGGTTCGTCGGACACACCAAGGTTCCATCGCGACATAATCTGTAAAATTTGAAGGGTTGACCCGACCCGTTCGTGCAACCCAACGGCTTAACACCTACTTTACCCGATTTTTTAACCTTAAAACCCTAATATTTCACACCCCTATATATAGTAACCTAAACTAAACTTCTTTTCTCACTTAAAACACTTCAAAAACTACTCACACCTCTCTTAATCCTTCATCCCTTTTTCTTCCAAAAACCTAAAATCCCATTCCTTAAGAAGGCTCCATTCCATCTCAAGGCTCAATCCAATCTCATCGGCAAGGCAAAAACTCACAAATCAAAGGTATTTCTCATCCTTTACTATTCCATTCATTACTATTCACCTTTGTTCAAAAAAAGTGTTTTTAGATTATAATGCCTCCCCGAAAAAGCACCATTGTTCACGAAAGTAATAATGACTCGGATTATGAGCAGTTTCGGAATGCCCAAGTGGAGAAATACTTTTTAGCTTCACAAGGACGGCCCCTTATTCAAGAACGAGGCTTTGAGTCTTCAATGGTTCTTTGCAAAGAGATATGATTGCTAGTAAGGTATCATCAATGGAAACAATTCTGTGTTTCCCTGGTAGGTAAAGCTATAGTACCTGTAGTTCATGAGTTTTATGCATCTCTTAAGGGAGATGTTATCAAGCGTAGAACTCTAGAGAAAGTATGTTTTCAAGGAAAGTATGTTCCGATTTTACCTTACAATATTTGTGAATTTTACAATGTGTCATTTTATGAGAAAGATTATATTAATGAGGTTGATCTAGATTTATTTAAGAATATTGATATGGAGGAGATTGTTAGATTCTTGACACAGGGTAAGGGTAATTGTGATTATAGACCTGATTTTGGCTCACCTTCAAATTTTAATCAGGCTATTATGTTCCTTGTTGTAAAAATATGGATGCAATTCTTGGGCACTAGGATAGCACTGGCCCTAAACGTGTCTAACATTAAAACCTTTCAAGCTAATTTGTTTTATGCTATTTTGCAGAAGAAACGAATTTGTGTATAACGATGGATTTAAAAGGACATGAAAAATTACACAAAAAGTAAGAAAGTTAGACTCTTCTTTCCTCATCTAGTGACGGCTTTATGCAAGAAGGTAGACATGCCAATAGCGACAATGAACAATTCTTGAAGCTAACAAGAATCATCATTGGCGATTCCATATATAAATAAAAAGTTAAGCTTCAACGAAAACAAATCAAAAAATGGAATCAAAGAAGGAAAGAGAAGATGGATGTGTCAGCCTCTTTAAAACAAAAAGATGCTGCAAGAGCTCGAAAAGGATATGGGGGCAGCATAAAAGGAAAGTTAGATGGCATGATTCAGTGGATGCAAAAAACGAGTCTTGCATTGAAGGAATTTGCAAGGATGAACGGGTTACCTAATCCAAACTATCCACCAAACATGTTTGGAGATGAAGAAGGAGTTAAAGATGAAACTAAGTTGGGAGGGACTGATAGCACTAGAAATGACACCTATTTTCTCCCTAAATTTGTGTACTAATTGGCTCTTTTGTATTGTATTTAAGCATGCATAATAGGCATTTCATACTTACTATTTATATTTTCTAACTCATTGTTGTTTGGTTTAAATTCATGTTATTTTTTAGCTTTTCTATACATAATGTCGGCGTATGTAGAATATATTTACAACTGTCAGTGCAGGGATCCGTCTCAAGAGATCAGTGCTAGAAAGAGTTTGAAGATGGAGCCACAAGTTAGCTACGAATTGTGGCCAGAGATGTTGACGCATAGAAATCTTTACTTTGTATAAGTGAATCTAAGCTACAAGCACACCAGGAAGCACTAGTGCAGGAATTTCACACATTGTCGCTGCAATCAAAGATTACAGATCGCGACTAGAGATGCGGCGACAATCTCTAGATCCATGAAGAACACACTAGATCTACGTGAGTGCACAGTTGGAATTTAACTAACTTTGATAGCTGCAATTAGATCTGGATTTGAGAAGAGATAAGGTCTACCATTCCTGAAGCCCATAAATATAAGGAAAAAGATGAAGAAAGATATCAAGAGGGAAGAAATTAAATTTGCAATTACTTTGTGTTTTTAAAGTTTTATTGGAGATCGGTGAGCTGACTTAGTAGACGAGTAACAACTCCTGACGAGGAGTGCTTGGTGCAGGCACAAGAGGAGCAATTAAGGAGTAGTTCTAGTGGTCTAGAGATAGTAAGCTTCTATGTATTCGTTAACTCCTCTTTTATGCTGATGAATTATTATTGATAATTGAATGAATATGAGAATATCTTTCGATACTAGATTACTCTGATTCTTGCTTAATCCTTCTCATTTATTTATTATTAGATTCAATTGCATTAAATACAAGTTGTATTAACAAGCAAGTTAGCGAGAGCTGTTTGGGATTGGAAGAGATTCTATCACTTGTTCTTAAGTGCATAGTGTTGCCTACATTGAGAGATGGGGTAACTGTGGGTACTTGAGTCTCGATTAAGCAGAAAGCTATTGTTGGTAATTTCATTGGAACCTTATTGCTCTGACAATTCATCTATACATTACCTTGTCGACGCATCCAGCGTTGCGAATTAGTGAAGTTAGCAATCCACTCCAGTTTTCACACTTGATCATCATTTTACTTTTTGCATTTAAATTTCCAAACCTTTAACAAAAATTTTATTTACTTTCAGTTACACTGTCAAATAACCTTTATTACATTGACAATTTTGACTATTTTAGTATGCAGATCTGATTAATTGTGTTGACATCTTTGCTCACATTATCTCTAATCTTAGTTCTAATTGCCTCGACATATAGACATCAAGAACCCATTCCCTGTGGGATTGATACCCGATAGAATTATTTTGTCAACTATACTTGCTTTGATGTGTGTCCACTTGCACATTGCTTTGACGTTACAGGCTGATCAAGTTTTGGCACCGTTACCGAGGACTGGCGTTTGTTTGATGTTTACTATTGTAGTAGCAATTTTTTCTTAATTAACTTTTTGTTGTTACTAATCTGATTAACTTTCTGTTGTTAATTTTCTTTTCATTCTTTAGGAGTTGCATGTCCACAAAAAGAAATTCTAAGCATATTGTAAGCTCTGGCCCAGAACTCGAACGAACTATCCGAAGGAGGAAGCAAGAACAAAAGAAAATGGCTAGTAATAACAACAACAACAATAATCTTCCACCATTGCTACCACAAGATGTAGTTTCTCCAATACAGCCACAACAAATAAATAATTTACCACCACTTCCCCCACAAGAAGAACAGGTGCAGAACAGAACAACTAGGGATTTTGTTATTCCTATACTGGATGATTTGCAACCAGGAGTGGTAAGGCCAGCTATACAAGCTAGAAACATCAAATTGAAATCGGTTATATTTCAAATGCTCAATTCAAATGGCCAATATGCAGGCCTACCTCATGAGGATGCACGAGAACGTTAAAAATCATTTTTACTTATTTGCGCGTCTTATAGTCAACATGGTGTCCCTGATGATGCCTTGAAAATGCAATTATTTCCTTATTCATTGCAGGGAAGAGCAAGAACATGGTTCTTAGGTTTGTCGGCTGGATCCATTACATCATGGAATACGTTAGCAACACAATTTATTTTACGTTTCAATCCGCCGACAATGAACGCAAGGTTGTGCAATGACATTACAGCATATCATCAGCTGGATGATGAGAACTTACATACAACATGACAGCATTATAAGACTCTACTTAGACGCTGCCCAATGCATGGAATTCAACAAGAGGCCTAGATAGAAATATTTTATAATGGATTGAATGCCCAAAAAAGAAATCTTGTCGATGTTTCTGCAATTGATCCCTTGTTGGATTGTACCTACACTGAAGCTATATGAATTCTAGAGAGAATTGCACAACACGATTATCAATATCCAATCTCTCGTTCTGCTCAGGTAAAACCTAATCCTGGTGTTCTTGAATTAGATGTTATTTCTGCTTTGAATGCGCATGTATCCTCTTTGGCCAATATTATAAAGAACATGAACGGGACAAGTGATGTTGCCCCTATCCAAGTAGCCTAACAGATGAATGTGCTGACATTTTCCAGTGAAATTTACAGTAACAACCACAGTTACGAGGACTATCCAGAACATGCTGAAAATGCATTCTATGTCAACAACATTCGAGGAAATTCCTATAGTAACTCATACAACAACAGAGCCCAACAACCTTGGGGGAATCAGAATGCTTCCACATACAGATATGGAAATTCCTCACAGCAAAGGGGTTATAGACAAGGGAGTTATAATAACAATCAGCAGCAAAATTTTAATCAAAATTCGCAGGTACATTCGCATGCTAATCAATTACAGGTACATAGCTAGATGCAACCACAAACACGATTGTAGCCACAACAGAATGCAATGCCACATATGCAAGGACAGCATCAGCAACCACAACAACAGTTTTCTCAACCAAGGTCAGACCCTATGGATACTCTTAAGTCACTGATGCGAGAGCATATCACGCGGATTGAAGTAATAGTGAAAGGTAATTCTTCTTCTATCCGAGCGTTGGAAGCCCAGCTAGGACAGTTGGCTTCTAATCTAAATACAAAGAGGGAAGGAGTATTGTAAGGCTATCACGCTGCAAAGTGGAAAACAAACAACTGAACCAAGTAGATATTTCGACTAAGAACATGTCGATGTATCCGAATCAACAAAACAAGGAGAAGTTACAGCTGAAGGAAACTCAGCAAAAATAAATGAGGAAGAACCAACTATAGTGACATCTATGCCTACTATTCGCCTAACAAAAACGTCTACGCAACTGCCTGTGTTGATGTAACCGGTTATTCCATCACAACCTACTGATAGTATACCTTCTCCATTTCCGCAAAATTTTAAAGAGAAAGACCATGTTAAGGTGTAACAGCCTGATTTTCAATGGTGTCGAAAATAGTGATTTCGAGATCACAACTCTGATGAGTCGAGTTGTAAATTTATTTATTTTAATATTTATGATGTCGATAGCATCGTATTAAATTCTGGTTTAAAGAATTAAATCGATTAGATAGTTAATTAATAAAAAGAACTAAATTGAGAAAGGTGCAAAAGTAGTATTGTTAATTAGAAGGACCAATCAAACAAATTAGCCAAGAGAGATTTAGTTAGTGGAATGATATGATATTAAAGTGAAAAGAGTGTATTAATTAAGTTAAAAAAAAGGATTAATTAAGTTTAATGATGAAAGTCATGAAAACTACAAGTTTGCCATTAATATATATAATTAAAAGAAGAAAGAAAACATATTTACTTTCTTTTCATCTTCTTCACATGGCCAAAGATGGAGGAATTAGGGTTTACACATTCAATCTTTGAGCTTTGATTTGAACTACGACCGTGCCACCAATCGTGGAAAGGAAAAAATAGCATAATAGTCCTTGGGATCCATACACAATTGCAACCTAGTCCGGTAAGTTCGATGATTAAATTCCAACTTAAATTATTTATTCTTGTACTATGACTATTGTAGTGAGATGACATGATAATCAAAATTGTGGAAGATGAGTATGAATGAAATACGGAAGACAAACGGGTTCAAGCTATAGATGAAAGGGTTCGATGACAAACTATCACGTGAGAAAATGAATCTTGTATGGATTAAAGGTCCGATGACTAAGTGTCATCGTGAGTGAATGAATCCTTTATGGATTAATGGTCCGATGACTAAGTGTCATCGTGAATAAATGAATCCTATATGGATTAAAGGTTCGATGACTAAGTGTCATAATGAGTGAATGAATCCTTTATGGATTAATGGTTCGATGACTAAGTGTCATCGTGAGTAAATGAATCATGTATGGATTAAAGGTCCGATGACTAAATGTTATCGTGAGTTTACAGATTCCTATATGAAACGAGAGGTCCGATGATTATATATATCATCGTGAGTATTAAATGAATGAGTTTCAATATGGATCAAGGGTCCAATGACTGTGTGTCATCGTGAGTATTAAATGTGAGTAAGACTTACCACAGATAAACAAAGTATTCCATTCGGTTAATTGGATTTTTACAACTCTTGAAGTTAGATAAATCTAGTTAACTTTATGAACTTACTAAGCCTTAAAGTGCTTACCTGTGAATTTGCATTTGTTTTGTAGATTCACTTTTTGCTGTCCAGAGATCGGATCATCTTGAAGCATAACACTATCTCGGAGTTGTTCGGTAGACTTTTACATCACTTGGTTAATATGGCATGTACTAGGATGATGTTACATTTCTTTATACAATGAGTTGTGAAAAACTTTGTTGTGTTTGATGAAATGTTGGATGTAGATTTTAAATGCCTTGTATTGATATAAATCTTGTATTTGTGTTGTCTTGAATGCTTAGTTGAAGGTTGTGCCGATATGAAATCAATGAACTTGTGTTTGGTATAATTCTTGAGATTTAGTATACTTGTTTCTGTAGAACCCATGTATGTTTCGGTAGAAGTGCAGGGTAGGAGAGAGGTTGTACACTGACTTGAGTTGTATCGATAGTTAAATTGTGAGTATCAATAGTTGTATGTATAGAAGTATCGGTAGTTTGCATGCTTGTATCGATAGAAGTTGTAGGATGGAAATTTTAGCTCCCTAGAGTTTTTAGTATCAGTAGATACATCACATGTATCGGTAGAAATTATACTTGTATCGGTAGAACTAGTACAGGTACCGGTTGAAATCTGCACTATTTAGAATTATTCATTGAATTGATAATTACCGATACATGACCAGCAGGTATTGATAGAAGTCCCCTTAAATGTTGGAAATATCATTTTTACCCTTGACAAAATAGTGTTATGTTTGGATATTGTTTTAAATTGTGAGAAATGATTTTTGAATTGAATAAAAATGTGAACAGTCGGATATGTGTAAAAGATGAATAGTATAAAATGAATAAAAGACACCGAAATCCTAATCGACAACGGTACTCGGGATTCGGGTGTTACATTTAGTGGTATCAAAGCTTACAGTTTAACCGTTTCTTGGACTGTATTGGTCGTGTTTGATGATTTATAAGTACATGCCATATAAACCTGTGATGTTGTGATATGGATGAATCCGATCTAATTAAGATGTTTTCAGATAAATACAAGATGCCTGACTCTGAAAAAAAAGATAAAACTAATAAGGTGAACAACAATGTTTCGACTAATAACTCTAGGGCTAGTCATAGTGTATCAATATTACCAATGATAGAAAATGAAGTAAAGAATATGTTCTTCTGTTTGATGGGGCAGTGGTTCACAGAATTCATGAGGAATAATCCGATGACATCACCCCTACGCCTCTTGTCGCACAATCAGGTGCCCAATCGGTAGCACCGCTAGAAAGACCTCCCCCACCTCCAGTGGTGGAATTGAGGCATCGCATCCTTACAGATAGGGTTAGAAAATATGGAGCTGAAGACTTCCGAGGCAGTGTGGAAGACGATCCTTCAAGAGTTGAATACTGGTTGGAAAATACGCTGAGAGTCCTAAATGAGATGGCTTGTCTTGTTGAAGACTACGTAAGGTGTGCTGCGTCACTGCTGAAGGACGAGGCTTATCACTGGTGGGCTATGATCGTGACTATGATGCCTGAAAACGAAGTTACTTGGGATTTCTTCCAAATAGAATTTAAGAAGAAATATGTCAGCAAACGATACCTAGATAAGAAGAAGAAAAAAAATTTAGAACTGAGACAAGGAAATAAAACGGTGGCAGATTACAAACGGGAGTTTATGCAGCTGAGCAAGTATACCAGAGAGGTGGTACCAACTGATGAAGCTTTGTGTATCCATTTCGAAGAGGGGCTAAATGACGAGATAAGAATGATGGTGGGTGGTTCTAAATTTCGACAGTTAGTAGTGTTAGCGAACAGAGCTCAAAAGATGGAAGAAATCTACAATAGCAAGGGATAGAGAGAAAGGAGATTTCAAGAATCTAGAAAGAAAACATTGTCAAGACTTTCTCTATGCCACCGCTAAAGAGATTTAGAGAAGAGGCTAGTCGGGGCCCAGTTTTTTCGGGATTTTTGAGTAGGAGTAAGTCGGGACCACCAAAATCTAAATTCCAAAATAGACCCGTAGATAGTGTGGCTAGCATTCGTAATATACCTAGTCCGATATGTGGGTATTGTAAGAGGAGCCATGCAGGTGAGTGTCACAAGATGAAAGGGACATGTTATCGATGCAGAAGTGCATATCACTTTTTGAGGAACTGTCCAATGAGATCTGAAGCAAAGGAGGAATAGAGTGTAAAACCTCTTGCTACACCACAAAAGAGTAGATGTCCAAGGCAGAGTAACGATACAGGTGGAAACCATGAAGATAACAAGGATACTGTAGCCAGATCTAATACTCGAGCACCTGCACGGACTTATGCTATCTGAGCTCGAGAAAAGGCTACCGCTCCTGATGTTGTGACTGGTATATTCTATCTCTTTAATGATATTGTGTGTACATTGATTGACCCGAGATCGACTCATTCATATATTTGTACAGCATTAGCTACTGAAAAGAAATTGCCTGCTGAGTCGACTGAGTTTGATGTACAAGTCACAAACTCATTGAGTCATAGAGTCATTGTTAATTTGGTATGTCGTAAATGTCCACTGAGAATTCGGGACTATAAGTTCCCTGCTGATTTGATGTTATTACCATTTACTGAGTTCGATGTAATTCTGGGAATGGACTGGTTAACTGAGCATGATACAGTGGTTAATTGTAAACGAAGACGGATCGATTTGAAATGATCGCCAAGAGAAGTAATCACAGTTGAGTTTGAGAAGTTAAACAGTGGCACCAGAATAATCTCATCGTTATCAGCATAGAGGATGGTTCATAAATGTTATGAAGCATTTTTGGCTTATATAGTTGATACTCGGAGTACCGGAACAGAGTTGGAACAGGTGCCGAAAGGAATTTACAGATGTGTTTCCAGAGGAGTTACTAGGTTTACCACCAGTTAGAGAAGTAGAATTCGACATTGATTTAGTACCTGGAACTGCACCAATTTCTATTCCACCGTACAGGATGGCACCCACTGAATTGAAGGAGTTGAGGCACAGTTGTAAGAGTTGTTAGACAGGGGCTTTATCCGATCGAGCATATCGCTTGGGGCGCACCAGTTTCGTTTGTGAAGAAAAAAGATGGGTCGATGAGAATGTGCATAGACTACAAACAACTGAACAATGTAACTATCAAGAATAAATATTCGTTGCCTCGTATTGATGAGTTGTTTGATCAGTTGAGAGGTGCAACAATCTTTTCCAAAGTAGATCTCCGATTGGGTTATTATCATATGTGAGTAAAGGATAGTGATGTACAGAAGACCGCATTCAGAACTTGATATAGACATTATGAGTTTCTAGTAATGCCATTCAGGTTAACTAACGCTCCAGTAGCATTTATGGATTTGATGAATCAGGTTTTTAAACCTCAACTGGACAGATTTGTAGTGGTGTTCATTGATGATATATTGATTTATTCCAAGTTTTGCAAATAATGAGAGAAAAACAATTGTATGCAAAGTTCAACAAGTGCGAGTTTTGGCTCCGGGAAGTGGGATTTCTGGACCATATGGTATCATCAGAAGGAATTCGAGTTGATCCGAGTAAAGTGTCGGTATTCTCGATTGAAAGGTACCTAAGAATGTTTCAGAGGTACGTAGTTTTCTGGGATTAGCAGGCTATTATCGTCGATTCATGAAAATTTTCTCTATCATAGCGTTGCCCATAACGAAATTGCTACAAAAGAATATTCAGTTTGTGTGGTCAGAAAGGTGTTAGCAGAGTTTTGATCAACTGAAGAAATTGTTGACAGAAGCTCCGGTATTAACACAACCTGAAATAGGTAAAGAGTTTGTTGTATATAGTGATGCATCTCTAAATGGCCTGGGTTGTGTATTGATGCAAACAGGACAGGTAATAGCTTATGCCTCTCGACAATTAAAACTGCATGAATGAAACTATCCGACCCACGACTTAGAGTTGGCTACCATTGTGTTGGTGGTTAGAATTATTAAAAGACTATGATTTGGTAATTGAATACCATCCAGGAAAAGCTAATGTTGTTGCTGATGCTTTGAGCCGGAAATCATTATTTTCTTTGAGAGTAATGAATGCTTATTTTTCACTTGAAGGTGATGGCTCTGTTACAACAGAACTTCAGACGAAACCGTTATTCTTAGAGCGGATACGAGAGTTATAGAAGGATGACTCAAAGCTTAAGGCTAGAAAAGAACAGATGCAGAATGATGCAACTACTGAATTTACTACAGATGATGATGGTATGTTGTACTTCCAGGGCAGAGTATGCATTCCTGATAATTTTGACTTAAGACAGGACATTTTGTTAGAGGCTCACAGCAGTACTTACTCCATTCATCCGAGCAACGTGAAAATGTATAACGACCTAAAGAAGATGTATTGGTGGCCAGGTATGAAACGAGAAGTCTCGAAGTTCGTGACTAGATGTTTGGTGCGTCAGCAAGTAAAGGTTGAACACTAGGTACCGTTTGGACTATTGCAACCTATTACTATTCCTGAGTGGAAATGAGAATTGGTCATTATGGATTTTGTTACAGGATTACCTGTGACGCCGAGGAAGAAAGACTCGATCTGGGTTATAATGGACAAATTGACGAAATCGGCTCACTTTATTCCTATTCGAGTGGACTTTCCACTAGAGAAGTTTGCAGAAGTGTATGTATCTGAGATAGTATGATTACATGGACTACTAACATCTATTATCTCTGACAAATATCCACGTTTCACCTCGAGGTTTTGGGGTAAGTTGCATGAAGCTTTGGGAACCAGATTGAATTTCAGTACTGCATAGCATTCGCAGACGGATGGTCAGTCGGAACGAGTGATACAGATACTTGAAGATATGCTACGGTGTTGTATACTTGAATTTGAGGGTAGTTGGGAAAGATATTTGCCATTGGTGGAGTTTGCATATAACAACAGCTATCACACTAGTATTAAAATGGCCCCGTTTGAAGCATTATATGGTAGGAAATACAGAACACCTTTGTTTTGGTCTGAGTTGAGTGAAAACAAGTTAGTTGGAGCAGACTTGATTCATGAGACTGAAGACAAGGTACAAGTGATCAGCGATTGTTTGAAGGCATCATCTAACCGACAAAAGTCTTACGCAGATCTTAAAAGGAAAAATATAGAATTTACAGTGGGAGACCGAGTTTACTTGTGAGTTTCACCTTGGAAGAAAGTGTTGAGGTTTAGCAGGAAAGGAAAGTTGAGTCCAAGGTTTATTGGATCGTATGAGATCATTGAACGGGTGGGTCCTGTGGCATATAAGCTGGCTTTACCATCGAAATTACAGAAGATTCATAATGTGTTTCATGTTTCGATGCTGGGATGGTACAGGTCGGATCCTTCACATGTAATTTCACCTTGTGAGGTTGAGATACAACCAGATTTGTCATATTCCGAAAAACCGATTAAGATTCTGGCTCAGGAGGTAAAAGAACTGCGAAACAAGAGGGTATCGTTAGTAAAAGTTCTATGGAACCAACACGGGCTTGAGGACACTAAATGGGAAACAAAGGCTTTGATAAAATCGCAATATCCCACTCTATTCACTTGCAAGAAATTTCGGGACGAAATTCCCTAAGGTGGGAGAGTTGTAACAGCCCGATTTTTAGTGGTGTCGGAAACAGTGATTTCGGGATCACAACTCCGATGAGTCGAGTCATAAATTTATTTATTTTAATAATTATGACGTCGATAGCATCGTATTAAGTTCTGGTTTAGAGAATTAAATCGATTAGATAGTTAATTAATAGAAAGGACTAAATTGAGAAAGGTGCAAAAGTAGTATTGTTAATTAGAAGGACCAATTAAACAAATTAGCCAAGAGAGATTTAGTTAGTGGAATGATATGCTATTAAAGTGAAAAGAGTGTATTAATTAAGTTAAAGAAAAGGATTAATTAAGTTTAATGATGAAAGTCATGAAAACTACAAGTTTGACATTAATAAATATATAAAATTAAAAGAAGAAAGAAAACATATTTTCTTTCTTTTCATCTTATTGACACGGCCAAATAGGTAGGAATTAAGGTTTACACATTCAATCTTTGAGCTTTGATTTGAACTACGACCGTACCACCGATCGTGGAAAGGGAAAAATAGCAGAATAGTCCTTGGGATCCATACACAACTGCAACCTAGTCCGGTAAGTTCGATGATTAAATTCCAACTTAAATTGCTTATTCTTATACTATGACTATTGTAGTGAGATGAAATGATAATCAAAATTGTGGAAGACGAGTATGAATGAAATACGGAGGACAAACGGGTTCAAGCTATAGACGAAAGGGTCCGATGACAAACTGTCATCATGAATAAATGAATCTTGTATGGATTAAAGGTCCGATGACTAAGTGTCATCGTGAGTGAATGAATCCTTTATGGATTAATGGTCCAATGACTAAGTGTCATCGTGAGTAAATGAATCCTGTATGGATTAGAGGTCCGATGACTAAGTGTTATCGTGAGTGAATGAATCCTTTATGGATTAATGGTCCGATGACTAAGTGTCATCGTGAGTAAATGAATCCTTTGTGGATTAATGGTCCGATGACTAAGTGTCATCATGAGTAAATGAATCCTATATGGATTAAAAGTCCAATGACTAAATGTCATCGTGAGTTTATAGATTCCTATATAGAACGAGAGGTCCGATGATTATATATATCATCGTGAGTATTAAATGAATGAGTTTCAATATGGATCAAGGGTCCGATAACTGTGTGTCATCGTGAGTATTAAATACGAGTAAGACTTACTGTGGATAGACACAGTATTCCATTCGATTAATTGGATTTTTATAACTCTTGAAGTTCGATAAATCTAGTTAACTTTATGAACTTACTAAGCCTTAAAGTGCTTACCTGTGGATTTGCATTTGTTTGGTAGATTCACCTTTTACTGTCCAAAGATCGGATCATCTTGAAGCATCACACTATCCTGGAGTTGTTCGGTAGACTTTTACATAAGGACTATCAAAAGTTTGTTTCTACTTTGAAACAATTATATATTAACATACCTCTTGTAGACGCTCTTGTGCTATGGGAAATTTATGAAGGAGCTGTTATCAAAGAAGAAGTAATTATCCTAAATCGAGACAATTGCGCTCACAGAGGGGTGCAGCACTGTGCTAACTAACAAGTTGCCACCAAAAATTAAAGACCCTGGCAGCTTCACAATCCCATTCTCCACTGGAAATCATTATCTAGGTAAAGATTTATGTGATTTGGGAGCTAGTATTAATATCATGCCTTTTTCCACATTCAGGAAATTAAGAATAGGATCAATGAAGCCCACTGCGGTGACATTGCAGCTTGCGGACAGATCTCTAGTGTAACCTGAAGGCCAGATAAAAGATGTCCTTGTACAAGTAGATAAGCTTGTGTTCCTTGTCGATTTCATAATCCTTAACTACGAGGTAGACAAGGAAGTGCCCATCATCTTGGGGCGACCATTTTTGGCAACGGGACGTACTCTTATAGACGTTTTCAAGGGTGACCTTGTCATGCATCATAACGACGAACATGTTACCTTCAATATGCTTGAGGCATCTCCGTCGAGAAGTAAGGAGCAATGTCACCACATTGATGTGCTAGACAAGTTAATCATGGAAGAGTTCAATGAACAGAATTTAGCAGTTTTAGATGAAGATACATCGACATACGTTTATGAAACCCTAGCTGGATGTGACCACAATGCTAAGGTTAGCAGTTGTGAACTGAGACAGAATTGGCAATTGGAATCTTTGGATCTATCAATAGGACGATCCCTGTGTTTAAACCATCGATTGAATGAGCTCCTACCTTGGAGTTGAAGCCATTGTCGACGCATTTGAAATATGTCTTTCTGGGTGACAATAGCACGTTACCTGTAATTGTCAGCGCAACCCTCGACGCAACGCAAGAAGAGAAGCTCATCATAATTTTGAAGGAGTACAAAAGAGCTATAGCTTGTAGCATTGTAGATATCAGAGGAATCAATCCATCTTTTTGCATGCACAAGATCAAGTTGGAAGATGAAGGGAAGCAATCCATTGAGCAACAGCGACAACTCAATGAGAAGATGAAAGAAGTAGTGAAGAAGGAGATTATCAAGTGGCTAGATGCGGGCATCATCTACCCCATTTCTTATAGCAATTGGGTGAGCCCTATCCAATGTGTGCTCAAGAAGAGTGGTTTCACAGTTGTGAGCAATGATAAGAATGAGTTGATCCCTACTCGCATTTCGACTGCCTGAAGAGTATGCATGAATTATCGTCAACTCAATATGGTCACAAAGAAGGATCACTTCCCACTACCGTTCATTGACCAGATGCTGGATAGGATAGCTGGTAAAGCTTATTATTGTTTCTTATATGGCTATTCTGGATACAATCAAATTGCCATTGCATCGAAAGATCAAGCAAAGACTACGTTCACATGCCTATTTGGAACCTTTGCATTCTGATGTATGCCTTTTGGATTATGCAATGCACCAGCCACATTCTAGAGGTGTATGATGGTTATCTTTTTAGACATGATTGAGGATTCTTTAGAGGTATTCATGGATGATTTTTCAATATATGGGCAAACTTTTGACCAATGCACTGACAACCTGGCGAGAGTTCTGAAGAGATGCGAGGACACAAATCTAGTTCTAAATTGGGAAAAATGTCATTTCATGGAAACTGAAGGCATTGTCCTTGGCCATCGCATATCATGTCAGGGCATTGAGGTAGATAAAGAAAAGGTCGAAATCATCGAGAAATTGCCACCGCCAACAAATGTTAAGGGAATAAGAAGTTTTCTTGGACATGCTGGTTTTTATAGGAGATTTATTCGAGACTTTTCCAAGATTGCTAAACCGTTATGCTCATTACTAGAGCAGAATAAAAAGTTTGTGTTTGATAACACATGTCTGGACACATTCATCACAATAAAGAAGTAGCTGGTACAAGTTCCAATTGTCGTCGCACCTGACTAGACGTAATAGTTTGAATTAATGTGTGACGCAAGTGATTTTGTTATAGGAGCTATGCTAGGTCAACACAAAGAAAAGGTACTTCATTCCATTTATTATGCTAGTAAAACTTTGACTGAGCGCAGGTCAATTATACAACTACTAAGAAGGAATTTCTAGCAGTAGTTTTTGTATTCGACAAGTTCTGTTCATACCTTGTTGGCACAAAAATTACAGTGTACGCAGATCATTCTGCATTGAGGCACCTTTTTACGAAGAAAGATGCCAAATCGAGGTTGATTAGATGGATCCTATTGCTACAAGAGTTTGATGTTGAAATCAAGGATAGAAAAGGATCCGAGAATCAAGTAGCTGACCACTTATCTCGACTGTAAGTTGAAAGTGAAGATGGGAATAAAGTCCAAATTGTCGATGCATTTCCAGACGAGCAGTTATTCTTTGTTGACGCATCACCCTGGTATGCTGATGTTGTCAACTATCTTGTGTGTGAGAAGCTACCCTTGAGTGCTATTGGTCACAAGAAAGATTTTTGCGTAACGCTGCGAAGTACCATTGGAACGAGCCATACCTGTTCAAGGTATGCGCCGATAACATCATCTGTCGCTATGTTTCTGAAGAGGAGATAACTTCTATCCTGAGACATTGCCATGATGCTCCTTATGGAGGCCATTTTGGTGGTGTAAGGATTGCTGCAAAGGTATAACAGTCAGGATTCTATTGGCCTACATTGTTTCGAGATGCCCACAATTTTGCACAACAATGCGATCGATGTCAACGCACTAACTCAATATCTCAACACAACGAGATGCTCTAACAGTCGATTATAGAAGTGGAGTTATTTGACATTTGGGGTATAAATTTCATGGGGCCATTTCCAAACTCTTTTGGGAATGTGTCATATTGGTTGCTATTGATTATGTATCGAAGTGGATCAAAGCAATTGCGGTACCAAAAGATGATGCTCGAACGGTGTTTAAGTTCTTCCACACATACATCCTTACAAGATTTGGCACACCTAAGGCATTAATAAGTGATCAAGGTACTCACGTTCACAAAAATCAAGTTACAACAGCTTTGAGAAGATATGGTGTAAAGCATCACATGGCCACAACGTACCATCCACAAACAAATGGCCAAGCGAAGGTATCCAGTCGACAGATTAAAAGTATCCTTGAAAAGGTGGTTAACCCATCTAGGAGGGATTGGTCTTTGCAGCTACATGATGTATTGTGGGTGCTTCGCACCACTTATAAAACCCCATTGGGGATGTTGTCGTATCAACTCATGTTTGGCAAGTCATGCCACCTGCCAGTTGAGCTTGAGCATAAAGCCATGTGGGCGATCAAGTAGGTGAATTTGGACTATGATGCTGCTGGAAGGAAAAGATTGTTGGACATTATTGAACTAGAAGAAATATGCCACAATGCCTACGAGAATACCGCAATATACAAAGAAAAGACCAAGAGATGGCACGACAATATCATCTTACACCGATAATTTAGCCCTGGTCAGTTAGTACTTTTGTTTAATTAATGTTTAAAAATGCATCCAGGTAAATTACGTTCAAGATGGTTGGGCCTTTTTAAGGTTGTCGAAGCATTCCAGAATGGTGTGGTGACAATTGAGAATTTGAAAGATGGGCAATAGTTAAAGGTGAATGGCCAACGTTTGAAGCATTACATGAACCTAGAAGTCAAAGAACCAAACGAGACCATTGATCTAGTTACATTTAAATAATGTCAATGCATTTTACATTTCCTTTTATCTTTTCACTTTTACTTGTTTGCTTTTTAATTTTATGCAAAAATAAAAATCGACTTTTTTTCAATGCATCACAAGCACAACTTATAGGCGCATTCTGTGATGACTCAAGAAAACTTTTTCAGTAAGAATCGCGCCAATTGATTTCCCTCTTTTCCCAGCTGTTCGATCAATCAAAAGGGTATGATCTGTAACTTGACATTTATTGGCTACAGACGTAACGTTTTCCCACGTTCTTTGCAATAATCACGACTCTTGCCATTGAAAGGTTATAAAACTCTTCTCTGTCGACTTTCTTTTCCACTCACAATCGCCATTATTGCTGCAACTTATCTTCTTTGTTATTTTCGCTCTTACTCTCACGAGTTTATTTCTTTCTCTACAAGTTTCTTTTAACCTTTTTACTGGGTTATTATGGCTAGAGCAAGAGGTGTGAAAAATCCTACTAAAAGCCCTAAAACTTCTATCACCGTGGCTCGATCCACTGACCAACCTCCACCAAAAGAGTCTATCCTATTTTTGACTAAAGCGGCTAAAGACCGCTATCATAATGTGATGCTGAAACAAAACTGCCATCCGGAGCAGGGTATACAACTATCCACACACCAGACTTTGGGGAAGCAAATCGCACGAACAATCAGTCGACTGGGCTAGAAATTCTTCTGCTAGCACCCAGTCGGATATTCCCCTATAATGGCAAGGGAATTCTATGCCAACCTTGTTGACACTGAACAAGAGTTCATTTTTGTAAAAGAGGGCTTAGTACCATAGAGTGCTACCCATATCAATACACTATTTCGGATGGCTGAGAAAGAAGACACCTACAAAGTGTTTTTAAAAAAACTGACCGATGAAGGTGTCGACCAGATATTGAGAGATCTTTGTGTTGATGGTGCCGTTTGGATGGGCACTGTGCCACAGAATTTTACCATGCACCGTCGTTATTTGACAACCTATAGTAAGGTGTGATTCCACTTTATCAATAGCCGCATCTTTCCTTCTACGCACAGCACAACAGTGACATTAGATCGCATGCATATTCTGCACTCAATCTTAAAGGGCCGTCACGTCGATGTCGACGCAATCCTCCACGATCAGATTACTGAAGCGGCATTCAAGCAGATAGGTATACTACCTTTTCCTTCCTTAATAATGCTATTGTGTAAACAAATGGGGATTGTGCCCCGAGATGGTTAGGAAGTGCTGGAGAATAAGAGCCCTATCAATGATATCTCTGTAGAGAAAATGACGAGAGGCCAAGAGATACCGCTGGTAAAGGAAACACCCAAAAAGAAGAACAAGGGAAAAGGAAAGAAGAAGGAAAACCAAGCTAATGTGCCTACAAACCCTCAGTTAGGGAAGAGGTTAGCTGCTATGGAAGTAAATATTGATCGCATCGACATGCGTAATATCCGTATTGTCAACGTGTTGGAAGACATAGACTATCGGCAGAACATATTTTATGCGTACACAAAAGCGTGGAATGACGCTATTGTAGCTGCATTAAGGAGTATGAGCCCAAGTCCACTACCAGTCTTCCCATCTATCTTCCGACCAATGCCCTCATCCTCCGACCAGCCTACTCCTGATGGTAGGCTTCAACATGTCTTCTCTCCAACGAGAATCCACATTTCAATGACGAGGAGCACAAAGGGCATTCCAATGTGATAGAGGATTGCTACAGAAATATAGCCAGCTTGTTCAAAGAAGAGTTCTTGACTAACCTTGGGGTTAATATGGCAGAGCGGACAACTATGGTTAAAGAGGTGCATACCTCGATTGTATCTATAAGCGTAGACGCAGAGGAAGGCACCCACAAAGCCATCACTGAGAAGGGACAGCCTCGGGAAGAAGAAACAGAACAAGAAGAAGGTCATGAGAAGGAGAAAGAAAGGGAGGAAGATGAACAAGAGAGGAAGGACCCTACAGAAGAGGAGGAAGAAAAGCAAGACGATGTCCTGACAGATATCGCTGAGGATATTGTTGAAGCACCCGTAAGTGTGGGAGCATCTAGTGACGACATGGCTCCACCTGATGCTAGCCAGGCTGAGGCAATTACCAGCAGAGCAGAGGAGTTCAATCCTTTGGCCATTGTGACCTATGTGGCACCACTAGTTGAGATCCACCCATCAGATGTGACTATCAATGAGGCCGTCACCCAACTAGTTGAAGAGGAGCAATCCGTCGATTCGGTTGGTATGAAGGATAGAAAAAAGAAGCGCAAGGACAAGAAGAAGAAACACAAGGAGGAAGGAGAGCGCCCAAAGAAAAAGAAAAAGAAAACCAAAACAGTCACTGCATTGATTGCTCAACAATGAGTTAGTTTACTTTTTTGTAGGTAATTGCATGCATTTTATTTTCATTGCATTGTTACTTGTCATTGCATTTTTCATATTAGTTTCCTTGCATTGTAGTTACATTTTCATTCTTATCTGTATAATATTGTCAGTGCACAGGGGACAATGCAGACATTAAGTTTGGGGGGGATATCATGTGAAATGGAAATGCAATTGCATCCACATGTTTGAATTTTACTTGTTTCTTTAGTTATTGAAAAGTATGCAAAATTTCAACAAAAATATGACCATAATTTTATTTTATGCGTAATTCTTGAATTATTTGGGATGTTGATGGATGAATTGGGTGAATATGACTGAATATTGAACCTTCTATTTGTGGATGAATGATTGGAAATGCATCAGTAATGAATGGATAGTATCAATCTTTGAGATTTGAACTGACTTGCCAATTACAACGACATTGTTATAATAAAAGACACTCCAATGTGAGTGCATTGTGACTTGTGAAGAGAGAACACTCCGCTGCATGTGTTAGAAAAATCATCTAGCCAAAGGCTGTCACTGCAAGAGTGTGTGTCGGTGCAATTTACATACCTCCTGGGGGTTTGTTACACCCCATCGTTACTACCCAGAAACAAAGGTAGAGTAATGCAATGACATCTCTCAGTCGCTTATAAAAAAATTCACAAAAAGAAGAAAAAGAAAGAAGAATAAAAGAGAAAAGAAGATAAATATATTGCAATAAATGTTGTATTGGTTAAGGAAGCGTTAAGATTCAAAGCATGTTACTAACATTAGTGAAGTTGCAATTTTAATTATTCATGCCTATAAATTGTCGACGCATTATTTTATCATGTGAATGCAATTTATATATTAGAATTCCAGATAATTTAAGTTGCTAGAGTAATGATGTGACATATTTGATTGTGAAGTTTGCTCATTTTTGTTTACTTGAAACAAGTAAAAATTCAAGTTTGGGGTATGATAGCACTACAAATGACACCTATTTTCTCCCTAAATTTGTGTATTAATTGTCTCTTTTGTATTATATTTAAGCATGCATAATAGGCATTTCATACTTAGTATTTATATTTTCTAACTCATTGTTGTATGGTTTAAATTAATGTCGACATATGCAGAATATATTTACAACTGTCAGCATAGGGATCCATCTAAGGAGATTAGTGCCAGAAAGAGTCTGAAGATGCAGCCACAAGTTAGCTTGGAATTGCGGTCAAAGATGTCGATGCATAGAAATCTTTACTTTGTATAAGTGAATCCAAGCTACAAGCACACTTGGAAGCACCAGCACAAGAATTTCACACATTGTCGCTGCAATCAAAGATTACAGATCGCGACTAGAGATGCGGTGACAATCTGTAGATCCATGAAGAACATAACAGATCTGCGTGCGTGCACAGTTAGATTTTAACTAACTTTGACAGTTACAATTAGATTTGGATCTAAGAAGAGATGAGGCCTACCATTCCTGAAGCCTGTAAATAGAAGGGAAAAGATGAAGAAAGAAATCAAGAGGGAAGAAATCAAATCTGCAATTACTTTGTGTTTTTGAAGTTTTTTAAAGATAGGTGAGCTGACTGAGCAGATGAGTAACAACTCCTGACGAGGAGTGCTTGGTGCAGGCACAAGAGGAGCAGTTAAGAAGTAGTCCTAGTGGTCTAGGGATAGTAAGCTTCTATGTATTCATTAACTTCTCTTTTATGCTGATGAATTATTATTGATAATTGAATGAATATGAGAATATCTTTCGATATTAGATTACTCTAATTCTTTCTTAATCCTTCTCATCTATTTATTCTTGGATTCAATTGCATTAAACACGAAGGTGGAAGTGCAGTCTACCGACACCGAGAGATGCAGTGACAAGTTGTGTTAACAAGCAAGTCAGTGAGAGCTGCTTGGGATTGGAAGAGATTCTATCACTTGTTTTTAAGTGCACAGTGTTGCCTACATCAAGAGATTGGGTAATTGTGGGTACTTGAGTCTCGATTAAACAGAGAGCTGTGGTTGGTAAGATTTCATTGGAACCTCATTGCTGCGACAATACATTAATACATTACCTTGTCGATGCATCCAGCATTGCGAATTAGTGCAGTTAGCAATCCACTCCAATTCTTCACACTTGATCATCATTTTACTTTTCTGCATTTAAATTTTCAAACCTTCAACAACCATTTGATTTACTTTTAGTTGCACTGTCAATTAACCTTTATTACATTGACAATTTTGACTATTTTAGTTTGCAGATTTGATTTTATTGCGATGACATCTTTGCCCACATTATCTCTAATCTTAGTTCTAATTGCCTCGACATATAGGCATCACGAACACATTCCCTGTGGGATCGATATCTGATAGAATTATTCTGTCAACTATACTTGCTTCGAAGTGTCTCCGCTTGCACATTGCTTTGACGTCAAAGGCCGATCAGGGACCAACATAGAGCAAGAAGGCCATAACACCGAAGATGAGTATGAGGCAATGTTCCAGCCTTAATACTCAACTCCCAAAGGACCAGTGATTCGGAGTCGAGCAAGACAACAAGGTAGATTCTATACGAATATCCTTCCAAGGAATCCATTCGTTTTTTGAAAAGAAAATGAGATCCACATTATGTGTGGAATTTGTAATCTGCCTAGTGAGCGAATTGTGCATATGGTGGCTAAGTGTGAAAATTGGTGTGTATGTATGCGCTCGATATTAGAAAAGTATCCACCAAAGACTAAAAAGAAATCCAAAATCTTCAAGTTGAGAAGTGCAACAATAAATACGTCAAGGTAACCTAAGGTGGCAACTAGAATTATGATATTATGCATACAGAGGACACCATAGGAATATGGTGCTTAGTACTCTACGCCATGAGAAGTTCGTCTTTAATAAGTTTTTAAGTTGTAGCGTCATCTGTTGCTTTTGCAAATTCGATGTAATTATTAAACATTTTCTTTTATTAATATTTTGTTTTGGAATAGTAAATAAAAGAATAAGAAGTTTGTTTAGAATAGCTTTATGCCTACTGTAAAATTTTAGCTAGGTGTTTAAGTTTGTAACATCCAATATCCGGGTTTGGTAATTCGGGTCGAGAATAATGTGTACATGATGAGTATTATTTTTTTTATGTGCATTCAATGTTTAAGTGTATCTGTTATCTCATTGGGCCAAGTTGGAGAAAATAAGATTTTAGCCCAGTTAAGTTCAAAATAATATGGCCCAATTTAAAGGCGATAAAATTTTTACTTTTAATAGAAGTTAAATTTTATTCGTTCATTCGATTACTTGATGGACATATCGGATTAAAAGTTGATCAATATAAATTGATCCACTCTTAACCGATTAAGGTTACACACACAAAAATACACATAATGTTATAGCCATCATCACTTAGGGTTTGTGTAATTAAAAGAATAGTCAAGAGGGAGAAATTAATTTATCTGGTGTTTTTCTTCGCATTCTTCTTTATCAAGGCTAATGGCGAACTTGTTGGAAAAATCAAATTTGGAAACAGTTTTCTTACACAACAGAAAATAAAAATTTTTAAAATCGAATTGGTTTATGATATTTATAGCAATAAACCCTAAACCAAATTCTCACTTGTGTGTTTTGGATAGACGGATCCTTGTTCTTCTCGACTTTCAATCGAACAGCCTTTTTTGCTATTCTCATACCATGAACTACTTCGAGTTTGAGCTCATACGATTTGAGTCAAACATAAAACCAGAAATAATTTTCTTTATTTTAGTGTGAAAAGAAAAACTAATCTCTTCTCAAATAGAAACCAATAGAAATTGTTATTCCAGAAAAAAATTTTAATAGTTGAGAATAAATTCTCTTTACTTTCAGGCAGAGTAACAATATTTTAAAGTTGTGTAAATATCTCTATCGGTGTCATCTATTTATACTGAGAAGAAGTAAAACCCTTGTTGAATTGTAGAAGTTTAGTTCAAACTGAAAAACGATCTCCTAGTCTATCTAGGAGTACAAGGGGTGGCAACCCTTGTTCATAATACTAGGGTTTGTTGTCCCCTTTATTAACATAAAGGGCTTTTGGACTTTTCTGTATCCAATTCAACTACAAGTATTTTCTGGTCCTTTCTGGTCTTTTAGCCCAATACTTTATAATTCGATCTAACCCTATATTTTTTCTTTATTTTCCAAAATAAACATCACAATTTATTTCCAATTAAATAATCTTCTCAATCCAATTCTAATTCCGTTAAAATCATAACGACTTTACCCTAAAATAATCTAAGAGAAAATATATTTAATATTTCTACACTCAACAGTTCACTATGACCAAATGGTTTATTTTCATTTTCTAACTTTAATTAATTCGAAAAACTTAAATTCATTTCCAAGTCTTTTTTATTTTTCATTTTCATTTTCATTTTGGAGAAATTCATAGTCATTTCCAAATGTTTCTCATTTCTCCATTTTCATCGTTTCTATTCATTTTTGTTCATTTGATTCAACATGCAATTTATTTATGATTTCAACAAGCTAGCGGAGGGACCGATTGGGCATATGCAATTAAGGCTCAAATGATTTATAATTAATTTCCAACTTTTTTCCTATTAATTATAAACTCATTTAATTACAAAGTCATTCCACTATAGTATCGTGAATGAGCTCTCCCTAACGGTATACCATTACAAAAGCAACTGGATTAGTGCTGATCCAATGACCTTTTCATAGGTGTGTTTCCCTTAATCTCTTTGAGATAATATTCGTTCTCACAATATGATCCTATTTTATCTCATGTTAACTATTACATCTTCTTTCATGAAATGTCAATTACCATCAAATAGTAATCGAGTCATTCGTCACAAAGAAGAACGATCCGTGGCCACATTTATTTTTCATCAATCATGTAATGCCAATGAGAGGATATCATTTACCCATGTCTTGGGCTATGAATTTCACTATTGTGAATGAAGTTACATAATACAAAAGTCATATACCCAACACAATAGTTTTTAGTTCTTTATTTATTTGAACTCAGACTTTTACTTACATCAAAGTATATGAGTCACGCATACATAGTCCGTCATCCACTCAAGATTTAGGTATGCCACACTATGAACGTAATAAGTGAATAAATCCATAATCAGATCCAGGATCTATTCTGCTTGAGTCCAGTCCAATGTACTGTCAGTCCATTTAGTCACATCTATGTCTCTATCTTCTGTAAGTCATATGTTCTAATGTCCAAGACAAAATATCTTCCCAATTGGACTTGATAGACGACATATTAGTCTTTCAATCGGATTGTTCATTTCCAATTAGACTAAGGACATGTTTATGTTCATCTTCTAATACAAGTTGTCTTTCCATATTATGATCCAACCACATAATACTACTTAATATTAGTTTAAACATTAGACAACCAGTGAGCTAATACATTTTCTATTTTGTTTTATGTGCAAAAACCATATGAAGATAATTATAAAAAGTATATTAATGTAATCTATAAATTTGTTTTATTAACCAATTTGTTCGATAAAATTACAATTTTACGAACGAATATACTAGATTCGTAATTTATATATATACATTCTTTCTGGTAATAGAACATCAATATTTTCATATTGATTTCACCAAGCTCAACCCTTTTCTTCGTGTACATATAGAGAATGGCTTCACTTATACTGATGTAAAACTAATATTTTTTACATTTTTTATAACTTATTCTCCAGTTAATACTTTAACAATTTAACAATTAAATTTCATGTTTCATTCATGTAGATTATGCATGTCATGTTTGGAGTAAAGAAAATCTTTCTAGCTATTTGTTTTATGAAACAAACTTTCAACCTTTGAATATATTAATATATTTAATATTTTAAATCAATATGATAAAAATATCAAACAATAAAATTCAATGGTTAAATTGCCAAAATATCAATGGTAAAAAAATTTATGAATAATTTTACACAATTGTAATCCACTTACACTAAATAAAACTCATTAGTTTACATAATTTTCTAACCATTAGATCAAATTAAATATGTGCCTAAGATTAAAACAGACTCTTTTATCTTTCCCACTTTCAATCAATAATAGATTTATTGGTAAAATAAGTCCTCAAACTTTTTCAAAAAAAACCAATCAATTAAGCCTCTGTAAACTTTTTACACCCAATTAAGTCTCTAAACTAATAAAACTGACAAAATAGGCTCTTCAATTGATGTTGACTGTTAGTATTTAAAGGCAATGCTAATGTGGCCATTAATAGGTGCCACATCATTGTCGATTACTTATGTGATAGCTACATGTAATTGTTGATTGTTGACGTGGAAATGTCAAGTCAGCAAAAAATAAAAAAATTATTTTTTAAATAAGTATAGAATGAATCCGGACAAATAGTGGTCCAAGTTCATTTGAATCTGGAGACTCATTTATCTATATTTATTCTAGAATTATAAATACATAAAAATTTTATTAAATTATGGAAAACTCATTAAATTTTATTAAAATTTATAAAAATCATTAGAAATTAATTAAAACTATAAAATTTATAAAAGCAAGTAATTTATTAAAAACCATAAAAAATTAGAAAAATAATTTATAAATTTATTAGAAATTAATTAAAAACCATAAAATTTTATAAAAATTATTTTCCTCATTTTGATTTAAATTATTTTATTGATCTAACTTGCACAAAATGAAACATGAGAGCCAAAAATATAAAAGTACAATTGTTAATATTGATTTTAGGATATAAATTGTTGGTGTACATTTTTCTTATTTCAAATATAATAATAAATTTTTAATTTTCTAATATTTTATAAATTTAAAAAAATTATAATTTCAATCATTGGTATAATTCATTATGTTTCTTATAATTTCAGAATCTATATGAATAGATTGATGTCTAGATTGAAACAAACTTGGACAATCATTTGTTTAAATTCATTATGCATTTATTTTTATTTTTATTTTTTTCTAATGTGGTGACATTTTTAAATGGTCAAGTTAATGTTTCAATTAAATACAAATGGTCAATATCAGTCAAAGAACCTATTAAGTCACTTTTACTAATTTAGGAACTCAATTAGATGTAAAATGTTTATAAGAGTTTAATTGATTTTTTCGAAAATTTTAATGGGTTATAATACCATTAAGGTTTAATAAAAAAAACTCTATAAAACTTTCCTTTTTTAGCACATTCCTTCAATAAAAAAAAAGTTATCTTCCTGCATCCTCGTCAGTCATGGAATTGCAACTCTCGTCTGTTTTCCTCTAAATATTCAGGCAATGAATTTATGGTTAAATTTAAAAAAAAAATTAATAAATTACAAGAATAAAGTAAAATTCGAACAATAAATATAATTAACATGATTTAAACCCAAATCACATAAACACTCGCCATCATATTAATAATAAAACTAATAAACTTGTTTTGGCACATTAAAAATTATCTTCGTCAATGCATTGTAACTCTTATTTTAAGTAAACATTTTCATCTTTACTTGGTCGTTTTATTTTTAAGAGGAACAATAAAATTGTTTTCCTTTAGAAATTTTCAAGCAATATTTGATTATGTTTTAATGTTTATACTGTGATTAAAAATAAAAATATCAAAAAAATATCAAATTGTTAGATTTAATAAACTAAATAAAAACAAAAATATCAAATTCCTTGATTTTTTTTTGGTGTAAAAAAAACCAGCTAAGCTAAATAATTACAATCAAAATTTCTACTACTCTATCATTCCAAAATCCCTCCCAAGGGACGCTCAAAATCTGAATTACATCTTCTAGACGATCTCACATGTTAAACTCACTGATATCTTAATAATTTTCATAAAATTTCATATTAATCTTTGAAAGATAAAAAAAATTATATTCTTTCAAATACGTCAAGCTAACAATGCAAATAGAGTAGGTCAAAGAACCCAACCCTCGCCAACCATCCAGATGACCAACTAACCATTGATTAATTTTATTTACTTTTGAACATAAAACATGCAGTTCGATGCTTGATGAGAGCATGGAGGAAGATAACATTTTTTTGTCGGTCGGAGATAACTTTTAACGTGTTTAAGAAGGAGAGTTTTTATTATGAGATAAATCTTAAAATTATACATAAATTTTGATTTAATATGTAAGTTGATACATGAAGTTTAATTTCGTACAATTATACACATGAAATTTCGATTGTGATTCAAATGTATACATGAAACATTAATTTTGATTAATTGTATACATTAAAAGAAATAAATATATTAACTTATTTTTATATTGGATAAATATAATTTCTTCTCTATGCGATATATAAGGATAAAATAATGTTATATTAATAATTGCGTTAAAAACTTATGAGGATTGGATTAAATCAAAATTTCATGTAAAAAAATACACAAAATCCAAGTTCATGTATAAAATTCTACATTAAACCAAAATTCATGTATAATTTTGAGATTTCTCTCTTTTATTATTGTTGATGGTTTTCTGCCCCCTCCCTCTCATGGGATTATTCCTCATATTTATAAGGCATGGTTTTTTGATGGGACGTGCTAGGAGATAACTAGGTGTCATGCATGAGGACACGTTATCCTCCTTAGACCTGACACGTGTCCCCTGAGGAGTTCTTCGAACAGGATTCCTTGCGAGTGAATGAATAAGGAGGTGGCGAGCTAGTGGAGTGGTGAGTAAGCAGGATGCTGAGCTAGGGAGGTGGCGAGCTAGCGAAGGTTCCTTGGTTGGGTCGGATTTCGAATCACTTGAGCAGATTGGATTTTGAATTTGTAAAATAATATATAACAATTTATTCCTCACTTTGTTGTAGAAGAGTTATAAAGTGACTCTTCTGGGACAATTTTACACGCCTTACTCATGTAATTGAGGGCTTGTCACATAAGTTTTAATTGAAACGTACTAAGTAAACTTTGTTGCGTGACAATGACATGTAAGCTTCGATTCTTTAAGTGGTGTCACTGATGCTGATGTGGTTTTTTATCATAACGTTAAAACTGCCACTTAATTTAGCATGTAACATTGGAGATAATAGCGGTGTGTACGTTAGCAACATAGAAAAAATACAGCGAACTTTTTGGGGAAATTACTTGCAGTATAGTGGAAATATGGAGAACTGTATATTGAAAAATTAGGCAAGTTGTTTAGCAAAAATTTGACCAGTTGAACCGCGAAAATAAAGCAAGTTGTACTTCGAAAATACGACGAACTGTATAGTAAAAATACGTCGAGCTGTAAAGCGGAAATTCAACGAGTTGTGCTTTAAAAATAGTGCAATTGGTACTGCAAAATACTTCAAATTGTATTGTAAAAATAATGCAAACAGTGTTGCAAAAATACTACAGACTGCACTGTAAAAATATTGCGAACTGTGCTGAAAAACTACGTAAAATTTTTTAAGGTTTTGCAACTTTAAAATTGAAATCAACCGCATGAGAAAGTCGCGATCTTAAATCGCCAACTGCAAGATTCTGGAAATCTTGTAAGTATAAGGCTAGGATTTTAAATCGGTAAATCGTAAGACTCAAAAAATCATGTAAGTATAAGGTTGTGATCTTAAATTGGCGAGCCACAAGATTTGGAAAATCTTGTAAGTATAAGGTTACGATTTTAAATCAGCAAGCCACAAGATACGAAAAATCTTGTAAATATAAGGCGACGATCTTAAATCAACGAGCTGCAAGATTTGAAAAATCTTGTAAGTAAAAGGTTGTAACCTTAAATCGGCGAGCTACAAGATTCGAAAAATCTTGTAAGTATAAGGCTACGATCTTAAATAGGCGAGCCACAAGATTTAGAAAATCTTGTAAAATATAAAGCTGTGATCTTAAATCGACAAACCACAAGATTCGAAAAATCTTATAAGTATAAGGTTGTGATCTTAAATCAATGAACCGCAAGATTTGAAAAATCTTATAAGTATAAGGCTGCGATCTTAAATCAGTGAACCGCAAGAGTTGAAAAATCTTGTAAGTATAAGGTTGTGATCTTAAATTGGTGAGCCAAAAGATTAAGAAAATCTTGTAAATATAAGGTTGCGATCTTAAATCAGCGAGCCACAATATTTAGAAAATCTTGTAAGTATAAGGTTGCGATCTTAAATCGGCAAACAGTAAGTTTCAAAAAATCTTGTATGTATAAAGTTGCAATCTTAAACCGATAAACCATAAGATTTGGGAAGTCTTGTAAATATAAGATTGCAATCTTAAATCGACGAGTCATAATATTTGGAAAATCTTGTAAGTTGCGAATTGAGGAAAGAAGAAAATCATGGAGCGAATTGAGGGAAGGAGAAAAATTTTGTCAATTTCATTCCTAATTGTTCGACTAACATATCTTCAAAAAAAAAAAGAGAGAGAAACCCCAAAACGATTTCACTAACTCTCCTTGCTACTTACTAACACTCCTTGCTAACTCATCATTTCTAAATTCACCACTTCGCATTCTATCCTATAACATAAGAGGTTACTATCTACTAAAAACGTGGAATTATAATAATCAATAAAAACATGCATGATATATTAAATTAAGTTATGAAGACGTACCTTCTTGTGGACTCGTACTGGGGTCTTTGAAAGCTTGGAGGAGAACCACCTTACGAATAGTTCTTGTGTTGTCCCCCGCCTTTTATCAACAAACTCTATGGAGCGTACCCTAGTTGCCTACGAGTATTTGGTCACTCCTTAGCTTGTCGATCTTCCCGATGAAAAGAATGAGTTGACCTTTTAATTTCCTCTACTTCTACGAACTTGTGAGCTATTTCATAAAGGTCTACCAGGTTTTGCAGTTGCTACTTGTGAACGAATATTGAACATGCTTACTCAACTCCCCCATGATGAAAGAATCAATTACCCATTGATCTTCCAAGTTTTTTGTATTCAAGTTCGCCACATGAAAACGCTTTATATATTCCTACAAAGTCTCTCCTTCTTTCTGCTTGACCAACATTAAGCCCACTAGAGTACTCATGATTGTTCTGTGGGTGCGAAATCTTCCCAGAAACAACTGAAATAGTTGTGTGAAGCTTCTAACAGAGCCTTGTGGCAAAGAAAAATATCAATCCTTAGTGCTTTCTTTCATAATCATGGAGTAAGCCTTGCACTTTGCAGCATCCAAAGCTCCCAAAACATCCATGTAGTCATTATACTACATTAGATGTGGTTGTGGGTCCCTTCTTCCCTCGAAAACTTCTTTTGGAACTTTAAAAATCCTAAGGTAAACCCACCACTGCAATTTCTAGGGCAAAAGGATTGTTAGAACAAAAGATCCAATCCATGTCCTCGACGTCAAAATGTAACACCTGGATGTCTCGGCGTAAGGCATCCACTACATGTTGCCATGGCCTTCCATGTACTCCATAGCCCTCCTCCTCCAAGGGCATGTTGTTATCATGATGACTAGAATGGTCTGACTACATCTTTCACATGATCTCCTCATTCCATCTAAGTTACTCTTGATGAAAAAGTTGTTCTTGTACGTATCTACCATTCTACTGTACCATCCCCTCCTTCAAAACGCATACCTACTCTTATAGGCTTACAAGTTGTTGTTGTGGAGTCTCCTTGTTAGATGGGTTAGAAATCTCTCAATCTGACTAAAAATTGAGGTTGAAATTACAGCGCGTTTCCTGTTGATCTGAGTTACCCAAGTTTTCGGGTCGATTCGCAAAACAATCGGTAAAGAGGTCAAGTTCATCGGGACAATTACTAGCCTCTCCTCTCACATTCTAGTTTGAAAAATGTGTGTTAGGGGATCTCTCGTTTGCATGAGCCAAATCGATTTGTTTTCAATCTGAAAGTCGGAAGTGTGTCCACACTCACCACACCAATTGTTGATGGTTCTTCCCCCCTCTCATGGGATCACTCCTCGTATTTATAAGGCATGGTTATTTGATGGGATGTACTAAGGGATAATTATGTGCCATGCATGAGGACATGTTATGCACTCTATGTTAGATCTGATGCCCTAATTGTAGTATTTTCGTTAATATACACTCGTAATTTTTTCAAATAGATTGATTAATAAAACAAATTCATTAATTACATTAATATACTTTGTATAATTGCCCTCACTTGACTTTTGCACGCAAAGAAAAATGGAAGAAAATGTTGCTCATTGGTTGTCTAAATGTTTAACTAATATTAAGCGATATTATGTGGTCGGATCGTAGTACGAAAAGACATCTTGTACTAGACAGACGAACCTAAACATATCATTAGTCTAATCAGAAATGAGCAAACCGATTGAAAGACTAATATGTCGTTTATCAAGTCTAATCGGGGAGGTATCTTGTCTTGGGCATTGGAGCGGATGACTCCAAAAGATAGAGATAGAGATGTGATTGATTGGCATAACAGTACATAAGACATGACCCAAGCAGAATAGATCTTGAATCCATTTATGGGTTTATTCACTTTTGACGTTCATAATGTGGCATACCTAAATCCTAAGTGGATGACGGATTTTGTATGCATGACTCGTACACTTTAATGAAAGTAAAAGCCTGAGTTCAAATAGATAAGGAACTAAAAGTTGGTGCATTAGGTGTATGACTTTTATAGTATGTAGAGTAATTCACAACAGTGGAATTCATAGTACAAAACATGGGTAAATGATATCCTCTCTCTAGCATTACATGGTTGATGAAAGGTAAGCGTGCCCACGGGGCGTCCGTCTTTGTGATGGATGACTTGATCACTATTTGATAGTGATTAACTTTTTGTGAAGGAAGATGTAATGGTTGCCATGAGATAAAATAGGATCATATTGGGAGAGCGGATAATAACCTAAAGAGATCAAAGATGTCCTATGAAGGTAACACACTTATGACAATGTCATTGGACGAGCACTGAGTAGTTGCTTTCACAATAGTATGTCATTGGGGATTTTAGTCGCGATACTATAGTGGAATGACTTCGTGACTATATGAGTTTATAATTAATAGACAAAAATTCGAAATTTAATTATAAATCATTTGAGCATCAACTATAAATGTCCAATTGATCCCTCCGCTAGCTCATTGAAACCAAAAATGAATAGCGTGTTTGAATAGAAATGAACAAAATGAATAGAAAAAGAGATGTGGGAAACATTCAGGAAGGATTATGGTTTTCTCCAAAATGGAGAAATGAAACCATTTGTAAATGGATGTAGGTTTCAAAAAATGAAAATGGAATTTTGCAATCCTATATAGGATTACTTTAAAAATGATGGAAGAATGAGTTTATGTTTTTAGCCTATTTTTAAGCCTGGAAATGAAAATAAATCATTCATTCATAGTGAACATCTTGAGTTGTGACAAATTGAATGAATTTCTCGAAATTTTAAATTAGATAAAATCATTAAAATTTTATTAGAGGTAAAATTGTAAAAATTTTATTGGGGTAAAATTGAGATGAGAAAATTGTTTAAAATGTAAATATTAAAGTTTATTTTGGAAAATAGAAAAACTTAATCAAGTTGGATCATATTACAAAGTACTAGGTCAAAATGGTCCAGGAAGTACTAGTAATTAGATCCGATGTGAGAGAGGCCCAAAACTCCTCATATAACATGAAGGAGTGGCAACCCTAGTACAAATACAAGGGTGAGTCATTCACCCCACTCCTACTCTAAGTAGGATGTTGTTTTTTCTATTTAAAATAAGTCTATTGTTCTACGTTCTCTTCCTATAAATAGATGGCACCGGTAGAGATATTTACACAACTTTTGAGAGGTTGTTATTTTGCCGAAAATAGAGAGAATTTATTCTCAACTTTTAAATATATTTTTCAAAATAACAATTTTATTGGTTTCTATTAAAGAAGAAATAATTTTCGTTTTCACCCTAAAAAGTAAAACTTTTCGAGTTTTGTGTTTTGATTCAATTGGTTTGAGCCCACACTGGAAGCTATTTGCGATACAAGAATAGCAGAGAAAACGTTTGGTTGAAAGTAAAAAAAATTAAGGATCCACTTATCTAAAAACACAGGAACATATTCGATTAAGGTTTATTGTTATAAATATCACAAATCAAGTCGATTTTCAAAATTTTAATTTTTCGCTGTGCAAGAAAACCATTTTCAAAAATGGATTTTCCAACACCCTAGACCTAAAACGTATCCCCTAAGGGGTTCCTCAAAAAGGTATCCTTGAGGGTGCACAAATAAGGAGGTGGCGAGCTAGGGGAGTGGCAAGCTAGTAAAGGTTCCTTTATGGGATCGGATTCCAAATCACCCAAGAAAACTGGATTTTTGGTTTGTGAAGTGTTATATAACAATTATTAATTGAAATTGGGAAAGATAAAAAAAAAGCTTTTTAATCTTAGAAATAGATTTAGCTTGATCTAATGGTCAATAAGTTGTGTAAAACTAATAAGTTTTACTTAATGTAAGGATCCACATAATGTAAGTGGATCATTTCCCAAAGACAAAAACTATTATTATTGTTGTTGTTGTTGTTGTTGTTGTTGTTGTTAGGGTAAATTACACCAACAATCATTCAAATTTGATCTCAATGACAAAATAGTCACTCAACTTTCAAATCAGTCACGTTATGGAAAAGTGACAAATCAGTCACCCATTAACATTTGTCATTACAAGCCTAACAAGAAAAGTGATGTGGCCAGTTAACTTGCCATTTTTGACAAGAAGTCAAAGGGTCTAATGTTTGGACAAGTTTTGGGAAAAGAAAAGAGAAGTTGGATTGTTTAAGAGTAAAAAAAAAGACAAATCGATTGGATTAAGGAGAAGAAAATCAATTTGGATTAATATTTTAGGGTTTAGGGTTGGATGATTTAATAATTGAAACTTTTAGGCTAAGGGTAAGATTGAATGATAGAAGATTGAAGGATTGATATTTGGGTTTTGGGTTTAGGGAGAAAAGAAGACAATAAAAGATATCAGTGGTTAGGGTTTAAGGCCACAATGGTTAATAGAAGAGAAGTAGACGATGTTGTTGTATCCATTATAACAGGTAAGTTTCTATATTTGGTTTATGATTTTTTGGATTTAGGGGTATTTTGGTTTAGGGTTTTTTTAATTTCTTTATTGAAAAATGTTGCAAGTGCATGGGGTTTATGCATTGTGTATGTTTATTGTTTGTATTTAAGTGTTAGCCAAATTCTGATTTCTTTGGTTATTAAAGTGTATGGTAGGTTTGGATTTTTCTAAAGTTATTTTTGGTCATGTGCATATTAATAGCCTTAGGAAATAGACAAATCAATTCCTACTTTTATGACTAAAAGTATCAAGCTTCTTTGGATTCAAATATGAATCAAATATGACAAATTAGTTCCTAGTTGTCAAGAACATTTTTTAAATGTAGATTCAAATATGATTATTGTTTGTATCAAAGTATATGGCAGGTTTAGATTTCTTTGGTTATTGTCTACCATGTACATGGTATTGTTTTAGATTTATTTGTATTAAATTATTTGGTTATTATACATGACAACTTGATTTCTTTGTATTTTATCATCTTTCATGTGTATGACAGAAATGGATATGTTTGTATTAAATTATTTGGTTTTTGTACATGACAGAAATGGATTTATTTGTATTAAAGTGTGTAGCATGTGCATGAAAGAAATGGATTTGTTTGTATTAAATTTTTTTTTGTATCGGTTATTGTCTACCACTGCCTTTATTGATGTTAAATTTGTTTGGAAGGTTTACTTAATGATGAATTTAAAGAGAGTGAAGAAGAACTGTCTTATTTTGATGTGTCTGATAGTAATGTGTCTAATATCAAAGTTTAGGCTAATAGTTATTGAATTTTTTTATAAATTTACCTACAATTCAAATGAGTTCAATTGTACTGAATTGTAAGAAAATTTGGCAATAGTTTGTCCTTCTTCTTGTTTACAGTTTGGCCTTTATTAATGAATGAAATATAATTTCTACCAATGTTTTATGCTTTTTCTTAAACATATTTTGCCTCTTCATATATATTTCCTACCACATCTAAACTTAGGTAGTAAATTTATGTTGGAGTTTCAATCGAGATAAACAACAAAGAATCGATTCAAACAATAATGAATTGATTAAAGAAGTAAAGAATTGATTTAAAACAACAAACAATCGATTGGAATAAGAAAAGAATCAATTTAAAACAACAAATAAACCTGACTTATAGTGGAGGCCCATTGGATGTCTATTGGAGCTGATTTTTTTGGCAGTAGCTAATAGTGTAAGTCAGTATTGATAAGGGACCAAATAAATATCAATAGTGAATTTATGTTGGAGTTTGAATCGAGTTAAAAAACAAATAATCGATTCAAACAATAATGAATAGATTAAAGAAGCAAAGAATCAATTTAAAACAATAAGATATCGATTGAAATAAGCAAAGAATCAATTTAAAACAACAAACAATCTATTCAAAAAAGCAAAGAATCAACTTAAAACAAAAAAGCAAACCTAACTTATAGTGGAGGCCCATTTGATGTTACTGGAGTTGACTTCATAGGTAATAGCTAATAGTGTAAGCCAGTATTGATAGGGCAAAAATGTTGTGAAAGTATTGATAAGGGCCCAAATAAATATGAACAGCGATTTTATGTTAGAGTTTGAATTAAGTTAAACAAAAAAGAAACGATTAAAGAAGAAAAAAAATGATTTAAAACAACAAACAATCGATTGAAATAAGCAAAGAATCCATTTAAAACAATAAACAAAACAACTTATAGTGGAGGTCCATCTGATTTCTATTAGAGCTGATTTTTTTGGCAATAGGTAATGGTGTAAGTTAGTGTTGATGAGGGACAAATTTTGTGCAAGTATTGATAAGTGATCAAATGAATATCAATAGTGAATTTATGTTGGAATCTGAATCGAGTTAAACAACAAAGAATCGATTCAAATAATAATGAATCGATTAAAGAAGCAAAGAATTTATTTAAAACAACAAGCAATCGATTGAAACTAGCAAAGAATTGATTTAAAACAACAAACAATTGATTCAAAGAAGTACATAATCGATTTAAAACAACGAACAAACCTAACTTATAGTGGAGGCCCATTTGTTGTCTATTAGAGCTGATATTTTTAGGCAGTAGCTAATAGTTTAAGTTAGTATTGACCAGGGACAAATGTTGTGCAAGTATTGATAAGGGACCAAATGAATATCAGTAGTGATTTTATGTTGGAGTTTGAATAGAGTTAAACAACAAAGAATCAATTCAAACAATAATGAATAGATTAAAAAAGCAAAGAATCAATTTAAAACAACAAGAAATCGATTGAAATTAGCAACGATTCAATTTAAAATAACAAATAATCGATTCAAAGAAGCAAAGATTTGATTTAAAATAACAAACAATCAATTCAAAGAAGCAAAGAATCAATTTAAAACAACAAACAAACCTAGCTCATAGTGGTGGCCTATTTGTTGTCTATTGGAGCTAATTTTTTAGGGACAAATGTTGTGCAAGTATTTATAAGAGACCAAATGAATATCAATAGTGAATTTTTGTTAGAGTTTGATTTGAGTTAAACAACAAACAATTTATTCAAAAAGCAAAGAATCGATTTAAAACATCAAACAAAAGAACTTCTTTTTGTCTCTTGTTGTAAACAATTGCTCTAGTTTATGCAACTCTTATCTAATCAATTTCATTAGAAAAAAACGTAAAGAATTTAATCTAAAACCCAAAACTACATAACATTACCACAATATTGTTTTTCATTTTAATAACCCCAATACCAGTAGTCACATAAGTTGGTTTTCCATTTCAAAAACAACAACAATACCAGGTATCACATAAGTTGGTCTTTCATTTAAACAACAAGAACAATATTACAAATAACAACACCAAACACCATGTTTTTCTCCCCTTCCTCCTTACATCATCCACTGTCCTAACTTTTTTCAGAAGATCCAACAACACAGTTCCTGAATGGAGTGTCAATGGCGGATCAAACCAGGTGGAAAAATGACATGGATTTCAAAACCCACTCTCATATTTCTGACACCCAAAAAACCTCCCACCTGGATTGTCATTGGACCAAGAAGTCTTTAAATTGGCAGGGTTTCCACAATAGCACACCGGAATCACGGTCGGCATCTCCATTTCTTCTCTTACTCTTCTTCTCTTCTTCTTCTTCTTCTTCTCCTCCTCCTCCTCCTCTTCTTCTTCTATTGCCTAGTTAGGGCTCTTAAATTGGGCTATTTAAATGATAGCTAACCCTCTAACTGGCCGATTAATGACAACAAAGAGCCGGTTAAATGCCATGTTAATTTTCTATTACATCTGTAACGGAATATGGTTGGTAGGATTGATTTATTATTTTTTGAAAGTTGAGTGACTGAATTGAAAGTTGAATGATTGTTTTGCCATTGAGATCAAAGTTGAGTATCTATTAGTGTAATTTACCATTATTATTATTATTATTACATCCATGCTTTTTCTATTTAGTTTATTCATTTATCTATTTTTAATTACAAAATAATAAAAATTCATTTATATATTGAAGTGCTATAAATTTAAAAATATTTGTCTTCTTTCATAAAAAAATTATATTTGAATTAAAAATAAATATTTTAAATTTTAAATTTATATTTAATTCAACTTTATATTAAACTTGAGATGAATACATTAAATTGTTTTATGTAAAACTAATTGGTTACCATTATTAAAAAGGTTGTAATGAAAAAGAATATAAAAAATATTAAAAAAATTAAAAATTAATATCTATAATATATAAAAACATGAATTTAGAAAACATTTGAATCGACGTGAATATTTTTTATTTTCCATTATATTAGTAAATTGGCATTTAAAAATAATTATAGTTAAAATTTTGACATAAAATAGATTTTTTATTAATTATACATTTAAAAATAATTAAATTTTACCAAAAATAATTAAAAGTTATTTTAATTTACAATTATTATTTATAAATTTTGATATAAACAAAGTTTTACTAATTTTAAAATAAAATTATTACTTGAATAAAATTTTATGCATAAAATATAAAAATGTTTGTAATAATTATAATTATAATTACGAGTTACAATTATTAGTTAAAAATAATTATAGTTAATTTTGACGTTATTATAAAAAATGAGTTTAACATTTTAAAAAAAGTTGTACTAATTTTATTTACATAAAGTAGAGTAACTATAGAACTTTAAGTATAGTAATTATCAATTAAAAAATATAGTTATATATGAGTTAAAATTTATCTTTAATTTTATAAATAACATTTGGTTTTTTGCAAGCAACTCATTAGATTATGGGGTTAAAAATGATATTCGATTTTTGTGACTATTACAACTTTTCTCATTTAAGTACTTTCTTTGAATGGCCGGCAAGTACTATTAAAATATCGAATCATATTTAAATAATAACCGCATTGAAGAGAGGTAAAATATTATTTTAATTGATGTTGAGTTTTTTTTGAATATATTGGTGACTCACACATATCTTGCACACATAGGTGCTCGAATCCAATTCTCCTAGAATGAATATCATTCTCTTTTTCACTGAAACCACTCGTTGGGTTCAAATGACGATGAATTAATATAATGTTACAATTTTTTTTTTAATTTGTTTGTAGTATATGAAGAAAACAAATTTAAATACATTTTTTATTTATTCACTATTTGTTTAGCATACGTTAAAAATATTTTGTGGATTTCTTTTAAAAATAAATTCAAATTTCAATAATTATTTTTTAATCATTATTATTAGATGTGATCATTAATTTAGTGTAAATATAATTTGTATTTACTTTCTTATAGAGATTCAAATTTTTATATTATTTTAATAGTTTTCTATATTAATTAATTTTTTTCATTAATTTTAAAACGTTATTTTTTTTCTCAATTATTTTTTTTTCAAAAACAATTGACCTTTAATATAAATTAAAATGATCTCATTTAATTAACACAAATATATATATTTTAAAAAATACATAATATATTATTTGATGAATTAAAAATTGCATAAAATCACGTGCAATGCACATCACATTAGAAGCGGGTTGATTCCACTACTGGTTTCACAAGCTCAATTGCAACAAAAAAATTGAAGCCTCTACGTAGTCTACCGAAGGAGAACTATCAAACAAACTCTAAAACTACTTCAGATAGAAACAAACTTTTCCATTAGTCAAAGTTTTAATTCGAGTAACCTTCAATTTGGGATTTGCCTTCCTTTTTATTCAAAACTATTTTCAATGGCAACCAATCACCAAGAGGAAAAATAGGACATCTCTCCTAAAATGAGTTTTTTTCTCACTTATTTAAAGAGATATTAATTTAATTTCAATCCTAACCCTCCTTTTCTTAACTAAATTTTATTAAATATATTTGTCAAAAAATTATTAAAATATAATATTTAATAAATTCAAAAAACTAGATTTATAAATTAAAATATGTGAAACATGTTTTCACATTATTTTTATTTAATCCTCTATATATATGTGCATCATCGACAAACTAAATTAATCATTAGAACATTTCTATAATCAATTTAATTTTTATGACATGTTAAATATAATCTCAACTTTCATTATATTCTAGTCGTCCCAACCAAAGGGTGTGACCCTATAAAATCTTGTAACGCTGATAGTAATACTAAAATGATTCTAATGTTATAAAAAGTTAGTGGCGTCTAGCAATGCATCCCTGCTTCCCAAGTCGTAGGAAGTCGTGGTTCGACATGGTCTTTTGTGATAACATTATTATGTGGTACATCCCTTTTTCCTTTACATCAAGATTAAACACAAGTCATGGAATCTATAGTCCAATCTCTTATTTCTTGATTCTTGAGTAAACTAAGAATAACAAATAAGTGTGGTATCTCATATCAACTAATTTGGTCATGACCATGCATTTGTAGTTTCACTCCATCAAGAAGCTTGATATATTTCTCCCATTATGTAGGAAAGACAAATTCTATCTTGATCACTCACATCCTACTACATAGATTGTGGCATACCCAACATCAGTCTTTATAGTACAATCATTTACGGAAGACGCTTGACTTTTCCAAAGCATATGAATCACGACGTTAGGAACAATGATGATTTAAAGTCTAAGGATCATACAATTATCACTATGAGAAGTGTTGTGACTATTACATAATAATCCAAGAAACATTCTCATGGCGGGTCAGTCCAGTATATTGCTCTTTAACATACTTATGTATTGATTTGATATTACATATCTATAACAACACTTGTCATCAATCAAGCACATATTAGTCTCAATATATTACTGTTGTTCAAGTCCTACAACAACTACAAGAAAAAAACCCATTTATACGAGGAGTAGTAAGGCATTTGGTTCTGATCGTTGATAGAGACATGCGATGAGAGGTTCCAACCATCAAGGTTCAGTTGATAGGCATGATTTCAAAAGGGTTGTCATGAGAGGTTCTGGCCCTCAATGTTTAGTTACTAGGTCTGGTTTCAAATTGGTTGTCTCTATCTATATGGAGAATGCACCTGATATACTTAACTAACAATGTCTACAGATTCTTTGTCAAAGGGAAGGGAATGTGGTTGATACCTTTGCTCCCATGAAGAGGAATAGAAAAGGGTTAAAGTTTGGTTTTTTGATGATTACTAAGATGAAGGAATCGATGAAGCTCACTAAGATATTACAAGATATGTGGGTTTAGGGGAGGATATTAAATGCAAACTTAACGAGATTCGGTAGCAAATAAAATTTCTAGAGGAAAAAGGCAAGTATATACAAAGGTCAAGAATCTAGGGCTTTCGAGAATTGCAAATCTAATGAAACAGTAGGTTCTTCTCTTGCAAGAGTCGTTAACAATATGGATACTGGTTTAGAAAAGAGGACCATAGAAACTAAAAGAGTAGTTTTTGTGTTAAATAAGGAGGCTCTATCTCAACTGGAGGGTTGTTTGATTGGGACTGCAAAAAGATTAGTTTATATGTCCAACCTAAAAGGATGCTTGGCTAAGAAGGGAATTCAAGGGGTTGAATTATTGAGATTATCAGGAATTCTTCTGATAAAATTTTCTAGTAAGTTAGAGAATCATTGCAAGGATACGGATGGGGGAAACTTAAAGATATTGTTGCAGACGTAAATTAACTAAAAATCTAACTAAGGCAAGTGCACCTATCAATTAATAGTATAGCTACGGTGAGCAAAGATATCGTTCCCACGAGGACTAAAAGTACTAGTAATTATTGTCTTTCTATTATTTAATCGACAAATTGGAGAGATTGATTAAAACTAAAATTAACTAAATTAATTAACTAAATAACACGATAAAGAATGAATAAGGAAAACAAACGATTAACAACCAAGAAGTGAAACAATATAATCCACTTAAATTTCATCTATCATTATCAACTTGAATTAAACAATTTCTTCACTTAGTATCTTGATCCGTAAAAATCCCTAAATTATGCTAATATCTCTTTTGAGAGTAAAAGCAACACTCTAGGTTGATTAATTGAAATTATTTTCTGATTAAAGTCTCTATTATCACATTAACTCGATCTTTGGATCTCACTATTATATTTGACTCTAATCCGGTAGATTTATGTTGTCCTATTTCTAGGATTGCTTGCAACTTCACTCAATTATGTTAGATCTACTCTTAAACAAGGACTTTTCCTCTGATTTAAACACATCAAACATGGATTAATAGTCCTAAAATATTAAACCAAGAATTAAACACACATAATTGAGAATAAGATCTAAGTATTTATTGCGTAAAACAAAAATCAAAAGACAAAATTCATCATAAGGTTCATATCCCCTAGGTATTTAGAAAGTTAGTTTATAATCGCAAATAAAAACATCCCAAAAAACAATATAACCACAAGAAACAAAGTAACTCATAATAAACTTCAAAGAAATCAAAAGGAGATCTTCAATCTTGATGGAAATCTGCTTCAGAGTCGGCTTCAATGGTGTTTTTCGAGTTGTTTTCTTGATTATTCAATGACGACTCACTCTCCTCTTCTTATATATGGTATATATAGGTCTTAGAATGCCCGAAAAACCTAAAAATTGTGTTTTTTGCATTTTTGGAGTGCAGTTTACAATTTTCCCACGATCTGACACATGACAACTAACCAAATAAAATCTCGAAAAAAAGGAAGTCAATAAAAAATATATTTTTACAACATGTCTATGGGTCATGGGTTAATATTACAGATTAGAAAAATGTGTTAGGATCAAAGGGGTTTACTAAGGGTTAATACAACATTTAAGCTTTTTACAAGTTAAATGGGTTAATCCTAAGTGCCTCTATCATCTTAGTATATCAAATCAATAATGTGGTCTCGACATGCACAATCGAAGCAAGTTCTAGAGTAACAAATCAAGTTGATATACACATAACCAAAAATAAAATGAGCACGAAATAAAATATATTCTCCATGGGCTCAAAAGCTCACAAATAATAGTTTTGAAGTCAAACTTGCAATTTCAAAATTTCAAGATAATTAATCAGTTTAGGGAGACAACCTAAAATATTTATTACTGAAAAGCAACTTATCATGCTTAACTCTTTCATGTCTTGAATTCTAAATCAATCAATCCATAAATATCCAAAAATAAATCCAACACAACATCAATAAAAATTCCAAATAAAAACATTCACTATAATGGAGGGTATGAGAAAATTACTTAAACCCAATAAAAAATTCAAGGATTTTATCACAAATATAGAAATAACCTTCCCACACTTAAGATGCACATTGTCCTCAATGGAAAAACATATATAAACACATAAGAATCATATTACCATAGAGAGGAAGAGAACTGAAACTCCCCTGAATTTGGATGATTTCGTTTAAATTGGGAAAAACTAGAAATGTAATCGAGTCTAAATAAAGTGCATTTTTCTAAGTAAACCAATAAGAAAATAGGCAAGCATAATTAAGAGAGGGAAATAACAATTAGAAAACAAAACAACCATAAAATAGGAATAAAACGGTGCATAATAAAATAAAAACATATATATAAATAAAAAACAAAAACAAAAATAAAAATAAATAAATATAAAACTAAATGAAATCACTTTGGTTGGATAGGAAGAAAACAAAAGAAAAAAAATACATAATCATTTAGTAGGCCAAGCCATGTGCGCCACACGGCCGTGTGGAGGGGGTCAGCCCGTGTGTTTCAAAATTTTGTAAAAATTAAGCTCAGTTTCCACACGGACTAGGACACGCCCGTATGTCTAGCTTGTGTGTCCTACACGGTCGTGTTGCCAGGTCATGTGGTACATCGTAACTCGTATGATGCTTCAAAAAAGAGGAAAAATTATGCCCAGTAGCCACACGACTTTGGGCACGTTGTGTGTACACACGACAGTGTACTAGACTGTATGAAATCACCCTTTGCTTCTCCTATGCCCGTGTGCGAGGTCGTGTTGGGCACACAATCTCACATACGCCCGTGTGTCAGGCCATGTGCTCTAGCCCGTGTAACTCACTTTGTTGAAATAAAATTGAAAACATTCACTCTAGTATGTACATAGCCTGACACACCCCCGTGTGCCCAGGCCGTGTGGATCACTTTAGACCATGTGGACAACTTTTTTTTCAATTTTTTTTGAATTTTTTCAATTTTTAAATAACATGAAAGTAAAATAAATAAATAAAAATAAAAACACTAAGGTTGCCTCTCGAGAAACACTTATTTAGAGTCTGAGCTTGACTTCCATTTTTAAGCTCACGGTTAAGGCGAATCTTGGAGCCGAAGCTCCTCTCTCGATAAAGTTTGAGACGATGATTGTTTACCTTGAATGTGTTGTATAATCAGGATGTGTTACCTCAATTGTATTGTATGGAAAAATGATTTTTACCACACATGGGTCGGACCCTCTTGATTTAACTCTAAAGGAAAAATTATTGGATCCAATTGGTCTAATAACACTTTGTCCCCAACTTTAAATTGGTTCATTCTCTTTACATGCACATCATAGCGTTGCTTTGTTTCTTTCTTGTGTTTTCTCGGTTTCTCATTAGTCGTTATTTGTCATTCATCTAGTTCGTCGATCTTCACCATTCGCTCTTCATTTATCCCTCGAGTTTTATTTCTTTGAATAAAATATGGTTCACACATGTTTTTATGAGTGGTTTTCTATAAAGAACGTTGAGCCACATGGTTAGTAATATTAATAGAATAATTAGCTTCATCTCGCTCACTTGGTACTCTAACAAAATCATGTGCTTGAAGAGTAATCTTTTCATCACCTACACAAAGCACAATTTCACCATTACCCAAATCAATAAAAGTTCTAGTAGTGGCTAAAAAGGGTCGACCTAAGATCATGGGTACCTCAATATCCTCATCCGTGTCCAATACAACAAAATCAACAGAGAATATAAATTTATCTGCTTTCACAAGTACATCCTCAATAGTACCCATAAGATATCTAATTGATCTATCCGCTAAATAAATAGTCATCCTAGTGTATTTTGGTTCCCCAAGACAAAATAGTTTAAACATCTTATAAGGCATAATATTTATACTAGCTCCCAAATCAGTCAAAGCTTTTTCAACATTTAAACTACCAATGAGACAAGGAATAGTTAAACTCTTTGGATCTTTAAGCTTATTAGGTAGTTTGTTTTGAAGAACGGCCGAACAAACTGCATTGAGCTCTACAAAACAAATCATCTAACTTCCTTTTATTTGTTAATAGCTCCTTTAAAAATTTTACATACTTTGGCATCTATGAAAGGGCTTCAACTAAAGGTAAGTTAATATGTAATTTTTTAAGAGTTCAAAAAATTTACCATATTGTTCTTTTATGTGCTCTCTCTTCAATTCTGCTGGATATGGAATTCGAGGTTTGTATTCTCTAAGCACAAGCTTATGCTCTTTCTTGCTTTCCTCAACCTCATCATTTTTCATAACAGCTCCTATCTTCAACTTCTATTCAGGCTCTACTAACCCTTCCAAGCTTCGAAAAGTGATTGCGTGGATTTGCTCCTTTGGGTTAGTTTCAGTGTTACTAGGTAAGCTACCTTATGGTCTTTTCGAAACTAGTTTAGCAAGCTGTCCAATCTGATTTTCAAGCCCTTAAATCGATAGTTGCTGATTTTTTAGAATTGTCTCAATATTTTGAAATCGAGTTTCAAAAACTGAAATAAATTTGGCAAGCATCTCTTCAAGATTTGGTTTCTTTTGTTGCAAATAAGGTTACTGAAAACTCGGAGTTGATTGTGATCTTTGATTTCCTTGACTACCCAAAGAAAAATTTGAATGATTCCTCCATCCTGCATTATAATTATTGCTATAGGGGTTATTTAGAGGTCTAGAATTATTATCCAAAAAGTCGACTTGTTTATGCTCCATGTTAGACATGAAGGGTGAATATTCTGAATTCATCTTTACTCCATTCGCATCACATTGCATCACCAGATTTACCTGCTTAGACAAATTCAAACCATTAATTTTTTACCTAGAGCTTCAACCTGACTTACCAACATAGAAACTACATCAATATCAAAAACTTCGACTGCCTTCACAAGTTTTACTCTTGTAACTTGCCACTGATAATTATTCAGTGTCATCTCCTCAATGAACTCTTGGGCTTCCTCAGGTGTTCTGTTTTTCAATGTTTCGCCAACTGCTACATCAATCATCTATCTAGTTAAGGGGTTCAAACCATTATAAAAAGTTTAAACTTAAAGCCAAAGATCCATGACGAGGACACCTTCTCAATAAATCCTTAAGCCTCTCCCAAATTTCATAAAGTGTCTCAATATCAAACTGAACAAAAAAAGAGATGTTATTCCTCAACTTAGTTATTTTAGCCGGCAAAAAATATTTTAACAAAAATTTCTCAATCATTTGAGTCCAAGTAGTGATAGAACCTCGTGGTAAAGAATTTAACCACTATTTTACCTTGCTCCTCAATGAGAATGGGAATAACTGTAAGCATATGGCATTATCAATAACACCATTAATCTTGAAAGTGTCGTAAATCTCTAGAAAGTTGGCCAAATGAGTATTCGGATGTTCATCTTGCAAACCAACAAACTAAACATACTATTGTACCATCTAGATTGTGTTCGACTTTAGCTCAAAATTGTTTATAGCAATAGTTGGTCTGACGATACTCGATTCAGCCTCATTCAGAGTGGGCTTAGCATAATCAAACATAGTATGAGGAGCAGGATGAACAGAAGGTAACTGATTATTTTCATTATCACCCATCACCACAATATTATCCTTTTCCTCTTAATGGTCTACTATATTTTGTTGACTTTGCCTTGCTTCTCTAGCCTCTTTATGATTTTTACAAATAGTCTTTTCAATCTCATTGTCGTAAACTAATGGTTTCAATAGGTTTCTTCTAGTCACAAACCAAAAGAACCTGCCAGAAGCAAACAAACGAGAAATTAGAATGTAAAAATTAAATTAAAAACCAAAATATTAAAATAAAAATAAAAAATAACTAAATTAATAGAAATAAATTTTTCCTAACATTTTAGTCCCCAGTAGCAACGCTAAAAACTTGTTGCAAATCTCTAGAAAGTTAGTTAAATGAATACTAAATAGGCATGGGAGAAGTGAATGGTGATTGCACACGGCCTAGCCACATAGCCATCTGAGCCACACAGGCTGCCACACGACCGTGTGTCCAACCTGTGTGGTTCTTGAAACTTACTTTGATTTTTCAATTTTCGATCTTTTTTCACTCTTTTTGCTCCCAAATGCTCTCCTAAGTATAGAAACATGAATTTAAAGGATTAGAAGCATAAAATTCACCATTTTACATCGAATAATAATCCAAAAACGTATTAAGAATGAGATTAAAACATGTTACTTTTAACACTTATCAGATATATTCATCAAGATTGAACATTGGTGTAGTTCAGTTTATACGTGTAAAAGAGAAGTTTGGGTGGAGGACTACGATGTTTTGTTTCATGTATGGAATATTGAAACTTTTCAGAAGGTTGTGGAACTTTGAGGCTCACTAGTATTCTCATGTTCAAATAAGCCTTTGGAAAATTACTCTGACTTTAGTGTGATGAGAATATTGATTCTCACAGATCATTTTTGAGAATTGAGAAATCATTTGAACTTGACTGTGGTAAGGAGAGTTTTCCCTTTCGTGCTTCAAAAATTTCGAGCATGAATGTTGAGAGTGGTTGGTTGTTCGGAGGAATAGACTCTTAGAGATTCGTTGATATCCTCCATGAATTTAGAAGGTCAGTTAGAGGAAGCAAAGGTAGATGAGAGGGAAAGGACCAAATAGTTGGTGGTTCCGAGAAATCTTTCAATGAATTTGATTAGGATTCGAGAGATTGTAATGGTCTAATTTTCAATGGTATTGAAAAATGCGATTGTGAAACCCCATTTTCGTAAATTAAGTTCATAAATATTAAATATTAACATTTAAATGTATAATATATTGTTACAACAATGTTTGGTCAAGAAATTTTGTCAAATTATTAGTTAATTAACCAAAGTTTGTAATTGACCAAAGGCTTAAGGACTTAAATGTAAATTAACCAAATATTTTTGTAATTATTAATAATAAAGGTTATAGAATGATGTAATTCAAATCGATTTTGAAATTAAGGCTCAAATTTGAAAGCTATAAACATTTCAGTTTTAAAGACTAAATTGAATAAAATGAAAAACTTTAGGGGCATTCAAAAAATTAAATTGAACTAATTCATGAATAATAGGGGATATTATTAAATGATTGATATTGATAAATCGAACCAATTATTTTTTAGATCAAGAATTGAATCAAACCGAGGATAATCGAGGAAAACACAAAATTATCGATTAGTCCTTGTGATTCAACTAGTCTGTTGATTTTTTCAGGTAAGTTCATACGGTATAATTTTGTTTTTAATTTTTGTGCATTTGAATTATAAATATATGTGTGTTAACAAAAATCTGGAATGTTTCAAATTTAGTACAAAAGGTGAGAATTAGACTATATTGTAAAGAAATAAATATAAACTTATATGTTGGAATTACCCTGATGAAACTTGGTAAATTTCTCATACACATGGATACAAATTGATTATCGATGATTACCGAGCTCTAGCATTTTTTGCGGGCTTGAAGATACATGTGACATAGGTTTAGCTCAGGCGAGTAACTTGATGTCATTTTAAAGGTTTAGCCTAGACGAGTAACCTAGCATGTATATATATAGCTTTGGTCAAGCAATTTGATGTGTCAACCTAAAGATTTATCCTAGACAGGTAACCTAACCTTATTATATGTTCAGCTCAGACAAGAATTGATATATCGATATAAAGGTTTAGTCCAGATGGGTAACCTGACATGATTATATGTTCAGCTCAGATGAAGATTTAATATGTCGGAGATACTTATGACACATGTTTAGCTCGGACGAGTAACCTGATGTCATTTTAAAGATTTAGCCCGGATGGGTAACTTGACATTTGTACATATATACATTCAACTTGAATTATTGGTGTAACAGGATAATTGTGCATGGTACGAATTTGATATTTAAAATTGTTAAATGTGGAACTAATTATGCATATAGTACTAAAAATTTAATATTGGTGATTGATTTGATACTTGTTTGAATCATGATCTGATGTGATTGTATGATAAACTCACCTTATTACTATGTGTGAATATGTTTAGGCAAACTTTACCAAGCTAAGTTGTTTAATATATTTAATTATAAATGAGGTAAGTTTATATTTAATGCCTATTGTCAAGGGCCAAAGTTCAAAGCCCGTGACCATTGCACACAATGAGTCCCATGGAGGTCTATCATTGACATTGGGATCATTTAGCCCACATGAGCTAGCCCGATTCAAAGAGCTGTTGGTCAAGCCTATCAGATTGAAGCCTAGGTGGCCCAATGATGAAGCTTTGTCAACTTAAGGCATCTTGGCAAATATGGGAACTAATCCTAGAAGATAAGAGAGAATCATATCTTTAGGATTAGATAGGATTTGATTTGAATATAATCTTGTAAATCCCATAATTTAAGGGATAGGCCAATCTCATCCGTCGATGTAATTCGATCTTGACCGTCTATTGTGGGGGAGCTCAACTATAAATAGGGAGTCTTCCCTCATTTGTAAAACACACTCCAAAATACTCCATTCTTGTATTGTTTCTTTGTGAATACAATAGAGAGCATTTACTCAAATTCATCTCTCTTGTTCTTGTTCTTGTGGCCTTTCTGTTGTCTTTTGAGCCTTCTTTTGGCTAGTCGCTTCCGCTATACAAATTTGGTGCCTTGGAGGAATTCTCTTGGTGAATCCTCAAATGTGGAAATCAGGCTTACTTAGGTGTTGTTTTGATCAAAGAAGCGTCTAAGGCCGCACGCCCCACGTATCAAGTTTTAGGGACGTGACAAGTGGTATTCGAGCTAGTGTTGCGAAGGCACCGTTCGTGATGTCGAAAGAAGATTCCAAACAGAAGTTGCCTTGGAGATCAGTGAGGGACATGCTGTCAGCTATAGAGGATCGAGTGGACAGACTTGACGAGTCCATGGGGGACGCGAAGGAGTCCATCAATGGATCTTATGATCTCATAGATGACTTAAGGGAACAATCGAGGGACTATGTGACCATAAAACTCAATAACACTAGGGATGAGGTACAAGAGCTACTCAATTCCCATAGGTCTAAGCTGACAGAAATGAGCTATGCTCTTGAAGCCATGCTGCTGGCTTTGAAGGAGGAAACAATGGCCACGACAAAGGCTTTGAGCACAAGACTGGAGAAGCTCGAGGGAGAGCTTGCCTTGTGTCGAGCAGCCGTGAGGAATGGAGGAGTGTCAAGTGCAGCACTCAGTGATGTCCCAAAGCCGAAGGAGTTTACGGGGACAAAGTCTACATGCGATGTGGATAATTTCTTGTGGAGGATGCAGAACTACTTCCGTGCCAAAGGCATCGAGGATGATGCGAGTAAGGTAAATATTGCTTCAATGTTTCTTACTGATAGTGCGCTTTTATGGTGGCGAGACAGGACCACAGATAAAAGGCATAGTGAGATTGGAACGTGGCAAGAGTTCCAAGATGAATTGAAGGGACAATATTACCCGGATGATGCCGAGGACGAAGCTCAAGCAAAGTTGCGATGGCTAACGCAACGGTCCACAATTGGGGAGAACGTTCGAGAGTTCAAGGAACTCATGCTCTGAGTTAAAGATGTGACCGAGAAAAAAGCATTACTTGTCTTCAAGAATGGATTAAAGCCGTGGGTCAAACAGGAATTTGAACAAGGAGGTGTCCAAGAGCTGTCAAAAGCCATGACAGTAGCGGAGTCCGTGGTCAAGCTTGGTCTAGGGAAAGGCAAGCTTGGATCTTCCAAGTCCGATGAAAGGGGTGCATGTGAAGGGAATCACAAGAAAGATGATAATGACGAAGGCAACGGCGATAATGGTGGTAATGGGAAACCACGAGTTGGGAAGAAGAAACCCAACAAAAAGCGAGGCAAGTTAAAATGTTTTCTTTGCGACGGTCCACATTTGCTGAAGAAATGTCCAAGGAGATTCAAGTTGTCTAAGAGGGGCAAGCCGGAAGGTAAGGCCGTGAGACTTGGTTCGAGAGCAAGGGGTGTCGAAGCCAAGAAGGCCGAAAGCGAGAAGAAGCCAGTGGAGTACTTCTTGTGTCATGGTCCGCATAGGTTGCGAAAATGTCCAAAAAAGTCTGCCATCGATGAGACAGACAAGGTGCCCATGAAGCTTGGTTCCAGCGAAGCCAAGGGGGCAAAGAGGAGCAAAAAGAAGCGAGTCAAGTGCTTCTTGTGCTGTGGTCCGCATGAGTTGCGGAACTATCCAAAGCAACAATCCGTGAGGTTCAAAGAAAAGGCAACATCAGAGCTTGTTGAGTCATCAGAGGGGCTTCCACCTAAAGAAGAGGTGAGTTTGTCATCGAACTTAATGAAGAAAGCCGTGATGAAAACAGTGAAGCTGGGACCAATGAGGCTCAATTCGAGGAAAGCGATGAAGTTGGCCGAGTCATCGACGAGGCTTCAACCCATTGAAGGGGTGAGTTTGGCATCGAACTCAAAGGAAGAAGTTGCGATGCAAACTTGGAAGCTAGGTTCAATGAGGCTCATTTCTGTTGACACATCGGAGGAGCTTCCACTTATGGGAAAAGTGGGTGGTGCATCAAAGTTTGCGAGAATGACGATGCAAGCTGGATAGTTGACCAAAGTAAATGCAACAAGTAAGGTACATTCAGAACACTTTGATAGTGTTTTGCATTCTAACTTGGTTGCTTGGCAAGAATGTAGAGGCCCTTTCAGAGTTCTTAAGCAAGAAGGCCGAGGGACTACAGGCGATTCGAGGCTAAGTGATGTGAATCAAGTGGATTCCGATCAAAGCGAGTCAAAATGTGGGCAAGTGAGTACGAAGACTTCTTGCCAACCTGATGTACCAACAAGTGAGACGGTTCGAGTTAAGAGGCGACGAAAGTCGAGGCGAAAGTTTCGAAAGAGGGGATGGCCCGACAATGAGACTAATCAAATTCTTGTTCTTGTTCTTGTTCTTGTGGCCTTTCTGTTGTCTTTTAAGCCTTCTTTTGGCTAGTCGCTTCCGCTATACAAATTTGGTGCCTTGGAGGAATTCTATTAGTGAATCCTCAAACGTGGAAATCAGGCTTACTTAGGCGTTGTTTTGATCAAAGAAGCGTCTAAGGCTGCACGCCCCACGTATCAAGTTTTAGGGACGTGACACTCTGGAGTTACTAAGCATTTGAAATGCTTACCTGGTTATTTTGATTTTTCTGTAGTTTGTCAGCTTTTTGAACGTGTCGATATGAACAACTCGAAGTTCATACTATCTTGCTATCATCTCGGTAAATTTTTACTCATTTCAAGTCCAGTTTTGTGGCATATACATAGGTATTAATATATGTGTTTACTTTAGATGGATAGTTTGATTTTAACTTGGTTGATGTTTGAATTATGGAATGTGAATGATCTTATAAGTAAATGTATGTGTTGGTAACTTATGTGACATTGTTTATTACTTTAAAATAATAAGTTGTGTACGTAATTGTATGTGAAATGATGATATGAAATGGTTTAAAAGCATGATTGTATAGGTGAAGTTTAAATAGGTTGAATTGGTATGTTTTGGTTCCAATTTGTGGCATATTGGATTGGTTGCATTGAATTGTTTAAAATGCGTTGTTTGGAATGTGTTTAACATGTTTTATACAGGTTTAGAGGTGCACGAATGTACCAAAGGTGCAAAGGGTTGAATTAGTTTGAAATAGGTACAAAAAAAAAGCCTATTTGTGCCAAAAACAGAGTCCACGTTGTGCCAAAAACAAGGTGCAAAGGTGACGTAAACCTAGTTACGAGTTGATTCATGATTTTTAATTCTCGATCGTCTAAATAGGTACTTGCTCGAAAGTTGGTGAAAATATGAAGGAATAAAAAAATAGATGATAGATTTGGATATCACTTATGAATATAAACAAACTAGAAATGAAACGACGCAATAGGACAATGCAACCTAATTTCTAAAAGGTTGTTTAAAACTCGAAAAGTTTTGAAAATGATAGAGACATTGATCTGCTACCTATAATGAGATAGGAACTAGATGTATAAGGTTCGATCACCACACTTTGGGAAAGTCATAAGATCGGTTTAGTGAACATCACAAGAACAAATTCTTGATAAGTTCGGAAGTTCTTGAAGAACAAAGAGAATTAACTCCAAATTAAATTTTATATAAAAATAATTTAAATTGTTTAACCTTCCAAAGTGAAATAAATGACATATATATATCTAACATAAATGGTAAAAGAATGGCCACAAACTGACCATTAATGTTGTTTCTAGATTATTCATTAACCCATTATTGTCCATGTACTTGAAATAAATGATGGTGGCTGCTCATTAAAGTGTTCAGACAAATTTATGCATGCTTAAGGGCTAAGCATCCTTCAAAAGTCTCCTTCTTCTCCCTCCCTTGGTGGCCAGTTCTTTTAATGTGCAAGGAAACCAGAAAAGACTCCTTCTAGAAAGCTTCCAAAAGCCTTGTTCATCCCCCATTTATGACGGCAGTAATTAATTGAGACATTGGTTGGTTGAATGGTCACTTCCCATGACAAATCGAACAACCACTTAAGGTGTGAACGCATTTAATTCCTTTAGCAAAACCGAATAGCCTCTTGAAGCTATTAAAGTGTGACCAGTCATTGGACTTCTCCTAAGATAAAATAAACACACATTAATCTTTTATTAGGACATATTAAAACACATATTAAAAGTGTAATTAAAAGTTAACTAAATAGCTATTAACTACCTTAACTAAAAACGACCAACAATAAAACACATTTTAGGACATAATTAAAATGCAACATGCAAGTCTTATTAAAACTATGCAATGACGAAACACATATTAAAGACACATTAAAATAGATAAACTTAATTCTAAAAAAGCTATAGAATTAAAAATTATTAAATTAAAATGACTAAGTGGCTTCAATTATCCGCATGCAAAATTTTGCATGGAATTAAACGATTTCATCTTGTATTTAGGTCCTTCAAGCTTGGCCCAATCTTGAACCCATTTGATCAAATCAAATGACGTGACTGATATCACATCATACCCTCCCTCTTTTAGGCAATTTGTCCTCAAATCAAGTTATTTGCTCGTGTAAAATCTTTGTTGATCACGATCCCTTAAATTGTATTTTCCAACCATCGAGTTAACAAAAACTCTTTTACGAATCTGACAAGCAAAGAAATCTTCACAAACTAAATCAAAATAAATGTGATCCTTCAATTCATTTCCCTTCAAATTTTGTAAACACAATTTAACTCTGGGATAAAAAAACAAAGTTTTGCATTACCATCTCAACATGAAGCAAAAGCTTTCTTGCCAAAAATGACTAATAGAATTTGAACCATAGAAAGTTACTCACACAATTGTTTAAAATGAAATTCTTACTCTTGGATCCTTGCAAAAATTGTGTATGGACTTTCACTACAGGTTTAAACACACGATTTTTATCCACCACATCTTCACAAAGCAAGTGTGTTTCTTTCAAGCTCAAATCACACATGCTAAACAAAGAAAGATTAAGTATATGCATATCCAAACAACCGAAATTCTCAAACTTCCTTTGAATAGACATGAATTCACATGAAATTTCACGCAAAGATTTAAAGAACTCACATAACAATCAGAATCAAACAAATTAAACAATTTATGTGGAAATCTTGTATTGCTCACAACAATCGAATTTCATAAACATCTATTTAATTCAACAAAATCAATTGATTTATCAACTTACGATTTAAAGTTGCTTGAACCAACACAATACATGTCAAGAGAAAAAAAATTAAGACACTATCCGATACAAAATTATCAACAACAATCAAAGAATGACAATTAATAAGAACATTGATCTCTTGAGAATTAAATCACCAATAGATTTATCAACAACATTAAAAAGATATCATGATTTAGTCTCAAAAAGTTTCTTACCTTGCTTACCTTTCAAATTTTGTATAGAAGCTTCACTTTCCAACTCACCTTTCTTCCTCATGCGGAAATGCCTTTCGTTGGGAAAGTAATGGAGTTGGAACTCCACCATTGGATCTTTACAAGCTTGAAATGAAGAGTCAAAACGAGACAAACTCGTATGTTGGTTTGTTAAAACACTCCTTACTTAATATTGAACACTCTTCTTTTTCAATCTCAACTTTTTTTTCATTCTCAATTTCTTTTTCGTTCTCCCGTACTCTTTTCGATTTCAATTTTATTTTTCTCCCTTTCCTTTTATTTTTCCATTTCTTTTCTTCTCCTCTCCAACTCTTTGAATTTTCTCTCATTTTATTTTATCAACAACTCTTCTTTTTCTTTTCTCTTAATTTCCTTTTGTCTCACTAATCGAACTTGATTTTTACAATGTGATGATGGCATGTAAGAATCCACATGGTTGGATTTCCTTTGAAATGGAGGATCATCATAGAAAACGTATTGATCTCTCCTCGTTGATGTGGATAAATATCTCGGTACACTCGAAGTATACTTGATTCGTGTGTCTTTATTTTTGTCGCCTCAAAAGTTTTTCGACTCATGATCCGCTTTACTTCGACTTGAATTCCATGATGAATAAGAATAGATACGTTGATCTTTTCTAAACAAATCATTAGATGATTGCCTCCGTGGTGATCTTCCATCCACACGATCTAATTATTTATGCTCTTATTTCAACTCAGACCACATGAAGTTTCTCATTTCTTTTATCAAAGTTTGCAATTCCAAAAAAAAAAAATCTTGCGACATGATTAACAGATATCAGTATACAAAAAGAGTAAATATAATAGAAAAAAGTGTACCTCACCAAAGCAAGCCTCACAGATTCACTTGAAAAGAAAATTGCTCTACTCGTGTTTGTACACAGATCGACTTTTTCCACTCAAATAATCTCACACACTCGTGCCTTTTGTTCCTCTCAAGAGTTGTTCTCTCGATTCTAATAGAACTAATAAAGCACAATCAAGAATTCAATGATATTGTGGAAAAAGTGTAGAAATAGGCTCAAAAAGGGTTTTAGGGGTATTTTGGGTATTCTTTTCAAAAAAACTTTGCTATCACAAAAGATGTAAAAATGAGTGTAGATGGTGTTTTAGGGGTATTTTAGGTACAAGGGTGAAATGGGAATTTTTACTCTAGAAATTTTACTAGTGTCATATTTTACAAAAAGGTATAGAATAGTCCCCAAAACATAAATCGAGTAAAATTTTTTTGAAGGGTTCCTAAATTTTTTTCTTTTTGAGTTTCTACTCGTTCTTTTCCTTTCCCTTTCTCTTCTTTTTTTCACGAATTTTTTTGGGAAACCTAGGATAAAAACGTACCTAATTTTGATTCTGATAGCTCTTTGATACCAATTGACATGATCCCGATTACAAGTTAATTCATAATTATTAATTCTTGATCCAAAAATGAACTGATGCTATAAGACAACACGACCCGATTTTTAAAAGACTGTTTAAAACTTGAAAAGTTTGGAAAATGATAGAGACCTTGACCAGTTATCTATAATGAGATAGGAACCAAAGGTATAAGGTCTGGTTGCCACACTTTGGGAAAGTGATAAGATCGGTTTGGTGAATGCTGCAAGAACAAATTTTTGATAAGTTCAGAAGTTCTTGAAGAAAAAAGAGAATTAACTCCTAATGAAATTTTATATCAAAATAGTCTAAATAGTCTAACTTTCCAAAGTGAAATAAACGACATATATGCAATATAGATGATAAACGAATGGCCACAAACCAACCATTAATTTTGTTTATAAATTGTTCATTAACTCATGACCGCCCATTCACTTGGAATAAATGATGGTGGTTTCTCATTAAAGTGTTGGGACGAATTTATGTATGCTTAAAGGCTAAGCTTCTTTCAAAAGTTTCCTTCTTCCCCCTTGGTGGATGGTGCTTTTAAATTGCTTTAAAACTAGAAAAGACTCCTTCTAGAAAGCCTAGAAAGCTTCCAAAAGCCCTGTTCATCCCTCATTTTGGACGGCAACAATTAATTGAGACATTGGTTGGCTGAATGGTCACTTTCCATGCCAAACTAAACAGCCACTTAAGGTGTGAACGCATTCGATTCCTTTGGCAAAACTGAACAACCTCTTGAATATATTAAAGTGTGGCTAACCATTGGAGTTCTCCTAAGAAAAAATAAACACATATTAAAAACATAATTAAAAGTTAACCAAATAACTATCAACTACCTTAACTAAAAATGACCAGCAATAAAACACATTTTAGGACACAATAAAAAGGCATCATGCAAGTCTTATTAAAACTATGCAATGACAAAACACATATCAAAGACACATTAAAATAAATAAACTTAATTCTAAAAAGATGTAGAATTAAAAACTATTAAATTAAAATGACTACGTGGCTTCAATTGTCTGCATGCAGAATTTTGCATGAAATTAAACAATTTCATCTTGCATTTGAGTCCTTCTAGCTTGGCCCAATCTCAAGCCCTTTTGATCGAATCACATGACATGATCGATATCTTGTCACGATGTGACGAGGAACTTCGTCGTCACAACGAGGCCCAAGTCAGTATGTCACGTCGCAACGAGGAACTCCATCATGTCATGACGTCGACTTGAAATTTTGTAAATTTTACAATTTTATCTTTATTCGATTCCGGGTTAATTTTAGGTCATATGTAAGTTCATATAAGACTCGAGAAATGTTGTGCATGTTAAATATGAATTGAAATGACTTGGATTGTATGATTTATGTTTAATTGAATGTTATTGTCTGTAGTTGCTCAGACAACAACTAAAGCATTTCGTAACTCAGACCCGACTATCGGGTTAGGTGAGGGGTGTTACACTATCAACTTATCAAATATATTTCATATCAATCAATACATTTTCACCCAATGAATGTGAATCTGTTTAATTTTTCATTTAATTTGTCAAATACAATCCGATGAATGTGATATAATTCGGGTTTTAAGGTTGATTTGATAAAAGTTAATTGCTAATATTATTAGATAATTATGAATTTCATCAAATCAATTTTAAAACCTAAATTAAATACTAACAAATTAACATTTTTCTCTTCAGATACCAAAACATATAACTTTTTTTCAAATACAGATATTAAATTGGACCAAGAATAACACAAGTACCACGTTAATAAAATATCAAACTAAAATACCGAAGAATTTATTTATTAACATCCTATGTTCCCTTAGCCACTGAAATTATTTCTCATATGAATATACAAATAAATTAAAATAAATATATAAACCATTGAAAACGATTTGACATTAACAAAATACACAAAATGTGAATACATAAAATTGCCTGAATTACACGGACCATTTAATACAGATTGCAAAAGTAATTTTTTTCTTTTACAACAATAGTTTGAATTTAGATTTTTTTTTAAAAAAAATAAACACTCTAGTAATAAATCATAATTTAGATTCAAGCCAGTGAGGGGAATCCATCAAGGATGTCTATTATCCCCTTATCTTTTCGTCCTTTTCATGGAGTGGTTGGGTTATTGTTTCCATTCAACTATTTCATCAGGAGAGTAGATCCCTATTCGATTATCGAGCACAGGATCGAATCTCTCACATTTACTTTTTGAAAATGACTTAGTGATTTTCAATAAGGTTGATCTGAAGCACAGTAGTCTTCTTAAAAGTTTCCTAGGTAAGTTCTGTGAGCTCTCGAGCCATAAGTTTAATGCTAGGAAGACCAACGTCTTTTACTCTACTAGAGTTAAGGATGATCTAAGGAGGGGTATCAATAACATCCTTGGCCTTCAAACAGTTAATGATATGGGACATTATCTGGGGGTTCCTCTTTTTCACCAAAGAGTAACTAAAAGCACTTTGGATTTTCTGGTGGAAAGAGTTCTTAGTCGACTTTCTAGCTAGGACGCCAAAAAACTTTCCTTTGTAGGGAGAGTCACCTTAGCACAAACTATTCTGCTAACTATTCAGAACTATCTTATGCATTCTATTTTGGTCCTAAAGGGTATTTGTTATTAAATCAAAGAAAAGGCAAGGCAGATCATTTGCGATGCTTCTAATGGAAAAAATAAAATGGCTCTAGTTAGTTGGGATATTATTTGTCAGCCTCGTTCATGTGGAGGCCTCAGGATTCGTCGATTGAGTGATCAAAATAAAGCTTTCACGATGAAGATTGTAACACCCAAATCTTGGAAACCATCGTCGGTTAGGGTTCCGGTGTCTTACTATTCATTTATCATTGTTCATCTTTACATAATATTATTCAAACTTTATTTCAATTAAAGGACTGCATTCCACACGTTATAAATCATTATTTGATTATAAGCACAAATCAATAAGGGCAAAAAGGTCATTTCTAACATTTCTGGAGACTTTTACCAGTACCTATTGAACATGTATCGGTAGTTGTCAAGTTAGTAACCATTTCAAAAATAATGCAGATTTGTACCGATACAAGTGACAGTTCTATCGATACAAGTGACTCTTCTACTGATACAAGTCTTACCTCTATCGATACTAAAACTCCAGAAAGCTAAAAATCTTACCCTACTACTTCTACCAACACAAGTATGCAATCTATTGATACTTCTAAATACATGATCGATACTTGTATTCATCTACCAATACAACCCAAGTCAGTGAGCAACCTCTCTCCTACCCTGTACTTCTACCGATACATACATGGGTTTTATCGAAACAAGTATGCAGAATCACACGAATCATGCCAAAACACAAGTTTAACAACTCAAAACATTCATGACATCGATATGCATTAAGTTAACACGTAATACATAGATTTCAAATCACAACATAGTACTATTAAGTCTATATTCCAAATTACACAACATGCATTTGCTACATTCATTAGCATAACAAGATTGTCACAATCCCAAATACATAAAGCAAAAAAAAACATCATCCTAATACATGTCATAAGACCGAATGATGCAAAAACTACCAACGAGCTTCGTGATAGTGTGAGTTCGAAGAGATGATGATGATAATCCGATCTTCAATTAGCAAAAAGATCTACAAAACAACAATAACATCTTTGGTAAGCTTCATAGCTTAGTAAGTTCGATAGTTTAAGGAGTTACCAAACATTTGTAATAAGCAACTATTGCTCAACCGAGCCAAGATAATCTTATTGTTTCTTGAGTTAAATACAACTTTCATTTTCCTTTCTATAACTTTCTGTTATCAGTAATCGATGCTGGTCACACGAGCTGTCGAGGACTCGTAACATATACGGTACCTGAGCCATGGATATGATGTCTGTTGGTAAACTGTCTCCTAACGATGCTACTCACACGAGCTATCGGGAGTATGCGTAAAGCATAAGTCCCAGTCATCGAGGGGCCTATAATTCATTTAGGATTCATATCTCTTTTTTGAATCACGATGCTGCTCACACGAGCTATCGAGGACTCGCAACATATGCGGTACCTCAACCATCGACTCGGTACTTTTTCAACGGCATAAAGCCTACTATCTCTTTCGTTTCATTTCCTCGATCTCTTCAATGTCAAGTGCTTCCGATTCACTGAACATTGACAACATACACACAATAATTATTAAGTAAAATTTATATTATGAACTTACCAAACTAACTTGCAGTTACGATTAGACTTTAGGGACTAATTTCCCTTTCTCACGATCTGAAGCATGATCGTAGTCTATATCCACAAATCATCCAATTCTCAAAATAAGTCACATAATTGAGTCATTCAACACAATTTAGTCTTTTTTGGGGAAATTATGATTTTACCCCTAATATTTTCCTTTTATTCAATCTAGTCCTTTCAACACAAAACATGCAAAATAACCCTTCTCTTACACAATCAACCTTAGCCGAATTCTCTAGGGTGCTTATCCAACCCCTAAACACAATCATTTTCACAATAATACAAGCAATTTCATTGTTTTCACATTTTACTCCTTAAACTCTAGTTTCATAAAAAAATCACTTTACAAAACCAACTAATCTCATATCCAAGCTTCTAGAACTTTTATAAATTAGCAAGAATAAGCTCATTCATCAATGGAAAAACATTTAACTTTTGACAAGATTACAAACTAGTCTCTGGGTTAGCTAGATTAAGCTAATACGAACTAAAAAACATAGAAATTACTAAAAATGGACGAAGTTTTGCTCACCAATTTAGACCTTGAGCTTGGTCGAACCTTGCTTATGGTTTTCTAGGGTTTTTCTTCTTTTCTTTTGTTAAAATGAAGAAGATGATGAAATTTCATCATGTTTTCTTTATTATCATTTTATTTATCTAATTACCAAATTACCCTTGTTTAATTTTAACTAAACTTAGCTATTCTAATGTCCATAACCGTTCACCCTATTCCTTATGGTATATTTACCTACCAAGTGCCTTTCTTTTGTTTTGATTTGACATATTGTACCTTTAGCTAATGGAACTCAATTTTTACATCTTTTTCAATTTAGTCCTTTTTATTTAATTAGCCATCTAAACGATAAAATTTCTGAACCAAAATTTAATACGATGCATACAACACTGTTGGAGCCCAATTTTGATCGGGCCCAACATTTAAACCAAAAAAAACACAAAAATAAATTTTTAATTTAAAAATACCCAAAATTTACATACACAAGCCCAATTAAACCCATTCTGCGATATTTTGATCCTTTATTTTTAATCCTTTATTTTTTTAATCCTTTATTTTTTTTCTTCTAAAATTAATCCCATTCTGCGATATTTTGATTTGAATTTTCTTTTGCATTGCATATTTTCTTTATTTTTATTTTTATATAGTTGTTACTCGTAATTTCACTTTCTTCATATTGCTCAATTGTGTCATTAATTGTACAACTTGTATTTAATTTACATTTTCATTTTTTTTTAAAAATATTTTAATTAAAATTATTTTTTGATTTTCTCTAAAAATATAAATATTTTTAAAATCAAGGCAATATTCCCTTATTTCGGGATTTGAAAAATTGTGCATTAACTTACTAGGCGCGATTTTTCTTCAAATTAGAACAATTGAATACCCTTTTAAGTTTGAAATTTGCAACGAATGAATGCTCGTTATTTTCGGATCTCAAAATGTTATGTTCTAACTCACTGGACGTGACTTTCTTCCTCGATCATTTCGAAATAGTGAGACTTCCTCACAAAATTTGATTTCCTTCTTAAACGCGTACATCAAATAAATCATGCATTTAGGGATCACATTTTAAATTTTACTCGAGATTTCAAATTTTAACAATCAAGATCAAGAAAACTCGACTAGGTAGCAATTTTTGAGCGTGTGAGGGTACTAATCCTTCCTCATACGTAACTGACTCCCGAACCCATTTTTTTAGATTTGGAAGACCGAAATGTTTATCAAAACAAATTTAAAATATTTTGTGGTGATCCATTCACACCAAAAAAAAGGATTGGTGGTAACTCCATATTTTGATTTTAAAAATATTTTCGAGACTTTTTCAAAAAAAATGTTTCGACAGCTTGGCGACTTCATTAGGGATTTTAAAAATAAAAGAGAGTCAAGCCAAAAGTCGATTAATTTTGAGTTTTTTGTTAAAATTTTTAAACTCTCGATTTAATTTAATATGAGATCCTTTGCATTTTTATGTGATGCCATGATAATATTGTGTTGATATTGCTAGTATAAGCTTGCATTCATGTGCATCTGTTACTACACCCTTTAAGTGGAAGTGAGAAACTACTCCTTCGTGAGATCTTCACCTCCGTGCAAGATAGTGAATTGCTTTCGAGATTACATCTGTACCTATGTTTCCATGAAGTTTTCACTTCCGTGCAAACATACGGGAAATGTATCCCTCTAAATCGAACTCATCCATATGAGCCTATAATGGGTGAGGATCGAGGAATTTGTTGGTTTGGGTACCTTTTACTCTAGAGACTAAACCACATATAATGAGCCATAAATACTTGCCGTAGATAAAGCTATACTGAACCTTGTAACAGTTATCCAAGACGAATGCTTAGGTTCTTTGTTCTATATTTGTATTATTGTTATTGATCTTTTACTAACTTGCTCTACTTTGTCATTTTACTCGCATTGCATCATCATACTAGGAAAGGTATTGATTCGAACTCAATTACTGATAAGAGAATTGATCATGGAGAACAAGTATCTTGATAAGGTGGAGGATAACATGGTTGTGCGTATGTGATTGGAGGATAATCAACGCCAGAAGGGTGATAGCTTAGTGGAAGGGCATGAATCTGACTTTTGGGATTACACCAGAATTAATACAGCTAAGAGCAGTGTGCAAGAGTTGAAGGAAATATGGGACCAATGGGACAATGACATGAAGCAATCCTTTTACCACGAGTACGGAGATTTACCATACTAACTCGAGGTTAAAGTAGATAAGTACCTCTTCCGAGCTTTGGCACAACACTGGAACCCGACTTACAGTTGTTTCACTTTTGGGAATGTAGACATGACGCCTATGATAGAGGAATACACCACTTTACTTCGTTGTCCGAAGATCCTAGCTGATAGAGCTTACTTAAGAGCTCCTAATGTCCCTACTTTTGTCAAAAGATTAATAAACATCACTGGCATGAGTGAGCAATAGGTCACAGCTCGATTAAGGTGAAAGGAGACAATAAATGCATTACGTGGAAGAGTTTGCGAAACTTGATCCTTGCCCACCCGGATGCGAAGAAAAAGTTTGACATCTAGGCTTTAAGTATATACGGGTTAGTCATTTTTCCCCAAGGCTTTAAGACACATAGAAGATGCAATTAAGGATTTGTTCGATAGGTTGAATAAAAAGATTACGTCGGTCCCAACAATATTGGCTGAAACTTTTAGATCGTTAAATGTGTGTAGAAAAGAAAGAGAGGGACAATTTATCGACTGCGCACCATTGTTGATGGTATGGTTCCACAGTCACTTTTAGAAAACAGAGAAAGTCTCTTATTAGTACTTTTCCAAGGATTATTCTCCTTTGAAAGAGTTTATAACTATGCAAAGACAAGGAAACTTCTTTGAGGAAAAATGGATGGCAATACTTCATAGTCTCCGAGACGATGACATAGAATGGCGAGCACCATCGTTTGTTCCTAACGAAATTCTATATCGATATGGAGACTTCGACTAGGTTCCATTAGCCGAAATTTGGGGAGCTGTAGGATACGCACCTTTAATGGTTTTAAGACAGTACATGTCGAGATAATTCATACTGGCAACCCAAGGTTAGCCCAGTGTGAATTTGCATATAGAGGAGAGAAAATAAGAAGAGGGTTCGAGAGATCTCGAATGCATGGAACCAAGTTCGAAGGATGGAAGTGTTCGGCATGAATCCCATGACAACTATAAAATATGATTGGTGAGGAATAGGAGGATCAATGATAACATTCCTATACCAAACCCGAAAGTTGTTCGCCCATTTGAGAAGCACTTGTAGGTTATCCCAACAGAACTAGAAATTATCAAACAAGATTTTGAGAGAAAGAATTCTGAAATGGAAAAAATGATAGAAAAATCGGAAGAATATTAGGTACTTTTGGGATTAAATATTGATGTTAAAAAATTAGAAGCAGAAAAATTGAGAAAAGGGAAGAACAAAGCCAAAGAAGATCTCGATAGCCTGAAGAAAGACTATAGGAAACTTCGTATGTCAATGAGGACTGCTGGTTTGAGTAAAGCATCAAAACAATGGTAATGGGAAATCCGTGAAGAAAAGAATAGAATGAATCAGTGGAAGAACAAGTTTCAAGATGCTCAGGTTCAGGAAAATGCCATGAAAAGCAGCTTGTTGGAAAGTCAAGCCAAGATAACTGAGTTAAAGGCTCGAATAAAAGAGTTAGAGGAATCCTTGTATAGACATTGTAGTCGAAATTTGATGGTAGAGCTAAAAGCAAGTCGAGTCAAGATTGAGAGATTGAATAAGAGGGTGGAAGAACTGAAAGCCTCGTTGTAGAATAGCGGGATACGAGCCGAGATTCTTGAGAGGACATTGGAAACAAATGAATGACACCTTCAGCATACTCGGAGGCAAGTTCAAGACAGGGATTATATGGGGAGTAGCTGACAACTTGCAAACACTAGCGATCGAAGCTGATATATTAAGTGTGCAATATGAGATAAAGTCAGATCGGGGTCAAAAAATAGCTGGACTTCTCAAGAAAATCAAAACTCTGAGCATTAGGGCAAAACTGTTTATGTAAATTTGCTTTATGTAAAGAAACTTATTATCTAGTGAAGTTTTCTAATAAAATTGAATTATAAGTCAATATATTTATTTTACATACATGCATTCATAAGTATCGCATTTCATTAACATGCATTTAATTCCATGAAATATCCCTAATTAATTAATTAAATTTGTAGAGTTACATTTGAAGCCATTGAAAACCTACACCATTACCATACCCGCAAAAAAACCAAAGCCATGGAACAAAGGCTAGAAAAACTCGAGCAAATTCAAAGAGATATGCAAGAACAATTGAAAGAACAAATGCCGAGAATGCATCGAGAGATGAAAGACCAGATCATTAAAGCCCAAAGAGATATGATCAGCTAATTAGCCAAAATGATGAAGGGTGAGGTTGACAAAGGGAAAGGTTCTGCGATAAATCTAGTGAAGGAAGGCGAAGATCCCATTCACCCCTTACGCTTTATACCCCCTCACAACCAAGTTTCACCTGAAACATACACACAGGGAGAGATCGTTACCATAAAAGCACAATAGCGTACTACAGGTACGTCAGGGCTAGTTAATTATCTAATGGGATCGAGATCTAACCCAAAAGACAATGTCGCAAATCCTAGTGTCCTTGACTTCGATGAAATGACAAAAATAGATCTTCCCAGATAGATGGAGGAAAAATATAAGCTGTTGGAAGAAAAGATTGAAGCGATACAAAGAGCCAAAATTTTTTACGGGATGGATGCTAAGGAGTTAAGCCTAGTCCTAGATTTGGTACTTCCTCCCAAATTCAAGGTTCCAGAGTTCGAAATGTATAATGGGACGAGTTGCCCAGAGGCTGACATCACTATGTTCTGCAAGAAAATGGTAGGACACGTCCACAATGACCAACTTTTCATTCAACTTTTTCAGGACAGTTTGGTAGGATCCGCAGCTAAGTGGTAATTCCAGCTAAGCTGTGCGAAGATTCATTCATGGAAAGACTTGGAACAAGCCTTCTTGAAGCAATATGGTCATGTTACAGATATAGCTCCTGATAGGATCACATTGCAAAACGTAGAGAAGAGGCCAAATGAAAGCTTTAGACAATATGCACAGAGATGAAAAGACATGGCAACTTTAGTGCAGCCACCATTAACGGAAAAAGAAACAACAATGCTCTTTGTTAATAATTTAAAGTTTTGGTGTAAACATTGATGGATAATAGAGAGTTGGAGTTTTTCGAAGAAGGGGAAGAGGTAATAGGTGTTTATGCTTCCGAAAAAAAAGCAACGAAGTCCTACGAGATCAATCACCTAGTAGTGATTATTTCTAAACCCACAAATAGTAGGGTAATAGAGCAAATGACACCACACATCATTATACAGAAGCCGATGACATTTCCCTACAAAGATAGTAAAAGAGTCCCGTGGAACTATAATTGCAATGTAACAATGCCAAGGGAGGAAGGACTCAAAGAGGACGTGAGTCTCGTTACTTGTAGTGGAAAGTGTTATGATCCAATGAGAAAGGAAAAAGAAATATATAAAGGGAAAGCAGTGATGGTTGAGTTTGAGGAAGAAAGGATTAGCGAGCCCGAACCACCCACAAATGAGCCTGTGTTAGAGAAGGAAACCAAGGAATTTCTGAAGTTCCTGAGACACAGCGAGTTCAGTGTAGTGGAATAGTTGCACAAGCAGCCAGCTCGTATATCAATTTTGGCCTTACTTTTAAGCTCAAAGGCCCATCGAAGCGAACATATAAAGGTGCTGAATGAAACATACGTAGTTAATGATATTTCTATCGGTAAGCTAGACCGTTTAATCAATAATGTGAATGCAGATAATTTTATTTTCTTCAGTTATGATAAGATACCAACTGGAGGAATGAGATCCGCGAAAGCCCTACACATTACCACCCGTTGCAAAGGGTACACATTATCCGGAGTACTCATAGATAATGGTTAGGCTCTGAATGTGTTACCATTGGCTACTTTGAAAAAGTTACCGATTGACAGCTCTTACATGAAGGGATGCAATAATATAGTGAGAGCGTTCGATGGGACTGAAAGGAAAGTGATGGGCAAGATTGAGATACCTCTTCAAATTGGACCAAACACATACGAGGTGGATTTGTGTGTAATGGATATTAGGCCTACCTATAACTGTTTGTTAGGAAGGCTGTGGATTCATTCAGTTGGGACGGTACCTTCGTCACTGCATCAGAAACTGAAATAGATAAATGAATGGCGACTAATCATGATCAACGTCGAGGAAGAAATTATTGCATCTGTAACGAGTGATGTGCCTTATGTTGGAACAGATGAAAAGGCCATTGAATGCTCTTTTCGCTCGTTAGAATTCGTTAATGCAACCTTTATCACTGAAGGAAGCAAGGTCCCTGTACCTAAGTTATCTTCAACTACGAGGATGGGCCTATAATTAATGGTCGAAAAGAGGGTGTTACCTGGAAAGAACTCAAAAAATATCTTTAAAGGAGAGTCAGTGTACCAATACTGGTAGAAAAATGAGATCGCTATGGCTTGGGGTATAAACCAGACGCAAAACAAAAAAAGAAAAAGGTGGAAAGAAAACAAGAAAGAAGTAGAGCAATATTGATCGGAAAAAAGATTATGTGGGAACCTATGGTCTTTCCACACATATATAAGACATTTGTCTTTGAAGGAGTAATCAACCCGGAACAAAGGATGGGAAAGAAACAAATGATAATCAAGACTAAAGGAATCATAAGGGATCTAGGCGTCTACGCTATATCCAAAGAAGAAAAGGAAGGGAATTAGTCCATGCGCACCTGGAAGCATTCTGAATAACTGGACTATAGAAGAACTCCCTCTAACCTTTAGGATTTCTTTAGAGTAATGCTCAGAACGCACCTATTGCTTTAGGCCCGAAAGCAATATGGATATTTTTGTAAAAGGGCACATAATCATTATCTAGTTATTTTTAATGAAAATGCATTTTCTATCTTACATGAAAATTTTTTCACTAATTATTCTTTCATTCTTATCCGATTCAACAAACCATTCGTTTATATTCAAGATACAAAATTGATATTCTTTAATGCATACATTCTTGTCCAATTTGACAAACATTTATACTCATACTCATACCATACAATTTTTCATTCGTAAATTTATTTTGTTCTTTGGACCTCTTTTACTCCTTTGACAAGTCCTTGGATATCAATTATATGAGTGACACTGATGCTAACTTAGAGCCTCGTTTTGAGCAAGATATGTGTTTAGAGGAACTTCAGGACTTTGAAGATAGTTAGGGTTGTAACTTGTCTCTTGATATGTTAAGGATGATGGAGCAAGAAGAAAAAAAAATCTTTCCTCATAAAGAATCGGTGGAAATAGAAAGTCTGGAGAATGAAGATGAAAAGAAAGAAGTGAGAATTGGAACAAGCATCTCCGTAAAAACCAGAAAAGATCTTATCGAATTACTTCAGGAGTTCAAAGATGTCTTCACATGGTCCTATCAAGATATATCTGGCTTAAGTACTAACATTGTGGTACATAGGCTCCCCATTAAGGAAGAATGTAAACCGTTCAGCAAAAGCTCCAAAGGATGAGACCAGATGTGTTATTAAAGATAAAAGAAGAGGTCAAAAAGCAATTTGACGCTAGTTTCCTCCAAGTGGTTAAATACTCAGAAGGGGTAGCCAACATAGTCTCTCTTCCTAAAAAAGATGGGAAAGTGCGTATATGTATGGATTATCGAGATTTAAACAAAGCTAGCCCAAATGAAAACTTTCTATTGCCTCACATCGACACCTTAGTAGATAATAGAGCAGGTCACTCCTTATTCTCATTAATGGACAGTTTCTATAGGTATAACCAGATAAGGATGGATCTTGAAGATATAGAGAAAACCATGTTTGTCACAATATGGGGAACACTCTACTACAAGGTGATGCCTTTTGGACTAAAAAACATGGGGGCAACATATCAAAGAGCTATGGTGACTTTGTTTCATGATATGATGCATAAAGAAATTGAAGTTTATGTTGATGATATGATTGCAAAATCCCGAACAGAGAAGAACATGTAAAGATCTTAAGAAAGTTATTCGTGAGGCTAAGAAAGTATTAGCTATAGTTAAACCCAGCCAAGTGCACTTTCGGAGCCAATTCGGGCAAGTTGTTAGGCTTTGTAGTCAGGAAAGGGGGATTGAGATTAATCCAGATAAAGTCAAAGCCATATAGGAGTTACTACCACCCAGTACACAAAAAGAAGTTCAAGGTTTCTTAAGGAGATTAAATTACATCGCTTGGTTCATCTCACAGTTGATTGAGAAATGTGACCTCATCTTCCGTTTACTTAGTAAGCATAACTCAGGTTTGTGGGATGATGAATGCCAGGAAACTTTTGACAAAGTCAAGGATTACTTGTCCAATGCTCTTGTCCTGGTGCCCCCAATTCCTAATAAACCATTAATCCTGTACTTGGCGATTTTTGAAAATTCTATGGGATATGTATTAGGACAACACGATGAGTCTGAAAAGAAGGAAAGAGCGATATATTATTTTAGCAAGAAATCCACCAATTGCGAAACATGATACTTGCCAATCGAAAAACTATGTTGCGCCCGAGTTTGGACCACACAAAGATTAAGACAATACATGTTTTACCATACAACTTAGTTTATCTCAAATTTAGATCCTCTGAAATGCATGATGGAGTCGGCCACACTGAATGGAAGATTGGCTAGGTGGCAAATCTTACTTTCTTAATTCGACATAGTCCATGTCAATCAAAAGGCAGTAAAAGGGAGCGCGATAGCAGATTTCCTAGCTAGTAGGGCTTTAGAGGATTATGAGCCAATAAACTTTGACTTCCCAAACGAAGACTTAATGTATGTTGCAAGCATTGAAGAGGGAACCACAGTGGCACAATCTTGGAGATTAAATTTGGCTGGTTCTTCAAACGCCACTAGTAATAGAGTTGGGACAGTTTTAGTATCACCAGAAGGAGACCACTATCCTTTCACCAATAAACTCAATTTTGATTACACAAACAACATGGCAGAATATGAAGCATGTATCATGGGAATCCGTATAGCTATAGAATAGGAGATCAAAGTTTCGGAGGTATACAAGGACTCCGCACTAGTAATCTATCAACTCAAGGGAGAATGGGAAACGAGATATTCCAAGCTAATTGATTACCAAAAGTTGGTTTTTGAGTTAACTAAGGAGTTTGATGATGTCATATTTCATTATCTCCCATGAGAAGAAAATCAGATGGCTGATGGTGGCCACTCTAGCCTCGACGATTAAAGTAAACAGACTAGAAGATATAAAACCTATTCAAATGAGCATCTATGAGGTTTCGTCTCATTGTTATGATATTGAAGAAAAAGAAGAAGAAGAAAGGGATGATCGCCCGTGGTAACAAGATATTCTCTAGTATGTAAGAGCTCACAAGTATCTTGAGTAAGCTTTTAAAAATGAAAAAAGGACATTGAGAAGGCTTGCAAATGAGCATGTCCTAGACGGGGAAATCTTGTACAAAAGGAGAAAGGATCAGGTGTTGCTAAGATGTGTCGATGCAATCGAAGTTAGAAAAATCTTAGAAGAAGTTCACGAAGGTATTTGTGGAACACATGTCAATGATTTCACAATGGCCAAGCAAATAATGAGATTTAGGTATTACTGGTCCACCATGGAAGGTGATTGCATCAATTATGCTAAGAGGTGCAATAAATGCTAGATTTGTGGAGATAAGATTCATGTACCCCATCACACCTTCATGTCATGACTTCTCCTTGGCCTTTTTCTATGTGGGGCATGGATGTCATTATACCGATTTCACCAAAGGCCTTTAATGGTCATAGATTTATCTTTGTGGTTATCGACTACTTCACCAAATGGGTAGACACTGCCTTTTACGCCAACGTCACAAAGTCTGTAGTTGGCAAATTCTTGAAAAAGGAGATCATCTGTCGATATGGAATTCCAGAAAGGATCATATACGACAATGCTTTGAATTTGAATAATAGCACGATAACGGAGGTTTGCGAGCAATTCAAAATCAAGTATCACAATTGATCTCCTTATCACCCAAAGAATGGAGCTGTGGAGGCAGCTAATAAAAACATCGAGAAGATCGTTGCAAAAATGACTGAGACCTATAGAGACTGGCACAAAAAACTACCCTTTGCCCACTTTGCTTACAGAACTTCTACTGGGGCAACACCATTCTCACTAGCATATGGTATGGAAGCGGTCTTACTTATCGAGGTTGAAATACCTTCTCTCCGAGTCTTGACAGAATTATAGTTAAATGAGGCAGAATGGTTTCAGGTCAGATATGATCAGTTGAATTTAATTGAAGAAAAGATATTAAGAGCTATCCGTCATGGTCAGATGTACTAGAAAAGAATGATGCGAGCTTACAACAAAAAAGTCCACCTTAGAGAATTCCACAAGGGAGATATAATTCTGAAAAAGATACTTCTCATACATAAAGACTTCCGAGGGAAATGGATTCCCAATTGGGAAAGGCCTTATTTGGTAAAGAAAGCTTTTTCAAAAGGAGTTCTCATTCTAACAGAAATGGACGGCAGGGATCTGCACAACCCCGTCAACTCAGACTCAGTGAAGAAATATTTCGCCTAAAAAAAATGAAAGGTTAAGATGAAAACTCACAAAAGGAATCTTGAAAATAAAAGATCGAGATGAATACTCGCAAAGGGCATCTCAAGAAAAAAAAAGGAGAGGTCAAGATGAAAACCCGCAAAGGGCATCTTGAAACCAAAGAGATTTTAAGTTGAAAACCCGAAAAGGGCGACTAAAATTTAATGAACAATGGGTTCAAAATTATCGTTTCTCTCAAATGTAACAAGATAGAGAAACTTTACAGCTTAAAGCATCAACAAAGCACTCTAGGTCTTCTAGACACATATCGGGCTCAAAATGATTCTCAGCGAGTTGGCTCAGAAAAACTCATCCTGCGATAACTGGGGCATCTAATTGTCTTTTGTTGTATACTTGGCAATTTTTTACTAATGTTTACCATCTTTGATTCTTTCTTTTGAATTGTATCTTCAATAAATTTCGACCTTATTCTCTCATGATCTTGTTCAAGCATCTTGCATTGAAAATAACGGATAATGAACTAACATTATAAATCAGGCAAAGATCCATGAGCATCACTCTAGAATTTCCTAAATGGTATAGGGGCCCAAAACAGGCCACCAGTTGCAAAACAAACTTGAAAACGAACAGTTCAAGCAAAGCCTAGAAGAAGATAGAGCAGCACACCAACGACAGAATTTGGACAAATGATAGACCATGTCAACCCAAATATTAATGAAATGAATCTGACATTCATCATCTACATTCATTTAGCTAGGAGCATTTGAATCATCCTAGCCATAACATCCTAACCATATAGCTTGAATAGACATAAAAACACGCTTTACAAGAAGCGAAGCATAATGTGAGTGAAACTTCAAACCTCCATCTTTCTGATGAGATACAGAGAAATGGACCAAAACAATGAAGTAAAGCTCAATGTGAGTGAAACTTCAAACCCCAATCTTCTTGATAAGATATAGAGAAGTGGATCAAAATAATGAAGCGGTCATCTTCCTGATGAGATATAGAGAAGTGGACCAAAACAATGAAGCGAAGCTCAATGTGAGTAAAACTTCAAACTCCCATCTTCCTGATAAGATACAAAGAAGTGGATCAAAATGATGAAGCGGTCATCTTTCTTATAAGATATAGAGAAGACCAAAACAATGAAGCGAAGCTCAATTGGAGTGAAACTTCAAACCCCCATCTTCTTGATGAGATACAAAGAAGTGCATCAAAATGATGAAGCGGTCATCTTCCTGATGAGATACAAAAAAGTGGACCAAAACAATGAAGCGAAGCTTAATGTGAGTGAAACTTCAAACCCCCATCTTCCTGATGAGATACAGAGAATGGGATCAAAATGATGAAGTGATCATCTTCTTGATAAGATACAGAGAAGTGGACCAAAACAATGAAGCGAAGCTCAATGTGAGTGAAACTTCAAACCCCCATCTTCCTAATGGGATACAGAGAAGGGGATCAAAATGACGAAGCAGTCATCTTCCTGATGAGATATAGAGAAGTGGACCAAAACAATAAAGTGAAGCTCAATATGAGTGAAACTTCAAACCCCCATCTTCCTAATGAGATATAAAGAAGTGGATCAAAATGATGAAGCGATCATCTTCCTGATGAGATACAGAGAAGTGGACCGAAACAATGAAACAAAACTCAATGTAAGTGAAACTTCAAAACCCCATCTTCTTGATGAGATACAGAGAAATGGATCAAAATGATGAAGCGATCATCTTCCTGATGAGATACAGAGAAGTGGATCAAAACAATGAAGTGAAGCTCAATGGAAGTGAAACTTCAAACCCTCATCTTCCTGATGAGATACAAAGAAGTTGATTAAAATGATAAAGCGGTCATCTTCATGATGAGATACAAAGAAGTGGACCAAAACAATGAAGCGAAGCTCAATGTGAGTGAAACTTCAAACCCCCATCTTCCTGATGAGATACAAAGAGTGGATCAAAACAATAAAGCGAAGCTCAATGTGAGTGAAACTTCAAACCCCCATCTTTCTGATGAGGTGCAAAGAAGTGGATCAAAATGATGAAGCAGTCATCTTCCTGATGAGATACAAAGAAGTGGAGCAAAATAATGAAGCGAAGCTCAATATGAGTGAAACTTCAAACCCCCATCTTCTTGATGAGATACAAAGAAGTGGATCAAAATGATGAAGCGGTCATCTTCCTGATGAGATACAAAGAAGTGGACCAAAACAATGAAGCGAAGCTCAATGTAAGTGAAACTTTAAACCCTCATCTTCCTGATGAGATACAAAGAAGTTGATCAAAATAATGAAGCGGTCATCTTCATGATGAGATACAAAGAAGTGAATCAAAACAATGAAGCAAAGCTCAATGTGAGTGAAACTTCAAACCCTTATCTTCTTGATGAGATACAGAGAAGTGGATCAAACAACGAAACGATCATCTTCCTAATGAGATACAGAGAAGTGAACCAAAATAATGAAGCGAAGCTTAATATAAGTGAAACTTCAAACCACCATCTTCTTGATGAGATACAGAGAAGTGGATCAAACAACGAAGCGGTCATCTTCCTGATAAGATACAGAGAAGTGGACCAAAACAATGAAGCGGAGCTCAAGGAGAGTGAAACTCCAAACCCCATCGTCCTTATGAGATATAAAGAGGTGAACCAAAAGACGAAGCTACAACACTAAATCTCTGAAGTGTCAGTAGATTGAATCAAAGACTACGATGGCAAATCTCAATCTCCATGAAGTTGCAAGTGAAATTGAGTGAAGCTACAGTAGAAAATTTATCTTTTTGGAATTACCTTAGGGCAAGATGAAATGGCAACCCTAATTCTCATCTTCCCAAAATTATAGAGAAGCGGATGCAGTGAAGTTGAACGACCAGTGAAGCAAAGAGCAAGTTACTTAAAGAAAAGGTGCTAAAGAAGCCAAATCCAGCGAGACCGAACAAAATTGGTCCTCCTTTTTAGTCTTTGCTCCGTTCCTATTACACAGTAACAAGCAAAGAGGGACAGCTGTTGGAGCCTAATTTTGACAAGGCCCAACATTTAAACCAACAACAACCCAAAAATAAATTTTTAAATTAAAATTTATTTTTAATTTAAAAATATCCAAAATTTACATACAACCCAAATAAAAAGGAATTTTAAATTAAATTTATTTAATTTAAAATGTCCAATACAAGCCCAATTAAACCCAAGCTAACCCTTGACCCAACAGACCCAAATGGCCCAATATCAACTTAAACACAAAAAACCCTAATTGACTAAACCACTTACTATCGCCGTCGACTACCCCATCCACTCAGGTGATGCCACGTCAACACCCACCACCAACTTGCTACCACCGCCACTAGTACCTGCAAAGAAGAAAAGACATCAGTTTAATTGACAAAAAGATAAAATTTCATGATTGTATTTTCGGTTATAAGAACCGATTTTGAAACATATTGTAAAGGTTACAAAGCATTTGAAAACAATAGAAAAAAACACGAAATTGGATCAAGAAAAAATACAAAAGAAAAAATTCCCAAGCATTCGATTTTCAAATCCAAGGTTTTTTTTGTACATGTAATACATACATACATTCTGTTATTTTTCTACCATTTTTATTTTTTTGTTTATATTTCGAATATAAAATAAACTATAAATATAAAACAAAATAAAATATAAAGTTGGGTCTTTTTACCTTCATTCTGTTGCTGTTGTCGCTTCCGATTGGTGGCCGAGGAGTCCCCCAAACATCCTCACATTCACGAAGGGGCTCCGATGATCCATGTCTGCAAAAAGATGGAAAAAGAGTAAAGAAAAACTAAAAAAGAGAAATAAATCGATTAAAAAAAGCGAAAATATAAAACGTGTTAAAGATAGTTTTTTTTCTAATCTTTTTCAAAAAATATGGCTAGATCTATCGAGATCTAGCTTTGATCTACATTTTAAACTAAAAAACTCAAAAAAAGGAATTTTTTTTGAAAAATCGCCACCGTGTACGGCGACGGCCGATGACGGAGGCGGCTGTACTCGTCGGACCATGGCCGGCCATGGGTTTTGAGAAGAAAGGTTGAGAGAAAAAAATTAAAGAGAAAAGGTTTTTTTTTAAATGAGAAGTAAAATAATTTTTTTCAATTTAGAGACTAATTTCTCTTTTAGTCCTTCCGTATTTTTTATTTGTTTCAATTTAGTCCTTTTGTGCTATTTTTAATTTATTTTAAATTCGCCCAAAAATTTTAAATGATTTTCAATTTGGTCCTTGACACAAAAATGACCTTGAGACTGCCACATGTCAAATTTTTGAGTTTATTACCCACAAAGCCCCTATTTTATTTAGAAATTACGTTTTAACCCCCAAACTATCCAAAAATTAATTTTTGATCTCTGAACTTTCTAAAAATTTAGATTTAACCCTTGAACTTCCCAAAAATTTGAATTTGACCCCCAAACTTTCCAAACATTAAGTTTTGACACCTAAGCTTCCTAAAAATTTAGATTTGACCCTAGAACTTCTCAAAAATTTAAATTTGACCCTCAAACTTTTCAATATTATGTTTTGGCCTCAAATTTTCCAAGATTTCATTTTTGACCCCATTTTTCCTTATTTTCACATTTTTACCCAAAAATTTTCATTTTTATTTTAATTTAATCCTTTATTTTTATTTCTTCTAAAATTAATCTCATTCTTCGATATTTCTTCGTATTACGTATTTTGTTTATTTTTATTTTTATATAGGTGTTTTGTGTATTCATTACTCATAATTGCACTTTCTTCATATTGCTCAATTGTATCATTAATTGCACAACTCGTATTTAATTTACATGCTCATTTTTTAAAAAAATATTTAATTAAAATTATTTTATGATTTTCTCTAAAAATACAAATATTTTTAAAATCAAGGTAATATTCCCTTATTTCGGGATTTGGAAAATTGTGCCTTAACTTACTAGGCGTGATTTTTCTTCAAACCAGAATAATCGCATACTTTTTTAAAGGTTTGAAATTGGCAACGAAGGAGTGCTCATTTTTTTCAGTTCTTGAAATGTTATGTCCTAACTCACTGGACATGACTTCCTTCCTCGATCATTTCGAAATAACGAGACTTTCTCACAAAATTCAATTTCCTTCTTAAATGCGTACATCAAATAAATCATGTATTTAGGGATCATATTTTAAATTTTACTCGAGATTTCAAATTTTAACAATCAAGATCGAGAAAACTCAACTAGTTACCAATTTTTGGGCGTGTGATGGTGCTAATCCTTCCTCATACATAATCGACTACCGAACTCATTTTTCTGGATTTTGAAGATCGAAATGTTTATCAAAACAAATTTAAAACGTTTTGTGGTGATCTAATCACACCAAACAAAAAGAATTGGTGGCAGCTCCATATTTCGATTTTAAAAATATTTTCAAGACTTTTTAAAAAATAACATTTCGACAAACACCAGAAATATTAAAATAAATAAATTTATGACCCGACTCATCAGAGTAATGGTCTCGAAACCACTATTTTTGACACCATTAAAAACCTAGTTGTTACAAAGATTGCTTATAGTCTTATCACTAAGATCGAAGCTTTATGGGTTAGAGTCCTCAAATCAAAGTATGGAGTTAGTGAAGGCTTACTGGATTGTATTATGAGGAGTAGATGCTCGTTCATTTGGAAATATGTAGCTAAGGTTTGGCCATTATTGCGTAACAGTATGATATGGTCAGTGGGTGATAGACATATTTTTTGATGTTAAGAGGATAATTGCGTTCCTAATATAGGGCCCTTAATCAATCATATTCATGGCCAAGTGAATATCTATCTAAATTGTAAAGTATGTGAGATGGTTTCGGGAATGGTGCATGGAACCTTGATTTATTTCGGGTATGGTTGCTAGAAGAAATCGTCCATCGTATCATTAGTGTTCCACCCCTCATTAAGTCTACAGGCCTAGATACCCTATCTTGGTCTAGAACTACAACAAGTGTCTTTTAAGTTAAAAGTGCTTATCGGATGCTCAAGGAGGAGTCTTGGAGCCCGAATGATGGTACTTGGAATACTGTTTGGAAAATCTCTGGCCGTCAAAGAGTTAGACAATTCATCTAGTTAATACTTAAATAGAGGATTTAACTAACTCTGAAAGAGTTCAAAAGGGTATTGGACAAGATGCATCATGCCAACTTTGTGGTCATAACATTGAGGATGTCTTACATGTTCTTAAGGACTACCCTTGGGCGAGGGACATTTGGAATCAAGTCATAGCACCTAATCAAATTAGATAATTCTTTGAGGGTGATATTTCTGAGTGGCTACTCTCGAATTTGTAGGATCAATCAGGAAATAATATAAGCGATTCAACTTAGGCTTGTTTCTTGGGCTTAATATTGTGGCACATTTGGAAAAATCATAACTTGTTCATTTTCTAAGGAAAATCAACAAGTCCGGAGGAAATTATTAAGGTTTCCTACAGTTGGGCGAAACAATACTCCTTTGTCCATAATGAAGTTTTGGAGAAGGAGACACAACAAAGTTCTGAACATGTTGAATCAGGTATGCGTTTTTCCCTTAATACTGATGGTGCAGTTAATCTTGCTTCTGGCTTCTCTGTTGCAGGTGGAGTAATACGTGATGGGAAAGGGAATTGGGTCTTAGGTTAAAATCTCTTCTTAGGAAAATGTTCGATCGTTGTTGCTAAGCTTTGGGGCATATTGGACGGTTTACTCCTACTTCAAAAACAAGGATACGATGAAGTCACCATCCATTCTGATAATCTCGAGATCGTTATAACTATTAGCAATAGCAAACTTGAAAAGTCGTCCTCTAATTTAATTAGGAGGATTCAGCAGATTCTAACTATGGAAGAGAACTGATCACTGAGATATGTTCCTAGGGAGGCTAATAAGATTACAGATGTAATTGCAAAAATGTCTCTCTCAGATGATGAAGTATTGCATATGTTTGAGGATCCCTTATAGAGATTCAAGAAGTCTTGAAAGAAGAAAGCATTAGAGGCAATCAGCTATAAATACTTTTATGTAATCTATTGTTTACTTTTACCAAAAAAGAATAATTGTACGAAACTTTTAAAAAATATTAATCATATTTATGACAAAAAAATTATTAATCATACAATTAATTAAATTAAAATTTGAATTTATCATCTATTTAAGAAAAACGAAATTGGTATTAATCTTGAAATTGCCTTCTTTAACGATGATAATGAAAGGGGTAGAATAAATCTTTTGATCAATTGGTGATATTCTATTTAATGCAAAAAAAGAAAAAAACATGGCCATATTAGTCCTTTAACCGAAAAGGATTATCTTTCAAATCACAAGTAATTGGAGATGAAGATAGAGAGATCCGGGAAGCGGGCAAAGGCTACCCGAATTAATTTCTTTGATTAGGAAAAAGCAAATTAGAATTTGAGATATCGTATCTTTCTATCTTTACTGATGTTCCCTAAACCCTCCTTAATTATTCATATTTTATTTCTGATTAGCCATACTAATTTAAGTGATAATACAAGAATAATATAATCAAATAAAATTTTATTTTAATATTTATATTAATATTAAATAAAATAACTATATTAATAGTATTGACAAAAATAATAGTATATAAAATTTTAAAAATATATAATAATTTTAAATTTTATATTGATCTTAAATAAATATAATTATATTAATATTAAATAAAATAAAAATTCCCCTCCCCTTCCTTGTATCCTCTCTTGTTCTTCAAGCTTCAATGGAGAATTCAACTCCTCCCGAAAACCCCCAACACAATGGCTTCCATGGATTCTTATTCTCTTGAAGCATTTCAGCTTTCTTTTGGAAATCTTGGTCTCCTCGATAATGGGGTTTTGGTTCGTCTTTGCCTGATCCTCAATGTAGCCATTGTTTTTATTTTTCAAGGGTTGGAAGTTTTGGGTCTTGTTAGGATGACTTTCCCAGAAATTTTATGAACCTGGGTTCTTTAATAAAGAAAGGGTTGGGAGAGGAAGGTGGCGGGTTGGGGAGATTTTTTATTTTATTTAATATTAATGTAATTATTTTTATTTTATATAAATATTAATATTAATTTTAAATTTATTATATTATTTGAAAAAAAATTAACTATTTTAATAAATATTTTAAAATTTTATATATTATTTTTTGGCAACAATCATTTTTTATTTTATATATTTTTTAATTTTTATTTTATTTTTTGAAAATATTTATGTATTGTTATATATTTCTTTGAATTTTTTAAAATTATGATTAAATCGATATAATATGTAAAAGTTGAGGGTTTAGTTTGTTATTATACCAAATTTTTAATTATCCTATCAGCTTTTCGTTTGTGATTTCAACAAAAGTGACTTAAATAATCAAATTACGTAACATGGGTACTTAAATTGTAAACTTTTTATTTTGATACTTAAAATGAAAATTTTATTATAATTAGGTGACTATCTAAATAATTTTCCCTAAAAAGTTAAAACCCCAAGCTGAAGTTCAAAACTCAGCTTGTCTTGATCACATATGAAAGCTTGGGCTCATCATATTCTCGATGGATGAGGATAGTTCTCACCAGTCATCACTAACACCACGAATTTTAGAGTAATGGTGTAAGAATTCACTAAAACCCGTACACCACTATTTTCAGGTTCATCATATTTTTGAAGGTTTGATCTTTTCGTATTTGATTTATAATTTAGTGTGAATTTGGATGAGTGTTACATTTATCCGCAGTTAGTATAAAAATAACGGTAATTATGAGATTAGATATTGTAACGATATTATAGCGTGAGATAAAAAATAAGCTAAACACACCGCACCCTACCACCAATTCAAACCCACCTTTAATCATTTGAAATCTTTAGGTTCTTTATACCCTTTGCATCCCTTAGTTAACGGGTTCAAACAACTCATTTTGCATCTTAATATGCTCCTTTACTTAGTGTTGTTAATATTACTAATACTAAAAGTAATGCTGCCATTAATAAAAGATGTGAGAAGTTTAGCCCAGGAAGAAAGAGAAAGATCAATGGGGCGGGGTTGAGGAATATCTGAAGATGAAAGAAGATGGCTTTAGCTAGGACCACAAGAAATGTTTGTTCTAAGTTCTAATATGACGAAGGGTGAAAACTGATTATAGCTAGAGGTGTTCATGGGTCGGGCTAGATCGGTTCAGGTTGGACTCAAGCATTATATTAATATACTTTATGTTTGTTCAAGTTCGATTCGACCTAAAATTTGGGTTTAAAATTTTGCTCAAACACGTTCATATTTATAAAAAAAAAAAAAAACTAACCCAAGCCCATTTTAAGTCCGTCCATATTATTTTTAAATTTTTTTAAAAATAATATTTAATAATTTAAAAAATATATATATATATATAGTCATCTTAACAATTTTTTAATATTTACATTAGAGTAGTATTATATATTTAGTATATGTTTAATTTTTTAATGAGTTTTAAATTACATAATATATAAAAATAACATAATCTAAAGTATTATAAATTTAAAACAGATCGAGCCAGGCTTGGGCCTTGAAGGTTTAAACCCAAACTTAACCTATATTTTAAACATGTTTAATTTTTTTGTCCAAACTCATTTTTTGGACCTAATATTTTTGCCCAAATCTTTTCAAATTTTGGGTGAATCTTCGAACTTAGACGGATAACTTGATCCATGAATAATTTTAATTATAGACAAGTAAACTTAATTTAAATAGTTTAGATTTAATTTATAAATCCAATGATTGAGATGATTGTTTGCATGTTTAAAGATGGTACTGTAATCTTCCCCTTAATTAAGAATTCATTGACATTTTATTCAATTCAATAGAAATACAGTATTTATTATAAATTTGATTCTTAAATAATATAAACATCGATTAAGCAAACTTTATGAGAAAAAAATAGTTTGGTATTATTGGTGGAGGACATAAATTCAAAGGAAGTGGAAAAAAGGTGGCATTGAAGCACTCAAAATATGAAGGAAAATAAAGGGTTTGTTCGGCTATTAGTCAATCTCAAATTAATGGAATCTTTTTTCCTTAAGAATATGGTTTTCCCTTTTTCAAAAAGCTGCATTTTAGTGGATTGAAGAAAAAAAAATTAATTTTGCCTATTTTTATTTGAATAATATTAATTTAGTTTTTAATGTTTATATTTTCTGTTAATTTGATTTTTATTTTTTTTTAATTAAATTTGATCATTAATCTTTCAAAAAGAGTTAAATATTTTTTTAACGAAAATAATGATTAAAATATTAATCTTTTAATAATATTGTCATGATAACCTGTATGGTTGTCTATCTATACCTCATACTGACATGACATTATTTGTTTTATATGTTATGTCAACAAATACTTTAAAAAACTATAAAATTCAAAATTCAAAAGAATATAAAAAGTTCATAAAACTAAAAAAAAATAACATGGAGTACATTTGGATTATCATGGGGTTGCAATGTTTAAAAATTTAATGCTTTAGTAAGTATTTTCGTTTAAAACCAAAACAATTTGACTTTTGTTTTTGATGAATTACAAGAGGAGCGCAAAACCCTAACAACAACGCGACTAACGTGATTTAAACCTAAGCCACACTTAGGACGGTGAACATCCTAACCATCATGCCAATACACGAGATTCTTACAATTTGACTCTTTTTTTGAAAGGTTGATGATCAAATTCGACTCTTTTAAGAGGATGAAAGTTAAATTTAACTTGATAAAAAGAATAAGAATCAAATTGATAAAAAAAATATAAACATTGAGGACTAAATATAATATTATGCCTTTTTTTATTTTGGATACAATAGAAATTTATCATTTTCTTGAAACATGCCTAATTCTTTTGAAAACAGTAAAATGCCTTATGAAAACCTGAAACAAAATTATTTAAAAAGAAAGATCTAATCCTTTCTTTAAATAATCAATAGTAAAATAAAAATTGAAAAATCGATGACTGAGCGAAAATAATCAATAATAATTATGTCTGAACTTGTCAAAATAGATCTCAAATGAGACATCGAATTAACCCAAAAAAAAAAAATCAAATTGATCCATTTATCTCACTCCATAAAGGTGATAAAGATTAAAATACTCTTAATTATGATTTAGCTTAATGACAATGGTGAGGATTTTAGAACTTTAAAATTTTAGATTTGAGTTTTGGATTATGAAAATCATATGTGGTTATTAATATTAATTTTATTAAAATTTAATTTCCATATAAGTCCTAAATAATTTTTTCTGACCTAAGTTTAAATGTATTTTGATCAGTAATAAATATTAAAATAATATATGTTGATTGAGTCTTAACTCGATTGGCATAGATATTATTGTCAATACAAGAGGATGTGGGTTCGAGTATGTTAATGCACATTATACTCTTATTTATAGGTTGGGGAGGGATTATAGGTAGTTCTAGGTATTGTGTCAAAAAGAACAGATATTATCAGAACTTATAATAATTTTTTAAAAATATATACATGAATTTTAGTCTAATATAAATTTTGTATATGAAATTTTGATTTGATTCAATTTCACAAATTATTAACATAATTATTGATGTAACATCTTTTTATATTTATATATTGTATGCACAAATAATTATATTTATCTAATATAAAAATAATTTGATGTATTTATTTTTTTTAAAAAAAAAATTTGACTGGACTTTTATTTCATTAAATAAAAAAGTACATAATAAACAGAAACTAAACTAGCCCAACGGATCCTTGGGCTCAGCAGCCGAAACGGGCCTTTAAAAGAAATGAAAAACCATAAGAAACAAAAGAAATAAAAGAAATAAAAAGGAAACTAAGGAAACCCTAAAACTAATCTAGCCAAGCAATAACTGACAACCATTTTCTCAAAGAAATAAACAAATTGAATCTGTCGGTGCCAGACTTTTCCAAGAAGCCAACAGCAATTACCAAAATCATTACTCATATGTTGTCGTTTCTTCTGCCAAGAAACCTCTTCTTCTTCACATGATCAATTCGGCTCCCTTGGTCAGACCGAAGAAGGCGCTCCGATGATGGCCCTCCCCGCATCCGTAACCAGGTAACCGTCTTGTTCTTCTCGTAAACATGTTGAAGCCAGATTATGGGCTATCAAGTTTAGAGAGATCTAGGCACATAATGAAAACTAACCTGTTGTAATCGATCTCTTGCTTGATGAATGTTGAAAATAAGAGCCCATATGTCGATTTATCTATAGATCTCTCCTTACACTAGTTTGTTATTTTTGCATCACCTTCAACAACGACGTTCGAGAGACCCATTTGGATCTCTACTAGTAACGCTTGCAAACATGCCAAGCCTTCGGCTGCGAAAGGAGATCCGACGTGGTAATGAAGCGATTGTTTCGTAGCTAAGAGTTCCCCTCTCGAGTTATGAATCGCAACCCCAAAAGCAGATTTGCCCGAATCACTATGAAAAGCTGCATCAAAATTTATTTTGAAGGCCAGATCGGACGGTGGACTCCATGCTGTATCCACGGCGACATTTACATACTATTGTCTTTCCAGTCCATCAATTTCCAAGGTATACTTTTTAACCCAGTCTGCTATTTGCTTGCCTGATAACTGCACATTTTCGTGTAATGTTTTGTTTCTGTTCATCCATATCCCCCAGATCCCACAAACAAAAAGTCGGCATTGAGCTCCTGAACAGCCAACAAAAACCCAGTTTAGCCACTCCACATCAGGTAAATCAGGGATGCCTAACACCCACTGTAAGTTAAGATTCCTTCATACCTTCATTGATAGTTGACAATCTTTGAATAAGTGGTGCAGAATTTCTGGTCCGTTGCCACATCTAGGATAAAGTACGCCATTCCCAATACAGTGGTGCCAAAGATTAACCATCGTTCGGAGGAAGTTCCAAGCGACTTTCCATATATTAATTTTTATTTTTGAGGTAATTTGTAACTGCCATAATCTTTTGTAAAATTCCTTAGGAGCGAAATTTGTATAATAAGGTCTAAATGCACCTTCATGTAATAATTTATAGGTGCTCTTAACTGAGTAAACACCAGAAAGTTCTCCTCTCCAAACCAACATGTCCCCCTCCCTCACTTGCGACAATGAGATTTGCAAAATACACTCTACAATCTCGTCGGGAAAGGTAGCATGAATCAACTCGTTCCATTTCATAGTACTAGCTTCAATAAAATCTTCCACCATGTCCAAACCCCTTAAATTAACATGTGAATCCAACCTGTAGGATGACGACCTTGGAAGCCACGCATCACCCGTTATAGAAATATTTGAGCTCGAACCAACTCTCTAACAAAGACCACTCTAAAAAGACTTCTGGCAGCCTATATGCTCTTCCATGTATACGAAGGTAGATTTCTCAACCTAGCATTCAAAAAATTTGAATTCGAAAAGAATTTTGCTTTTAAAGCTCGACCTAATAATGAATTAGGGTATTTAAGAAGACATCAACCTTGTTTAGTTAACAAAGCGACATTAAATTTTGATAAATTACGAAACCTCAACCCCTTAACTCCTTAAGCTCACTTAGATGATCCCACATACACTAATGAGCACCTTTTTTGCCTAGTTCCTTTTACTACCAGAATTTGGCATGTTTCTCTCCATGTCTTTGCAAAGTGACTTAGGAAGTAAGAAATGTGGCATTGAGTAAGTGGGAATTGCTTGTAAAATAGATCGAAGAAATACTCCCTTCCTTTTTGGGATAACTAACGAACACTCAAACTTTCAATTCGTTTTTTTAAATTTATTTGTTAAATGTTGAAAAGAGGCTTTCTTACGTCTCCTTAGCATATTCAAAAGCCTTAGATATCTTTTTAGCTCATTAAAACACCACACACCTAATAAATTTGATACATTTTGCCTATCCTTCATTATAGTAATAGTGTTAAAAAACACCGTAGATTTGCTAAAGTTAATTCATTGCTCGAAACATTGCTTGTACTCCATTAAGATTTCCTTGATTGCTTATGCCCTTAAAATTGTAGTTTCTCCAAAAAGAATGGAGTCATTTGCAAATAATAAATGAGAAATTAGGGGCTCATTATTAACTTTCACACCTTTCATCAAACCATCCCTAATAGTAAGCCTTGTCAAAAAAGATAACTTTTCATTACATATTAGAAATAAAAACGAGCTTAAAAAGTTGCCTTGACGAAGCCTTTTACTGGGCCTAAATTGTTCCCTCACATTCCCATTTAACACGACCAAGTACGAAACTAAAGATATGCACCTCATAATAATTTCCACTCAACCTCTAGTGAAACCCATCTACAGAATCATCTTTCTAATAAATTCCCATTCAACTCGATTATAGGTTTTACTCATATCTAGCTTTAAAGCCATGAGTCCTTTTTTCTCACTCTTTTGACGAAAATTGTGCATGACTTCATATGCTAATAACACATTATCAGATATTAATTTATTGGGGACAAATGCACTCTGAGCATTGTCAGTACAAGTATCCATTATTCTTTTCATATGATTAACTAACATTTTAGTAATAACTTTGTAAACAACGTTGCGTAGACTAATAGGTCGAAAATTTACCAAATTAGTAAGGTGTGGTATTTTTGGTAGCAACTTAATATTGGTTAAATTGACAGCATCTAGATCCAAACCTTCATTTAGGGCTTTTAAGCAGAAATTAGCAACCTCCTTAATGATATACCAGTACTTTTGAAAGAACAATGTTGGAAAACCATCCTCTTCGGAGCTTTAGTTGGGTTCATTTCTTTCAACACTTCTTGCATTTCTTCCACTGAAAATGGAGCCATTAACTTCAAATTCGTCTCAGGAGAAATAACTGGTATAACACTGTTTAGAATATGCTTCATATTCTTAACCCCACTAGAGGTAAGCAAATTTTGAAAGAAATCACGTACGATCCCATCCATCTCCTTCACTTCATTTGTTTTACAACTATCTTCATGTTGAAGTGAACGAATGTTATATCTAAATCTGCGACTAAAAGCATGCTTGTGAAAAAAGTGGTATTCCTGTCTCCTACTTGTAACCAATTCACATGAGCATGTCGCTCTCAAAAGCGCTCATCCTTATCAATTTCCAATTTAAAATGAAATTTAGTATCGATAAGGCTTGCAAGATTTTTATCGCTAACCTCCTCCTTCAATAACTCCTCTAATTGTCGTGATAGTTTAGCTTTGATGTTGTTACATTTAACCACAATCTCTTTTGCCCATTTCGATAGACCAAATTGTAGACCTTTTAATTTCTCTAATACGGGCCCATTATTCTTCTCTTAAATACAACGTATTATCTATTAAAAAGAGTCTTCTAACGTTCATCATGCTTCAAAACGAAATTTACTCATTGTAGAAACATTTGTGCCCTGATCAGTAAGAATGAGGAGGGGACAATGATCTGATATTGAATGAGGAAGATGTTTAATTAAAGCATCAGAAAACATGTTTCGCCACTCTGCGCATGCCACACCTTTATCCAACCTTTCTTTGACATTTGCTTCTTGAAAGTTACCTCTTTTCCATGTGAACCACTGCTCAGAATAGTTTAGGCCCACCAATTAACACTCGTCTTATACATCTTTGAAAGCCTTCATGTGCCTTTCCTCCTTAAGCAACCCTCTCATCTTTTCGCATGAATACAATATCTCATTAAAGTCGTCGCACATAACCCAAGGTAGATTTTGACTTTTTCGTAATTGACGTAATAAGTTCCATGACTCCTTATTTCGTGCATAGGGTGACCCATAAAACCAGGTAAATCTCCAGTGCTTCTCAACATCAACCTTTTCTAATTCCACATCAATGTGTCGAATGGAAAAACTTTTGAGACTAACTGACACGTGCTCCTTTCATGCTATGCAAATACCTCATCTTGAACTCTCCGCTGTAACATCAATACTATTGGAGAAACCACACCTCTTCACTCTTTCTATCTTGATTTTATCAATTTTCGTCCCCATAAAAAAGACCACTTGAGGATTATATATTTTCGGTGTATGTCGAAGATGGCCAATTTTTTGAGGTTTCCTCAAACCTTGTATGTTTCAACTTATGATTTTCATTGTGATCAATCGGCTCTTTGCCTACTCTTTCCTCAAGATACCCCTCATGTGGATCTTTATGAGCTCGCTTCTTATTGCCTCTTTCCCCCAAAATTGCTTCTTTAGAATCATGTTTCATATCCATCCTAATCAAACCAGAAGATGAGTCCCCTCAAAATTTAGACCTAACATTGGATTTAAGTGCACCCCATCGCTTCCCTTTTCCCACTACTCCAAACCCCGTTACATGAGTCCCTTCTCTCCCCAACCCCCTCCTTCATTAGACCTTTCCCTCCCTTCCTCAACTAAACACTACTCAGAGACATTGCCCTTCGTGATTGGGCTCTCAATGATAGATCTTACGCCATCTTCGTAACTTTTATACCTAACGTCATTTTATCCTGGCAAAACGAATCACTATGCCCCAACTTTCCACAAAAGAAACAAAACAAAGTTAACCTCTCATATTTGAAGTAAACGTATCTGATATTACCAGGAGAAAAAAGCAATCTTTTTTTCCTTTTCAAAGGGAGTCTCACATTAATAAGGACCCACAACCTCATGTAATTACGAAAACCCCTCACGATATTGTCGTTGTCATATTCAATAAAACTTCCAATAAAATTGCCAAGCTGTTTTGCTAACACCTTAGAGAAAAATCCAATGTGGATATCATGAATTTGAACCCAAAAATAAGAAGTCAACAATGGAACCTTCAAAGGGTCTTCACCAACTGCTAATCGATGAAGCAATAACAAATGATTGTTGAAAGTCTACTGAGCCTTGTTCAAGACTCTTTCTAATCCATCTTGTAAAAAACCTAAATAAGAACCCCCAGATATTGAATCTGCACCCCCTTAACTAGATGCCAAAGATTAGCCATAGTGACGCGCATGGCTGGGAAGTGAATGATACTAGTTGTTAGGAAACATCCTACCAAATAGAATGTTGTTTCTTTTACCACAGAATCCTCTACTCGCGACCCCTCCTCAATTTCGTTCTCATCATCATCCAAGGTTAGGGTTGCCAATTCCTTCTCCCTCTTCCAAATCTATAAAACTTTTAGAATAACTTGAAACAACCTGTCGACCTTCTATTAGAACAACTAAAAGCACCTCCTTTAATAATAGTTTTCAAACCCGTCATCAAGCAAACCTTACGAAAAGAAACCCTAAAACAAAAACCCTTGCTAGAGAGAAGCAAACCTACGCATGCTAGAGAGCATAGAACAATTTTTTTAATATGTATTTATTTCTTTAAATGTGTATAGTTGCATCAAATCAAAATTCATATATAATTTTGAGATTTCTCTCATTTTTATATCGATCTAATAATGCTTTGTTTTTTTATTTCGAATTATAATTATTTAGATGTATATTATTTATCCTTGCAATTTTGATTATACTTATAACTTAATCTATAATATATATATATATATATAGCATAATTTTGGAAAAAATTGAACTGATGTGGATACTCTTTATTTTTCATCATATTATTAAATTCACATTTAAAAATGATTATAATATTTAATTTAGAATTATTAATTTAAAGTTGAAATAAAATAAAAGGTAATTATAATTTTACATTTAAAAATAATTATAATTTAGTAGAAGTTATGATAATTACAAATTTGATAATAATGAAATTTATATTATAATTATTAATTAAAAAGAGTTGTGCTAATTTTAAAATAAAGTTAATACTTGATTAGAGTTATAAGTATAAAATATAAGAAAAAAAGTTGTGATAATTATAATTATTAGTTTAAAATTTTTTTGACCCTAAATAAAAATTGTGTTAATTTTATTGATATAAAATAAAGTTATTATTTGAATAGAATTTTAAGTATCATAATTATCAGTTAATTAATATTAAAATTAATTATAATAGTTATTATTTTGATTAATGTTACTTTGCATTAATTACAAAGTAAAATTATATTGTATATTGAATATGTTAAAAGTGTTTTAATTATTATTTAAAAATTTTCTATTATAATATTTGAATTGATAGGTTAATATATTTTAATTGTATTACATAATTCAAATAAAAAATATTATTTTACGTAAATTATTGCAATTAAAAATATAATATCTAAAAAATTATTAAATATTAAATATATAAACTCACATACAACACAGATAACAGTAGAAGCTAGTATATATAAAAATATAACAAACGTGCAACGGCATTAGTTAAAGTGATATTTATATAAAAAATTATTAATGAATTAATTTATGTTGAATTTAATAATAATTCATTGAAAAAAAGGAGTACTTTTATTAAATTAATAATTAAATATTTCCTAATAAATGCTTATGGACATCAATTAAGCAAACCTAAGTTCAAAATATCAATATACAATTTTAACTAAAGGGTTTATTTTTGATAGATTAGCAACATGTAATAATATATATGGTTAGTAAATTAGAAGAAGAAATTTTATTAATTATTTTAGAAAAAATAAATATTTATTTTTAATGAAGATTGTTATATATCAAGGATCATTGACTCGAACTCTAGATAGGATCCGGATCACCTACTCCGGATCCGGATGAGTCCCACCAGATGGGTGAGTGTGAGGCGAATCGCGAGAGGACATTGAGGGGAGCTTGCGGACCTAGCTCGCATGAATCAAGGGAAGACTGTAGTCTCAGTTAGCATCTACCCAAAGAGTTCGCACGCAGAGGAGAGATCGTGTGGTCTGACAGGCAACCCAGAGTGAAACACGTGTCCAACATGCTTAAAGTCTGCTCAAAGTGTTAGTCCTAAGCATAGTGGGGATAAGTTATAAACAGTGAGCTCATGTCATGAGCAGTGATAGTATATATAAATACCTAAATATTCCCATTAATAAGATAAAAGATAAAATTACTCAACAAAGTTATATCATCTCATTCATTATATAGTGTTACTGTATTAAATATAAAATTTAAATTAAATAGCCAAACAGATACTCAAAACCCAAAATGTTGCATCAAAAACTCCACAGCCTTTCCCAGGAGTCATCTGCAGACACGAAAATTAATGATTGAAGGCAAGAATACAGAAGGCGTAAAGTGCATGGAAATAGTGAATTATTGGGGCCATTGCCTTTATTTCTTGGCGCATTCTTAGCTTTAATTGAGAACATGAATGGCTGAAAGCTAGATTAAGGAAACATGACAGTCCACTTTCTGGATTTATAACCCACACTCCCCAACATGAAGGATGTCTTTCAGAAGGCCTTGCCATTGTCTTTTTGGGCAATTAGAAATTAGGATGGTGGCCCCAATGTATTAAGTGGGTGGTCTTGTTGAGTTAAACCAACAAGTTTCAGTATTTTAATATTTTAATAATATTTTTGATGAATTACAATAATAGGGTAAATCCGAACAATTAATGCGATTAGTACGACTCAAATTCAGGTCACACTTAAGATCGTAAACATCTTTGACCATCAAATCATCACATAGAGTTTAATATTTTAATATTTTAATATAAGATGGTGGCCCCAATGTGTAACGGACCGTTATCTTGATTTTACCATGTACTATTTTTTATTCCACAAACAATTTTAAAAAAATTTACACGTCTCTTTTTTAAATATATATACTTTTAATAATTTACTATAGCCTTATAGACACTTATATATATTATCTTATATAACTGATAAACTATATTTATTTATTATAGGTGAGTTTATTATTATTATTATTATTATTATTATTAAATAATCAAATGAAAGAGCATGCTAACAAAAAGAAATATCAAGAGAAAGAAACATGAGACCTTCTTTGAGGAAAAGGATTGAATGAAACAGTGACACCACGTCATTTGTGTCCTTTTTCCAATAGTTTTATGCCACATCAGTATTTTCATTCTTAATTTCAACATTTTCATCCTGAAAAAAATCAAATTACAATTAAAATCCTGAAATTTAGGATGAAATTGTTGATGTGTCATAAAATTATTGGAAAGGGATAATATCCCTGTTTCATACAATCCTTTCTCATATTTTGAATCAATTTCAAGGCTCTATTTATAAGCCTTGTTACACTCAATTAACTACATTAAATGAAGACTCATTTAAAAGCACTTCGTATCATATTTAGGTTTAGAATTTAATTCTTATAAATGGATGGAGTTTTAGAGAGTTAGTGACATCTACATTAATATAATTTATAATACTCCTAACTGAATGTCCATCAACATAAAAAAAATGTATAACGGTATGTTTTTTAGTGGTATTGAAAACGGTAGTTTCGAAATTTCATATCTTATGAACAAGTCTGTAAATATTATTATTTAATATTTACAAGGTAAATATAAATTTTAAATAGTTAAAGGATCAAAATGAGGGATAGATCATTTTCAAAAGTCCAAGCAGTGGTGGATGTCATTAAATCTAATTAACTTTTGGGTTAATTGCTATTAAACCCTAATTAATTAAGGTTTAATTGAAATAAAGCTTGATTAATTAATTAAAGGACCAATTGAGCAATTAGATCAATTTCTAAATGTCAAACTGTGATGGAGGCTAGTTGTAGGCCGTCCACTTTGTTAATTAGGTTTTATGTTTAATTAAATAATGGTTAATTAGCTTAATTAGGTTTAATTAAAAGTTAATCTAAGTATAAACAACAAATTAAAATGACACAAAGCATTTTCACTTTCGTTTTCACGGGCCAAAGAAAGAAACTTAGGGTTTGAAAGCTTCAAACTTCCGCCTCCAATTTGATAGCTTCGATTTAGTCATTTTCTTGTAATTTTTATATTTTTGAGGTCGTGAGATCTTGATTTAGCTAATTTGTGTACCAATTTGTGAAATTGTTAAAGGTTCTAAAAGTTTCCATTGATGAATTCTTGATGAAATTGGTATTAAATTTTTAGATTTTAGGCTTAGATATGAAAAATGACTAATTTGTAAAGTATAATTTTTAGTTTTTAAACATAAGGACTAAAGTGTATAAATTTCGAAATTAGTGTTAAAATTTTGTAACTATAGATAATAAAGGGGTATAGAAGGATTTAATTGAGATCAATTTTGAAATCGAGGCTCAAATTTGAAAGTTATAACAATTTCGATTTTAGGGACTAAATTGAATAAGAGGTGACACTTTAGGGAACTTCCAAAAAAAGAAATTGGAATTTCATATGCATATATTAAGATAATATAAGGTATTTGGGATTGATAAATTGAAATTAGTTATCATATAGATCGAGAATTGAATCAACCATAGGATAATCGAGGAAAAGTCAAAATTGTTGATTAGTCCACGACATCTTGTATGTTGTTGTTTTTCCAGGTAAGTTCATGTGATATAAATGTGTTTAAATTCTTGTGTATTTAATTTATGATTATATATATGTTTGGATGAAATTTGAATTGTTTGCCATTTAATATAAAATATCAATTTTGGACTGAATTGTAAATAAAAGTATATATGTGCTGAAAATGCTCGGATGTACTCATTAAAGGCCTTGTGCACACTAATACAGATTGATTACAGATGATTATCGTGATCCAACATTTGTTGCGAACTCAAAGATACATGTGACACAGGTTAGCTCGGATGAGTAACCTAATGTTGTTTTAAAGGTTTATCACGAACAGGTAACCCAACATGTACGTTTCAGCTTGGCCAAGCAAAATGTCTCTACGAAGATCATAGAGACCACTACTATTGAATGCTTAATGGAATTGGTATTAAATTGTTAGCTTTTAAGCTTAGATTATATAAGGATGTGATTGAGATCAATTTAGAAATTGAGGCTCAAATTTCAAAGTTATAACAATTTTGATTTCAAGAACTAAATTGAATAAAATGCAAAACTTTAGAGAACTTTTGAAAAATGAAATTGAAATGCCATATGCATATAATTAGATAATATAAGGCATTTGGAATTAATAAATTAAAATGGATTATAATATAAATCGAGAATTTAATCAACCGAAAGATAATCGAGGAAAAGACGAATTTGTTTAATAGTCCTCGACGTCTTATTTGTTGCTGTTTTTGTCAGGTAAGTACATATGGTATAAATATGTTTAAATTCTTGTGTATTTAATTTATGATTTTATATGTTTGGTTGACTTTTGAATTTTTGCAGTTTGGTACAAAATGTCAATTTTTTGACTGAATTGTAAAGAAAAAATGTATGCTAAAAATGCTCGAATATACTTAGTAAAGGCCTTGTGCACATCAATATAGATCAATTATTGATGATTATCAAGATCCAGCTTTTATTGCGAACTCAAAGATACATGTAACACAGGTTAGCTCGGACACTTGACCTGATGTCGTTTTAAAGGTTTAGCTCGGTAACCAAACATATATGTTCCAGCTTGGCAAAGCAAAATGTCTCTACGAAGACCATTGTTATTGAATGTCTCTATGAAAACTACTAATATTGAATGTCTCTACGAAGACTACTAATATTGAATGTCTCTATGAATACTACTATTACTGAATGTTTCTACGAAGACCACTGTTACTAAATGTCTCTACGAAGACTCTTGTGTGTAACCACCACTAGACATGCGAACGTCTAGATTGGAAATACTGCACCAAAAAGATATATAATTTTGTTACAATAAAACAAAGTATTTCGAAGATTGTACCCAAAAATTTGTGAATTAAAAATTTTATTATTAAATTAATTACAGAAAATAATTACTAATCTAATCGAATCACAAATTAGCAATGTTGATCAAGAATTTAAATAGCGATCAAGTAGCGAAATAGCGATCACTATATAACGATAGCAGCGCCATACGAAACCGTTATCGTCAAGCAAAATCACACCAATAACAATGGATTACGACCGCAATTTAACGGGAAACGACCAATTGCAACAATAACGAACCGCTATTAACGTTATTGTTCTGTTACAGTAAAATTTAAAAAAATAATAATACAACTTAAATTATATGATTTTTTCTATTTAATGATTTTAATTAATATAAAATTCACAACCACGATACCCGTAATGACTACAATAACATCAATTATATCCACAACCGCGATAAACGCAAGGCGACTGAAAACATAACCGCAACCATAATTTAAATCCCTGATGTTGATGCAAAACTAAAATATTAATTAAACTAATTAAATTAATCAACCAAAAATAATCTAATGGAATTTATCACTCAATTTCTATATCACAATTGACCTCGATTTTGGGATTTATGGATTGTACAAAAGTTCACTTCATATCCATGTGAGTTTCAACTTCACATTTTTTTTTTCAAAAAAAAAAGAAAAAAGATATTATATCCGACACCCATGGCTAATGTATATCCGTACACAAATACAAAATCCTCCAAATACATAAAGAACTTAAAAAGGAAAGGAAAGGAAAATTGTAAGCATAACCGTTTTGAACACATATACCTGGGTTATTCTTGACTACGTTTTTTTTTTTCCAACCTTGAAATGGTTATCCCTTAGTTGAACTGAAATCACATTTATGCAGACGAATTCTATTAAGTTTCAACCTGGGAACCTATGCCTCAAAGAAAACATTCATCGACAAACAACTAAATTTATCGATCTCATACGATTGTCAAACAATGATATGGGAAAAAGAAAAATATATACAGAACTGAACATGAATTATCATCAGCAACAAACTACAAAAGTTGAGGCTGCCAGTACTAAACCTCGATTCTACAAATGTATAGCCAGTAAAACCTACTTACAACACATTGATAGAATGAAGAAGCGCTAATCATGGCAGGCATCGTTTCAAAAGGTAAAAGCATTTACCTCATGAGTCTTCCCAGGTGAGTAGTCATTTTCAAGAACTATTTTATGTTACACGAATCAGAAGCACAACCATGATGAAAACACATATCATGGCTAACATTAGAAGCCATTGAAAACATGTAGTCTTAGAGGTTTCGGAATATATCTTCATTGCACGTACATTAGTATGCCCGGTGGTAGCAAGACTCTGCTCAATAGCTGTCTCGGTGGAATCAAGTATCTACAGTGCACCATAATTAGTTTATACGACCAGCAACAGTTGTAATTAAAACATGAAAAGCAAGACCATTCTCCCTCACACACACATACAATTCGAATTTATGCCTGGAGGTGCATTAGAAAACATGAAACTGCAAATGCTCATTAGTTGAACAAAATGGATTGCAGAGAAGCATAAACTTGGCAGATAAGGGTTTAGCACTCAAGACTTAAAGCTTGGATGCTAAGAACCAATGGGAGTTAACATGGCTTAAAACCAATGCTAAGACCATTAGTTGAACAATAAGAAAACATTGCTTAGCTATTACTTAGAAATACCTCTTTCGTTATAAAGCCAAATTAAAGTAATCCGACCAGTTAGAAATCAGTACAATGTGACCTAACCCAGACTAGAATCCTGTAACGGGGACTGTCCTAACAGCTTCAGAGTAATTTGACTCTAAGCTTATATACTCCAAAACATGTAAAATTGACACATAGTATGTCCTATCAAGAATATGAAATCAATAAGAAATAATGGAAAAATTAAAAGTATACAAGCGGATTTTACCTTTTCAGTGTTCTCCAAGGACTGGCTCATCATGAGACTACGCTCTTTAAGTTGCTTTGCCAATCCAACCATCTCATCAGTTAAATCCTCTTGAAGCTTTCTGTTTTGGAGGAGAATATAAATTAACAGCCATTAACAGAAAAATAAACCCAAATGAACATGGAGATATATTCAAGCTTATAACTCAGGCTGCCTCTAATATGTCTTTGACATAATAAGTACCATAGAGAGACGAGCCATTTACTGACACCATTGTTTCAGTTCCTTCCAGAAAAGAGAAATCATAATTTATTCTAAAACAAATGTTAACTGTGTCTAGGAGAAAGCATAATTTTGACTCAAAGTACCGCGGGTAATAGAAATAATAAATGATACCTGTGCTTCTGTATGTGTGCTTCTGCTGCAGCATCTAGTTTGATAGGTGCAGATCCATCAGCCTCAGTGATTTCATGAGTTCTATCTTTGATGTTCGAGGTAGGCCTGTTAAATAACTCCAAGCAATTGAAACAAAGTTTAAAATAAAGTTCAACAGCTAATATGAACTACAGTCATCCTCAGTACATAAGATTGACTTACACAACTCTCCTTCTTAATCCTGGAGAGGAAGGCATGTGGTTTTCTGAATCCGATTTAGGACTCTGCTTAAAAGAGTTTCTTGTGATGGGCTCCTGGGATATCTTAATCTCGGGCTACAAATTAACCAGACAAAAGAATGGTTAACGATTACAAGCACGCATGTGGATAATCAAAAGGCATAATATGGAAGAAAGAATTTTACTGCCTATATATTTATAAGTCCTGCCCTATCATTTTTGGATTTCCTTTTTATAAATCCAAGGTATTCATTGAAACATTATAAGATAATCCTCAAAGAACATATAAACACACCAGTGGGGCAGTTAATTCTGAAGCAATTTCCTCAATCTTTTTTGAATAATCATTGACCACAGCACTTGAAACTCTGGGGTAGAAAACCAAAATAAATTTGAAAAGTCAGTAAGCTGTCACGGAAACAAAACAACTAAATATGTAGCATAAGAAAACTAAAGAGGAATCAGTTATCAGAGAGCAACAGTATCTTTTTTTTCCTTATGTTATTGTGTTGCATAACAAATTAGAAGTTCAAGTACCATCTGAATCAAATTACAGCATAATAAGGGAAGAAAAAATCAACCTAGGTAAACCTTCAGCTGTTCTCTCTTCAGCTAACTGTTCTAAAAGTTCTCGTAAAGTCGCAACATACTGCAAATGACGAAAATAAAGGTTGAATTCTTTACATCATTCCCAAATTTAAAATGAAAATGGAAAAGAAAAACCACTCCAGGGATGAAATACAATCATCAGCCTATGAAAGGCATTTAAGCAAAACTGTCACCAGATAATATAATTAATAACTAGACTTGCAACATGAGTGGGCATACATGTATGAGTTTAGAATGATTCCTTTGTTGAGGTGCAGCTGCAAGTAACCTTTGAAAATTCACTTCTGTTTTACTCCTTCCCATCTCTAATCCCTGTCCTGTAACCAAATTTTAACTAATTGATAAACAAAGCTAAAAATCAAAGATAAGTAATGGTTCCCCTAAAAGTTAGCTGGACAGTCAGTGCTGCATTTTATAGCTGTTTATTCATTGATGGTTGGTCTCAAGGACAACAATACTCCTCCCTAGCAGCTTCATAACAAATGGGAAATTATGGGGGCAAGTAAATTTATTACAAGAAAATAACATTAAATTTCCAAAAAAATATTAAATATTAAAATCAGAATGCAGCAAACCATTCAATTAACTTTTTCTATCATGATTAACTAGCAGTCGGTTTTTACAAATACAAGATTTATAGAATTTTAACAATGTATATTGTATTTTTCTCAGGTCACTGGAGTAATCCAAAACCGAACACTAGAAGGCCATAATACCTGCATCAGGGTTTGAAAATTCCTGAGCAAAAGACAGTACTAATGTACACTACTGATTAAGTGGATCTATCTTGAGCTTGGCTATGAAGAAATTTAGTTTGATAGTGTTATTTAATTTGGTTGTATCGGATGAGACATGTCCAACAAGGATATGTTTAATTTTTTTCAAAGTTTTCCATGTATTTGGAACATCATTGGAGGATTATATCTCAATAAAACAATGTGGCAATCAAGCAGGTAAACACCAATCATCACAAATCCCATCATCCAAAGTCTTATGAGGAAATGGAATTGGTCGTGCATATGCAAAAAAAAAAAAAAAAAAACCCAAACAACGATATTTAAGTTTGAGACATTAATCAAATAAATTCAACCCAGAAAGACCTCAATTTGTGGTTCTTCCCAAAACAAAAGACTGACGTTTTGCATACATTAAAAAGAACCCAAAAAGAGATTGGTGCCCTGAACAGACAAACAAACATGGGAAATGAAAATCAGCAAGAAAGTTCACACAAATATGAAGATCATTTTGCATAATTTTATCAAGGATTTGGAGGTGGGCAAAGACAGTTGATCTTTAACGTATGAAGAAATACCTGCAGCAGGTTAAGAGTTGATTTGCTGTTTAATTGGCAGTACGGCAGCTCCCCTGGTTCTCTGCGTTCCTTTTGGCCTTTGGATCTCTCTCGCCGGTGACTGACCACGCCCTCTCTCTTCTTTCCGTCAGATTTCTGCTAACTTTTATACTATTTTATTTTATTTGCCAATAATATTAGACTCCCTTTGCTTTGTGTATCAGCGAGAAATTAAAAATAAATAATAATTATGGCTACTATACAAATGGTGACCCAACATATTTCTGTTTTAGTTTCTCAATTTTAAAAATTTTCAGTTTAGGTACTAAGATTTAAATTCATTTTTGTTTTGGTCACCCGCAATTGAATTAATAACAGAGAGTCTTCTTTTAACTGGTATGATTACACATTTAATCCTCAATACTTACATATTCTATCAATTTGATTTTAATTCTAAATAATTCAATAATTTAACTCTTCACATTTACAAATTCTATCAAGGGTAAACTACAAAAATGGTCACTTTTGTTTACATCAAGTTACATTTTAGTCACTTATGTTTGAAATCTTACGTTTTAGTAATTTACGTTATCGTTTTGTTACGAAGTAGTCACTCTGCCGTTAAGTTCTGTTACCTCTCTAACGAGAATCCTACGTGGTAGTCCAAATGAACTTTAAATGACAACTTAGATCTCCAACTGAAATTAAAATAAAATTTTAATTAAATAAATTTAATTAAATGAAAATTTTAAAAAAATTACACCTTTTGAAGTGGAAAATAAAAACCCTTGATCTCCTTTTTTTTTCTTTTAATTTTATTTTTCATTTGATTGAAAAACTGTCATCTTTGTTGAATCCAAACAGATTTTCTTCCTTTACATCCATCCGTCCTTTTTTTTTATATTTTCTTCACAAAAAAAGAAACCCTTAAAAAGAACCTAAAAGATCAATTTTTTAGTAAGTATCAATGTGGTCTAAATACTTAATTTGTCATCTAGATCCCTGAAGGTTTGTTTCTTGACAAAATCCTTAATCTTATTTTTGTTAACAAAGTCATCTTATTATTGATAAACAAAAATATTTACAAGTTACTGTTTGTTACAATTTTTTGTTGGACTAGTCATGTCTAGACTTTTAGATACTTTACAATCTAAAAGGAAAGAAAAAGCTATTTTTTAAATTTGTTTTTTTGTTTTTGAGTTTTTTAGCTTTTTCTACAATCTCACCATTTGAGTTCCCTTTTCTCTTTCATTCTGTTTTCGACTTTATAGATGGATTTTTTGGAAAATGTGTTATGGTTAGAGGGTCATTTTGAATATATTCCTTGCCCTTTAATGGAATAATTAAGATACACAGGGTTCTTCAAACGCATAGAAGTAAAAGTTGGACAAGATCAAAGGCTCGTATACTTTGGTCTGGTCACTGACGTGGGAAGCAAATTTATGTGGGTTAGTTTGGTCTTTAGATTTGGTAGATTTTATCTAGCTTTGACAGAGACCAATTTACCATTTTTTTGGTTAAATTTTCCTGCTTTGGCTCAAAGTTGATGGGTTGATTTGTTCAAAAATGTGATAAAATTATGTTTTTTTATGGATTTAATTTAGGTGATATCAAACTTAGGATATTTAATTGTTTAATTATTTACAAATTATTTTAAAAACTTGTCTTCTAGTAATATTTAGTCAATTTTAGATGTTCAAAGAGAGTAAATTTCACCTTCTTTTAGTTGATCACTGTGACAGAGTTTTGTGTTCGTAACTTTTATACTGAAGTACTCCATGTGTTTTTCCTATTGCATAAGTTATGTTTAATGATAGATAACTCGTAGAACATTGCATAAGACTTTTCCTCGCTTATGTGCTATCTCTATTATTGTAAGGTAAGGTCCAAATAAACCTGGTAAGAACCAGTTGTTCTTGGAGGAAATAAATGGTGAAAATTTCGGTTAAATGTTCTAAGTTGTATCGTTTTATATGTTGCTCGTATATCCCTTATACTTGAATTTTCAGCTTGATTGTGTGTAATTGTGTTAATGTTACTGACCATGGAGCTACTGCCAATGTTGTTTGCTGCATTATTTCTACATTTATGTTGTCTTAATGTAATTTATAGCTACTGTCAAAATGTTTCTTTAATGTGCATATTTATGTTGTCCAAATGTAATTTATAGTTGTTGTTATAATGTCTCTTAATGCACATATTTATGTTGTCAAAATGTGAATAATGATTGTTGTTTTGATATCCTAGATTGTGTATTTTAATGTTGTTCAAACGTAAACACTGGTTGTTATTCGAATGTCCTAAAATGTTCATGAATTCATCGGTGATGTTGTTTAAATTTGAACTAGAGTTGATATAATGTTGTTTTCATGTTTGAATTGTTGTGGATTTTGTTGGTACTAATATACTATTTCATTATCCTTTTTTGGTTTAAGGTTTGATGTTGAACAAAATACTTTAGATGGAGATTTTGGAGGAGAAGCATCTAACTCAAACGATAGTTCATATAAAGCCTATGAGTCAGATACTTCTTATTCTGATTCTTTTGAGTCTGATGGTGATAAGGTAGATGAACCAGAGGTTGAACTAGTAGGTAAAATGATACAGAAAGAGTTTGACCACTTACTATGCTCAAATTGTTGGGTTTAGGAGATGATTTTGATAGTAACAGTGAGGATTTGAACAATGACTTGGATTCTGATGAAGATGGCAATGAAAAGTACCCTTTATTCAATCCTCAAACTGATATGAGGAACCTTATATTGATAAAGGGTTTGGTTTTCCCTAGTAAAGACATTTTAAAAGATGCAATCAAACAGCATGGGAGGATAAATAGGGTGGTAACCAAACTAACTAGGAATGACAAGCTTAGGGTGAAAACAGTCTGTGTACTTGGTTGTCCATGGATGTTGTGGGCATCCAAATTAAGTCCCAAGTATCCAATGGATGGAAGTTGGCAGATTAAGACCTTAGTCAACCACCATAAGTGTGGTAAGGTAATGAAAATAGGAATATCACTTCAAAGTGGATGGCTAGACACTATTTACACAAATTTCAAGTTGATCCCAATTATTCCTTAACATCTTTATAGAATGATATTAGGGTGGATTTTGGAACAATAGTGTCTCGGACTAAATGTATGAGGGCTAAGATTAAGGCCTTAGAATTAGTTCAAGGGAATCACAAAGCCTAGTATGCCAATATATACAATTATTTACTTGAGTTAAGGAGAAGCAAACCTAGTACAACAACCATCTATAAATTAGAATGTAGGCTATTTCAGAGGCTTTATATATGCCTTAAAGCATGCAAATCAGGTTGGTTAACTGGTTGTAGGAGAATTATAGGGTTAGATGGGTGTTGGTTGAAGGGATATTATGGTGGACTTGGCTGTAGTTGAGAGTGCAAACAAACAGTCGTGGTTTTGGTTCCTCGAGCTATTACAAAGGGATTTGGAAATCAACAACTCCTACGATATATGCTTCATGTCTGACAAACAAAAGCTAGCTCAAACTGTATTGTTCCCTAAATTGTTTATATAAAAATTATTGTTTATCATGTTCTTTTAACTATTTTACAAGGCCTATTAGAAGTGATTTATGTGTTGTTCCCTAATGCTGAAGCAATAAATTGCGCCAAACATCTTTACAATAATTTCAAAAACATGGAAGGATTTAGAGGCCAAGTTATACGTCTTACTTACTAGAAAGCCGCTAAAGCAACTTTTCCAAGACAATTTGAAGAAGCAACGTCTAAAATGAGGTCACTGTCAAAATCTGTTGAGGCTTGGCTGCATAACAAGGATTCAAGGATTTGGTCAAGAGCCCACTTCTCAACCAGATACAAGTCTGATATGCTACTAAACAACAACAGTAAATGTTTCAACAAGGTTAAAATTTGTTTTCTAATCTGATTGCTTATCACTTCATGTTGTATAACTGTTGTTAGAGTTATTTATGGACTTTATATCCTTGAAGAACCTTTTAGAAGCCAGAGATAAACCTATCCTAACGATGTTGGAAATAATTAAATGGAAAGTTATGACTAGGTTGGTTTCCATGAGGGAGGCTACTGAGAAGTATCCTGGACCTTTGTCTCCAAGGATACAAAACAAGTTGTCTGAAATTGTTATTCAATCCAATAAGCAAGTTCAACTAACTTTTTTTACTTAGCTTGAATTTTGTTACTTAATGCAAAAGTTTTAACTTTAAAATGTTACTTTGTTTGTAGTATATGGCCAGTATATGCTGGAAATGAGAAGTATGAGATAGATTGTGAATTAGGCAACAAGTATGTTGTTGACCTCGTCAACTCCTCCTATTCATGTAAAAAATGGGGCTTGTTAGGAATCCCATGTAAGCATGTTATTTCTTGCATGCAACTTCTTGGCATGAGCCCTAAAACTTATGTCAATACATGCTATACTGTCACAACCCAGTTGAATATTTATAACCACTTGATTAACCTTGTGAAGGTAATAGTCCTAAAATCTTACACCTTTATGACAGATTACTTCTTTGTACAATGTGTTTGACATCTTTAAATTTTTCGTATAGGTCCTATGCAATGGGAACATCTGAGGGACATGGAACTCATTCTTCCTCCCATAATTAAAAGCTTTCAGGAAGATCCAAAGAAACAAGAAGGAAGGAAGTTGATGAAGCAAGAAAGAGTGGGCCAAAACTAAGTAAGACAGGACAACAAGCTAACTGCACCAAATGTGGCAAACCAGGCCATAATATAAGGGCTTGCAAAAGGATTGTTGGGGGAAACCAAATGACAAACCAATCATTGAGCTTGCAAATTTTGAACCAAGCCACTTCAATGGATAACACTTCAAGCCAACCACCCTTAACCTAGCAAAGCTCAAATGGTACAACAAATTTTAGGGCCAAATTACCTTTCAAAAAGAAGGATCCACTTGGTCAACGAACAATAGTCAAATGGATGCCAACTCAATAGATCAATGACTCTACTCCGACACAACTATCACAATTTGAAAAACATCTGAGGACGGATCAATTGCTTTGACTGAATTGAATTTCATTTTGTTGCATAGTTAAGAATATATTTTGTTTGGGGAAATCTGTTTTGTGGACAAAGACAATCTTTTTGGAAGGGTTGTGGAACCATGATAACAATAGACAAGATGATGCATTTTATCTTAGTTCAGGACTGCAAACAATATGTTTTTTTTAAATGTTAAGCTATTTAAATGATTATCTGAAATAAACTTTTGTAGTCCTAGCTACTTAAGAAATGATTAAAAACATTTCCCATTTAGAGATAAAAACTTCTAAAATAAATTGTTGTTTCCAGTTCTCTTCACTCCATTTCCCATTTAGAGATAAAAACATTTTTAAGGATTATCAAAGGGTAACATCATCAAATGGTTGATGCTATCAAAGATTGCAGCAAAGGAATCAAATAGTTAAAAAAAAAAGGCAAATAAGCTAGTTTCACTTGATTACAGGTACAAGTTGCACAAAACTGCTTTAACTGTAATGTAATCAATGCTTTCCAAATTTTAGGGGTACAAAAGATAGAAAATCCAACTAATCAATGTAGCTTCAAACATTGTTATAGTAAACATTACATATCAAAAAGATTAACACCCGATGAGATGACATACAATTATCAAGCAAAACAAGTTTAAATTAATATTTTTTTTCTTTTTCGTCCAAAAGAAATACCAAAGCAAAGAAATTTATTCCAATAAAAATACCCTCCAAGCATGGATCATCACTGAATAGCCTTTCAACTGTCAAACAACATTCTTTTCTTTGTTCTTTTGCAATAATCATTTTCTGCTCCAAAAATTCTAATCTCGGTAAACCTGACAAAATAATAACTTGGAAACTAAAAGGAAGCAATCAAACTAAACTTGTCTTATCATCAATTCCATTACTAGAAAGAACAGGTGGTGAAGAAATTGGAACAAAAATTCATTCTTTTCTGCCAAATGTGAACTTAGATTCTACAAGAAAGCAAATCAAAGGTTATTGTTTTTGCTAATTTTTCAACCAAAATAAAAGAAACAAAACAAAAGTGCAACCTATAATTAATTGGTAATCAAGACTTGGAATGAGAAAAAGGAGCACCTGATGTGTCGAATGAGTGATAAAAGTGACATCATAACAATTCTGGTATGTAGCAAATCTATAACCATAGCCTAGAATCACCAATAAAAAATTGAAAACAAAATTATTTGCTTTATCATGGAAAATGAAACAATTATGAGGGGAAAATCAAAAAAGCTTGAAAAAGTTATATTTTTTTATTAAATTGCAACAATAGGGTAGACATCGCCTTTGGTGTCTAAAGCCATAAAAACAGCATGTTGAAAGCCATGAAAACAGCTATTCTTGTGATGTATTGACAACAATAGGAAGCAAGAATTGCCACTTGGAAACTCCGAGATAGCCAACAAATAGAACTCAGCTCATTCTATACGAGAAAAAAAGGATTACTAAATCAAACCAGATATGAAACCAAGCAAATTTCAAAAATTGTAAAAATATAAAAACTAAAAGTAAACATATTAAACTAAATGAACTAAATTCAGAGGAACTAACAGTAAACCCCCCACATATTTAATATGAGAATACTAAGGTAATCCTCTAAAATATACTGAACACAACAAATGGGATAATTAAATCCAGAAACTGCATAACATTAGAAGATCTTTTGATTAGGAAAATTCATAGTAGCAAAAGCTATTTGTTTTGCTGCACATCAAATGAGTTAAGTGTATTTGAAATGTTTCTAAATAAATAACATTTAAAAGGTAGTTTTCCACAAACAATGATAAACAAGTCCATATTCATCATAAGCAACCAAAATTCCTAGTGGATTACCTCAGTGCACCACTCTATTTGCCATGCCATTGAGCACCCATATGGGACCAAAGAATTGCTTGGCTATAGAAAACAACAAAATTATGTTAGAGTTAGATGACGATCGGCTTGTGACAATGGTAAATGAACAACTTGGAAAGCAAAAGAGAAAGAATAATTTGATAATGTTGGGGATCGACTCGATTAAGCAACGAACAAGTAAAAATAGCGGAAGAAATTGAACACTCAAATTTAACGTGAAAAAACCCTCCGAAGAGGATAAAAAACCATTGACGAAGATAATTTTACTTATAATGGAAAAAGAACGAATAGTAAAAAAGATGGAGATAAAAACTAAATCCCAAAACCCGAAAATAAAGAACGCTTAAAACGTAAACACAAAATTCTCGAAAAGTGTTATGAGCTCTAATCTCTAATGCGTGTGTTTTTTAAGGTTGTAAAAGGGCTTATTTTTAAGCTAAATCCGTAGGTCAAATAATAATAAAATAATCTAAACTAATCAGGGTGTGATTAAAATAAATAAATTGAGTTTAACTAAAATATTATTTCTCAAATTTGACTGAAATATGAGTCGCACTCAACAGATAAACTAATCCTATTTGAATTCCAAAACGATTCAGTGAATTCAACACTGCAGAAGCATTTAGAAAGGTCAATGAGCAGGTCTCAAGAATAGTGAGAAATTCAACATAGCCTAACTTGAAGGAGAAATTGGGGGCCTTCGTAGCTTGCCAACCACTTAGTCCATTGCTAAACATAATGGTAAAATATAATGCTAAACAAATAACTAACTGGAAACAAAAGTACAAGAGTTCTTTAAAAAATCATTGCTTTGAGTACTATAATGTTAGAAAAATCCTTACTCGAAACTTTTGCCCATTTGAAAGTCGAGCTAAGCTAACATGAGGTTTACAACTAGTAATGGATTCCATGCCATTTTAAAGTTTATAAGCAATGAAGAAAAAGGGAGAAAAGAGGAACCTGAGAGGAGTAGAATAAGTAGGGCAGAGAGATGACCAGATTGGGGCTGAATGGTCAAGTGAGGGAAGATGAATGTCTTCTAACAAACCATAATCAACAAAAATCCAAGCATTAGGAATGTAAAAGGAGACCAAGTCCTCCGCACCTGGTTGTCATCTAGATATTGTTTTCCCCGATAATGATTCAATTATGCCAGATAACGAAAGATGTTTGATGCAAAAAGTGAAGAAAACAAAACAAAAGAGAAGAGGGAGAGATAGACTGGAGATATGGAACGAGTGAATTAGGTTGATTTGGCGGAATTTGTGTGGGAAGAATGTGATGGTAAGGAAAGGTTGGGAATATTTTCTTTGGATTTGGATGAGGAATCGAAAGAGATTAATTGACAGAAAGTCTATTCCTTTTTACCTTTTCCCAAAAGTTATTTAATTAAAATTTTATTTTAATCTCATTTGGACATCTATTTAGACTGCTATGTAGGATTGCCGTTAGAGAGGTAACGAAGCTTAATGGTAGAGAAACCACTTCGTAACAAAACGATAACGTAAATGATTAAAATGTAATATTTCAAACATAAGTGACTAAAATGTAACTTGAGGTAAACAAAAGTGACTATTTTTATAGTTTACCCTTCTTCATTTGATCCTCAAACTTCCTAATCAAAATTTTTAACTTTTAAAACAAAGGCATTCAACATCTATTAATTGTTTTATTTATGGTTGAAATTATCCAATTAGGTACATAATCTTTTTGTTTATATTTTTAAGAAGTTAGTGTTAGAAACTAACTAAACACCATTAAAAATAATAGAAAATAAATTTTTTAAAAAATATAACATATAATAAAATTATATAAATAATTTAATATTTGTAAAAGATAATATTTCATTTTGAGTAGCATAATTTTAGTTTTTAATCAATTTGGTAAATGATTTGATACTAATTCAGATTATTAGTGATACATATTACTTATTGTGGATTTAAAAATTAAAAATAAATAGAACACATAATAATCTCTAATCAGTTTATAAAATAAAAAATCATTATCAATGTAATAAAAGGAAATTCAATTAATTCCTTCACTTTTTTTTATGAAAAATTAAATTTTCACATTTTTTCTTATATAATCATTAATTGAATAATTAAAATTTTCAAAGCGATATTTTTTTAACTCTAGATTTAATTTCCAATTTCAAAAATCAATTTTAAGGACTATTTTCATGTACTTTGAAGGAAATATCAAACTCGGCGCTAAGGTCGTTTGGAGGTGTGGTCCCCTAGGGTTCAAGGGTAAAAGAGGTCCAATATATTGTTTTTTAGTTTTTAAGAAGCTCAAAAATTTTTAACTTTTAAAGGTAAAAAAATTACTAACTTTTAAGGGATCCCAAAAAATTTTCTTTTAGTTTTTAAGGGTCTAAATTTTTTTAACCAATTTTTAAGGGACCTAAAAATTTTTTCTCCAACTTTTAAGGAATCTAAAACCTTATTTTATTGTTTTTGCCCAAGACCCCAAAAATATTAAGAACGGACCTGGGAAATACCATACTGCTAACAAGAGTAAATCTATTTTTTTTTAAGGTTTTCCCATTTTCTTTAGCTAAAGTTTTATAAACAAAGAGTTATAAAATATTATATTTAGAAGAAAACTAATGAAAAAATGAAATAAAATTTTAAGATAAACTTATTAGTATCAAGAATTGACTTGGAAAAGGATTTACTAGTTGAGAGAAGTTTTTCTTCTTTAGGTTCTACAAATTTATAAATGTGGAATGCCTTTATTTTGAAACGTGAAAGTTTTTATTAGGAAGTTTGAAAATTAAATTGAAAAAAATATTATTTCTTAATTGTTCTTGATTTATTAAGTTCGGGGTTTTTTTTATATAAATAATATAAATAAATAAATAATTACGAAAATGAGGCAAGTAAAAAATTGTTTACGAAAATAGACATTTTCAACAGTTTTCATCGGTATCATCTGAAACACTGACAGCACCACTCCACTTTCCTCCCAAATCATGAGGCCATCATCAGTTTTTTTTTTAAAAAAATTGTGTTGTTACTATGTCAAGTGATATCGATATGTATTTTTGAAAAAAAATACCTGAATAAATATAGGTATACTGGGTTACAAAATTTTTTTAATAGTATTGTCGGTGTGTCAAGCGACATCGATAAGATTTAAATATTATTTGACAATCACGAGCTACCTTGCTTTTTTGCTTTCCAGCCTTTTTTCTGCTTTTTTTATTTTATTTAGACATATTTTTTTTACTTAGTATATAAAGAGGGGTTTGGTCCCCCTATCCTATCTACCACTTGATGGGAGAAAAAAAGGTTGATTTTTTTAAAGTTTTTTTGCGTTTAGTATAAAATTTTGGAAGAATGTTAATTTGTGTTGGAGTTTTAGAAAGTTATAATTATTAAGGTATTTTTTTATAATAATAATTTTAAGAAAATATATATCTTTATATTTTAGATTACTTATAAATTTTAGATAAAATTTTTAACATTATTTTTTTTTTGTTTCAAAGATGAGATTTGTGTTTATTTATTTAGTCAATGATTAAAATTTCTATTGTTTGTACAAATATTGAAATGACTTCTTGATTAGAGGAAACGATCACACAAGGATGATTAATATGCTAGTGAAAAAATTTGTTATTTGTTATTCACAGGAATATTAATAAGGTTGCACGTCATTTTTTATTTAATTGAAAGATTTTAACACATGTGGTAATTTAATATGGTCAAAGTGAGTACCACGTATTGAGAGCATGTGTCCATGGTCCGAGTTACTAGCCAGACGAATGGATTATGCCATACTTGGATGCCACCAGATTTAGATCAGCGGCATTGCTTCGGATGTTTGAGTTGACGGGCGACTTAATATCAACCTTGGTTGAGTAGTGGCACTTGGAGACCCACACATTTCATTTGTCGTGTGAGGAGTGCACCATCACCCTGGAAGATGTCGCATTGCAACTATGACTACCAGTTAACGGTTATGTAGTCATGGGTTCAAGTAAAGTGTTTGAACTTACGGCGCTCTACTATCAATTGCTTGGATGCTCACTCGGTGATGGTGAAGCTAGATTTACAAATTTGAAATTTTCTTGGTTGAAGGAAATTTTTGAAACCTTATCGAGTAGTGCCATTGAGTAGGAGAAGATGTGCGCTGCTCGGGCGTATATGTTGCAACTGATAGGGGGTACTTATGCTGGACGCAAATAATAATAAAGTTCACTTGGTGTACTTGCCCCTATTGTTTGATTTGGAAGCTACTCGTTCGTATAGTTGGGGCTCAACAGTATTAGAAATGTTGTATCGTGAGCTTTGTCGGACAACAAAGCATGAAACACAAGATATATGTAACATCCCACTCGACATAATCTTAGGATCTAAATATTGTTCAGATCAATAAGATGAATAGAGTCAATCTAGAAGCAAATAGAACTAAAGTTAAACTAAAAGATAAGAACCTTGTGTGTACGCTTGTGACGCTTTAATGTTGGCGGACACTTGGTTGACAATTAAGACTCATAACCAGTGGGAAACGATTCACCCAAAAAGCTTGGATTGGTGTAAGTAGGATGGGCGGAGTCTGTTATAGGTAATGGAGAATAAACTATGCTCTGAAAAGTCTAAGTCAACCATAAGTGCAGTTAGTAATGATGACTTTGAGCCGATAAGGAAAAAATGGTTAGAACTAAACTGGATGTGAACTAAAATAGTTGAGAACCAAAGGAAAGCAGTTGATTATTATTTGTAGATTTGGTAAGATTTGAATAATACCATCGAATGATTGATGTGATGTTTATCAAGTCCCAATAAGGGCATAGGTCTTGTCAAAGATTTTAAGATAATAAAATATCTCTCCTCGAGAGTGCAAGACTAAAAGAAGATATGGAGATTCCCCTTAACTTAAGTATGAGACCAAATGACTAACGAAATCTGTAGTTATGAGTAAGTAAAACGTTTAACGCCTCACTAAGGCCCTTGGCGTGTACGCGGACGCTTAAGTCCATACAAGGCGAGATTTCCTTTAGGGAGACATAAAAAGGAAAAGGCAGCCTAATGAGGTAATAAGAGGACTCAAATAAAAGAGTCTCCGCCAATGAGGCGTGATGTACCAAAGAGTGAATAGCTACGCCACCAGATACACTATGATGAAATAAGGATAATGGATGAGTTGAGTTTCACAGTTAGGTCACGAATGTGTTTTTCTTGTGCAAGTCTTTACAACTGTCGTGTATTTAAACAATGATCACATTGATTAATACACGAGTCAAACAGAACCAAAGAAAATATCTAGTTGATCGGGTAAGTTGAGAGAATTGTTCTCTTCCTTTCCTAAAAAGTATTCTCTAGCTATAAAAGGGTAAGCTGAGGGGAAACATCCTCTCATCTTCTAAGATGTGCTTGAAATGGGAGGATTAGCCTTGAGATGCCCCTTGTGAGGTATGTCTTCCAACATTGCATGCTAAACTACCTGAGAGAAGTTCTGTTTAACTTGTTAGAGCAAGCTTGGTGGAGCTTTACTACGTGATTTTAATGTTTAAAGTAGAAGGGAAATGAGTTAGATGAGTAAACCTTGATGAGTTCTCTAGTTCACATCTATCCTTAGGAAGTAACACCCAACAATCGAATTCGACAGCTCGGGTTAGGTGGAGGGCGTTACAATATAGGCGAGTGTCTGATACTACTGCAGTCTAGGACACTATATAAGATTTCATTTCCGGCATCATTGAGTGACCAAACACATGTGGTTCCCATTTGTAAATAAGTAAAAAATTTTAAAACTTGGAACAAGACTTGTTTTTTGATGAAAATTTATTCTAACAAGTTTTTTTTTTTAGATGGTATGCTTGTCCAGGTATCGGGAAGTCTAAAACCCTCGTTATCTACAGACAAATGATTGAGGCACATGTTGGGGAAAGAGTAATTTTTTGTAAAATAAAATTATATTAATGTCATGTAATTACTTTATTATTTATGTTATTTGACTCATGTCACTATAACCATGTTATTAATTGTGCAGTTTGTGTGGATGCCATATAGTGTGTCAGGCGTTATAACTGCCATTCCCCTATCAGCTCATGCCATATAGTGGGGTGCATTAACACACTCGTGTTGAATTTTTCAACAGTTGAGTGGTACAATGAGGATCTAGTTTTGCGATAATTCGGGTGCAAACAAGTGGTTCCGGACGTTCCACATAATTTTGACAATGTCCACAGAATTAACAAGAGGGGAAAAGATGCAAAGAATTGGGCATTGGAGCATCAACAATATACTGCATTATGGAACACCCAGATGGAGACATTCCACATGTACCGACGGGGGCACCAATAAAGTTGACGAGGTCATCCGCCTCTTACTCCCTAACCTGAGCCTGAGCCTGAGCCTAAGCCCAAACTTGCAAGGTCATATACATAACTGGTTGATAGTTCTTATCATCCGAAGTTGAGCTTACACAGTTTTAGTCCGAAGTCTGAGGCTACACACATCACCCGAAGATGCTCAATTGCAGTTCTGATCATCAACAATCGTGGTCATCAATGATGTTTGATATCTTTAGGCTATTGCCACCCCAGTGCTCCACCCTCCAAGGCAAACCTTTGGGAGACATGATTTTTCAAATTTGTTCAATACACCCAAAAGTTCGTCTATGGATGATGAACAAATATTGTAATTGAAATTATAAAATTTTGAAACAATTTAAACACTTTTTTAGTATTTCAATATAACATTGGACTCATATCAATGTAGTGCTTTTTTATTTGTATTTTACACTTAAATATATTTTTACGAATGTGATTGTTGAAATTGAAATTAAGCTTATGTGATTGAATTGTGAATTGGATTGGTTGGATTTTGAGTTTTGTGTAAGGACTTAAGTGATATATAGATTTGATACTTAGGCAAGATTTTTCCTTTAATCTTTGAAAAAGGTGTCGATACTCTGGCGAGGGTATAGATACCTTTGTTTTTGCTAAATTTTTTCAAACATCGAAGCTTAAATTGGTATCGATACCAAGTAAGGGTGTCGATACTTTGACCCTGGTATCGATACTATGGAAAGGGTATCAACACCTTTGTTTTTTTTGCTAAATTTTTTCAAACATCGAAGATCAAATTGGTATTGATACCAGACAAAGGTATCGATACTTTGACCCTGGTATCGATACTATGGAAAGGGTATCGATACATTTATTTTTTGCTAATTTTTTTCAAATATCGAAGCTAAAATTTATAGGCTTTATGATTGTTTCATTAAAACTTCATCAAATAAAGCTTAGGGGTGTAATAGAAAATTCGGTGTTGATAAAAATATTTAACATATATTTGAACATAAGGTACATAAATTCATATTTCACTCGACCATGATGATTGTCCAAGATGGTAGTTCTGATGCGGGTAATTATTTCGACTACGACCAATTGTTTTGCATAGACCGTAACGTTTAGGGTCGACCGTATCCATCAAGTCCATGTCACCACGAATCTGGATGATGTGCAAGTGATGGTATTACAAATGACGTATATTTTCTCCCTAAATTAGTGTTTTAATTGTCTCTTTTGTACTTGATTTAGCATACATATTAAACATTTTATACTTAGTTTTTATATTTTTCAACTCATTGCTAGTTAGTTTAAATTCTTGTTATTTTTTTTATCTATTTTTGTACTAATGTCGACGCAAGTAGCAGATATATTGCGCCTTAGAATTGTTAGCGCAGGAACTCAGCTCAGAAGATTAATATTGGAAGAATGCAGCCACAAGATCAACTTGGAATTGCGACAGAGATGTCACCGCACTGAACCTTAACTCCGAATTGGTAAACTCAAGTTGAATTCACATCTGGAAACACCAGCACAGAAACATCACAGGTGTCGCCGCAATTACGATTTCAGATTGCATCCAGCAATGCAACGATAACCTGCAGATCTTTGAAGAGAACATTTAATCTGCGTGAGTGCACAACTGTACTCTAATTAACTTTGACAGCTGCAAAATCTAGATCTGGGTCCGGGAATGAAGGTTAAACCCTGCAACATTTTGAAGGCTATAAATAGAAGAACAAAGAATGAAGAAATCATTAAGAACTAAGGGATTAAAGTCTACAAATTCTGTGTGATTTTGAGATTTGAGCTGGGAATTGGGAAGCTGATGAAGCAAGTCTGCAGTAACTTTTGACGAGAGGTGCCTTGTACTGGGCAAGGGGAATGATTAAGGAGTAGTCTTAGTAGTCTAGAGATAGTAAGCTTCGATTGTACTCTTTAATTTTTCTTTTGACGATGAATTCTAATGACATTAAATGAATATGAGAGTATCTTTTGGTGTTAGATTATTTTAATTCTTATTTAATACTGCTTATCTATTTATTCTTGGATCTAACCGCTTTAAGAACGAGAGTGAAATTGTAGTCTGCCGACATCGAGAGATGCAGTGACGGGTTAGGTTAACAAGTTAGGCGAGAGTTGCTTGGGATAGGAAAGATTCCAGTTACTTGTTCTTGGATGTACAACATTGCTCACACAAAGAGGTGGAGTGATTATGGGTATTTAAGTCTGGATTAAATAGAGAGCTGTTGTTGGTAAGAACTCAAGAGAGATTTATTGCTTCAGCAATTCATCTAAACTTTACCTTGTCGATGCATTCAGTATTGCAACTTTGCAGAATCAGTGAACCTTTCCTACCCTTTTACACTTGATCACTTTTATATTTCATGCATTTAAATATTTAGCACTCAACACTCAACACATTTGTTTTACTTTCAGTACATTGACATTTAACCTCTGACATTTAACTCTGATTGGATTAACAATATTAACTATTTTAGTATGCAGATTTGACGTAATTGCACTAACATCCTTACTCACATTTAACTCATTTGCAATATTAATTGCTCCGACAATTAACATCAAGAAACCATTTCCTCGTGGGATCGATATTCGATAGAATTGTCTATCAACTATAGTTGCATCGATGTGTGTACGCTTGCAGAATAGCTGTGATGTTACAGATGCGATCAACAAGTAACCTTTGGGCTTCCCACGTAGTCCCAAGTTTGGGACCAACTCGAAAGTCAACAAAAACACTTCCCATGTCGATACATTCTACCGGATGTGGAACTCATTTCCCTAAATATGCAATATTCGTTCCAGCGTGTACACCTCAGTAATATATTATTCAACATAGATCGAGATGTCAACATAAATTGCAATGACATGCGTACACGAGTACTGAATTGTCTAGAACCTCCTGCAGTTGCACTGTATGTTTTAGAGATCAACTTCGTAAGACATAGGTAGGATACCCGGTCGACAACTGACGGACTCTATCACCTTGAAAGTTAACGGTCTCTACTAGTTTGGTGGTCATATGACCATATCGAGATACCTCGCTCTCCGGGAATTAACCTTAATCGCTTTCCTAACCTCCTCGACATACATGTGTCCCACCTCCATCTGTTTTACTTGTTTCAATCTCATTCTTAGCATTAAGATTGTTAGCCTGTAGAATGTAGCTGAGAAAACAAATGAATTGGAAGATGTTGTATACGCTTCAAGACAGAGTTAATGGTCTCTACTAGGTTGGTGGCCATATGACCATATCGAGATCCGTCATCGAAACTTTAAACCCATTGCCACGACTCAATGCTACTAAATCACTCTTGTAAATCACGATTGGTTTCACCATTCATATCACCTTGAAGCCTCGCCAACCTCTACCTGAAACTGTGTTGTTTTAGTTTGTACCCTGCATATGTATTCCATTAAGACATGTTATGTTTCGTTACACAGTTTATAAATGTATTACAAATTTTAAAAAATGAAACTGAGAATTACCCATGTTCATGACTTGTTTGTGCCAATTCGCATTCTTGAAGTCCCTATGGAAGTTCACTCCAATACGGCGGATGCAGCAGACGGATTTCCACGGAACACCAAAATGCCTAATCACAACAACTAGCCCCTTTGATTTATAAAAAATGATGCAAATGTTGTACTATCTAATAACATACCTCCGCAAGTTTGTCAAGAAAAATTTCCATGACTCCATGTTCTCCGACTCCATGATGGCAAATGCTATTGTAATAGCTCGATTTTCAGTGGTGTAGGAAATAGTGGTTTCGGGACCACAACTTCAACAAGTCGGGTCATAAAATTTATCATATTAATATTTATGATGTCATTATGGTCATATTAAATTTTGGTTAAGAAATTAAATCGTTTAAATAGTTAATTAAATGAAAATTATTAAATTGTAAAAGGTGTAAAAGTTGAATTATACTAATTAAAAGGTAGTAGGTGTTAATTAGAGGATTAGTTAAGGCACCTAAATGGTAATTAAACCACCTATAAGGTATATGGACGGTTTTGACTTCTTATAAGGTTAAATTTTTCATGTAAATTAAAAAGGGTAAAAAGGTAAAAATGCAAGTTAAGTAATTAAATTAAAAAAGTAGTTAAAATTTCATCATTTTCTTTCTTTCTTCTTCCTTATTAAATCGAAACCCTAAAGAAGCCATTGGAAAGAGCTTCTTTTGGCTTGGTTTCTTATTTGGGTGAGTAAATTTTCTCCGTTTTTAGTAATTTTTATGTTTTTGAGTCCGTATTAGCTTAATATAGCTAACCTAATGACCAATTTGTGATTCTGTCAAATGTTATAAATCTTGCCTTTGATGAATGAGCTTATTCTTGAAAGTTTATGGAAGTACTGTAAGATTGGTTATTAGATTTGATGATTTTGTTAAGTGATTTTTGATGATTTTAGGGTTTGAGGATTAAATTATTAAAAGGGTAAAATTGCATGTATTTATTGTGAAATAATTGTTTGTAGAAGTTGGGTAAACACCCTTGGATATTCGGCAGGTATAGGTTTGGAGAGAAAATGGTTATTTTGCATGTTTAAGGTCTAAGGACTAAATTGAATAAAAATGAAATGTTAGGGGTAATTTCATAGATTTTCCAAAAAGGACTTAAATGTATGTAATGATTTAAATTCATGATTTAATAAAGAAATTGAATGATTTTTGTGTTAGATCAAGATCGTGCTATAGATCGAGGAAATGGGAAAATCGCGGAATAGTTTTTGGAGCTTAACTTATACTGGAAATTAGTCTGGTAAGTTCGTATTGTTAAATTTCACATTTATATTTTCTAATTACATTTTCTTAGAATTTCTTTGGACAATATGACAATGGAAGACTTGGCGACTACTTCGATGAATTGCTTATGTCTCGATTAGAGCGTAATGCTAAGAGATTACTTACGTCTCAATTAGAGTGTAAATCTAAGAGATTGTGTATGTCTCGATTAGAGCATAATGCTATGTGATTGCTTACGTCTCGGTTAGAGCATAATGCTATGTGATTGCTTATGTCTCAATTAGAGCGTAATGATATGTGATTGCTTATGTCTCAGTTAGAGCATAAGGTCGTTTCAGCTTAGGAGGAGTGATGTTCCATAACAAGGCTCGGATGAATTATGTTATTGCAAGACACCTGATGTTGCGGTAAATTATAATTACTTGCGAACTTACTAAGCTTAGAAAGCTTATCTGTGAATTTGTTGTTGTTTTGTAGATTTCGTTTTACTGGTTGAGGATCGAATTTCCTCGAAGAAAATCACACTATCTCAAAAGCTCGTTCGGTAGTCTTTATCTCACTTGGTTATATGGTATGTACTAGGAAATATTACTTGGTTTGTTGGGAATGTTTGAAACCTATTTTGATATTATGTATTATGATGTCAAGTTGGTACTTTGCTTCAGTTTGTTAAGTTTGAAGTGAATTGTTGCAAAATACAAATTGGGAATATGTATAATGCTTGTTAGACTTGTGTGTTTTGTTATGTAATGTGTAATGTAATGAGTTCAATCATCTAAACTTATGATTATCTATGATATGGCCAAATTGTAAGTATTAATTGCCTTATTTTTTATGTATGATTATAGGTTAATGAACTATGTCAAGTTAGGTACATTTTGAGTAGGTTTTATGAAGATTATACATGTCATTTATGGAGTTTCGCAGGTACACACGACCTAACACATGGGCCAATACACGGGCGTGTGCCTTGGGAAAAATAGGTGCAGGGTTCACAAGAGCTACACACGGGCTGGGACACGACCGTGTGGCCCAATTTTGAACTGACACACGGCCTAGCAAACGATTTCACACACGGGTGTGTGGGGTAATTTCGCATGTTTACATGGCTTGTCACATGGGCTGTAACACAACTGTGTATGGGTATTTCCTGTATGCACATGGTTTGAGGCACGACCGTGTGACCCCTGTTTGGATGAATCCTATGTTACGTTTACTGTTTCGTTCTGTTCAATCAAGTCCTTATGAATTGAGATCATAAACGAAATAAGAATGATGAATTAGATTTGAATGTATTTATTATAACAAGAATGATATTAAAATGAGATGTGATCACATGATTGTTTTGGAACATGAATGTTAGTAGCCTCGGAACCCAAATCGACGATGGAGTCGAGTTTTGGGTGTTACAGTTCTCGTCTTGTATAACCGCAATAAGGAGGATCTGTGTATATTTTTTGTATAGCTAGGTCCTATCAACCTACACAAGTGACTTGTAGCGGAGAGAAGCCCAAACGCATGGATCGAATGTTTAGAACATTTGGTGGAAAATTCTTCTCTCCGATTGTAGTTGGTTGGTCGAGTTGTAAGAAGACAACATCGGCAAGTCAACTACAGTCCTTGGCATGTACTCTTACATAGCAACTATCCACCCTTGAAGTTCATTATACGACACATCCCAATCTGCTTACAACTGCTCCATGAGCATCTATTTAGCCCATCATGCCTTTCGGTATGACACTCGGTATTGGAACCGTTCTTGCATTTTGGCAATCAGGACAGATACAAAAATGGTGGGCATGTCATTAACTAATGGCATGTATGAGGCCCAACATATTTTCGGATCACTTATACTTGAGACCTCTGGATAAATGCAACTCGTATCGACCACTTGCACTCTTCTACTGACCTCCAACACTCTACAACATATATTATCGGTCCAGAGTTAATGACTTTGTAGTCAACTGACACCTTCATGCTATACCGCTTGATGGAAAATATGTAATAATCATTGTTCGTGAATTGTTGGCCCACAAACAACTCTTTCGATTCGGGATCTGCCGCCAACCAGTGAGTAGGTATTATATCGGGGAACTTAGATGCATGCGTCGTATCAGGATCTATGCTTGACATGTGAACCTCAAGGCCATTTGCATATGACAATGCCACGACTCAGGTTCCCGATCGGAGGGGCAAAAACATTTTCATTATCATCCGCGCCTTCGTTGTTGATATCATTCGGGACCTCATCTACCTTGGGGCCACTAAAATCTTCACCCTCGTTATAAAAACAACCATTATTATTGAATCCATCTTCACCATCTGCATCTGTCTCAATCAGGACTAGATGTATTTGCAAACGGGGACTCAGATTAAGGTTGTCATACGCATTCCAAGCATGGTGTGGATTTTTGGCCCATGTCGATGTCGCTCCACCACTGTGCTATTCTGCCAAACATTAAGAACAATGTCAAACCCGCGCACGGACGATCGCCTATCGATAGACACTTTCGAAATCTCTGTACACGGGTCTTGAACTCTATATTGTTGACTTAATAGAGTGACATCTTCAATGGACTCCACATCTGCTAACTTAGCAAATAACTAAACCAGTTCAGTTTTCACCCTCTCAATGGGGGTAATACAATGTGACAATTGTCTCCACGCCTTCATCATCTAAGTTCCATTTCGGTAAATTTGATAGGATTTGACAAAATTGGAAATTTGTAGATTAGTCTCGACATCTTTCTCCCACAAAGTTGAACAATTTTTGCACTGATCTTTTCTTTCGTATAACTGATAGACACATTCTTATTAAACTTCATTCGTATTTGCTGGTGAGATTTAAATATACAATCAACAAGTGTTTCTAAAATTACTCTAATGTATACAAACAATTGGTTATCCATCTTCAATACTAACTCAAACTTTATTTTCTTTTCTCCTACTCTACTAAACAAATTTTCTTCCTTATTTTCTTCTTTGAAATTGCTACATGAAACTTCAACAAAACACAAATATCCAAAACTAACAGATTTTTTGCCAGGTTTGGGGTACATATAGTAATCGACAGTGCCATCTGACACGTTAACGATATCGATTAAAAAGTATTATTTTTTTTTAAATTGAAAAAAAAAACTAAAAAAACATAAAAAAGGCTAGAAAGCAAAAACAACATAGTCCAATCACGAGCTACCCTACTTTTCTGCTTTACAACTCTTTTTTTTTTAAATTTCCAAGCTTTTTTTACCAAGTCAAATAATATTTAAATATCATTGGTGTCCAACAGCACCATAAAAAATATTTTTTGTAATCCAATATACCCGTATTTCTTCGGATTTTTAAAAAAAATACATATGAATATCGTCAAACACAGTAATCAACACCAAACTTTTTTTTTAAATAATAATGATGACCTCATAATTGAAGGAAAGTGAGGTGATGCCATCAATTTATCAAGCAACACCAACAAAAATTATTAAAAATATTTATTTTCGTAATTAATTTTTTACTTACCTATTTTTGTAATTATTTATTTTTTAGTAAAAACCCTTAAATTGTGCAAAAAATTGATCGTTTCATGAATCATCATCAAATCATGAAATACACTTGGGAAAATACAATCGCTTTTATTTCAACTATATATTAAATGTTTTTTCTTTAAAAGATAAGTTAAATATTTTACAAAAACTAACAGCGCATGCTCAAATAAAGAGAAATAAAATTCTTCAACTCGCAGAAATCACCGAAAACCATTTACAGCTTATACAAATTTCAGATGCAAAATTCAATCAAACACGATACAGCTTTATAACCTGCTCGATCTTGGTACGACAAACAGGGCAGCCCCATTTTTTCGCTTTGATCTCGTTCAAACATGACATACATCCGGCAACGTGGCCACAGGGTACACAAGCTGCCTCTGATGGAGCATCCAAACATATCGTGCACGAAGAAGGGCCCCCATCTTCCTTTGCTTGACCAGCATTAGCAGGTAAGTTTTCAGCACCCGAGGAAGGCATATTGATAGGAGTTGAATCAATTGATGGATATTGGATTGGACCATCTTCTACAATATCGTCCATGACTGGTGGAGCTGTTGGGACTGAATCTGCAGTTTGTACTCCCATAAGGACAGAAGAGATATTAGTATCGTGGACATTGGTTCCTGCGGTTGAGTCTCCACTGGAGCTAGCTTCAGTCATTGTCCATTCACTAGTACTTGCTTTTGAAGGGGGAAACTCAACTGGCCCTGCTGAGCCATGGGCACTAGTACTTGCAGAGTTACCCCAACTGGAGGATGAACTAGCTTCATTGCCAGTATGCAACTCAAAATTGGGTGTCTCCTCTATAGCTGACTGAATCGAGGCATTAATTGCCATTGCTAATTCTAAATCCTCTGCATCTGCTGGAGCAGTTGGAGGCTGAGAAACATGCAGAAATGCAGGACCCCTTGCCTGCATATTTCCAATGCCATAAATAAACATAGACATTTATTATTCAAAAGCATCATGAACAAAATGTTCCATATTTCTACAAGTTTGAGTGGATGAACAAACTAAACTACCCTGATGTTTTTACTTAGTACTGCATGCACTCTGCAACTCAACAACCTTCCACCCAAAAACCAAAACTGTACCTCTCGTATATAAGTTAGAATGTCATGTAATTTCAATGAAAATTTTATTCACTCGTCCAGGTTTGCTTCTGAGAAATGTGCAACTCTCCAGCAAACAGAATAAAACACATGAACTTATCATGTGCCAATCACATCTTTGTTAAGCTATAGTAACTTCTCTGGGAACCCCAAAAATCTCCATCAGGACATTTATAGTGCTATTTTAAACAAAATTAGAGGAAATGGCATAGAGATGATAACAGAATTGTTCCTTTTGTTAAAGTCTGCTATAAGTTCCGCAAGGTCTGCAAATAAGAAGAAAAATTAAACATCTGTAAATGAAGGGAGACTGATACCTGTGGAATTCCTTTGCATGCATCACAAAACCACTGCAGCTGCTGTCGATCATTTTCATTTCCAGGTGCAAGTTTAATGCGTGTTTCTGAAAAAGAACCAGATCATGTTGATGTGAATTGTAACATAGAAAATATACATTTATCATCCGAAAATGGAACACATACTTAATCATAGTAATATTACAAACATCAAAGCAAATAACCAATGTTCACCTAATTATCAGAAATGTAGTCATAAGGGGAAAATAAACCCAGTTATATAAAGAAAGTCTAATGAACTGGAGTACAGTGAAGCTGTAATTTAATGTCCTATGATTTCCGGTACCAAAGAACTCTGGTTTTATCCAGTTTACATGCAACTTGAGTATATTTCATGGTTTTATCTATACAATCGTAAATGACTGAAAATTACCATGCTTACGCCTAACTATTCCAGCTTTACACCTCGCCTCTCGGGAGGTGTAAATGGTTCGTCTCCGCCTCCCTCGTCTTGAGACTATGCATAAAGATAAAATCAATCAAAGTACATCGACTAAGAAATCGATCCGATTTCAATTTCCATAATTTAGCCAGAAAAGATTGACAACTAGATATATTGGCAAGAGAAATTACTGCTGGAATTATCAACAATTGCCACAGAAGGATCAGGTTGGTTAAGCTTTGGCTCCTCCAAATTAGCTTTCCATAATGCAATAACCGTACGTGGTTGGGCATCCTGATAATTCACCAATTACCAAATAAGTGATGGAAAATCATTTAAGGAGAATATAAGCTTTAACAGTACAAAACAAAAGGCATTAAAACTATAATTTATTTTGAAGTATGATTTAATACTCTACAATTGGGTTGAGATAATACTAGTTACAAGTTTAAAATATACCAAAGGACCCCTTGACAAATCCTGGTTTGTGCTAACCAACAATTCCCTATAAGATATAGCATTAATGCATGAATGCATTAGACCAAGTGTTACTCAAAATATTCTTCACTTAGTGAAGTAATAAAACACCAAGCTTAGTACTTTGAACAATCTCAAAGGCATCTTGCAGCGTCCATGTATTTTATATTCAATATAATAGTAATCAATTGAAAGTAAACTCTTTTATATACAGAATATATACAGAACAGCACCATAAGCAATTAAGAAAGTTGAAGCTAACTTGAATATATTTCAAGCCAGTTTAAGCCAAGCTTGTTGGTTTTATTCTTATTCGACTTCATTCAAGAAAGAATTCAGGTTGACAAAGGCATAAGTCTAATTTAGAGGAACTTGAAGAGCATGATATTTGAGTCATTTCTCCTCTTTTGGCACCCTCCTTAGACATGCATTGCTATAGACCCAAAAAATGAGATAAGTTATACTTGCCATACCTGCAAAGTAGAATATATGGCCAGCTCCAACTTGAAAGGTTTTGAATTATTTCGGGAACCGGTTGGTAGAACAACCACCCAACTGTAAGAAACACATTAATAAGATGATGATGCTGAACAAATTGCTAGAAAAGATGAAATTCTATTCGAGATTTATATGAATAGAAACTATCTAGGCATATTGTTCTATGGCCTATGGCAGTCCAAAAAAAAAAGCAAGAGAAAGAAAAATTGAAATTAAAAGGCACTCAAAACAAGAATACCCACACTTTTCTTGAAAGCAACTGAGGAACAAACATTTCAATAAATCCTGGCCCGTAAAACTCCCGCATCCAACCAGAGAATAAACATATATGATCCTGCACAGCATCAGAAGACGAAATAATCTCACTTAAGAAAGCATTTAGTTTTACAAGAAAAGTCGAAAGTTCTGAGTAGACCATAAAATCATAAATATTGAAAGTGCAATTCTAGTTATACCTCAATTGCCCTTACAACATTGACATTTCCTTTCAGCCTAGCAACATCTAGAGGTGTTTGACAATCATCATTCATCATCAACGGATTAGCTGAAAGTTCGAACAAGTTGCTTATTAGACTACTCTAAATTTCAAATCGAACGTATTCATCATGCAACGACGAATAACTTAGTTTTCCGTATATATAACAGAAATCGATAAAACATGAACCTCCATGAGAAAGAAGTAATTTGACTGTATTTAGAAGGCCTCTTTTTGCTGCATGGTGCAAGGGTGTCCCCCCATGACGACCTAAATACAAAATTGAACCAAGTTAATATACTATCCATTTTGATAAAGCCTCCAAAGCTTCTTTTCTTTGAAAACCTTAAATTTCTTTGCTGAAATCTGGTTAACGACCACGAGAAAATTTCCAGCAAAATTTTCTACTTAAGCAGGCAAAATGGAGAATTGAAAGAAAAAGGTCCTTCAAAATCATATGTTGCTACTAGGAATGATTACTTTCCCCTAAAAACACAAATTTATTTGTTGAAAAAAAACCCTCGAATTTTAACTCCATGAAAAAACAATTAAATAAATTCCCTTGGAAAATAATAAAAATCGATAAAGAACGGAAACCTGGGCGATAAGCGTTAACGTTAGCACCAAGTTCGATCAAAGTCTTGGCCACATCAAAAAGCTGTGGATTCAAACACGCTAATATCAACGGCGTTTTCCCTTCTCTATCCATCCACTGTCAATCCATAGCCCAAAAAAAAATCAGATTAATTGATCGATTAATTCCATATTTAATCACTGGTTAATAAAGAGGAAAAATCAGATTAATTAGTAGGTACCTCAAGGCCTGCGCCTTCACGGAAAAGAGATTTGATCCCTTCTGCGTTACCATAATTGACTTGATTGTATAGCAACTCGTCTTTCGATTGTTGTTGCCCCATTAAAAAAAAAAGCTTCTGATTCTTTTTTCTGATTGGTCCGATAGACAATTTGGCTCGTACTTTTCCGGGGAAACTATTTCCCGGAAAACGAACTGGAAAAAAAAATCCCGAAGTTAGGATCAAGAATAGAGAAAGGATCGTGAAGGTTTTTTTTTTTCTTTTAATACAAAGGTTTGTGAAGTTTTTAAAAGGGAAATTTTAGATATTATTAATAATTTTCTTTTAGAGATTCTTAACACAGAAGAAATTTGGAAGTCGAAATATTATTCTTGACTGCTTATCCAAAGAAATATATTTTTATTTATTTATTTTAATTATGACTTTTTAGTTTTTATTTATTTATTTAATTTTCCAGGTAGCCGCTGGCCTAAAACACGGTTGCTTAATGAAAATGAAAATCTTTTGACACGTTCCTCAAGTGTTTTAAAAAATAGTAGTTTTTTTGGAAGAAAAAGTTAGTATAGCTTATAAAATAATAATAACTATTTAAAGAATATAAGGATAATAGATGAGAATAAAAAGAGAATATGTATTATATTTTATATATTTAATTTTATTTACAAGTAACATACTTCTTTATATATATAAGGAGATTGGACTCTTCATATTCTAATACATAAATAGTAAAAAGTAGTTACAAGAATATGAAAAGTTAAAGAAGATGGAAGGTTAAAGGTCAAGGGAGGTTAAAGAAGATGGAAGGTTAAAAATTAAAGGAGATTAAAGGTTGAACATCCATTTAATAATATTCATAACACTCCCCCTTGGATGTTCATTGTATAAAGGATATGGCTCATTAAAAACCTTATTAGGAAAAACTCTGTGGGACAAAAACTTAGTGAAGAAAAAAAGAGTACATAATCTTTTGATACATAGTATATCACAACAATATATATAGTGTGTGTGTGAATTTACTCCCCCTCATGTAACCATCACTTAAGATATTTGAAACAACGAAATCTAATGTTGAAAATTAATTTCTCAAATGTAGCAGTAATTGTTTGTTTCATAGAGCACCAAGAAATTACAATACCACCATATGTGAAAACATAACTAGTTTGTAATCGAGCATTGTAAGGATCAGATAAGTGCCTTGCATCTATAAAACCAACTAATTCTGTTTTGGATAGGTTAGGGAAAAATAAATTCATATCTCTTATACCTTGAAGATAACAAGAAAACATGCTTAACTCCATTCCAATGTCTTCGGGTTGGACAAGAGCTAAATCTTGCTAATAAGTTGACAACAAATGATATATCAAGTCATGTATGACTAGCAAGATACGTCAATGCACTAATAGCACTTAAATATTGTACTTCAGGACCAATAAAATCTTCATAATTTTCTCGAGGATAGAAATGGTCTTTATTTACATCAAGTGACCTAACAACCATTGGGGTGCTCAACGGATGTGCGTTATGCATGTAAAATCTTCTTAGCACTTTTTCTATATATGTTGTTTGATGCATAAAGATTTCATTCTTTAGGTGCTCAATTTGTAATCCTAACCCTAGACAAAATCTTATCTTTCCAAGGTCTTTCATTTCAAATTCTTTCTTTAAGCACTCCATTATCACTAAATTCTCTTCAGGAGTCTCAATGGTAATTAAATCATCAACATACACAGCAATTATAACAAATCCTAATCCAAACATCTTTATAAAAATGCATGGAGAAATAGGATCATTCTTATAGTCGTCCCTCAATAAGTATTCACTAAGGTGATTATACCACATGTGCCCAGATTGTTTCAATCCATAAAGGGATCTATTTAATTTGATTGAGTAATGTTCTCGAGAACCTGAATTAGTTGTTTCTGGTAGATTAAAACCTTCTGGGAGTTTCATGTAAATGTTATTATCAAGTGGCCATATAAATAGGCTGTAACTACATCCATTAGGCGTAAATCAAGCCCTTCTCTTATTGCCAGACTAATTAAGAACCTAAAAGTAGTTGCATCCATCACAAGAGAGTATGTCTCTTCATAATCAATATCAGGTGTCTTGTGAACGTTCTTCTTACAAGTCAATTCTATATTTTATGATTTGTATTTTTTTTCGTTATTATGCTAATATGTACTCCTCTTGGCTTTATACCTTCAGGGTGTTTAGACTTCTTGTCCGAGATACATTTCATAAGTTATAATAGAAACACTTATTTATTTTTTATGACTTGTTCTCATCTCAATCCTTTCAAGTATATTTTTATTCAAGATCCTCACTTTTCTATAATATTGAAGTGTTCTACGTATATTATCATTGTTGACAACAATTTCATTTTTTTTTCAACTCCATCATATTTAGTTATGACATAACTAATTGAGATATCTCATTATATTCATAATTTCAGGTACCTGAATCTCTTCTAGGGTTTTATCAAAAGTTATGCCTTGGGCCTTTTCAGGAGTACTTGCCTCCTTTTAGTATGTGACCATCTTCATTTCTTTCTCCTTTCTTTCAATGATTTTTTTTTTGTTTTATGGAGTCGATAACTTGTCATGCTTCTAATGCTCAAGACTTATTTTTGATCACATTGTCCTAGGACATATAATTATTTGGAGCATTTTAGCTCGTATATGTATCAACCAGTATATGGAATCTCTAAATGTCATCACTAAACATATCTAGCAAATAATTTTCATCCTTCAAACTTTGTGCACATAATATTAGTGAGGATCACAAAAGAAAAATGATGACATAATTATTTAACTAATTTGTCTCCCCTTAATGTCGAGAAAATTTGCAACATAACAATATTTATTTTTCAAAATTATAAATATATCTCCCTTCAATATCTAATGAAAATTCTAAAATTTCTCAAATTCATATTAGATGATCCATCTTAGTGCATTATGGTGGAATATGAAATAGATATTGCACATCCATATATTCTTAGATGGAATCCATTGACTTATAAATGAAAGTCAATTCTCAGCAGACAAATATTTCTTACATGTTGGCTTGATGCAAATAAAATTACATGCTTATTGTAAAGCAATTCTTATATTAATGGTTAAGCAACTAAATGGAGGCATAGTTTTTCTAACCATTAAATATAACATATATGGGCAATAGACAACTTAAAATTATCCTAGCTAAAACTACAAAAATCATGCTAGGGATATAATGCACCAATGTTGTTAGCACAAATTGCATTCTACAGAGATTGTGCACAATCAAATTATTTCAAGAAATAGTATCGCAAACTTCGGGCTGCACACATATGATACATGAGCTCATATATTATTTGGTTATCATTGAAAAATGCAACCGACCTCTAACTTTAGCTGGTGTTAGATCAATATATTGTCCAAATAACTAGTATGATGAAAATTATTAAAATATAACTTCTAATTCTTCAATAAAATCATATAAAATTGTATCAACATTGACTTGGGATGGTCTAACCGGTCATACCAACACTATGAACTTCTTTTAACTATCTCATATGTTATTCATATAAGTGTAATGTATTCCTTCTGGGAATATTTATAATACAAAAACATGTGTATCTCATGTCATTTCTATCCATGTTTTTAATGTAAAACACATAAAAATTTCCTTCAACATATATCTTCTAAAATAATCTTATGTTTTACAAAATTTTGCATCTCAAGGAGGTAAAATATTAGCTCTGTAAGAGCTTTTTATAGTTTGATTCAATATTAGCTCTTCAGGAATATGCAATCATTTTATTATATATCCTTAATGAATACTTAATTTATTCATATAAAAATAAAATGAATAGATATAAATAAAACATATATTAAACATAATAAGTAATAAATTCATGTTATTAATAAATCACTATGGTTAGATAATATATATTTTTATATATACCATAACACAATAAAATGTAAAATATTATAATATCAGATTAAAGTAACTTTACAAGTATAAAAGTTTAAACATAAACATTTTCTAATCTTCACCGCAATTATGAAACTATTCAAACAAGGTGAATATCTCAAAATTCATGACAAGCATTTTTACCCCCAATAATCATATATCTTAATCAAAATCAAAATTAAACCAATCAATTCTATTTAAAATGAACCAATCAAAATAAAAATATTTATCTCCACATAAAAATCTCAATAACTAAATACGTGAAGAGATTTAAAAATTCATAGAATTATGGATAGAGAATTATATAAATAAAACTTCTTAATAAAAATCAAATCAAATTTCAAAAGAAATTGATTAGACTAACTTAGGTTACCATGGATGAGAAGTATGATTATAAGCATCCTTTGTAATGAAGAGAAAGAGATCATCCCAAGCAAATTCAAGTAGACATTGATTCTAATGATTCTTAAATCAAACAATTAAATTTCAATACTTGGATCTCAACAAAATTTTGACACAAACTAAAAACATATTAATCATCCTTGTATGCATGGCCAACTTTAGCATCATATTGAAAATTTTTATCTTTTTTCGAAAAAATTATCCTCTATTTCATCATTTTGGACAAAATTTGTCTCAATATTGTTTCCTTTTTTTTAATGGATGCTTTGATAAAATTTTACCAGATGCTTAAACATATGACAGGTATATGACCAATGCATTTTCATACAACATTGGTAGCATGAATTTTCAATAACCTTCGAATATTTTTAACCTCCATTTCCTTGATTTTCCTTATTATTCTTTTTCTAGTGGTTAGAAGAATCACTATTATAACAACCATGATAACAATAATTAGTATGTCTCCAACCACATCCTCAATTACAACGACAATCACGATTTATATATTCTGATTTTTCATAGTTGTTATGCGTTGTAACATTCACTTCAGGGAATGAAGTCTTTTTCACTAAAAGGCATGAGATTGTTCCAAAACATTTTTTAAAGCTTTTTTCACAATATTGCTGCTACAGGAGCACCTAAGATATTTCAATCATAGCAAGCTTTAGAGAGTATTATCGTTTTCTAATGGTAAAATCATTTTTTCAAATTATTACATCATTCAAGAATCAAGAGGATCTTTCACAGTTAGATGTTTCACACTTTTAATTCTTCATGTAGATGATAATCATTGAACTTTCACAATGGTAACTTTCTCATAATTATTTGTGTCAAGTTATATATTCTAAGCTAACAACTAAAACGACAAAGCACTATTTTTCATGCCTATTCAAACTTAAGTATAGAAATATGATCATCTAGATATATTAAAACTTATGATAACTAAGGTCAACCTTACAATTTAATCAATATAACAATAGAATACTCTAAAAAATGTTTTATGGAATATTAGCTAGAGACATCATATTATTTTATTTACTATAATCAAGGTTTCCATAGAAAATTTCATCCGCAAAGAAACAAATAGCCATAAGCTATATCATATGCATTTGGATATATATAAGATACAAGTATTGAACATGAGCCTCTAGTGTCAAAAATAATAGTCTAATAGGCAACGTAGTACATTTGGTAAAGGTCACCAAATAAAATAATTTTTTTAAAAATGATTACTTTATTTTTAATCGTGTCAATGACATATGTTATGAAAGATATACATATTTAAGAAAAAAATATTCAAGTTGTTAATACTTCAATCTTATTCAAAGTCTTAGATCATAAACAAGCATATCATGGAATATATAAAACATAAATTCATATTTAAATACGGAGAAAAAAATGAGCATCATTTTAACTTTTTTTATTAAGAATATTGAAATCTCAAAATCTTTCAATCACACAGAGAAATTCACATACCTTAACCTTGTTGCTTCAACCAGAACGTTGTACGTCTAGATTACTTGTTCTCCAACAAAATATTGAATACTATTGAGAAAGCTCGTGCTGATAACGTGTTATAAAATAATAATAAGGATGTAAAGAACACAAGGATAATAGATGAGAATAAAGAGAGAATATGTATTGTATTCTATATATTTCATCCCATTTACAAGTAGCATACTCCTCTCTATATATAGGGAGATTGGACTCTTCATATTCTAATACATAAATAGTAAAAAGTAGTTATAAGAATATGAAAGGTTAAGAAAGACGAAAGGTTAAAGGTCGAGGGAGGTTAAAGGTTGAACATCCATTTAAGAATATTCATAACAATATAAATATTTTTATATTACAAATTAGATTTTTTTTTGTGTAAAAAATGAATAAATTAGTCACTATAACAAAAAATAAATTGATCATTTTTGTTAAAAAAATTATTCATTTATATTGTTATAGAATGATGTAATTTATAAAAATAGATGAAGTTTTTAACATTAGAAATAGATGAAGTTTTTAACAAAGCGATCAATTTGCTCTTTGATCTAATGTACAGTGATTAAGTTGTCCATTATTTTAGTGTGGGGGAAAAATGCAATCTAACTTTAATGTCACATGCTGCGAATCAAAGCCCGTGACCATTGCGCACAAAACGTCCAATAGAGGTCAATAGATTAAATGGGATTCATTTGACCTGATTGAATTGACCCGACTCATGAAACATATGAAGAAACTCATCTACTTGAAACCTTGGTGGCCTAGTAAAACACTCCACAAAAACTAGAGTTATTAGAGATATTAATGTAAATCCTAATGGATAAAGATGCATAGAATTTAAATTCCTTAGGACTCTCATCTTGTAGATAAGCACAGATCTTGACCGTCGATGTAACTCAGTCTGTACCGGTGAATTTGGGGGAGCTCAACTATAAATAAAAGTCTTCCCCATATTTGTAATCACTAAATTGTAAACCTTAGAAGTAATATATTACTTTTAAGAGCATTTACTCAAACATTTGGTTTGTACTATTTTTCTGTGGCTTTTTGTTCGGTCGTAGCTTTTTTTATCTTTTGAGTTTGCTTCCAGTTTGCTTCGGTGCCTTCGAGAATTTCTATAAGAATTCTCATTTTTCAAGAGTATGCTGACTTAGGCAGGATTTCAACCTAAGAAATTTTCTAAGGCCACATAGTTTGCCAGAGTAAAGTTCTAGCCCCATGGCAGTTGGTATCCGAGCCAGTGTTCGAATGCACCAATTAAGATGACGAAAGGAGGAGATAAACAAAATGTCCCAATGGAGACCTGTGGGAGGTTTAGGAAAAATAGCAAATCAAGGGTTATGATGTTGGCTTTGAAAGGTCGAGTGACCAATCTCAAAGAATTCATCGGTGGTGTGAAGGAAACACTAAAAGTAGTTGAGAGCCGCATTGATGAGTTAGAATAAATAAGGGTGCAGTTCAGGGACTATGTAGCGGAGGCTATCAGTTCTAGTCCGGATGCGATGAGAGAGACCTTCATTGCCTCTATGGATGATTAGACCGAGAAGCTGAAAAAGAAGAATGATGCTCTCGAAGCCATGATAACAACTTTGAAGGAATAGGTGGAGGAACTCAAGGGGGAGCTCATTATCTGTAAATTTGCTCTAAGTAATGGGATGTTGGCTTCGAGACCAAAGCAACACAAGATGGATGTTCCCAAGTTGAAAGAGTTCAATGGGACGAGGTTTGTAAGACACGTGGATAATTTTCTCGTAAGGATTGAATAATACTTCCGTGCGATAGGCATTGAGGATGATGCTACTACAATAAACACTGTTTTCGTCTATTTTATTGATCTTGCTCTTTTATGGTGACATTGTAGGTTCATAGAGGAGAGACAAGGTGGGACTGCAATTGAGACTTGGGCGGTGTTCCAAAAGGAGTTGAAAAAGCAGTTTTACCACAGTATGCCGAGAAAGAGGCTAAGGTTAAGTTGTGTTGGCTTATGCAACAAGGCACTATTTGAGAGCATGTTTGAGAGTTCCATAAGTTGATGCTTCAAATCTCTGACTTGAGTGAGAAAGAAGCTTTCTACTTGTTTGAAGACAGGTTGAAGCCTTGGGTGAAGTAAGAGTTGCGTCGACAAGGTGTCATATCTTAAGTCTTAGAATTCATATTTTTTGCTAGATGATGCGGTGGTGTAATTTGTAAGTTAGTTTGTCTAATTAGTAAGATTATATCGATTTTGGGCTAAATAGTTCGGTGAATTATTTCGGTGTGATCGGCCATCTAGAGGACTTTCACTTCTGTAGTATTGGAGAACTCCTGCATTGAAGAGTTCTTCCGTGCATGAACATGCTAGTGGTAGGTTTAACCGGGATAAGTGGGACACGTATCAATTGTGTGTCAAACTCTTAATAAAGAACGTGTCATTTTGCATGACACTTGTAAAGCTTCGTTAATGGTGTTTGATTAGTGGAATTGTGTCTAATTAGTGGAACTACATGCGATTAGTGGAATTGTGTGTGCATGTAAGGTAATTAGGTAACCCGTAATAGTGGGATTACGAGCTAACTCTTATATAAAAAAGATGAAAGCTTAATGAAGGACTTTATTTTATGTCTATCTATTCATTCATGTTCTTTTTTCTTGCTATGTGAAGAAAGTATCAGCCTTCAGCTTGATAATTAACTGACTTTCTCAAGCCAACTATTACTAAAGAAACGAGAGAAGGCTCTAGTACAAAAAGGAAAGAACCCGTAGAATAGAAAAAATTATCCTGGTTATATTTAGTGAGTTCCTTCCACTCGTGATTTTGTTAAATCTCATCTAATTTCTTGATAGTTTTGTTTTCCAGTTAAGTGTGTTTATTAAAAATCAATCGAGCATGTTTGTGATATCAAACTAAAATGATAAAGATAGTATATTCATGAATGGTTGTGAATGGACACTCTTCCTTGGTGCACAAGCTCCGTATCTGAAATGGTGGAAGGGGGGAAATGGTGGATACTATTGAGATGTGATGGGAGATATGTATAGAGATTTTGATATAAAATGAGATTTACCTCCTGTAAGGCATGCAAATGCAAACCGTGAATGGTAAATACCCCAGACTTGCATAGGAACATGTAAGTGTTCGAATTAACAAAGAGGATTTGTGGAGGTTCGATTGGATATATGAAATATTAACTCATTGGGGCATTACTGTGAATATGAAATTATTGATCTTTAGAGCGATTTGTGGATTAGAAGCTAACGCAAGGAAGGGTTCCATGAATAGTCCATGCAAAGCATGCAAGTGTTACGTAAGTTAATGCACTTAAATAGTGCTTAGATGAATGGGTAACCGCGCATTTTGTGCTTAACAGTGCTGTAACAGCCTGATTTTTAGTGTTGTCAAAAATAATAGTTTCGGGACCACAACTCTGACAAGTCGAGTCATAAATATTGTTTATTTAATATTCATGATGTCAATATCATCGTGTCAACTTTTTTTTGAGAAATTTTATCATTTAGATAGTTAATTGAGTAGAAAGGATCAAATTGTAATAGGTGCAAAAGTAGAGATGGTTAATTAGAAGGACCAAAAGAGTAAATTAACCAATGAAAGGTTAGTGGGTGGGTTAGCATGAGTTAAACTAAGTATAATTAGGTTTAATTAAGATTAAAAAAAGGGTTAATAAAGCTTAATGATGGAAGTCTAAATATTTACAAAATTACCATTGACTATATATATGAAATTAAAAGAGGAAAATGAAAAATAAATCACTTATTTTCTTCATCTTCCCCATGACAAGGCTAAGAAATTAGGGTTCTCCATTGTTGAAACTTTGAGCTTTGATTTTGGTAAGAAAATCTTGATCGTTTTAGTAATTTTTATGTTTTTGAGTCCGTATTAGCTTAATCTAACTAATCCAAGGACTAATTTGTGAATCTGTCAAATGTTATAAAACTTGTCATTGTTGAAAATGCTTGTTCTTGAAAGATTTTGATAGATTTGTATGCTTGATGAATAGATTCATTGATTTTGTAAAGTATTTTTGATGAAATTTGGGTTTAAGGACTAAATTGTTAAAATGGTTAAATTATGTGTATTATGTGAGAAATAATGAAATTATAGGGACTTGTGGAGATCCATGATTATGTCGGCTGGTATTTTTTTTGACAAAAAGAAATCGGGCCATAAGGCACCAATACCTCAATTAATAGAATAAAAAATTACAAAATCATGGATATCGTTAGGATACTCCATATTAAAAGAAAAATGACACTAAGCTTCAAGAGCCATATTACTAAGTTTATGGGCAAGTGTATTACATTTTCGAGAACACCACTGCACTTTAAAGTTTCGGCACATTAATAGATCTTTTTTAACCTGTTGCGTAACAAATCCATTTATGGAAATATCATCCTTGTTACTCCGGATTCTGTTCATCACGTCAGCACAGTCGGTCTCAAAAATGCAATTGTCCAGGCCATTGCTAGTAACCCACCTAATGCCCATTTGGATAGCCTCCGCTTCAGCCTAATTAATACAGGCCATGTTATCCTTATAGTCAACCGCTCCCCCAATGACAAATCCCTCATTGTCGCGGATAATAAAACCCATGCCTGCTTTACCATTTGACTAAGAAGCATCACTGTTTATTTTGAACCACCCCTCCGGAGGTTTCTGCTACAGACTTTGCACCATCGGTCTAGGAATCATGCTCTCATTTTGGAAATTATACAGTCGAAAATCATTGATAAAATGAGCAGCCTTTTCCCAGGTTCTTTTAGGATCCTCCCGCTTTCCTTAGAAGACCACCTTATTTCGAGCATTCCAAATGTTTCAGAGAAGAACACTGAAGCATTCGTAGGCTTTATTATCCAAAACCTCATACTACTCTCCAGCCACTCTACTCCACACGACCAGTTTTCTTGCAAGACTCTATTATCAATGCTGCCCATAGTCAAAGTCTCACGAGCTATTTTACAATTCTTCAGTGCATGCAAGAGGTTTCATCGGCTTCACTGCATCTAGGACACAGCTTATTCCACTGCGGGTTTAACAAACTAATCTTAGCATTAGTAGGAAATATTTCATGACTCACTCTCCACATGAAGATTCTAATATTGGGAGGAATTTTCAGCTTCCAGAAGGCTCTCCAAAAGCACCTATGCGGACCGCATCCAACTTTCTTGAGGATCAACACGAATATCCCATTTTTGTAGAGTAATGACCATCACGAGCATGAAACCAAATGACTTTGTCATCGGGCCCACCTTGCATTAATGGGATCTCACAGATTTTTTTGCTTATTTCCTTGCCATATAAACACGTGACTTTTTGCATGTCCCATGCAGCACTATCTTGACGCCACAAATCGCGTACTCTGGTAGCAGTAACCAACTGGGGGTTTTTGATCTCATTCCCACTCAAACCTTCAAACCCCCATCTATGTTTTGTAATGTTAATTTGAAGGCCCGTACCTATTTGCCACCCAAAGCCTTCTGCCAGCTCCCTCGCCGCCTTACTAATGCTAGACCACACAAAGGATGGTTTATCCACTCTCTTGTGATTAAAGATATCTCCATCAGGGAAATACTTGGCTAAAAGACTTGAAAGCAGAGGGTGTCTTTGTTATGGATCATTCTCCAAACCTGTTTACCAAGTAATGCCACATTGAAAAGACGAAGGTCCTTCATGCCCAAACCGCCCATTCCTTTAGGCTTGCACACGTCATCCCATCCCATCAGAGCAGAGCCCACCCTCTGTGTCTCTTCCTGCTCTCCCACCAATAATTTCGAATTTTAGCCACCATAGTCTCTAGTATACCCCTAGGAAGCATAAAGACAGAAAACATATAAGTTGGAAGTGATTGCAAAACCGATTTTATGAACACTTTTTACCACCTCTAGACAACAAACGTTTTGACCAACCTTTGATCTTGTTAGTGAACCTGTCAACCATGTATTTAAAAACATTTGTTTTATTTTTCCCCACCAATAAGGGGAGACCCAAATAATTATCCAAACGGTCTATAGTCCTCATACCAAGAATGCTACTCAAAAGCTGTCTTTGTGAACTAGGGGTGTTAGGGTTGAAAAATATGGTCGACTTTAAGAGATTAACTTTCTAGCCCGACATAAGCTCAAATTTTATTAAAATATCTTTAGCCTTTTCAACATCCTGGATTTTATTACGAATGAACAAAAGAGCATCGTCGGTAAAAAACAAATGGTTTATACGTGGATAATTATAACATACTCTAATGCCACGCATAAAACCATCAGTCTGAGCCTTTACTAACAATCTCGACAGGGCATCCATACAAAATAAAAATAGGTAAGGGGATAGAGGGTCTCCCTGTCTTAAGCCTCTGGTTGGGACGATAACCTCGGTAAGGCAGGAATTGCACTTGACCATATATGTCACCGTGCGGACACAATCCATGATTTTCTGAACCCATCTCCTCTCAAATCCCATTTTTAGGAGAATCCATTTAAGAAAATTCCACTCAACATGGTCATAAGCCTTACTCATATCGAGTTTGGCCACAAACCCCTTATTCGGTCCATTCTTAGAGCTCAGAAGGTAATGTATAAGCTCGTGTGCAATGGGGATGTTGTCATGAATCATTCTGCCCTGGATAAAAGCACTCTGATTCTGAGATATATAACCGTTAAGACACGTCTTTAATCTGTTAGCTCGAACTTTTGCAATGATTTTATATAAGACCCGACAAAGACTAATAGGGCGAAACTGGGTAATATCCTTAGGCTCCTCCAATTTCGGAATAAGAACAATCACAGTGTCATTTATATCAGCAAGCCCCTTATTACCATTTAAAATATCACCACAGATCTTAAAAACGTCATTGCCAACCACGTTCCAATTATTTCTATGAAACATACCAGAGAGACCATCAACTCCCTATCTTATAATTTCCATTCGCATTTGATAAAATCATGGATTGTGTCCGCACGATGACATATATGGTCAAGTGCAATTCCCGCCTTACCGAGGTTATCGTCCCAACTAGAGGCTTAAGACAGGGAGGCCCTCTATCCCCTTACCTGTTTTTATTTTGTATGGATGCCCTGTTGAGCTTGTAGTAAAGGCTCAGACCGATGGTTTTATGCGAATGAAAATTAACAACAGATGTATACCGCGTACTCGATTAATTTGATAGATTGTACAACTCTTGAAGTTTGGTAAATCTGTTTAACCTTATGAACTTTTTAAGCTAAGAAATGCTTACATGTGGAAATTGCTTTTGTTTTGTAGATTCACTTTTGCTGTTCGAAGATCGGATAATCTTGGAGCATCATACTATTCCGAAGTTGTTTGGTAGTTCTTACATCACTCGGTTATATGGCATGTACTAGGATGATGTTATCTTTGTTTATGTAATTGAGATTGTGAAAACCTTGTTATATTGATGAGATGTTGAATGTAATGATGTATGTTTGTGCAAGTTGGTTTATAGATTTAAAGTACTATGTAATGACTTAAAATCTATGTATTTTGTGTTGGCTTAATGCATATTGAAGCCATGAATGATTTGGGTTGAAAACTTGCATTTTAGAATGATTCTTAAGATTCTGCATACTTGTTTCGGTAGAGCCCACACATGTATCGGTAGAAGTATAGGGTAAGAGAGAGGTTGCTCACTGACTTGGGTTGTATCGGTAGTTGAATAGCAAGTATCAGTAGTTATGTGTTTAGAAGTATCGGCAGTTTGTATACTTGTATCGGTAGAAGTTGCAGGGTGAGACTTTTAGCTCTCTAGAGTTTTTAGTATTAGTAAAAGTAAGACTTGTTTCGATAGGAGTGTCATTTGTATCGGTAGATCTGTCACTTGTATCGATAAAGGTCTGCACTATTCCTGAACTGTTTACTGACTTGACAACTACCGATACTTATCCAACAAGTACCGGTAGAAGTCTCCAAAAATGTTAAAAATAACCTTTTTGCCCTTGTTGAACTGTGTTTATAATTAAAAGATGACATATAACGTGTAGAGTGAAATTCTTTAATAAAATAATATTGAATGACATGATGTTAAAAATGGACAGTGATAAATGAATAGTAAGACAGCAGAATCTTAATCGGTGATATTTTTAGGTTTTAGGTGTTACATTTAGTGGTATCAGAGATTTCAATTTAGTCATTTCTTGGACTGTATTGATTATGTTTAATGATTTAAAAGTATATGCCATACGAACCTGTGATAGTGTGATATAGATGAATCCGATCTAATTATGGTTTTTGCAGATAAATACAAGATGTCTAACTCGGAAAAAGATGAAACTAACGAGGTAAACAACAATGTTTCGACTAATGAGTCTAGAGCTAGTCACAGTGCATCGATACTATAAATGACAGAAAATGAGGTAAAGAATATATTCTTTGATTTGATGGGGTAGTGGTTCTCGAAATTTATGAGAAATAACCTGATGGCACTACCTCTCCCACCCGCTGTTACACAGCTAGCCTCCCGATCGGTATCACCTCTAGTTAGGCCTCCACCACCTCCAGTGGTAGAATAGAGGTGATGCATCTCGATAGATAAGGTTAGAAAATACGGAGCCAAAAACTTTCGGGGAAGCGTAGAAGATGATCCCTTTAGAGCTTAGTACTGGATGGAGAACACGCTGAGAGCTTTGAACGAGATGGCTTGTCCTTTAGAAGACTACGTGAGGTGTGCTGCTTCACTACTAAAAGACGAGGCTTACAACTGGTGGACAATAATTGTAGCAGTGATGCTTGAAAATGAAGTTACTTGGAAAATTTTCCAAATAGAGTTTAAAAAGAAATATGTTAGCAAGCGATACCTGGATAAGAAGAAGGAAGAATTCATAGAATTGAGATAGGGAAACAAAATAGTAGTAGAGTACGAGCGAGAATTTGTACAGTTAAGTAAGTATGCTAGAAAGATCGTACCGATGAATGAAGCCCTGTGTGTCCATTTCGAAGATAGACTAAACGACGAGATCAAAATGATAGTAGGTGGTTCTGAAATCTAGCCGTTGGTAGTTTTAGTAGACAGAGCTTAAAAGATAGAATAAATTTACAATAGCAAAAGATAGAAGGAAAAGAGGTTTCAAATATTGCTAGGATCTTCTCTATGCCACCACCGAAGAGGTTCAGAGAAAAGGTTAGTCGGTGGCCAGTTTCTTTGGGCTTTTTGAGTAGGAGTAAGTTAGGACCACCAAAATCTAAATTTCAGAATCGACCTGTAGATGGTGTAGTTAGCATTCATAATGCACTTAGCCCGATATGTGGGTATTGTAAAAGGAGTCATGTAGACGAGTGTCGAAAGATGAAAGGGACCTGCTACTGATACGAAAGTGCAGATCATTTTTCGAGAAACTATTTGATGAAATCTAAAGCAAAAGAGGATCAGAGTGTAAAACCTCCTGTTACACCATAAAAGAGTAGGCGCTAGGGATAGAGTAGTGGTACAAGTGGAAATCGCAGGGATGTCAGGGACAACGTAGCCAGATCTGTAGTTCGAGTACCTGTACGGGCTTATGTCATTCGAGTTAAAGAAGAAGCTACTGCTCCGGATGTTGTGATTGGTATATTTTATCTTGTTAGTGATATTGTATGTACATTGATTGACCCGAGATCGACTCATTTATATATTTTTACTACATTAGCTACTAAAAAGAAATTGTCTGTTGAGTCGACTGAATTTGATGTACAAGTCATAAACCCATTGGGTCATAGTGTCATTGTAAATATGATGCGTCGTAAGTGTCCACTGAAAATCCAAGGCGGTGAGTTTCTTACCGATCTAATGTTATTACCATTCATCGAGTTCGATGTAATTTTGGGAATGGACTGGTTAATTGAGCAAGATGCGGTGGTTAATTGTAAACGAAGACGGATTAATCTGAAATGCCCGATAGGCGAGGTAATTACAGTTGAGTCTAAGAAATTGAATAGTGATACCAGGGTATCTTAGCTTTATCTGCACAGAAGATGGTTCGTAAGGGCTGCGAGGCATTTTTGGCGCATATACTTGATACTCGGGGTACAGGAACAAAGTTAGAACAGGTGTCGATTATGAAAGAATTTACAGATGTGTTTCCTGAAGAGTTACCGGGTTTACCGTTAACCAGAGAAGTAGAATTTGACATCGATTTAGTACCTGGCACTGCACCGATCATGATTCCACCATACAAAATGACAATGACTAAGCTGAATGAACTAAAAGCAAAGTTGCAAGAGTTGTTAGACAGATGATTTATTCGACCGAGCGTATCGCTTGGGGGCGCACTCGTGTTGTTTGTGAAAAAAAAAAGATGGTTCGATGAGAATGTGTATAAACTATAGGCAGCTGAATAAGGTGACAATCAAAAATAAATATTCATTGCCTCATATTGAAGAGTTGTTTGATCAGTTGAGAGGTGCGACAGTTTACTCTAAAATAGATCTTAGATCGGATTATTATCAGATGCGAGTAAAGGAGAGTGATGTTCCAAAAACAGCCTTCCGGACTCATTATGGGCACTATGAATTCTTGGTGATACCCTTTGGATTAACAAATGCTTTAGCAGCATTTATGGATTTGATGAACCGAGTCTTTAAACCTCAGCTGGATAGGTTTGTAGTGGTGTTCATTGATGATATATTAATTTATTCCAAGACTGGGTTAGAGCATGCTCAGCATTTGAGAGAAGTTTAATAGATATTGCAGGAAAAGAAGTTATATGCGAAGTTTAGAAAATGCGAGTTCTGGCTGCTGGAAGTGAGATTTCTAGGTCATGTAGTATCATCGAAGGGAATCCGGGTTCATCCTAATAAAGTCTCAGCTATTCTCGATTGAAAGGTACCAAAGAATGTTTTCGAGGTACATAGTTTCCTGGGATTAACAGATTATTACCTCTAGTTCGTGAAGGACTTTTCTATCATAGCCTTACCGATGACGAAGTTACTATAGAAGAATATCCAGTTTGTGTGGTCAGAAAAGTGTCAACAGAGTTTTGATTAGCTAAAAAATTGTTACAAAAGCTTCAGTATTGACACAGCTTGAATTGGGTAAAGAATTTGTTGTATACAGTGATGTAGCTCTAAATGGTTTAGGTTATATTTTGATGCAAGCTGGAAAGTTAATAGCCTATGCCTCTTAACAATTAAAGCCGCATGAACGAAACTATCCGACTCACGATTTAGAGTTAGCTGCCATTATTTTTGCCTTGAGGATTTGGCGACATTATTTTTATGGTGAGAGATGTCAAATATTCATAGATCACAAAAGCCTAAAGTATTTGATGACTCAGAAGGAATTAAATTTGAGGCAACATCGGTGGTTAGAACTGCTGAAAGACTATGATTTGGTGATTGAATATCATCCGGGGAAAGCTAATGTTTTCGTTAATGCTTTGAGCCAGAAATCATTATTTGCACTGAGAGCAATGAATGCCCATTTTTCATTTGAGAGCGATGGTTTTGTTACAGCTGAACTTCGAACAAAACCGTTATTTTTACAATAGATACGAGAGTTACAGAAGGATGACTCAAGGCTTAAGGCTAAAAAGGAATAGATGCAGAATGATGCAACTACTAGATTTACTGTTGATAATGATGGTATGTTGTATTTTCGAGGCAGAGTGTGCGTTCCTGATAATTCTGATTTAAGACATGACTTTTTGTCAGAGGCTTACAGCAGCACTTATTCCAACCATCCGGGCAGTGTGAAAATGTACAATGATTTGAAGAAGATGTATTGGTGGCCAAGCATGAAACGAGAAATCTCAGAGTTCATGACAAGATGTCTAGTATGTCAATAAGTAAAAGCTAAACATCAGGTACCGTTTGGACTGTTACAACCTATTACCATTCCAGAGTGGAAATGAGAGCGGGTCACTATGGATTTTGTTACAGGACTACAGGTGACATCGAGGAAGAAAGATTCGAATTGGGTCATAGTGGACAGACTGACGAAATCGCCTCATTTTATTCCTATCCAAGTGATCTTTCCATTAGAGAAGTTGGTTAAATTGTATGTATCGGAGATTGTGCAGTTGTATAGAGTGCCAACATCTATTATCTCTAACAGAGATCCACATTTTACCTCAAGATTTTGGGGTAAGCTGCATGAGGCTTTAGGGACCAGGCTAAATTTTAGCCCTGCATACCATCTGCAGACAGACGGTCAGTCCGAGTGGGTGATACAAATTTTGGAGGATATGCTGCGATGCTGTATAGTCGAGTTCAAGGGTAGTTTGGAGAGATACCTACCGTTGGTGGAATTTGCTTATAATAACAGCTATCAGTCTAGCATTAAAATGACACCATTTGAGACATTGTGGGTAGAAAATGCAAAACACATTTGTACTGGTCAGAGTTGAGTGAGCCTAAGTTGGTTGGAACTGACTTGGTACATGAAATTGAAGACAAGGTACGAGTGATTCGTGACTGTTTGAAAGCAACGTCCAATCGATAGAAAGCTTATACAGATCTAAAGAGGAAAGATATAGAGTTTGCAGTCGAGGATAGAGTTTTCTGAGAGTTTCACCTTGGAAGAAGGTGTTACGTTTTAGTAGAAAGGGAAAGCTAAGTCCACGGTTTATCGGGCTGTATGAGATCATCAAAAGGGTTGGCCCTGTAGCTTATAAACTGGCTTTGCCTCCGGAACTTGAAAAGATTCATAATGTGTTTCATGTTTCAATGTTAAGACAGTATAGATTAGATCCTTCTCACGTGATTACTTCTTGCAATGTTGAGATACAATCGGATTTTTCGTACTTAGAGGAACCAGTGAGAATTCTGGCTCGTGAGGTAAAGGAATTGTGAAACAAAAAGGTGTCGTTGGTAAAAGTTCTATGGAACCGTCACAGTTTAGAAGAAGCAACTTGGGAGACAGAAGCTTCCATGAGATCATAATACCTCAACTTGTTTGCTGGTAAAAAATTTCGGGACGAAATTGCCCTAAAGAGAGAGAGTTGTAACAGTCCGATTTTCAGTGGTGTCAAAAATAGTGGTTTTGGGACCATAACCCAGACAAGTATAGTCATAAATATCATTTATTTAATATTAATGATGTTAATATCATCGTGTTAACTTTTGTTTGAGAAATTTTATCGTTTAGATAGTTAATTGAGTAGAAAGGATCAAATTGTAATTGGTGCAAAAGTAGAGATGGTTTATTAAAAGGATCAAAAGAGTAAATTAACCAATGAAAGGTTAGTGGGTGGGTTAGCATGAGTTAAACTAAGTATAAATAGGTTTAATTAATATTAAAAAAGGGTTAATTAAAGCTTAATGATGGAAGTCTAAATATTTACGAAATTACCATTGACTATATATATGAAATTAAAAGAGGAAAATGAAAACAATCACTTATTTTCTTCATCTTCCCCACGGAAAGGCTAAGAAATAAGGGTTCTCCTTTGTTGAAACTTTGAGCTTTGATTTTACTAAGAAAACCTTGACCGTTTTTAGTAATTTTTATGTTTTTGAGTCCGTATTAGCTTAATTTAGTTAATCCAAGGACTAGTTTGTGAATCTGTCAAATGTTATAGAACTTGCCATTTTTGAAAATGCTTGTTCTTGAAAGATTTTGATAGATTTGTATGCTTGGTGAATAGATTCATTAATTTTGTAAAGTGATTTTTGATGAAATTAGGGTTTAAGGACTAAAATATTAAAATGGTGAAATTGTGTGTATTATTGAGAAATAATGAAATTTTAGAGACTTGTGGAGATTCATGATTATGTCAGCTAGTATTGATTTCGTAAGAAAGGGGTAATTTTGTGTGTTTTATGCTTAAGGACTAAATTTAATAAAAGTTAGAGATTAGGGATAAAATCGTAAATTTTCTAAAAAAGGATTAAATTGTATTAAATGGTCTGATTGGGTGATTAATGTGAAAATCGAATGATTTGTGGATTTAGATTACGATCGTGCTATAGATTGAGGGAAAGAAAAATTAGTGGAATAGTCCCTCGAGTCTAACCATAATTACAATCCAGTCTGGTAAGTTCGTAATGTTAAAATATTACTTATAGCTGCTTATAATTGCTTTCTTATGGTTTTTGGTAATTGGATCGACAAATTGAAGATGTGAAGGATAAATACAACAGAAGAAGAAGTACCCGGCTTTGTTCCAAAGATTAAAGGTCCGATGACTTTGTGTCATCTTGAGTTATATGAATCCTATCACGGATTAAAGGTCTAATGACTCTGTGTCATTATTGAGTTATATGAATCCTATCATGGATTAAAGGTTCGATGACTATGTGTCATCGTGAGTTATACGAATCCTATTATGGATTAAGGGTTCGATGACTTTGTGTCATTGTGAGTTACACGAATCCATCATGGATTAAAGGTCTGATGACTTTGTGTCATCGTGAGTTATCAAATACGAATGCAAATTAACAACAGATGTATACCGCGTACTCGATTAATTTGATAGATTGTACAACTCTTAAAGTTTGGTAAATCTGTTTAACCTTATGAACTTTCTAAGCTAAGAAATACTTACCTGTGGAAATTGTTGTTGTTTTGTAGATTCACTTTTGCTATTCGGAGATCGGATCATCTTGGAGCATCACACTATCCCGGAGTTGTTTGGTAGTTCTTACATCACTTGGTTATATGGCATGTACTAGGATGATGTTATCTTTGTTTATGTAATTGAGATTGTGAAAACCTTGTTATGTTGATGAGATGTTGAATGTAATGATGTATGTTTATGCAACTTGGTTTATAGATTTAAAGTAATATGTAATGACTTGGAATCTATATAATTTGTGTTGGCTTAATGCATATTAAAGTCATGAATGATTTATGTTGGAAACTTGCATTTTAGCATGATTCTTGAGATTCTGCATACTTGTTTCGGTAGAACCCACGCATGTATTGGTAGAAGTACAGGGTAGGAGAGAGGTTGCTCACTAACTTGGGTTGTATCGGTAGTTGAATAGCAAGTATCGGTAGTTATGTGTTTACAAGTCTTGGTAGTTTGTATACTTGTATCGGTAGAAGTTGTAAGGTGAGACTTTTAGCGCTCTAGAGTTTTTAGTATCGATAGAAGTAAGACTTATTTCGGTAGAAGAGTCACTTATATCGGTAGAACTGTCACTTGTATCGGTAGAGGTCTGCACTATTCTTGAATTGTTTATTGCCTTGATAACTACTGATACTTGTCCAACAAGTACTGGTAGAAGTCCCCAAAAATGTTAGAAATGACCCTTTTGCCCTTGTTGAACTGTGTTTATAATTAAAGACGACATATGACGTGTGAAGTGAAATTCTTTAATAAAATAAGATTGAATGACATGATGTTAAAAATGGATAGTGATAAATGAATAGTAAGATATCGAAACCCTAATCGACGATGATTTTCGAGTGTTACAAGTGTAAAGTATATGCTTGTGAACTAACTTGGTTGAGGTATGAAATTGTTGTGTTTTGTGAATTGGCATGACTAACATTCGCATGGAAATTTTAGTTACGGATGATTGTATTTAGCAGAAGATTGAATCCGCCAATGAACGTTAAATTGTTTGGTGTTAAGGATTCGCCAATGGGTCTTATATAGCTGTGTTGGTGTATCCAAATGTAAGTTGTTGGTATTACTAAGTTTGGTAAAAGCCTAGCTAAAATTTCACTTCTTGAAAACTATGTTTGAAAGTTTATTATTTATCCTTGAAACTCACTAAGTTTATTATGAACTTACTCAGTTTCCTTTATTATTTCAGGACTTGTAGTGAAAGTGGACTTTTAAGGGACTCAACCAGCTGGCAGACTCTTTTGTGAGCCATTCTTCGTTCTGCTGTAACATGTATATCGAGTCGGGGTGGCCTATAACAGCTTGTTTTCAGTGGTTTAAAAAATAGTGATTTTAGGACCACGATTCTGATCATTGAGTCATTACTTTATTATTTATTTATTATTTATAAGGGTATTAAAGTATTATATTAAAATTTGGTTTGAAAATTTTGACATTTAAATTGTTAATTAAGTAAAAAGGACTCAATCATAAAAATTACAAAATTAATTGCTATAAATTTTCATGTGTTAAATGGTTGTGAAATCAAGAGTTAATGGTTTAAAATGGTACAATTCCTATTTGTTTCATAGTGGACGGTTTAGGTAAGGTTTTTAATGAAATAATAATTACTTATTAACGAAAAAATGGTAAATAAATAATTAAAAGCAAAAACAAAAGAAAACTAAAATGTTCTCATCTTCCAAAATCACCTCCACCAATTTTTGAAGGAAAGAAAAGCCATTGTTAAGCTCTCAAGTTCGACTATGGCTTGTACCTTTGCATGGTATGTATTTTTAAGTTTGTTTTTCATGGTTTTTATGTTTTTGTGATCATTTTAGCTTAATCTAGCTAAATCGAGAATTAATTAGTAAAATTGGTAAATGTTTAGAATTTTACCATGGATGAATTGGTGTTGTTTTTGAAGTTTATTGTTAGATTATTAAGCTTGATAGTTAAATAGGATTATTTTGTGAAGTAATTTTTGTTAATTTTAAAGTTTAAGGATTAAATTGTAAAGTAACATGACATTCTTGTTGTAAAATAATAATATAGGCTGCTTAGGGACTATATAGAATTCAGAACAATAGTTTTTGGTTTAATTTGTAATAATTGTAAGAGTTTCAATTTTAGGGACTAATTTGAGTAAAAGGTGAAAGTTTAGGGTAAATATGTAAAATGTCATTAAAGGGTTAATTTCATGAATTTAAGTGTTTTATAAGATTTAAATTGGTTAATTGAATTAAACTATTATATTTAGATCAAGAAACATATCAGTCTGTTGATAAGTAGGGAAAGGAAAAGTCTTCGAGTAATTGTCATCGCGTGTCTTTAGCTATTGTATTTTGGTAAGTTCTTTCTTTTATTGATTTGAATTGAATTACTTATTTGTTTGTGTGTGTATATCTATATGTTATAGTAATCATTTTTCAAACAAGTAAAACCATAGCCGAAAGACACTAGTGGAAACATGACAGAAACAAGTAAGACCATAGCCGAAAGGCGTTATGGTAACATGCCAGAAATGAGTAAGACCATAGCTAGAAGACACTATGGCATCATGACGGAAGTGAATAAGACCATGGCTGAAAGATGCAATGGCATCATTGTTAATAGGACTAAGATCATAGCTGAAAGATGTTACGGTATCATTTGATAGATGTTTATCAAGTATTACGTACTGGTGATGGAGTTCAATAAAGGAATAATTAGTTTTATTTTGTATATGATTTTTAATTAAATTGAAAGGTATGATAGGTTAATTTTATGAACTTACTAAGGTTTATATAAGATTACCTTTTTTTGTTTTACTCTTGTAGATTGTTGGATTTGTGCCATCAATAGGATCAGTTTTGGAGATTACACTATCCGCCATCATTTCAATAGCCTTTTTGTTCATTTTGTTCTGGTTATAAGTGGCATGTAAATAGGGTTTTGTTATGTTTAAGTTAATAGGTATCTTGGTCATGTTTTGGCCAATTTAGATGTAAATATGTATATGGTTATTTAATAACTTATGAAACTTTGGTTTGGTTATATTAGCCTTTGAAAACTTGATATAAATGGATGGATTTGACGTAAGGTAATTGGGATTTGGTTGAATGCTTGAATAATATTAACAAGTTGATTATGTCTTGGTTTGAATGATTTTTGTTATGTTTGAATTGTGGTGCCAATGAGGGCATATTGTATTGGCATATAGATTGATTGGGAGTTGGTATATTTTGGCATGTTTAGGCACATTTTGAACAAGTTTGAATGTTGACTATTGCATAGCTTGGCGCCCAAGCATTTGAAGATGAAATTGGCTTGCATTTGAAGGAAATTTTAGGCATACACGGCCTATGACACAGGCTGTTACACGATAGTGTGCCACAGACGGTCACCCACACAGCCGTGTGGTTGTTTAATTTTTGGTGCAAGATTTTTTACATGGTCACAATTAATTACACAGCCTGACGACATGACTGTGTGACACTAGTTTCGAATTGTACATGGTTTGAGAACACAAGAATATGGAGTAACCCTACGGGTGTATGGAGTAGCCATATGGCCATGTTAGGGGCCACAAGATCTGGCTTTTGTCACATGGTCGTGTGACACTTGTTTACACATTTTACTTAAAATTTCATAGAAGTTTCATTTTAATCCAGAATTGATCCTGATATGTTTTAAATGCTTCGTAAACTTGATTTAGGTCTCGATTTGGTTGAATAAAATTAAAAATGATTTTAAATAAATTATTTTGATTATCTTTTATTAAATTATGAATGTTATTAAAGTTTTATAGTTGTAATACCTTATAGCTCGATTTAGAGGACCAGATTGGGTATAGGGTGCTACAAGGCCTGTGGTTTTAATTTCTTGTTTTGAATCATGTAAAAGTGGTTTTGAACTTCTTTAATCCAAATGTCTGTATATATTGAATGATGACTATATGCCAATTGAAGTAGTCCTAAATTATGACTTACTCTTATTTTCTTCGATTTATGCTTCAATTCTTTTAATCTGCCAAGTGACCAATTAAAATGTATGCTTTTAAAATTTTCTTCGATTTCAATTTAAAATTAATACTCCGCCAAACATTGTTTTAAATTGATTTATTAAAATTGTATTGATTGTCTTAAATTACCAATACCAATGTCTTGTTCATTACGAAATGATTTTTGTTTTTTGGTAACATCGTTGTTCGCTAGTTAGATGGTTAAAGTGAGGTGTTACAGTTTTATTGGTATCAGATATTGGGTTTAACCAATTCTTGGAAGACCAAATTTAGTAATAGGCCTCGATATACATGTTACAAGTCTCTAGCTAGTCCATTATTGAAATGTTATGTTCAAGTTGTGTTTTGTAATTAATCTTGATCCTAATGTTGCCAAATTCTTAAGCTACTATCGACAAAGAAATAGAGAGTAATGCTCCTTCACAATCTAGAGGTCCTAGCCCCTCAGCGAGTATAGGAGCTATAGGTGGTGAAGCTCGTAAAACCTTGTTGGAGATGATGGGGTAGTGGTTTGACCAATTTGTAAATGTTGCTCCATCCTCCACAACTCAAAGACCAACTAAAGCAGCACAACTAGTGGCTCATACACCTCCTACTTCAGTAGTGAACCCGTATTGAAGAGACCCTGTAAAAAAAATTGAAAATGGGGAGCCAAGGAGTTCCATGGAGGAAAGGATGATGATATTTTTCATGGCGGAGAACCTACAGTAGGAACATTGGATGGAATTTCTAAAAGACTACAACTTGACGATTGAATACCATGCAGGAAAAGCAAATGTGATGGCTGACGCGCTAAGCAAAAAATCTATAGCAGCATTGACTTCTTTCTGTGCTAGAGTTCACCTGGTGGATGATAGATTCTTCTTGCAGAAATGATGGTACAACCTATCTTTCTTTCCTAGATTATGGAGTCACAATCAAATGATACAACATGTGGTAAGATTAAACAGTAGATAGAGTCTGGTGATGCAAAAAATTTTGGCCTTGGCGAGGGAGGCGAATTTCAATTTATGGGGAGATTGTATGTTCCTGAACAGGTTGAATTAAGATAGAAAATTCTAAAAGAGGCTCATCAGGGACCATTTTCATTTCATCTAGGAAGCATTAAGATGTGTCGTGGTCTGAAAAGTCTGTATTGATGGCCGAGTATGAAAAGGGAAATATCTGAGTTCGTAGCGAAATGTCTAACCTTCTAGAGAAAGAAAGCGGAGCACCAAGTTCCCTCGGGAAAGCTTTACTTGTTGGAAATTCCATAATGGAAATAGGACAAGATTACTATGGATTTGGTTTCTAGTTTACCTCTTAGTGCATCAAAGAAGAATATAGTTTGGGTGATTGTGGAGAGGCTTACCAAATCGACTCACTTTATAGTTGTTTGTACGAACAATTCCTTGGAAAGAATCACAAAGATTTATATCTCAAAGATAGTTTGCTTGCATGGCATCCCCTCATTTATCGTATCTGACCAAGATCCGAGTTCACATCTAGGTTTTGGAAGCAACTGCAAGGATCCTTGGGAACCAAACTTTGTTTCAGCATAACCTTTCATCCACAGACGGACGGTCAGTCTGAGAGAGTGATACAAGTCTTAGAATACATGCTTAAGAGCTGTGTGATTGATTTTGGAATGAACTGGGAAAGATATTTGCCATTGGTGGAATTTGCCTACAACAATAGTCATCATGCCAGTCTCAGCATGTCTTCATTTGAGGTTTTGTATGGAAGGAAGTGTAGATCTCCAATAAATTGGATGAAGCTTAGTGAAATAAAGCTAGTTGGCCTCGATATAGTTTGTAAGACAACAGAAAAAGTTCTAACTGTTAGGAATCATTTGAAGGCTACTCAGGCTCACCAAAAGTCTTATGCGGATTGTAAGAGAAAGGATGTTTCCTATGAGGCTAGCGATAAAGTTTTCCAAAGTCTCACCTTGGAAGAAGATCATCTATTTTGGACTAAAATGAAAGCTTAGTCCATTATTTATCAGACCTTATGGTACTCCTATTCGGTATGTGTTTTAGGGCTTTCGCAAGTATATGGGTCAGGTTGTAATATAGTGTGTTGCAATGAAACACTGGTAGTATTCCGAGGATCGTACCAAAAAGAGGCTTAAAGCAATAGTGATTTAGATCTTTGTAAGGAAAAGAAGTAATTAGTACTTGATCTACTATTTAACGTCACAACAATATTGTGGAAGCGTACATTGTCGATGCAAGTATAGTTAGATATGAATCTGTCGGATATCGATCCCACGAGAATGATTGTCTTTTGTCTATCAATGTCAGTACAATAGATAGATAAAATCGAGATAAATTATGAGAATAATTGTCAGAGCAATAACTTGAAATAAAGATGAAATATGATAATGATAAAATGGGATCCCCAAAGTGAATCTTCAACAGAATACTAAGTGCTTACAAGATATAAAAAGATACGTGATTATCGATGCAATAATTTGCAATGAATATCTTACAAAGCTTAACTTCTATATTTGATCTAAGACTTAAATATGCACATTAACCATACCTTTCGATGATGGCAATGGAACACAATTAAGAATAAATGGATTAAATCCCTATAATCCTCAAGCAACTTCCAATGTCATGCTTGTTAGCTTGAACTATCGCTACACTTTCCAGTGACAGTGATCGCAATAACATTTCCATGTTAAAAACATTCAAACCCAATGATTAAACAATAAAAGAAAAGTTGAATAAAATAACATTTAACCCGAAAATCATATGTACTTCCGTACAAACATGAAATAAAAAGTAATCACCAGCATTTAGAAAAGAAATATAAAAGAAACAAGTGGAGAATACTATTCCTAAATAATCTCGACTTGACCTCTTAATTCCCTCTTGTGTCGCACTCAGGGCTCCTCTTTAAGAGCTGATCTGCATCCCTTTCACTTCGGTTTACCCGTAAGAGACTTAAGCCTCCATAGCCGAAAAGCTTCAAAAGATGAGTTGAAGAAGATAATGCCATAAAAACCGCCCCCTTTTTTCTCTTTTCTCTTGAATATTTATATTTTTCCAAATAGTACAGGTGTCCCTTCATAAGAATCATGTTGCCTCTATCCTTACAAGTTGGTTATACCAGACTGGATAGCTCACACATTTCTATTCTTATCCGTGTTGGAAACTACTTTGATAGCTGTAGGGTGCGACGATAGTCCTGGGCGCAATATGGAAATACCTATGCAGCGACATTAGTACCAAAACATGACAAAATTAAGAATAAATAGGTTAAGGTCCACTGAGTTAGAAAATACAATTTACTGAACTGAAAATGCTAAAATATGTGCTAAAGATAACTAAATGAGGACAAATTAACCAATAAGTAGGGAGAAAACATATGTTCTTTCTAGTACTATCACACCCCCAAACTTAAGTTTTTACTTGTCCTCAAGTAAAATTGAAACTAGCAAGGCTGCATAAGAATTCACTAAGGCAAATGATCATTCTAGTAGCTTGAATCACCTAAAATCCCAATGAATGAATCACATTCAGATGACAGAATATTGCATCGACAATACATAAGTATGAATGAATAAGATTGCAACTTCATCAAAACTAGCATCATGCCTCAAATCCTAAATTCTATCTACTAATACAACATTTATTGTACAATACTAAGTATCTATGAAGATCATAAATATATATCTCCTTTTTTTATAAGGGATATCGTTGCATTACTGTACCTTTGTTCTTTGGCCAGATTCATTTTTCTAACGCTTGCATTAGAGTGTTCCCTCTTTAACGTTTTACAATACACCCACATTGGAGTATCTCTTATTTATAACTATATATAAAATATGTATAAGTAGCTGTAAAAGGCATATTCATTCAAGATTCAAGGAATGCTACTAGTCATCTATTACTAATGCAACCTAAATTATTCATCAAAGAATTAAAGATACAATATTCAGTCAAATTTATCCAACTTATTCATTGATAATTCACATGATTCAAGAATTAAGAATCGAATGTAACAAAAATTTTCAAACACATTTGCATTAACCACAAATAAACCATGCATGCTTCATTAAACTCAAAAGAAATTTTTGAAATGTGGGTGCATTTCCAAACCCCATATGCATTCCCCCAAACTTAAAATTTGCATTGTTCCTAGTGCACTAACTTTAAAATGCAATGACAATGTGCATTAGCAAAAGAAAAATTACAGCTACATGTAATGCATGAACATTACAGCTAAAAAAAAACTTAAAACCAACTAACTTAGTTTTCCTCAGCCACAGATGTGGCTACACAATGCTTCTTATTCCTTGTCTTTTTGTCTTCCTTCTTACGCTTTTTGTCTTTGGAGCATTTTCTCTTCTTTTCTTTGGGCTTCGCACGGTCTTTGGACCACTCTTCAGTTTTCGACTCTACCCCGACATTATCGACTGCTTCTTATGTGGGAGGGTTCACCTTGAGTGGTCCGGTGTAGACCACTATTGCCAATGAGTTGTGATTCTCCTCACTGGTTACCTCTGCAGCTTCCGTCGGTCTAGCTCCATATCGCTCTAAATTATTAGTAATTGTACCCACAAACTCGAGTGTAGTGACCGTGTTCTCAGTAAATTCTTTCTCAGCATTTTTCTCCTCGTCCTTCTCATTCACATCTTCAAAAGGACTTCCTCCTCTCCAACAGTAACTTCCTCTTCAACAGCAGGTTCCTCTTGTCTAGCAATGAAGTCACCCTCAAACAAGTTATCAATCCTTTGCATGCACTCGTCAATGTCTCTTGATTCGTCTTCTTTCTCATTATCAGAGACGTGCACAATGGGAGGGGATGCCATCGATCTGTCTCGGTCCCTTGAGTCAGCATCCTCTAATGAGAGTTCATAATCTCGGATGATCGGTGGGATCACTGGAAATTCTGGGAGTGGGATCAGGCTCAACTGACTAAATGCAACTACAATAGAGCTGTTCCAGGCTTTATTATAAGAATAGAACAAATTTTATGATCTGTCCATATCCTCTATTGTAGCGACAAGCCTGATCTGATTATTGTTGATGGAATTGGCCAACTTCTCGATATCCTTCATTTTGTGCAACAAGAATGTCTTTGCAATTAGGTTTGTTCCCTTGCTTTCTGCCTTGGCTTTGCCTTTCCTGTTCTTGCTTGTCTCTGCCTTCTTCATTATCGGTGTATATTTTCCATGAGTCATTCTTTCAATAGAGGCTTCATTGATCAGGCCCTTATTATCCAGAACTTCTTCATGATCACAGGGTATGATCCCTTTCTACTTGCACAATAGCATCACCAACGATTGGAAAACCAAAATTCCAGTTTGCCTTGCGGCGCAATCAGCAATTTCCTGGTGGGTTATTGCACCAACATTAATCCTTCTGCCTTGACAATTGAATGTATCAGGCACATTCTATCGAGGGTGACTGTGGTGCTGTGAGTAGAGGGATTTAGCCTGCTGTTGACAAAATGAAACCATATTTTGCTTTGCAATTTCAGGAAGCGTTAGTGCATCGTATAATTCTTTTTATGTGAACCCATCCACATTGCTCCCTCGACACATAAATCCTTCACCAATAGGTCTCTTTTTTCATCTGTGATATCCTCAATGAACTCAGAGTGTTCATCTACATCCACTTTAGTGTTACCCAGCTCATTGATTTTTTTAGCATCCCATGAGATTAAGATTTCTTGAACAAAGATGAATTCTAACTCATGGTCATAAAGGTTAGCGTAAAACTCACGTACCATTGAAGGAGAATAGCTTCAAGGATGAGTGCAGAAAGTCTCCCACTTCAGCTTGGAGATGGTTTTGTGGACTTGCTTGCCCAAGTCTTGCTGTTGCGAAAGGAGAATACCCTGTTCTGGGTGAAAGTTTCGCTTTAAAATGTTGTCTTGAAACCAGTCCTTGGCCGCTTTCGTTAAAAAGATCACCGGCTCCTTTTTCTTCGTTGGCATGAAGGATTCAGGTTCACGAATTACAGTTGTAGAGGACGAATGTTCTTCAACGGACCCACCTTCAAGCTCGGCCTTTGTCCTTCAGGATGATTTGAATCAAGATGTTGTATAGGGAAGAACTATGACATTATCTGGGTGGTTCCATCTTATTTTACAAACGAAAAGTTCTTAATTTTTAAGAATAATTTTTGAAAATTTCAATTATGTTATTAAAAATTTTAGCAATTTAAATATTATATAACTATAGTTAACGAAAATAAATATTACCATATTAAATTTTCTTAAAAAAAGCAAATATATTTTACTTTTCTAATATTTTTTTTGGTGACTGACAAACAACGATTAATGTGACTCGAATTTAGATTATATTTGGGGCGGTGAATACCCTTAACCATTAGACAAATAAAAAGTACAAAAAATACACGTGAGTATTATCATATATAGGTTAAATTTGTTCCGAAATAAAAGTAAAAGTTTGAACGGAAAAATAAAATTAATAAAAAGATAAAAAATAAATATTAATAAAAAAATTGTAATAAAAATAATAAAAAGCAATAAAGTGAAACTAATTCAGAAAAAAGATGCATACAACAGTTACAATAAAACTAATGGATATAAATTATTTATATATTACAATAACATAGATAATGAATTAATGCATTTAGTTTGAAAACTATTAAGATAAAATTTTTTCAATATAATTTGAAAATTATTAGATTTTATATTTTTAATTTATAACTTTATTAAATATTTAAAGATTTAAGTAAGTAATGTAATTTTATATGTAAAATTTTAAAATGTTGGTTTGTTTTCTTTTCAAAATTTTTTAATTTTAAATTAATAAATAAATAAAAATATTTTTATCTTATGTTAGATAAATAGTGAAATAAATAAATAAATAAAAATTTTCAATTTTACTTCAAGATAATTTGTCAATGGAACTTTTTTTTATTTTAAAATTAAGTTTTAATATAAAATGTTTTTAATATAATTTGAAATTCAATATTTTTAATTTAAAACTTCACTAAAAATTTAAAATATTAACTAACTAGATGAAAACTTCAAACCAGAAATTTTTAAATATTGGATGTTATTTTTAAAAAAATAATTTTAAATAAATAAATTTACATTTTCTTATCCGATAATTTTAGTTTTGAATTAATTTTTTTTTATCTTATGTGCCACTAAATAGAGTTTTCACGTGTCAACTAATGAGACCATCTATACAACTATACGTTGTTTTATATATAATAAATAATAAATATTAGATTACAATCCAAATAATTCATACATATAAAATTTCTTAAAAGTAATCCATGTTATTTAATAACGATAATTACAATTTTTTTATAGTGAGAATCATGTTACTTATAGTCATTACACAAGATTAACATTTTTTTGTTATTAAAAGTTTAAATTGAGTTTTTGTCTTACAATTAGGGTTTAACTATCCAATATCAATTTTTTTTTTTATATATCTTGATATGGTATTTTCGATTGTGAACTTGAAATTCAAATATAATCCAGACTATCGATTTGCAACTCGAGTTTGGACCTTATCAGGTGAATACGTTAAGGGCTCGTGGGGAGAGCTCGCGAGGAGAGCTCACGAGCCTAGTTTGCATATCCCTGGGTGTTCGAAAGTATAGAGTGCAAAATACTGAGTGGACTGGCAAACACATGTTAAGTCTAAGATAACATATGTGTTAACATGTATGAAGCCTACCTAAAATATCATTTCACTGAACAATAATCATGTCATATACATATCCAATTCTTCTTACCAAGAGAACATACAATACAATACTCAACATATCTCATATTGTTATATTCGAAAATTTCAACCAACAATAAAATACTAAATATATTAAAGTGATGTAAAAAAGTGCGTTATCAAAAAAAGGTTAGAAACTAAAATTAACATGGATACAAATTCATTTTATTTATTTTTTTATAAATGTAATAATTATGCCTAGTTCAACTATCAAATAGATAATAATATATGTGGTTGGGAGTTGGGAAGGTATCAAAATGACAAAAATCTTTAGTAGTCATAAATTTTAGTGTACTGTTTTGTATTGAAAGACTTGCAAACATTATTACTCAACCAAATATACGGTTGCAATTTCTTTCTCCCTTCAAATTTAGTTTTTTAGTATTAATTGTTACATAAAAATATAAAATCATCAAATAATTAATAAAATTTAATTTAATAATTTACTTGATTGTCTCAAAGCATTAAATGAATCTCATTTTTAGATAATAATAATATATTTTAAGAATAAATTTTAAAATTGTACATAAATTTTAGTTTAATGTGTAATTTTATCCCTAAACTCTAATTTTGTATAATTATATATATAAAATTTTTATTCGATTCAATTCTCACAAATAATTAATACAATTATTGATATATCATCATTTTATGTTTATATATTTCATATATAAATAATTATATTTGTTTAATATAAAAACAAGTTAATGTATTTATTTTTTCAAATGTGTATAATTGAGTCACAGTATACATTTGAACCACATGATTAAAGTTCGTGTATGAAATCCACATTAAATAAAAATTCATGTAGAATTTTGATATTTGTCCCTATTTTTTAAATATATATATATATATGAAAGCATTGGTTTAGAGAAACTTTTGAATAAATGAGAATATCTTTTTTATCCATTATATCACTAATTTGACATTAGAAATAGAGCCGGCAAAATAAGCTTGAGCCCAAAAGCTTATCTATGTCGATATGAGCCCATAAAGATTTGAACTCGAAAAAATTGAGCCCCTAATATTCCAAGCCTGAGAAAATTTGAGCCCAAGTTGATTGAACACGAAATAGCCTGAACATAAAATAATTCGTGCCCAAGCCCAAGATATATTCAATCCAAAACTCTGAAAAATTTAATGCTATAACTAAACATATATCGATAATTAATATAGTTATATGATAATACTTAATTTTGGAAAAAGTCGAGAGCGCTATCTCTTAGTATCCTAGAGAAACAATGATTGTTATGGTTAGGTTGAAAGAGGGTGATAACTTTATTGGGAATGGGGAGGGACAAGATCTCTCTTCTAGGAAGAAATCATTCAGTTAATAGTGAAGAGTTTGATGGTTGTTCCAAATGGTAACTCGTTGTTATTATGCTTTGTTTGGACGAGAAAAATCCTATAATCTAGACAATTTTCGTGCACAACTCAAGAGTATATGGAAGACGGAAAAGAAGTTTAAGATTTAAGTGGTAGGGTAGAATTTATTTTTGATTTCGTTTGATAGTGAGGACGATTTGGAGATGATTTTGGAGGGAAAACCTTTGCTTTTTAGAAAACAACTTATTATTTTTGATCGATTGGTGAATCCTATAGAATAGAATCAATTCGGCTTGTTCTCTCTCCTTTTTGGCTTAAGATTGGTTAATGTCTGCAGGAATGTAATAAGAAGGATTTTATGCACGCAATTGGATCGAATTTTAGAGGTGTGATTAGATCGAAAGTAAAAGAGGAGTTTTGTCATTTACGGGTCCAATTAAATGTGTAGAAGCCATTAAGAAGGGGCATTTTTATTTCTGCTGATGCCCAAAAGAAGGTTTGGCTCTCTTTTAAATATGAAAATCTGCCGACTTTTTACTTTAGGTGTGGAAGAATATGACATGAGGTTAAGGAGTGTGTTGTGATCCCAACTGGTGATCGGGAGAAATCGGAGGATGAACTCCCTTATTCAATAGCACTGAAAGCATAGTTGACTCTGTTAGGGAAAGAAAGTTTGAAATTTGGTTTTTCCACTAAAAAAATGGATAAAACAATGTTATTACACAGGTGGTGCTAAAGTGGTTAATGGTGTTGAGGGAAGGTCTAGTGGTGGTAGTTCATATGAGCAAATTCTGACGAAGGGTCAACAACTGGAGATAAGATTCAGAGGAGTCTCTAATAGAGTTGGTATCTAATGATTTGTTGCATAATTTGGGTGATTTTTGGACTTTGTTATCCCTTTATATGAAGGAAAAAAATGTCAAGTCTGGAGATTTTTAGGAGTCAATTTTGATTGATGAACATGTGATTTTGGAAAAAGGGGGAAACCAGCATGGAATTGTCAGCCCAATGGAAGTAGAATCTCAAAAATCCAAGAGAGCTAGCTGGAAGTGAATTGTGAGAGATGGTAAAACAACAAAAGAGTGGAAGTGTAATGGGAAAGCGAGAATCAGGATTGGATGAGACTAAAGAGCTTGGGGAATTAAGTCTGATGGGGAAGGAAATAAAAGATCAAAATTCGAGGGAGGGGATTCAGATTTTTTACTATTCTCAGATTTGACGCTGGCTACTTTGGAGCATTTCTTTGCTCTTATTCAACAAGGATCGGCGATTGCCAAAAGGTAAGCCGACCGGGAGTAATGAAAACTATATGTTGGAATAACCGTGTATTGGGGAGTTTGCGAGTTGTTAGAAGACTTCACCATTTCTTGAAGTTCTATAATCTCTAGATGGTCTTCTTTATGGAGACAAAAATTGATGGAAAATGCATGGAGAAGGTTATGAGACAGAGGTGCAAATTTATGTGTGGGATTGAAGTAGAGGCGGAGGGATCACGTGGAGGGCTTTGTTTGGTGTGGAAAGAGTATATTATTGTTAACCTACGGAGTTTCTTTAAGATTCACATAAATGTTTCAGTCAAAAAGAATATTGATAATAAGGAATGAAAATTTACTGGGTTTTATGAGATGCCTTTTACAAACAATAGGAATGATTCCTATAACTTATTAAGAAGGCTAGGACATGACCATGATTTCCCTTGGTTAGTGTGTGGTTATTTTAACGAAATCATATATTCTTTTTAGAAGGTTGGAGGGATGCTGAGGGATATGAGAAGAATAGAGGTTTTTCGAGAAGTCCTTGAGGAGTGCAAATTGATGGATATGGGCTATTCTGGGGTGTGGTTCACGTGGGAAAGGGAAAATTTGCCAGAGACAAACATAAGGGAGAGACTGAATAGGGGGTTGTAAATGATGAGTGGTTAATCATGTTTTCAAATACTCGAATTAGACATTTACCGCATTTTTTTTCAAATCATTGCTCGCTTCTGATTAATGCAAATCTAGAAAGGGTAGGAGTGAAGGCGACGAGATTCAGATTCGAAGCTTGGTGGACGATGGAAGATTCACTGGAGGGGGAAATTAAACAAATTTGGGATGTATCCTTCAGCTTTATTTTTTATAATTGGACAGATTACGTAATGGTTTGAAAGAATTGGCGAAGTCGCTTAAGGCCAATCGGGAAAGATTAAAACGAGACTTCACACAGAAAATGGAAGGTATGATAGATATAGAAAGGGACGATGGCACTTTGGCAGAGCTCATTGATACAAAAGTTCAACTTAATCTAGAGATTAATATGGATGAGGCTTTTTGGGAGCAGAGGGCACGTGCTAATTGGTTACGATTGAGGGACAAGAACATAGCATTTTTCCATAGGTTCGCTTCTATTTGTAGGCTGATGAACATTATTAGCAAGCTGGAGAGTGAGGATGGAATGAAGGTTTGTAGTGAAGAGATAGGGTTTGTAATGAAGAGATAAGGAAGATAGCTACAAGATTTTTTCAGCATTTGTTTTCGTCAAATAAAATAGGGGATTTGTCTCATATATTGACTAGAATAAATGAGAGTATTTCCCTCGATATCAATCGGTCCTTAATGGCTAGGTACATGGAAGAAAAAGTCTACACACAACTTTGAATGAGATGGGTCCTACTAAGGTGTCGAGGGTTGACGATTTCCCAACCTTGTTCTTCCAACGTTTTTGGCATATTGTAAGGAGCGACATCATTTCATACAATTTGGGCATCTTGAATGATGATAAAGATTTTGATTCTGCTAATACTATTGATATTATGCTAATTCCTAAAATTCCAAGTCCTCCAAACTTAGTGAATTTTAGACCTATTAGTTTGTATACCGTTCTTTATAAAATTATGGAAAACGTAGTAGCAAATCGACTTCAAGGAGTTGTTGGGATGTGAACTGATAACGCCCAACATGTGTCTGTGCTTGGGCGGTTAGTCTTTGATAATGTATTCTTAGCTCATGAGCTTTTACATACTTTTTGACAAAAGCGCACAGGGAAAAAAGGCTACATGGCTTTGAAGCTTGATATGAGTAAAGTATATGACAGGGTTGAATGGGGTTTTTTAAATGAAGTGATGCTATGAATGGGTTTTGCTAAAGATTGGGTGGATCTCATAATAAGATGTATATCTTCCATTTCTTACTCGGTAAATGTTAATGAGATTAGGGGAGGATTTTCAAGCCTACAAGGGGGCTTCGTCAAGGTGACCTACTTAGTCTTTTTCTTTTTCTCATCTGTAGTGAAGGGTTCTTGACTTTGATGAGATTGGTAATGACGGGGGGATCATTGAAAGAGGCCAAGGTTAGTAGAAGAGGTCCAAAAATATCACATTTACTCTTTGCAGATGACAATATCCTGTTTAGTGAGGCAACAACCAAAGGTGTTACAGTTTTGAAAGGAATTCTAAAGGAATATGAAAGTTACTTAGGCTAGTGTTTGAATTTCAACAAATCTACAGGCTTTTTTAGCTCGAATACAAGTGAGGAGGAGAAGGGGAAAATCTTAAGCATTTTGGGGATGCGGTTCTCAAATAACCCATAACAGTATTTAGGGTTGCCAAATTTGATGGGGAGGGGAAAACGTCTTTCCAAAATCTAAAGGATAGGAGGGTCAAAGCGCAAATTGAGGGCTGGAGTATGAGGTTATTTTCGTAGGGGGCAAGGAGATTTTCATCAAGTCTGTGCTACATGCAATACCAACGTATGCTATGTCGTGTTTTCTGTTACCGAAAGCTCTTTGTGGGGAGCTTGGAAATATACTGGCAAGATTCTGGTAGCAGAAAGGAGATGTGAGGAGGGGGATACATTGGTGTGAGTGGAGTCAAATATGTCGATTAAGAGAAGCGGAAATGAGTTTTCGAAGCATGGGGAAGTTTAATGTAACTTTGTTAGCAAAGCAAGGTTGGAGGCTTATAAATTAACGGAATTCGTTACTAGCCAATGTTCTTAAAGTGAAGTATTTTCCTAGATCTGATTCTATTAATGCGTAATTAGGTAATATCCTATCTTATACTTGGAAAAGTATTTGTGCTACAAGAGGTTTATTATAGGAGTGGCTATGTTGGAGAGTGGGTTTGGGTGTTAAGATTTCAATTAATGCTGATGCTTAAATTCTCAAGGCTGATAACTATAGATTATCTAGTTATGATCACAACATGAAAAATTCTATGGTGGCAAAACTAATAGTTGCTAATCAAAGAGTATGGAAATAAGAGCTAATTATCAATACCTTCTCATCGATGGATGCTACCAGGATTCTTCATATCCCGTTGGAAAAAGAGGCCCATGATTATTTGCTTGTGTGGAATGGTGCGCCCTTTAGGGAGTTTTCGGTACATAATGCTTACAAACTACTTCAGAAAATTCCTAGAGGCCCTAATGCTTATGCTTTATAGACTAGTTATAGAGATTTCTATAAACAACTATAGGCCTTAAACCTCCTAGGTGTGGAAAATTTCTAAGAATATGGAAAATTTCTAAGAATTACCTACCTACTTTAGTTAACATGAAACACAAGAAACTTGTAAATATTGTGTGTTGTCCCCGGTGTGGAAGAGTGGCTAGAAATGTTGATCATTTATTCCGGGTGTGCCCTATATCTGTCGAAGTTTGGTTAGAACTAAAATTATCACATATCCTTTGTAATCTAGATTTGGGTTTTAACCAGTGGCTTACTTGGGTTTTTGGCATGTGTTCAACCCCTCAGAGGCATACTTTCTATTGTGCGCTTTGGGCTCTCTAGAGAGATAGAAACATTAGGGTACATGAGCAAAAGGTTACCTAATCGTGTTATGAACATCACAGCAAATAATGTATCGATGCAAGAATAGTAGATAGAAATAAATCTACCATATATCGATCCCACAGAGATGGTTGTTTATTGTTTAATCTATCGAAGCATTTTGAGTTGAAATGAAAAGATCTGTCAAGAATTATGTCAACGCAACTAGGTTGAAGTTATACAAGTTAAGAAGTAACTCTGTCAACGTAATCAGAATGTTCAATGTCAGAGGAAAGTATAGAAAATGATTGGATTGTTGAGATGTTGAAAAGTAAATTTAGAAACTTAGAATAAATGGATCAAGTGTAAAGAAGTGGAGAGGATAACTGACTTCACAAGTAGCAGCGCTAAATGTGACTACAAGGTTTCATATAGATGAATTTGTCATCGCAATTAAGCTCCAATGAAATCTTACTAATATAAACTCTCTATTTATCAAAGGCTCAAGCACTCACAACTACCACACCTTCCAGTGCTAGTAATGCTTTGCACTCAAGAACAAGTGACCAGAATTCCTTCTAGTCTCAAGCAACTTCCGCTATCTTGCTTGTTAATTTAATTTGTCACTGCACCTTTCAGTGTCTATGACTGCAATTGCACTTCCATGGTCAAGTGATTAAATCTAAAGATAAACAGATAAGAGGAATTGAATAAGAATCAAAGTAATCTACATTAAAAGACACTTCCATGTACATTTAATTTTCAATTGAAAATCATCAGCATCAAAAGAGGGATTAACAAATGAATCAAAGCATATTATTCCTAGGCTACTAGGATTCTTCCTTAACTGCTCCTCTTGTGCCGCAGCAAGCTCTTCTCGTCAGAAGATGTTGCGCCGTTGTTGGATCAGATCACCGTCCTTCGGATCAAGCTTTCATGGCAGCGTTGGATGAGAGAAATTTAGATTTGAAATCTTCACCACTTGACATCCATCTTCTTCCTTTTCATCCTATTTATAAGCTCTGACAATTTTAGATCTCCTCCTTTCTCAAATCTAACCTCTTTGGCAGCTGTACAAGTTGGTTACTTCCAGTTGTGCACTCACGCAGATCTAGTATATTTATCAGGCATCTGTAGGTTATCGCGGCATCTCTGGGCGTAATTCTTGATCTTTAATTGCGACGACAACTTGGCATTGTCCTGCGCTAGTGCTTCCAGATATGTTTGTAGCGTGAATTCACTTGTACGAGGTTGATGTATTCATACGGTGACATCTTTGGCCACAATTCGAGATTAAATTTGTGGTTGCATCTTTGAACGCTTTTCAGCACTAATCTTCCCAAGTGGATTTCTTCGCTGACAACTCTAGACGTAAAACTAGTGCTAAATATAGTGACATTAATTGCACAAAAGGGATAAAATGAAAGAAAGTAAGATCAAATAGCATTGAGTTAGAAAATGCACATCCTAAGTATGAAATGCTAAAAAAGCATGCTAGAAATGATACAAAAGGAACAAATTATACACTAAATTAAGGAGAAATTAAGTGTCATTTCTAGTGCCATCACACCCCCAAACTTAAGTTTTTACTTGTCCTCAAGTAAATAAAAGCTAGCAAAGTTATATCAAATTTTTGTCATCACCTTCATCATTCTAGAACTTATATTCTCTGGAGTTCTAAGGTATAAATTGCATTCATATGCTAGAATATTGCGCCGACAATTTATAGGCATGAATAATCAAAATTGCAATTTCACTAATGCTAGCATCATGCTTTGAATCTGAAATCTTCTTAACCTAATACAACCTTTATTGTATAATATATATTCTTTTTTTCTTTCTTTTTATAAACTTTTCTTTTTTTTCTTATGCGACTGAGAGATGTCATTGCATTACTATACTCTTGGTCCTGGACAGTAATGATGGGGTGCAACAAACCCCCAAGGAGCATGTAATTACACCGACACACACTCTTGTAGTGTCAACCTTTGGCTAGATAATTTTTCTAACACTTGCAGTGGAGTGTTCCCCATTGTTTAAGTCATAATACACCCATATTAGAGTGTCTTTTATTAATACATATAATTATAGCTGTAAAATGATAAGTTAATTCATATTTAAAGAATGATACTACTCATTTATTACTAATGTAATATCAACCATTCATCCTAAAAATAGAAGGAATCAACATTCAATCACATTCATCCAATTAATGCATTAGTATTCCAAATAATTCAAGAATTACGTATCAAATGAAAAAATTGTAGTCACATTTTTCTCTAAACTTTGCATACTTTCATTTAACTTAAAGAAACAAATATATTCCTAAACTTTTGGGTGTAGTTGCATTTCCATTCCACTTCCCCCAAACTTAATGTCTGCATTGTCCCCAATGCACCGACAATACTATACAAAAATAATGGAAATGCAACTACAATGCAAATGCTAAAATAAAATGCAGAGACAATAAAAATGCAATGACAAATTAAAATAAATGCATGCAACTAACTACTGAAAAGTAAACTAACTCAATGTGTTGCAGCCAATGAAGTGGTTGCCTTGATCTTCTTCTTCTTTGGGCACTCCTCATTGGCCTTCTTTTTTGTCTTCCGTTTGTGCCTCTTTTCTGCTGGTTCAATCGGTGTAGTAGATTGCTCTTCCATAGCCGGTTGAATATTGGCTTCATCGATCGTTACATCTGAAGGATTAATTTTAGCAAGTGGTGCCACATATGGCACAATAGCAAGAGGATTAGAATCCTCAATTTCGGATACGACAACCTCGGCCCAGCTAGCCCTAGTTGTAACTAAGTCTTAAATAGATGCCCTCACATTGGTGGGTGCGTCGACAAATTTCTCCTCATTCGTTGGGGTATCTTCTTTATCTTTGTCCTTCTCCTCTTCATTTCCTTTCTCTTCCTCAGCTTTCTCCTTCTCTTTTGTGCCTTCCTTGTCTTTTCCTTCTCCTACTTCGGCTTTCAGATCCACAGAAACCACTTGTGTGCACACTTCTCAGCAGCAGCCTCTTGTTCTGCCATGTTGGCCTCAAGACTATTTGAAAATTCATCATCGAAAAGATTGGCGATGAGTCTGAAACAGTCCTCCATAACCTTGGAGTGTCCCTTGTGATCCTCATCATCAGAGATGTGGAGCCTAGTTGGGGATGGGACGGGCTGAGGCCTACCTTCAGAAACAGGTTACTCGGATGACGAAGGGGCTTCCCTAACAATAGAGGGGAAAACATGGAACTCTAGCATGGGGTTGGAGCTCAAATTTCTTAATGTAGTGACAATAGAATTGTTCCATGCCCTTGTATAAGCATAGAAGAGATTTTGCCTATAATCCATCTCTTCCAATACGCTGACAAGTCAAATTTGTCGCATATCCATGCAGTTAACAAGTTGTTTTATTTCAGTCAGCTTCTTTCATATCTGAGGATTTGTAGGCGTAGTTGTTTGTTTCTCCTTTTTCTTCCCCTTACCTTTCTCTTCCTTTTTGGGCACTTCCTTCACCAAAGGGGTTTCTTTCCCTCTGCTCATCCTTTCCACCTAAATGTCCACCTAAATGTCATTGTGGGCCCTCTGTTCTCCAAAACTTCTTCACCATCATGAGGCATAATGCCCCTTTGCTTTTATAAAATCATTATTAAAGAGGGTAAAGGTAAGATACCTGTCTGCTTGCTTGCAGCTTCAGTAATTTCATCATGCAAGATTGCGCTGACATCAATGCGACGTCCTTTCAGTATAGAATATAAGAGGCACATGCGATCTAGCATCGCAGTGGTGCTGTGGGTAGACGGTAAAAGGCGACAGTTAACAAAATGGAACCACACCTTGCTTTGAGTGGTTAGGTAGCGTCTGTGCATTGTGTAGCTATTGAGATTGTTTCCAGTCCATACCGTGTCATCAACGCATAAGTCTTGCAACATAATGTCGCACTTTCTTCAATTAAGTTCTCTAAGAACTCAGTGTGCGCGTCTTCTCCTTCAGCAATATAGAAAAGCGCATTGATGTGGTTAGCGCTCTAGGGCACCAAGCCTTCACGAAAAAAAACAAATTCCTGTTCGAAATCAACCAGATTAGAGTAAAATTCCCTTACTATGGTTGGGGAGTAACCGGCTGGATGGTCATAGAACTGTTCCCATCGCAGTCGAGAAATTATTCTAACGACTTGTTTCCCCAATGTCTGATGCAAAGACAACTGAAAACCCTATTCAGGGTGACAATTCCTGTTTATCATCACATCGTGATATCGGTCTTTCGTTGCCTTTGAAAGAAATAGGACATGCTCTCTCGATGGTAATTGTTCAGCGTTTCTAACCACAGTGACTGATGATTTCACAGGTGACTTGGATAGAGTTTTAGCTCCACGTGTTCTAGCTATTATTTCATAGAAAAGAAAGTCAGAGTAGTTTGCAGAAAAACTAATGAAGAAGAAGAATACAGTAGCAATGGAGATTGTAAGTGTGAGAGTAAAGTCAGCGGAAGGGTTTTATAAACTTTGGTGGTAAAGAGACATGATTATCTCTGCTGGCGTGGTAATATGTTGTGCCTGCATCCAATAAATGCAAGGGCACAGATCATCCTTTTTGGGTTGGTCCAATGATTAAGGATGATTGGAAATTAACAGACGCAATTCTTTCCTAAAACACTTTACAGAGTCATCATAGAATGCATCGACAAGTCGTGCTATCAGATGCGTCGATAAAAAGGAGATTTTTTTTATTCCTACATGAAATTGAAAAGAAACGAATGAAAATAAAAAAAAGTAAATGTAAAAATTGCAATGACATTAATTAAATGTGACCAGATTAATGGTCTCATTTTGTTCTCTAACATCTGGGCTCAAATAATGGTTCAATCGTTGGCCATTTACTTTAAACTAGTGACCATCGTTCAGATCCGCAATTGTCACTGCACCATGTTGGAATGCTTCAAAAACTTTGAAAGGGCTTGACCATCTTGAGCGTAATTTCCTTGGATGCAATTTCAAACGTGAGTTAAATAAAAGTATCAACTGACCAGGAGAAAATTATCGTCGCAAGATGATATTGTCATGCCATCTCTTGGTTTTCTCCTTATATATGGAAGCATTTTCATACGCATTGCGTCGAATTTATTTAAGCTCGAAAATGTCTAACAATCGTTTTTGCCCAGCAGCATCATAATTCATGTTCACTTGTTTGATCGCCCATATGGCCCAAACACCAACTGATATGGCGACATCCCCAACGGGGTTTTGTAAGCAGTACGAAGTGCCCACAATACGTCATGTAGCCACGAGGACCAATCTCGTCGAGATGGGTTAACCACCTTTTCAAGAATGCTTTTAATTTGTCGATTGGAGATCTTCACTTGTCTATTTGTTAGTGGATGGTACATTGTTGCCATACGATGCTTTACACTATAGCGCTTCAAAGTTGTCGCCACTTGATTGTTATGGAAATGGGTGCCTTGGTCACTTATCAATGCTCGAGGTGTTTCGAATCTTGAAAGAATGTATGTGTGAAAGAACTTTAACACCGTCTGAGCATCGTCTTTCGAAAACGTAATTGCTTCGATCCATTTAGAGACATAGTCAACAGTAACTAAAATATACACATTTCCAAAAGAGTTTGGAAATGGTCCCATAAAGTTTATACCCCAAATATCGAATGACTTTACTTCCATGATAGGTTGTTGGAGCATCTTATTGCGTCGAGATATGGAACATGTGCCTTGACATTTATTACATTACTGCGTAAAATTATGGGCGTCTCAAAACAATGTGGGCCAGTAAAATCCTAACTGTAGGACCTTTGCAGCAATCCAGACAACACCAAAATGGCCTCCATAAAGAGCATCTTGGTAATGCCTCAGGATAGAAGACATCTCTTCCTGAGGAACACTGATGGATAATGTTGTCAGCGCATACCTTGAACAGGTATGGCTCATTCCAATGATATTTTGCAGCATCACGCATAAATTTGACCTTCTTGTGACCAGTGACACTCAATGATAGCTTCCTACAAACAAGATAATTGACGACATCGGCATACCGTGGAGATACGTCGACAAAGAATAGTTTCTCATCTAGAAATACATCAATAATTTGGTATTTATTCCCATCCTTACTTCCAGCTTCCAAGCGAGATAAGTAGTCTGCTACTTGGTTTTTAGATCCTTTCCCGTCTTTGATTTCAATATCAAATCCTTATAAAAGTAGGATCCATCTGATCAGGCATGGTTTGGCATCTTTCTTCGCAAAAAGGTCTCTCAAGGCAGAGTGATCTGTGTACACTGCAATTTTTGAGTCAACAAGATATGAATGGAACTTGTCAAATGCAAAAACTACTGCTAGTAACTCCTTCTCAATAGTTGTGTAATTCACCTATGCTTTAGTTAGGGTCTTGCTAGTATAGTAAATTGAATGAAATACCTTTTCCTTGCATTATCCAAGCACAGCTCCAACAGCAAAGTCACTTGCGTCGCACATCACCTCGAACGGTTGCGACCAGTCTGGTGCGACGATAATGGGAGCTTGTACTAGCTGCTTTTTAATTGTAACAAATACGTCCAGACACGCATCATCGAACAAAAACTTTTTATTCTGCTCTAATAAAGAGCATAGTGGTTTTGCTATCTTGAAGAAATCTCAGATAAATCTTCTATAAAATTCAGCATGATCAAGAAAACTCCTTATTCCTTTTACATTTGTAGGTGGAGGTAGCTCCTCAATGATTTCCATCTTTGCTTTATTTACTTCAATGCCTTGACAAGATATGCGATGGCCAAGAACAATGCCTTCAGTTGCCATGAAATGACATTTCTCCCAGTTCAGCACTAGGTTAGTGTCCTCACATCTTTTCAATACTTTTTCCAGATTGTCAGTGAATTGGTCAAAATTGTGGCCATATACAGAGAAATCATCCATGAATATCTCCAATGAATCTTCAATCATGTCAAAGAAAATAGCCATCATGCACCTTTGGAATGTAGTTGAGGCATTGCATAAACCAAATGGCATTTATCGGAAAGCAAAGGTTCCAAATGGGCAAGTGAACGTGGTCTTTGCTTGATCTTCTGGCGCAATTACGATCTGATTGTACCCAGAGTAACCATAAAGGAAATAGTAGTAGGCCTTACCAACTAGCCTATCTAGCATTTGATCAATGAACGGTAACAGAAAATGATCCTTCTTTGTGGCTGTATTTAAACGACGGTAATCCATACACACTCGTCAACCTGTAGCAATACGAGTAGGGATTAGCTCATTTTTATTGTTACTCACCACTGTGATGCCACTCTTCTTGGGCACACATTAGACTGAGCTCACCTATGTACTTTCTGAAATGGGATAGATGATGCTTGCATCCAACCACTTAATGATCACTTTTTTCAATACTTCCTTCATCTTCTCGTTCAGTCATCTTTGTTGCTCAATTGACTGTTTCCCCTCATCTTCCAGCCTAATTTTATGCATGCAGAAAGAGGGACTAATGCCTCTGATGTCCATAATGCTCCAGGAAATAGCTCTTTTGTACTGCTTCAAAATTGTGATTAATTTTTCTTCTTAGCTCGCATCGAGACTTGCGCTAACAATTACAGGTAATGTATCGTTATCACCTAGAAAGACATATTTCAAATGTGTTGGTAATGACTTCAACTCCAAGGTCGGAGCTTGTTCAATTAATTGTTTAAAAATTGGGATTGTCCTATTAGTCAGATCCAAAGATTCCAATTGCCAGCCATGTCGCAATTCACATTATTAGCCTCAGCTTTATGGTCACATTCAGGTAGGATTTGTTCATCTGATGTCATCACATATTTAGCTGGTACTGCTGAACTTCGGTCATTGAATTCCTTTGTAATTATTTCATCCAGCACATCAATGTGATGACATTGTTCCTTACTTCTTGACGGGGATGCTTCGAACACATTGAAGGTTACATGCTCATCATTATGGTGCATTAGCAACTCGCCCTTGAAAACATCAATAAGTGTGTGTCTTGTTGCTAAAAATGGACGTCCCAAAATAATGGGTACGTCCTTATCAGCTTCGCAATCAAGTATGATAAAATCAACTAGGAACATAAATTTATCAACTCGGACAAGAACATCTTTTAATCTGTCTTTCAGGTTGTGCCAAAGATTTGTCCACAAGTTGTAATGTCACCGTAGTAGATTTCATAGATCCAATTCCTAATTTCCTGAAGGTGGACAATGGCATGAGGTTAATACTGGCTCCTAAATCACATAAAGCTTTACTTAAGTAGTGGTTTCCAATAGAGCATGGAATTGTGAAACTGTTAGGATCTTTTATTTTTTGTGACAACTTATTTGTTAGTATAGCACTGCACCCCTCTATGAGCACAATCGTCTCGATGTCGGAAAAGCTTTTTCTTCTTTGACAGTAGCTCCTTCATAAATTTTTCATAACTTGGAATCTGCACAAGAGCATCAACTAGAGGTATATTGATATGTAGCTGTTTCAAGGTAGAGACAAACTTCTGATAATCTCTGTCATGGTCTTTCTCCTTGAATCGCTATGGAAATGGAAAAGGTATGTTGACAGTGGGTTGTTATGGAATACTCGGTTGCGTCGACGTGGACAGTTGCACCGACAACTTTCGTGGTTGAATGGTAGGCATAGGAGTGATTACAGGTGACTCCTCCTCATTTATTTCTATTAGGTCTTCTTCAGATACAACTTCCCTTTGTTGCTTAGGTTCGGTTGCGTCGACATGGACTTGGTTGGAACTACTGCTTTGCTCAGTAGTTTGCTTTCCACTTCTCAGCATGATAGCCTTGCAATGCTCTTTCCCGTTCCGAGTTAGATTTTAATTGTCATTGGGCAAAGTACCAGGTGACCTTACGCTCATGTTAGAAGCCAATTGTCCTAGTTGTTCTTCAAACGTGCGAATAGAAGAAGAGTTACCTTGAACGATTGCTTCTGTTCTCGTAATATGCTCTCGCATTAATGCTTCAGGAGTAGCCAATGGGTCTGCTCTTGATTAAGAATATTGCTATTGCTGTTGTTGATGCTGTCCTTGCATATTTGACATAGCATTTTATTGTGGCGGCATTAAAACTTGTGGCTGCATCTGATTAAACAGTTACGTCTGAGTCTGTGATCGTATCTGATCATTTGATCGCATCTGGTCCAGTTGCGGATGCATTTGTGAATTATGATTATAATTCTGCTGTTGTTGGTTATTATTGTAATTCCCTTGTCTAAAATTCCCTTGAGTTGAGGAATTTCCATATCTGAATGTAGGCGCATTTTGGCTCCCTCAAGGTTGTTGTATACGATTAAAATTGTTGTACAAGTTACCATAGGAATTTCCTCTGATGTTGTTGACGTAGAATGTGTTCTCAGCATGTTTTGGACAATCCTCATAACTGTGGTTGTCACCGCAAATTTCACAGGAAAATGTCGGGACATCCATCTATTGGGCTACTTGAATAGAGACAACATCACTCGTCGCCTTCATGTTTTTGATCATGTTAGCCAACGAGGATACCTGTGCACTCAAAGTTGATATAGCATCTAATTCCATAGCACCAGGATTAGTTTTTACCTGAGCAGAACGAGAAATTGGATATTGATAATCATTTTGTGCAATCCTCTCTAATATTCGTACGACTTCATCGTAAGTGCAATCCAACAATGAACCACTGGCAGATGCATTGACAAGATTTCTTGTCTGCGCATTTAACCAATTATAAAAGATCTCGATTTGAGTTTCGTGTTGGATTCCATGCATGAGACAACATCTAAGCAGAATTTTGTAATTCTCCCACGTAGTGTGTAAATTCTCATCATCCAGTTAATGATATGCCGTGATATCATTTCGCAATCTAGCATTCATTATCGGCGGATTAAATCGCAAAACAAATTGCGTTGCTAGCGCATTCCAAGATGTAATGGATCCAGTCGATAAACCAAGAAACCATGTTCTTGCCCTTCCTTGCAAAGAATAAGGGAATAGTTGTATCTTCAAGGTGTCATCAGGAACACCATGTTGACTGAAAGAAGCACATATGAGTAGAAAAGATTGAGATGTTCTCTCACATCTTCATGAGGTAAACCTGCATATTGTCCATTTGAGTTAAGCATTTAAAACATAATCGGTTTTAATTCAAAATTACCAGCTTGTATTGCTGGTCTAACACCCCTGGATGTAAATCATCGAGCACAGGCACAACAAAATCTCTAATTGTCTTGTCTGGGATTTGCTCCACTTGTGACAGCAGTGGTATGTTGTTAACTCTTTGTGGTTGCACTAGAGGAACAACATTTTGTGGTAGCAATGGTGGTAGATCATTGTTATTTCCAGCCATTTTTCTCTGCTCTTTCTTTCTCCTCCGAATTATCCTTCCAAGTTCTAGATCAAAACTAACAATGTCCTTAGGATTTCTCCTTGTGGACACAAAATACCTAACAAAGAAAATTGAAAAGAACTAACAAAAGATTAGTAATCAGTAAAAGGTTAGAAAACAACAAATAAATGCAATGACAAAAATAAACATTAAACAAACGTCATTTCGCTGCAACGGCGCCAAAACTTGATTGAACTATGAATGTCACAGCCAATAATGTGCAAGCGTAAACTATCGATGCAAGAATAATAGATAGAAATAAATCTATTAGATATCGATCTCACAAAGATGGTTGTTTATTGTTTAATCTGTCGAAGCATTTTGAGTTGAAATGAAAAGATCTGTCAAAAATTATCTTAACACAACTAGGTTAAAGTTATACAAGTCAAGAAGTAAATCTGTCAAAGCAATCAGAATGTTAAATATCAGAGCAAAGTATAGAAAATTATTGGATTGTTGAGATGTTGAAAAGTAAATTCAAAAACTTAGTATAAATGGATCAAGTGTAAAGAAGTGGAGAGGATCACAGACTTCACAAGTGGCAACACTAAATGTGACTACAAGGTTTCATATAGATGAATTTTTCACCGCAATTACGCTCCAATGAAATCTTACTAATATAAACTCTCTATTTATCAAAGACTCAAGCACTCACAACTACCACACCTTCTAGTGTTGGTAATGCTTTGCACTCAAGAACAAGTGACCAGAATTCCTTCTAGTCTCAAGCAACTTTCGCTGTCCTACTTGTTAATTTAACTTGTCACCGCACCTTCCAATGTTTGTGACTGCAATTGCACTTCCGTGGTCAAACGATTAAATCCAAAGATAAATAGATGAGAGGAATTGAATAAGAATCAAAGTAATCTAACATTAAAAGACACTTCCATGTACATTTAATTGTCAATTGAAAATCATCAGCATCAAAAGAGGGATTAACAAATAAATCGAAGCATACTATTCCTAGGCTCACCAAGCTCTTCTCATTAGAAGATGTTGCGCCCTTGCTGAATCAGATCACCGTCCTCTGGATCGAGCATCCATGGCAACCTTGGATGAGAGAAATTTAGATTTGAAATCTTCATCACTTGGATATTCATCTTCTTCATTTCCCTCCTATTTATAAGCTCTTGGAATTTCAGATCTTCTCCCTTCTCAGATCTAACCTTTTTGGTAGCTGTATAAGGTGGTTATTTCCAACTGTACAGTTACGTCGATCTGGTATATTCATCAAGCATTTACAGGTTGTCGTGGCATCTCTGGGCACAATTCATGATCTTTAATTACGGCGAAAACTTGGCATTGTCGTACGCTGGTGCTTCTAGGTATGTTTGTAGCATGAATTCACTTGTACGAGGTAGAGATATTCATGCGGTGACATATTTGGCCGTAATTCCAGATTAAATTTGTGGCTACATTTTTGAACGCTTTTCAACACTGATCTTTCCAAGTGGATTTCTGCGTTGACAACTCTAGACGCAAAACTAGTGCTAAATTCAGTGACATTAGTGGCACAAAAGGGATAAAATTAAAGAAAATAAGATCAAATAACACTGAGTTAGAAAATGCACATCCTAAGTATGAAATGCTAAAAATGCATGCTAGAAATGATACAAAAGGAACAAATTATACACTAAATTAAGGAGAAATTAAATGTCATTTCTAGTGCTATCATTACCACAAGATTGAGATAGCTCAATTTATTATAAGCTACATTATAGAGATTATAGAAACTAAGAGAAGAGCTCTTACTAGAGGAAATGAGATGGTGAAATGGAGGTAGCCATCTAGATCTACCATAAAAATAAATTTCGACAGTGCATACGACTAACGTGTGTTAAGATTGAGAGAAAAAGAAGAAATTTGAAGAATCTGTATATTTATCCATATAATTAAATTTACAATATGAATAAATCTATATACAAATCAGAACCTACCTTGCAACTAACTAACTAATTAATTGATCTTTAGAATAAGTTATCAACTTAACTCTCAACACTTCCCCTCAAGTTGGTGGGTGAAAAACATCTTCAACCCCCAGATTGGATACAATTTATTCATGTTGCTGCACTCCTAATCCCTTGTTATAACATCAGCTAACAATTCTGTAGTAGGCACATATTAAGTTTCAATCAAACCTTCTTGAATCTTTTTTCTAATGAAATGGAAGTCGATCTCAATGTGTTTGGTCCTTTCATGAAACATAGGATTTGCTGCTATCTGTAAAGCTGCCTTACTATCACAAAAAATTTTAGAAGGCTGCCTTTTATCCACATCAAGTTCTATCATTAAACCTTTTAACCACACAATTTCTGTTATAGTAACTGCCATACTTCTATTCTCTACTTCAGCAGATGAGCGTGCCATTGTTGTTTGTTTCTTTGACTTCCAAGAAATCAAGGACTTTCCAAGCTTTATGCAGAAACCAATCATAGATCTTCTAGTCATGGGACATGCAACCCAATCCGAGTCACAAAATTTCACAAGATGACAGTCACTCCTAGCACTCAATGAAATTCCCTGACTTAGATCTTTCTTTATATACCTTACCACTCTTAAAGCTACTTCAAAATGTTTCTTTTTTGGCTGATACATAGATTGACTTAAATAATGAAAAACAAATGTAATATCTGGTCTAGTATGAGTCAAGTAAATCAACCTCTCAATGAGCCTTTGATAAATCGTTTTATTAGCTAAAGTATCTTCATTACTGATCTGTTATATGGTCTCATCATACACTACTGTGGTAAGTTTGTTATTTTGCTCCAAAGGTGCAGCAGCTGGTTTTGCTCCCCCCAATCCAGTGCTTTCAATCAGCTTTAAGGCATATTGATCGCGTCTAAAATGTCATAGCAATTGTGCAAGCTTACACACGTCGATGCAAGTATAGTTGATAGACAATTCTATCGGATATCGATCCCACTAGGAAATGGGTTCTTGATGTTAACTGTCGGAGCAATTAATACTGAAAATGAGTAAAATGTGAGTAAGGATGTTAGTGAAATTATGTCAAATCTGCATACTAAAATAGTTAATATTGTCAATGTAACCATAGTTAAATGTTAATGTACTGAAAGTAAATCAAATGTGTTGAGTGTTGAATGCTGAATATTTAAATGCATGAAATATAAAAGTGGTCAAGTGTAAAGGGTAGGAATGGTTCACTGATTCTGCAAAGTTGCAATGCTGAATGCATTGACAAGGTAAAGTTTAGATGAATTGTTGCAGCAATAAATTTCTCTTGAGTTCTTACCAATAACAGCTCTCTATTTAATCCAGACTTAAATACCCACAATCACTCCACCTCTCGATGTGAGCAATGTTGCGTATCCAAGAACACGTGACTGGAATCTTTCCAATCCCAAGTAGCTCTCACCTAACTTACTTGTTAACCTAACTCGTTATCGTATCTCTCAATGTCTGCAGACTGCAGTTTCACTCTTGTGCTTAAAACGATTAGATCCAAGAATAAACAGATAAGCAGTATTAAATAAGAATCAAAGCAATTAAACAATGAAAGATACTCTCGTATTCATCAAAATGTCATTAGAATTCATCATCAAAAGAAAAATTAAATAGTACAATCGAAGCTTACTATCTCTAGACTACTAAGACTACTCCTTAATCATTCCTCTTGCCCAGCACAGAGCACCTCTCGTCAGAAGTTACTGCAAACTTGCTTCATCAGCTTTCCAATTCCCAGCTTAAATCTCAAAATCACATAGAATTTGTAGAATTTAATCTCTTAGTTCTTGATGATTTGTTCATTCTTTGTTCTCCTATTTATAGCCTTCAAAATGTTATAGGGTTCAACCTTCATTTCCAGATCCAGATCTAGATTTTGCACCTATCAAAGTTAGTTAGAGTACATCTGTGCACTCACGCAGATTGAATGTTCTCTTCAGAGATCAGCAGGTTGTCGCTGCATTGCTAGACGCAATCTGAAATTGTAATTGCGGCGACACTTGTGATGTTCCTACGTTGGTGCTTCTAGATGTGAATTTAGCTTGAGTTTACCAATTTGGAGTTCATGTTTAGTGCAGCGACATCTGTATCGCAATTCCAAGTTGATCTTGTCGTTGCATTCTTCCAATATTAATCTTCTGAGCTGAGTTCCTGTGCTGACAATTCTAAGGCATAATATATCTACTACTTGCGTCGAATTAGTACAAAAATAGATAAAAAAAACAACAAGAATTTAAACTAACTAGCAATGAGTTAAAAAAATATAAAAACTAAGTATTAAAAGCTTAATATGCATGCTAAATGAGGTACAAAAGAGACAATTAAAACACTAATTTAGGGAGAAAATATATGTCATTTGTAATACCGTTACACCCCCAAACTTGAGTTTTTACTTGTCCTCAAGTAAGCAAAAATTAACAAAGTCACAAGTAGAAATGACACCACAATCATTATTCACACAACTTGAATTCTCTACAGTCCTAATGTATAAATTGTATTTATATAATAGAATGATGCACCGACAATTTATAGGTATGAACAATTAAAACTGCAACTTCATTAATGTAAGCATTAAGCATTGAACCTTAATATCCTCGTACCAATTCAACATTTTTAGTAAAAAAAAAAATTTTCTTCCTTTTTCTTTTCTTTCTTCTTTTTCTCATTTTTGTTTTTCAAGTGACTAAGAGATGTCACAGGGTTACTCTACCTTTGTTCCGGGATAGTAACGATGAGGTGCAACAAACCCCCAAGAGATATGTAATTGCGTCGACACACACTCTTGTAATGACAGCCTTTGGCTAGATGAGTTTTCTTTTCTAAATCTGCAGCGGAGTGTTCTCCCTTAAGAAGTCACAATGCACTCACATTGGAGTGTCTTTTATTAATAAAATGTAGCTGCACTGGTCAGTTAGTTTAAGATTCAACATCAATATTATCCATTCATTACTGAAGCAATTCCAGTCATTCATTCAAAAATTGCAGACTCATCATTCATTCATATTTATCCAATTTCCACATCAACATCCAAACAATTCAAGAATTACGTATAAAAATAAAAATTGTGGGCACATTTCTGTTGAAATTTTGTCAATTCTCATTAACCAAAGAGATAAGTCGAAATCAAATATGTGGGTGTAATTGCATTTCCATTTCACATTATCTCCCTCTAAACTTAATGTTAGCATTGTCCCCAATACACTGACAATGTTATTAAAAAATAATGGAAATGCAACTACAATGCAATTAAACTAACAAAAAGAATGCAGTAGTAGTAACAATGCATGAAAACTAACTAAAAAGAGTTACTAACTTACTCGTTAGCAGCCGATGAAGAGGCTGCCTTTGTTTTCCTTTTTTTCTTCTTTGGGAGCTCTCCCTCATCATGGTACTTCTTCTTTTTCTTGTATGTGCGCCTTTTTCTCTTTTTATCCTTCGTGCCAACCAGTTCGGCGGATTGCTCCTCCTTAATAGGTTGGGTGGTGGCCTCATCGGTTGTCACCTCTGATGGGTGGATTTCTGCAAGCAGTGCCACATAGGGCACTATAGCAAGAGGATTTAGTTCCTCAATCTCGCTGGTAATAACCTCAGCCTGGCTCGCAATAGTTTGAGCCTCATCAGAGTTGGATGTCCCCACACTCTCTAGTGTACCAACAACATCTTCAGCGATCATTGTCGGGGCATCTGTTTCTTTCTCTTCCTGCACCTCGGCAAGGTCTTTCTCTTCTTCTTTGTCTTTTTCCTGCAACTGGTCATCTCCCTAGTCTGCACCTTCATCCACATGCTGCTTGGGTTTATTTGGGCCAATGTTAGTGCATTGCATTATGTCGACATCTTCCTTACAACCTCCCGTTCAGCCATATTTGCACCAAGGTTGTTAGAGAGCTCATCTTCAAATAGATCGGCAAAGGTACGATAGCAATCCTCATCAGCCTTCGAGTACCCTTCTTCCTTTTCATTATCAGAGATGTGAATATGGGTCTGTAATAGCCTATTTTTCAGTGGTAACGAGAGCATGGTTTTTAAATCAAATTACAATTAGTGAGTTAATTATTATTATTTTTGCTTATAAGGTCATATGAGATATTTAGTGATTGGCATTTCTATAGTTCTTGAATAATTAGTACAAGGTACTAAATAATGAAATGTGAAAGGTTGGCCTTGTATTTTATAAAGTTGCTAAAATAATAATTTGTTTGTAATAAAATAAATGAAATGATGATGCTTTATTCATATGTTAGTCGGTTTTGGTGTAAGAGTTTAGAAAGATTATTTTATATATATATATTTATATATTAGTGGGATGTGAAGGTTTTAATAAAAAGAATTTTTTAATATGAAATGAAAATGGCTAGGTGGGTGGAAATAATAAAATAAAGGAATAAACAAATAGGAAGGAAAAATATCATGTTCCTTATGCTTTTCATTTTCTAAGTCTGGAACCGAAAACAGAAGGAAGAAGAAGAGAACTTGGAGGTTTTGGTATAAAAGTCCATGCATGTAAGTGATTTTGTGATTCTTTCTTGCTAATTTTTATGTATTGTGATCCTTATAGTTTGGGTCATATAATCTAGTAATTTTTGTTCAAAATTTTCAAGAATTGATGCCGTTGCCATGCTTGAATCTATAATTTGGTGGTTGCTTTTAATTGAAATGGAAGGTGATATATTGATTAGAGGTTTACATAGTAAGTTTGAAGGTGAGTGGTAGTTTATGGGTTTGTTTGTTAAAGCATGAGAATTAATGTTATTATTAGTTAATTTGGCAATTGTGATGTTATAATAATGCAAAGAAATTTTATATTTTTATTAGCCTATTTATTTATTTTTTTCATTTTTATTTTGTTGGAATTTGAGTTATGAAATTTAAAACTCAATTTGTTGAGATAATGGGAATTGTTGAGTATATTTTTAGTGAAAGGAAATGATCCATGAATAATGTAATTATGTCATGTATTTTAGTAATTTAATGAGTTGAGATATTTAAGCTAAATAAATTTCCTCAAATTTTGATTAATTAGACCAAGAAACGGACACTCTAGCGGATAAGCGAGGGAAAGGAAAGGTAGTTGAATAATTGACGACGTGTAGCTTGGTGTGGTCACTTCACAGGTAAGTTCGTTTCGTTATTATGTGAAATTATAAATTTATTTGTGAATGTTCGTTGTTAGATTATAAATTTTGGCATAAGGGATGGTTATTTGTTGACATATACCATTCTATGTGGATTGGTACAATTGCATCTACGTATTCAGGCTTTATGCCGATGTTTCAGGCTTTGTGCCGGTGTTTCAGGCTTTATGCCGGTGTTTCAGTCTTTATGCCGGTGTTTCAAGCTTTGTGCCGGTGTTTCAGGCTTTATGCTAGTGTATCAGGCTTTGTGCCAGTGTATTAGGCTTTGTGTCGGTGTATTTAGGCTTTATGCCGGTGTTTCAGGCTTTGTGCCAGTGTATCAGGCTTTGTACCAGTGTATCAGGCTTTGTGCCGGTGATCCATGAACAAGTATTAACTGTCGAACAATGGTCATTAGTTACCTTACTTACTTTATCAATTGTATTTCGAACTTACTAAGTCTTAAATGACTTACCTCGGTTGATTTGCATGATTGTAGGTCTCAAGGAATCTTGGCATAGATTGGATCCTATCAAAAGTGCACACTAACGTCTTCAACTACGGTAGATTTTTGAGTAACTCGTTTTTACTTAAGAGTGGCATGTACATAGGGTGTTTAATGGTTATCTATGGAAAATAGTTTTTGTTAAGACTTTATGAGGTGTGAAATGACATATACAGAGAAGAATTTTTATGTTTTTGAAGAATCGTTTGTAAATAGTGGTTGAACTCAATTGAGAGTCAATTAATGTGTATTTTGATGTTTTACAATTGATTTCAAATGTTGGTTTGAGTTAAGATTTTTTCAAGAGGTTTTATGAAACTTTAAAAGTGATTTTAATGTAATTTTACAGAAAAATATCGATACCATTTTGAAGGGTATCGACACCCATTTGATAGAATGGGTCTTTGGTCACGATTTTGAAGCAAAGTATCGATTTTTCTTGAAAAATATCGATACCTCTGAGAAGGTATCGATACTTGAGTTCCAGAGAGCTCCTTTGGTATCATTTTCGAAAATCAGTACAAATATTTTACAGAAAAATATTGATACCTTCCTAAAGGTACCAATACCAATTTGACAGAATACTTAGTTTGTCTCGATTTTACTGTTTGGTACCGATATTTAAGAAATAATATCAATACCCAAAGTTAGATATCGATATTTTCACCTAGTTTTAGATATAAACCTTATTTTTTTATATTTATTTTTAAAATTGGTTTTGAGTTTCAAGCAGGTATAATTTAATTACTTTTAAGTTCTATTGTCTAGACATTAGTTATTGAAATGTTGAAATTTTAAATGTTTTCATTAATGAATGTTATTTGATGTGAACGTTGTTTAAATATGCGAGTTGGATTGTTATATCAGGTTAAGGGTGTTACAGGGTCGATGCAAGGGTAGGTCTATCATAATGAGTAAGTTGATCGAAGACTAGTACTGCATCTGGCAGAAGATGGATGGAAAGGCTAGAAAATCTGGCAATAGAGTGGGGCTGATCTGGCGTAATGCTGCGACAATAGCTTCGTTCTAGGCTTATGTGTAGGCATAAAATCTATGCAACTTGTAATCTATGTCGATGACAACACCGTCAGTGTGAATTGAACGCATGTCGATGCGGTCCAGATGTACTTCCATTAAAGCCAGTTTCTTTGCTACTTGTGTCTTTGTTGGCGCATCGGTTTGGTCAGCCATCTTTTTACCCTTGCTTTTATCTCTTTTCTTTAAGGCTTCCTTGGCCACGTGTCACCCGTTCAACGAAAATGTCATTGATCAGGCCTTTGTTGTCTAAGACCTCCTTACTATCCTTGGGCATAATGCCCTTCTGTTTACAAAGCAGCATAATAAAAAAAGGGAATAGAAGTAAACCAGTTTGCTTGCCAGCTGCCTCCGCGATTTAGGCGTGGATGGTCTCACCGATGTCGATGTTTCAATGGTGCAGGATCGAATGTAGGAGACACATATGGGCTAATGTCACCGTAGTGCTATTTGTTGAAGGCATGATGCGGTTGTTAATGAAATGGAACCATACCTTGCTAATAGTTGTAAGATATTTTTTATGCATGGTGTGGTTATGAAACCCGTTTCCAGCTCCATCAACACATAAGTCCTTCATCATCTAAGCCATACAATCATCGTCCAATCGATGCATAAATGGTGCATGTTCATCCACCCGTTAGGGATCCTCAACAACACGTTTATCTGAGCAACGCTCCATGAAATGAGCCCCTCCCGAACAAAAACAACCTATTACTCTGGATCCACCAAGTTGGCATAGAACTCCCTTACTAATATAAGGGAGACACCAGAGGGATGTTTGCAGAAGAACTCCCACCTAAGACGACTGATAGTACGGGCAACTTGCTTCCCAAGGGTCTGATGTATAGAAAGTTACAAACCTTGTTTAGGATGAAGGTTTCGTTTTAGCATGATGTTTTCGTAACGGTCTTTGGTCGCAGTCGTCAAGAATAAGACTGGGCCTGTAGAAGGAGGTGGTGTTATGGTCGGAGCCCTAGTATAAGTTGTCGGGGTGTTCTTGGGAGGAGTTTTTAAAGGGTTTTTCGAGGCACGGGTTTTAGCCATTGTAATGGAAGAAGAAAGTTAGAGAATTTGTAGAAAACAATTGCTTGGGAACGGAAAAGAAAATATAGAGGCTATGAAGAAGACAAGTTGTAGCAGCTATGGAAGATGTGAGGAGAAAAGAAAACTACAGGAGAGAGGTTTTATAACCTAGGCATGATGATTGAAAAAATCACGGGGAAACATTGCGTCTACAATCATTAATTTCCATTCAGCAGATTATACTATTTCATTTGATCTAACGGTTCGGAGAGAATATAGATCAACCGGTACGATTCTTGCTGAAAAAGCTATTTGACTCATCATAAAATACACCGACAATTCGTGCTTTGATACTTCGACAAAAATGCGATTTTTTTCTGCAAAAAATTTGAAACAACAAAAGTAAAAGTAAAATAACTGAAAGTAAATAAAAAAATACGTCGACATTATTTAAATGTGACCAAGTTGACGGCTTCGTTTGGTTCTCTAATGTTTGGGCTCACATAATGCTTGTGACGTTGGCCATTTACTTTAAATTGTTGTCCATCCTTTAAATTTTCGATTGTCACCGCACCGCTCTAGAATGCCTCGATAACTTTAAACGGGCCTGACCATCTTGATCTCAATTTCCTTGGATGCAATTTTAAACATGAGTCAAATAAAAGTACTAACTGACCAGGGCTAAATTGTCGACGCAAAATGATGTTGTCGTGCTATCTTTTTGTCTTTTCCTTATATATTGCGGCATTCTCATAAGCATGGTATCAAATTTCTTCTAGTTTCGTGATGTCCAACAATCTTTTCTTTTCAGCAGCTTCATAGTCCATATTTGCCTGCTTAATTACCCACATGGCCTTATGTTCAAGCTCAACTGGCAGGTGACAAGACTTACCAAACACTAGTTGATATGGCGACATTCCCAACAGAGTCTTGTATGCAGTGCGAAGCGCCCACAATGTGTCATGTAATCGTAAAGACCAATCCTATCTAGATGGGTTAACCACCTTCTCAAGTATGCTTTTAATTTGTCCATTAGATACTTCAGCTTGACTATTGGTTTGTGGGTGGTATGTAGTAGCCATACTATGCTTCACACCATATCTTTATAATGCAGCCACCACTTGGTTGTTATAGAAATGAGTCCCTTGGTCACTTATCAATGCTCTCGGTGTTCCAAATCTTGTAAGGATGTATGTGTGAAAGAACTTCAACACCGTGCGAGCGTCATCCTTTGGCACCGCAATTGCCTCGATCCACTTCGAGACATAGTCAACAGCCACTAATATATACACATTTCTAAAAGAGCTTGGAAATGGTCTCATAAAATCTATACCTCAAACGTCGAAGAGCTCTACTTCCATAATCGATTGTTGGAGCATCTTATTGCGCTGAGATATTGCACCAGTACATTGACAACGATCACATTGTTGTGCAAAATTGTAGGTGTCTCAAAACAACGTGGGCCAATAAAATCTTGATTGTAGGACCTTTGCAGTAGTCCTTGTGCCACCAAAATGACCTCTATAAGGAGCATCATGGCAGTGTCGTAGGATTGGAGTCATTTCTTTTTCAGGTACACTACGACGGATGATGTTGTTGGCGCATACCTTGAATAGGTATGGCTCATTCCAGTGATATTTTGCAGCATTGCGTATAAACCTATTCTTCTTGTGACCAGTATAACTCATGGGTAGCTTTTCACACACAAGGTAATTGATAACATCGGCGTACCAGGGCGATGCGTCGGTAAAAAATAATTGCTCATCTGGAAATGCTTCAACAATTTGGGACGTCTGCCCATCTTCACTTTCAACTTCCAGTCGATACAAGTGGTCAGCTACTTGATTCTTAGATCCTTTCCTATCTCTGATTTCAATGTCAAATTCTTGAAGGAGTAGGATCCATATGATATGTCTAGGTTTGGCATCTTTCTTTGTGAAAAGGTACCTCAATACTGAGTGGTTCGTGTAAACTATAGTCTTTGCATCGACAAGATAGGAACGAAACTTGTCAAATGTGAAGACTACTGCTAACAACTCCTTCTCAGTTGTTGTGCAATTAACTTGCACTTCAATTAGAGTTTTACTAGCATAATAGATAGAGTGAAATACCTTCTCTTTTCTTTGGCCTAGGACAAATCCCACAGCAAAATCACTAGCGTCACACATTAGTTCAAACGGTTGCGTCCAATTCGGTGCGTCGATAATTGGGGCTTGTACCGGCTATTTTTTATTGTTAAGAATGCGTCCAGACAATTGTCATCAAACAGAAACTTTTTATTTTGCTCCAGCTATGAGCATAACAGTTTAGCTATCTTGGAAAATCTCGGATGAATCTTCTATAAAAGCCAGCGTGTCTAAGAAAGCTTCTTATTGCTTTGACGTTGGTGGGTGATGGTAGTTTCTCGATGATTTCTACCTTTGCTTTATAAACCTTAATGCCCTGACAAGATATCCGATGCCCTAGGACAATGCCTTCAATTGCCATGAAGTGGCATTTCTCCCAATTCAAAACTAGATTTGTGTCCTTGCATCTCTTCAAAACTCTTGCCAGATTGTCAGCACATTGGTCAAAATTCTATCCATAGATAGAGAAATCATCCATGAATACCTCTGAGGAATCCTCAATCATGTCCGAGAAGATTGCCATCATACATCTCTGAAATGTTGCTAGCGCATTACACAACCCAAATGGCATACGTCGGAATGAAAGGTTTCAAAAGGGCATGTGAACGTGGTCTTTGCTTATTCTTCCGGCGTAATGCAATTTGGTTGTATCCAGAATAGCCATCTAAGAAGTAATAATAGGCTTTACCAGCTAGCCTATCTAGCATCTGATCAATGAAAGGCAATGGGAAATGGTTCTTCTTTGTGGTCGCATTCAGTCGACGGTAATCCATGCATCTCGCCAGCTAGTCGCAATGCGAGTAGGGATCAACTTGTTCTTATTGTTGGTTCTTATTGTTGGTCACAATTGTGAAACCACTCTTTTTAGGCATACATTGGATGAGACTCACCCAATTGCTATCAGAAATAGAGTATATGATGCCCGCATCTGACAATTTGATAATTTCCTTCTTCACCACTTCTTTCATTTTCTCATTTAATCGTCTTTGTTGCTCAATTGATTGCTTCTCTTCATCTTCTAGCCTTATCTTATGCATGCAAAAAGAGGGACTGATGCCTCTAATATCCGCAATGCTCCAAGCTATGGCTCTTTTATGCTCTTTCAAAATCGCGATGAGCTTATCTTCCTATGTTGCGTCGAGGGATACGTTGATAATAACAGGTAATGTCTCGTTGTCACCAAGGAAGACACATTTCAAATGCGTTGGCAATGGCTTCATCTCCAAGGTAGGAGCTTGCTCAATAGATGGTTTAAACACTGGAATTGTCTTGTTAGACAAATCCAAAGACTTCAATTGTCAATTCTTTCTCAGCTCACAATTGTTAACCTCCTCTTTGTCGACACAATAATCCATGATTTCATTGGTAGATGTCGTCGTAACTTCATCTAATATTGTTGAATTCCTCACATTGAATTCTTTCAAAATGATTTCATCCAGTACGTCGATGTGATGACATTGCTCTTTACTTTTGGACAAAGATGCCTCAAACACACTAAAGGTCACATGCTCGTCGTTAGGACGCATGATAAGTTCTCCCTTGAATACGTCGATAAGTGTGAGTCTCGTAGCTAGAAATGGTCGCCCCAAGATAATGGGCACCTCCTTATCTGCTTCACATTCTAGGATTATAAAATCTGCAGGGAACACAAGTTTATCAACTTGGACAAGGATGTCTTTGATTTGGCCTTCAAGTTGTGCTAAGGATCTATCCGCAAGTTGAAATGTCACTGTTGTGGGCTTCATCGAACCTATTCCTAATTTCTTAAAAGTAGACAAAGGCATAAGGTTAGTACTTACTCCCAAATCACATAAAGCCTTACCTAAATAATGATTCCCAATGGAGCATGGGATTGTGAAGCTGCCAGGATCTTTCATCTTGGTTGGCAACTTATTTGTAAGCACAGCACTACACCCCTTTGTGAGCGCAATCGTCTTGATTTCAAACAATTTCTTTTACTTTGATAACAATTCTTTCATAAATTTCCCATAGCTGGGTATCTGCACAAGAGCATTAACAAGAGGTATATTAATATGCAATTGTTTCAAAGTAGAAACAAACTTTTGATACTCTTTATCGTGGACTTTCTCTTTAAATCTTAGCGAAAATGGCAAAGGTATTGTAGAAGTGGGTTGTTGTGGAAAACTCGGTGGTGTCGACATTGATGGTTGTATCGGAAACTTAGTTGGACAAACTGCATGTATAGATGGAACTACAGTTGGTTCCTCTTCATTTGTTTTTGCTTGACTTTCTTCAGCTGCATCCTCTTCTTGTTGTTATGGTTCAGATGCGTCAACATGGTCTTGGCTAGAACTGCTTGGTCCCATCGTCTACTTGCCACTCCTCAGCGTGATTGCTTTGCAATGTTCCTTCCCCCTCTATGTTGGATTCTCAGTATCACTGGACAGGGTGCCTGGTAACCTGGTGCTAAGATTAGAAGCCAACTACCCTAGTTGGGCTTCCAATGCTCGAATGGAAGAAGAGTTTCCTTGCATTATTACTTCAGTTCGTGTGATATGCTCGCGCATCATCGCCCCAAGAGTAGCCATAGGATCTGACTTTGGTTGAGAAAACTGCTACTGTTGAGGTTGATGATGCTGTCCTTGCATATGTGGCAGCACAAACTGTTGTGGCTATCGAGATTGTGGTTGCCTCTAGTTATGTGATTGCATCTATTTAGATCGAGAATTTACTTGCGAATTCTGATTATAATTCTGCTATTGGTTGCTATTGTAACTCCTTTATCAATAACTACCTTGATTTGAGGAATTTCCATATCTGAATGTGAAAGCATTTTGATTCCCCTAAGGTTGTTGAGATTAGTTATTGTATGAGTTACCAAATGAACTTCCTTTGATGTTGTTGATATAGAATGCATTTTCTGCATGTTGTGGGAAGTCCTCCTAACTATGATTGTCGCCGCAAATTTCACAAGAAAATATCAATGCATCCAATTGCTGAGCCACTTGAATAGGAGCAACGTCATTTGTTCCCTTCATATTCTTTATGATATTGGCCAATGAGGATAAATGTGCTGACAAAGTAGAAATAGCATCTAACTCAAGAACTCCAGGGTTAGTTTTTACCTGTACAGAACGAGAGATTGGATATTGATAATCGTTTTGAGCAATCCTCTCTAGAATTCTTACAGCTTCATTGTATGTACAATCCAACAAGGGACCATTAGCAGATGCGTCGGCAAGGTTCCTTGTCTGAGCATTCAAACCATTGTAAAAAATTTCTATTTGGGTCTCTTCCTGAATACCATGCATTGGGCAGCATCGAAGCAATGTTTTGTAACGCTCCCATGTTATATGTAAATTCTCATCATCCAGCTGATGATATGCAGTAATATCATTTTTCAACCTTGCGTTCATTGTCGGCGGATTGAAACACAAAACAAACTGTGTTGTTAATACATTCCAAGATGTAATTGATCCTGCCGACAATCCCAAGAACCATGTTCTTGCTTTACCCTACAATGAGTAAGGAAATAATTGCAGTTTTAAAGCATCATCAAGGACACCATGTTGACTAAAGGATGCAGAAATAAGCAAAAATGACTTTGAGTGTTCTCGTGCGTCTTCATGAGGAAAACCAAAATATTGCCCATTAGAATTTAACATCTAAAACTTCACCGATTTCAGCTCGAAATTTTCAGATTGGATAGCTGGTCTCACAACCCCTAGATGTAAATCATCAAGTATAGGCACAACAAAATCTCTTATTGTCCTATTTTGCACTTGTTCTTCTTGTGGACGTGGTGGTGGTATATCATTAACAATTTGTGGAAGCACTGGAGGAACTCCATCTTATGGCAGCAATGGTGGTAAATTATTGTTGTTGTTATTACCAGCCATTTTCCTTTGTTCTTGCCTTCTCCTCTTAAGTATCCTCTCAATCTCCGAATCAAAGCTCACAATGTCCTTAGAATTTCTCTTTGTGGACATGCTACAATTAAAAATCTGAAAAAGAAAATAATTAGATAAATATAAACAAATTAGTAGAGATTAAAAGTTAAGTAAGTAGAATTAATTATAACTACAAAAGTAAACATCAAGCAAACGCCAATTTCCCCGACAGTGGCACTAAAACTTGATCGCGTCTAAAATGTCACAGCGATTGTGCAAGCGTACACACGTCAATGCAAGAATAGTTGATAGACAATTCTATCGGATATCGATCCCTCGAGGAAATGAGTTCTTAATGTTAACTGTCGAAGCAATTAATACTGAAAATGAGTAAAATGTGAGTAAGGATGTCAGTGCAATTATGTCAAATCTACATACTAAAATAGTTAATATTGTCAATGCAATCAGAGTTAAATGTCAATGTACTAAAAGTAAATCAAATGTGTTGAGTGTTGAATGCTAAATATTTAAATACATGAAATATAAAAGTGATCAAGTGTAAAGGGTAGGAATGGTTCACTGATTCTGCAGTGTTGCAATGTAAAATGCGTCGACAAGGTAAAGTTTAGATGAATTGTTGTAGCAATAAATTTCTCTTGAGTTCTTACCAACAACAGCTCTCTATTTAATCTAGACTTAAATACCCACAATCACTCCACCTCTCGATGTGAGCAATGTTGCGTATCCAAGAACAAGTGACTGGAATCTTTCCAATCCTAAGCAGCTCTCGCCTAACTTACATGTTAACCTAACTTGTTACCGCATCTCTCGATGTCGGTAGATTACAATTTCACTCTCATGCTTAAAGCGGTTAGATCCAAGAATAAACAGATAAGCAGTATTAAGTAAGAATCAAAGCAATCTAATAAGGAAAGATTCTCTCATATTCATCCAAATGTCATTAGAATTCATCATCGTCAAAAGAAAAATTAAAGAGTACAATCGAAGCTTACTATCTCTAGACTACTAAGACTACTTCTTAATCATTCCTCTTGCCCAGTACAAAGCACCTCTCGTCAGAAGTTACTGCAGACTTGTTTCATCAGCTTCCCAATTCCTAGCTCAAATCTCAAAATCACACAAAATTTGTAAAATTTAATCTCTTAGTTATTGATGATTTCTTCATTCTTTGTTCATCTATTTATAGCCTTCAAAATGTTGTAGGGTTCAGCCTTCATTCCCAAATCTAGATTTAGATTTTGCACTAGTCAAAGTTAGTTAGAGTATAGCTGTGCACTCACGCAGATTGAATGTTTCTTTAGAGATCTGCAAGTTGTCGCTGCATGGCTAGACGCAATCTGAAATCATAATTGCGGCGACAGCTATGATGTTCCTGCATTGGTGCTTGCAGATGTGAATTCAGCTTGAGTTTACCAATTCGGAGTTCATGTTCAGTGTGGTGACATCTCTGTCGCAATTTCAAGTTGATCTTGTGGCTGTATTCTTCCAATATTAATCTTTTGAGCTGAGTTCTTTCGTTGACATTAGTACACAAATAGATAAAAAAAAACAATAAGAATTTAAACTAACTAGCAATGAGTTAAAAAATATAAAAACTAAGTATAAAATGCTTAATATGCCTGTTAAATGAGGTGCAAAAGAGATAATTAAAACACTAATTTAGGGAGAAAATATATGTCATTTGTAATACCATCAGCATATTTGCTTTGATTCAATACAATTCCACTCTTAGACCTTAAAATCTCAAGTCCAAGAAAAAAATTTAGCTCACCTAAGTCCTTCATCTTGAAGTTCTTGTGCAGAATGCATTTCAAATCCTCAATCATTCCAAGATCACTTCCAGTAATCAAGAGATCATCAACATATACCAGTAGAATAACAATCTTAGAGTCTTATTTCTTTATGAAGAGTGAATAGTCATACTTGCTCTGGCTATATCCAGCACTTAAGAGCACTTTTGTTAATTTGGCATTCCATTGCCGTGAGGCCTGTTTCAGACCATACAATGATTTTTGCAGTCGACAAACCATACGCTCCCCCTGGCTGCAAAAACCTACTGGCAGCTCCATGTAAACCTCTTCTAACAAATCACCTTGTAAAAAGGCATTATAAACATTCATTTGACACAAAGGCCAAATAAACATGGATGTGAGAGCAAGAATAAATCTAACAGTGATTATCTTTGCTACAGGTGAGAAGGTATCAACAAAATCAACTCCTTCTCGTTGATTGTAACCCTTAGCCACAAGGTCTACCTTAAACCTTTCAACTTCACCAGAGGATTTGTATTTGATCCTATAGACCCATTTGCAGCCAATAGGCACCTTTTCCGGAGGCAAAGCTACAACAGACCAAGTTTTGTTTGATTTAAGAGCTTGAATCTCCTCATTTATAGCTTGAACCCAAAGAGGATTTTGAATAGCCTCATGGTAAGTATGTGATTCAAGCAAGTGAGATGTGGCAGAAAGAAAGGATTGCGTATGTAAAGGTAAATGTGAGTATGAAATTTGATGAGAGATGGGACACTGACCATTTGGATGAAGGAAAACTGGAGGTGAAGTGGATTGGCAAGTACACACATAATCTTTTAACCAATTGGGTGGCTTTAACACGCGGGTAGATTGTCGAATAGGCTGACTAGTAGGAACTAAAGACTGACTAGCATGCTGGTCATAAGGAAATAAAGTAGAAGATGAAGATGGTGAAGAAGAATTTAATGGTGAAAAGGTAGAAGAGATTAAAGAATCAAGGACTAAAAAATCATGATCAAAAACAGAAGGTTACGAAGGAAAAAAAAGGAACATTGTGATTGAGGAAAAGCAAAAGGAAATATTATTTCATGTAAAATGACATCTCTATTGACAAACAAAGATTTGGTAGCGAGATTAAATAAAATGTATCCTTTTTGTGTACTTGAATACCCCAAAAAAACTAAAGGAATGGCTTTAGGTGAGAACTTATCATGATAGTTGGTATTTGTGGCATATCCTAAACAACCAAAAACTCTCATATGAGAAAGATTAGGAACTTTTTTGTAGAGGATTTCAAATGGTGTTTTTCACTGTAAAACTGAAGTAGGTAATCTATTAATGATATAACAAGCTATGGTGACACATTCCCCCCAAAATTTCAAAGGGACTTTAGACTGAAATCTAAGAGCTCTTGCAACCTCTAAAATATGTCTATTATAATGACCTGAGTACAGCGGTAATGGAATTTGTGATTTCGCAATCACAAACTCAGACAAATAAAATAATATTTGTATTTAATTACATATAATTAGTATAATTAGTAGTATATAAATATTAATAGAAGAGTTAAGGTTAATTAGTAAGTATGTGGAATAAGAATTTAATTGAATAGTATACAAGTGTTAGTGGTTAAAGTCAAGGGAGTAGAATGATATGTTAAGTAAAAGAAGGGTTTTGCATGTCAAACTAACAAAAAAGAGAAGTAGTGGGATTTTATGTAATTTAAGAAGACTTAAAATTAATATTAAAATGATTAAAAATTAAGATGAATAAATGAAAAAAGGAGAGAGGAAAATAAGGGATTAAACAAAATCAAAAGAAAATAACTTCATCTCTTTCCTCTCTTCTCTTCTTCATCAAAATCCACAATTGGAGTGTCAAAAGAATAATTTAGATTTGGAGAATAAGAAGAGATAGTTGGGAGAAGAAATTGAGTTGGAATTTTAAGTTGATACAGATGTGGGATTGTATTTCAGGAATAGAATTTGTGTTCCGAAAAATTCTGAGATTAAGCAAAAAATTTTACACGAAGCTCATAATAGTAGTTTTTCTATGCATCCAGGAAGCACAAAATGTATAAAGACTTGAAACAATTGTATTGGTGGCCCGGTATGAAGAGAGAAATCAGAAATATATATCCAAATGTTTGATTTGCCAACAAGTTAAAGTCGAACATCAGGTACCTTCTATATTACTTCAGCCCATTATGATTCCTGAATGGAAATGGAAACAAATTACTATGGATTTCGTATCAGGATTATTGATGTCCCCTCAGAAGAAAGATGCTATATGTGTAATTTTTGATCGTTTAACAAAGTCTACGCACTTCATCTCCATTTGTATGGATTTTTCACTTGGGAGACTAGCGAAGTTATATGTTACAACAATTGTTAGGTTACACGGTGTTCCTGCGAGTATAATATTTGATCGAGATTCGTGATTTACTTCAAGATTCTAGGGTAAATTACAGGAAGTTGTGGAAACTCGTTTTCACTTTAGCATAGCTTTCCATCCGCAAACAGATGGCCAATCTGAGCGAGTTATCCAAGTACTTGAAGATATGTTGCGATGTTATATTTTACAGTTTGAGAGTAATTGGGAAAGGTTTCTTCCATTAGTGGAATTTGCTTACAACAATAGTTATCAATCGAGCATTAAAATGGCACCATATGAGACTTTGTATGGTCAGAAGTGTCAAACACCCCTATACTGGATAGAATTGGGAGAGAAGAAACTATTTGGCACAAATTTAGTACGAGAAATGGAAGAAAAAGTTCAAGTGATTCGTGAATGTTTAAAAGCTGCATCAGATCGTCAAAAATTATATGCCGATTTGAAAAGAAAAGATATTGAATTTCAGGTTGGAGACAAAGTGTTACTCAAAGTATCGCCTTGGAGGAAGGTTCTCCGTTTTGGAAGGAAAGGGAAACTGAGCCTGTGTTTTATTGGACCGTACGAGATCCTTGAAAGAATTAGGCCAGTGGCTTATCATTTGGCATTATCAGTTGAGTTAGAGAAAATGCATTATGTATTCCATGTGTCAATGCTAGGACGATATAGATCCGACCCTGCACATATGATTTCACTGGTGGACGTAGAAATTCAACCTGAAATGTTTGATAATGAAGAACCAATTTAGATTTTGGCTCGAGAAACCAAAGAGTTAAGAAATAAGCGAATTGAATTCGTGAAAGTCTTGTGGCATTGTCACGGGGTTGAAGAAGCAACTTGGGAAACTGAAGAAGCTAAGAAAACAATACCCAAATCTTTTTTCTGGTAAGATTTTCGGGGACAAAAATTCCTATGGGGGAGAATTGTAACGACTCGAGTAGAGCGATAACGGAATTTTTGATTTCGTAACCACAAACTCCGACAAATAAACTAATATTTGTGTTTAATTAGATATAATTAGTATAATTAGTAGTATATAAATATTAATAGAATAGTTAAGATTAAATTAGTAAGTATGTGGAATAAGGATTTAATTGAATAGTATACAAGTGTTAGTGGTTAATGTCAAGGGAGTAGAATGATTTGTTAAGTAAAAGAAGGGTTTTGCATGTCAAATTAACCAAAAAGAGAAGTAGTGGGATTTGATGTAATTTAAGAAGACTTAAAATTAATATTAAAATGATTAAAAAGCTAAGATGAATAAAAGAAAAAGGAGAGAGGAAAATAAGGGATTAAACAAAATCAAAAGAAAATAACTTCATCTCTTTCCTCTCTTCTCTTCTCCATCGAAATCCACCATTGGAGTGTGAAAAGAAAGGAAATTCAAGCTATTTGGTGTTTTAATTCTCTTGCATGTAAGTACTTTGGGTTGATTTTGTTGTTGATGTTTAATTTTTTAACTTGGCATGAGTTAATGTTTGGTGTTTGGAAATTTGATTTTTGAATGGTGAAATTTTAGGGAGTAAGTATGAATGGGTTTACATGTTTTGGAAGGTTATGAATTAGGTAGAGAACTCATGAGAAAATTGAATATAAGTTGTTAGATAAATAGTAGGAAAAGAACTAAGTAGGCATTAAATGAGGCTTTGGGTAGAAATTATATATATACCTTGTAGAATAATCATTCACTCGCTCGAGGCCTACTTAGTTCTTAATTTTTGAAAAGGTGGTATGATCAAATCGAAAATAGGGGATGTGTATTGATTTTACTTGTGAGGTGGTTTTAAGAGATTGTTATGTTTCATTAATACTTAACTTGTGTGATGTTTTCTTGTAGGTTGTCGGATTGTTGCTGTTGATCGGAAGGGTGTTGGAGATCACACTATCATTCACTCTTACGGTAGATGTTGCTAGCTTTTGAAACTATATATAATGGCATGTACATAGGTTAAGTCTTTAGATAGTATGGTTATGACTTAAATCTTATGAAAATGGGTTTGACCTTAGCAAATGGTCATTTTGTATGGATGGAATTGGGATGGGTAGATACGTGGTCATGTGGTGGTATGTTTTGTGGATGTTATGGATTCTTGAAAAAGTAATTAAATGAATGGTTGAATGCTTTTTGTCATGATATCTTTGAGTAATGGTTGAATGGTTATTATGATGATTACATGATATAAGGTATGTTAGTTGAAGTATTTAGGTTATAGTTATATACAATAGGTCATGGCAGCTTGTTATGTAATTTTTGAAGTGTGCATATCTTGTATAGGAAGTAATTTTGGGCATAAACGGCCTGTGACACGGGCTATCACATGGCCATGTGTTATATTAATGTGTAGTACAGGGTACACGGGCAGACACACGGGCTGGGACACGGTTGTGTGGCCCAATTTCGTATAGACACACAGTCTAGTACATGGTCCCTTCCATGGGTGTGTGTTGCAAGTAAGTAGGGATATTTCGAGTAGACACACGATCGGGCACACGGGTTGATAAACGGTCGTGTGACCCTAGTTCGGAGGCACATACGGGTTGATACACGGGCGTGTGCCCCTGTTTTATTAATTCTTACTAACTTCTCTTATTGCATTCCAACTTGACTTTAATCCATTCCAAACGGTAAATAGGTGAATCTTATAGACTCTAAATATGTGCTTGAGTATTTGAAACTATGCATTTATGATATTAACAATTGAATGCACATTTATGTTGGACTGTGATGATAAAATGCAACTTAGCTATATGATATGACTAGTAGAACTTCCTATTTCTGTTTCCGGCAATGTATACGGGTTAGGGGTGTTACTTCTATGCTTTCGTTCAGCAATCCCATTTTGTCGAGGAGTATGGACACAGGTACTTTGATGCATAATTCCTAGAGTAGAAAAAAAAATTGGAACACTCACTATTAAAGAATTTAGACCCATTATCACTCCTTACTATTTTAACAGTGGCTGAAAACTGTGTACGAACAAGGGTAAAAAAATTTCTAAGAAAAAGAACCATGTCACTCTTTAGTCTCAATAAAAACAACCAACTAATACAGGTGAGATTATCCACTATGGTAAGAAAAAACCTATGACCACTATGTGTAGACACTCGATAAGGACCCCAAAGATCTATGTGAATAAGGTCAAAAGGTATTAAAGATCGAGATTGGCTAATATGAAAGGGTAATCTGATTTGTTTGGCTAAAGGACATATAGGGCATTCATGTACGTCCAAATTTTTGTAAAAAATAACAGATGTCAAATGAGACATTTTATGTAATGTAGATAGTGAAGCATGACCCAAACGAGCATGCCAAACATGATTATTATTGTATAAAGAGGATTGCATACACTTTGACAAAGAAGAACTAACAGCAAATGACATATTGGAAGAAAAAAAGAATTACACTGAGCAGTTGAAAACAAACCAGAACTCAAATCAGAGGACTTAAAGATGTATAATCCTTTAGACTCCTTACCAATCCCTTTCATTCGTCCAGTTGAGAGATCCTGCAAGATGCAAAAATCAAGATAAAATGTAATGGAACAATTATGTTCACGGATAAGGTGAGAAACAAAAGGAAGATTATGATGGAAGTGAGTAACAAATAACACATTATGAAGAGATTGTGAGGAATTCAATTGATATATGCCAACATGTGTAATGGAAACGGTTTTACAATTTGCCAAATGAACAAGGCATGAATGGGAAGCACATGAAGTAGGAGAATGCAAACTCTTTAAATCACACACAATATGGTCCGTTGCACCTGTGTCTATGATCCAAGAAATAGAACTATTAGTACCTGATAAAGTACTCATAATAGTACCTGCTAAGTTAACCACTATGTCATTAGTAGGAGCTTTGTTCAACAAATGCAAAATTTGATTGTATTGATCACGTGTGAAAATAGGAGCACCTGCAGAAGTAGCACCTGCAGACGGACTAACAACATGATCTAAATCCTGTTCCAAATCAGAAGGCACCTTGGAACTATTTCCCATAGCAGTTGGAGTCCCTTTCTTCTTGGTAAACTTAAAATCAGATGGAAACCCAATTAAACGATAATAGTTTTCAAGCTTGTGTCCTTTAATCTTGCAGTAATCACAAACACCATTAAAGCGTCGACGATCTGAAGTTCCTGCAACATGTGAATACAATGTTGTTGAATTTGTGTATGATGTACAACCAGTGAGATGTATCCTCTATGACTCCTCTTGAATAATCATGGAATAGGCATGATTTACTGTAGGAGTGTAACAACCCGTTTTTCAGTGGTGCCAAAAACTGTGGTTTCGGGACCACAAATTCGACGAGTAAATTCATATAATGAGTATTTAATTATATGAGTCAATAATAATTTTGTATGAAATTTTGAATTGATGAATTTTAATTTTTGAATTAAGAGTTAGTATAAGTGGTTTGGTTCAAAAGTCAACTGGCTTTAGAATATGAGGTATTGAGACCTCATTTCTGAAATTAAGGGCCGTAAATATTTTTATTAAATATTTACAGAGTTTTATTATATATGAATTGAAGTTTGGTTGGGTAAGTTTGATAATTAATTACTTAATTAAGGAAAAAGGAGTAAATTCTAAAAGAGGTAAAAGTTAATTGCTATTGATTAAAAATAGTAAAGGGACCAAAATGGTAATTAAAACATGGTAAAAAAGTCCAAGCGGTGGTGGATATGATTACCATCCACTAACTTTTGGGTTATTTTTTCTTTTTGTCCTAATTAGTTTAGGACTAAATTGGACTTAAGTTTGTTTAATTGAAATTTAATATAATTGAAGGACCAATTATGAAATTAGACCCTCCTTAAGTGGACTAATAATAGAAATGAGGTGGAACTCTTTATATTTTTGTAAATTTCAATTAAATCCTAATTAAATGAGGATTTACTAGTTAGTTTATTTTTAGTACGATTGGGAATGATGGTTTCGAGGCCACAAATCTGATCTGTTAGACCATAAATATTAATTATTTAATATTTATGAGGTCATTAGTATTGTATTAAAATTTGGTTATGAAATTTTATTGTTTAGATAGTTAATTAAGTAAAAAGAACTAAATTGTAAAAATTGCAAACTATGGATATCATTGAGTAATTGTGTTAATAAGTAAAGGAATGGTCTATAAAGCTCCTTAAAGGGTAATTATGCCCTAAGGGAGGGTAGTGGACGATTTGGCACTCATTTTACTTAAGATTTTAAGTGAAATTAAAAGGGTAAATTTGAAATTACTTAAATAAGGTATATTAAAAAAATAAAGTAAAATCTTATCATCTTCTTCCTTTGCTCTTTCTTAGCCGAAAACCCTAAAGGGGATATGAAAATCATTCGGCCATCTTTGGTTTTTCAATAGGTAAGTGAAACTTCGTTCGTTTTTAGTGATTTTTATGTTTTTGAGCTCGTATTAGCTTAATCTAGCTAATCCGGTGACTAATTTGTAAAGCTATTAAATGTTATGGATTATGCCATTGATTATTTTTGTACATTATTGGAATTTTATGATGGATTATTAATTGTTGTTGTTAAATAGAACAATTTTGTAAAGTAGTTTTTGATGATTTTAACATTTAAGGACTAAAATGTGAAAATGGTAAAATTTTAAGGACTTGGGGTTAAATAAACAAATATGGGTAGTATTGGATTGCTATAATATTCGGCTGAACTTGCTTTTATTTAAAAATGGTTAATTTGCAAGTTTTGAGCTAAGGGACTAAATTGCATAAAAGTAAAATATTAGGGGTAATTTTGTAAAAATATCAAAAAGGACTTTATTGCGTAAAATAAGTTTAGTTTACTGTTGGCATTAGTTAATTGAATGAGGTTATTATTTTAGATCAAGAATGGGTTGAAGCAAGGCAAGGAGAAAATTATGGAATAGTCCTTATATTGTATACTACTGCAATTTAATCAGGTAAGTTACACTAAAGTAATTGATTTAGTTTCTGTTTTTAAATTATTAAATTAATTTAGGTATGTTGTATTTAAATTTGTTTACTTAATAAATATTTGATTGTGGAATTGAAGTAAATTGAAATGAAATTGTATTGAGGGGCATGATTGAAAGTGACGAAATGTTGTAGTTGAATTCAGGTGTCAATGAAACACTTAAATGATTATGTGTTGTGCTAGTTATTATTTATGTTACTAATGAATTAATTCGATTGATATATGACAATTAGTAAATTGAACTAATGACATTATTAGTTAATTTGATATTATGTCTGAAAAGTAAGAATTATATGGATGTGTGCTTGAAATGGTATAATGTGAAGGAAGTTAATTGAAACGAACATGGTATATGACACATATGAACTTCGTGAACAAATGAGACACAAAGGATATGACATTTAGAGCTATACAGTTTCAGGAGCTAATTTTGGATGTCTTACCGACGGGTAGTCCCTATACTGGAGTCGTTATTACAAATTGATCCTGTAAGTTTGTGTAATTATATTTCTATTTGATAATTCTAACTTCGATTGTCTTGATTATAATCTTGATGTTGGAACGAGATGGAAGACTCTGAAGAAATTACTATATTGAGAGCGATATATTGTACTGGCTCGTAAGAGTGATACTGGCTTGTATGAGCTAAAAATTACTGGGAGACTTGAAGAGATCTACTAGATGCCAATATTACGAGATAACAAGGATGATTGCTCATTCTTTATGTTATCAAATGTATTATATTGTAAGTTAAATATTCTCGCAAACTTACTAAGCTTTGTAAGCTTACTTGTGTATCTATTTACTGTTTTGTAGATTCATTATGCTGTTGAAGATCGAATCTTTAAAGAAGAAATCACACTATCTTGGGAACTCGTTTGGTAGTCTTTTATATCACTTGGCTTATATGGCTGGCATGTATTAGGATTGTGTTACTTGGGTTGTTTTGGTGTAAATGGTTAAATAACATGGTATCAACTTGATGAATGTTTTTGAATGTATCTTCGTTGTTACGTGAAGAATTAAGTATCAACATGAAAATGTCTATGTAGGTATGATTTTGAGAAATTGGCAAATGAAGTAGACTATTTTGCAAACTTAGAAATTTATGTGTATATTTGAAACATGCACACTTGTTTCATTAGAACTCTTGTATGTATCAGTAGAAGTATAGTATTTGAACTTTGGCTACTGACTTGCATTGTATCGGTATAAGTCCTTAAAGTATCTGTAGTTCAACTTATAGTAGTATTGGTAGTCTGGACACTTGTATCAGTAGAACCTTCACTTTTACCGATTGGAAATTGCCGTTAATTTTCCAAAGTTTACTCACTTGACTTCTACCGATACTTGTCCAACAGGTACTAGTAGAAGTCCCTCAGATTTTATAAAATGACATTTTTTACCCTTATTGAATGGGATGTTATTAAAGCTCAAAATTTTATTGCATCTATATTCTTATGATACTGAATTGCTAAGATATGAGTATTTAATCAATGGTAGAAGATCTGAAAGACCTCAGGACCCTAACCGACGACGGTGTCGGGTTTGGGTATTTCATATTGATAGTAAAAATGATTGATGTAGCTCGGTCGATAGTTGTGGTACTATGGTTTGGTATGGAATATAGATGACACGATATTTGATATGAATATTGATTCTTTCTTGGATAGTTAGTAATGAAAGTTGTATGTTCGTGACAGAGGGCCATGTGACACTTGTTGGAAAAATTTTCGATTGTGATCTTAAGTTCTTATATGATTCAATTTGATCTTGATTTTGTTGAAATATTGTAAATGAATAAGATTAAATGAGGTTAATATTCTGAATTGTTAAATGTGATTATATGGATTTGTGATTGATTTGTATGTATAAAAAAATCGTAAAATTCTGTAAATCCCTGAGATCCTTAACAGGTGATAGTTACGGATTTTGAGTGTTATAAGGAAGAGGTTGCATGAGTAAAATCTAGCTCCTGATTGCTGAGTAAGTTTCATTCAATCCCATTAAAAATTGAAAAAGCTTATGTTGAACAAAATGCTTGAGGTTTTGTTGTGACACTTCACAATCACAAGTTGAAAAAGGAACAAGTGAATTATACTCATCCCAAAGCAATTTGAGTCGAGTATAATACATTGAAATAGAAGAATCTCCTTGACTTAGAATCATAATCTCTCAATGAAGAAAGTATATTCAAGAATCATCAATTTTATCAAATCGTTCTCGCAAGTCTTTCCAAACAAGTGCCGCATTTGAAGTAAACACAATTCCAGCAAATAAATCTTTACTCACCGTATCAAGAATCCATGATAAGACAACAGCGTTGCAACGCTCCCACTGTGGATATAAGGAAGCATCATAATTCTCTCTTTTGCAATCACCATCAATGAATCCCAATTTGTTCTTAGCCAAGAGGGCGATTCGCATTGAACGGCTCCATATACTGTAATTTTCCAATCCAATGAGTTGATGAGAGACCAATAATGACCTCGGCATATCAGACGGATGCAAAAAAAGAGGATGATTGAAATCAATGACCTCTTTTGTTGTAGATGATATCTCAGTTTCTTCTGTTACAGATGATATTTCAAAACAATGATGAACCCTAATTTTGTGAAATTAAGGAAGAAACAAACAACAAGAAAGAAACTAAAAAAAAGAATCAAGAATTTACAGCTCTGATACCATTTTAAGATTGAGAGAAAAATAAAAATTTTGAAGAATTTGTATATTCATCCATATAATTAAATTTACAATATGAATGAATTTATATACAAATCAGAACCTACCTTGCAACTAACTGACTAACTAAACAACCAATTAACTAATTAACTAATCTTTAGAATAAGCTATCAGCTTAACTCTCAACAACGTGACTTTCGATCAACTTCGGGTATTCGATCAACTTCGGGTATTGTTGTAAGGAATGCTAAGGGGAAAGTCTTGATTTCGCAATTAGAGACCCATGATCGAGTCTTATCAGCCTTCGCTACCAAAGCTATTGCATGTCATCGGACGGTGCAAATAGGTATAGAAATGGGATGGACGAATGTAATAGTGGAGGGAGACTCATTATCCACAGTAAAGAAGTGTCAGTCTAATATCTAGACAAATCGTAACATATATCCATAACATACAACAGCTAAAAGGTGTTTTCAAAAAATCATTTAAAAACATACCCCAAGATCGAAAAATGATTTAGCCCATAGTATTGCAACATAAGCATTGAAAATGAGTGAGACAATTTACTTGATGGGAAGAGTCTTTATGTATGCGGAGCGATCGATAACAACGGAGTGGGCAAGGAACTGAACTAAGGTGAGTCGAAGCAATGGAGGGGAAAGGGGAGAGGGAATAACAGTGAAAGAAGAAATGATTTTAAAAGGTATTTTCTCCGTGTATTGGAACCATCTGTAAAGTGAAAATGAATGATATTGTTAGGACGGATGCCAAGATTGTGATCTGATTGGGCAATGAGACGGTTTGGGCCTTTCCTGTTGGACCATGGCCGGTTCTATTTTGGTCTCCATAGGCCTGCTTGTAACTATTTAGGTTTTAGGTTTGTTTCAAATAATAAAGTCGAATCAGATTTTTATTCAAAAATAAAGAAAATATAGTTATATGATAATACTTAAATTCAATGAATGATAAATATTTAATTTAAGAAAATAAAGGTAATTAACAATAAACGTTTATGTTAAATTTCCAATGTTTTGAAGTTTTCTCCTGGAATTAAAATAACCTTAGTCGCTCAACTTTAGTTGAGTATTATATTCAATGTTGAATTCGATCCAAATAATATCATTTTTCCCCTTATTTTCAAAAAAAAAATATTACAGTTTAGTTTTATGTTGATATTATTGACACCAGTAAGTAGTTTCATAGTTTAGTTTTATGTAGGTTAAAGTAAAATAAAATAAAAGGAAAAACCTTGTTTATTTTTTTTATTTAACATAGCTCTATTACAAAAACATTGTTCCCGCACATATATAAATACATGCAAGTTATAGAGTAGAAAGTAGAATTGCATGCCTGTTAAGGCCATATTTTATTTTATTTATATATATTTATTCCGAATCCAGATATTGGGATCTGGGTTTTATTGTTGCTGCAATTACGTGCGTACGTACACCTAGATTAGTTGTTTGATCTACTGCTGCGAGCCTTGCCTTGGGCTAAAGATCGACACCTCCTGTCTGTTATGCTTCAACCTCATGGCCTCCTCCCGGGATATACCAAAGGAGTTGGCCAGCACGTCCACCGGCAATCCTCGCATAATGGAGACACGTCCAGCAATCTGGCTAATCTTGGCGTTGGCATTTGTCTTGAATGCTATCCATTCAAACCCTTGCCTTCCTGCTTTCTTCACTACTGCATGATTCTGGGGTACGGTTATGACCTGACCCCTCTCAACCTCCTCATTGAATATCGCCTCTCCATTTTCCGACACGATTTGAATCCTTCCATTGCCCCTTGTGATGTAAACAATGCTGTGGGCATTCATGTTCCAGTGAGGAGCGTACATAGCATTCTGTTGCACCCAAATGAAAGCATCATCATATACGTATATTATATACCACTGTAAGAGAGTCAAATAATACAAGTAATGTAAAATGTGAGTGAGTGCGTGCAAACTACGTACATTGTAAAGGACTCCTCTCTCGGCGCTGAGTTGGAGGTATTGGAGAATGGGAAGATTGAAACTGTTAACTGTGGTGATGCGACCACCTCGTGGGTTGAAAACATCAGCAGAGGAAGCACGAGTCCTGTGTTTCAGTCTCATTGAGCAGAATGTTTCTTCTAAGCCGTTTCCTGACCCTCTCTTCCGTCTTCTTTGTTCTTCTCTTTCTTCTTCCTCAGATCCCTCTTCTTGACTTCCTTGTCGCCTCTGCCATCTTCTCGGTTCTCTTTCTTCTTCTTCCTCCTCTTCACGTCCTTGTCGCCTCTGCTCTTCCTCGGGCCACTCAAATTCATGCTCCATTCTGACAATAGCTCCCCTGTTATCTCTTTGGTTTTGTAGCTTCCTTGCTAGCCTGGTATCAATTCCGAAAACCTGCGCCAGGAGATTGTCGTCAAAGCCACTGAGCAGATTGTTTCCGCCGCTCTCTTGCGACTCTTCCTCCTCCCGCTCCCCTCTGTGGGTTCTGCTTTGCCTTTCGTTTCGGTCTCTGCTTTGACCTCCTCTTACCACACCTCCTTGTGGATTACCAGCAAGGAAGAATTTCTATTAAACCCACCCAAAAATCAGTTAACCAAAAAAACAATTTCTATTAAATGTTTATGGTAGTGCCATGATTTGATTTTCTCACCCTGAAGTTCTCATCGAGCTGGTTGGCATCATTGCCAACATCAACAAGTGCGACCAACACAAGTTGAGACCGTCCGTTGTTGAAAATCCAGTGAGCCACTCCAGCAGGCAAGGCAACCACATCACCCTCCTTCAACCGTCTGAGCTTTTGGTGCTGATCTCTTTGTGGCCTATCCTGTGCATTTTGTTGCGACTGTGATTGGTATGTCTCGGGACAACCTGGGAAGACCGCCCCATGAATACCCTCCCCTGTATATATTGAAAACCAAAAACAACAATTTCAGCAGCAATATAATACTACGGTCCTACATACATTGAAGCTGCAGAGAGAGAATCGTATAGTGTTAGTAGACCTTGTTCAACATAGAAAAGCATAGGAGCACTGGTAAATGAAGGCAATAAAAGTCCTTTGGGTTGGATTTTATGGCGAAGGAAAGCAACGCCAGCACACTGGAATTGTTCCTCATTTTGGTCCCAGAACTCAGTTTCACCAGCCTCTGACCTAAACCGGTGCTTAGGCTGAAGAGCGTTCAAGTTCTGGAGTTGGCATTGGGATTGGCGACATAGCTGAGTCTGCTGCTTCTGCCCACAAGGTTGATCCTGGTGATGGTTAGTAACGAGATCTATCTGAGCAAAGCAGCCATGGAAGACAACAAGCAAGCAAACGCTAAAAGAAAGCAAAGAGGAGTAAGCCATTAGAAACTTTATTTGGTGAAGAAGGGAGGTGATTTGAGGTGGTATTTATAGAGATTAAAACGGGGGACGTGGCGAAGAGGTTGAGTGAGTGTGTTTGGGTTTAAGTGCATGTGAATATGTCTTGACGTGTGCTTGCATGGCTGAGGATGGCCTCAGTGGTTTACACATATTTTCTTTCTCTCCGCAACGTGCTGTTCATCAGCTGGGGCCTCAACCGTCTTCAGGTTCACCTGTTTTGGGTTTTTTCCTGAACTAGTTTTGTACAATATGTTTTAGATCAAATCAGTGTCGAAATCAATTATTGATTTGATTAGTAATTATTGGTTGGATGGTTGGATGGATTAGTTTCATCATTCGATTAAAAAATTATTAAAATTTTAAAAAATTTAAAAACATTGGATCAATGTATTTGTATTATTTTTTTATCTAATCAATTCAAAATTATTTTTTATGTCCGTATTTTTATTAGTTTCTATCCATTCCAAAAAATAATTTGAACTCGAAATAATTTGATATCAAGATCGACCTAAGTTCAGACTTGAGTTTAAGATTGATCCGACCTCAAACTCGACATAATTCTGATTTAAATCTTAGGGAAAACGAAATCTTTGAAAATATATTTTAAATATTATATAATTATATTAAAATTTTATAAATGTTAAATTATAAATAAAAATAATTTTTAATGCCATTATTACATATGCATAATAAATATTTAAGGTTAGTAATTATTTGAATTAAAAAAGTTTAATGATTATATTAAACATATAATGACGTTATATAATAATTTAAAGTTAAATTAAGCTTAAAGAATTCACTTATTGAATTTGTTAAACAAAAGTCATGTAGGGATGAGTAAAAATTGATTTGATTTAAAAATAAAAAAATTTTCAAAATTCGAATTATTTGAATTGAATTAATTCAATTCGATTTTTTTTTTTGAATTTCAAGTTAAAGTCAACTTTAATTTTTAAATTTGAATAATTCAAATAAACCAAATACTAACTATCCCCAACTCTCCCTCCGCCCCACCAACACTTTACCCCCCTTTTTCTTCAAAATTTTTTATTCCCCCCATTTGTCACCCAAAATCAAAATCCTCCCACTCTTTATCATCAGTTGTTTTTATTTGTTCGCTTGTTTACTTATATTTTTTATGTGATCATGTTTAAAAATTTTTAAAAAAAATATTTTTTAAAAACATTACATAAAATAAAAAACACCAAAGTCATTTTTAATTTAACTCAAACAAATATATTTGATTTGATTCAATTCGAATTCCATCTCACTCGACTCGGTTCGAGAAAATCTCAAATCAAAATAAGATGATAAAATAAAATTTATCAACTCTATTAACTCAAAAAATTTTCATTCGATTTGATTCGATCAAACACTATCCCCTATTTAAAAGTGCTCATTCTACCCATAATTCATATGAAATATAAATAAGAAAATCTCTTAAAATGAGTAAACTACACACAAGGTCACTCTAAAATACTGATAAGTGCTAAAAATAACATGTTTTAATCCCGTTCTTAATGCGTTTTTGGATGATTATTCAATGTAAAATGATAAATTTTATGCTCCTAATCCTTTAAATTCATGTTTCTATACTTAGAAGAGAATTCGAGAACAAAACAAACGAAAAACGAGCGAAAATCGAGAAATTGAAGCAGATTTTAGGAGTCACACGGGTTGGACCCTGCCACACGGTTATGTGCCAAACTATGTGCAAATTGTGATTCGCATCCAAAACACGCGAAAAGGTACAATTTTTAGGTTTTTCGGGTATTCTAAGACCTATATATAACAAATATGATAAGAGGAGAGGGAATCGTCATAAAATATTGAAGGAAACAACTCGAAAAACACCATTGAAGCCGACTCTAAAGCAAATTTCCATCAAGATTGAAGATCTCTTGTTACTTTCATTAAAGTTTATTATAAGTTTTTTTATTTCTTGTGGTTATACTATTTTTGGGATGTTTTTATTTGTGATTATGAACTAACTTTCTAAATACCTATGGGAGATGAACTTTATGATGAACTCTGTCTTTTGATTTCTGTTTTATGCAATAAATATTTAGATCTTTTTCTCAATTATGTGTGTTTAATAATTGGTTAAATATTTCTAATCTATTAATTCATGTTTGATATGCTTAAATAGGGGAGGAAAAGTCCTTATTTAAGAGTAGATCTAGTATAATTGAGTGAAGTTACATGCAATCCTAAAAATAGGACGACATAAATCTATCGAATTAGAGTCAAATTTATTAGGGGATCCAAAGATCAAGTAAATGTAACAATAAGAGTATTAATTAAAAAGAAATTTCAATTAATTAACCTATAGTTAGCTGCTTTTATGCTTGAATAGAGGTATTAGCATAATTAAGGGATTTCAACGGGTTAAGATACTAATTGAAGAAATTATTTAATTCAGATTGATAATGACAAATGAAATCTAGGTGGATTATTTCTTGGGTTTTGTTTCGCTTCTTAGTTGTTTATTCAATTATTTTCCTGAGTTGTTCTTTGTCGTGTTCGTAGTTAATTCATTTAGATAATTTTAGTTTTAATAAATCTCTTAAATTTATTAGTTAAATAATAGAAAAACAGTAATTCTAGTATTTTTAGTCTTTGTGGGAACGTTATCTTTGCTGATCGTAGCTATATTATTAATTGATTAGTGCACTTGCCTTTGTCGTATTTTTAGTTGGTTTACAACTGCATCAAATACGGTTTTTCGTATTTTAGTCACTCTAATTTTTTTTTCAATTTAGTCACTCCAAATAAAATAATTGTTGAAGCTAGTTAGTCCCTTTAAAATTTTACGTTTTCTCTAAACAAATGATTGACGTGACACATTAACTAATTAAATAATGATATGTTACAGTTCTTTTCACTTTTAACTAAAACTTAGACACTTTATATAATTATCGCAAAACGGTTTTCCATTTCAAAAGCCAGCTCCTTTGTTGTTCCAAACCCTGCAACAAATTCAAATTCAAACTCAAACCCCCAACAATGATAGAGTTGAAAATTTATGCAACTCTCAAGCCAAGTCTTATCGTTTTAAATTAAAGCCTTAAAAGGAAATTCAATGTATATAGTCTCCTAAACTTTCTTAATTTTTATTTATTTAATTTTTTAAATGAATTGGAAATTATGTGGCTTTTGTTGGATTAGAATGAATAGTAACTAAATCTCTTGGAAAATTTGTTAATTGAAATGTTTGAGCAACTAATTTAAGGTTTAAAAGTTAAATTGAATATTATTCACCAAACAGAAAAAAGAATTAAAATGAATAATTGGACTACATTTAATGGAAAACAAAACTTGAAATTGACGACTCTAAGTCAAAATTTAGATAAGAAAGATCGAGAAGAGACCTTATTAGGGAGAAATTCAATTGTCTTTTTTTTAGTTTAAGTTAAATCAAAAGATAAATTGAACTAAATTGCAAATTAGGTAAAATTATAGGCCAAAATGCATTAAGTAATCCAATTTAGAAATTATTTCGTTAAATTCCTTAATCCGAAAGCTAATGTGAACGCGAAACTTAACCAATTCCCATTTTCTTGTCATGAGTGATATTTTTATAACTTTTGATATTTTTACAATTAGGTCCTTAAATTTAGTTAGTACTCAACTGCTATTTTGTTATTTTTCATACTATAATTACTTGATAATTAGCTATTTAGACTTCGTATTTTACATGTTTTCAATGTTAATTTGAATTTTATCAACAACCTTCTTCGAGTTTGACCCTTGGAGTACTTCTTAAGGTATTCCATTGTATATCTTTACAAATATTACAACTAGGCCTATTACACTTGCAATATTTCATATTTTTATATTTATTTGCAATTCTTCTGCCTCAGTGCACGCACACCAAGGCATGATCAAGTTGTTGGCACCATACTCGAGGAGGTTTTTTTTTTGTTTAGTAGTTTTGATTGTCGAGTGATAGTTGCATTGTAACAATCCAATTTTCAGTGATGTAAAAAATGTGGTTTCAAAACTCATTTTCGTAGATTGAGTCTATAAATATAAAATAGGAATATTTATGGAGTCATTACGAAAATATAATCAAATTAAGTAATTTAGCCGAAAAGATAGTTAATTAAAACTCAGAGACTAAATCATTCAAAATAATTAAACAATTAAAAGCACTAAATTCGATATCCCCTAATTTTAATTCGTAGAAAATAATTTGGGGTGTGACATTTCCTTTCTTTCTTTCTTGGTTACCGTCCAACTCCACCAAAATTTTATAAATTGGTAAAAAATTAACGTTGTGGGAGTAAATTCGAAATTTAAATCAATCGAGATTATGTCGATTAAAAAATGACCAAACTCTATATTTAGAAATTCCGGTGAGAATTGGTTTCGTTCCAAAATAAAAATTTAACTACTAAACAAAATAAATTATGCAATTACTATATTATAATTTTAACATAATTTTAAATTTACAAAAGAAAAACAATACTTAACCGTCCACCATGTTTTGAAACGGTTTTAATTATCTTATAAGTTTTTAAGCAATTAAAATCTCAAGGAGTTAACCTTTTCACTTTTTCTATTTAGTCCTTGTACCTTGATTAGTCACTTTTTCAATAAATCTACCTAAAAAAATTCAATATAATTCTAAATAAACTTTTAAATATATAATAATATTTATGAACTCATTCATCAGAAATGGGGTTATGAAACCACCGCTTTTCGATATCACTAAAAATCGAGATATTACACGCATATTAGCGTTAAAGTATTTACTCGTTGGTGGTATCTAAGGATTTAATTACAAAGTATCTTCAAGTGAAGATAGGATATGCCCAAGAAAAAGTACGTCTAAGGAAGAGTATGTTTAGAGTTTTGGATGCAAATCTCAATGGCATATAATAGAGAATGTACCTAAAGGAGTCTTATATTTATATTACGCTAGGTTGATGGATATCGTATGATTGAAATATTTTACTTAGGATAGAAGTGCTTATAGTATTGTTACATGTTTAAGTTATGGAAAAACCACTGAAAACCATACTCAACGTTTGGTATTTTATTATTATTGTCTACAGGTTAGATTTGCTTCGAGATTGTGTTTTCGAGCTTCAACCCTGGTCACAAAAATGTTTGATTGTTCTACCCTTAATTATATTGGCATGTACCTAGTAGGTTGGAATCCGCAGTATTAAATAATATTACAATTAGACTTTGGTCTTTATAGTCTAGTACTAAAATAAATATTTATACATATGGTTGATCGGTTGTCTGTTATTAGAGGCATATAAATAAATCTCGCAATTACTTAAATATATTTAAGAAATATATATACGTTTGATTAGTTACATTAATTGTATAATTTAGTGGTGAATTATTCGCAGTTGCTTCAACAAAGATTGTGATGCATTGTAGCTCGAGCCCGACGATCGAGTCGAGTATAGGGTGTTACAATGCACCAACACTGTAACTCTCCAGCAAGCTAGCAGAGTGGCAGATTATGCTACCATAGTGCGCCAAACAGTGACCATGCGTACCTCACTCGCCTTATAGCACTCCAAACTCGACCGTTAATGAGGGCCCAAAAACATAGTTTAATAATTACAATTTTGAATGCAAAATATCCTTCTTCAAAATATATGTGCTTGAAAACACCTCCATTCCATGTATAATAAAGACACTAGAAACACTAGAAATCTCACATCAGTGGTAGTCCTCTGGCGTAGTCTTAGTGAATCCTTTACTTCGTCGGCGATCATGAGAAGAAAAGGTAACTAAGTAAGTTCAAAGAACTTAGTGAGTTCTGTAAGAAGTCATTACATCAATTACACATGATTTAAATCAACCTTTCCAATTCAAACTAAACACACACAGTCAGTTAGTTGACAAATACCACGCACAAACAACTATACGCCAAAAACTATTTCTTTGGCTTGTACACTACGCCATGCATCCATGCAACGTGCAGACAACCTTCTTCCTAGTAGCCACACCAAGTGCATGTTCAGGTCATTTCGTTCATCTCATTCATTTTCCATGTGATGCTTTTCCAATTTGGTTTGCAATACACTTGCCCTACCAGAGGCTATATAACCATTTTAATGTATCGCGATCTGCTAGTTCTTCATTGAAGGAAAAGCCATGAATTCATTTTCATTTTTAAATCCATATCGTTCATTCCAAAAACAATGGGTGATGGCTTAAACACGAAGTTAAGTCCTTGCTCCATTTACACAGACAACTAACTTAGACTATAACCATGAACATTCATTCTCCTATACTACATATCATCCTTGCAAAATAAGAACAATTACCTCAAACAAAAACATAAACAATAGAATTGTACACACACATGGAAGTAAGAAGAAACTCATCAGAAAAGTGCAACAAGATTGCGAGAACCTTCAGGAGTATCTTGAGCTATAATATAAAATTTTAACTCATTAGATCATTGTACTAGAAAACTAAACAACTTAAAGAACATTTAATAGGAAACCCAGAATTTGAAAGTTTCCTTCCTTATACTCTAAATTGATCCTTAAACATGAAACTCTAAGGTCACACAAACAACCATGAAGAGACATTTAAGGTTCATTGACATACCAAGTGCCAAAATAACGGAAGAGTTAATCTTCAAGCAGATCTCTGGTATTAGGTTCTCTGAGAGAAAATGTGCAGAGAAAGTTTGAGAAGAAAATGTGAAAGAAAAAAGAAAATGTAAAACTTGCTAAGGAAGTAATTTCTATCTTTATATAAAAAATACACAAAAGTTAGGTTTAGTGGATAAGTTTGATTATCCCACGAAACCTACCCTTAGTTCTTGTAACTAAGAACTTTCTCTCTCATCATAAATGTGAGTCTTTTCATCTATTGTAGCTTAGTTCCATTCTAACCAGTTCTCGACCAACTAAACTATGCAACCAAGGAAATAAAATAATATAATAAATGACTCTTTCAAACTAAGGACTTATCACATTCGTATAATAGTTGGGGTGGCATATACTTTATAAAAGAGTTCGCCAACCACCAAGCTCATCTAACACAAACCTTGCTAGAGGGCGTACTCAAAGAATTCTTATACTTAATTTAATTCCAACACCATACTTACTCAACATATTTTTCTAGATATCATACTTTCAGTAAAACAATAATCGTTTGCTAGGACTTCGCTAGGTGGGGTGTTACAACTCTGTCCACTTAAAAATTTCGTCCTCGAAATTCATACCAGAAAATAATTTTTGTATATTGATCTCTCATTAGACTTTTCCTTTCTTAAGTTGTTTCCTCAATACTATGATTTTTCCATAATACTTTAACTAAGGGGATTCTTTTATTTCTCAGCTCTTTCACTTCTCTGGCTAGAATACATACATGTTCCTCTTCATAGGACAAATTTGGTTCAACTTCTGGTTCTTCGATCTGTACAATATGATCAGGGTTGGATCTATACCTTCTTAGCATCAATACATGAAAAAAGTTGTGTTTCTTTGACAATTCAAGAGGGAGACTTTACTTGTACGCCACAATTCCAACTCTCTCTAAAATCTCATAAGGTCTTACAAACCTCAGACTCAATTTTCCATTTTAGCCAAACTTGATGATTTTCTTCCAAGGAGAGACCTTCAAAAACACTTTATCTCCTACCTCAAAGAAGATCTCTTTCCTCTTTAGATATACATACGATTTATTTTGGCCTTGTAAAGCTTTTAAGCAACTATGAATGATGACAACTTTCTCTTTTGTTTTACATACCAATTTTTGACCCACAATCTTTATTTCACTAAGTTCCATCCAACATGTAGGTGTTTTGCACCTTTTACCATACAAAGCTTCGAATGGAGACATCTTCAAGCTAGCATGGTAACTATTATTGTAGGCGAATTCGACCAAAGGAACATACTTCGCCCAATTTATTCCAATCAATCACACAACAACGCATCATATAATCTAAAACTCTATATAACTCTTTCTGATTGGCTATCAGTTTGAGGGTGAAATGTAGTGCTAAATTTCAGCTTGATTCCCAAATATTGTTGTAACTGATGCTAGAACCTCGAAGTAAACCGCGAATCTCTATCAGATACTATGGATAATGGTACCCCATGCAGACGTACTATTTCATCAATATAAAGTTCGACTAATATTTCCAAAGAATATGTAGTATTCATTGGCAGAAAATGAGATGAATTTGTAAGTAGATCTACTACTACCTATACAAAATTCTTGTTAGATGGACTAAGGGGTAACCTTGATACAAAATCCATAGTGATCCTATCCCATTTCCACTTTGGAAATTCCAATGGATATAGTTTACCCAAAGGAACTTGTTGTTTAACCTTCACCCTTTGACAAGTTAAAGAAGTTGTGACATACTCTACAATTTCCTTTTTCATTATAGGCCACCAATAAGAGTACTTACTATCTCTATACATTTTGATGCTTCTAGAGTGAAGTGAAAAAGGTCATTGGTGAGTTTCCCTTAACAATTCCTTTCTTAGTTTATTTATCACTGGTACAAACATCTTGTTCCTAAACCTAAGCTTGCCATCTTTACTTATACTAAAAATTATTGCTTTGCAAGACACCATGTAACCTCCCAAACTTGACTTAGACGTTATGGACGAATCGTGGAAGTCAAATGGGACACTTAAGCGTCGAAACTACCTTATTGATGGTTGGAAACCTTCAATACACTCTCTTTTAATAAAATCGTGGTTACTTTTATTATTTTGGGAAAAGCGTTCATTAATTAGACCAACCTTTATTAAGTCAAGCTTGTAGAACTGATGTGATTTTGGAAAATCTCTTTGCACAACATTGCTTTTGAAAAATACTTTGTTTATCTTGTTTGCAGCGGAAAAATATCAAACCCAATTATTAATTTAGCCAAGTAACATGCTCAGTCCAAATTTGGTATATAATTATAAATCAATCCAAATATGAAAACTATGCATGCATGAAAAACCCCAAAACAAAAATAGGCCCAAACCACAGTCCAAATAACTTTACAGTCCAAAAACCAAATAAACTTAGGGAATTTTAAATAAAACGGAAATAAAAATAATAGTTTGAAAAAGAGTCTGAAGTCTGTCGTGCGTCTGCATGCCAAATTCGATCCTAATTCTATTCATTACCTGAGAACACTTGATTCATCAAGTCCATGAATGCAATAGGTGTGTTTGTCAACTCAAATAGGCATAACCAAAAACTCAGTAACCATACCTCGTTCTAAATGTTATCTTCAACACATTTGACTCCTTCACCTTAAGTTGGTAGTAACCAAATCGCAGATCTATATTTTAAAATACGGTAGCACCTCGCAACTAGTCGAATAAGTCATCAAATCTTGGTAATGGGTAGTTTTTCTTGACAATTAACTTGTTCAACTACATGTAGTCAATGCACATCCTTAAGCTACCATCCTTCTTCTTCACAAACAGAACTGGCGATCCCCATGGTGAAGTACTTGGTTGAATGAAACCTTTGTCAAGCAACACTTGAAGTTGTATTTTTAGTTTCTTAAGCTCATTTGGTGTCGTGCGATATGGTGTAATGGACACCAGAGAACTACCAGGGTATAATCAATGGTGAACTCCACTTCGCAGTCTGGTGGTAAACCAGGTAACTTGTATGGAAATACATCAGGAAAGTCCCACACCGTAAGTATCTCGTGAACCCCTATCGTCTTGTCTTGTGAACCCATCACAAATGCAAGATAGGCTTCATAACCCTTACCCAACAACTTTTCTGCTTTCATTGTCGATACCAAATTAGACATAAATTCAACTTGCTCACCAACCACAATGATTTCCCTGCCTTTACTGCTTCGTAAAATGATCCTTTTTAGCTCGAAGTCAATCATAGCTTTATGCTCAAACAACCAATCCACCCTAAGATCACGTTGAACCCATAAAATGTAACTCCATTAAGTTCGTGTAGAAAACTTACCCTTGGATCATTAGTGGACACGAAAACCTACCCTTGGATCATTAGTGGACACCTACGGTGCACTCTATTGACCAATATACTTTTCTAAAATATACTAGTGACAATCACGTCCTAATCTATGGCTTCTACTGGAATTCCAAACTCACAAGTTAGTTTGCTTAAAACATACAAGTGCGTGGAACTAGAGTAAATCAAGGAAAATAATAGAATAGTGTGCAGAGTGAAGGTACTTGTGATGACATCGATTGAACCCTGTTCTTATGGTTCCCTCACAGCATACACTCATGCGAGGCCTCTTGCCTCATCTTGGGTAGAAACTGTGTGAGCTAAAGTTCGTTGCCCCACTTGCCTTGTAATGTTACCCCTGCCTCGACCTTGTCCACGAGCACCAGCTCACCCTTGAGTAGGAGTCGCATTCTTCACCTGTGGCCTCTATTGTCATTCTAGACAATCTTTTATCAAATGGCCCATGGATCTGCACTTGAAATATCCCTCAATCCTCTTACGACACTCATTAGGATGTCTTTGCTCATAGTGTTCGTAGAGTGACCAACTCGTAGACTTTTGTGAACTCTCTTTTCCATCCTAAATGTTGTTCTGCTGTCGCGAGTGGTTTGATCTAAAGCTTCACTTAACATTCTTGTTAGAGTTTTGTGAGTCACGATCCCTCTTGGATGCTTGCCAATACACTTGCTATCCCACTCTTGTTTCAGCTTGGGGTGCCTTGATCTCCTCTATAGCCTTTGCCTTATCAACCAGCTTGTCGAAACTTGCTGCATCATGAGTTACTAGGTAGAGTTGTATGTCACGATACAACCCAAAGTGAAACTTCTGACATCGATCCTTTTCTTGCAAGACCATCTCAGTTGCGTATTGACTCAATCGCACAAATTCTGCCTCGTACTCAACCATAGACAGCTCGCCTTGCACCAGATTGATAAACTCTCGCTTTTGAGCTTCCATATACTGCTCACTGACCACCTCCAAACATACTCCCATTTAGAGTATATTTTAGGCTTTCACAAGTATACGGGTCAAGATGTAATATAGTTACAACGGGTAATGAGTACTTTGAGGATCGTACCCAAGGGAAGCGAAGCACTAGTAACTCTAACTCCTACACCAAAGAGCTATAATTAGCACTTTCTTTATTATTATAGTATGAAAGATTAAATAAAAGATTTTAGGTTTTATAACTAGTAATGAATAATATTAAAATGAAAGAAATAAATAAAAAAACTTAGAAATGTGATAAGAGATTCGATAAACTGGATCATAGGGGTTTAGTTCGATTTGGCATGAGTTCATTAACTATTGCTTTGGGTTTTCCATCAATCAACTAGTCGTTACCCTAGCAAGATCCGCAAGTATACAGGTCAGGTTGTAATATAGATTTGTATAACAAAATACTTGGTAGTATTCAAAGGATCGTACCCAAAGGAGGCTTAAAGCAATAGTGAATTAAATCCCTTCAAAGAAAAGAATTAATTAGTACTACTTTTAGGGATTATAGTACGAAAGTAAAATAAAAGAGTTGTTGTAAAAAACATAAAAAGAAATGAAGTAAAGTAAAGGATGAGATGTATAGATTCAATAAACGGCTTTCAGGAGTTTAGGTTGCTTTAGAATAATTTCTTCAATTGTTGGGTTTTAGGGATTTTTCTTCAATCAAGTAGTTACTACCCTAGTTGGATCTTTTGATCTTCTGCTGGCATAGTAAGTTGATAGAGACTACTTATCGCTAGATGTCACAGTTTAAACCGGTTTGAGGAAAAGGTTTTCACGGATAGGCAATACCAATTTTGGGTTCATTCTCATCTAAATGACTTTCTAGGATTGTCAGGCCTAGGGTTTGTTTCATGCTTTTCCTTTCTCAAATAGTTGATCCGAATGAAAATCCCTATTTATAAAACAATTAAATATTCATACTTCCACTCTCTAATTCCCAAAAATGGAATTAGTTCCTTATGGTTTTCTTGAACATCATAAAAAGCAATAATATAACTAAGCATAAAATTGATTTAATGAAATAAAATAAACTTCAATTGTATTGGTAATCTATCGGGAAATAATTCCTCAAACGTTTATGTGAAAGTTACAATCTTGTTTCTCAACAAAAATAACAAAGTAAAAGCTAAAAGCTAAGAAAAGGTGTGTTTAACCCTAGTGCTAATGGCCCTATTTATAGCCTTGACCGGCTGTTTTCATCAACCCTAGGTCAGCTATCGTCCTTCATGTTTAAGTGGCATTGTAAAGACTAAAACACCCTTCACTCTGTGTAGAAACCGCATCCAGGGGTCGATGGCACGGCACACCAGGACCTGTGTCGCGATGAAGAAGTCAATCTCCTACTTAGTGTCATTGTGTAGGCGTTGTTTCGACATAGCCTATGTATGTCACGACAAAGGTGTCAGTCCCCTTAATCTTCAAGTCTTATCCCTTTATTGCGATGTAGAACATCTTATGTTGTGACGAAGTGATCAGTTTCATATTTGTTCAACTTCTCATGGTCTCCTGCACACTCACGAAGTATGTTAGCTAACCTTTAGGCTTCAATCGGCCTTAAAGACAATAAAGTATCCTTTTAACACTTGGTTTACACAATTTATTCAAAGGTAAAAACTAAGTAGAATCCTATAGAAATATAAATAAAATGCTTAATTTCAAGCTCTTCAAGTGTGAAAACTAGTTAAATCTGTTAGGTATAAAACCGACAGATCAATAGTTCAGATTGGTATAGGGTAAAAGTGTTCATGAATAGGTAATACGAATATTAGGTTAATTCCCATCTAAATGACCTCTTAGGATTGTCAAGCCTAGGATTTTTTTTCTCGTTCTTCCTTCTTCAAACAATTGATCCGTTGGAAATCCCTACACAACAATAAAATCATCATACCTCCACTCCCTAATCTCCTATAAAGGGAATTAGTTCCTCATGGAATTTATAAACAAAACATATTTAATAAATAGATGAAACATAATAAATGTATTGAAAATATTTTGAATAGAAAATCCCTGATTTGTATTGAAGATTCGAAAGAATTCATTGAATGTCTACGCACGTCTACAAATCACTTCTTCGAATGACAAAAGAACCAAATAACTAAAGTCTAAAAAAATGACTAAACCTAAATAACAAAGAAAGGAATTAACTAAGAGAAAAGGTGTGTAAAACTAAGTGCTCAAAGGGCTTATTTATAGCATTTTGATGGTTGTTTTCCTTAACCTTAGGGTAATTGTCGTTCTTCGAGTTTATGTTGCATTGTGAAGATCGAAACACCCCTCACTTGGTGTATTTTTGCATTTAGGAGTCGATGTCGCGACACATCGGATCTTGTGTAGCGACATGGAAGGTAGTATACTCCTTTGTTGTGATTTCCAAGCTTTATCGTGACATCATGTACTTGTGTCACGACGAAGAAGACAACTTCAAGATTCTTTGGTTTTGGTCCCTATGTTGCGAAATCTCTCGTCCCCTGTCATGACATAATGATCAAGTTAGATATAGTTCATCTTCTAATGATCTCCTGCACACACGAAGTTTCATCAGACAACTTTTAGGCCTCATTCGGCCTTAAAGTCAATAAAAGATTGATATTTACCCCTTTTACATATTTTATTCATTAAACTAAAACTAAAGTAAATCCTAATTAAAACCTAACGACAATGCCTAATTTCAAGCTCCTAAAGTGCGAAAACTAGTTTAATCTGTTAGGTCGAATTACAGTAGATCAAACTCCCCCACACTTAAGTCATTACTTGTCCTAAAGGAATCAAAAGTAAAAACAACGAAAACAAACTCAATTACTTGAGCATGTATCATACAAGCATTAGATTCGAAACATTTGTCTTAGGCATTTCATATTCTTTAATAATTTCAGCATGAGAAATAAGCAATCTTACCACTTTTGGCTTAAGACATCTAAGGTTAGTACATTACAAAATATAAAAATGTAAAAGATTTCATTCTAAGAATTCCATCAATAAACAATATAAGTACTTTAATTATCCTAGCACAATACAAATGATTGTTATGAGATTATTCAATACCATATTCATTCATGCATAGATTTATTTAGGTCATATAGGTCTTTTCAGCTTGTAACGTTTTGAGGCTTAGGACATGTATGAAATTCACAAGAATGGTAAGCATAAAGAGGTTACAAACACGAAAATAGTTTGGCACATTGTATTGTTCCTTATTCTTCCCTTTAACGCCCCTTTTCCCGCTCACCGACTTATTTCTCCTTCTCTCACCTTTCTTATTTCTCCATTTAGGAAATCTCAACATAATATATTCCCTTTAGCTAATTTACAAGTATTCATACATTTTTGAATGAGTTTTTTTTAAGTTTGTGAATTTGTCACCTTTTCATAATTTCTCTCACTCAAGAATGTTTTTTTCACTTTTCATACATTTCCACTTGTCTTTTTCTTCTTTTTGGATTTTTCTCTTATTTTGCAATTCTAGCTAATCTAAAGTTCACATATCACATTGATTTTTCCTATTGCACTCTTATTTTTACCAACTCCACCTTGATGTGTCTATCTACCCTCAATACATATGGTCATACGTCTATAATCGTGTAATTCAGGACCAAAGAAAAAGGATAAGCACAAATTGACATTTTTCAGGTTTTATGGTTTTTAATAAAGTTCATCAATAAGGGTCAATAGGCTCAAACATTGGCACTAATCGACAACATCAGAATAGGTTTGCTTTTTGGCTCTAAGTGTTCCAAACAATGCCTTAGGCCATCCCTAAATATCTCAATATGCATAGACTTCAATTTGATTAAACAATCCCAAATGCACCATTTATCATATATACTAGCATGCTTGTTTCCTTATATAATTCATGTCCTTCTGTACAAATAATATCTCATAACCTATATTTAGAGTAACCTATCGAACTTTAGCAATCTTATGCTAAAAAATTTAAAAATCACTTATTATCGTGCCAAATTTATTCCAAAATACAAGCAACCTTTGTACATGCTCCTAACCAATCACTTGTATTTCTACAAACTCAAACATACAACAAAACAATTCAAAAACAAAGCAAAGCAAAGAAAAGAAAAAAATAAAGCAAATAATTTCTATGTTACCCCTACACTTTAGAAAACACATTGTCCCCAATGTGTACCTAAAAAATAAGGAAAAAAGTTACCCTATTAATCGTGATCGGCTCTTCAATTATTGGTAGGTGCTTCCTCCTTTTGTTGTGAATAGCTCTAAAATGTCATGTCTTCTTTGTATTGGGTTCCTACATAAAAATTCAGAATAGGCATACGAAAAGAAATATATTATTACTTCTACTCATACTTTTAAACAAGTCCAAAGTTTGTCAATTAAATTATTACAATTCTCCCAAAAAGTCTTAAAACTTATTAAAACACTCAATCCTCCTCCATCTCATCATCGTCATTGGTGCCCTCACCCACACTCTCAGTTTCCTTCACATCATTCTCCTCCGTCATTGGCCTAAACATATTAGGTGTGTAGCTTGGGACCCTGAATGCTGTTCTATCGAGAAAATTCTTGAAACAATGGTCCTGATTCTTGCATCCATTCTATTATCCAATCTAGTTTTGGATGACTACCTTCACCAAGTTCTTGTTGAACTGTCGCCAACCTTTGTGATGAAGTTGGTGTGGTTATCGTTTCTCTTTATCTTTTCTCCTCTTCCTTGATTTTCTTAGCTCGAAGCTCTATGTATTGTTGGAAGAGAGTATCACCAAAGATGCTCCTTGACGGTTTCAATGATTGTTCAGTGGATGTCATGGGCACTCCTTCCCTTTTGCACAAGAGCGTCACTAAGTGGGGAAAGAATATACCTACTCTTTGGCCACCCACACACCTACTCATGTTCTGGTGGATTCATTGTCGATACAAACCTGCTTTTTCTGTAAAATAGCAAAGAGTAATACCACTCAAAAGGTATTGACATTAAAAACATTTAAAGTAGGTACCATACGTGTACATATAAATTGAATCCACATTTTAGCCTCTAGAAACATAATGGCTTGATTAAAAGATGTAGGAATAATAGTGCGAGGACGATATTTCCATTCACCCCTCCCCTTAGTTAAATAGTTTATCACATTGTCCATATCTATGTCTTTAAAATATTCTAGATCAGTTTGTTCTAAGAAATCCTATTCATAGTATGAAGCATCAAAGAATTTGTAAATAATTTGGTGGGTATTTTTTCATTTATCCTTCTTACCACTATTGTATCCCATGTAAAGCCATTGGTATTCCTAGATATATAATCCCTTAATAATGCGAGACTACAGCAGATTCTTTGGAAATCATCCAATAATATTCCCACCTATGGTATCGCACTATTGGCCATATTTCTTTGCAAATTACCATCAACGGGTCAAATCCCCTTTCTTGAATGAATGTCTTCCCTTGAAGTTTAAAGTATTTTTCGACATTTTCATTTAAAAACCCCGAAGAAGTTATACCCATTGACAATTCTGGCTCATTAGTATGCCTAATCTTTTTAGGAGGCATGTTATTTGATTCTCAAAAAATAAATAAGTGTGAAAATAAGATAGGAACCCTTAACCTGATTGAGATCTATCTTTTCCAGTTTCTGCACGATATCCCTGTCTTTGGAGTACCTAAGATGCTTTGAAGATCTTGCCTAAAGGGAAAGAGTTTAAATACATGAGTTTTTAGGGTTTCAAAATTTTTTTTGGAGTTTAAAAATAAGTAAAGAGGTAATTTAGACTTAATGGTATGTTTAGTAATAGTAAGTGAATTTTAGGGCTTAAGAGTGTTAAAAAATGTTTAAAAATTAAGGATTAGTCGTCGGATTGCACACTTGGGTCGGGTTGATAGAACGATGGAAATGTGCAAGTGTATACAATCGTATCAAGTAATAAAGTGACAAGTAAATGTCGAGTATTGTACCCACAGGGATTGTGTTAGGAAAAATATTTATGAAATAATTAATCAACAATTTAGTTAGGGGAAAGATAATAATTTTTTTATGAGTATTAATCTAAACTAAAATTAATTCCAATGCACTATTTCTAAACTTTAATCAATATGACATAAATGTGTTAGGTTAGTTGCTTTAATAAGTTAATTAAATCATAATTATGTTCATGCTTGTTACGAAATAAATTCACGGCAACCCGGTCTTCTGTTAACTTATGAACAACATTACTTATCAAAATTCATTTATCTCTTGACTATATCTCTATGTCAATTCAACCGACTAAACCAATTTTAATAAGTAAATGTGTTAATGCACATACATACTCATGAAATTAAAATAATCTCTTGTACATATATCTATTCCAATTCAAATGAAATTAATATTCATAAGCAAGTAAAGGATCAAGTGAAGTAACAACATATCTCTATATTGAAACAATTTAATCACAAAAATCCTGTAAGTTATGCAAAACTAATTTATTGTTTAATACGTCGCTAAATTTAACCTTCAACTCCCTTAGAAGATTAAACATACACAAATTAAATAGTGTGCCCATTAATCACAATTTCAATCTGCTTAAATGATTACTTTATTAGTTATATCACAATGGTAATGCAAATATAACATAACAATATATTATTTAATTAAACCGAATAATTAGGGTATATAACAATATAAACATGATTAAGAATAAACTAAGAAATCAACGCAATCAACCCAACACTTAATAAAATTAAGTTATCTGAATTAAATAAATAATAGACATAATAATAGTATTCATCATAATAACAACAAGAATTTAAAAAGAGAGAAAAAGATTAGAATCAAATCCAACAATTTCTCAAGAACTGTTATCGCATTCTTCGTCATTCTCGCTCGATTGTTCTCAGATCGAGGTCTCTGATGAACACTCAATGAGGCTATTTCCAAGCCTGAAGAACACTCTTTCTCAAGAGAGAAAAATTGATAAAGGAGTGGAAAGGGAATGAAAGGGAAAAACTAGAGAGAAAATGAGGGAAAGAAGAGAATGTGTTGTGAATTGGTGATTAGAATGGGTAGCTTAGAGGGTATTTATAGGTAGGAATTGGAGGCTATTTTTAGTAAGTGAATTTAAGCCATTCAATCCCCATGGCCGACCACCCTTTGAGCACTTTTACTAGTTCAAAGTTTGCTTGAAACTAGCTTGGAGAAAATCCGTAAAGGCACCAAAAGTGGAGGGGTTTGAATGGGATTTGAGAGGACTTTGAGGGATGATTTGAAAGGATAAAAAAACAGCAAAAATATCTGATTGGGTCAGCCTTCTAGGACGGCATTGGGCTTGTCCAAACCATGGTGGCTCAGTCCTTTGTTGCATGCACATCGAGCCACTTTGCATCAGGCTTTATAATTTAATTTCTAACCCAAATTAATTCAATTAAAAATATAATTATAAAGTAAAATAATGCTCAATATTGGACCGAAATTTTCTAGAAAAATTAATCTTCTTAGCTTTTAGTTCACTTGATGTAAAAATTCCACACAACGGTTCAGGCCTTTTGCAGTGTCTGTCGAGCCGATTTTCATTAATTATGCAAAACTGTCAAAAAATCATCAAATTCATGCTTAATATTTATAAAAATAATTAAAAATCAATATTCTAGTAAATTAAGTACAAATTAATTATTTTATAATTAAATTGTATTTTTCGACATTAATTGCTAAGAATTTACATGAATTTGAGTTAAAAAGGATATGAAAAAGTCTATATTTTCATTGTTCCAGTTCACCCTATAAAAGTTGCAACCGACGTCGCAACACAGGGGTTCTGTGTCGCAACGTACCCTCCAGTCTTGCTCAGTGCGACGTAGGGGCTCCGTATCGTGACATCTTTATCATTTTCGACTTTTCTCTAGATTGCTACCTCCATTGTGACACAGAGAAGGGGTCTCAAGACATAGACGTTGTTTTCTGCTACCTCTACTATAAAATAAAATAAAAATTATTAGTACTATATACAATAATACACAGAAAGGATATTATAATGTCTACCATCACGTTTTGCTGCCAGATTCATCCGACAATCTTACCCCCACCTGTTGGCTTATAATTTTTCTAGCGTTAGTCCACTGACCATCATTTTTTTCATCCTTGCTGATATGCCCCTTTCTTTTAATCTACTTATACGTTCTTTATTCATGAAAGGATTCTTACCTTCTATGTTGCAACTTCCAATTAAAAGCATATTACATTATTCCCTTCTCCCCTCATTTTTGTCTAGCTTATCTCCACATTTAAAAATTTCCACTTACCATTAATCTTTATGGTTAATTTGTTTGTATCTACGTCAACGGTGGATCAAGAAGTGGCTAGAAATGGCCTGCCTAGAAAAATTGGAATTTCACGATCCTCTACAAAATCCAAGATCACAAAATCTACTAGGATGATAAAGTTACGAACTTTGACCAATACATCTGCCAATACTCCTTTCGGATGTATTGAGGATCTATCAACTAATTATAACATCACTTGTGTGTTCTTGAGTTCCCCTAATCTAAGTTTTTCAAAGATTGAAAGAAGCATTAAGTTTATACTGGCTTCGAGATCACTTAGAGCTTTGTTGAATTGGAGACTTCTAATCTTTATAGGGATCGTAAAACTACCAGGATCTTTTAGCTTTCGAGGAAGTTGTTTAAAGATAATAGTACTACAAGATGCATTAACTTCGACTTGCTCACCTATCCTGATTTTCCTATGCTTCGACATGATCTCCTTTAGGAATTTAACGTATTTTGGGACTTTCTCAATCAATGGTAAGTTAACATTCAAAGTTGTAAACAAATTTAGGAAGCTTACTGATCGCGCTATGAACGTCATAGCAAATACGTGCAAGTGTACACTGTTGATGCAAGTATAGTAGATAGAAATGAATCTATCAGATATCGATCTCACAGATATGGTTGATTATTGTTTAAATCTATCGAAGCATTCTGAGTTAAAATGAAAAGAATTATTAAGAGTTATGTCAATGCAAATGGGTTAAAACTATACAAGTTAAGAATTAAATCTGTCAGTGCAAATGAAATATAAAATGTCAGAGTAAATTATAGAAAATGAATGGGTTGTTGAGATGTTGTAATGTAATTTTAGAAATATAACAGTAATGATCAAGTGTAAAGAAGTAGAGAGGATCACTGATTTCACAAGTTAACAATGCTAAATGTGACTACAAGGTGACTAACAAATGAATTGTCGCCATAATTACGTCCCAATGAGATCTATTGCTATCAAACTCTCTGTTTAACAAAGACTCAAGCACTAACAATTACCACACCTTCTACTGTTGGCAATGCTTTGCACTCAAGAACAAGTGGCCAGAATTCCTTCTTGCCTCAAGCAACTTCCGCTGTCTTGCTTGTTAATCTAACTTGTCACCGTACCTTCCAATGAGTGTGACTGCAATCGCACTTTCGTGGTCAAAATAGTTAAATCGAAATGTAAATAGATGAGAAAGATTGAATAGAAATCAAAGTAAATCTAACATTAAAAGATACTTCCGTATACAATCAATTGTCAATAGAATTCATTCGACATTAAAGAGGGATTTTCCCCCTTCTTCTATTTATAATTCCTGGTCCTTGTAGATCCTTCTTCATTCCCAGATCTAACTCCTTTTGTGCAGTTGTAGAAGTTTGTTATTGATAGCTTTGCACTCACGCAGATTTGATTTGTTTAATGGATAGTTGCAGATTTTCGCGACATCTCTGGACGCAAATTATAATTTTAAATTGCTGCGATAATTTTCTCCTGCGCTGGTGCTTCTGGATATGTTAGCAGTGTGACATCCTTATAAATTGTGGAAGCATTCATGTGACAACATATTTGGCTGTAATTCTAGATCAACTTGTGACCGCAACTCTGAATGCTTTCCTACTCTAATCTTCTTAAGTGGATTTCTACGCTGACAACTTTAGACGCAAAACTAGTGCTAAATACAGCGACATTAGTGGCACAAAAGAGATAAAATGAAAGAAAGTAAGATCAAACAGCACTGAGTTAGAAAATGCATATCCTAAGTATGAAATGCTAAAAATACATGCTAAAAATGATACAGAAGGAACAAGTTATACACTAATTTAAGGAGAAATTAAGTGTCATTTCTAATTCTATCGCACCCCCAAACTTGAGTTTTTACTTGTCCTCAAGTAAATAGAAGCTAGCAAAGTTATGTCGAATTTTTGTCACCACAATTATCATTCTAACAACTCATATTCTCTGGAATCCTAATGTATAAATTGCATTCATATGCTGAAATATTTTGTCGACAATTTATAGGCATGAATAATCAAAATTGCAACTTCATGAATGTTAACATCATGCTTTAAATCTTAAATCTTCTTAACCAATGCAACATTTATTGTATAAATATATATATTCTTTCCTTTTTCTTTCTTTCACTCTTTTTCTTTTCTTTATGCGACTGAGAGATGTCATTGCATTACTATACCCTTGATCCTAGGTAGTAACGATAGGGTGTAACAAACCCCCAGGGAGCATGTAATTGCACCGACACACACTCTTACAGTGACAGCCTTTGGCTAAATAATTTTTCTAACACTTGCAGTGGAGTGTTCCCCCTTGTTGAGTCATAATGCACCCATATTGGAGTGTCTTTTATTAATAGATATAACTATATTCATAGCTGCAAGATGGTAAGTTAATTCAATATTCAAAGAATGATACTACTCATTTATTACTAATGCAATCTCAATCATTCATCTAAAAATAGAAGGAATTAACATTCAATCACATTCATTCAATTCACGCATTAGCATTCCAAATAATTCAAGAATTACGCATAAAATGAAAAGATTGTGGTCACATTTTTCTCTAAACTTTGCATACTTTCATTCAATTAAAAAGACAATTAAAATACTAAACTTGTGGGTGTAATTGCATTTCCATTCCAAACTCTCCTAACTTAGTGTATGCATTGTCCCCAATACACTGACAATACTATACAAAAATAATGGAAATGTAACTACAATGCAAATACGAAAACAAGTAAAATGCAGAGACAATAAAAATGCAATGACAATTAAAAGGAATGCATGTAACTAACTACTGGAAAGTAAACTAACTCTGTCTGCTGCAACCGATGAAGTGGCTGCTCTTGATTTCTTTTTCTTCTTTGGGTGCTCTTCTTTATTTTTCTTCTATGCCCTTCGTTTGCACCTCTTTTCTCTTTGTTCAACCAGTGGAATGGAATGCTCCTCCATTGCTAGTTGATTTTTGGCTTTATCGACCGTCACATCCGAAGGATGAATTTTTGCGAATGGTGCCACGTATGGCACAATAGCTAGAGGATTGGAATCCTCAATTCCGAATGCGATAACCTCGACCTAACTAGCCCCAGGTGGTGTCGATTGCTCAGCAAATGCACCCACACTCGTAAATGTGTCGACAAATTTCTCAGCTAAATTTGTCGAGGTAATTTCTTCTTTTTCTTTCTGCTCTTCCCTTCTTCTTCTTCTTCTTCTTCTTCTTCTTCTTCTTCTTGTTCTTCTTCTTCTCTTTCTCCTTCTTTTTCTCCACTTCCTTCTTCGTCGACTGTAATACCCACAGATACAGTTGGTATTTGTTCCTCCCCTACAGCAGCATCTCTCTTCGCCATATTAGCTCCCAAACTATTGGAAAGTTCATCTTCAAAGAGGCTGGTAATATTTTGGAAACAATCTTCCATCTTCTTGGATTGTACCTCTTTATCCTCATCATCAAAGATGTGGATTCTAATTGGGGATTGGATGAATTGGGTTCATTCTTTTGAATCATATTGCTCTGAGGATGAAGTAACTTCCTTGATAATGGGAGGGAACATGGGGAATTTTGGCATTGGGTTCCTGCTCAAACCGCGCAATGTGGTGATAATAGTAGTATTCCATGCCCTAGTATAGGCATAGAATAAGTTCTGCTTGTATTGCATTTCTTCTACTACACCAACAAGTCTGATTTGTCTATAACTCGTTCAATCAATAATTTTTTCAATTTTCACAAGCTTCTTCCAAATCAGAGGGTCTGTGGGCGCATTATTCTAGGCGGCCTTCTTCTTCCCTTTTCTTTCTTCTGTGGAACCTCTTTCACCAGAGGGGTTTCTTGTCCTCGAGTCATCCTCTCTACTGAAACATTATTGATTGGGCCTTTATTCTCTAATGTTTCCTCTCCTTCATGAGGCACAATGCCTCTTTGTTTGCACAATATCATTACCAGAGAAGGAAAGGGTAGGATACTTGTTTATTTTGGGGCGGCCTCAGCGATTTCTTGATGTAGGATTGCCTCGACATCAATTCTACGTCCTTTTAGTATCGAATGCAATAGACACATTCTGTCGAGTATTGCAGTGGTGCTGTGGGTAGATGGTAATAGACAATAGTTTATAAAATGGAACCATACCTTGCTTTTGGATAATAAGGTAACGGCGGTGCATGGTGTAGTTGTTTGGATTGTTTCCAGTCCAAACTGCGCTATCGACGCATAAATCCTTTAGCAAAAGTTCGGCACCATCCTCAATTAGATTTTCCAGAAACTCCACATGTTCATCCTCCCCTCAATGACATGAAAGAGAGCGTTTATGTGGTCAACGCTTCAGGGCACTAAACCCTCATGAAAAAATATGAACTCTTGTTTAGGTTTCACCAGATTAGCATAGAATTCCCTTACCATGGAGGCAGAGTAACCGATCGGATGGTCGCAAAGCCACTCCCATCCCAGATGAGAGTTAGTTCTGGTGACTTACTTCTCTAGAGGCAATTGCGGGGACAATTGAATCCTTGTTCATGATGATAGTTCCTTTTCAGTATAATATCGTGATATCGGTCCTTCACTGCCTTCAACAGGAACAAAACTGGCTCTTTGAGTCGTGGTTGGTCTAAGTTCCTGATCATAACAGTCGAGGATTCAACCGTTGATTTTGATAGAGTTTTTTCTTTGCGAGTTCTTACCATGATGTACTGGAATAGAGAGAGAGAGAGAGTATCTAGCAGAAAAAATAGAAGGTTGAAGATAAAGAAAATATAGCAACAATAGAGATTGTGAGTGTTAGAGAACAATCGACACAAAAAGGAATTTTTATACACGATGGAGGCGAAGAGACGTGATGATAGCAGAGAGTACATTGTGCATGTAGCCAATAAATGCTAGGACACAGATCGTACTTTTTTAGGATGATCCAACGGTTGGGGATTAGGGTGAATCAATCGGTGTGATTCTTACCCGAAATGTTTCGCTAAGTCATCAATGTAATGCGTCGACCAGTCGTGCTTTCATGTGCGTCAACAATAAGGAGATCTTTTATTCCTGCATAAAACTTAAGACAACAAATTAAAAGAAGGCAAAAAGTATAAATCAAAATTTTGCAATGAAATTATTAAGAAAATGTGACCAAATTAATGGTATCGTTTTGTTCGTTGATGCCTAGGCTTCGATAATGTTTCAATCGTTAGCCATTTACTTTGAATTGGTGCCCATTGTTTAAATCTTTAATTATCACCGTACCATGAGAAAAATGCTTTGATAACTTCAAAAGGTCCTAACCACCTTGAGCGTAATTTCCCTGGATGCAATTTTAAATGTGAGTTAAATAAAAGCAGTAACTGCCCAGGATAAAATTGTCGCCGCAATATGATGTTTTCGTGTCATCTCTTAGTTTTTTCTTTATAGATGGTAGCATTTTCATAGGCATTGCACCAAATTTCTTCTAGCTCTAAAATGTCCAACAATCTTTTCTTTCTAGCAGCATCATAATCCATATTCACTTGCTTGATTGCCCACATGGCTTTATGTTCTAATTCAACTGGCAAGTGACATGATTTCCCAAAAACTAGTTGATATGGAGACATTCCTAATAGAGTTTTGTAAATGGTGCGAAGCACCCATAACGCATCATGTAATCGCGAGAACCAATCTCGTCTAGATGGGTTAACCACCTTCTCAAGCATACTTTTAATTTGTTGATTGGAGACCTCTGTTTGTCTATTCGATTACTAATGATACATGGTTTCCATGCGATGCTTCACACCGTAGTGTTTCAAAGCTGTCACCACTTGATTGTAATGGAAATGAGTGCCTTGATCGCTTATTAATGCTTGCGGTGTCCCAAATCTCATAGGATATATGTGTGATAAAATTTTAACACCATCCTAGCATCATCCTTAGGAACAACAATTGCTTCGATCCACTTGGAGACGTAGTCAACAGCTGCCAAGATATACACATTCCCAAAGGAATTTAGAAATGGTCTCATGAAGTCTATACCCCACACATCAAAGATCTCAACCTCCATAATAGGTTGTTGAGGTATCTCGTTACGTCGAGATATGGAACCGGTGCACTAACATTTGTCACACTGTTAGGCAAAATTGTCTGCATCTCGAAACAATGTAGGCTAGTAAAATCCTGATTGCAGGATCTTTGCAGCAGTTCTAACACCACTAAAATGGCCTCCATAAGGAGCATCATGGCAATGCTTCAGGATAGAAAGCATTTCTTCCTCAATAATGCAACGACGAATGATGTTGTCGATGCATACCTTGAACAGGTATGGCTCATTCCAATGATATTTCACAGCATCCCGAAGAAACCTCACCTTCCTATGACCTGTGGCAGTTAGTGGTAGTTTTACACAAACTAGATAATTGACGACATCTACATACCATGGAGATGCATTGACAAAGAATAACTTCTCATCTGGAAATACGTCAATAATTTGTGATTTATTTCCATCTTCTCTTCCAGCTTCCAGAAGAGAGAGGTGATCTGCTACTTGATTTTTCGATCCTTTCCTAACCTTGATCTTAACATCAAATTCTTGTAATAAAAGGATCCATTTAATCAGCCTGGGTTTTGCATCTTTCTTTGCAAAAAGGTATCTCAAAGCGAATGATCAGTATACACTGTAGTTTTTGCACCGACAAGATATGAACGGAACTTGTCAAATGCAAAAACTACTGCCATCAAATCTTTCTTAATGGTTGTATAACTCACCTACGCTTTAGTTAGAGTCTTACTAGCATAATAGATTGAATGAAATATCTTATCTTTTTTTTTGTCCAAGCACAGCACCTACAGCAAAGTCGCTCGCATCGCACATTACTTCAAATGGTTACGTTCAATCTGGTGCGACGATAATGGGTGCTTGTACCAGCTGCTGTTTCATCTTCAGAAAAGCTTCCAAACAAGCTTCACCGAACAAAAACTTTTTATTTTGCTTTAACAATGAGCATAGTGGTTTTGCTATTTTTGAGAAGTCTCGGATGAATCTTCTATAAAATTTGACATGGCCAAGAAAACTCCTTATTCCTTTCACATTATTGGGTGGAGGTAGTTTTCAATGATTTCTACCTTTGCTTTATCCACTTCAATGCCCTGACAAGATATTCGATGACTAAGGACAATTCCTTCGATTGCCATGAAGTGGCATTTTTCCCAGTTAAGAACTAAGTTGCTGTCCTCACATCTTTTCAACACTTTAGCTAAATTCTTAGTGCATATATCATAATTTTTCCCATACACAGAGAAATCATCCATAATACCTCTAAAGAATCTTCTATCATGTTAGAGAAGATGGCCATCATACACCTCTAGAATGTGGCTAGGGTGTTGCACAATCCAAATGGCATTCCCCGAAAAGCAAAGGTTCCAAATGTGCAGGTGAAAATTGTCTTTACTTGATCCTCCGGTGTAATAGCGGTCTAGTTGTATCCAGAATATCCATCAAGGAAACAGTAATAGGCTTTACCAACTACCTTATCCAACATTTGATCAATGAATGGAAGTGGGAAGTGATATTTTTTTGTGGCCGTATTTAAAAGACAGTAATCCATGCACACTCGCCAACTTGTAGCAATGCGAGTAGAGATTAACTCATTTTTATCGTTACTTACCACTATCATGCCACTCTTCTTAGGCACACATTGGACCAAGCTCACCCATGTGCTGTCCGAAATAGGGTAGATGATGCCTGCGTCTAACCACTTAATAATCTCCTTCTTTACTACTTCATTCTTTTTCTCATTCAGTCTTCGTTGTTCCTCAATGGACTATTTTCCTTCATCTTCCAGCCTAATCTTATGCATGTAGAAAGAGGGACTAATGGCTCTGATGTCCACTACGCTCTAAGCGATGGCTCTTTTGTGTTACTTCAGTATTCCGATTAATTTTTCTTCCTGACTTGCTTCGAGACTTGCGCTGACAATCACAGGTAATGTTTCATTAGTACCTAGAAAAACTTACTTTAGGTACGTTGGCAATGGCTTTAACTCCAGAGTCGGAGCTTCTTCAACTGATGGTTTAAAAACAAGGATCGTCCGATTAGTCAGATCCAAGGATTCCAATTGCCAGCCATGTTTCAGCTCACAGACATTAGCTTCAACTTTGTGGTCACGTTCAGGTGGAATATCATCACAGATGTCATCGCATATTCTTCTGGCACTGCTGAGCTTCGTTTATTAAATCCCTTTATAATTAGCTCATCCAGAACATCAATGTGATGATATTGCTCCTTATTGCGTGATGGAGATACTTTGAAAACACTGGAAGTTACATGCTCGTCATTATGATGCATAATTACTTCGCCCTTGAAAACATTGATAAGAGTGCGTTCTGTTGCTAAAAATTGGCGTCCTAGGATAATGGGCACCTCCTTATCAGCTTCATAATCCAGTATGATGAAATCAGCTGGGAATACAAATTTATTGACACGGACGAGAACATCATTAATCTGTCCTTCAGGTTGTGCCAAAGATCTGTTTGCAAGTTGCAATGTCACCGCAGTGGGCTTCAAATGACCAATCCCTAACTTCTTAAAAGTTGGCAATCGCATAAAATTAATGCTAGCTCTTAGGTCACAGAGAGCTTTACCTAAGTAATGGTTTCCAATAGAACATGGAATTGTGAAACTGTCAGGATCTTTCATCTTTGGTGGTAATATATTTGTCTACATGGCGTTGCACCCCTCTGTGAGCGCAATTGTCTCAATCTCGAAAATCTTTTTCTTCTTCGACAATAGTTGAGGATCTGCACAAGAGCGTCAACTAGAGGTATATTGATCGCGTCTGTAACATCATAGTAATTGTGCAAGCGGACACACGTCGATGCAAGTATAGTTGATAGAACAATTCTATCGGATATCGATCCCACGAGGATTGAGTTCTTGATGTTTAGATGTCGAAGCAATTAATACTAAAATTAAAAGAAATGTGAGTAAAGATATCAATGCAATTAAGTCAGATCTGCATACTAAAATTATTAATATTGTCAATGTAATCAAGGTTAATTGTCAAAGCAACAGAAAGTAAATCATAGTGTTGTTGAAGTGTTGAGTATTTAAATGCATAAAAGTAAAGGTGTGATCAAGTGTAAAGGATTGGAATGGATCACTGATTTCGCTAAGTCGCAATGCTGGATGCGTCGACAAGGTATTGTATAGACGAATTATCGCAGCAATAGAGCTCTAATGAAATCTTACCAATAACAATCCTCCGTTTAATCAAGACTCAAGTACCCACAATCACCCCACCTCTTAGCGTAAGCAACATTGTGCACTCAAGAACAAGTGACTAGAATCTCTTCTAATCTCAAGCAACTCTCTCTGTCTTACTTGTTAACCTAACTTGTCACTGTATCTCTCGATGTCGGTAGACTGTAAATGCACTCTCATGTTTGATGCAGTTAGATCCAAGAATAAACGGATGAAAAGAATTATATAAGAATCTAAGTAATCTAACAATGAAAGATACTCTCGTATTCATTCAATTGTCATTAGAATCCATCAGCATAAAAGAGGGATTAACGAATACAATCAAAGCTTACTATCTCTAGACTACTAGGACTACTCATTAACCGCTTCTCTTGCTTAGCATCGAGCACCTCTCGTTAAAAGTGGTTGCTCCCTTGCTCCGTCAGTTCACTGTTGCTAGCTTAAATCCCAAAAATATAAAGTAATTGTAGTATTTAATTCCTCCACCTCTTGATAATTTCTTCCATCGTCTTTCCTCCATTTATAGCCCTCAAAAGTTACATGTTTCATCCTCCTCTATTCTTAGATCGAAATCTAATTTTTTGCACCTGTCGAAGTTAGTTACAGTACAGCTGTGCACTCATGCATATTTGATGTTTTCTTCAGAGATCTTCAGGTTGTCGTTGCATTGTTAGGCGTAATCTGAAATCGTTAATTGAGACGACAATGTGTGATTTTCCTATGCTGGTACGTCCAGCTGTATTTTCAACTTGAATTTACTCATTCAAAGTTCAGGTTCTATGCGGCGACATCTTTGGTCGCAATTCCAACTTGATCTTGTGGCTGCATTCTTCTTCCAGCATTAATCTTCTGAACTGAGTTCCTGCGCTGACAATTCTAAGACACAATATATCAGCTGTTTGTGGCGACATTAGTACAAAAAGAGATAAAAAAAACCAAGAATTTCAACTAAACTACAATGAGTTAGAAAATATAAAAACTAAGTATGAAATGCTTATAATGCCTGTTAAATAAGATACAAAAGAGACAATTAAAACATCAATTTAAGGAGAAAATATATGTCATTTGTAATGCTATCATATATTAATATGTAATTGTTTCAAGGTAGATACAAACTGTTGATAATCTCTGTTATGCTCTTTCTCCTTGAATCGCTGTGGAAATGGCAAAGTTATGTGTATAGCGGGTTTTGTTGTTGTAATCGGTTGTGTTGACATAGGTAGTTGCATCGATAATTTCTTAGAATGAATGGTAGGCATTGGTGTGATTACTGGTGGTTCTTTATAATGTACTTCTGATGTATCTTCTTCAGATGGAATTTGCTTCTTGCTGTTTTTGTTCATTTGCGTCAACAGGTGCCTGGTTGGAGCTACTACTCGGTTCGACAGTTTGCTTCCCACTTCGCAACGTGGTAACCTTGCAATACTCTTTACCTTTTTGGATTGGATTTTCAATATCACTTGGCAAAGCACCTGGTTGTCATGTATTAATGTTAGAATCCAATTCTCCTAATTGTGCTTCCAACACTCAAATGGAAGAAGAATTTCCTTGCACAATAGCTTTTGTTCTTGTGATATGCTCACACATCAAGCTTCAAGAGTAACTAATGGATTTGCTCTTAGTTGAGAATATTGCTGTCGCTGTTGGTGATGTTGTCCTTGCATATTTGACATCGCACTCTCTTGTGGCGGCATTCAAACTTGTGGCTGCATCTGATTTTGGGTTTGTGATCGCATATTATTCGAATGCACATGCATTTATGGATTATGATTATAGTTATGTTGTTGCTGACCATAACTCCCTTGTCTAAAATTTCCTTGATTTGAGGAATTTCTATATCTATATGTGGATGAATTCTGGCTCCCCCAAGGTTGTTGAGTTCTACTTGAACTGTTGTACGAGTTACCATATGAATTTCCTCGGATGTTATTAACATAGAATGCATTTTCAGCATGCTATGGACAATCCTTATAACTATGGTTGTCGTCGCAAATTTCACAGGAAAATGTCAGAACATCCATCTGTTAGGCTATTTGAATAGGGGCAACATCACTTGCCTCCTTCATGTTTTTTATCATGTTTAAATCTATCGAAGCATTCTGAGTTAAAATGAAAAGAATTGTTAGGAGTTATGTCAACACAACTGGGTTAAAACTATACCAGTTAAGAATTAAATCTGTCAGCGCAAATGTAAATGTGACTACAAGGTGACTAACAAATGAATTGTCGCCGCAATTACGTCCCAATGAGATCTACTGCTATCAAATTCTCTATTTAACAAAGACTCAAGCACTCAAGAACAAGTGACTAGCAATGCTTTGCACTTAAGAACAAGTGGCCAGAATTCCTTCTTGCCTCAAACAACTTTCGCTGTCTTGCTTGTTAATCTAACTTGTCACCGCACCTTCTAGTGATTGTGACTGCAATCGCACTTCCGTGGTCAAAACAGTTAAATCCAAATGTAAATAGATGAGAAAGATTGAATAGAAATCAAAGCAAATCTAACATTAAAAGATACTTCCACATACAATCAATTTTCAATAGAATTCATTTGACATTAAAGAGGGATTAACAGATGAATTGAACCATACTATTCCTAGGCTACTAGAATTCTCCCCTAACTTCTCCTCTTGCGTCGCACCAAGCTCTACTCGTCAAAAGTTGTTGCGCTCTTGCTGGATCAGATCACCCTCCTCTAGATTAGACTTCCATGACAGCTAACCTTGTGAGAAATTTTAGAGTTTGAAATCTTCACACCTTGATATCATCTTTTCTCCCCCTTCTTTTATTTATAATTCCTGGTCCATGTAGATCCTTCTTCATTCTCAGATCTAACTCCTTTTGTGCAGCTATAGAAGTTTGTTATTGACAGCTATGCTCTCACGCAGATCTGATTTGTTCAATGGATAGTTATAGATTGTCGCGACATATTTGGACGCAAATTTTAATTTTAATTTGCTACGACAATTTTCTCCTGCGCTGGTGCTTTTGGATATGTTAGCAGCGTGACATCCTAGATAAATTGTGGAAGCATTCATGTGACGACATATTTGGCCATAATTTTGGATCAACTTGTGACCGCGATTCTGAATGCTTTCCTCCTCTGATCTTCCCAGGTGAATTTTTACACTGACAACTTTAGACGCAAAACTAGTGCTAAATACAGTGACATTAGTGGCACAAAAGAGATAAAATGAAAGAAAGTAAGATCAAATAGCACTGAGTTAGAAAATGCATATCTTAAATATGAAATGCTAAAAACGCATGTTAAAAATGATACAAAAGGAACAAATTATACACTAATTTAAGGAGAAATTAAGTGTCATTTCTAATGCTATCACTTACAAACTCATCATCATCTTGCTTTTTCTTTTCCTCTAACCTTTTAGGTAATGGAACTTTTGTACCTTCACTTCCTTTATGGATATCCCTTTTCTCTTGCACTGTCGTTGAAGGTTCTTCTTTGTTCATTATGACTTCAGTGTCATAATTTGATGATATTCATTTGGTGTTTCTTGCTCTTTTTCTGCATTAGGGTTTTTTAGGCTACCCAGTACTATGCCCGATTTTAATGCAATTTCCTTAACATGCTCCTTACCTTTTCTCTGAGTATTATTTTCTGTGTTGCTCCTCTAATTTAGTCAGTGTCTTTGAGGAGTTAGTGCACTCAGACTGCACCTATTTTACCTCAATTCACATTGACTGCATCTCCCCCTCTATTCGATCCAATCTTTGACCACATACAATATGGTCATTTTGATAAACTCTCTCTGACTCCTTTATAAGAATGGAGGTTGGTAGTTGGTATTTCTTTGTGGGTTTGCATTACTACCTCCTCCTTGATTCCCTCCCCATCTCAGGATTATAGGTTTTTGAATAAGGGTTTCCACCCTTATTTCTAACATAATTCACGTCCTCGGTTGTATTGGTGAAATAATGATAGAGAGGTGTGTCTTCAACTTGCGACGATGGCGTACCTATGCTATTTAATACAGTTAACCCTTTCCAACGGTTGTTGGTATTTATCATCTTCTTGAATCATCTTAACCGATGTTGATTTCTGTCTATAGGTGAACCATTCAGTCGGCCACTTGTAGGAATTCATTTTTATATTCTCAATCAACTCATAGGCATCGTTATATGTCCGGTTCATTAAATCCCCTCCTACTACATCATCAAGTCTAGATCTTGCAAACACGTCTAATCTATTATCCATTATAAAATGTTTGGAGTTGCAACCACTCAGGCAAACCATGGTGTGGGCACTTTTGCAACCCTTCTCGCTCTAGTTGTCAGAATGTTGAGATCTCTCTCCTTAATTGAACTATTTTGCTTATAGGGAAAAATTTTTGTAAAATTTTCCCAACTAACTCATCCCATGTAGTGATGGAACCTGGTGCCTGTGCATCCAACTAAGAAAAGACATTATCAGTTAAAGAAAAAGGAAATAATCAAAGATGGATGGCATTATCAGTGACCCCATTGTACTTGAAAGTATCACATAATTGAAGGAATCATTTTAAATATAATTTGGGATCTTCCTTCAAGGTGCCTCAAAATTGCAAATTGTTTTGGATCATTTGGATCATTGTTGGTTTAATTTCAAAATTGTTGATCGTGATTGTTGGCCTAGCAATACTTCCTCGAACCAGATGCATATTAGGTAGGGCATATTCCCTATAAATGCAAAAAAAAAAAATTAAAACTACTGAAGATGTTGCCTCCCCAGCAACGGTGCCAACAACTTGACCACCTCCGAATGTACTCACATTTAGAGTATATTTTAGGCTTCCGCAAGTATACAAGTCGAGTTGGAATATAGTTACAACGGGGTAATGAGTACTCCAAAGATCGTACCCAAGGGAGGCGAAGAACTAGTAACTCTAACTCTTACACCAAAGAGATCTAATTAGTACTTTCTTTATGATTTTGGGTTTTATAACTAATAATGAATAATATTAAAAATGAAATAAATAAATAATAAAACTTAGAAATATGATAAGAGATTTGATAAACTGGATCATGGGGGTTTAGTTCAGTTTGACATGAGTTCATCTACTATTGCTTTAGGTTTTCCATCAATCAACTAGTCATTACCCTAGTAGGATATTCCAATCTTCCACTAACATAACGTGTCAACAAGAACTACTTATCTTTCAACCTCACAGTTCAGGTTGGTTTGGGTTAAAGGTATTCACAAATGGACAATACTAATATTGAGTTAATCCCTATCTTAATGACTTACCAGGTTTCCAGGCCTAGGGTTTGTTTCTCGTTCTTCCTTCTCCAAACAATAGATCCATTGGAAATCCCTACACAATACCTCCACTCTCTAATCCCACATGAAATGAATTAGTTCCTCATGGGTTTTATAAACAAAACATATTCAATAAATAGATGAAACATAATGAATGTATTGAAAATATTGTGAATAGTAAATCCATTATTTGTATTAAAGTTTGGAAAGAATTACTTGAACATCTATGGGCGTCTACAAATCACTTCTCTGAATAACAAAAGAAAAAAATAACTAAAGCCTAAAAAAGAAATGACTAAACCTAAATTACAAAGAAAGAAAGAAATGAACTAAGAGAAAAGGTGTGTAAAACTAAGTGCTCAAAGGGTTTATTTATAGAATTTTGACGGTCATTTTCCTTCACCTTAGGTCAGTTTCCATTCTTCGAGTTTATGTTGCATTGTGAAGACCAAAATTCCCCTCACTTGGTGTATTTCTACATTTAGAAGTTGATGTCACAACACACAGGATCCGTGTCATGACATAGAAGGTAGTATACTTAATTGGCGTGATTTCCAAGCTTTGTCGCGACATCATGTGCTCGTGTCACAACGAAGAAGACAACTTCAAGATTCTTGAATTTTGGTCCCTATGTTACGATATCTCTCATCCCGTGTCGTGACATAGAAATCAACTTTGATATAGTTCATCTTCTAAAGATCTCATGCACACTCACGAAGTTTCATTAGCCAACCTTTAAGCCTCATTCAATCCTAAAGTCAATAAAAGACTCATTTTTACACCTTTTACACATTTTATTCATTAAACAAAAACTAAAGTAAATACTAATTAAAACCTAACGATAATGCCTAATTTCAAGCTCCTAAAGTGCGAAAACTAGTTTAATCTGCTAGGTCAAATTACAATAGATCACTCACCCATGAATTTCTTCTTAAAGGATCCCAAAAAGAAATTCCATGTTAAACATTTTGCAATAGTCCCCTGCTTCACAATGTTCCACTAGCGATGGGCTTCACTGGTGAGTAAGGACACACTGCATTCCAACTTCTCTTCATCAGTACATGTTATTAGCTCAAAAATTTCTCAACACCCTCAAGATAATACTTTACCTTTGTAGGATCAAACCCTCTAATCCCACTGAACTTTTTACCACCTAGAGCTCGCAGACACTCCAATGGCAATCCTCTACTCGCGGGAGTAGTGTTGGCATTAGCAGCTCGCTAAAAAGCCCCAATCATAGCTTGCACTAGTGATTGCATACCATCTTCTGAAACATTTACCCTACGAGGTCGCTCATGTGGCATCGAATCCTGTCACATTTAAAGGAGTTTGTAGCTTCGTTCACACGGTTCGTAGGTAAGCATTTAACAAACACAATTGAGTATCCCAAACTTGACAGACAAACTTCCGAACTAGTTTCTCACTTTAACAGACATACTTGCAAACACAACACGGTTTGCAGTTTTAGAGATCGCTCATGTGTCGTGGAAATCTTGTCACCTTTATAAGGGTTTGTAGCTTCATTCACCAGATTCGCGTTCACTTTTCTAGGAGGCATTCTTTCTTACTCTAGACGTACATAAGACACTGGCTTAGGTAAGACATTTAACAAACACAATTGAGTATCCAAATAAACTTGCGAACTAAGTTTGCACTTTAACAGAAATACTTGTGAACAAAATTTTTCGTAATAACAGTACTTATTAGAATTGTGAATAACGGGGAAATGATTCGAAGCATAGGTCTGTGAAGGATATAGCTGAACCAAGGTAATTTTATTCCCAGTCCTACGCCAACCAAGCAATACCACATATAAAGCACTTCAAATTCATTCAACACTCGGTGATCTTACCTTATCGACTTTAGTAAGCCTACTATGCCAAATCTGGCGAACATGCCTCGTCATTCTAGCTAACTTACCTGTCGGATAATCAGCATAGCAAGGTTATCAGCCTGGCGAGCTTCTAACTTGGTAAACACTAACCTTGTGAACCTAGCTAGAAACCCTGGCTAATAAACTTGGATAACACTGATATCAACAAATGTAACAGCCCAAACCCGACCGAGTTGGTTCAACCCAAATTTGGCATGCCACATTAGTCACCGGAGTGACTCTTCATTAACTCTCAACCTAACCTCCAACACACCATGGATTTACAACATGAAAATGTGCTAAGTTATCCCAATATAGCGGTAAAACATGACAGTATGCATGAAACATAGAACAAGGGAGCTCATAAACTTACTTGTGAGAAACTTAAGATTTACTAACATAAAGACATAAGACATAAGGGACCGAACGAACATTTTTATGAAACGTGCAAACTCACAACATTCTTATCACATGAGGAAGAAGATGCACAAATACGTAGGATTGAAATCACATAACAACTTAGGTTTGCAATATAACATTATAGGTCCAAATACATGATAGGTTTGCATAACATTATAAAGGTTCACTTACTACAAAGGTTTGCATGCAACACGAATTCACAATAAGTAGGGTAATACATACAAGGGTTCACATATTCTAATTGGGAATGCTAACAAACAATGTTTTCACTATTAAGGGTTCGCATGCAATATCAAGGTTCAAAACATATAGGAGGGTCACATGCATGGGTACTTCGTAACAAACCTGGCTCACAAGGGTTAAGGCATTCTTAGACAAAATTTAAAGAACATAGCAAGGCACGCACAAAAGTAAGGATAGTGAAACTTAGAACTTTATTCATTCTGAAAGGCATTCAACATAATCAAACAAACAAATATTTTACTTCATGGTTCACAAAATCAAAAATAAAATAAACATACGGAAAAATTAAGTCTAATAACAACGAATTTATTTAATATAATAAATCTAATCCCAAGAAAATAACCACATCACATTTTCCTAGGTTTCGCTGGTACACATCCTGATTAGTCTCACTTGGACCTCTCACCTTGTCATTGCCTTCCGTGACCTACTTACCTACGAAGTAAGAGAGGTGTGGGTGAGATCATTGAGAACTCAATTAATATACAGGAAACATCAGAGTATGCTTGAAATATGAAGTTTAAAACAAAGGCTTAGCCTGAAAATCGTTTCGTCGAGTTGGACTCACCTTGAAGGTGTAAGACCTAATTCGCAGTTACCTGCTTGTCAGGAAAACATATAAGTTTGTGAAAATAGTTTCGTATGTACTTGCTAAAAATCATACTTAAAAATCTGGCTTATTTTTTGTATGAAATCATAAAACATATTCATGCACGTGATATGTCCTTATGTTTGTTCTTGTTCTTGTTCTTATATTATTTTTGTACTACTAAAAAACATGAAATATGTTCTTATACTTGTCATATATGATGGATAAGTAGATCTTCTTATAACGCCTCACTTGTGACTCGGAGAGTCCTTAACATGTCCTATAAGTGTATCATAAAGTTAAACACTCTCCTGTATAACATGTCCCTTTTAATGGAGCATAGCTCGACATTCCTTTATCTCTCCACATGTCTCAAGGCCTCAATGACCAAATCACAAAACTTGAAGGTGTGTACTCACAATCCTATGGCATGCCATTATATCAAACATAGGGCTCACATAAGGAGCTTCGCATAAAATACTTGATCACATAGAGCTCGCATAGAAAGCTCACCAAAACATAGTTTGTAAATAGTGTTTTAAAACATAAGCTCATGTAAGAGCACACAAAAAACAAATCTTTAAAACATAACTTGTTGAAAAGCTTTCTTTTGGAATATAGTTTTTTTTGCTAAAAACCCTAAGCTCCTAAAAAAAAGGGTTCGTACACAAGTGGCAATCCATGAACACTCACCAATTTGTTGAGAATTTTAAACAAATTGTGCTTTTCCTTTATCCTTGCGGAAACATGGCTCAGCTGGTTCATAACCTACATGACCACACACAAATTACTTACAAGAAAAACACATTGAACTTAAACATACAAGGGAACCCAATTCCTGAAGAATTAACCCTAACAGAATAGAGACTTACATTGGTTTCTAAGAACTTGGTTCTAAACAGAGACTTGACAAAAAGAGTAATCGATGAGAGAATTTTCATGGATTAAGCGCTTAATTTATAGGCATCAAGTATTTTAGTACTCATAGGATACTCTACTTGACTTAGGAGAAGGTTACGTGCATGAGTAATGTTCTAAGTGAAAAACAAGACAATTTCCTAACTCGGGTATAACTCAACTTACACTAGCAAACCCCAACTCGCCAAACTTGCTTGCAAACCCCTAACTTGTCAAACCTTATGAAGAACACCTAGCTCGCAACCTAACTAGGAAACTCAACTTACAAAGAAATTGGCAACCCTCCTTACCACATCCCTTGGTGAACATTGTTTGCCGAATCACTGGCAAACTCATTGTTGAAAGTCTTCTGGCGGACACCAGTTTGCCATACCACTGGTGAACCCCCTGCTTGTGAGGCCCAAACTTCTAGGCCCTATCTTGGGATGTCACAATCCCCATCCAAGATTATGTCTTTCGAATTTATTGCATATTGTTACATTCTCTTCAGGGAATGGTTAGATTTCGTGATTAAGAACTTTTGTTCAATCATAAGTAATGATGATATTAACTCTTGAAAAAAATTTCACGATTTTGCTACTGTATGAGCACATTTCAATCATGAAAAGTTGAATAAGTTTTCTCTTGCAAGTTCACATCGATAATATTTTTTCACGTAATTTTAATTGAGAACTTATTCTGGATACTGTAGAGTTATACTCACATTTTAAAAACTTGCAACTTCAAGTGAATCCAACCATAACGAGCTTTAGATAGAATTATCATATTATATTGCTTATATTTTTCTTTTAAATTATTCCACAATTTAAGTAGATCTTTCACAGTCAAATATTTTGCTTTCAATCCCTTAATGGGGATGATGACAAAAGAAGATCACAAGAATAGTCACAATCAAATTAATTTAATAACAAGAGTAATAAATATAAATCAATAATTCAATCCTCACTTTTTTTCATCCTTTCAAAATAGATATTTATAGAAATAGTAATTCATATGAAATATAAGTTTTCCTCATTCACAATCTCAATTTGAGATACATTAGAATGAATATCTTTTAAAACCAATACATTAACCGTTAGAAATTTTGTTCTTTTTAGATATTGATATATTAGATCTTCTAGAGCTTTCAACTAATTTTGTACTATCAAATATTGAAATAATATTAGTTTTAATTGTTTTATGCTTGCGTTCACTTCGGGGAATGCAACAGATTTAGTAGGACGAATTTTTAAACATACCAATAGATTCTTTATTTCATAATCACCATTGTCTTCACTCTAGCTATTATCATGAGTACTATTACAAGTATTAAAAAACTTTGCATTAATGATAAAATTTACAGGTTTATAGTAAAAAATAACAATTTAATCATAATATAAATTGTGTATAATAAAACAACCTGTAAACTATATTTTTCTCTATTTTATACGTGAATGATATCTATAATGAACAATTAGAAATCATATTATGATGAAAATTAAATGGGATGCATATTAAATACATAGAGTACTTATAATGAAAGTTTATAAGCAAAGATGTAAAGTATTTATACATACAATATTTGTAAAGCATTAAATCACCTCATCCAATAGATATAAATTTTCATTCATAATATGTCTTTTAATCATGCTAATATACTATTATAATAACGGACCCAAATTATTAAATGAGGATTAATATGTGAATAAACCTCAATAGTTTCCTTATCAAAGTCAAAGATTATGGTATTCTACATTTTTTAAATAACAATGTAACATTCACAGAAACATTTAATTCAACATAAAAAATTCTTTTGACACAAACACTCCACTATTTCAAAATATATTTTCTTTTGCAATTAATAATTGTGAAAATTGAGTGTCGACAATGAAGAAATATCGCAAAGAAAACAAAAGAGAAAAAGATCAAGCATATTTTACGTGGAAACCCTTTCGAGAAAAAATCACGGGTAGAGAAGAAAAAGATTCATTAATGTCGAATTCGAATAATATAAGAGGAGATGACTAAGTCTATTTATAGGTTGAAAAAACTTAATCTAATCATTATCTGATAAAAGTAATGTAGTAAGGTCGAAACAGTTTATTCTAAACAAAATCAAATAGTAGAAGTATACTTCTATACGGATTCCACTTGTGCCCTTATACTGCCACTTGTATTTTATTTCTTTAATAAGAATTTGGGTCACACAACTCTAACAATCTCCACCTTGACATGAATTCTCAACGAACAAGTTCTTCATCACGAACTTTCAATGAACAAGTTTTCCACCTCTTCCATGAAACCCCTTAAGGGTTAACCTTCAACAATAAACACCAACCAAGTCCAAACAATGCTCAAACTTGGTTATAGGAAGTGACTTATTCATCATATCTGCAGGATTATCATGTGTACTAACTTTGCTCACAACAATATCACCACGAGTAATAACATCCCGCACAAAATGATACCAAACATCAATGTGTTTTGTTCTCTCATGAAACATCTGATCCTTTGAAAGGAAGATGACACTCTAACTGTCACAAAATATTGTACTGATCTGAAGGTCCTTATTGAGTTCACCATAGAGTCCCTTTAATAGCTTCTTTTCAAGACTCAGTAATCGCCATGTACTCAACTTCATTGGTAGACAAAACGATTGTAGTTTGCAAAATGGCTTTCCAACTGATTGTGCAACCCCCAATTATAAAGACATACCTTGTGAGAGCTCTTCTTTTATCAAGATCTCCAGAAAAATTAGCATCAACATACCCAATGACTCCATCTCTATTTCTTCCAAACTATAAGAAAACATCAGTAGTACCTCGTAAGTATATCAAAATCCACTAAACTATTTTCCAGTGTACTTAACCGGGATTCACCATGTATCTACTAATTGCACTGTTTGCATATGATAAACCTAGACGTGAGCAAACCATAGCATACATGAGATATCCTACTGCACTATAATATGGAACATGTGATATGTAGTCAATCTCATCATTTGATTGTGGAGATAAAGTTGATAAAAGTCTGAAGTGAGCTGTTAATGGAGTACTAACAGGCTTGGCACTCTGCATATTGAATCTGCAAAGAACTTTCTCAATGTACCCTTTCTGACTTAGGTACAATTTACATGTTCGATCTCTAAGAATCTTCATCCCAAGTATCATTTGTGTTGCTCCCAGATCTTTCATATCAAATTCTTCACTAAGTTGGGTTTTGACCTTTCTTATCTCTTCTTTATCTTTGGCTGCTATCAACATGTCATCAACATAAAGCAGTAGATATATAAATGAACTATCACTTTTTTTCTTAAAATAAACACAACTGTCAAAGCTGCTTCTTTTGAAATAATAGATAGTCATAAATGAATCAAACCTCTTGTACCATTGCCTTGGTGACTGCTTCAAGCCATAAAGGGACTTTTTCAATAACCAAACATAGTCCTCCTTTTTGAGACTATAAAACCCTGTAGTTGTTGCATGTAAATATCTTCCTCAAGTTCTCCATGCAAGAATGTTGTTTTTACATCTAACTGATCAAGGTCCAAATCATGCATGGCCACGATACCAAGCAAGACTCAAATCGAACTATATTTCACAATTAGAGAAAACACGTCTGTGAAGTCTACACTTAGAATCTGACTGTAACCTTTTGTAACAAGGCTTGTTTTATATCTGGGTTTTTCAATTCTTAGAATCCCTTCTTTCCTCTTGAACACCCATTTACAACAAACAACTCTTTTAACCTTTGGAAGCTTCACTAGGTCCCATGTTTTATTGTTATGGAGTGATTTCATCTCTTCTTTCATGGAAAACATCCACTATTGTAAGTCTTCACAGCTAACTACCTCAGAATAAATAGATAGCTCTTGATTTGCATCAATATCTTTAGCCACGTTTAAAGCATAAGCCACTAGATCAACCTCGACATACCTCTTTGGAGGTTTAATTTCTCTTTTAGGTTTCTTATTGGCAATAGAATATTGTGGTGAAGAATTAACTCTATAATAAGTTTCTGTATTAACTTGAGAAGTTGACTTTGTAGTAGATTTTGGATCAATATGAAGCTCCAACTGCTTTTGCTGGTCTTTATTGGAATAGTCTTTAAGAGATAAGTTAGATAACATATTAGTTTCATAAAATATAACATCTCTGCTAATCATAACTTTTCTATTTTTAGGACAACATAACTTATACCCTTCACACCAGCGGTATAACAAAGAAAAACACATTTAATAAGTCTTGGTTCCAATTTCCCATTATCAACATGAGCATACGTAGGACACTAAAAATTTTTCAATTCAGAATAATCAGCAGAATTACCAAACCATACCTCTTGTGGAGTCTTTTTCTCAATAGTTATGGACGAAGACCAATTAATAAAAAAAACATGTAGTGGAGGCTGCTTCAGCCCAAAATAGCTTCGATAAACTAGAATTTGACAAAATACATCGAACCTTTTCCATGATTATTCTATTCATCCATTCTGCAATGCCATTTGTTGTGGAGTATGACGAACTTTTAAGTGTCTCATAATCTCTTTTGATTTACACATTTCATTAAACTCATCACAATAGAATTCCAAGTCATTATCTATGCAGAGGTGTTTTATCTGGTTTTCTTTCTGCTTCGCGGTCATAGTTTTCCAAGCTTTAAACGTGGAAAACACATCATTTTTCTACTTCAAGAAGAATGCCCAAACTTTTCTAGAAAAATCATCAATTACGTCAGCATATAATTAGTGTCACCGCTCGAAGGCACTCTAAGATGGTCCCCAAATATCAAAATGAATATAATCCAGTTTTCCCTTCGTGTTATGGATTCCTCTAGTGAAATGAACTCTCTTTTCCTTCCCAAAAATGCAGTGCTCACAGAACTTCAGTTTACTAATACCTTGTCCATCAAGAAGTCCTCTTTTGCTCAATTATGTCATGTCGTTTTCACTCATATACCCAAGACGCATAGGCCAAAGTCTAGTAACATCATCATTTGACAAGGAAGAGGAAGCAACTGCAACATCACCAGTAACAGTTGAACCTAGCAAAACATATAACTTGGCAGTCTTTCTCTGCCCTTTCATCACAACAAAGGAACCCTTGCTAATCTTTAGAACCCTACTTTCAACTGTGTACTAGTACCCTTTCGAATCAAAAGTACTCAATGAAATCAAATTCCTCTTCAATTCTGGTACATGTCGAATGCCAATCAATGTTTTAACTACTCTATCAAACATTTTCATTTTGATTGTGCCAACACCTGGGATTTTACATGAAGAATTATTTTTCATTAAAACAACACCTTCAGACACAACTTCATATGTTCTAAACCAATCCCAATTGGGAGTCATATTGAAAGTGCAACCAGAATCGAGAATCCACTCATCGCTCACTTTAGAATTGTCGACAGAAGCAACTAAGAGTTCACCATCATTATAGTCTTCTGCTACATCAACTTCACCAGATTGTTCTGATTGTTTTCCCTTTTGATTCGTCGCCTATCTTTTGATCTTATTTTGCAGCTTGTAGCACTCTTTCTTAATGTGCCCTTTCTTCTTGTAGAAATTACAAGTTTTACATTTATTTGAAGATTTTGATCTACCTTTAGATTTAATACAGGAATTGTGTTCCTATTTCCCTTCATAATTACCATCAGAATTTCGTTCTAGTCTCCCACGAACAGTGAGACTCTCTCCCTGAGAGTCAGAGCCAACCACAAGATGTTTCATCTTGTCATACGAGGCTAAGGAAGCATAGACTTTATCCACTGTGAGAGATTCACGACAAAAAAAATTGTATCTCTAAAGGTTGAATAAGACAGTGGCAATGAGCAAAAGAGAATTAACCCTAAATCCTTTTTATAATACTGAACCTCCATGGCTTCTAAATCCATGAAAAATTCTTTAAACACATTTAAGTGTTCGTGCACAGACGCACCTTCCTCCAAACGATGAGAATACAAACGTTGTTTCATATGCAATTTGTTGGTTAGGGTTTTCAACATGCATAACTGCTGCAGTTTTGCCTATAATACAACAACGGTCTTCTCCTTTAACACATCTTGTAAAATTTCATTCGGCAGGTGCAACTGTAATTGCATTAAATCCTTTCGATCTTTACACTTATTCTCTTCATCCGTCAATGTCAAAGGCATCTTATCTACCCCTACCAGGGCGTCCTTCAAATCCATCTGCGTAAGAACTATCTACATCTTTACCTTCCACAATGCGAACCTGGTGTTGTGATACAACAACGGAATAAAATACTTCATTTTCATCATTACCATGAACGAGACAAGCAACTCGAAAAGCTCTAATATAGTTTGTGAAAATCGAGCATTAACAATGAAGAAATATCGCAAAGAAAATGAAAGAGAAAAAGAACACACAAGTTTTACGTGGAAACCCTTTCCGAAAAAAACCACGGGTAAAGGAGAAGAAAATTCACTAATGTTGAATTCGAATAATACAAGACGAGAGGACTAAGTCTATTTATAGGTTGAAAAATCTTATTCTAATCAATCTCTAACAGAAGTAATGTAGTAAGGTCGAAACACCTTATTCTAAACAAAATCAAATAGTAAAAGTATACTTCTATACAGATTCCACTTGTGTCATTATTTTTCCACTTGTATTTTATTTCTTTAACAAGATTTTGGGTCACACAACTCTAACAATAATATTGAAGATTTGAAAATATTTTACCAAAGTTTGAGCATTAAAGACACAAGAGTTTTCTTCAGTGCCTTGCGCAAAATATCAACTACGATTAAATCATTCAAATTTCTTGGTACTGTAATAAAAATTGAGTAGGAAAATGATTAAGATTAACTTAAAGTTTGGGTGTGTAGATACCTTAATAGAAGTCGCAAGAGGATATTGTGAAAACACTCTTATCGTCAATGATGGGAAAACGTGTTGCATGATTAAACGAATTTTCTCTTCGTTTAATTTTATTGACACCATTAATAAATTCTTCTTCCTTTCTCAAATTGTTTGTTGGAAGGTCTTGGGTTCATTGCTATATTTCAATTCCATAGAAGACAAGCCTCAATTGAAATTGCAACAGCTCTAGGAGGCATTCAACACAACAAATTTGGGGATATTTTTGTGACTTATGGAAAAAAATAATAATAAAAGAATCGTGTTGGTAACGTATTATAAAATAAAAAGATAGAGTAAAAAACAAAAAGAATAGGAGAGCAAAGGAGAGAACGAATTTTATTGATCAATGTGAATAATCTATAGTGATTCTTCAAAGTCTATATTTATATACATAAAAAATATAAATGAAATAGAACTCTACTTCTAATTATTATTCTAATTATTATTAAATTTTAAAGTACATCAAAATTTATCTTGATGGATATTCATTTAATAATAAAATTTTCATAACAATTTCTATATTTATATTTATATTTTATTAATTTTAGTTTTTTACCAGTGTTGGCCACAAAGGAAAAAGAAAGTTGCTGTGAGTTTATTATTTTAAGTATTTGATATATTGATAGTAATTTTTTTTAATTTTATAAGGTTATAAGGTAACTACTTTTTATATTTTTTTTATTTTTTATTTTTTATTATATCATACATACATTTGTCATCAATCCAATCATACTTGTAAAATTTTTAAAATACCAAATATTTTTCCTATATTAATGTCAAATAATTTATTTTTTTTCCAAAAATAATCCGAATTCGGATAACAGTTGTAAAAAAAACATGAAACTTTATTAGCATATGGTTTTCTTAATAATTATTATTATATTAATAACAACTTTAAATTGCAAATAGTATTCTTAATTAGCAATTGGAGAACATAAAGCTTGCGCCAAAAAGGAGTAAGGAGAGAAAACATAAAAGCAATTCAGGAAAAAAACCCAAAACAGGTGAACCTGAAGACGGTTGAGGCCCCAGCAGATGAAGAGCACATTGCGGGGAGAAAGAAAATATGTGTAAATCACTGAGGCCATCCTCAGCCATGCAAGCACACGTCAAGACATATTCACATGCATGTAAACCCTAACACACTCACTCAACCCCTTCGCCACGTCCCTCATTTTTATATCTATAAATACCACCTCAAATCACATCCCTTCTTCACCAAATAAATTACTTTCTAATGACTTACTCTTCTTTGCTTTCTTTTAGCGTTTGCTTGCTTGTTCTCTTCCATGGCTGCTTTGCTCAGATTGATCTCGTCACTAACCGTCACCAGGATCAACCTTGGGGGCAGCAGCAGCCTCAGCCACGTCGCCAATCCCAATGCCAACTCCAGAACTTGAACGCCCTTCAGCCTAAGCACCGGTTTAGGTCAGAGGCTGGTGAAACTGAGTTCTGGGACCAAAATGAGGAACAATTCAAGTGTGCTGGTGTTGCTTTCCTTCGCCATAAAATCCAGCGCAAAGGACTTTTATTGCCTTCATTTACCAGTGCTCCTATGCTTGTCTATGTTGAACAAGGTCTACTAACACCATACAATTCTCTCTCTGCAGCCTCAATGTATGTAGGACCGTAGTATTGATATTGCTGCTGACATTGTTGTTTTTGGTTTTCAATATATACAGGGGAGGGTATTCATGGGGCGGTCTTCTCAGGTTGTCCCGAGACATACCAATCACAGTCGCCACAAAATGCACAAGATAGGCAACAAAGAGATCAGCACCAAAAGCTCAGACGGTTGAAGGAGGGTGATGTGATTGCCTTGCCTGCAGGAGTGGCTCACTGGATTTTCAACAATGGACGGTCTCAACTTGTGTTGGTCGCACTTGTTGATGTTGGCAATGATGCCAACCAGCTCGATGAGAACTTCAGGGTGAGAAAATCAAATCATGGCACTACCATAAGCATTTAGTAGAAACTGTTTTTTTGGTTAACTGATTTTTGGGTTGGTCTAATAGAAATTCTTCCTTGCTGGTAATCCACAAGGCGGTGTGGTAAGAGGAGGTCAAAGCAGAGACCGAAACGGAAGGCAAAGCAGAACCCATAGAGGGGAGCGGGAGGAGGAAGAGTCGCAAGAGAGCGGCGGAAACAATCTGCTCAGTGGCTTTGACGACAGTCTCCTGGCGCAGGTTTTCGGAATTGATACCAGGCTAGCAAGGAAGCTACAAAACGAAAGAGATAACAGGGGAGCCATTGTTAGAATGGAGCATGAATTTGAGTGGCCCGAGGAAGAGCAGAGGCGACAAGGACGTGAAGAGGAGGAAGAAGAAGAAGAAAGAGAACCGAGAAGATGGCAGAGGCGACAAGGAAGTCAAAAAGAGAGATCTGAGGAAGAAGAAAGAGAAGAACAAAGAAGAGGAAGGAGAGGGTCAGGAAACGGCTTAGAAGAAACATTCTGCTCAATGAGACTGAAACACAGGACTCGTACTTCCTCTGCTGATGTTTTCAACCCACGAGGTGGTCGCATCACCACAGTTAACAGTTTCAATCTTCCCATTCTCCAATATCTCCAACTCAGTGCTGAGAGAGGAGTCCTTTACAATGTACGTAGTTTGCACTTTGCACTCACTCACATCTTACGTTACTTGTATTATTTGACTCTCTTAAAGTGGTATATAGTATATATATGTATATGATGATGCTTTCATTTGGGTGCAACAGAATGCTATGTACGCTCCTCACTGGAATATGAATGCCCACAGCATTGTTTACATCACAAGGGGCAATGGAAGGATTCAAATTGTGTCGGAAAATGGAGAGGCGATATTCGATAAGCAGGTTGAGAAGGGTCAGCTCATAACCGTACCCCAGAATCATGCAGTAGTGAAGAAAGCAGGAAGGCAAGGATTTGAATGGATAGCATTCAAGACAAATGCCAATGCCAAGATTAGCCAGATTTCTGGACGTGTCTCCGTTATGCGAGGATTACCGGTGGACGTGCTGGCCAACTCCTTTGGTATTTCCCGGGAGGAAGCCATGAAGTTGAAGCAAAACAGACAGGAGGTGTCGGTTTTTAGCCCAAGGCAAGGCTCGCAGCAGTAGATCAAACAACTAATCGAGGTGTACGTACGTAATTGCAGCAACAATAAAACCCAGATCCAAATATCTGGGTTCAGAACAAATATAATATATATGTAATAAAATATGGCCTTAACAGGCATGCAACTCTACTTGCTACTCTACAACTTGCATGTATTTATATATGTGCGGGAACAATGTTTTGTAATAAAGCTATGTTAAATCAAAATAATAAACAAGGTTTTTCTTCTTTATTTTATTTTATTTTATTTATTTTACTTTACTTTTGACCTAGATAAAACTAAACCATGAAACTGGTGTCAATATTAACAACATAAAACTAAACTGTAATATTTTTTTGAAAATAAGGGAAAGAAATGAGATTGTTTGGATCGCTCATACATACACATAATATTTTGTTCAACATAATATTCAACGTTGAATATAATACTCAACTAAAGTTGAACGACTAAGGTTATTTTAATTGCAGATAGAACTTCAAAACGTTGGAAATTTAACATAAACGTTAATTACCTTTATTTTCTTAAATTAAATATTTATCCTTTATTGAATTGTATTATATTATTATTTTAAGTATTATCATATAACTATATTAATTATCAATGTATGTTTAGTTATAACTTTAAATTTTTCGAGTTCTGGATTGAATATATCTTGGGCTTGGCAACGGATTGGGCCAATTCGGGTTCAGTCAATTTGGGTTCAAATTTTCTCAAGTTTAGTTCGAGTTTAGATATTTATGGGCTCATATTGGCATAGATAAGCTTTTGGTATTTTATCAGCTCTATTTTTTTTATTTTGAAAATGGCTTCCATTTCATTAGTGAACAAACAAAACAGACCAACATGGCCCAGGCACAACGTCAAAGACCACAAAAGCCCAATACAGTTGGCCTCTAAAGAAGTCAACATACAAAACAAAAGGCAAAAAAGAAAACTCTAAAATTATCTGCAAAAGCAGTTGATGGAAGCCAAACAACCCAAAGCCATATCTGATGGGAATGCGAGCACAGCAATGGAGAAAACAGAGAGCACAGCACGGACAAAGATGAAGACACAATCGGGCCAACGCAAGGCGTTAAACGAACCTAAGGCAAAGTAGAAGACGAACCTCCGTCCACCGCCACTGCATTTTCTAACTAAAATGGGGCCTCTTCGACCCATAAACGATCCGACGGCTAGTGAAAACCCAACGCTGCCATTTGATGATCTACTTGATTTTGCTCCCGAAAATAATGATGCATAGAGGCCTCAACAAAAAAGGTAAGCAATCTCAACCTCCCTTCTGTTGTCAATGTTCGAATCTCAAATCGGTCGGCTGTCGTGGTTTGAAGTCGACGTATAACATGTAGGGAATCTCCTTCGAAGATTATACGAGAAAAACCAAGATCTCGAGCAAATTTTGCCGCCGACAAGAAAGCCAACGCCTCCATAAAAAAAGCCAACAAGACTTGACCATGAATCCCGATATAAGCACCGAGCACCTGACCCAGGGCGTCTCACACCACCACCCCCAAACAAGACGATCTAGAGCCTCCTCTATAAGCTGCATCAAAATTGGCCTTGACCAGAGGCACAGATGGGGCTTGCCAACGTGCATTGCGCTCCCCTAAAACTATCCTTGGCACATCCAGCACTGATGAACCACCCAAATATGAGCGAACAAAGGAGACCAGCTCGTGAGGCGTGGAATTGACTCCCTCGTGATAGAAATGATTGTGTGACGACCAGAGGGCCCAAAATGTGGTAAGGATAAGTACTAACATGTCCCTATTATATTCTTAACAGAGGTGGCCCACCCAATCACCAAACCCAAATCATCGTAAGTATTGGCCCAAGAGATGAGCAGCCAATCCCAAACTGAGACAGCAAAAGGACAATCCCGAAAGACGTCGAGAGGCATTTCAAGTATGTTTTGGCATCTTGGACAATTAGGCGTAGGAGAAATGTATTTGTTGTAAAGATTGTGCAAAATGGGTATGTAATTGCCAAGAAAACGCTAAACAGTAATATGAACCTTAGCGGGAAGCCGAACCCTCCAAATCTTTATAAATAAGTCACACAAACGCAGTGTCGATGAGGGAGTAAAGGGGGTAGAAGAGTGGCGCAAAGGCCCGTGAATCATCCTATACCTACTTCGAACGAAGTAACATCCCGACGAATTGCCTTTCCAAACTACCAAATCCTCTCTAGCCGAATAAGACAAAGGGATGTTGAGTATTTGATCAGCTTCAGAGATCGAAAACAACTCATGTACCAAGGGCCTATTCCATTGTGTCGAATCTCATACCATCAAGTCACACACCCAAATGACACGAGAAGTACAAGGAGAGTTCGCAATACAACATGAAAAGTTATCCGGGGACCAACAATCGTTCCAAATGGAGATGGATTGACCATTTCCCACCTGCCAACCAAGGCCCGTTTCCAAGAGACCTCGAGAGCACCAAATACTGCGCCATGTATAAAAAGGCTTAGACCTTAAACCTACTCTCAAGAAATCCACATAAGGAAAATAATGCACCCTACTCAGAAGGCAGCCCGAGTCTGTCAATAGGCGCCAATCCTTCTTAGCCAAGAGACAAACATTAAACTGAGCCAAATTTTGAAAGCCCATACCCACGTCACATTTAGAAACGCTCAGAGCAACCCAAGAACACCAATGAATTCCCCGACGACCCCCTAATGTCTGCCACTAGAACTTACTCATAATACCTTCAAGTGCCCTACAAAGGGAGAGAATAGAAACATTGCATCGCATTTCAATATTACTTACAAAATCGAACAAATAAAAACACCCTGACCACCTTGAGATAAGTAGCATAAGTTCCAATTATCAACGCACCGACGAAACTAATCCATATAGTACTGGAAGGTCTCCCGCTTACTCTGACCAATCATAGGTGGAAGTCCAAAATATTTATCTATCTGTGGGACAATGCGAACACTCAACACCACACCGATATCGGAACCAAGAGAATATGCCACGATCAAACTGAAAGTAACAACCAATTATCAAAGTTCACCACTTATCTAGTGCAACAGCCATACTCCTGTAAAATAGAGTGGACAATTGCAGCGCTCGCTGTAGAAGCAAGTCCAAAGATCATACAGCCGTCTACAAAAAAGAGATGAGTAAACCAAGACCCTATACAACCAACCTGAACGCCCCGATAAGTACCCTCCCCTATAGCTTGTCAAAACAAAGTAGAAAGTCTCTCTCCACACAAAAGGAAAAGGACCCTCCCTAACGTAATCACCGAGACGGTTGAAAAGACCTTCCCTTATTCCTATTGAGAACCACAGAATAAGAAACCATACGGATGCAATCCATGATCACAGAAACCCAATCTAACAAACCCCAAAAAAAATATGATAGCCTCCAAAAATGACCATTCGACCTTACTGTAGGCTTTGCTCATATCCAGTTTGGGCGCAAACGAGCCAATGACCCCAGTTCGATTGAACTTGAAAGAATGCAGCACCTCATAAGCAATTAAGAAGTTGTTAGTAATAAGACGACCATGGACAAATGCACTCTGAGCCTTGTTAATGCAGACAGATAAAATCGTCTTAAACCAATTAGCAAGAACAATTGAGACAATCTTGTAAAGGACAAAGCAAAGACTAATCGGGCAAAAATCAGTCATGTGTGTCAAATTATACACCTTAGGAATCAAAATGAGATTTGTAAAATTGATAGCAAAAATCGAATCTTCCTTGCATAGCACACGGAGACAGTAATCTGTAACATTAGCACCTATGATATGCCTTACTTCTGGAAGAACAAGGTCGGGAACCCATCCCTACCCAGGGTTTTTAAAGGGGACATCTCATCAACAATAGAACGAATCTCTTGAGAAGAGAAATCAGATAATAGGGCATCATTTATCAAGGGGGCGACATATGACGTTATGCCATCAAATTATCGATAGAAATTGTCCGGACACGATGACGTGAAAAGGTTCTGAAAATAACCATTGACGACCCCAAATATAGACTTCATGTCAGCACAAAAACGACCAGTAGCATCTACCAAAGCGGTAATTATATTCGTATGCTTACAAAATGATGCAAACCTATGGTAGAACGATATGTTATGATCCTCATGACGTAACCAATTCACTCATGTTCGTTGACCCCAAAATAACTCTTCCCTATCAGCCTCCAAATTAAGAGCCAATTTGATGTTGTTCATCTCAACCAAAATGTCATCAGAGGAGTACCTGACACAAATGCTCCAACCGAGCCATAGCCTAATGAATGAACTGACACCTACGTCGGAGAAGTGTTTATCCTCAAGTTGACAAAACAACCCCCAGCGTATCCAAACGAACAGGAACCGACTCTATAGTAGAAGTCCAAACCCTCTTGATCTCTTCCTCACAAGTAAGCTCGAAAACCCAACGAGACTCGAAACAAAACACAGGCTCCAAGTAGTCACAACCAACCCCTGAAGGTAAGACACAATCGTAATGACCAAAGGAAAATGATCGGACACGGAATGGAGAGCACGAAGAACCCTCGAAGCAGGAAAATGACCTCTCCATGGAAGAGTAACAACACAGTAGTCAAGTCTTTCCAGGATATTAGTGTTCGAAAATTGACCCCGTTCCCAAGTGAACCAGTACCCCTTGAAACCCAAATCATGAAGTTCATAATCATTCAAAACTGAATGAAAGGTTTCCATCTATCTATTCGAACGAAGACATCCCCCTCGCTTTTCAAAGGCATAAGCAATCTCATTAAAATCACTAGCCACCATCCACGACAGAGTAGACTGTTAACTCAAACTACAAAGAACGCACTAGGAGGTCACTCTGTCCTATTTAATCGGAGAACCATAAAACCCTATTAAAAACGCTAACTCGACCCTATAGCATAATCAATTAGAATCATGTCGATATGGTGACCGAAATAACTCTGTACATAAACCTGACAGCTCGATTTTCAACCTAACGAAAGGCTAACCCTACTACTCATTGTGGACACATCAATACCACAGAGAAACCCAAATATACGATTGATAAGTGTTAAAAGTAACATGTTTTAATCTCATTCTTAATGCATTTTTTAAGATTATTTGATGTAAATTGGTGAATTTTATGCTCCTAATCTTTTAAATTCATGTTTCTATACTTAAGAGAGCATTTGGGAGCAAAAAGAGTGAAAAACAAGCGAAAATCGAAAGATTTACGCAAGGAATAGAGGCCACACGGGCATCACCCATGCCATATGGGCTAGACACACGACCGTGTGAGCCACACGGGCGTGTGTCAAGACGTGTGGATTTCACGAACTGGACTCCAAAACGCGCGAAAATCATAATTTTAGGTTTTTTTAGCATTCTAAGACGTAAAAATACCAAATATGAGAAGAGGGGAGTAAGTCATCAAAGATTATTCAAGAAAACAACTTGGAGAACACCATTGAAACCGTCTTTGAAGCAAATTTTCATCAAGATTGAAGACCTCTTCTTAATTTCTTTTGATTCTATTATGAGTTTTTTTTTTGTTTTGTGGTTATACTGTCTTTGGGATACTTTTATTTGTTAGCATGAACTAATTTTCTAAATACCTAGGGGAGATGAACCCTATGATGAATTCTATCATTTGATTTCTGTTTTACACAATAAATACTTAGATCTTGTTCTCAATTGTGTGTGCTTGATTCTTGATTTAATATTTTTGGGATATTAATTCTTGTTTGATGTGTTTAAATCAGAGGAGGAATAAACCCTGTTTAAGAGTAGATCTAGCATAATTGAGTGGAGTTGCATGCAATCCTAAAACTAGAACGACATAATTCTATCGAATTAGAGTCAAATCTAATAGGGGTATCCATAGATCGAGTTAATGCGATAATAGGGGTTTTAATTAGAAACAAAATTCAATTAATCAATCTAGAGTCGATTGCTTTTATGCTTGAATAGAGGTATTAGCAAAATTTAGGGATTTTTATGGATCAAGATACTAAGTGAATAAATTGTTTAATTTAGATTGACAATGACACATGAAATTTAGGTGGATTCTTTTCTGGGTATTATTTCACTTCTTGGTGGTTTATTCGATTATTTTCATGATTTATTCTTTGTCGTATTCTTTAGTTTATTAATTTAGTTAATTTTAGTTTTAAACAATCACTCCAATTTATCGGTTAAATAAGAAGAAGACAGTAACTACTAGTACTTTTGGTTCTCATGGGAACGATATCTATGTTCACCGTAACTATACTATTAATTGATAGGTGCATTTGCCTTAGTCATATTTTTAATTAGTTTTAACTGAATCAGCGGTGGACCCTATCCATTCTCTAAGCATCAAGCTCCATCTCCAAAAGGAATAGGACCTGGGGATTGTACCTACGTAGTGTTTGCTGCACTGGATGAACGTTCTGTGGATTCCTCCAAACCACGAACATTCTAACTGATCAAATTCATAATGTTTGGCTTCCCTACATCGCAAAGCCAACCGCATCAGAAGTTGAAGGAGTCTATGTCGAATCCACACCTTCAGAAACAACAAAGATTTTAGACATAACCCGAGCCCGTTTCTTCCTACGCAAACTAACTGTAGAAAAGGGATGTTGTTTTACAAAGTCAGTCATAACTACACATCTATCATCTATTTTCTTTGACAAAATCAGACTACCCTTAAAATGGGATTTATCCAAGGTAAAACCCAAATTCGTACCAACCTCTTGCACAAAGGTCGTTGTGGAGACTTGGACCGATGAAAATATATAGACTTTTTCATACCCTTTTTAACTCAAATTTATGTAAATTCTTAGTAATTAATGTTGAAAAATAAAATTTAATTATAAAATAATTAATTTGTGCTAAAATTTTCAACATATTGATTTTTAATTATTTTTATAAATATTAAGCATGAATTTGGTGATTTTTTTACAGTTTTACACAATTGGTGAAAATTGACCTTACAGACACTACAAACAGCCTAAACCGTTGAGGAGATTTTTACATAGAGTAAATGAAGAGCTAAGAGGATTATTTTTCCAGCCAAGGTTGGTCCAATATTAAGCAAAATTATGCTTTATAATTATATTTTTAATTCAATTAATTTGGGTTAAAAATAAATTATAAAGATTGAAGCAAAGTGGCTCGAAGTGCATGCAACCGAGGATTGAACCATCTTGACTTGAGCTAGCCCATGTGATGTCCAATACTGACCCAAATAAGCTAATTAAGTTCAATTTTCAGCCTTGCAAAATAGCCCCCAAAGTCTCCCTAAATTCCATTCAAACCCTTTTTGATGGTTTTAGAGATATGCCCCAAGACAAATTTAGCTAAGTTTGAACTTGTCAAACTTTGCCCATGCATTGCTAGCCAAGGGATGTTGGTGGCTGATATTTATTTACTAAATATAGCCCCCAACTCTCACCTATAAATACCACCCTCATGCTCCTCATTTTCCGCACGAATTCACACCATTCTCTCTTTTTTCTCTCATTTGCTCTCTAGCCTTCCATTCCAATCTCCCTCTTCCTTTGTCGATTTCCCCTCTTGAGAAAGAGTGTTTCTTTAGCCCTTGAAATAGCTTTGTTGAGTGTTCGTCAGAGACCTCAATTTGAAAAGAATCGACCAAGAACGATGAAAAACGCGACAGCAGTTCTTAAGAAATCGTCGGATTTAATCCTATTTCTTTTCTCTCTTTTAGATTCTTGTTTGTTATTATGATGAATACTATTATGATGAATACCATTATGAATGCTATTGTTTATTTAATTAAAATGGCTTAAATTTATTTAAGTGTTGGATTGATTGTGTTGATTGCTTGTTTATTTTTGAATCGTGTTTATATTGTTATAAGCCTTGAATATTTTGTTCAATTAAATATTATCATGCCTAAGTTATAATTGCATTACCCTTGTGATATAAATATTGAATTAATCATTTAAGCGGATTGGAATAGTGATTAATAGACACTATTTAATATGTCTAAAAGCTATGAATGATGTCTTTTGGGAACCCTATTGCTCTACTATAAATATGATGCTTTGGAAGGCTTTTGGTAGAGAAAGTGAGAGAGAACAAGAAACATCAAACACTAAATCCCAAGTGAGTTCACCAAGAGAGAAAAATAGAGAGAGAGCCACCATTATATGAGAATTGTAAATCATCCTAATTGGATGAGATATTGAACGTAATCCTACTCATATAATAGTAGAAGGCAAGTTTGCATTGGACTAAAGTCCCGTGGATTTTCCCATTTGGGTTTTCCGTGTCAACAAAATTTCTCTGCGTTATTGTTCTCTTTAATTTTTCACATATTATTGCCCATTTCAATCACACAAAGAGGGAAAGGAGTATTCTCTAACATACTCGAATTTTCCTAACAGTGATATCAAGAGCTAGGTTGTAATAGTCGTCATTTATCTTGTGTCATTAAAACAGAGGGAAGTGTTACTCATGATGGTGACATGTTCAAACTCACGGTAGATAATTTCTCCTATTGGAAACCAATGATAGAAGATCATCTTTATTGCAAAGATTTGTATGAGCCAATTACAAATGAGACAATGCCCGAGAAAGAATGAGAAAGAATGGGAGCTTTTAAATTGAAAGGCGGTGGCCATGATTCGAAAGCATGTTGATCGAAGTTTTTTCGAGCATGTGTCCACATACATCAATGCCTATGAATTATGGACAAAATTAGAGTCCATAGAAGAAGACACCTCGAAATAAGGCCTACTGGTGAGACGCTTGGTCAAGCTTAAGTACAAAGATGGCCAAAGCATGATTGAACATCTAAACACTTTTAAGGGACTTGTGAATCAACTAACCAAGATATATATGAAGATTGATGATGAGTTGCAAGCCCTATTATTACTAAGCTCTTTACCAGAGAGTTGGGACACTCTTGTTATTACTTTGAGCAACTCAGCACCAGAAGGAAAGCTCACCACAGACATTGTTTTAGATAGTTTGATTAATGAAGAGGCTAGAGGGAAGGAACGAGGTTTACCTAGTCAATCAGATGCCAATATGGTGGAGAATCATGGAAGAAATGAGAACCGTGAAAGAAATAAGACTCGAAGCTATGACAAGTCTCGTGGGCGATCTAAATCTTGCTCCAAAATTAATTGTTACTATTGCGGCAAGCCCAATCACAAGAAGTAGAGTGCTGAAATCTCAAAAGAGACTAGAAGAATAAGACGATCTATAACAACCCAAATTTTAACGGTACCGAAAACAGTGGTTTTGAGGCCACAAATTCGACGAGTTTGTTGTAAATATTATAATTTAATATTTACAAGTCGAATTAGCATTAAAATAAATTTTGAATTGACAATTTATGCTTTTCGATCGAGTAATTAGATTTATGCAAAATCCCTAAAGTCAAATGGTTTTAGAAAAGAAGGTATCAGGACCTCGTTTTTATAAACCGGGCTTGTAAATATTTTTATTAAATATTTACGGAATGATTATATAGGTGTATTAAAGTTTGGTAAAGAAATTTTAATGTTTAAATAGTTAATTAAGTGATAAAGGCTAAATTGTAAAAGGTACAAAAGTTGAAGTTTATATGTTAAAAGAGTCAAATGGTAATGAAAAGGTGAATGGGTGGACTTTAATGGTAATTATACCATAATTAAAGTTAGTGGATAGTCTTGGATAGGTTGCTTGGTAAATATCATGAAGTTAAAGGCTATTATTATAAGAATAAGAAAATGTTAATAATGAATTTAAAATAAAGAAAACAAGGACTTCTTCTCAAAAAAGAGGGAAGAACCGAAACTCCATGGAAAAAAGAAACAAAGCATTCGTCCTAGAGTATTTTCATGCATGGTAAGGTTTTTGAACACCGCTTTTAATGATTTTTATATTTTTAAGCTCATTTTAGCTTAGTCTAGCCAAATCGGGGGTCAAATTGCTAGGTTGTTAAATGTTTAAAGTTTTGCCATGAATGAGCCTGTGATGTTTTTGAAGTTTTATGGTAGATTGATAAAGTTGGTTTCTAAATGGACACATTTTATTAAGTAATTTTTAATGATTTTAAGGTTTAGGGACTTATTTATGAAAATGGTTTAAGACAAGGAATAATCTGTAAAATTTTTATAAATATGGGCTGCTAAGGATGTGTAGAAAATTCCGCTAGTATAAATGTTAGCTAGAATTGGTAAATTTACAAGTTTGAGACCTAAGGACTAACTTGCATAAAATGCAAAGTTTGAGGGTGATTTTGTAAATTTATATAAATAAATGTTATAAGTTAAATTGATTATTTTCAATGTTGGAACAAAGTAATTTAATAATAAAATATTTATTTAGATCAAGAAACAACTCGAACAGATGTAAATTGTGGATAAGGTAAAGTAGCGGAATAGTAGTCAAACCGTGTTAGAAGTTATTATGTAATAGAGGTAAGTTCGTATGAACTTAAGTGCTATAATTATTTGCATTTATTGTATATATATATATATGAATGTATATTTAGTAAAATAAATTATCATGTGTCGTAAATGATTAGTTAGTAGAAGATAAGAGATAAATAGTAGGCCTTGAGCCGGTAACTTTTAGCAGACTTCGTGCCAGTGAACATTTAGGAAGTACTATGTACTAATGAAACAGACTACTACGATGGCTTGAGATCCTACATGTGTTGCGGATACTCTAAAGCTTGTGTGAGCAGCATCGTAGGTCGATTTAAGGATTAAAGTAAATTAAAAGGGATTACGAGTATCCGATGTTATTCGAAATGGTTTAACGGGTAAGAAAAGGCCAATGGAAATGTATGTTTAAATACTTAATGTTATATGATATGGAAAGATGAATAAGTATATATGAAATGTGAATGGATGATAAACTATCATGTGATGGATGAATTATGCATGGAATTCATTTCTTAATATATGTTATGTTTTATGAATGTTATGTTTACTTACTATTTATTACCATATGAATTCAGTGAGTAAGTAAAGGTTAAATGGAAAGTCATGTATAAAAACATTAATGTTATAAATGTTCATAGGATATGGAGATATGAGTTTGCATATACGAAATGAAAAGAATGAGGATTTATCATATGATGGATGAAATATGCTTGCAGTGTATTACTTAATACATGTGATGTGTTATAGATGTTATGTTTAACAATTAGCTATTAATTATATGAATTCAATGAAAAGAATGGGTAATGGGTATATGTATGTATGATGGATGACAAACAAAGTATAAATACTTATCACGTATGTGCCATGAATTACTTGGATTATATGTAATGCTATATTCACTATCCTTGTGAGGAGATGTGTATAGGAAAGAAAGTTTGGCATAAGACATAAGGAAAGTGGGTTTGGTTGTTTAATTTTAATATGTTCAGTAAGTTTCTCTAATACGAATTTACTAAGCATTAAATGCTTATGTAATTGTTTCCTCTGTCCTGTAAATTATCGGAAAGCTCAGCCGGTTGGAATCTCGTTGAAGTATCGTCACACTATCTATTCAGCGTAACAGTATTGATGGTTACAACAGTTAATGGTTATAAATGGCATGTGTTAGGGTTAAAAGATTATAAAATGAATTTGCTTGCCTTGAGTTAGGCCAATGTCGTTGTGATTAATATTTTCAAATGTGTCATAATTTGAAATGGTTATTTTGATATGGTTGACATAGGTTAAACTAGAATACTGAGGTATTGAATGGTTCATGTCATGTAAAGTTAGTTGAATGATTAGATAAGTAGATCGTTTGTGAAAAGGGTTCTTTTGAGAGTTTATTTGATACAAACATGGTGCCTATGATAGGCATATTGGTTGGATGTTTAAATGTAAAAATGGTTTGTAACATGGGGTTCTAAACTATGTTTTTAGACCATGAGACTGCATGTTTAGTTTTATTATCTTGCTGAGCAATTCATGTTAAGAAAATATATTGTTTAGGAAGTAATTTTGGTACACATGGCCTGTGACATGGGCTGTCACACGACCTTGTGCTATTTTAAGGTACAGTGCAGGTTACACAGGCAGACACACGGGCGTGTGATGTAAGTTTGTATGGTTATTTCGAGAATGTACATGGGCGAGCACACGGGCTAGCAAACGGCCGTGTGCCCCTGTTTTCCAAAATTTCCCAAATTTTTTTCCTAAGTATTTTGAATTGTGTCAAAATAGTCCTGGATGGTGTTTACGTTACTTTTAAAGTCTCCAAAGTAGGTTTTAAAGCCAAATGTATGAAATTATATTGATATATGGGAATGTATGATTTATGATGAACTACTACTGTAATATGAGTTTAGATGTTTTTATTGATCAGTAATGCTCCATAACTCAAACTCAGCAATGCAGACGAGTTAGGGGTGTTACAAAATCAAATCCGACCAAATTGATCCAAAGAAAAAAGAAGAGAATAGCACAACTACCATAGCTACGAAGGAAGAAGAAGATGGAATCTTTCTATTTGGGGAAGTTAATTATCTTAACATTACTCATGATTATTGCTCGTGGATTGTTAATTCGGGAGTTTTATTTCATGTAACCCCACATGGAGATTTTTTCTCAGCATACCAAAGTGGTGATTTTGGTACGATAAAAATGGGAAATCAAAGTAACAAGCAAGATTGTGGGCATTGGCAATGTCATCATGATGACCAATACTGACTATGAAATCATATTAAAGGATGTCAGACGTGTGCCAGATATGCTTCTTAATCATATTTCAACTGGAAAACTATATGATGCCGGTTATATGAATCATTTTGGTGGAGGAAAATGGAAACTCACTAGAAATAACATGATCATTACTAGAGGTAGCAAGCTAGGTTCCTTGTACATAACACAAAGAAAGTTACGTAAGAGAGAAGCCAATGTTGCCTATGATAACTCATGTTTGGAGCTATGGCATAAGAGCTTAGGGCACATGAGCGAAAAGGGATTACAAATCCTTACTTGAAAAGAGCATCTTCCAGAGGTGAAAGGTGAATCACTTGAGGCTTGCATTCATTGTTTAGCTGGAAAGCAACATAGAATTTCATTTTCTCGAAGTAATCAACCACACAGAAGAAAACATGTTCTTGATTTAGTGCACACGGATGTTTGTTAAATGACTGCAACATCACTAGGCGGTGCTCTATATTTTGTCACCTTTATTGATGACCATTCAAGAAAAGTCTGGAAGATTTGTTGGGTGCATCCCTCCTTAATTGGTAATTAGGGAGATGAACCTTATTCAAAGAGAGGTGTATCACATGTTTGGGGGACGAATAATCCACATCCATGTATGTTATTAACTTAATTTACATTTCCCATGTTCATCCATTTATGGTGGATTTGTTTAAAGGCTATGAATGATGTCTTTTGGAAACCCTATTGCTCTACTATAAATATGATGCTTTGGGAAGTCTTTTGGTAGAGAGAGTGAGAGAGAACAATAAGCATTAAACACTCAATCCCAAGTGAGTTCGCCAAGAGAGAAAAATAGAGAGAGAGAGAGACCATTGTGTGAGAATTGTAAATCATCCTAATTGGATGAGAGATTGAATGTAATCCTACTCATATAACAGTAGAAGGCAAGTTTGCAATAGACTAAAATCTCGCGGTTTTTCCCATTTGGGTTTTTAGCGTCAACAAAATTATTGTGCGTTATTGTTCTCTTTAATTTTTCACATATTATTACCCATTTCAATCACACAAAGAGGGAAAGGAGTATTCTCTAACATACTCGGTTTTTCCCAACATAAACAATACATCAGGTTTGCATAACTTGCAGGATTTTTGTGATTAAATTGTTTCAATAAAGATATATGTTGTTACTTCACTTGATTCTTTACTTGCTTATGATTGTTAATTAGTCGGTTGAATTGGCATTGACATATGTACAAGAGATTATTTGACTTTCATAAAGTATGTATGTGCATTAACACATTTACTTATTAAAATTGATTTACTCGGTTGAATTGACCTATGTTCAAGAGATGAATTAATTTTAGTAAGTAGTGTTGTTCAATTAGCAAGCTATTGGGTTGCCGTGAATTTATTTCGTAACAAGCATGAACATGATTTAGATTTAATTAAGTAATTAAAGTAATTAACCTAACACATTTATGTCATATTGATTAAACCTTCAAAATCATGCATTGGAGTTTAATTTTATCTTTAACTTAGATTAATTTAGTTTAGATTAATACTTTTCCCAAATATTATCTTTCCCTTAACCAATTTGTTGATTAAATATTTCATAAATACTTTTCCTAGCACAATCCCTATGGATACGATACTCAACATTTACTTGTCACTTTCTTACTTGAATATGATTGTGTACACTTGTACATTTCCATCGTTCCAAGACTCCCGAAGGGCTGATACCCGAACCCTCACCCAAACTCAGGCCAAGTTCCTCTAGTGCAGGGCGTAACCAAACACTAGATTAAGGTTGATGACGATAAGGGAACGCTATTAAAGAAATATCCCAACCCAAAGGCACCTCTTTCTTACCATTATTCAACCAAATAGGACAAAAGCTTTTGTTGTGACCCAATTTCCCACAGAGAAAACAAAACAATATGAACCATTCATACTGAAAATGTACGTATACCCATTGCTAAGAGGACAACAAAAGACATTTCTTTCGCTTCAACGAGATCCAAACATCCATCTTCACTCGAACCCATGGAGGGGGATGAGAATTCGAAGCAAACGAAGAAGAATCAACCGCCACATAAGTCCCAATAAAATTTCCAAATTGCCTGACCAGATCTTCAAAAAAGTAACCAAAGGGAACAATATGAACCTGCACCCAAAAATCTACAAAACATAGGGGTACCTACAAAGGATCCTCCCCCGATAACAAACGATGGATGACAAGTAGATGATTATTAAAAGTCAAGGGCTACCCTGAAGAACCCAGTCAATATCCACTTCCGCGTAGAAACAAAACAGAAAACGTTTCTCCTCCAAATCGAAAATAGTAATACCCCTAATTATGTCCTAAAGATTTGCCATGGTTGTCTACATTACTTTGAAGCGAGTCACACTGGCTGTAAGAAAGCAACCGACGAGACAAAAGCTGAATCCACCCCCGACTTCAGACCCCCCATAAGCCACTGGCCATGCTTCATATTCATCATCCCAAAGAGATTGTTGGAAATTTATAGATTGCAAATTAATGAGCACTATTTAAATTAAAAGTAATAACTTATCATCTTTCAAATTTAATTGAAAAGTGATGACTTATCATCCAATGGATACATTTCCATGGGACAAGTCTCTTCCAAAAGGTATGTCCAATATGAAAGGGTTGTGACTCTTCAAAAGGTGTCCATTGAATGCATATAAATAGATGGACAATTTGAATGCATATAAATAGATGGACAATGATGCTCACAAATACATATTTTTCTTTCGCAATCAATTCCAATTTTCAGAAATTAAAGTAAAAGTTAGGGAATTCCGTGATTTTTCTAATAAAAGGAAATTCAAAACTTCATTGTATCCTAGGAGGACATTTATCTTAACCCTCTAACAACTTTGTGTGGGGGCAATTAGTTCTCTTTGGAAATCGTCACCCGTGCCTCGAAGTTTACTATTTAATTCAATATCATTTCCGGATCTATCTTCTCTCAAAATCTCCAACAATCAAAGAGAACATTTTGAAGATGGCGACGGAGGCTACCGCCGCATTCAAAAGTGATGAACCAAGAGTTTGTGAAACTTGACCGATTTGATGGCTTAAACTTCAATCGTTGGAAGGATAACATGTTGTTCCTTCTTACCGTCTTGAATGTGGTGTACGTTCTGGATCCAAACTTACAACCCGTAAAGGATCCCACCCCCAATGCAAGTCCCGAGGAAATTACGAAAGTGGCCGAACTCAAGAAGAAGCATGAGAAAGACAATTTCACATGTCGTTGACACATTCTCAACACCTTGTTCGATCGATTGTATGATCTTTACATGTCGATGCAATCCCCAGTGGAAATATAAAAAGCTCTTGAAGAGAAATACAATACCGAGCGACAAGGTACCGATAAATTTTTAATGATGAAATATTTTGAATTCAAAATGCTTGATAGTATCCCGATCATGGATCAAGTCCATGAATTACAAGTCCTTGTAAGCAGACTTGTGACTTGAAAGTTGTTATTCTGGAAATGTTACAAGTTGGGGCTATCATCTCAAAATTGCCCACGTCTTGGAACAATTATCGGAAGAAACTTCTGCATATGGAAGAGGACTTCACTGTGGAGAAAATACTTAGGCATTTGCGTATTGAAGAGGAAACTCGAAAGCGTGATGCAGTGTATCTTCCCCAAAGTTCTAAAGTGAACCATGTGATGGAGTCCAATAACTCTCAAAATAGTAAAAGAAAGGCCACATTCGAGACCAATGACATGCAAAACAAGAAGAAAAAAACTAGCAATTGCTATAATTGCAATAAGAAAGGACACTACGTTAAATATTGTAAACTTCTCAAAAAGAAGCAAGATACCACAACTTCCAAAGCCAATATGGTGGAGGATATGAACTTAGTGGCTATGGTTACAGAAGGGGTTGAGAATTTGAAGATTGGTATGATTACCGAACTCAACATAGCCATGACCGATAAGTCTCATAATTGGTGGCTTGACTCTAGTGCTACTATACATGTGTGTAATGACCGACAACAATTCAAGAATTATGAATTAGTGGCAAACAGTGAAGTGCTTATGGGCAACTATCAGTCAGTTAAAGTGCTCGGTTAAGGGACAGCGGAACTCAACTTCACATCTGGGAAGAAATTGACTTTGAACAATATGTTGTATGTTCCCGATGTGAGAAAGAATTTAGTGTCTGTGAGTCTTCTACGTAACAAGGGGTTCAAGATTATCTTGGAATCCAATAAGTTTGTTTTGCTTAAGGGTGATATATATGTAGGAAAAGGATATTGTAATGAGGGTATGTTCAAGTTGAGTATTGATATGAATAAAGTCAATTCTTCTGCTTATATTATTGAGTCTTACCCTTTGTGGCATGCGCGTTTAGCACATTTTAATTTTAAAACTTTACAATATATGCAAAAAAATGGTTATATCAATTTAAGTAATAATGAGTTTGTAGATAAATGTGAAATTTGTATTCAATCAAAAATTACCAAGAAGCCATTTCCTAATAAGTGTGAAAGGAATTCGCAAGTGTTAGATTTAATTCATTCGGATGTTTGTGAATTAAATAGGACTCTAACAAGAGGTGGAAAACAATATTTTATCACTTTTATAGATGACTTTTCTAGATTTCCTTATGTGTATCTCATGAAAAGTAAAGACGAGGCTTTTGATATGTTTAAACGTTTTAAAAATGAGGTTGAGAATTTGTTTAGTAAGAAAATCAAAGTGCTTCGTAGTGATAAAGGTGGTGAATATTTTTTAAATGAATTTAATGTATTTTGTGAGGAACAAGGTGTGGTAAATGAGTGCTCTATGCCTTATACTCCGCAACAAAATGGTTTGGCTGAAAGAAAGAATCGTACTTTAGTGGATATGGTTAACTCGATGTTGTTAAATGTTAAACTTCCATATAATTTATGGGGTGAAGCATTATTGACTGCGTGTTATATTCTTAACAGAATACCATCGAGAAAATTCAAAGTATCTCCATATGAGTTATGGAATGCTCGAATGTCAAACTTTAATTATTTCAAAGTGTGGGGGTGTTTGGCTTATTATAGAGTTCCCGACTAACGGAGAACAAAGTTATGACCAAGAGCCCTCAAAGGTGCATTCGTTGGATATGCCCAACATTCTAAGGCATATTGTGTTCTTGACTTAGTGTCAAATACGATAATTAAAACAAGAGATGTTGTATTCATTGAAAATAAGTTTTTTAATGATTCAATGGATTCAAAAAAATGAATATCAACCAATGATCTCAAGTGATCAAACCAAACGAAGTCTTTGTGATAATAAGGATATGGAATCAAGAAAAAGTCAAAAAGTAAGAAAAGTAAAGGACTTCGGTCCCAGTTTCATTTCCTCACAAACTTTAGCACTCCTTGTTAAGAGAAATAGAGAATCCGTAATTAAGAAGATCCCCATAATGTTTAATGTGGATAGTGATCCACAATCCTATGGTGAAGCCATGACTTCTAGAGATGCGGCATTTTGGAAAGAGGCGATCAATGATGAAATCGATTCAATATTATCCAATAATACTTGGATTCTAGTTGATCTTCCTCAAGGATCGAAGCCTATCGGGTGTAAATGGGTGTTTAAGGGGAATAACACTCCAATAGGGGGTTCTCCAATCTTTAAGGCTAGGTTGGTGGCTAAAGGATTTAGGTAAAACCAAAGCCTAGATTATTTTGACACTTATGCACCAGTGGCTAGGATGACCTCCATTCGAATTCTTATAGCACTTGCATCCATCCATAAGTTACATATACATCAAATGGATGTTAAGACGACTTTTTTGAATGGTGATCTCGAAGAAGAAGTTTACATGGAGCAACCAGAAGGCTTTGTACTTCCTGGGAATGAACACAAGGAGTGTAAGTTGATCAAAGCATTATATGGTTTAAAACAAGCCCCTAAATAGTGGCATGACAAATTTGACTCTGTTATTTTGTCATATGGTTTTTTACATAATGGTGTGGATAAATGTATTTACACTAAATTTACTGATAGGTACTGTGTAATTATTTGCCTCTATGTAGATGATTTGTTGATTTTTGGGACGAACATGGAACGTGTTCGTGAGACCAAAGAGTATCTAGCCTCAAATTTTAAGATGAAGGATCTTAACGAGGTAGATACAATTCTGGGTATAAAGGTGAAAATGCATGAAAGGGGCTTTGCATTAAGCCAATCTCACTACATCGAGAAAGTATTGGAAAAATTCAAACACTTGAATATCAAGGATTCGAACACTTCACACGATTCGAACTTCAAGTTAAGTGAGAATAATGGCAGGGCTATAGCGTAACTTGAATATGCTAGCGCAATTGGAAGTCTAATGTATGCAATGCATTGCACTAGACCCGATATCGCATTTGTTGTGTGCAAATTGACGAGATTTACAAATTGTCTTGGTACCGATCATTGGAAAGGAATATGTAGGATTTTTGGTTATCTTAAAAAAACAAAAATTTAGGATTATTCTATAGTGATTATCCTGCGGTACTAGAAGGTTACTCGGATGCAAGTTGGATTACAAGTTTAAGTGACAATAAGTCCACATCTGGATGGACTTTTACGATCGGAGGTTGAGCCATTAGTTGGGCCTCCAAGAAACAAACTTGCATCTCACATTCAACTATGGAGGCTGAATTTATAGCCTTGGTGGCTACTGGCAAGGAAGCAGAATGGCTAAGAAATCTATTGCTCGATATAAAGTTGTGGCCACAACGTAGGTTCGCCATTGCCATATATTGTGATAGTGAATCCACCATGTCTCGAGCGTATAGTAAGGTGTACAATGGAAAGTCTAGACATATAAGTTTGAGACATGAGTATGCGAGACAATTAATTAGGGACGGTGTGATAATTGTTACCTATATTAAGTCAATTGACAATTTAGCAGATCCACTAACAAAAGGTTTGTCAAGGGATTTAGTTAAAAGTACCACCACTAAAATGAGATTAAAACCATTCTAATTACGTTATTGATAATGGAAACCCTACCTTTTTCTAGCCAAAAGTTAGTTTCAAGGTTCAAAGGGTGATAACAAGTTATCGAATGACAATGTGAACTAAAAACCATAATTTAGTGATTATATTTTAGGAGGATGAGTTTTACTCTTAATGGATGGAGATTAATTGTCATGAAATCCACCTATATGAACATGAAGTGGTGCCGCTTCAATGAGATTTTATTTATGGTTTTTTCTCGTACATGTTCATGAAACGGGATGAGTACTCGGCCATAACGATGCTAAAACAAATTAAACTCTTACTCTATTTCTTTACGATTATGTGTGAAATTTTTTCGATATTAAATTTAAAAGTGATGGTTCAAACAACTAGCCACCATTCACTTTTTTGATACTTTGAGAAGTTTGCACTAAAGAAAGGTTCAATTTGCAGACACCCTTCTTTATGCTTAATCGTTGTGTACTTATTTTCTAAAATTAGCAATCTAGTGGGAGATTGTTGGAAATTTATAGATTGCAAATTAATGAGCACTATTTAAATTAAAAGTGATGATTTATCATCTTTCAAATTTAATTGAAAAGTGATGACTTATCATCCAATTGATACATTTTCATGGGACAAGTCTCTTCTAAAAGGTATGTCCAATACGAAAGAGCTGTGACTCTTCAAAATGTGTCTATTGAATGCATATAAATAGATGGACAATGATGCTCACACATACATATTTTTCTTTTGCAATCAATTTCAATTTTCAAAAATTAAAGTAAGAGCTAGAGAATTCCGTGATTTTACTAATAAAAAAATTCAAAATTTCGTTGTATTTCGGAAAGACCTTTGTCTTAACCCTCTAACAACTTTGTGGGGACTTTGTGGGGGGCAAATAATTTTCTTTAGAAAGCGACACCCGTGTTTCGAAATTTACTATTTAATTTAATATCGTCTCCAAATCTATCTTCTCTCAAAATTTACATAGAGATAACCCAAAAGTAACCTCTTCTATTGCGACAAGGAATACCGAAAACACAATTACTGTGCATAGAGAGTGAAAAAGTTTGATTGGAAACCAACGAACCCGGCGAAAGACAAAGAACACAAAACCACTTGCATAAAGGAAGACAAAGAACTTCCTCGTCAGATCTATTTTTAATGTCAAATTAGTGATATAATGGATAAAAAGATATTCTCATTTATTCAAAAGTCGTCTAAACCAATGCTTTCATATATATATATATATATTGTATATTAAAAAATAACGATAAATTTCAAAATTATAAATATTTTTTTATTTAATGTGTAATTTAATATATAAATTTTAATTTGGTGTAATTATACACATACACTTTTAATTATGACTCAAATATATACATTGTAAACCCAAACACACTCACTCAACCCCTTCGCCACGTCCCCCATTTCATCTCTATAAATACCACCTCAAATCACCTCCCTTCTTCACCAAATAAACTTTCCAATGGCTTACTCTTCTTTGCTTTCCTTTAGCGTTTGCTTGCTTGTTCTCTTTCATGTCTGCTTTGCTCAGATAGATATCGTCACTAACCGTCACCAGGATCAACCTTGGGGGCAGCAGCAGCCTCAGCCACGTTGCCAATCCCAATGCCAACTCCAGAACTTGAACGCTCTTCAGCCTAAGCACCGGTTTAGGTCAGAGGCTGGTGAAACTGAGTTCTGGGACCAAAATGAGGAACAATTCCAGTGTGCTGGTGTTGCTTTCCTTCGCCATAAAATCCAGCGCAAAGGACTTTTATTGCCTTCATTTACCAGTGCTCCTATGCTTGTCTATGTTGAACAAGGTCTACTAGCACTATACAATTCTCTCTCCTGCAGCTTCAATGTATGTAGGACCGTAGTATTATATTGCTGCTGACATTGTTGTTTTGGTTTTCATATATACAGGGGAGGGTATTCATGGGGCGGTCTTCCCAGGTTGTCCCGAGACATACCAATCACAGTCGCAACAAAATGCACAAGATAGGCCACAAAGAGATCAGCACCAAAAGCTCAGACGGTTGAAGGAGGGTGATGTGATTGCCTTGCCTGCTGGAGTGGCTCACTGGATTTTCAACAATGGACGATCTCAACTTGTGTTGGTCGCACTTGTTGATGTTGGCAATAATGCCAACCAGCTCGATGAGAACTTCAGGGTGAGAAAATCAAATCATGGCACTACCATAAGCATTTAGTAGAAACTGTTCTTTTGGTTAACTTATTCTTGGGTGGGTTTCATAGAAATTCTTCCTTGCTGGTAATCCACAAGGAGGTGTGGTAAGAGGAGGTCAAAGCAGAGACCAAAACGAAAGGCAAAGCAGAACCCATAGAGGGGAGCGGGAGGAGGAAGAGTCGCAAGAGAGCGGCGGAAACAATCTGCTCAGTGGCTTTGACGACAGTCTCCTGGCCCAGGTTTTCGGAATTGATACCAGGCTGGCAAGGAAGCTACAAAACGAAAGAGATAACAGGGGAGCCATTGTTAGAATGGAGCATGAATTTGAGTGGCCCGAGGAAGAGCAGAGACGACAGGGACGAGAAGAGGAGGAAGAAGAAGAAGAAGGAACAAGAGGAAGGAGGGGGTCAGGAAACGGCTTAGAAGAAACATTCTGCTCAATGAGACTGAAACACAGGACTCGTGCTTCCTATGCTGATGTTTTCAACCCACGAGGTGGTCGCATCACCACAGTTAACAGTTTCAATCTTCCCATTCTCCAATATCTCCAACTCAGCGCCGAGAGAGGAGTCCTTTACAATGTACGTAGTTTGCACTTTGCACTCACTCACATTTTACGTTACTTGTATTATTTGACTGTCTTACAGTGGTATATAATATATATATGTATATGATGATGCTTTCATTTGGGTGCAACAGAATGCTATGTACGCTCCTCACTGGAACATGAATGCCCACAGCATTGTTTACATCACAAGGGGAAATGGAAGGATTCAAATTGTGTCGGAAAATGGAGAGGCGATATTCGATGAGCAGGTTGAGAGGGGTCAGGTCATAACCGTACCCCAGAATCATGCAGTAGTGAAGAAAGCAGGAAGGCAAGGGTTTGAATGGATAGCATTCAAGACAAATGCCAATGCCAAGATTAGCCAGATTGCTGGACGTGTCAACATTATGCGAGGATTGCCGGTGGACGTGCTGGCCAACTCCTTTGGTATATCCCGGGAGGAGGCCATGAGGTTGAAGCATAACAGGCAGGAGGTGTCGGTGTTTAGCCCAAGGCAAGGCTCGCAGCAGTAGATCAAACAACTAATCTAGGTGTACGTACGTAATTGCAGCAACAATAAAAACCAGATCCCAATATCTGGGTTCAGAACAAATATAATATATATGTAATAAAATATGGCCTTAACAGGCATGCAACTCTACTTTCTACTCTACAACTTGCATGTATTTATATATGTGCGGGAACAATGTTTTGTGATCGAGCTATGTTAAATAAACGAGGTTTTTCTTTATTTTCTTTTATTCTTCTTTAACCTATTCCATAAATCTAAACATAAAACTTAATTTATTTATAATAGGTTACTCAAACACTTCAGTTGTGTTTTGGGCAAAACAAAACACTTCATTTATTTTAGATATTTTAATTAATTAAAAACCATTTTATGGAAAGTTTTTTCTAAATACACGGTTTCGGATAAATATCATAATGCAATTGTATGTATAAATTAAAATTGCCTGAAATTTTATTGATCCAATTTTTATAATTTATTAATTTAATTATTGATAAACATCATTTTATTTTTATATATTATAAAAATAAATTTTATTGGATGCCATTTATATTTAGTGTCCTAAACTTATTTGTAATAAGTGTAATATACATAGAAATCAACAAAAATAGACTAAGCCATTACTATTATGGAAATTATAGAAAAATCAAACAAAATAATATAGAATCAGATATCAATATTTCATTTCTATCATTGTTATTATGAAAATTTTGATTAAAGGTTAAGATTCTTAATCAAGAATGTAATAAGTTTTTTTCTAAATATTATGAAGCGAATGATTATGAATACTTTAGGGATAACATCACATTTGATGAGTTACAAGTTTTTGACGAGTTAATTATGGAATTTGAGACTAAGAATTCCAAATATAAGAAAATGTTTTAAACTTAAATTAGAAAATGATTTTCTTTAAACAATAAAAGATTTTGAAATTGAAATTGAAAATTTGAAAAAGATGATTTAGAAACTTTCAAAATTACATGTGTTACATTTGGAATTAAAACTTCAAACTTGAAAAAAAAAATATTTTAGAAAATTCATTAAAAATAACGAAACGTGGATATTGCCATTTTCATAGTCACGATGTACATATTTGTCCAATTAAGAGAAGAATACATTATAAAGTTACACAAATATGAACTCCGAAAGGAACAAGAGATTTAATGATTATGCTCAAGGACCCAAAGCACTTTAGGTACCAAAATCTAATTGAGGTGTCCCTTGTAGGCAAAGGCGAATCTAAGGTTCTGGCAGGTTCCAGTATTTTTTAAAATGAAAAATTGCTATTTAGGTCTTTTAAATTTTTTAAAATTTTAAATTAGTAAAGATAAATTTGTACTTTAACCTCTTTTAAAATTATAAAAATTTGATTTAATCTTTTAAAAATTATAAAAATATAAACTATTAAAATTTAAAATTTAATTTCATTCCTTAAAAAAATTTACTAACTCGCCCTGCTTGTAGGTGTGCTGGTGTAACTAGGAACAAAGCAAAATTATTTCAATGTAGGGTGGGTAAAATCTTTTCAAAATCCAAATGAAGTGTTGGGCACATAAAAATGCTTTATTTAATTGATTAAACTTCTTGAAATTATGATCTGTGGTATATTGGTTAATTTCAATTGACTTGATGTTCAGTTTTCAACTCGAATTATACTTATTTTTTTTAAATTAGTATTTAAAATTTCTTTTATCTTACTTTAATACTTAAACTATCTTTTGTTATTCAAATTAGTCTACGACGTTAAAAAAATAAAGACCGGCATAAAACGCTATTAGAAAATGTCACATTAGTCTCTTTTTTTTTAATTTTTATTTTTAATATTATCTATATTATATTAATTAAAAAGGTAAAAAATACATATACAAAAAATATGAATAATTAAAAAATAAAAAAATATATTTTATTTTTTTACAAAAATAAAATTTTATAAAATTCAAAAATATATAAACGTAAAACTTAAAATTCATAATAATATATAAAAATTAAAAAATTTATAAAAATGAAAAAATTATTTAAATTTGAGAAAATTTCAAAAAAAAACTTAAAATTTTCAAAAATATACATTCTAGAAAAGTTTAATATTTTTTTCAAAAATTCTAAATTCAAAAAATAGAAAAAGTTTAACTTAAAAAACTTAATATCTAGAAACTAATAAAGTTTTAATTTAAATTTTGAAAAATTTAAAATATAAATATAAATAAATTTTAGAATTTTTTAAATTTTTTATTTTAAAAAACTGCAAATATATATATAAAGAAAATTTGAAAATGCCTAAAAGGTAAAAGAAAAATAGTAGTCAACGACGGTAAACGTTGGATGATGCTAGGTCAACGACCTATCAGCGTCACTCAATGTAGTAAAAATGTCAATCAACGACAAGCTAAAATGTTTTTAAAAAAAATTTAATTGTTAAATATATTTTTTTCTATTTTTAATTTGAATTTAATTTTTTTAATTTTAATAAACTTATTGCCACGTGGCACATTCTAATTTATTAGATGTGCCAAGTGGCATGTTTTAGTTGGTGTCACATATGACAAAATTTTTTAATGCCGTCAAAGAAAACCTAAGTGAGATGAAAAAGAATTTAGGTACCAGTGTAATTTAGAGGCTAAACTGAGCATTAAACCATTTTAATTTGATTATGCTAAGGATGTTTGTTTTGGAGAAGTCAAAGTTTGATAAATGGTATGATTTAACTTAGTGTTATTTTTTAAATTCATTTTTGCAAAAAGAATCTTTAAGCGAGTGACTTTTTTTATTTTAACTTTAAAATTTTTTTGAGTTTTCTTAGATAAAGAAAATAAATAAATTTGTAAAATTTAAGTTGTAATGTTTTAAATACAAGTTCATAATACTCTTTGGGCTCATATGATCAAATTTTGATTTTGATAAATTATTGACATTGAAATTGTGTAAGCTCAATTTCGTCCGGGCTTATACAAAACTCAATTTTGTATTTTATTTTTTTATTTTTTGTTTTATTTATTTATATATTTATTTATTATTTTTTAAATATAAATAAATATAAATTAAAATTAAAATTCAAAATAAAAGTCCATTTACAAAATTAACTATCCAAATACCCAAGCCCAATTTTACAAGCCCAAATTTTAAAAAAAAAACCTAAACTTAATCCTAGCTGCTCTTTTGCTACTGTCGTCGCACCTTCACCATACTGTTGCCGCTGCCGCCGCCGCTTCCCTCAAATCCAAGTCTCCATGATTTGTACGTAACCCAACCTCGAATTGAAAAAATCCGAAAAGAGATTGTAAAATTGTGTTATAAAAACACAATAAAATCAAATGTAAACGGACTGAAAAAATAGATATGAAAAAATAATATTCGAGATTTTCAGCAATAAAAAAAACCCACAATCAATATCAGAATAGTTTCGAAATACAAATCAAGGTTTTTTTTCCTGCTCAAGGTATTCTGTTTATACATATTTATTTTATACTCTATTTATTTTATATTATTTCTGTTTTTTCCTATTTTGAAATTAAAAATAAAATAAATAAAATAAAATTAGCACAGAGGTTAGGGTTTCATACCTATCTTCCTTGGCGTCACCGTCGTGGCCGTGAGAGCTCTCTTTGAATCCATAAATATTCGTGAGGGAGGGCTCCAATGATGGAAAAAAAAAAAGAAACAATAAACAAATTGAAAAACCAAAAAATCCGAATTCTTTTTTTTTTTGGGACCTTGGTTCAATTTTTGGAAGATCTGATTCCAGATATGACATCGTGGTTAAAAACGAAGTGAGAGAATTTTTTTCGTGAATTTTTCGACCACCGAACACGGTAATTGCCATCGCCGACGGTCAGTGACCGTGATAAAGCCACAACGGCCTAATGATCGGGCATGGGGGAGCCAAGAGAAAAAAAACAAGAGAATGAAGGAGTTTTTTTTTAAATGCAAAGGAAAATGATTTTTTTGGTAAAAAACTTGGCTTTTATAGCCACATGAAATGGCGCCATTTTGGGCCAATGCTAATGCCCTTAAACGACATCGTTTTGGCATGGCAACCCGAAGACCCAACCCGGCTAAGGAGTATCCACATGTTTCTACTGAAAGGAGAATTTATTTCCGTGGTCCCTCTACCTTGCCAGGATTTATAATTTGGTCCCTGTTCCTTCAAATGCTACCCTTATGCGACGTCGTTTCGAGCCAGATCAGTGGCTTTGAAACATCGTCGTTTCATCGACAGATTTTTTTTTTAAAAAAAAGAAATTTGCTAACTAAGTCCCTGTGCATTTTACTTTATTTGAAATTTACCCTTTTTGCCTTAAAATTATTTCTTTTAGTTTATCAATCTAATTTTATATTTTTTTAAAATTGGTCCTTTAACCACTATTTTAAAATTGTTTGTAAATTATTTGGGAAAATCACCATTTTAGTTCATGCCTTTTAAAATTACTTTAATATAGCCTTTTTATTTGTTTTTTTAAATCTTTTAACATTTTAAAATAAGATCACTATTTTTGTTTTGATTTTCAATTAAATCCTTTTTTATATATTTATTTATTAATATTATTTTATTTATTTTATGACCGTAAATTCGCATCTATTTGTGTTTATATTGTTGTATTTACTTGTCTTTCATTTTTATGCCATTCCCATCATTATTAACTTGTAAATTATGCTCATACGATTTTTGTAAAATTATTTTTGTTTTGATAAAATAAATGATTTCGAAATTAAGGCAATGTTCGTTATTTCAGGATTTGAAAGATTGTGCCTTAACTTACTAGGTGCAGTTTTTTTTTCTTCGAACCGGAATAATCGAATACCCTTCTCTTTTTTTTAAAAAAAATGTGTGATTTGGAGTAAAAGGAATGCTTGTTATTTTTGAAAATCCTAAGTGTTGTGCCTTAACTTACTAGATATGACTTCCTTTCTTGATTATTTCAAAGTAACGAGCCTTCCTCACAATGTTTGATTCTTTTAAATAAATAAATATATATATTCATTTAGGGATCGTATTTTAACTTTTATTCGAGTTTTCGGATTTTTAACAAATAAGACTTTTTAAAAATGAACTAGTACCAATTTTGGGCATGTGAGGGTCTAATCCTTCCACATATGTAACTGACTCCCAAACCTATTTTTTTTGGATTTCAAATACCAAATTATTTTTTAAAAATAAATTTCAACATTTTAAGGTGGTCCAATCACACCAAATAAAAAGATTGGTGGTAACTTCGTTTTTAGGTTTTTAAAAAAATTTCGAGACTATTTCAAAAAAATGGTTTTGACAGCTTGGTAACTCCACTAGGGACAATAAGAGAGGCAAGCCACAAGTCGAATGTTTATGGTCTTTTTTTTTGAAAATTTAAAATTCGATTTAATTTAATTTGCGATCCTTTGCATTTCATTTTTGTGATTTATATGTTGCTTTGGTAAATGTATGTTGATATTGTTATACATGTCTATAGTTTTGCATACATTGTATTAGTCACTGTACCTTTTAAGTGGAAGTATGAAGCTACTCCTTCGTGAGGGTTTCACCTCCATGCAGGATAATGGATCGCTTTCGAGATACATCTGTACCTATGTTTTCATAAAGTTTTCACTTCCGTGCAAAAATACGAGAAATGTGTCTCCCTGAATCGAACTCATCCGTATGAGCCTATAATGGGTAAGGACGAGGAATCTGCTAGTTTGGGTACCCTTATTCTAGAACTCAAAACCACATATAATGAGCCCTAAGTGGCCACCCTAGGTAGAAATTATGACAAACTTTTAGCAACTACCTAAAATAGATGTGTAGGTTCTTTTTTGTATGTTGTTAATTCATTGATACATTTTATGATGATTGTACTGACTTGTTTTATTTTTGTCTTATTTTGCATTGCATCCTCATATTAGGAAATGTATTGATTTAAGCACGATTACTAGTAGAGAATTGGTCATGGAAAAATGGTATTTTGATAAGGTAGAGGACAATGTGGTCGTGCGTATGTGATAAACAACGTGAGAAGGGTGATAGCCTAGTTGAAGGTCATGTGTCAAATTACTGGGATTTTACTCGGATTAGTGTGACTCAAAATAGTCTACAAGAGTTGAAGAAAATTTGGGATCAGTGGGATGATGGAATGAAACAGACTTTCTACCATGAGTATGGGGATCTACCGTATTTACTAGAAGTTAAGGTGGACAAGCATCTCTTCTGAGCCCTTGCACAGCACTAGAACCCGACTTATAGTTGTTTCACCTTTGGGAACATGGACATGATGCCCACGATTGAGGAGTATACTGCTTTACTTCGTTACCTTAAGATTCATGTAAACAAAGCCTACTCGAGAGCTGCTAGTGTCCCTGCCTTTCTTAAGAAGCTGATGAACATTACGGGAATGAGCGAGCAATAGGTTACAGCTTTAATTAAGGTGAAGAGCGACAATAAATGCATCACTTGGAAGAGCTTGCGAGATTTGATCTTAGTGCATCCAGATGCAAGAAACAAAGTTGATATATCTGCACGCAGTTTATATGGATTGGTTATCTTTCCTAAGGCATTAGGGCACATAGAGGAGGCGATCACTGATCTATTCTATCGGCTTAATAAGAGGGTTAATCCTGTTTCAACGATTTTAACCGAGACCTTTAGATAATTAAATGCATATCGAAGAGAAAGAGAAGGGAGATTTATCTGTTGCGTACCACTATTGATGGCTTGGTTTCATAGCCACTTTTAGAAAGTGGAAAAGGTTTTTTACCGAGTGTTTTTTTTAAAGTTATTCCCCTTTGAGGGAATTTGTGACTATACAAAGGCGCGAGGACATCTTTGAGGAGAAGTGGATGACAATATTCCATAGTCTCTAAGATGAAGACATCGAATGGCCAGCACCGTGATTCATTCCAAATGAAGTTCTTTATCGATGTGGAGATTTCGATTGGGTTCCATTTCTTGGGTTATGAGGAGATATAGGATATGCCCCTTTGTTAGTGATGCCACAATACAGATTAATGCAGTTCATCCTAACGACTCAGGGTCTGGATCAGTGTGAGTTTGCATACAAGGGTGAGAACAATAAGAAAAGGGTCTGAGAGATATCAAATGCTTGGAACCAAGTTCGCAAAATGAAGACATTTCCTGTAAATCTCATGGTAACCCAAGAGTATAATGAGTGGAGAGGTAGGAGAATCAATGACAATATCCTCGTGCCAAATCCTAAAAATGTCTGCCCAATTGAGGAGCTTTTTCAAGTAGCCCCATCAGAATTAGAGCTCATAAAGCAAGATTTTGAAAAGAAAAGTTCTGAATTAGGGAAAAAGATAGAGACATTAGAAGAAGAAAAGATGTAGTTGGGATTAGATGTTGATATTCAAAGGTTAGAAGCCGAGAAGCTAAGGAAAGGAAAGAAAAAGGTTGAGGAAGACTTGGATGACTTGAAGAAGGATTACAAGAAGATCCGTTACTCAATGAGAACCGTTGGGTTAGGTAAGACATCAGAACAATGGTAATAAGAAATCCAAGAGGAAACGATTTGAACGGATTAGTAAAAGAGAAAGTTTCAAGATGCTCAAGTCCAAGGAGATGCTATAAAGAGTGAGTTGTTAGAGAGCCAATCGAGAAAGCTAATTTGAAAGCCCGAGTAGTAGAGTCAGAGGCGTCTTTGCGTAGGCACCACAGTCATAATTCTACGATAAAATTAAGGGCAAATCGATTGAGAATGAAGGATTAAAGAGAAGGGTTAAAGAACTTGAAGCTTCACTGCAAAACTGTGAGATTCGGATCGAGTTCCTCGAAAGAACCTTGGAGATAAGTAATATGCAACTTCAACACTCTCAAAGGCAAGTCAGAGATCGAGATTATGTCATGGGTGAAGCATTGACACAAGTGAGAGAAGTAGCAGAATACTTGCAGAAGTTAGCTGTTCAAGCTGATGTTTTGAGCTTAGAGTATGAGTTAGTGTCCGATAAGGGCCAAAAATTAACATGTTTCTTTCAAAAGATTAAGACTCTGAGCATTAGGGCAAGGCCTTATATGTAATTATCTTATGTAAAGACATTCATTTTCTAGTAAAGTTATTCTATTAGAATTTAATTAAGAGTCAATTCCTTTCTTGCATATGTATTCATACATTCATAAAGTTTTACATTACATTTCATGCATTAAAATTTTAAAAAGACTTACCTAATTAATTAAAATTATGACAGTTACTCTAAAAAAACAACAAATCCAACACTCTTACGGTACTCGTACTAAGCCTAGAGCCATGGATCAGAGATTGGAAAAATTGGAGCAAACTCAAAAAGAAATTCATGATCAGTGGTAAGCACAGCTGCATGAACAGTTAGCCAAAGTGCAGCAAGACATGAAGGATCAGATCGTCGAATCCCAAAAGGATATCATCAATCAGTTGACGCAATTACTAATTAAGGGAGCTGATAAAGGAAAATGTCTTGTAGTAAACCCTAAAAAAGAGAATAAAGATCTTTCATATCCTCCGAGTGTCACCCCTATGCATGTCCAGGCCCAATAGGAGACATGTGTGCGAGTAGCATCTATCACCATCAAACCACAACCATATTTGATTGGCACAGCAAAGCCAACAAACTACCAAATAGGTTCCAATTCCAACCTAGAAGATAACTCAGTTAACCCCTTCGTACCAGATTTTAACGAGGTAGTAGAGGCAGAAAAGGCAAGAGTCGAACTTTCGAATCAGCTGGAGGAGCACTGTAAATAGTTGGAGGAAATATTCAAAGTGATGGAAAGAGCTGAGGTTTGCTGTGGGGTAGATGTTAAGGAATTGAGTTTGATCCCAAACTTAGTACTTCCCCCAAGTTTAAGGTTCCGGAGTTTGAAAAATACAACGGGATGAGCTGCCCAAAAGCGCATATCACTATGTTTTGTAGAAAGATGATGGGGTACGTCCATAATGATCAACTGTTAATCCATTATTTTCAAGATAGTCTGACGGGATCAACTGCAAAGTGGTATAATCAATTGAGTCGTACTAAGATCAATTCTTGAAAGGATTTGGCACAGACTTTCATGAAGCAATATGGCTACGTCATCGATATGGTTCCTAATAGGATCACATTGCAAATTACAAAGAAAAAGCTGGGTGAAAGCTTCAGGCAGTACGCTCAAAGGTGAAGAGATATGGCCACTCAGGTACAGTCACCATTATCTAAAAAAAGACAACCATGCTCTTTGTTAGTACCTTGAAAGCGTCATACATTAATCATTTGCTGGAAAACACTACCAAGAGTTTCTCCAACATGGTCATGTTTGGAGAAATGATTGAAAATGATATCAAAAGTGGAAAGATTGATGTTGGAGAAAGTGCCAAAAAGTCTGCTCCTTAAAGGAAGGATAGTGAAGTGAATAATGCAGGTTTATACAGGCTAAATTTTACAAAGCCAATCATGGTAACACAATCTAAAGCTTTGATAGCCAATTATCAAAGTATTCCAAGATAAGAATCAGGCTCGAGGCCGAACATTGAAAGAGTCCAATTTACCCCTATCCCAATGTCATACAAGAAGCTCTATAGAAATCTATACGATGCCTGTGTAGTGTCTCGATATTATTTGAAGCCAATGCAAACCCCGTTCCTAAAATGGTACGATACAAATGCTCAATGCGAGTACCATGCAGGAATAACTGGACACTCAATTGAGAATTGCGCCGCCTTCAAGAAGCTAATTAAGAGGTTCATTAATATGAGAATCGTGAGTTTCAATGAATCAGCAAGAAGGAATGTGGTTAGAAATCCCTTGTCCAATCATCCTGATCAGGGGGTGAATGTGATAACGGAGGAAAAGAGCGAGAGGATTAAGAACGATATTGGGGAGTTCAAATCTCTATTAAAATGGGTTTGAAAGCAGATGATCAACATGGGTTTGATCATACAAGATATGGAAAACATAGTAATAAAAGCTAAAAATTTACTGTGAGTTTCATGCCATTAAGGGCCATAGAATCCAAGAGTATGTCGAATTTAGAGCCATGGTGCAAAAATTATGGATAATAAAAAGCCTGAGTTCTTTGAGGAGATGGAGGATATAAAGGGAAACGATGTTTGTGCTTCTAAAGAAGGGGCATCGGAGAAAGCTTATAAGGCCAATCTACCGGTAGTAATCATATCTAAGCCAAGGGGTAGTGAGGTTGGAGAACGAATGACACCACGGGTTATCGTTTAAAAACCTACGACATTTTTTATAAGGATAGTAAAAGGTCCCCTAGAGTTATGACTGCAACGTGATAGTGCCGAAAGGGGAAGGATCGAAGAAGATGTAAGTCTCATTACACGTAATGGGAAATGCTATAACGAGACAGATGTAGAAAGTGAAGCCAGTAAAGAAAAAGCTCTAGTGGTTGGGTTTGAGGAAAGAAGGGCCAATATGCTAGTGAATGAGCCGATAACTGAGAAATAGGCCAAGAAATTCTTGAAATTCCTAAAACATAGCAAGTATAGCGTAGTGGAATAGTTACATAAGTAACTAGCTCGCATATCAGTTTTAACCCTACTATTAAATTCAAAAACCCATCGTAGTGCGCTAATGAAGGTGTTGAACGAGACATATGTCGTTGATGATATCTCGGTAAAAAATTTGAATCGATTGGCTAATAACTTGAGTACGGATAATTTCATCTTCTTCAATGATGATGAAATACCTCCGTAGGGCATGGGCTCACAAAAGCTCTACACATCACAACTCGATGTAAAGGATACACGCTACCGGAGGTATTAATAGATAATGGTTCCACTTTGAATGTGTTACTATTGACAACACTGAACAGGTTGTCAATCGACAGCTCCCACATGAAGGCATGCCACAACATAGTGAGGGCATTTGACAGAACCGAAAGAAGAGTGATGGGCAGAATTGAGATACTGCTCCTCATTGGTCCAAACAAGTATGAGATAGAATTTTTGGTGATGGATATTAAACTCACTTATAATTACTTGTTGGGAAGACCTTGGATCCATTCGGTAAGGGCAGTACTGTCATCCCTACATCAAAAGTTAAAATTGGTGACAGAGGGTCGATTAATCACCATTAATGCCGAGAAGGACATCATTGCATCGGTGACTAGTGATGCGCCCTACATTTCCATGGAATGCTCCTTTAAATATTTGGAGTTTGTAAACACCACCTTAGTGGCTGAAGGAAATAGGATCCTCACATCAAAGATGTTTGCAAATACCCGGATAGGTTTAAAAATGACAGTTAGAGGAGGAGCTTTACTTAGAAGAGGATTGGGAATATATCTCCAGGGAAGGATAAACACAATCGCTTTGGCTTAGGATTCAAGCCAGATGTGAAATAAAGAAGAGAAGAATTGCATAAAAGGCAAGAAATGAGAAGAGCACGAATAAGCGGAAAAGAAATCAAATGTGAACCAATGGCCTTTCCCCATATATCGAAGACATTCGTGTCGAGGGGTATTATTAACCCCAAGAAAAAGCTGAAAGAAAATAATATGGTGGAAGTAATGGAAAACCTGAGCATCAGTGCTATTTCCGAGGAGAGAAGCGAGCAAAGAAACTTGTCAAGAATTTGTCCCTACGCCCTTAGAAGCATTCTGGACAACTAGACTGCGGAAGAGCTCCCTGTAGTTTTTAGAACTTTTCCAGAGTAATGTTTAGAAGACCCTTGTTGCTCTAAGCCCGAGAGAAATAGAGATCTTTTTTTAAATGGTACATAATCGTTAGGTTTTATTTCAATAAAAATGATGCACTTTTTTTCACCCAAATTGGCAAAAAATTCTTATTATTCTTTTCATTCATCTTATACCGCAATAAACATTCTTAAATTCATTTATTCTTTGGATCCTTTTGGTTCATATGACAAGTCCCTAGATATAAATGATATGGGTAACATCGTTGCCGACTTAGAGCCTCATTTTGAGCAGGATGTGTGTTCAGAGGAATATCAGGATTTTAAAGATGCTCAAGATTGTAAATTATCTCTTGATTTGCTATGGATGGTGAGTAAGACGAGAAATAAATCCTACCTCACAAAGAATCAATAGAAGTTGTGAGTTTATGGGATGAAGTTGACAAATGAGAGGTGAAGATTAGGACCTGTATCTCTGCAGAAACAAGGCAAGATCTCATTGATTTGCTTCAAGAGTTCAAAGATGTATTTGTATGGTCATATCAGGACATGTCTAGTCTAAGTACTGATATTGTGATGCACAAGCTCCCCATAAAAGAAGCGTGTAAACCGGTCTAATAGAAGCTTTGAAGAATGAGACCTGATGTACTCTTGAAGATAAAAGAAGAGGTTAGAAAACAATTTGATGCTGGTTTCCTACAAGTGGTAAAATACTCAAAATGGGTAGCCAACATAGTGCCAATTCCTAAGAAGGATGGGAAAGTGCGAATGTGCGCGGATTATCGGGACTTAAATAAGGCTAGTCCGAAAGATAATTTCTCACTACCTCATATCGACACCTTGGTGGATAATACAGAGGTCATTCTTTATTCTCCTTTATGAATGATTTTTCCCGGTACAATCAAATAAAGATGCACCTTAAAGATATGGACAAAACAACATTTTTGACCATGTGGGAAACCTTTTACTACAAACTTATGCCATTTGAACTGAAGAATGTAGGGGTAACATATCAAAGGGCTATGGTGACTCTGTTCCATGATATAATGCAGAGAGAGATTGAGATCTATGTCGACGATATGATCACAAAATCTCAAATAGAAGAGGAACATGTGAAAGTTTTGAGAAAGTTGTTCTTAAGATTGAGAAAGTTCCAATTGAAGTTGAACCCAAACAAATGTACTTTCGGGGCTACTTCAAGTAAGTTGTTAGGCTTTGTGGTCAATAGAAGAGGAATTGAAATCAATCCTGATAAAGTCAGAGCTATACAAGAGTTACCACCACCACGTACTCAAAAGAAAGTTAAATTGTTCCTTGGGAGATTGAATTACATCGCTCGGTTTATCTCACAACTAATCGAGAAGTGTGATCCTATCTTCCGTCTTCTCAAGAAGCACAACTCAGGAGTGTGGGATGATAAATGCCAAAAGACATTTGACAAAGTTAAACATTACTTGTACAATGCTCCAGTTTTGATGTCACCAAATCCAGACAAACCTTTGATCCTATACTTGGCCGTATTCGAAAACTCTATGGGATGCATATTAGGCCAGCATGATGAGTCAAGAAAGAAAGAAAGAGCAATCTATTATCTCAGTAAGAAGTTCACTAAGTACGAGATAAGATATTCGTCAATTGAGAAACTGTGTTGTGTTTTGGTTTGGACTACCCGAAGGTTGAGGCAATACATGTTATACTATACAACTTGGTTGATTTCAAAATTAAAACCTCTTAAATTCATGATAGGGTTGACTGCATTGAATGGAAGAATGGCTAGATGGCAAATGCTGCTCTCTGAATTCGACATAGTCTATGTGAATCAGAAGGCGATAAAAGAGAGTGCAATAGTAGATTTTCTAGCTAGCAAAGCTTTTGAGGATTATGAACCATTAGATTTCGATTTTCCAAATGAAGATCTAATGTATGTTGCAACCACAAAAGAAGGAATTTTAGAAGGGAAACCAAGAGAAATGAATTTTGATGGTGCTTCAAATGCCACTGGTAAAGGAATTGGGGCAGTTTTGGTATCCCCGAAAGGAGATCATTACCCTCTCACAAGCAAGGTTGACTTCGATTGCACAAATAACATGGCAGAATATGAAGCATGTATCATTCGTGCAGCTATAGAATGTAAGATCAAGGTTTTAGAGATGTATAGGGATTTTACGTTGATAATTTATCAATTCAAAGGTGAATGAGAAACGAGAGATTCCAAGTTGATTGAGTATCGAAGGTTAGTTCTCGAGTTAATTAAAGAATTTGAGGACATCACCTTCCATTACCTCCCACGAGAGGAAAATCAGATGGTTGATGGTTTGGCTACTCTTGCCTCTATAATTATGGTTAATAAGCAAGAAGATAAGAAGCCTATTTAGATGAGTATCTACTAGGTTCCAAACTCATTGCTACAACATTTAAGAGGAAGAAAAGGATAATCACCCTTGGTACCAAGAAATTTTACAATACGTAAAGGACCGCAAGTACCCTAAGCAAGCCATTGAGAACGATAAAAGGACATTGAGAAGGCTCACAATTGATTATATCCTTAATGGGGATATTTTCTACAAAAAGAGAAAAGATCAGGTTTTGTTGAGGTGTGTTGATGTTGTTGAGGCTAAGAAATCCTAGAAGAAGTTCATGAGGGCGTTTGTGGAACACATGCCAATGGTTTCATGATGGCTAGACAGATTATGAGATTCGGGTGTTATGGTCAACCATGAAAGGAGATTACATGAAATACGCTAAGAAATGTCACAAGTGTCAAGTTTACGGAGACAAAATTCATGTACCTCCTTCACCTCTTCATGTTATGACTTTCCCATGGCCTTTTTCTATGTGAGGCATGGACGTCATTGGACCAATCTTACCAAAAGCTTCTAATAGGAATAGATTCATTTTTGTGGTCATCGATTACTTCACTAAGTGGGTGGAAGCTGCTTCCTAAGATAATGTTACGAAATCAGTAGTCAGCAAATTCTTGAAGAAAGAAATTATATGTCGGTATGGAACGACAAAGAAGATCATATCTGACAATGCTTTGAACTTGAACAATAGCACGATAGTAGAAGTCTATAGTCAGTTCAAGATCAAGCATCACAATTCAGTACCGTATCGCCTGAAAATGAACTGGGCAATAGAGGCAGCTAATAAGAACATCAAGAAAATTGTGGGGAAAATGACAAAGACCTACAAAGATTGGCATTAGAAGTTACCATTTTCTCTTTACACTTATCAAACGTCTGTCAAAACTTCTACTGGGGCAACATCTTTCTCATTACTATATGGAATAGAGGCAGTCTTACCCATTGAAGTCGAATTCCTTCCCTCCGAGTCTTATCAGAAGTAAAGTTAGATGAGGCAGAATGAATCCAGTCACGATATGACCAGCTAAAACTAATTGAGGAAAAGAGGCTGAAAGCTATCCAACATGGCCAGGTGTACCAAAAACGGATGATGCGGGCTTATGATAAAAAGGTTCACCCTAGAGAATTTCATGATGGAGATCTAGTTTTGAAAAAGATCATTCCTATATAAAAGGACTTCCAAGGCAAATGGATGCCAAATTAGGAAGGCCCATATGTGGTAAAGAAAGCCTTTTCTAGAGGAGCTTTAATTATAGCTGAGATGGATGGTAAGGATTTGTCAAACCTTGTGAACTCAGATTCAGTGAAGAAATACTTCACCTAAAAACGAAAAAAAAGAGGTCGAGATGAAAACCCGCAAAGGACGACTCAAACCCAAAAAAAAGGAGGGGTTGAGATGAAAACCCGCAAAGGGCGTCTCGAAACCTAAAGAGATTTGAGTTGAAAACCCGCAAGGGTGACTCAGATTTGGATCAAAGATTGGGCACGAAATGGGTTTTTTTTCTCAGAAGTAACAGGATAGAGAGACATTACATCTTGGGCATCGATGGAGTGCAATAGTTTTCATGGGTACACATAGGGCTCAAAGTGGTCCTCATCAAGTTTGCTCAAAGAAATTCATACGTTGATATCTGGGGCATCTGATTTTATTTCTTTTTGCTCACTTTAGCGCTTCTTGATCAATGTTTGCTATTTATTTTTAGCAACCTTTGCTACTTGGACTAATTTTTTACTAATATTTGATATCTTCTCATTCAAGCATTATCTCCAATAAATTCAATCTTATCCATTTTCGTAACCCTGATCAAAGCATTTTTTGCATTGAAATAATGGTTAATGGACTTAACGATATAAAGTATAAAAAGATTTCTGCATATCGCTTTGGAAAACTTCTAAATATACAGGGACCTGAAACAGGACCACTAGTTAAAAATAACCAAATCAGAGTGTTGAAGGTGTCTTGAAACAAATAGTTCAGTTTATGAATACCTCTTCGAATTTCATATCGAAAAACACCAGACTTGAAAGAAAGGCATGGTGACACATCAGTGTTAGAACTTAGGCAAAAGACGATCAATGACGACCTAAGGACTAGAAAACAAAACCATTCTAAAATATGACATCTTTGCATTCATATCAGCATCATTCATGTGCATTTAGATAGGAGCATTTGATTCATTCAAATCATAGCATCCTAGTTACATGGCCTAGATAGAGGCCCATAAAATAGATTCTACAGGTCATATCCCCAAAAAGTGGCTTGACAGAACAACACCGAATCTTATATCCTTAAAGTTGTAGAGGGGCGGATTAAAATAAGTAACAAACCTCGATCTCCCTGAAGTTGCATGAAATGAAGCAAAGTTACAACCCCGAATCTTATACTCGTAAAGCTATAGTAAGGTAGATTGAAGCTACATAAGCAAATTCTATACTCTTAAAATTGTAAAGGGACAGATTAAAACTTGTAGTAGCAAACCTTAATCTCCACTAAAGTTGTAGTGAATGGAGTAAAGTTACGAAACCAAATCCTATATCCTTAATGTTGTAGTGGACCGGATTAAAGCTACGAAGACGAATCCTTATCTCTCTAAAGTTGCAGTACAGCAGGATAAAGCTACAAAACCAAATCCTATACCCCTGAAGTTGTAGTGGGTTGGGTTAAAGTCATGAAAACAAACTTTAGCTCCCTGAAGCTGCACTGGAGCAAGATGAAGCTACAACATCAAATCCTATATCCCTGAAGTTACAATGGATTGGGTTTGAGGCTACATTAGTAAGTCCTATCTCCCTAAAGATATAATGGAGCAAGATAAATCTATAATATTGAATTTTATCTTCCTAAGATTGCAGTGAAGTGGATAAAATAACAACTCTAGTGCTCCTAAAGTTTCAGCATGCGGAATGAAACTGCAGCGACAAACTTCATCTCCTTGAGATTGCAATGGGGCAAGATAAGGCTATGCCATTAAATCTTATCTTCCTAAAGTTGTAGAGAAGCGGATACAGTGAAGTGGAGTAACCAATGAAGTGAAAGAGTGGATTAATGAAAAAGAAAAAACCATAAGACGAAATTCAACAGGACCGGATAAAACTGGTATTCTTTTGGAGTCTTTGCAAAGTTCCTGTTACATGATAACAAGTAAAGAGGGGCAGCTGTACAAGCTCAATTTCGTCCGGGCCTGTACAAAACCCAATTTTGTTATTTATTTATTTATTTATTATTTTATAAATATAAATAAATAAATTAAAATTAAAACCAAAATAAAAGTCCATTTACAAAATAAACTACCCAAATACTCAAGCCCAATTTTATAAGCCCAAATCTAAAAAAAGAAACCCTAAACTTAACCCTACCTGCCCTTTTGCTACTGCCGTCGCACCTTCACCCATGCTGCTGCCGCTGCAGTCGCCGTTATCCTCGGATTCAAGTCTCCACGATCTGCATGCAACCCAACCTCGAAAAAAATTTGAAAAGAGATTGTAAAATTGTGTCATAAAAACACAATAAAATCAAATGTAAACGGATTGGGAAAATAGATATGAGGAAATAATATTCGAGATTTTTAGCAATCAAAAAACCCACAATCAATATCAACCAGTTTTGAAATACAAAATCAAGATTTGTTTTTGCTCAAGGTATTCTGTTTATACATATACAAATTTATATTTATTTTATACTCTATTTATTTCTATTATTTCTATTTTTCCCTATTTCAAAATTAAAAATAAAATAAATAAAATAAAAATAGCAAAGAGGTTAGGTTTTCATACCTGTCTTCCTAGACACCATCGTCGTGGCTGTAAGAGCTCCCTCCGAATCCATAAATATTCATGAGGGGGGTTCCAACGATGGAAAATAAAAAAAGAAACAATAAACGAATCAAAAACCTAGAAAATTCGAACTCTTTTGATTTTTTGGGGACCTTGGTTCAATTTTTGGAAGATTTGATTCCAAATCTGACATTGTGGTTAAAAATGAAGCGGGAGAGTTTTTTTCGTGGATTTTTTAGCCACCGGGCATGGCGATTACCGTCGCCAACGACCGGTGGCCATGATAAAGCCACGGCGACCTGATGATCGAGCATGAGGGAGCTATGAGAAAAAAAAAAAAAGAGAATGAAGGAGTTTTTTTTTAAAGCAAAGGAAAATGAATTTTTTTGTAAAAAACTTGGCTTTTATAGCCACATGAAATGGCGCCGTTTTAGGCCAATGCTAATGGCCTTAAACGACACTGTTTTGACATGGCAACCCGAAGACCCGACTCAACTGAGGAGAATCCGCGCGTTTCTGCTAAAAAGGGAATTTATTTCTACGATCCCTCCACTTTGCCAGAGTTTACAATTTGGTCCCTGTTCGTTCAAATGCTACCCCTATGTGACGTTGTTTCGAGCCAAATCAGTGGCTTTAAAACGTCATCGTTTCGTCGACAATTTTTTTTTTAAAAAAAAGAGAATTTTGCTTAGTACCTGCGCATTTTACTTTATTTGAAATTTACCCTTTTTGCTTTAAAACTATATCTTTTAGTTTATCAATCTGATTTTATATTTTTTAAAAATTGGTCCTAAAATTGTTTGTAAATTATTTGGAAAAATCACCATTTTAGTCCCTACCTTTAAAATTATTTTAGTATAGCCTTTTTTTTGTTTTTTTAAAATCTTTTAACATTTTAAAATAAGATCATTGTTTTTGTTTTGGTTTTCAATTAAATCCTTTTTTTATATATTTATCTATTAATATTATTTTATGATCTTAAATCCGCATCTATTTGTGTTTATATTATTGTATTTATTTGTCTTTCATTTTTATGCCCATGCCCGTCATTGTTAACTTGTAAATTATGCTCATATGATTTTTGTAAAAATATTTGTATTTTGATAAAATAAATGATTTCAAAATTAAAGCAATGTTCGTTATTTCGGGATTTGAAAGATTGTATCTTAACTTACTAGGTGCAGGTTTTTTTCTTCGAATCGGAATAATCGAATACCCTTCTTTTTTTAAAAAAATGTGTGATTTGGAATAAAAGGAATGCTTGTTATTTTTGAAAATCCTAAGTGTCATGCCCTAACTTACTGGACATGACTTCCTTTCTCAATTATTTCAAAGTAACAAGCCTTCCTCGCAAAGTTTGATTCTTTTAAATATATATATTAAACCTAATAAATCATGCATTTAGAGATCGTATTTTAAGTTTTATTCGAGTTTTCAGATTTTTAACAAATAAGACCTTTTAAAAAATCGACTAGGTACCAATTTTGGGCGTGTGAGAGTGCTAATTCTTTCTCACATGTAACCGACTCCCGAACCTATTTTTCTGAATTTCGAAGACCAAATTGTTTTTTCTTAAATAAATTTCAACGTTTTAAGTGGTCCAATCACACCAAATAAAAAGATTGGTGACGACTCCGTTTTCAGTTTTTTTAAAAAAATTCGGGAGTCTTTCAAAAAAATGGTTTCGACAGAAACCATTTAGATATGGTTCAAGGTGTTTTGAAATGGTACTTTAGTATAATTATCAATGTACATTTCTGTTGTAGATCCCTGGAGTATTTTGCTCGAGAATGTTCGAAGATGATGATCCTTCTTCTATTGCAACTTAGAGGTCTACTCTTACTATTAGCAACGTTGCATTGCTAACTTATCCATAACACTATAATAGTGCAGATATAGCTAAACACCAAAGAGATCACATGAAGACAAAACACATTGATAGAAAGTATCATAAGGGAGACGGTAGTGATTGATGGAATAATGGATGTAGTCAAAGATCACATTTGAGGACAAACCTTATGGATTCATTTACCAAGACTTTGCAAACAAGAGAGTTTTTAGGAAACATGACCTCATCTACTTCACTAAGACAAGTGGTAGATTGTTGGATTTGTTACCCTAAGTGTAATATTTTTGTCTATGTACACTTGTATTTTTTCAAACAGGATGGTTTCATAAAATTATTTTTTAATTACATTAATACCCTTTGTATGTTGTCCTCAATGGTTTTTGCATGCAAAGCAAAATGAAAGCAAATATCAACTCACTAGTTATCTAATGTTTAATTAATACTAAACGATATCATGTGGTCGGATCGTAATACGGAAAGACAACTTATATTAGTAGATGAACCTAACACGTCCTTGGTCTAATCGAAAATGAACAAATTGATTGACAGATTAATATGACGTCTATCAAGTCCAATTGGGAAATACTTTATCTTGAGCATCGGAGCAGATACTCCCAAAAGATAAAGACATAGGTGTAAATGACCAGATTAACACTACATCGAATAGGACCCGAGTAAAATAGATATTGAATCCATTTATGGACAAATATGAAGTACACTAATATTATACATAAGCCTTACATGACCTGACCCATGAACATCTCTACTAATAATAATATCTTTTGTTTGTTAAAAATAGTATTTTAAATTTTTTTCTCAACTAAATTGATATTTGATTGATTTGTAAAGTTAAGAATGGGTTTGATAAACTGAAAAATTAAGTAATAAAAAATGAAGTACTAAACTTTTTGTATTGAATTTTGAAACTGAATCTATATTATAGAACTATTTGATACATTAGTAAAAATTAAATACTAAATAGAATTATTTTGTTTAATAATAATAAATAATTTTGAAAATTCATTATTCCATAATTTTGATTTTAATAACATGATATTATCTATTTTATTTTGAAATAATTTTGGATAAAATTGAAAGGATATATTTTTTAATAAAATGAGAATAATTTATTTCAAAAATAAAATCAACTTTAATATTTTCAATATTGAGTGATAAGTAGACAACTTATCATATTTCACACCTTTTTTTTGAAAATTATATATTAAATTAAAAGATAATATGTTACCAAAACTGATAAATATTTAAAATTGGGAATTTTTTGTTGAAAATTTTATTTTTAATTAAATGAAAAGTTTCAATAATTTATCATACCCTTAAAACTTCATTCATACTAGATTATAGCACACAAACAATGTAAGCAAAAAAATTATGTAATAAATTTATAAAATCTTAATGAATAGACTAAATATTACTTTGATTGAGGTAATAAAGTCTTTAGGTTGCAAGGGTGAAAAGGTTAGTGTCATAATGCAGGAGCGAAATAGACTCGAGCAAAGATTTGAGATAAGATAATTCAAATTTACATCAATTATTTGAATTATTATTTAAAAATAATTTTTGTTTAATTTAACTGTCTAAATATGTAAATATTAATGTAAAATATTTCTAAAATTTTAGTTTCCCTTCAGACTCAACTAACCAAATCAAACTTCTAATAAACAAAAATAATTATTCAACGAACTTAAATTTATTTCAATCTAACCCACTCATTAACATCACTAAATACCAAGTCACTTTGGAAACTTGATCGCCACAGTTAACTTTTTAAGGAAAAAATAAAAAGGTAAACTATTAAAATAATAATTTTTTCTCATATTATATTTTAATTACTTATATTTGAGATGATATGTTTTAATCACTTACATAATCATTTTATCACAAAAAAATCATTTTACTATTAAAATCTATTATCCCTCAAACGACAATCCAACGTGATAATTAAAATAAATTTTAAATGTCAACATATCCAACAAGTAAATTAATTAATTTTTAATTAAATAAATTTATTTAATTGAATTTTATAAATTCAAACATTTGGTTCGACATGCATAAGTGATATTGTTTGGTTTGACATTTAAAACTCAATTTATCTGACACACCAAATTGTCGTTTAGGTAACAAATTTTTACAGTCGAGTAATCATTTCACGACAAAACGATAACATAAGTGATTAAAACGTAATATTTCAAATATAAGTAACTAAATTATAACCTAAAACAAATAAAAGTAATTACCAAACAAATCCATGTTAGAGAAATTTTAAATGATCGTATTGCAAAAGGACGCAGGTTGGGTCATAATTTACAAGAAGCCAAGACTAATTGTCACTGGAACCTACTTTCAGTTTATTATACAAACAAAACAAAGACATGATTTTCATCAACTCATTTCAATTCAAGAAATCCTTCATGGGGTCATCGTGGTGTACCTTTTTCATCCTATATGCCTCCATTTCCTCAGCAGTAACCTACATAAGGCATCACGTGTTTTAGTAACCTGCAAATTTACCCTACAAAAGAGGCACTGAACATGTACTATCATGCCATTACCTCATCATTCCATCTGACGTTATACTTGCGTTTTCTTTCATCTTTCTCCTCTCTTCTCCTCTCATCCTCCTGTCCGACACAAACATGAACAATAACATAAGTGCAGGGTCTTTTTGGTAAACAAGCAGGAAAAAGAGACATTGTAAACCATATTTACTTTCTTAAGTGCCTCAGTAAGAAGTTTTTCATCAAGAACCAGGTCCTCAGGAACCTCAGTTCCCCAAGTAGCAAGTTTCTTCTCCTCTGCAGGAGCAGGGGCATCTGCAATCAAGTTGGAAACCAAATCAGAATAGAGATGCAAGGATTAAAAACAAGTACTAATTCGTAGTGAAAATGTTGGTACTAAAAACAGCATTTTTTTTTTAAAAGTTTATGCAAGATAGAAGCTAGCTCACCATCTAGACTTCTATTAGAAGATTCTATGTGAACCATAATAACATGCAGCAACAATATGAACTAGGAATAGATTGGACATAAAGCATTAATTCCAAGTATCCATGCAAACTCTATGAAAAACCCACCTTCAGATGTTGCTTTACGTGCAATATTAGCCTTCATCAAATCCGTTGCTGCTTCTGCAGCCTCAATCCCGGCTGCACCAGTACAGTAGCTATTTCTAATTGTTTGCTTACAACATTTGTAGCCCCATTGGTGATCCTTCCACCATGAGCCCCAAACACTTGTGTGGTTGTTGATGAAAACATCTTCTTCATACTTGCTTTTTGGGAGCAATGTTTCCTACAGGAGAATAAAACAAAAATTAGCACTTTTAAAAAGCACTCAATTTTCATTAAATAGCTTATTTAAAATTAAAAACATGAATATACAGAAGAAAATTGAAGAAAATGAAAATTAGAACTTTTAAAAATTTTCAATAAATAACTTATTTAAAGATAAAAACATGAATCATAACTAAACTAATACTTTCATATTACTTGATAAACCTAAAAAGCAGCACTAAATAAATTTCATCAGAGTTAAGAAGCTTATTTCAGACAAGTTACAAACAAAACTCTCTGACTTCTAAATATCTTAACTACTCAAATACAGTTTACATATATCAGCTCGCATTGATATTCCCAGGTACATGAAGACATCATAAACCCTTAACAAGTGCAAAAGACCAAAACCTTAAGACACCAAATTTAACGGATCTATTTATGAATTTCTTCCGCAGATTAAAGATGAGGCAACCAACATCAACATGTGAAGAGATTGGAGTTATGTACAAGGAATCCTTATGAATGAAGCAACAGAAAGAGAACCAAAAACTACTCATAAGAAGAAGAAGTAAGTTTCATACATACCATTCCCTTTATAACTCTGCCAGCACGATCATATTCAACTTGCCTCTCACTTTGCCCCAAGAGAAGCTCCATCGGTATCTCTTCTTCAGTTGCTGCATTCCCATATTTTTCCATAATGGTATCTTTGGTCTTTGATTTCAACTTCTCTTTGATGACCTTATAATTCCTGAAGAGGAGTTCAGCTTGAGATGGAGCAGCCTGCATATGAATATCTTGGCCTTTATCAAATGCTTCCCATGCATGAATATTGAGCTGCTTGAACTCCAAAGCTTGCCCACTCATTCTATATTGATTATCACCCTGAAAAGTAACAAATAAAGAAGCCCAGTAATTTAAATAGCTTGAAGGCATATATATAAGCAATTAAAGGAAAATTTTTTGCACAAAACTCACTCCATAGAACTTCTCATTAGCGTCAGCATCAGGAAGAGGATCTTCACGCATAGATCGAGTTTTGGGATCATAATAAGCAGAATTGACATCAAGATTCAAAAGATATTTTGCTGTGTCTTCCCGGATACGCAAATTCCTAAAAGATAAAGGGAAATACAAAGTAAGAATAATTTATTTATATTGCAGAGTTTTGTTCTTTAAAAACAGACTTAAGTAAAAAAGAAAGATAAAGCTAAGGGTCACTATAACAGATGTACCTGACAGTACCAGTGCTCCCTCCACCAGTGGTACGAACACGTTTCTCAACCTTAGCAAAGTCCATTTGCTTGCTCTCATCAACCTTAGCTTCATCAACTTTCAGCTCATCGTCGTCATCATCTTCATCTTCATCACTATCCTCTCCCTCTCCCTCTCCATCATTTTTACTATTTTTTTCCTCCAACTTCTTCAACTGCTGTTCTTTCAGGTATTTCCTTCTAGCCTCATCCCTTGCCTCGTACCTTTCAATCACACGAGCATAAGTAGAAGCATCATAACCATTCCATCGGTCCCGCTTGCCATCATAATCAAGTTCAAAGGTCTCTATCTTTTCATCAGGTGCAATGTGCATATTTGTCCATTTTGCCCCCTTTTTACGAGGCCTCTCCATGCATGACTTTGCATCATGTGTCATGGCTCCACAACTACACAAGCAAAAAAAAGAACTCATCAACTATGAATTATGGCATAATCAGAGCTTGAAGTATAAACTATAACTGCATGGGTAAAGTAAACCATTATTGTAGTGTCATTTAAATTATCTATTACCATATAAAAATTATAGAGGCTATAAGCTACAGAGATAAGTTCTTACTTCCAACTTGGCCAATTAATATGCTTTCTTCATGATGCATAGTTAAAATTTAACCCCTCGTGTCTGAAAGAAAATATGAATTTCTATCTCGTTAGCACAAACCAACTATTGCCTAATGGGATAACAAAAAGTCTTATCACCGAGTTTTGTCCTGTCCAGTTAGCTATAAACATGTCTAGATAGAATTCTATCCTAGCACTTAAGCATACTTAATTTTTAATTAATATATTCATAAAGGAGAAAGTACACTACACCCATCTTCCAATCCATAGTTACAACAAAGCTACTAAATGTTACACTTCAAAAATGTGACCCCATTCAAGTAAGCTAAACAGGAAGAATTCAAAAAAACAATAAAAAGGTACTGCATTAGCACTAAGATATACTGCGTTAGATTTGAACCTAAAATTTAGGGTTCTCCCATCAGTCAAGATTCAATAATCAGAATTATAATTCCTTTTTTCTATCCAAAATGCTAAAAGGATTATCGAACGAGCAAAAACGAAAAAAATTGCATGTATTAAAACGCGAAATAAGGCATCGATAGTTACGCAAGCAAGTATGTATTAAGATAATAGATGAACAAACAGAAGGTTTACATACTTTTCGCAGGCTCCTTTTCGATATTTTTCTGCCTGAAATATCTTTGCACCTCTATCGTACCAAGATTTGGTATAATTGGGATCGGATTTCCACTTCCTTTGATGCTTTAAACTTGGTCTCTCAGCATTAAGATACCAAGGTGCCGATGACATATACTGAGGAATATGAGGGTTAATTTCTTTTCCATCCTCATCGACCTCAGCCGGTGCAAGCCCCGCTTTTCGAGCTTCTTCTAATTCTAGCTGTTTCCGGTGGTCCTCCCTTGATTTAAATGCCACTGATATTCCCAAACAATTAAATGATAAAAAATTATAACTAAAGGCCGCTCTTTTTTTCTCCTTGGTATCGAAAGAAACATAAAGGAAAATTGCGGGGAGGAATAAAGAACGTACCTGATGCAGTAGCCATGTTGAATCAAGAAAACGTTAGCAGAAATTAGGATTTGGGATCAAATTTCACAAATTCAATCGAAGAAGTTGAGTAGATTTGGCACCCAAAAAACCCTAATCGAAGAGAAAGGGTTACGTTCTCCTTTTCCGATAATATTACTTTATTCCAATATCACCGTTCCCCCACCTTTTTATAATTTTTATTTTTTATATAAACCGACATATGTGTAAAAAAAATAAATAAATATCAAAATTATATATCAATTATGGTTTAACGTGTAATTATATATATAAATTTTGATTTTGTGTAATTTTATATATGAAATTTTAATTTAATTTAATTTTTATAAATTATTAACATAATTATTGATATAACATCATTTTATGTTTATATATTGCATATATAAATAATTATATTTATCTAATATAAAAATAAATTAATGTATTTATTTCTTTAAATGTATATAATTAAATCATAATTAAAGTTTCAAGTATACATTTAAACTACAATTAAAGTTTCACGTGCATAATTGCACCAAATTAAAGTTCATGTATACAATTGTACATTAAATCAAAGTTTATGTATAATTTTGATATTTATCCGAAAAAGAAAATCAAGAAGGATTTTAATTTTAATTTTAATTTTTATATAAAATTTTATTTTTATATAAACCGACATATGTACCAGGTCAATTAAGTTCGGGTTAAGTCTGAGCATGATATTAATATACTTTAGGTATGTTTAAACCTGATTCGGTCCGAAATATGGGTTTAAAATTTTACTCAAATTTGTTCATATTATTTTTTTAAAATATTTATATTATATTATTTTAATATTTAATAGTTTTATACATTTTTTATTGAATTTTTTTATATAGTCATCTTGACATTATTTTAATATATACATTAGATTAGTATATTTAGTATAGGTTTATTTTTTTAATTTGTTCTAAATTACATAATGTATAAAAATAACTTAATATAAAATATTATAAACATAAAAACGAGACAGATCAGGCTCGAACCTTGAATGTTCAAGCTCGAGCTTGGCTCATATTTTAAATGGACCTAATTTTTTGCTCAAACCCATTTTCAGGTTTAAAATTTTTATCCAAACCCTCCCAAATTTCAGGTGAGCCTTCGAGCCTAAATGAATAGCTCGACCAATAAACAGGTCTAATTTTATCATAAAAATAACAAATCACCTCTTGACCCAATAATAAAAACACTATATTAGAAGCAAAAAGTATAGGTCGATCTCATGTAATCTTATTTCCCTACTCCAACTATAAAAAAAACATCGTTCTCCTTCTTTAACTATAAAAAATAATTTTAAAAAATAATTTAAGTAATAATTGTTTAGACGGTCACTAAACTATTATTAAGTTACGTTTTGGTCACTCAACTTTAAAAAGGTATAAAATGATTACTAAACTATTCGAAAGTTTTCATTTAAGACATTAGGTTGTTAAAATCGTTGTTGTATAGCATTCTTTATTCGTATTACCCACACCAATCAAAAGCTCCCCTTCGCTTCTCTTCTATAGTTCATTTTTTTTATGAAACAATTTTAAATGTCATTAATCTACAAACTAAAATCCAAATAACGTTTTCTTCGATCTCCAACATTGACTGTCAGATCAACTTGGATCTAAGGTATATTCTTCTACTTATTGATGGGTGTTAATCCACCATACTGATCTTTGAATCATCTCTTGGAGCTCCCTAGATGGACTTTAAAAAGAAAACTTAACAGTATAGTGACTTAAATAAAAAAAAATTGAATTGTTCAGTGACTTAAAGAAACTTTTGAATAGTTTAGTGACAATTTTGTTACTTTTTGAAGTTGAGTAACCAAAAAATAAATTTACTAACAATTTAGTGACCTTGGGTGCAATTTACCCTAATTGTTTTTAAAAAATACTAATAATAAAGTAATAAATATGTAAATAGTATTATAAAATGGATGTCCATATAACTCTCATAACCTCAAGAATTCATTTTCTTGTAACTCTTGTAACCCTTAAAATTTTATAGAGTACCCTAATTATTTTTATTATAGCTTCGTAACTTACGGTGATTGAGACCCTATGAATCGAGAGCACGCATAAACTTTTTGATATCTCAAAGTGAAAGTTGAATAATTCTTTTATTTTTTTAGTCTTCTCTCTTATTATAATTCTCTTACTTCATAATATGTTATCAACAACAATTTGTTTAAAGATCTTAATTAAAATAAAAATTCATTTATCTTTTGATTCAAGGTAATCCAAAATTACGTATAATCAATTGTTTTATACTATTTCCTACTTTCAATCTTAAGGACCTTATTATAATTATGTTTCTATAGAATATGCATCGGTAAAATTATGTTTATCAAATATTTTCAATCTTCTTTTTCCTTTCTTTATTTTCAACCTTGTTTATGTAGGTGAAATATTTAATTTTAATTTTTTTTATGTTTTAGTAATTTATTTGAAACTTGTATTATTTTTAAAGGTATTTTAATTGTATATTCATTTTTAATCTTGTATTATGTTGCATTATATATGTTTTTGTGTCACGGGGCTAAAACTTTAGTCTCGCAATTTGTGAGACCTTAGGCGATACTATCGTTTCAAACATGCTTAAGTTAGCCTAACCACCACAAAGTGAGAATTCACAAAGAATTCCTTCAAGACACCAATTTATATAGCGGAAGCAACACAAATCAAAAGAAGGCTTAAAGAACAGAATAGCCACAGAAAACAATGCACGAGAAGTGTTTGACTAAATGCTCTCAATTGTATTACTTTCTTTCAAGGAATACAAAAACAATGAAACAATGGATCAATGAATGATTTACAAGCGAAGGGGAGAGCCTCTATTTATAGTTAAGCTCCCCAAAACCGACGGTCTAGATCAAGTTACATCGACGAATGAGATTAAGCTTATCCCTAAAATCAAGGAATTTACAAGATTACATAATCAAATTAAATCTAATCTTTTCATATATGATTTCCCTCAATCTTCTAAGATTAGTTTTCCTATTTACCAAGGTAGCCTAACTTTCCATATCTGTATCATTGGGCCACTCAACTTCAAACGGACAAGTTTTTTTATCAATTCTTTGAATCGAGCCAGTTCCTATGGATCAAATGATCCCCATCTAATCAATAGACCTTTATGGGATTCATCTTGTGCGATGGTCATGGACTTTGCACATTGATCTGTGACACTTGCACATGCATATTGCTTTCTTAATTTTGCATTTACATATTAGATGAAATTCAAATAGCAATCTACACATGTTTCTTTCATAAAAGTATGATGCATACATTTTAATCTTTGTACATAATATTTCTTATTATACTTGCAGTTATTCATTATTATTTTTTTTAATGGTCATTTTGACTAATCTTGAACCTTTTATAAGGTATTTGCTGAAATCATATTTTTGAAAAAAAAGTATCGACTTATATTTTAGAAAACGAAAATGGAGTCGTCACCAATTTTTTTTATATAGGTGTGATCACCTTAAAAATTTTAAAATCATTAAAATAACAAATTTGGTCTTTGAAATCATAAAACAGGTTCGGGAGTCGGTTAAGCATGAGGAAAGATTAGCACCCTCACACGCCTAAAAATTGGTACCTAATCCATTATTTAAAGTCTTATTTGTTGAAAATTAAAAACTCGAGAAAATTTAAATTATGATCATTAAATGCATGAATGTCATGTTTATTTTATTTTAAAAAAAATTAAATTTTATGAAGAAAGCTCGTTACCTCGAATTAATCGAGAAAAAATCACATCCAGTAAGTTAGGATATAACAATTCGAATTTTCGAAAATAAGTATTCTTAATTATTATCCCAAAATCTTTTATATTTTAATTTTTAAATAGAGTATTCAATTATCTCAGTTCAAAAAGAAAATCACACTCAGTGAGTTAGGGCATAATTTTCTCAAATCCCCGAAATAAAGAATATTGCCTTATTTTCTAAAACAATTTATGTATCTTTTTAAAAAAAAATTAAAATGTCATGCAAAAATAAATGAATGAGTATGTATATAATTTATAATTATAATAGCAAAATAATACAATACATGAATATAAATAATTAAATGATGACAATCAAAGATAATTAATAACACAAAAAAAATTATAGTTATAGTATTAAATAAAATAACAATATAATCATCATAACAATGGCAATAAATATTAACTAATTAATAATATAAGCAACAATAAATATATATATAAAACTCAAATAGGAGAAAACTCTAAAATAATTAAGTCAAAGATACAATAAGGCATGTAATTAATTTAAAAGTACAAAATATGACATACAAATAAATAACAAATCAATGAATAAATATATGAAATGCAATTATAAAAATATCTAATATAATTAAATTAAGGATTAATCAACATGTTATTAAATAAAAAGAAAAAAACATAAAATTTAATGATAAATAAATAAACAAACAAACAAGATAATAAAAATTAATCCAAATTAAATAAATAATAATAAAAGAGATAACAATAAAATGACATGAAAATAAATAACAACAATATAAATAAACAAAAAAATAAAAATTAAATGCTAAAATAAACAAACAAATATAAACAATAAAAATAATTGAGATTAGGCATGAAAATAAATGACAAATGAATAAATAAACAAAAAAAATCAATAAATTAAATGTCAAAATAAACAATTAAATAAAAATAAAAATAATAAAGAAGACGAACTCCGAGCAAACCCAAAGGAAACCATGGGTCTCACATATCTGGAAGAAGCCAAGGATGAATCAACATCAAAAGGTAAAAAAAACTAGATCTATCTTTGTTGTTTTAGTTTCGAAAGAAGAAAAAAGAAGAAATAAAAATACAAATCGATACCTTCAATTTTTTTTGCTTTGATTCTATTGATGCGTGTATGAATACTCAAAGAAAATCTCTCAATTTTATTAAAAAAATTCCTCTCTGAAAAAATAATTCCCCTCTTTACATTTGATTTCGTGTTTTTATAACACAAAATTTACATCTTTTTGTGATTTTCTTTCCTAGTTCTGCAGATTCTCCGGGCAAGGGTAGCGGTGGCCATGCATCTAAAGGCAGCTGCTAGGTTTTTCCATCTTTATTTTAGGTTTTTATTTTTGGGCTTTGTAAAAAATTGGACTTAAAAGCCCAGACGAAATTGGGCTGCAACAGCTACCCGTCTTTGCTCATTATCTTGTAACGGGAATGGAGCAAAGACTCAAAGGAAGACCAATTTTGTCTGATCTTTCAGCCTCCGGTGCCTCTCCGTTCTTCCATCTCGCTGCACTTGTTTCACTACCATTTAGGAAGACAAGACGCAACCTCAACTTCCCTCATTCATCCTAAATTTTTGAAACTCCAGAGTGGTTGTTGTTTGATTCGCTTCACTTCAACTTCAAGGAAATAGGATTTAATTTGTCTTTTCATCATTTTTTTAGGGGTGTAAGATTCGTCGTTGTGACTTCAATCTATTCCCTCATCATCATCATTTCATTTCTTTTCAAAAGGTGTAAGATTCGCCGTTGCGGCTTCATTCTATTCCCTCTTTGGTTTTAAGGTGTTAGGTCCATCTCTCGCTTTCAACCTATCCCTCTTCAATTTTAAGGTGTAAGATTCGTCATTGCGATTTTAATCTTTCCCTCTTTGATTTTAAGGTGCTAGGTTCGCCATTATGGCTTCAACCTATCCCTATTTGATTTTAGGGTGTTAAGTCTGCCATTGTGACTTCAACCTATCCCTCTTCAATTTTAAGGTGTAAGGTTCGTCGTTGCGGCTTTAACCTTTCTCTTTTTGTTTTTAGGGTGTTAAATCTGCCGTTGCAACTTCAATCTATCCCTCTTCAGTTTTAAGGTGTTAGGTCCGTCGTTGCGATTTCAACCTATCCCTCTTCGATTTTAAGGTGTAAGATCCGTCATTGTGACTTCAATCTTTCCCTTTTCGATTTTTTGGATGTTAGGTTCACCGTTGCGACTTCAACCTATCTCTCTTCAGTTTTACGGTGTAAGGTCCACTGTTGCGGCTTCAACCTTTCCCTCTTCGATTTTAAGATGTTAGGTCCGCCGTTGCGAATTTAGCCTATCCTTATTCAAACTCTATGATTTGGTGTAGCTTCACTCCATTCCATTGTAACTTCCATGGAGATCTGAAATCTGTCACTTGTTTTACTCCCTCTTCTGCCATTTTATGGGAGTTGTTCTGTCACGTCATTCTCTAGGGATATGACCTGTAGAATCTGTCTTATGAGCTTCTATCTAGGCCATGCAACTAGGATGTCATGATTTGGATGAATCAAATGCTCCTGTCTAAATGTACATGAATGATGTTAATATGCATGCAAAGATGTCATATTTTAAAATGATTTTCTGTTTTGGTCCTTACATCCACATTGTGCATCATTTGCCTAAGTTTCCACCCTGATATATCACTATGTCTTCTTTTCAAGTCTAGTGTCCTCAACATGAAATCCAAAAGGTAGTCATACTCTGAGCTATTGTTTTAAGGTCCTTTCGACCCTCAAATTTGGTTATTTCCAACTGATAGTCCTGTTTCAGGTTCCTGTACTTTTTAGAAATTTTCCAAAGCAATATGCAAAAATCCTTTTGTACCTTATATTGTCTAGTCCACTAACCGTTATTCCAATGCAAAGAATGCCTCGAATAGAGCTATGAAACATGGATAAAATTGAAGTTTATTGAAGACAAGGCTTAAATAGGAATGAATGATAGCAAACATTGGTCAAGAATATCAACATTGATCAAAAAGTCGGTTTGATTAGATAATGGCAAAAAGATTACAACCATTGGTCAAAAAACGACAAACATCAATCAAAAGTTGCTAAAGTGAGCAAAAAGGAATACAATCAGATGCCCCAGATATCAACGTATGAGTTTCTTCGAGCAAACTTAACGAGAACCATTTTGAACCTGATGTAAACCCATGGAAACTGTTGTACTTCATCGATGCCCCAGATGTAACATCTCTCCATCTCGTTACTTTTGAGAGAGAAGACCATTTCATGCCCAATCCTTTGGTCCAAATCTGAGCTGCCCTTTGCAGGTTTTCGACTCAAATCTCCTTTAAGCTTCGAGACTCCCTTTGCGGGTTTTCATCTTGACCCCTCCTTTTTTTTTTCTTCTATTTTTTTCTTTTTCCTTTTTCCTTTTTCTCTCTTTTTCTTTTTCTTTTTTTTCTAGTTTGAGCTGCCTTTTCAAGTTTTCAACTCGAACTTTTTTTTAGTTTGAGTCGTCCTTTTAGGTTTTCAACTTAAACCCTTTTTTTAGACGAAGCATTTCTTTACAAAATATGAGTTTACAAGGTTTAACAGATCCTTGCCATTAATCTCAACTAGAATTAAAGCTCCTCCAAAAAAGGCTTTCTTTACCACATACGGGCCTTCCTAATTTGGGCATCTATTTCTCTCGGAAGTCCTTTTGTATAGGAAGAATCTTTTTCAAAACTAGGTCTCTCTCATGGAATTCCCTAGGGTGAACTTTTTTGTCATAAGCTCGTATCATTCGCTTTTAGTACATCTGACCTTATCGGATGACTTTTAATCTCTTTTCCTCAATCAGGTTTAGTTGGTCATATCTTGACTGGTTCCATTCTGCTTCATCTAACTTTCCTTCTAATAAGGCTCGGAGAGAAGGAATCTCGACTTCAATGGGCAGAATTGCCTTCATTTCATATACTAATAAGAACGGTGTTGCCATAGTAGAAGTTATGGCAGACTTTCTATAGGCGTAGAGAGCCAATGGTAATTTCTCATGCCAATATTTGTAGGTCTTTGTCATTTTCCCAACGATCTTCTTGATATTCTTATTAGTTGTCTTCACTGCCCATTCATTTTCGAGCGATACAGTGCTGAATTATGATGCTTGATCTTGAACTGACTACAGACCTCTGCTATCGTGCTATTGTTCAAGTTCAAAGCATTGTCGGATATGATTTTTTTCTAACATTCCATACCGACATATGATTTCTTTCTTCAAGAATTTGCTAACCATTGATTTCGTAACATTAGCGTAAGAAGCAACTTCTACCCACTTAGTGAAGTAATCGATGACAATGAAAATGAACCTATGCCCATTAGAAGCCTTAGGTGAAATTGGCCCAATGACATCCATGCCTCACATAGAAAAAGGCCATGAGGAAGTCATAACGTGAAGAGGTGAAGGAGGTACATGAATTTTATCTCCATAAATTTGGCATTTGTGACATTTTTTAGCATATCTAATACAATCTCCTTCCATGGTTGACAATTAATATCTGAATCTCATGATCTACCTAACCATTTGTAAAACCATTAGCATGCATTCCACAAACGCCCTCATGGACTTCTTCTAGAATTTTTTGAGCCTCAATAGCGTCGACGCATCTTAACAAAACCTGATCCTTTCTCTTTTTGTATAGAATATCCCCATAAAGGACATAATCAATTACGAGCCTTCTCAACATCCTTTTATCGTTCTCAGAGGCTTACTTAGGGTATTTGCGATCCTTTACGTACTGTAATATTTTTTGGTATCAAGGATGATTATCCTTTTCTCCCTCTTCAATGTTGTAGCAATGAGATGAAACATTATAAATGATCATCTGAATGGGTTTCATATCCTCTTGTTTATTGACCGTAATCATGGAGGTAAGGGTGGCCAAGGCATCAGCCATCTGGTTTTCTTCTCGTAGGAGGTAATGGAAGGTAATGTCCTCAAATTCTTTAATTAACTCGAGAACCAATTTCCGATAATAAATCAACTTAGAGTCTTTCATTTCCCATTCAGCCTTGAGTTGAGAAATTACTAATGTAGAATCTCCATACACTTCAGAACCTAAATCTTGCGTTTTATAGCTGCACGGAGACCCATGATACGTGCTTCATATTTCGCCATGTTATTTGTGCAATTGAATTCTAGTTTGCATATGAGATGGTCATTATCTCCTTCTGAGGATACCAGAACTGCCTCAATTCCTTTACCAATTGCATTTGAAGCGCTATCAAAATTCATCTTCCATGGGTGCCTTTCTTTTATGGTCGCCACATACATTAGATCTTCATTCGGGAAATTGAAGTCTGATGGCTCATAGTCTTCAAGAGCTCTGCTAGCCAGAAAATCTACTATTGCACTCCCTTTTATCGTCATCTGATCCACATAAACTATGTCGAATTCAAAGAGCAACATTTTACATCTAAACATTCTTCCATTTAATGCGGTCGACCCCATCATGAAGTTAAGAGGATCCAATTGTGAAATCAACCAAGTTGTTTGGTACAACATGTACTGCCTCGACCTTTGAGTAGTCTAGACCAAAGTGCAACACAATTTCTCGATTGGTGAAGATCTTATCTCATATTCAGTAAACTTCTTGCTGAGATAATAAATTGCTCTTTCTTTCCTGACTCATTATGGTGGCTTAGTACGTATCCCATAGAGTTTTCAAATACGACCAAGTACAGGATCAAAAGTATATTCGGATTCGGTGGCATTAAAATTGGAGCGTTGGACAAATAATGTTTAACTTTGTCAAAGGTCTTCTGGTATTCATCATCTCAAACTCTTGGGTTGTGCTTCTTGAGAAGACGAAAGATAGGATCACACTTCTCGGTTAGTTGTGAGATGAACCGAGTAATGTAATTCAATCTTCTTAGGAACCCTCGAACTTCCTTTTGAGTACGTGGCTGTGGTAACTCTTGTATAGCTCTGACCTTATTAGGATCGATCTCCATTCCTCTTCTACTGACCAAAAAGTTTAACAACTTGCTTGAAGTAGCCCCGAAAGTACATTTGTTTGGGTTCAACTTCAACTGGAACTTTCTCAATATTAAGAACAACTTTCTCAAAACCTTCACGTGTTCTTCTCCTGTTCGAGATTTTGCGATCATATCGTCGACATAGACCTCAATCTCTTTGTGTATCATATCATAGAACAGAGTTATCATAGCCCTTTGATATGTTGCCTCTAAATTCTTCAGTCAAAATGGAATGACTTTGTAGCAAAAGGTTCCCCACTTGGTAACAAATGTTATTTTATCCATATCCTAATAATGCATCTTTATTTGATTGTACCCAAAAAAATGGTCCATAAAAGAGAACAAAGAATGTCCTGCTGTGTTGTCCACCAATGTGTCGATATGAGGTGGAGGGAAATTGTCCTTCAGGCTAGCTTTGTTTAAGTCCCTATAATCCACGCACATTCGTACCTTCCCATCTTTCTTAGGAACTGACACTATGTTGGCTACCCATTTTGAATATTTAACCACTTGCAGGAAACCAACATCAAATTTTTTTCTGACCTCTTCAGTACATTAGGCCTCATACTTCGAAGCTTATGTTAGACCGATTTACATTCTTCTCTTATGGGGAGCTTGTGCACCACAATATCAGTACTTAGACCAAGCATGTTTTGATAGGATCACGTAAATATATCTTTGAACTCTCGAAGCAATTCAATAAGATCTCATCTTATTTCTACAGAGATACAAGTCCCAATATTCACCTCTCTTTTTCCAATTTTGTCCTCTAAACTCACAACTTCTATTGATTCTTTGTGAGGTAGGATTTGTTTCTCGCCTTGCTCAATCATCCGCAATAGATCAAGAGATAAATTACAATCTTTAGCATCTTCGAAATCCTAAGATTCTTCTGAATACACGTCCTGCTCAAAATGAGGCTCTAGGTCGGCAACAACATAACTCATATCATTGATATCAAGGGATCCGACATATGAACAAAAGGGGATCAAAGAACAAATGAATTTAGGAATTATGGATTATGGTATGAAACGAATGGAAAGAATAATAAGATGTTTTCCAAATGGGATGAACAAAATGCATCATTTTTATTGAAATAGTAGATAGTGGTCATGTGCCCTTTACAAAAAAATCTTTATTACTCTCAGACTTAGAGCAAAAACTGTGTTCTGAATATTAATCTGGAAAAGTCCTAAAAACTACAAGAAGTTCTTTCACAATCCAGTTGCCTAAAAATGCTTCCGAGGGTGTAGGGACGAATTCTTGCTAGGTTCCCTTCTCCATTCCCTTTTCCAGATATGGTTTTAACACTCAAAATTTTTCAACATTCCCTCATTGTTTTGATTATCTTGCTTTTTCTCAGTTTTTGTTCAGAGTTGATAACACTCCTCTTGGAACAAATGTTTTAACTATATGAGGATTTTTATTTTTTTTGGAAATTTAATGCATGTAATGAAATGCAATGCTAATGAATGCTTGTATGCATATATAAGCAAGAAATGCATTAATTCTTGATCGAATTCTGATAGAATAACTTTACTAGAAAATGAAAGTCTTTACATAAGATAAATTACATATAAAGCCTTGTCCTATCGCTCAGAGTCTTAATCTTTCGAAGGAGACATGCTAACTTTTGGCCCTTATCAGACTCTGATTCATACTCTAAGCTCAAAACATCGACTTAAATAGCTAATGTCTGTAAATATTTCGCAACTTCTCTTAGTTGAGTCAATGCTTCACCCATGATATAGTCTCGATCTCTAACTTGCCTCTAAGAGTGCTGAAGTTGCTTATCATTTGTCTCTAAGGTTCTTTCAAGGAACTCAATCCAGATCTCACAATTTTTCAAAGAACTTTCATGTTCTTCTACTCTCTTCTTCAGCTTCTCATTCTCAGCCTGACTTGCCCTCAACTCGGTTACAGAGTTACGACTGCGATGCCTATGCAAGGACTCTTCCAACTCAGCTGCTCGAGCTTTCAACTTAGCTTTCTCTAATTGACTTTGCAACAACTTACTCTTCATGGCATTTTCTTGGACTTGAGCATCTTGAAACTTTCTCTTCCACTGTTCCGCTCAAATCTTTTCCTCTTGAATTTCTTGTTGCCATTGTTCTGATATCTTACCTAACCTAACGGTTCTCATTGACAGACGGAGCTTCTTGTAGTCCTTCAAACTATCCAATTCCTCTTCAACCTTTCTCTTTCCTTTCCTCAGCTTTTCGACCTCTAATATTTGGTTATCAACATTTAACCCCAGTTACAACATCTAGTTTTTCTATCTCCTTTCCCAACTCAAAACTTTTTTCTTAAAATCTTGCTTTAAGTTCTAATTCTGATGGAATTACTTACAAATGCTCATGAATTGGGCGGGCATTTTCTAGATTTGGCACAGGGATGTTGTCATTGGTTCTCCTATTCCTCCACTCATCATACTCCAAGGTTACCATGGGATTTGCAGTAAACATTTTCATTATGCGAACTTGATTCCAAGCATTTGATATCTCTCGGACCTTTTTCTTGTTGTTCTTACCCTTATATGTAAACTCGCACTGAGCCAAACCTTGTGTCGCTAGGATGAACTGCCTTGATTTGTATTGTCTTATCACTAACAAAGGTGCATATGCTACAGCTCCCCATATCCCAAGTAGTGGTACCCAATCAAAGTCTCTACATCGATAAAGTATGTCCTTAATGATAAACCATGTGCTCGCCATTCGATGTCATCGTCTCAGAGACTATGAAGTATCACCATCCACTTCTCCTCAGAAATGTTCTTTTGCCTCTGTGTAGTCACAATTCTCTCAAAGGGAATAATTCTCAGAAAATACTCGATAGGAGACCTTTTCCACCTTCCAAAAGTGACTATGGAACCAAATCATCAGTAACGGTACGTAGCCTATGAATCTTCTTTCTCCTTCCCTTCGACACGCGCTCAATGACCTAAAAGTCTCAACCAAAATCACCGGAACAAGTGTGACCCTTTTATCTAGTCGGTCGAATAGATCAGTGACTGCCTCCTCTATATGCCCTAACGCCTTAGGAAAGACAACTAGTCCATATAAATTGAGAGCAAATATATCCACCTTTTTCTTCGCGTCAAGATGTACTAAGATCAAATCTTGCAAGCTCTTCCAACTGATACATTTGTTATCGCCTTTTACCTTAATTCGAGCTGTAACCCATTGTTCACTCATCCCCTTCATCAATTTCTTAAGAAAAGTTGGAACACTAGCAGCTCTCGAGTAGATCTTGTTTACCTGAATTTTTGGACAACGAAGTAAAGCAGTGTACTCCTCGATCGTAGGCACCATGTCCATGTTCCCGAAGGTGAAACAACTGTAAGCTAGATTCCAGTGCTGTGCAAGGGCTCGAAAGAGATGCTTGTCTACCTTAATATCAAGTAAATACGGTAAATCCCCATACTCACAGTAGAAAGTCTATTTCATACCGTTGTCCCACTGGTCCCATATTTCTTTCAGCTCTTGTAGATTATTTTGAGTCACACTAATCTGAGTAAAATCCTAGTAATCTGATACATGTACATCAGTCAAGCTATCACCCTTCTCAAGTTGCTTAGCCTTTGACCACATGCGCACGGTTACATTGTCATCTACCTTATCAAAATACCCCTTTTCCATGACCAGCTATCCACTAGAAATCGACCCTAAGTCAATACCTTTCCTAATATGAAGATGCAATGTAGATAAAACAAATTAGTATAATCATTATAAAAATTTAACAGCAAATTAAAAGCATAAACAAAGAACCTACGCATCTATTTCGAGTAATCACTAAAAGTTCGGCATGGCTCTACCTAGGATAGATACTTAGGGTTCACTATATGTAGTTTGAGTTCTAGAGTTAGAGTACCCAAACCAGCAGATTCCTCAATCCTTACCCATTATAGGCTCATACGGACGAGTTTGGTTTAGGGAGACACATTTCCCATATGTTTGCATGGAAGTGAAAACCTCACGAAAACATAGGTACGGATGTATCTTAAAGCAATCCACTATCCTGCACGGAGGCGAAAACCTCACGAAGGAGTAGCTTCTTACTTCCAGTTAGAAGGTGTAGTAACAAATGCAAATGTAGGCGAAAATATAAACATTACATATTAAATACAACATTCATACAATAAAATGCAAAGTAACATAATAAAACAAAAATAAAATGCAAAAGATCACAAATTAAATTAAATCGAATTTAAAATTTTCAACAAGAAGACAAAAAATAATTGACTTGTGGCTTGACCTTCTTTAAAAAATGTCCCCAGTGGAGTCGCCAAGCATTCGAAACTATTTTTGTGAAAAAAAAGTATCGACTTATATTTTGGAAAACAAAAATGGAGTCGCCACCAACCTTTTTTGAATAGGTGTGATTGATCACCTTAAAAATTTTAAAATCATTAAAATAACAATTCTGGTCTTTGAAACCATAAAACGGGTTCGAGAGTCGGTTACGCATGAGGAAGGATTAGCACCCTCACACGCTCAAAAATTGGTACCTAATCGATTATTTAAAGTCTTATTTGTTAAAAATTAAAAACTTGAGAAAATTTAAATTGTGATCCTTGAATGCATGAATATCATGTTTATTTTATTTTTTTTTAAAAATTAAATTTTACGAAGAAAGCTCGTTATCTCGAATTAATCGAAAAAAGTCACATCCGGTAAGTTAGGATATAACTATTCGAATTTTCGAAAATAACAAGTATTCTTAATTATTATCCCAAAAATCTCGTATATTTTAATTTTTAAATAGGGTATTCAGTTATCTCGGTTCAAAGAGAAAACCATACTCAGTGAGTTAGGGCATAATTCTCTCAAACTCCTAAAATAAAGAATATTGCCTTGATTTTGAAAACAATTTATGTATCCTTTTAAAAAAAATAAAATGTCATGCAAAAATAAATAAATGAGTATGTATATAATTTACAATTATAATGACAAAATAATAAAGTACATGAATATAAATAATTAAATGATGACAATCAAATATAATTAATAACACAAAAAAATAATTATAGTTATAGTATTAAATAAAATAATAATATAATCATAGTAATAATGGTAATAAATATTAACTAATTAATAGTATAAGCAACAATAAATATATATAAAACACAAATATGAGAAAACTCTAAAATAATTAAGTCAAAGATAGAATAAGACATGAAATTAATTTAAATGCACAAAATATGACATACAAATAAATAACAAATCAAAGAATAAATATATGAAATGCAATCATAAAATATCTAATATAATTAAATTAAGGATTAATCAACATGTAATTAAATAAAAAGAAAAACATAAAATTTAATGATAAATTAATAAATAAACAAACAAGATAATAAAAATGAATGCAAATTAAATAAAAAATAATAAAAGAGATAACAATAAAATAACATGAAAATAAATAACAACAATATAAATAAGCAAAAGAAATAAAAATAAAAATTAAATACTAAAATAAACAAACAAATATAAACAATAAAAATAATTGAGATTAGGCATGAAAATAAATGATAAATAAATAAATAAATAAAAAATCAATAAATTAAATGTCAGAATAAATAATTAAATATAAATAATAATAAAAAAGAAGACGAACTCTGATGAACTCCGAACAAACCTGAAGGAAGTCATGGGTCTCACATATTCAGAAGAAGCCAAGGACGAATCAACATCAAAAGGTTAAAAAAACTAGATCTATCTTTGTTGTTTTAGTTTCAAAAGAAGAAAAAAGAAGAAATAAAAATACAAATCGATATCTTCAAATTTTTTTGCTTTGATTCTATTGATGCATGTATGAATGCTCAAAGAAAATCTCTCAATCTTATTAAAAAAATTTCTCTCTGAAAAAGTAATCCCCCTCTTTACATTTGATTTCGTGTTTTTATAACACAAAATTTACATCATTTTGTGATTTTTTTCCTAGTTCTGTAGATTCTCAGATCTTGGAGATTCTCCAGACAAGAGCTGCGGTGGTCATGCATCCAAGGGCAGCTGCTAGGTTTTTCCATCTTTATTTTAGGTTTTTTATTTTTGGGCTTTGTAAAAAATTGGATGACAAAATTGGATTGCAACAATCTTGAATATTTCTAGTGCTAACTTTATTAATTTTAGCTATCATGTTATTTTATTGAAGCTTTGTTAATTATGTAATATTTCATATTCTAATTATTATTATAGTTGTTTTATATTAGCTTGAATAATGTTGAATCTTGCTAGAATCGAATTTGAAGCTATTGATATCTTAAACAAGAATTATTTATCATGAGATTAGGTGCTAAAATTCATCTAGATGCTAAAGGCCTAAGAAATACAATTTTAGTAGATCAAGAGGCATATAATCAAGACAAGACAAAAGCAATAATTTTTATCCATCATCATATACACGTAGGATTAAAAGCAGAATATCTAACTATGAAAGACTCTCTTGAGTTGTGGAGTAGTCTAAAAGAATGGTTTGACCATCAAAAAAGGGTAATACTCCCTTAATCTCACTAATTGGATTCATTTACGATTGTAAGATTTTAAGATTGTAAGTGAATACAATTCAAAAATTTTCAAAATTAGTTCTCGATTAAACTTATGTGGAGAAAAAGTAATTGACAAAGACTTGTAAAAAAAAAACCATTTCAACTTTTCATGCATCTAATGTGCTCCTGCAATAATTTTATCGTGAAAAGGGTTTTAAAAAGTGTTCTAAATTGATCTCATGCCATGGAATTCAACCTACTGGTTTTATTCCATTCCCTGAAATGAATGTAGAAATACATAACAATTATGAAAATGAAACTATGATGTCACAATAGCAATCATGACCATGGAAGTAGTTAAGCGCGTGACTAAGGACGTGCTAGTAACCAATATCATGGTGGTCATAATGGTGGTACTTCTAACCACAAGAAAAAGAATAATCCTTCAAAGGTTATTGAAAATTTATGCTATCGGTGTGGTATGATAGGGCATCGGTCACGTACTTGTCGTACACTTGAGCATTTAGTGAAACTTTATCAAGCATCGATTAGAAGGAAGTAAAAGAATATTGAGACAAATTTTACATCCTAAAAGGATGGAATGGAGGCTAATTTTTCTGCAAAAATGAATATTTTTACTATAATGCTAAAGCCAACTATTGTAACGACCCGTTTTCAATGGTACCAAAAACGGTATTTTTGGAACCCTATTTTCTAAACATTGAGTCTATATTTTTACGAGTTTATTATAGTGTCATTTTTATTTTTGACCTAGTAATTTTATTGAACGGTTAGTAATTAAGGTACAAGGACTAAATCGTAAAAATCATAAAAATTAATTGTTATGAATTTTAGTTACTTAAAGACTAAAATGATATTAATGAGGGATTAAAATGAAAATTTAGCCATTATAGAAACATGGTGGATGGTTGGTAGGAAGATGAATTAAAATGATGATAAGTGAATATTATATTACAATATTTATTATGTTAAAACAATCAAAAAAGAAAGAAAGTCATCCCTTGTTCCTATTCATCATCTCCCCCACGAAAACAAGAGAAGAAAAAGAGAGTTTGAAACCTTCAAACATTTAGCCTTGCATGTAAGTGTAATCAAAGTTCGTTTTTTTGTAAATTTTATATTTTTGAGATCATTGTAACTCGATCTAAATCGCTTTTTTATTTTTTTGAAACTGTTAGAGATTCAAAATGTTGCTATTATTGATTTTTGAAGCTTCTAATATAAATATGTTAGTTTGTAAGCTTAGAAATGAAAAAGGGATTAAATTGTAAAGTTAAATGTTAGTTTTTAGTATAGGGACTAAAATGAAAATATTATAAAATTGTCATGATATTTTGATAGAAATTGATAGTAGAGGATTGTAGAAGAGTATTGTTGAAATCAGATTGAAAAAAGTTTAATTCTATAAGTTATAGTTGTTTCAGTTTTAGGGACTAAATTGAATCAAATGCAACCGATGGCCGATTAAGATACGAATGACATGCCATTAGGGTCTAAAAGGTAACATGTACCGATTTAGATGTCTTTACCGATGGATGAGATTCTCCATGTGTTTTGGATTCTCCATAGCTTGTACGAGTAGCATTGTGTAAAATTCAAAGTTCCAATTTATAGCTCGTAGATTTGTCGCAATTCGTTGTGGCAAATTAAAGTCTTTTTGGAACTTAACGAGCTTATTTCCCAGTCGTTTTATGTTTATTTATTGCATTTTCAGTTTTACTAGCTTAGATTCATTTTGTTGTAAAATAAGCGTTTTTACACACTTTTTAGAGTTTTGACAACTGGTTGGGCCAACTCGGGCCTTGGGAACGATTAATAGGTTATTTGAGTGTGTAGGGTGTCATTTCAGGTCAAAGAATACAAAAGATGATGCTAATGTCGCGTAATATCATGACATTGAACATCTAAGCATCTAGGGTTGAAATAGCGCCAACTTCGTGACATGGGGATCCTTGACGTCACGATGAAAATCTAGATATCTTCATCCGCGTTTTGGCAACCGTCAGGGGCGTATTTGTCCCATTAAAGCCCTAACTAATTCAAAGATATTTCGACAGTTTAAAACCCTGAATTATAGCCTATATAAACCTCATTAGAGGGGATTCAACCTAGGGATTCGCCTTAAGGAGCCATCAAACAATATTTTCTTACATTTTAATTTTCAGTTCGCTTTAGGTTTTACTTTGGTATTTCTTATGTTCGCTTAATCAGAATTGTTCTATTGCAATGTGAAGACGATTGCGAGCGAAGATTGTTCCATAATCGTGCTTCAATATTTATTAATGAGCATTCTCTTTTCCTTTATTCGTTTATTCCATTATTTATCTTTCATTAACTTGATCGACTAATGTTTGTATGAATACTGGGATAAAATCTTGTGCGTATTTTATATCTTTCATGTTTCATGGAACTGATTTATTGATTAAGTAATCATTTATCTAAAATTGGATGTTTATTCAATAATTGTAATGCCCTCGACTTAATCTGCTTGACCAGATTCGAATCTCGGGTGTTATTACTCAATTTTAGACTCAAAACAAATTCATACTTGTACTTCTTTATACTGAATAATACATCTTTTTTATTTGTACTAAATAAACTTAAGTCCAATTAACACCATGAGTGCTTAGAATCATTCGACATGCCTTTATAGGTGGTAAGGTCTTACAAATGGATAGAATAACTAACCCTCATAGTTCTACTTAAATTTCCATAAACATTTGGCATTTACTACCAATGCATGACTAGCCCATTCTATATGTGTTATGTGGACTTACAAAATATCTTTCCTAATTCATTTGCATGACTTTTAAGGCTCGGACACACCCATCGACCATGCTCTGTATGCATAAGTTCCCATTCGCCATTTCCTTACCGCAGCCCTGGCATCATCCCTCTAGACATGCATCTACACTTGAAACATAAAACACAGAGGGGTAAGTTCAACAAAATTTATTGAGAGAATCTCCCCTCTTACCTGAATCCACTTTAAGGAGCTTTCCCTCTAGACCCCGTCATTCACATCCTGATTTGACAATCGCAAGGATTTCAGCCGTAATGTTCAGGATTAATCTCCCCTTCAAGAACATATTTCTTCAGAATCTACCCAAAGGCATCATCTTTGGATGGTTGGCACGTAGCCATTATCATAGAATGTACCACGAAGGCGTACTTTCCTCTAGAGGTTGTCACTATGTGGTTCTTCAAAGTTCACCATGAAAACATTCTTCATTAGAGGTAGCCATAGAGACATCCATGTCATAGATAGCCACAAAGGCGTCCAATACAAAGGCTCTCATATAACATATTCCTCCACAAAGGCGTCACATATAACAAATTCAACCACAAAGGCTTAACATATAATAGATTCTTCCACAAAGGCTTAACATATAACGGATTCCGCCACAAGGGCGTCACTTATAACAGATTCAACCATAAAGGCTTTCATATATCAAAATTAACCACAAAGGTTTCATATCGATAAATGGTGTTTTCAACGATAGAGATTTGATTAAATTCAATTTCTTGAGGTTTGCCCCTCATCGCCTAGTACTCACCCAACAATCCTTTTCATCTTCATTTCCACATGATGCCATTGTGGCACCTAAAACATGATCGGGATGATCCGACTCGAATTTCGAACATAACATTAGCCACCGAGGTGACTCTCAATTTAAAACTTTATGAACCATACCAACCAACCATACACATCACATATTTGCAGAATATTTCATATAGGAGTTAGACCTAAGTGCATGCTTTTCTAAATTAATTATTTCAATCACACAATCAGAAGAATAAGGCGTACCTTAATACTCAGCGGTCTCTCTTAGCTGCAAAAATTGTTAGTTCATTTAATTATCATCACATTAAACTAATAATAAAACCATTCAGACGAGCAATCAAACAAACAATTAAAACGTTCAAAAATCCCAAAGAAATAAACAGTCCGTAATGTTCGCTTACAACCCGTTGAAAATTTTATTTAGAAGTCTAAGTCTTCTTTTTAGTACTAGACCCTTGGAATGACCCACATTACCTTCACTGTAGAGTTTAAAAGCTCAACATACATACTCTAAAAAGAATTGCCTTGCGATGGATCACCAATTTGCCACCCTCCTCGCTAACCCGGGAACTGTTTATCTACAAGGTGAAGTAAGAGGATGAGCTTGGGAAAGCTCAGTGAGTACACGTGCATACAATACAAGTAAACACACCAAACATGCTAGGATTTAAACATATTTTAACAGTTCACATATAACACAATTTTCATACTCAACACAGTGATATATTAGCAATTCATGAATATGAAACATAGTCAAATTATATACTCATTGGATAAACGGATCTCCAAAACACTCCACATGAATCATAAAGTCGTACGCTATCTCCATGTAAGTGTAGCATGAATGCTCACACTCTCCAAACACTCCACGCTATCTACTGTGAATGGAACTATGCTCAACATTCCCTTATTTTTCCAATGCTATCTTCGGGCCACAATGCCCAATACATAATGAAAGGGCGAATATTCAAAATCCTATGTCATGCCAATGATATCCAACGGTTTCAAGTGTTCACATTGTCAACGTTTCTAATTAATCACATTTTATTAAATAATATAACTGGCTCGCATTACTATAAAACTTGCACTTAATATTTCACAATAATATAATTTTACACTAATCAAAACTCACAATATCATAAATCTTATAATTCACTTACGGATTCATGCATACATAAATGTGGATTATCAATAAAATTCATATGTTATAAAAAAAATCACATTATAATATTCATTTTTATATCCATTTATAGATATTACAAAACCATATTCATATATATTATATATACCTACCTATTTAGTGACCTTCGTCACATCAACTTTAGCATACATTATATACATTAAAAGTCACATCAAAACGCATATATAATGTATACATAACAGAACCATAAAGATATGTCAATATTATATATAAGAAATCACATAATTATATTATATAGACATACTTATTTTGTCGAGAATCAACTTATTTGGTTGAAATTTGAGATTTCCTCACTCTATCTTTGTTCCTAAACTTTAATTAAGTTTCTAAACATCTTATATAACCTATTATTACAAATTAAACCATTAATTTTAAATTTAAAATTTTCGAAAAATTAAACTTGTGTGAATATGTAAAAAAGGGAAATTCGAAATTCATTAAAATTAGATAACAAATCAATAAAAACAATTGGTTTACTCATTATTTTGGATTTAACCATTTTTGAATCAAGATTTGATTAAAAAGCTTTAATTATTACTAACTCTCAACACACCCGGTTAAATTCCGAATTAGAAAAACAAAAACATTAATCTAATCATAATAAGTCAAGACATTACCTCAATTTGAAGAAAACAATAAATCATGGAACTAATTTGAAGTTAAATGTGGGAAGAATAATACCGAATTTGATGAAGATTTAATGGTTTTTTCTTTAAAATTGAAAAGTTTTGAGGTGTTTGGATAACTAGAAAATCACCAAAGATGAGTTAATTTTGAGAGAAAATATCATATTTGAATTTGAGAAATTTTTTGAATGTAAAACTAAATGAGAGGGAAGGGACTTGGGGGTTTTAAAGGAAAAAAAGAAATGAACAATTTTTTTAAAAACACCCAATTTCCCCTTGTTTTTTAAATCAATCCTTATTTAATTAAAACACATTTCTCAATTATTTTCAAACCTTATTTTATTTTCAAAATTCATTTTAACCAAATAAATTCTTGAACACTTAATTTTAATTTTTTAACCTAAAATTATTAATTCTATTTATTTTAATATGTTATTTAATATTTTTAATTATGTTAATGATCTAACTTAATTATGATTTTTGGTTCACTAATCACTGATTTATTATCCTGATTTTACCAACCCGGTTTTCGGGATGTGACAGCCATAGCCACCAGACTAGCTCTTTTACTATGTGGTTTTCAATCCCCATATGATGCCATAGTCATTTGGACTAGATCTTTGACTGCCTCCAAACGCACTCCCGTTCGGTGTGTATTTTTGGACTTCTGCAAGTATACGGGTCGAGTTGTAATATAGTTACAATGAAGTAAAGAGTACTCCGAGGATCATACCTAGGAGAGGTGAAGTAATAGTAATCTTAACTCCTGCATAGAAAATAATTAATTAATACTATTATTAGGATTATGGTAAGAAAAATAAAATAAGGGAATTGTGGGGTTTTATAAACAAACTTATAAACATAAAATAAAGTAAAGACATGAGATAATAAGATTCAATAAACAGATTTATGGGAGATTAGCTCGCTTCGGTATAATTTTTTCAACTGTCGTTTTTTGGGCTTTCGTCAATCAACTAGTCGCTACCCTAGTTGGATCTTCTGATCTTCCACTAACATAACGAGTCAACAAAGACTACTTATCTTTCGACCTCACAATCTAGATTGGTTTGAGATAAAGGTCGTCATGAACTGACAATATCAATTTTGGGTTAATTCTCACCTAAATGAATTTCTTGTGTTGTCAGGCCCAGGGTTTGTTTAATGTTCTTCCTTTTCCAAATAGTTGATCCGTTGAAGATCACTAAACAATATTCAAATCATCATACCTCCACTCCCTAATCCCCCACAAAGGGATTAGTTCCTCATGGTTTCTTCGAACATCATAAATTCAATAATAAAAGTAAACATAAAAATTGAGATTGAAAATATGATTAAAAGAAACTAAGGATTTGTATTGCAATCTGTTGGGACAAATCTATAATCATTTATGCGAAAGTTACAAATCTCGTTTCCAAAAAATAGAAATGAAAGTAAAGAAATAAAAACAACTAAAAACCTAAATTACAAAGAGAAATTAAAACTAAGGAAAAAAAGTGTGTAAACCTAACTGCTAAAGGGTCCTATTTATAGCATTTAGACGGCCATTTTCCTTAACCCTAGGTCAACAGCCGTTCTTCGTGTTTAATTTGTATTGTAAAGACCAAAATGCCCCTCACTAGGTGTAATTTCGCGTTTAGGATTCGATGTCACGACACACAAAAGCCGTGTCGCGACGTAGCAGGCAATCAACTCCTTGGTGTGATTTTTAGGCGTTGTTGTGACATAAAAGGTAGCTTCAGAATTCTGTAGTTCTGGTCCCTGTGTTGTGACATAGCTTGTTCCATGTCGTGACACATTGATCAGTTTCAATATAATTCATCTTCTAAGGGTCTCCTGCACAGTCACGAAGACTGTTAGCCAACCTTTAGGCCTCACTCGGCCCTAAAGTCAATAAAAGACATCTTTTTACACTTTTTACACATTTTATTCATTGTATGAAAACTTAAATACATCCTAAGTAAACTTAATGAAAATGCCTAATTTCAAGCTCCTAAAGTGCAAAAACTAGTTTAATTTGCTAGGTCAAATTATGGCAGATCAGTCTTACACTATATGGTCTTCAATTGCATGGCCATGGACTTTCTATATTAGAGATTCCTGTTTATTGTCCCGACAGACCCTTTAGACGACTCTGGAGACAGACACAGACTCATTCTTACCATGGCACGCAGAATATTTTTCATGGAGAGACTCACTCATGATAAACTCAACATACTTTCACACACATTCTATAATATCCCAATTTTTAGTGGCGTCGAAAATAATGGTTTCGGGACCACAATTACTAATGTGTCAGTTCTTAAACATCAGTTAGTTTATTTTTATAAAGTTATTAAGGTAGTATTAAATTTTGGTAATGAAATTTTGTGTTTTAATAAGTGAATTGAATTAAAAAGAGATAAATTGAATTATATGTTTAAAAAATCTTATAGATTGAAATCTTTTGATTTAAATGGAAGGATAAATAAAAGGTGAAGGCTTTATTTGGTAATTTAGCCCTTCTTTTGCATTATGGACGGTTTTGGTGTTAGGTGAATAGAAAAGTTGTTAAAATTAAGGTTAAATTAGTAAATTACTAAAGAACGAATTTTTAAACTAAAGATGATAAAAATAATAATAATAGGATCACTTTCATCTTTATTCTCTCACCACCAAAAACTAGAAGAAAACACCATTTTTGAACTCTCTTGGTTCGGTCAAGCTTGTGGAGTTGCATGGTAGGGCTTGTGTTTTGTTTTTAATGAATTACATGTTTTTGAGATTTTTACAAGTAGTTCTAGCTAGCTCGCACTTCCATTTTTAAATTTATCAAGGTTTTGGAAGAATGCAATTGTTGAACTCTTGTTATTTTTTTATTGCTTGAACTTGGAGTTTGAATGTTGATGGTGGTGCTTGATGAAAATATGAAATAATTCATGAGTTAGGGATTAAATTGTAAAATGTTAAATACTTGTTACGAATTTGGATTATTTACAGAAATTTTAGGTTGCATGCTCCATGGTAATATAATTGGCTAGCCTTATTAATTGACAAATTTTATTCAATGTGGAAGTTTACATGTTATGGACTAAAATGTGAAAATTAGAAAGTATAGGGGTAATTATGTAAATATTAGAAATTTCATGTTTAAACGAGAAAAAGGAAATTGAGTTATATGTGAATTAATGTGTGGCATTGAATTATTAATTATAGATTAAGAACCGAGTCAGAAAGACAATAATCGAGGAAAAGAGAAGGTTGCTAAATAATCTGACGTATTCACGGAAACAAATCATATGTAAGTTCCTTGTAACTTACTTTATTTTTTTTCTAATCGAATTACTTTTATATTATTTAATTGATTGGAACTTTAGTATAAACGACTAAATATTATACCAAGAATTTTTATTGTTTAAAACCATGTATGCACTTCGATGCCCTCGTATGTGGATGGTAGCATTAAGAAAATTTCGGGAAAAGTCAGATAAAAATATTGCTAGACAACTATATTTAACTTTTGAGGTTTACATTATTTAGATGTAGTGGTAATTGTGAGATGTGATTTTGAAATTATTAAGTCTCATGACTTATGTACATTATTTTGTGTTGTTTTGTAGATTTTGGACTTTTGGGAAGGATCAATCAAGGCTCACACTATCCACCTTTTTGGTAGCCTTTCTTTAACTTTTGGTTTGGGGTAATGGCATGTATATAAGTCTTTTAGGGAATTTAAAGTCATTTGTGGATGGTTGAAGAGTATATTTTGTAATTTCACTATAATCATGTTTTAAAGTATTGTATATGTTGTTAATGTGAATGTAGATATGTTTTTATTTTAGAAAATCAATGAGTTTGCCTAGTATGCTTATCTTGTGGTACCTTTGAAAGGTACATTGGTTACATATGGCTCTTACATATGTTCAAATGTTTAGGTATTAATTTGGTTTAGGTATGAAATCTTGGAATGACACATTTGTTGGATTTGATTAGGTAAATTTTTGACTTGAAAACTATGTTGAAACATGTCTTGAAACTTTAGGTAAAGGTTATTTTTTTAGTACACCTTGTGGGACAAGTTAAGTTGAGTTTATGTCTTGTTTTTGAAGCTATTGTGGCTACACACGGACTGTGACACGATTGTGTACAACTATAAGTTGCAATGCAGTTTACACGGGTAGGCACACGGGCTTGGACACGATCGTGTAACCTTTTTTTGTATAGACACATGGTCTCTTACACGATTTCTTACACGAGCGTGTATGGCAAGCTAGTTTAGATTTTTTGAATGTGTACACGGGCAGGCACAAGGGCTGGTACACAGTCGTATGACTCTATTTCGAAGACACACACGAACAGGCACATGGGCTAGCACACAGCCGTGTGTCCTATTTCACTAAGTTTTTCTAACTTCTTTCTAAGCTTTCTATATGTTTACGAATTCAACCCAAGCTATATCTAAGTTATTCTTAAGATGATTAAAGTATGTTTTAAGGCTGAATGTATATAATTACGATGATTTTAATTAACTCATGTTTTAAGTTGAATTAAAATGTTATAATGTGATGTTTAAGTTGTGGTTTGTTCGGTAATGCCTTTAACCTTAATCCGATGTTGATTACGGGTTAGGGGTATTACACTTTCATCATCCACATGCTTTCTTCACACATTCATCATGCGTGGATTTCCTTTCATAACATAGGCATATAATCATTCAACACATGCAAGTTCATCAATCATACATTCATCACAAATTCAACATATCACACTTGCATAGCTCAGGTTTTCGCTGTACAAGTAGCCATTTAATGTAGAAGATATGAAAATACAAACATACATGTAACAGGTAGTTAGAGACTCACTTGAAACCTTCAAACAACAACTTATGCTTCAAATGTAGGATCTCCCCAAATATCATAGTGACCACTGCTTATAAAAGAGGATATTTCTACTAACAATCTGTTCGACTACCCGTTTTTACTTTCATTTCAAACAAAAATAACACCATGCAGGGTCCTATCTTCATGCATGCAAACAAACTTAATCTTTCCGAAATCTACATGAATAATTAGAATACTTACCCTTGTGAGAAACAACCCTACTTATATGAGCTCGATTCTTAGCCTTATCGTAGTAAGAGAATCCCTAATCAGCCTCTTTTTGAGGATAAAAAAGGTGTCTTTAAATAAAAGAGGAAAGATGACTTTCCTTCCGTCAGAAGTCTCCCGTGATAAAAATATTTGCTTAGACCATAGAGCTCTGTCACGTGTCATGTATTATATGGCTACTTTCGCTAATGGCTTACAACTATAAGAAACATATACTAGAAGTCAATATCCTTTCATATCTGTGATTTGACTCACATTTTTTAAACTTAACTATATGGTTAGCAGATAACTTATATCTCATCTAGACAAGTTGCGCGTATCCTATCTAGGCAACATTCCTTACAACTCAAGAATCCCTTGACACTATCACCAATGCACACATGTTGAGCGTGGACTAGTCTTTGAATTCTACAATGGCCTTTGTGCACTACTAATGTGCTGAAGCACCCATTGGGCAGGTAGGATCATACCAAACTAATTTCCTTATCCTGTACGTCCAGACTCAAAACCCGCCAAGTTTGGGGTGTTACAAGAGTACTTAGTATATTAGGGATTAACTCCCTTAGTAAAACATCTAGATAGGTGAAACCAAAAGGGTATCTTGTCGAGTATAACTTGTGTCAAGCGGTGAGATCAAAAGGGTATCCATATGCCTAGGAAGAGACCGAACTGGTGACTTAGGTGTTAACCCTTAGTGAAGATGAGACTGAAAGGGTATTCTTAGCTAAGGGTGGTAAATAACTCAGTTGAGGGCAATTAGTGACTTGATTGATAATTAAGGATTAAATCGATCATTGGTCGGGAACTCGAATTGTTGAAACTAGGAATAGGAAATTCCATTATGATATCTTAGGTTAATTAAATTCCATTAGGTTCTTTTAAGTTAATTAATTTAATTAGTTTAATTAATATTTTAATTCCATATCAACACTACTAGTTTGTGATTCAATTAGATTCATAATTATTTTCTATAATTAATTTAATAATAAAAATTTTCAATATGTATTCCCTTGGGTACGATCCTCGAAATACTTCCTAGAGTGTTTCGTTGTAACACTTTACTATATTACAATTTGACCCTTATACTTGTGGACATCGCTGCTTTATTTAACATCTTTTTGCTGCAGTATTTACAGTCCAAACATTCCCATGTTTGGCGGCAATAAGGTTTTTGGTACCTTTGCTGAGGATTGCGATGGTGAAAATTGTTATTAATTTAATTGCTTTGTAAAATAATACTAGTAGAAAGGTATACGAGTTAAATAGTGTGTCAACTTTTAATTATTTTTGTTATTTTTAATTATTTAATTTTTTAAATACCTTGTTGATTATTTAATTTAATCATGGATGCAATTTATGATGAAGTTGATGATGATAGCAGTTGGGACGGGGAACGTGAGATGTCTGTGTGGTACGATGATGGAGTATACGAAGAGGGAGTATACAATCAATGGAAAATTATGGAAAACCAAAGATTTCCCATGATAGAGCTGCTCTAATGAAGAAACGAAGCAATGATCCTATTGAAAAAGGTCCTGCATTATGTTCCCAACTCTGATTGCGAAGACCATTATATTGTTGTTAACCACCCTGAACCAGATTGTAAAAGTCAGCAAGAGTTGGATGCAATCATGGATAAGGTACTAGGCAGATACATGAGCAACATTTAGGGATGTCTAAATATTCAACAGAACCTCAATATGGTTCATATGAGATTTATTTGTGATACGATGATGATAAGTACATTAACAAAGTATCAAGTTGGATGAACGGAGCCTCAACAAACCAATGGATTTATGATGGTGAATATGGCATGCCCAAATATTCAGCCCAGCAAGAATTGGAGTTAATCATGGATGATAAGGTAATATGGTATTTGCATGAGCAAGATAGGAGCAATTAAAAATCATGTCGGACAAATGGAGCCTCAACGAACCAATAGAGTTATGATCAAAGGTGTAGAGACTAAGAATATTCATCCACATTTCCTCCTGAGTTGAATGGATTCCAAATTAACCTAGAAAGAATTCAAAAATGGGTGGACCAATTAGAGGGATTGCTTCGAAAGCAAGAAAAAGTATAGACTCCATTGGAAGAGGTCATGCATGATGTCCTAACTCGGATCATAAGAACCATCGTTTCATTGTCAACCACTCTAAATTAGATAATAATAATCAGCAAGAGTTTGGAACCAAACCACAATGAGACGTTGAATATAGCCGAAGGATCTCCAATCAAATCAACATAGAGATAAACCTATCCATAAATGTAGATGTAGAAGTAGATCTAACCACTAACATAGAGCTTAACTAGATTGTGAATGAAAGTGTAGATGATTCGATACACTTTCTGGCCAAAACCGAGGAGGTGCCAACCAGAGAAACTGATGAGTTCATTCAGTTGTCATTCGAAACTAAAGGTAAAGCTCGAGTACCCAAAGGCTCACGCGACATGGAGGTGAGAAGGCTTGAGGTAATAATACCTTGAAAAATAATTTGGGGTTGGCTCGAATTCGGCACCAAGTGGATCATAATGTGGATGCTGCAACAGTTGAAGATAAGGCAACATCAATGGTATCAACAAAGGGTGCTAGTATATATATCTTGATGGAAAAACAAACGACAGATCAAAGTCTCGAGGACCAGCTAGAAGCTCTTTTACATGGGAGATACAGATTGTTCTGATTCTAAAAAATGAATTCTCATTTAAACTTATTTTAATTTTAAATTCCTAAATTCTATTTAAGTATTGTTATTTTTTAAATGTTACAATTCAATTATTTTCTCATATTTTTGGGGATTGCTAAGTTCGTGAAAAGGGGAAAAAACGAATGAATCAAGAAGTTAAAATTTAGCGCACGAGAGGGGCCGAAACAATCATGACATCATGACGAGGGTAATCAATGTGTCATTTACATTATATGGTTCAATTAATACCTATCATACCCAATTCATCATCAATTCCATACCAAAATTCATATATTAATTAAGTCATGCTAATTTCTATTCTATTCAATTTAATCCTCTATCTCGATAATCAATCTCAATCATAGCATTTACATTCAAATAATCATTGTGAAATCACCTCAACCCCATATTATGCAATAATTAAATCAATCTCGAATCATAGAAATAAAAACTGATATCTTGTGTCACTCATCGCAAACTATTGCCTTTCCTTTCCTTCTCGATGGTTCAATGACTCAATATCGTCTTTAGCTACGAATAAAAATTCAATAATTACATAATATCAATTTTCATTCAATTCATATTCAAATACAAAAGTCAAGCATATTTTGCAATTTATTTAGTTTAGTCCCTATATATATGACAAGCATAACTTTCGATATAGAGCTTCGGATTAAAATTTGATTTCACATTTACTGATTAGGGACCTTCTAATTTCTATTAATACTATAATTTCATAATAGGTTTTAAATTTATTCAATTTGGTCCCTAATGTAACAAAGTTAACAATCAAGCTCGTTAAGCTTTACAATTTAGTCATTTTCATTATCTAAGCTTAATTTCTATCAATTTCACACCTAATTCATCCAATTTTCAACAATGGAAACTTATCAAAATTTCAACAATTGAACAAATCGATACATAGACTACCTAAATCAAGCTTCCATGATTCAATTTCCATAAAAATCAAAGTAAAATAGGTAGGGTTTACTTAAAATTACATGGTCGAATGTTTGAATACATAAAGCTTTCTCTTATTTTTTCTTTGCTTCGACGGTTTGGTGGGAAGAAGATTATGATGTTTCATCTTTCTTCCCACTTTAGTTGCTATTTATATTATATTTAACTTTAATTAATCTTAATTAACCAATTTAATTATGTTTTATTAACTAATCAGTAATTACTTAATCTTAATGACATCCATCATTACCATCTACTAACACCTATTTAAAAATGATTTATTAACCAATTTGATCCTTTGAATAATTGTTATCTAAGGGCATGTTTGTTTACATGTAAAGGTTTTATGGAAAATATTTTCTGTATTTTTCTGTGTTTGTTTCACAGAAAACAATTTGGTTAGCGAAAAATGACTTACAAGTCAATGTAAAATAAACTCTTTCCTGTAAAATGACTTACCCCTTTTGAGAAGCGTAAGTCATTTTCCGAAAAAGAGCTCCTTTATAGGTTATTTTATTTTATTTTTTTATAAAAGTTAACTTAAATCAAGTTTAATATTATTATATTTATAATAATTTTATTTTTATTTTTAAAAGTATTTAAAATTATTAAATATTAGTATAAAATATTATATTTTTCAATATTATAAACATACATATTTAATTATTTATATTTTATTATTTAATATTTCAATTTTATTTTAATAATAAATTTTAAATAATATTCTTCACAGAAAATATTCAATATTAATATATTAATGATAAATATTTTGTAGTATAAATATTAAAATATGTCATAAGTCTATGTACTCTTCACAAATTTACAATTTAATCTCCGTACTTTTATTTTCACGAATTTAGTCACTCTACTTTTTAGATTTGAAAATCACGTCCAATTGTTAACATTGTTAAATTTTTTTGATGTCACATTTTTAAATAAAAAATACTCACTTGGTAGTTATATAACTAAAAAATAATATTGTAATGAACCTGAAATTAACAAAACATTTTTAATATATGCAAAAACAATGTAAAATATAAATTTATAGGTATAAAATAAATTCAATTAAACAATGAAAATATAAGAAAATATCAAATGTATGTTTGTTTCATTAAAAACAATTTTTATGAAATATTTTCGAGAAATTTGTCAAACAACAAAAAATATTTTAGACAGATTCATCCAAACACTAGAAAATAATTTTTTAAAAAAAGTAAGTCATTTTCCATAAATTATTTACCGAAAACCATTTTCAGTAAAATAAACAAACCCTAAGTCCCTAAGCCTTTTCTTAATAAAAATCCTATAGTGATTGGATTTTTACAATTTAGTCCCTAAGTCTTAATTAACTACTTTTTCAATTAAATTATTTAACTGAATTTCAATATATTTTAATATTAACTTTGTCTCATTTAATATTTAAAAACTTAATTTATAGAAATAAAATTATAAAATCACATTTTTCGATACTACTGAAAATCAAGTCTTTACACATAACCCTTATAGGAATAAAAATCCAGAAAGTTTGTGTATAATCAAAGAAAAATGCAGGTTTCATTGTCCAAGAGAATTCAGCTCCAAATCATTGCTTGGAAAATATGGTTATCCAATTTATGGAAGACGAGAGGACAAACAAGAAATAACAATTAAAATATCCAACTTCATATTCTATTTTTCGAAATATATTTTTATTACTTTATGATTCACTTTTATATTTAATAAGCTAAAATTAATATTAGTTATGATAAACTAATAACATTACAATGCAAACTAGGAAATTAAAATTTAACAGACTTTGTTCATATCTTATATCTTTTTTTTTTCTTTCGATATGTATATTTTTCATTATTTATTGCAATAATTTTTAGATTTTACATATCTTATTTTTTTTATTCTTTACTACAATATTTTTAATATAATTTTGCTACTTTATCTAATATTTGTTTGTAAGAAGTACATTCAATTAATAAATCAAGGCATAAAAAAATTCACATATTGGTTATTACTCAATTTCTAATTTTATTAATATATATATATTTTAATATATATTAATACATATTTTAAATTCTTATAGGTAAAAATAGGAGACATGTTGGATAATAAGTGGGTTGTTGGTTTGCCGTAATTTGATGTGTCAAATTAGGCTCTTCATGTCACTTAATGAGTTTGTTTTTAAGCAATTTGAATGTCTATTTAGTAATTTAGCTTAATTTTAGTTTTTGCAATTAAATAAGTGTGAATGCCTCTTTTTATTCATTTTGAGACCCAAATTAGTCAATTGTGCTATTAGCGGCCCTAACGACTAATTGAGTGTTATAGGAATTCGTTGGTGGCCAAATTCGAGCAAGAACATCACCAAAGGAACGAGTATCGCGATATCAAAGTCAGAGAATCACGATACCCTCAACAAGTCTAAGATGAAGACTACCTACAATGGTATCGCAATATCCTTTTTGGATATCGCGATATCCACTTGCCAAGGAGTACCCTATTTCAATACTAACGACAATATCATGACATCCTACCATGGGTATCGGGATATCGATATCATGAGGGAAAAAATGACATCAAGGGTAGTCCTTGTCTAACCGAAGCACCAATTAGAAAGACACGTTCAAGGACATTTTGGGAAATGACTTGCCACAAATTATAGTGGTAGTTTAGGTACTTTCTGGCACTTAACGAGCTTGTTTTCTAGCCATTTTAGAATTTTTATTGCATTTTTAGTTTTCTTATCTTAGATTCAAATTATTGCAAAATAAGTGTTTTTTACGCAATGTTTCGAGTTAGTTGACCTATTGGGCCAATATCGGCCTTAAGGTAGTTTTAATGCTTTTATTGAGTGTGCAAGACACTTAATTTTAGGCTCAAAAGCACCAAGAACGACAGTCGAGTCGCAACACAAGATTCCAGTGTCACAACACAACCAAGCCAATTCAAGATTTTACATTTGAAGTTGTGTGTTACGACACGCACTACGTTGTGTCACAACACAAAAGGTAAAAAATTGATCAAGGGTGTTTCCGTCCGCACAACCTATATTTAGTGTGATTATGGCTTGTATTTAACCTAAATTAGGCGACTAACTTTGCTTATAAATAGTTAAGCATAGGTTAAGCTTGGGGAGCTTTTGCTAAGCTGTTTTAGGGTTTTAGTTTAGTAGTTTAGGATTTTAAATTAGTTTTATTTTATTTTAAAATCAATTTTATTTCTTGTTTTCTGACTTGGATTAGTTTGACTCCAAGTCTTCGTAATTTAGTATTTTTATAATTTTCCTTTATGTTTCTCTTGCAAACGACGATATCTCGATAATTGTTAAAGTACTTCGTGGATCCCAACACTTCAAGTTTATCAAACAAACCAATTTCTATCTATCTCTATTTTAATTAATTTGTGTTCTTGTATGATTAATTTACTTTTAAGAAAAATGGTTATTAAATCGAAGTGTGGCTAAGTCATTCAGGGAGATTAATGAGAAGACATGGGAGTGATTAACAGAAGAATGACGGTTTCCCATATGAATTAGTTGGTGTAAATTTATGTATGCTTAAACGTTAAGATTGTCGACCCTAGGAAGTAATCTGGGTTAAACAAGTCGAAAGATAAGTTTGACGAGAAAATCATGATTTATTATGATCAAGAAAGAAAGGTTGAGAGATAAGTGTGTATTGGTTGATTAATTAATTAGTAGAGGCCAACAGGTAATATTGGTTAGTTAATAACTAATTCACTCATAAAACATGAATTCTTAAGTTAATTGAAATCACTGAAGTGACTTAACCTTTCGCTTGTTATTCGAGAGTTTTTCATTTTTCAACTTCATTTTTGTAGTTTTGTTTTTGTTTTATGAATTTAATATTTGTTTTGGTTATCATAATATAATTTTTAGTGACTACTGTTTAGACCTGCTACTATAGAAGACATTTTTAGATTTAATTCAACCTGCCTTGGGTACGATCTTCATAATGCTTACCAGTGTTCCTTTATTACACAAAACTATATTACAATTTGACATGTTCACTTGCGGATACCGTTTTTAGTTAGATATTTCATTTTCATGATTTTTACTCTAAATGTTCGCACGTTTAGAGGTAATCATGCAACAATTTTGGGAAAGAATTGTTGCTAAAAGAAGCCAAATTTGGGTAAGGAAAGAGAGGACACATTAGGCATAGTTTAGATAGTTTTATCTTAGTGTTCTTCTTCATTTTTCTAGGTTTCTTATTTTTCATCTTCCTCTACAACTATAGATTTCATTTTTCTGCATTTTTCTTATTATTCTTATTACTATTCAATTAGTTAAGTTAGTTATCATTACAACTAGGGTTTGTTTGCACTTTTAGTACCTCTTCTTTAGTTGTAAAGACATTTCAATATTTTTCTTAATGTTATTCCAATTTCCTTTAGTTTCAGTTGTCACAAACTTTTAACTTTAATGTTTCTTGTTCATCATTTTCTTGTTAAGTTTATGTTAATGGCTTCCATCTTTTCTTCCTTCATGCTTGTTAGTTTATTTTTCAGCATGAGTAACTAAACCTTAAGGGGGTTGATTGATGGAGATGTGGATAAGTTGATTTTCGAGTAAGGGACTAAATTGAAATAAATTAGACTAAATTGAATAAACCTAAAAACTTAGGTTTAATTCCCTAAGGGGAAATCTAGGCAAGTGAGATCGAGAGGTAATCTTGTTGAGCATCTATTCATTAGTCCCGAGTTAGCCGATGAGATTAAGAGAAAAATCAGATAAACTTGTCTAATTTGGTAAATTTGAGATCGAGAGGTGAAATGGAACTATTTTAGAAGTTTAAGCAATTTAGGTCCCTAATTTGAGAGTTGGTGAACAACATCGAAATCGATCAACCACCATTTGTCATTTGTTTGTTAATTTCGTAACTTTGCACACTTTATGATTTAGTCCTTTTGTAGTTAGTTCATAAATTAGTGTAATTACCCTCAACTTATGGTTTGTCGTAATATAGTTTTTAGTGACTATTTTTTTATACTCTTTATTTTGCATGCTCTTAGCTACATTTGGTTCAATTGTCGACTCCTTTGGGTTCGACCCTCAGAGTACTCCGTACCCTATTGTACAATTATATTAAAATTGACATGTTACACTTGCAGACACCGCACGATAGTATATATTCTGATTATTTGCTTGTCGTTTTAGTGTTGATTTCTCTCCCCCATTTGCAAGAGTAAGGGAGAGACGGTCAAGTTGGCACCGTTGCCAAGGAGTCGGTGCTAGATTGAGCTAGTTTTAGTTTTGTTGCATGTTTTTTAGGGAGATAGTTGACGAAAGTTAAAATTATAGATACAACATTTATTGATTCTACATGGGATGTGTATTACCTTATTGATATGGATAGTATGACTTGTTTATTTGATTTATTCTTTTATTTGTTGTAGTGTATTGAAATTCTTTGTGAAAGAAGGCACCTCTTAATTTTCTTAATTATGGCATCATTGTTCGATATCATGTTGAATAACAGGAGTTGGTTACGGCCTAATATAATGACACACCATAATGACATTCCACGTTTCGAGATCAATTCATCTCTAATCTTGTGGGTTATTTCTAATCTCTAATTTTATAGGGATGAAGGTAAAGATCCAGTGGATTTCATTCGCAAGTTCTAACACATGCAACATTATGAGTTATGATGGGGTTCTTAATGATACTATTCAATTGTTATTGATACCATTTTCTCTTGGAAGGAAAGCGAAGGACTGGTTGGATAAGCTACCTTTGGATACTATTACTACGTGGAAGGAATTTCTTTGACTATTCTTAGAGCGAAATCTCCCTATGAAAATTATGCTTGCCTCTTATGAGGTGTTGTTTGACTTCAAACAAGAGAGTACGAAGATGCTAGGTAAAGTATGGGAAAGGTTCAAGAGGATAATGCAAGTCTTGATTGGGAATGGAGTTGAAAGTGTCGTCAACTACAATATTTCTATGTCAAGTTGAACTAGAGTAGTAAGGCCCAGTTTGATATTATTTCAAGGCGGAGTATATGGACTAAAACTGTGCAAGAAATTGTTGTCTTGCTTGAAAATGTCAATAGTAATGATTCCGATTAAGGGTGCACCCATGCTCCCATTTATGAGATTTTTAGTAAAATTTAAGGGGAACATGAGAATCAAATGATCGAATCAGTTAGAGAGATCTCTACTTCTTTGATGATTACTTCCAAGGAAAAAGAAATATTTGTAGAATAGGAAGAGTGTGAATTTGAACAATTTTTGGATTTAGAAAGCATGAAGTATATTGGGACTAAACCATTTAGTGAATGTACGGAGTTCTCAGATAAAAAAGGGTATGAGTCATGTCATGAGGATGAAGATGGAAATTTTCACGAAGAGACAGAAGATCAACTTGAGCAAGAGAGGGTTTATCAACTAGATTGGTGGAAGCTTTGCAAGGAACCATTGGGATCCCTAAAAAATGTTTCAGAGAAATTGACACCTTCCATAGTGAAGCCACTTGAGCTTGAATTGAAACCCCATGGGCATTTGGGTGAGAGTAACACCTTGTCAATTATTTATTATCTTTGCTCGACTTAGTGCAAAAAGGGAGAAAGCTCTATTCCAAGTGTCGAAAGTGTATAAGAAGGCCATTGGGTGAACAATAGCTAATATTAAAGGAATTAACCCATCTCTTTGTCAACATAAGATTCTACTAGAAGAAGGCCGAAAATCGATTGTTGATGCTCAACAGTGAATCAATCTTGCTATGAAAGAAGTCATTAATAAAGAGTTAACAAAGTAGTTGGATGTTGGGATTGTCTATGCTATCTTTGATAGTGAGTGGGTAAGTTCGACACACTGTGTTCGAAAGAAAGGTGGGATAACCGTGATGTTGAATGAGAAGGATGAACTTATTCCCACTCGAATGGTAGTAGGGTGATATGTGTATCAATTAATGAAAGCTCAATGGAGCCACTCAAAAATATCATTTCCCACTTCCATTCATTGCTCAGATGCTTGACCGTTTGGCTGGAAAGGAGTTCTATTGCTTTTTGGACAAGTACTCTAGTTATCATCAAATTTTGATTCATGCGAAAGATCAAGAGTAAACCACCTTTACATGTCCTTTTTGCATGTATGCCTTTTAGAGAATGTTATTTGGACAATGTAATACCCCCACCACTTTCATCTGTTATATGACTTTGATCTTTGCTGATATGATTGAAGAGGGGTTAGATGTTTTCATGGATGATTTCTCTGTCTATAAGGATTCTTTCTCCAAATGTTTAGGTAATCTTGAACGAGTTTTGGAAAGATACGAAGAAACTAATCTAGTCTTGAATTGGGAAAAATGCCATTTCATGGTTATGGATGGAATTGTTCTCGATCATCATGTTTCAAAAAAAAAGGCTTAAGGTAGATCGTTCTAACATTGAAGTCATTGAGAAATTGCCACCTCTATCTTTTATCCGGGGGATTCAAAACTTTTTGGGGCATGTTGAGCCTTATCGACGCTTTATCAAAGATTTCTCTCGACTCTCAAAATTGTTAAGGCACCTCTTAAAGAAAGATGTCCTTTTTATATTTAATGAAGTGTGTACAAAAGCATTTAACACCTTGAATGAAAAGCTTATCACTGCCACTATGAGTCCAAATTGGGAACAGGCTTTTGGGATCAAGTGTGAGGCTATTGACTTTGCTATGGGAGTGGTGTTAGGTTGAAAGAAGGAAAAGGTATTTCACACCATCCATTATGCCAGTAAGACCTTGAACTCGAATCAATGCAATTACACAACGACCGAGAAAGAAATGTTGGCGATGATTTTCGCTTGCGAGAAGTTTCACTTATATTTGATGGCGAACCAAGTTTATGTCTATACAAACCATTTGACACATAAATTTGTTATGAAAAAAGGAGACTAAAGCTCGACTAATGAGATGATTTTGTTACTTCAAGAGTTTGACTTGTGGATATTAGATAGAAAGGGAACTGAGAACAAGTTGTTGACCACTTATCTCGATTGGAACGTGAGGACGATTGAGTCGAGAATAAAGCAATCAATGGAACTTTTATAGATGAACTTGTATAGACGTATTTTGAAATAATGAACGACGATGACAACCCTGAAGAGGTTTGTCAAGTCATCGACGAGATTTGAATCTACCCAAACCGTTGTAATAATAGTTTTTGTTTATTATGCCTAATTCAATTTGTGAATAATAGAATAAATTCAATCATGGACTCCAGTTACATTTCTCCTTTTGTTTAGGTTTAAATGTTAACATGTTTAATTTCTAGAATTGATAGGTTTAATTTTGTATAGTGATGAAAATGAAATCTTTGAAGGATTTTGGGGTGCCATCTAATGGTATCGCGATTTTTAGGGGAGGATATCGCGATACCTAGATCAATTTTGAGAGGAAGTCAAAAATAATTTTGGTATCACAATATCTAAGGGGGTATCGTGATTTCTCAAACAGTTTCAAGAATTCAAAATTTGGCCAATATGTAGTGGTATTGCGATATCAATCCCTAGGTAGCACAATGTCATCGATAGAATGGAAATAAGGGGATAAAAAATGGATACCATGATATCAGCCCATGGATATCGCGATACCCATGTCGTGTCAGGCAATACCTGGTTATGATATCACAACTCATGTTTTGGCTCTATTCTAACCCTATAGCACTGAAAAACCCCAAAAAATCCTCAAATCCTTCTCACTTCTCCCTTTTAAACTCACTTTACACATCTTTTTATCAAATCTTTTTTATTTCCCTCTTTTTAATTCTCTTATCTCCTAGCTTTGCTATTGTAGTCTTGTTTGTTCCTTACATTTGCAAGCTTCTTTCTCTATGCTTGGAAACACCTACACCATTAAGAAGCACAGCAAGAAGGCCTTCACTTTCACCATTATTGATGGGTTAAAGTTTCTATTCCCATATTCTTATACATTGTTGTGCCTCTTATTAGCGCTTATTATTATGAAGTCTCGTTGGTTGGCTTATTGTTGCTATATTTTTTAGTGATTAAATTGAGAGAACCCTCAAAATTCCCCAAGACAGATGAAACAGGTTAGGTCCCAATCTACATCCATTCAATCACCTGAATTTAACCACGTAAAATTTGTCTCGAAGGAGGTTAAAGAATTCTTTTCTATGCTTCGAGAAAGATCATTCCTCCACGAAAGCGATTTTGATTCTGGTTCATGCTTAGAGGATGAAGTTTGGGATCTCTTTCAATTTCATGGGTGGCTGCACTTTTGCCTTCAGCCTCCGGCTCCTACGGTTATACTTGTTATCTTAGAGTTTTATGCCAATTAAAGTTTTTTTGAAAGATTCCGAGTATACGTTAGGAATTGAGAGGTAAACATCTCCCCTATTGATTTGTGTGAATATTATGGCATCCAATTTGATGAACATGATGATATTGAATTGATGGACTTAACAAGTTATTGTGGCGTAGATATGGATGCCATAATGTTATACTTGACGAAAAATAGGGGGAATGGAAGTGTGAGGTAGAATTGACACGACCAATCTTGTTGAATGGTGCATTACTGTCCTCGATAGAGAAACTCTAGATGGAACTTATTGTACTTGGGTCAATCTCGCACCTAATGTTTGTACCGTTAACACTTTTCGAGCTATTTTGTTAACATATATTTTGCAGCAAAAGTGTATCTGTTTAGAAACTTGGATTTATCAGCTTATGATGTGTTGTGTGGAGAGTGACTCATTCAAAATCTACTTTCCCCATTTGGTTATGAATATATGGTGGAGAGTAGTGTTTGTTATAGATCTCACCGAACCGCACCATCGTCCCACTACATATATGATAGGCGATTCAATACTACGAAAGTTCCAAAAGCTTTGGGAGTAACAAAATCAAGAGGGGACTCATAACCCAAAATACAAAAAAGAATGACCACATGATCAATCAGAAAAGCTTCCTTTATGAAATATTTTGGGTGATATTCAAACTCGGCTTGATATGTTGATGAAATGAACCTCTATAATACTCAACTGATAGAATTTATGAAGTTGTACATTAATCGTGATGCACCTGACCACCTAGGAACGTGTTATTGTTTATATTAAAAAATATCACACCAAAAATATAAGAAATTAAATCGACGGTATCTGCAAGTATACGAGTCAAATTGTAATATAGTATATGTGGTACAATGGAACAAAAATAAGTATTTTGAGGATCGTACCCAAGGGAGGATGGATTAAATCTATAGAAAATCTCTTTACAATAACAAGTCTAAATAGTAATAATTAAATCATATATTACGATAGATCATAAGATGGATGAATATTAAGAATCAAATAACTAAAATAAATAAATAGTAAAATAAACCAATCAGGGGTTGTAACTATCTTCAGATTAAGGTTTTAGGGTAGATTAACTATCAATTAACCAATATTACCTCCCGACCTCACTTTCTCAACTAGGATAAACTACGATTTACTCAAGAAAACTTATTTCTAGACCTTGTTTAGCCTATGATTACTTCTTAGGGTTGTCAAGCATAGGGTTTATGAACATATAATTTAAACCAACTAATCCTATCAGAAAACCCTAAATCCTTTGTTAATAATGTCCTCATCCACTCGTTAATCTCCGCTAAGAGATTTATCCACTCATGTTATTCATAATCTCAAACTCAATTGAATTAAGCATGTAAAAAAAACGATTGAATTCAAAGAGAAAAGATATTAGAATAATCCCAAAATTGATATCGAATGGAGAATGGAGTCGATAATCTCTCGATTAGAAGAACTCGAGTCGTCGCTTGCAAAGAAGAAATAACTAAAATACTTCGATTAAATAAAAGAATTCTTGGATCGAAATTGACTCCAAGAAGAAAGAACAAAGAGTTTATGAAAACCAAAAGAAAACTTAATCTAATCCTACTACTAAACTACCAGGGTTTTTGGATGCATCTAATACGACTTAGTTACATCAAACCCTTAAGGTTTTATTTATAGGAGTGTTGGCAACCCAAATTAGGTCTTCAGCATGTCCTAGGTCTTCGTATAAATTTTATTGTGTGAACAAAAATAGCCTTGAAGTACTTGGGCACCATATTAGGGCTATGTCATACCATACGAGGTCTATGGTGAGACACGACAAGCAGATTGTGCCTTCCTTGGTTCGTTTCAAGCTTTGACGGCTCGAGAAACTTGTCATCACTCATCCTTTGCTCCTATGTCAATTTGGCGTATGATTTATCATCATACACATTCAATTGCACAAATTAGAACTACCTAAGCCCCGTGTCGGCCTAATAGGTCACAACACTCACAAAATGTGTTAAAAACAAATATTTTTAATACTAACTACTAAATACCGAAAATGCAATATTAAATACTAAAATGGCTACAAAACAAGCTCCTTAAGTGCTGAAATAGATCGAAATTACTATTACATTTGGCGTCAGGTCAAATACTCCCACACATAAGTCTTTACTTGCCCTCAAGCAAACTAAATAAAAACTAAAAATAAACTAAATTGAAAATAATAAATAAGCATGCAAGGAAATAAAATGCACTTGAGCAAGTGTGATACAAGAAATAGGACACAAAGATATTAACAAGATAATGTAAATAAACATATAATGCTAGAGTGATGTACAATTAACTCACAATTTCTAAAATTAGAGGGTTAGTTCAATAAATTACAAAGCAAACAAATAAAAGAATGTTTGGTATAAGTTTCCACCAAAATAGATATACAAATACACAATTATGCTCAAATAAATATAAGTGGTAAAAATATCAATCCTTGGCACAATTTCATCCACATAAAGTACCACCTAAGTCACATAGGACTTTTCGGCTTGTAACATTTTGCGGCTTAGGTTGGTTTGGAATTCAAAGAACAAGTTTGACAAAAGGGCTAAGCACAAAAGTAGTTTGACACATTGTATTATCCCCAATATTCCCCAATTTTACATAATCTCACCACCTTATATTCACTTCCCTCACCTTTCTTATCTCTCTATTTGCTAAGGCATCATATAGTATTCATGAGTACAACCCTGAGCTCCTTTTTTTTTGAGCAAATGTGAGCGTACTTTATTTTCAACTCTCTTTGCTTTTATTTTTATTTTCTTTTTCTTTTTGAGATTTTCTCGATTGGCATTTTGTCTTATTTTTCTACAAGCTTGAAAATCTTATACTCACTATAGCATACAATTTCTTAGTTCATATCAATTTGTTTTCTTTTGAAACCACGTTGATGTATCTACCTAATCCCTCAATATTAATGGTTGGATGCCTAAATCTGTGAAAGGAATAAGAAATAAAGGATCAACTAGATTATTTATTCAGCTTAAGGTTTCATTTGTGGTTCATCAAGAAAAATTATTCATGCTCAAATTAGGTACTATAGGAAATATTTACGGGGATAGCTTTTTGGCTCGAAAAATTGTCTACTAAACAATGCCTTAAGTCCTCCTAGGTAATCCATTACATGGACTAAATCGGTCAAGTCTATCAATTTCTACAACTTAAAATTCAATTAAACATGCATGTTTTTTTATATATTTATTTTTCATGTGGTATGCTTAATATCTTAAATCTATTCATAGTGTAATAAATTGAATTAAGTAGTCTAAAATTAGAAAATTTATAATAAACTATTATCAAACTAAATTTATAGTTTGTTCACAAAATCCTATTAATATGCTCCTAAGAAAAATCACATATATTTATACCAACTCAAGCACATATAAACACGCAAAATTAAAAATTTTAAAATCTATAAAAAACTAGAAAAACAAAATAGAAGAAAAGAAAATTTAAAAAATTTAAAACTTTTCCTAAGTCACCCCACACTTTATTCAGCACATTGTTCTTAATGTGCAATAAAAAATAAAGGAAAGAAGTTACCTGATTGGCGTAATATGTTCAACTCAATTGGTGGGACTACTGCTCTCAATTTTAGTTCAACATTATAGTGCCATGAAAAAATTGTGGGGTTCTTACAAAGAAAAACTAAAACACACAAATATATATAGAAAATACTAAACCCTAAATAGTTAAAGACTAAAAAATAAAAATCATCCATATAAAATACAAAATCCAAGTATAAATATAAAAAAGTTCAAAACTACTCGGAATCAGGTTCCGACTCCTCCATCATTAGTGCCTTGCCTCTCTTGCCCATTGAATCTTATGTAGTCCACCTTCCCGAAGTCTGGGTCAGGTTGTCATGGCTTAGGTTGCGACTCACCATGCCCTTCGTCGAAGAGCGGTTTGGTCGAAATACTCGCTCATAATCTAATGGCATGATCGAGGTATCCTCCTCAACATCATCATTATTTTCTTCATCGTTGGCACCTTCCTTACCTGACAGTGGGAATCGCTCGAATATGTTCGGGAGTGGTGTAGGTGTTGGCCATTGATCGGCCTGTAAATGTCACAACAAATGTGCAAGCGGACATTGTCGATGCAAGTATAGTAGATAGAGATGAATCTATCGAATATCGATCCCACGAGGATGGTGATCTTGTTGCTTAAATTTGTCAAAGCAATTAGAGTTTAAATGAAAAGAATTGTTAAGAGTAATATCAACGCAAATCGGTTTTGTGCTTCTAAATATGTTAGCAGCGTAAAATCCCTGATAAAATGTAAAAGCATTCAGGTGGTGACATATTTGGTCGCAAATCTAGATCAAACTTATGGTCGCAACTCTGAATGCTTTCCTACTCTGATCTTCTAATTTGATGATGCCGAAAGAGGAAGGATCGAAGAAAGATGTAAGTCTAGTCACACACAGTGGGAGATGCTATAATCAGGCAAATGCAAAAAATAAAGCCAATAAAGAAAAAGCCCTAGTGGTTGAGCCTGATGATAGAAGGACCCATAAATATGATATGCCAGTGAATGAGCCAATAATTGAGAAAGAGGCCAAGGAATTCTTAAAATTCCTAAAACATAGCGAGTATAGAGTGGTGGAACAGTTACATAAGCAACCAGCTCACATATCAGTTTTAGCCCTACTATTAAGTTCAAAAACCCATTGTAGCGCGCTAATGAAGGTGTTGAACGAGACATATGTCGCTGATGATATCTCAGTAAACAAGTTGGACCGACTGGTTAATAACTTGAGTGCGGATAATTTCATCTTCTTTAATGATGATGAAATACCTCCTTGGGGCATGGGCTCAATGAAAGCTCTACACATCACAACTCGATGCAAAGGATACACGCTATCGGGAGTATTGATAGACAATGATTCTGCTTTGAATGTGTTACCATTGACGACACTAAATAGGTTGCCAATCGACAACTCCCACATGAAGGCATGCCACAACATAATGAGGGCATTCGACAGAACCGAAAGAAGAGTGATGGGCAGAATTGAGATACTGCTCCTAATTGGTCCAAACACGTATGAGATGGACATTTTGGTGATGGACATTAAGCCCATATAATTGCTTGTTGAGAAGACTTTGGATCCATTTGGCAGGGGCAGTATCGTCATCCTTGCATCAAAAGTTAAAATTGGTGATAGAGGGTAGATTAATCACAATTAATGCCGAGAAGGACATCATTGCATTGGTGACTAGTGATGTGCCCTACATTGGTACAGATGAGTTGGCCATGGAATGCTCCTTTAGATCTTTAGAGTTTGTAAATGCTACTTTCGTAACTGAAGGAAAAAAGATCCCTACACCAAAGATGTCTACAACTACTAGGCTGGGTCTAAAAATGACAGTTGGAAGAGGAGCTTTATATGGAAAAAGACTGAAAGATATCTCCAAGGAAGGGTCACTACGCCAGTATTGGCAGATAAATGCGATTACTTTGGCTTAGGATTTAAGTCGAATATGAAACAAAGAAGAGAAGAATTGCAGAAAAAGTAGGAAAAGAGAAGAGCACGAATAAGTGGGGAAGAGATCAAATGTAAACCAATGGTCTTTCTCCATATATCAAAGACATTCGTGTCGAGAGTATTATTAGCCCTAAGCAAAAGCTGATAGAAAATAAGATGGTGGGAATATGGAGAACCTGAGCATCAGTGCTATTTCAAAGGAGAAGAGCAAACAAAGGAACTTGTTAGGAATTCGTCCCAACGCCCTCGAAAGCATTTTAGACAATTGGACTGTAGAAGAGCTCCCTGTAGTTTTTAAGATTTTTCCAGAGTAATGTTCATAACACCCTTGTTTCTCTAAGCCCGAGAGCAATAGGGATCTTTTTGTAAAGGGCACATAATCATTAGCTTTTATTTTAATAAAAATGATGGAGTTTCTTTCACCTAAATTGGCAAACATTTTTATTATTCTTTTCATTCATCTCATAACACAATAAACATTCTTAAATTCAATTATTCATTGGATTCTTTTGGTCCATATGACAAGTCCCTAGATATCAATGATATGAGTAACGTCGTTACCGAATTAAAGCCTCATTTTGAGCAGGATGTGTGTTAAGAGGAATCTCAGGATTTTGAAGATGCTCAAGATTGTAATTTATCTCTTGATCTGCTACGGATGCTTGAGTAAAATGAGAAACAGATCCTACCTCATAAAGAATTAATAAAAGTTGTGAGTTTAGGGGATGAAACTAACAAAAGAGAGATGAAGATTGGGACCTGTATCTCTGTAGAAACAAGGTGAGATCTCATTAATTTGTGTGGTCGTATCAGGACATGCTTGGTCTAAGTACTGATATCGTGGTGCACAAGCTCATCATAAGAGAATAATGTAAACCAATCCAACAGAAGCTTCGAAGAATGAGACCTGATGTATTGTTGAAGATAAAAGAAGAGGTCAGAAAATAGTTTGATGGTAGTTTCTTACAATTGGTAAACTACTCAGAATGGATAGCCAACATAGTGCCAGTTCCTAAGAAGGATGGGAAGGTGCGAATATGCGTGGATTATCAGGACTTAAATAAGGCTAGTCCAAAAGAAAATTTCTCGCTACCTCATATCGATACCTTGGTGAACAATACAGCGGGTCATTCTTTGCTCTCCTTTATGGATGGTTTTTCCAAGTAAAATCAGATAAAAATGAATCCTGAGGATATGGATAAACTACAATCATTACCATGTGGGGAACCTTTTGCTACAAAGTTATGCCATTTGGACTAAAGAATGCAGGAGCAACATATCAAAAGGTAATGGTAACTCTATTCCATGGTATGATGCACAAAGAGATTGAGGTCTATGTCGACGATATGATTGCAAAGTCTCAAACAGAAGAAGAACATGTGAAAGTTTTGGGAATTGTTCTTAAGATTGAGAAAGTTCCAGTTAAAGTTGAAACCAAACAAATGTACTTTCGAGGTTACTTCAGGCAAGTTGTTAGGATTTGTGGTTAGTAGAAAGGGAATTGAGATTGATCCTGATAAAGTCAGAGCCATACAGGAGTTACCACCAACACATACTCAAAAGGAAGTTAGAAGGTTCCTAAGGAGTTTGAATTACGTCGCTCGGTTCATCTCACAACTAACCGAGAGGTGTGATCCTATCTTCCGTCTTCTCAAGAACCACAACCCAGGAGTGTAGGATGATGAATGCCAAAAAACTTTTGACAAAGTTAAACATTACTTGTTCAATGCTGCAGTTTTGATGCCATCAAATCCAGATAAACCTTTGATCCTGTACTTAGCCGTATTTGAAAATTTTATGAGATGTGTATTAGCCAACATGATGAGTTAGGAAAAAAGAAAGAGCAATCTATTATCTCAGCAAGAAGTTCACTGAATACGAGATAAGATATTTGTCAATTGAGAAATTGTGTTATGCTCTGGTTTGGACTACTCGAAGGTTTAGTACATGTTATACCATACAACTTGGTTGATTTCAAAATTAGATCCTCTTAAGTTCATGATGGGATCGAATGCATTAAATGGAAGAATGGCTAGATGGCAAATGCTGCTTTCTGAATTCGATATAGTTTATGTGAATCAGAAGGTGATAAAAGTAAGTGCAATAGCATATTTTCTAGCTAGCAGAGCTCTTGAGGATTATGAGCCATTAGATTTCGATTTCCCAAATGAGGATCTAATGTATGTTGTAACCACAGAAGAAGGAATTTCAGAAGGGCACTCATGGAAAATGAATTTTGATGGTGCTTCAAATGCCACTGGTAAAGGAATTGGGGCAGTTCTGGTATCCCTAGAAGGAGATATTTACCCTCTCACAAGAAAACTTGACTTTGATAACACAAATAACATGGTAAAATATAAAGCATGTGTCATAGGTATCCGTGCAGCTATAAAACCTAAGATCAAGGTTTTGGAGGTGTATGGAGATTCTACGTTGGTAATTTATTAACTCAAGGGTGAATGAGAAATGAGAGATTCCAAGTTCATTGATTATCGAAAGTTAGTTCTCGAGTTAATTAAAGAATTTAAGGACATCACCTTCCATTACCTCCCGCAAAAGGAAAATCAGATGGCTGATGCTTTGGCTACCCTTGCCTCGATGATTATGGTCAAATAAGCAAGAAGATATGAAGCTCATTCAGATGAGTATCTACGAGATTCCATCTCATTGCTACAACATTGAAGGGAAAGAAATGGATAATCACCCTTGGTACCAAGAAATATTGCAATATGTAAAAAATCGCAAGTACCTTGAGCAAGCCACTAAGAACGATAAAAGGACATTGAGAAGGCTTGCAATTGATTATGTCCTTGATGGGGATATTCTGTATAAAAAGAGAAAAGATCAAGTTTTTTTGAGGCGTGTTGACGTTGTTGAGGCTAAGAAAATCCTTGAAGAAGTCCATGAGGGCGTTTGTGGAACACATGCCAATGGTTTCACGATGGTCAGACAGATTATGAGATTCGGGTATTGCTGGTCAACCATGGAAGGAGATTGCATTAGATATGCTAAGAAATGTCATAAATGTCAAATTTACGGCGACAAAATTCATGTACATCCTTCACCTCTTCATGTTATGACTTCCCCATAGCCTTTTTCTATGTGGAGCATGGACGTCATTAGACCAATCTTGCCAAAAGCTTCTAATGGGCATAGATTCATTTTTGTGGTCATCGATTATTTCATTAAGTGGGTGGGTGGAAGCTGCTTCCTAAGCTAATGTTACGAAATCAGCGGTTAACAAATTCTTCAAGAAAGAAATCATATGTCGGTACGGAATGCCAGAAAAGATCATATTCGACAATGCTTTAAACTTGAACAATAGCACGATAGCAGAAGTCTGCAGTTAGTGCAAGACCAAGCATCATGATTCGGCACCGTATCGCCTAAAAATGAATTGGGCAGTGGAGGCAACTGATAAGAACATCAAGAAAATCGTTGGGAAATGACAAAAACTTGCAAAAATTGGAATGAGAAGTTACCATTTGCACTCTAAGCCTATCGAACGTCTGTTAGAACTTCTATTAGGGCAACACCTTTCTCATTAGTATATGGAATGGAGGCAGTCTTACCCATTGAAGTTGAAATTCCTTCCCTCCGAGTCTTATCAAAAGTAAAGTTAGATGAGGCAGAATGAATCCAGTCAAGATATGACCAACTAAACCTACTTGAGGAGAAGAGGCTGAAAGCTATCCAACATGGTCAGATATATAAAAAAGGGATAATGCGAGCTTATGATAAAAAGGTTCGCCATAAAAAATTTCGTAAGGGAGATCTAGTTTTGAAAAAGATCCTTCTTCTACGAACGGACTTTTGAGGCAAATGGATGTCAAACTAGGAAGGCTTATATGTGATAAAAAAGTCTTTTTTAGAGGAGCTTTAATTCTAGCTGAGATGGATGACAAGGATTTGTCAAACCCTGTGAACTCAAATTTAGTGAAGAAATACTTCACCTGAAAAAAAGAGGAAAAAATTTGAGTTGAAAACCCACAAAGGCGGCTCAAATCCTAAAAAAGAGAGGGTCGAGATGAAAACCCGCAAAGGGCGTCTCGAAGCCTAAGGAGATTTGAGTCGAAAACCCGAAAGGATGGCTCAAATTTGGATCAAAGATTAGGCACGAAATAGGCTTCTTTCTCAAAAGTAACAGGATGGAGAGACATTACATCTTGGGCATTGACAGAGTGTAACAGTTTTCATGGGTACACATCAGGCTTAAAATGGTCTTCATCAAGTTTGCTCGAAGAAATTCATACGTTGATATCTAGGGCATCTGATTTTATTTCTCTTTGTTCACTTTAATAATTCTTGATCAATGTGTGCTATTTGACCAACATTTACCATTCTTGGACCAATGTTTGCAATTTTGGTCAATGTTTAATGTTTGTCATTCTTAGACCAATATTTGATATTCATTCTAATTCAAGTTTTGTTTTCAATAACTTCAATCTTATTCAATTTTTATAACCCTGCTCAAAGCATTTTTTGCATTGAAATAACGGTTAATGGATTTGACGATATAAGGTATAAAAGGATTTCTGCATATCCCTTTGGAAAAAATTCTAAATAGTATAGGGACCTAAAATAGGACCTTTAGCTAGAAATAACCAAATCCGAGGGTTGAAGAGGTCCTAAAACAAATAGTTCAGTTTATGACTACCTTTTCGGATTTCATATCGAAAACACCAGACTTGAAAGAAAAGCACGATGACACATCAATGTTAGAACTTAGGCAAAAGACGATCAATGAAGACATAAGGATTAAAGAACAAAATCATTCTAAAATATGACATCTTTGCATTCATATCAACATCATTCATACGCATTTAGGTAGGAGCATTTGATTCATTCAAATCATAGCATCCTAGTTACATGGCCTAGATAGAGGCCCATAAAACAGATTCTACAGGTCATATTCCCAGAGAATGGCGTGACAAAACAACAAATCCTATACCCCTAAAGTTGTAGAGGAGCAGATTGAAGCCGCAAGGGCGAATCTCATACACCTATAGCTGTAGAGGGGCAGATTGAAGCTGCAAGAGCGAATCTTTTACCCTTGCAGCTGAAGAGGGGTGGATTGAAGCTACAAAAATAAATCTTATACTCCTAAAGCTGCAAAAGAGCAGATTAAAGCTGCGAAACTAAATCCTATACCCTTAAAGTTATACTAGGTTGGATTAAAGTCACAAAACCAAATCCTATGCCCCTGAAGTTGCAATGGGTCGAATTAAAGTCATGAAAGCAAATCTTTATCTCCCTAAGGTTACAATGGAGCAAGATAAAGCTATGTCACTAAATCCTACCTTCCTAAAGTTGTAGAGAAGTGGATATAGTGAAGTTGAGTAACCAATGAAATGAAAGAACGGGTTACTTGAAAAGGAAACACTAGAAGACGAAATTCAGCATGACCAGACAAAATTGGTCTTCTTTTGAGTCTTTGCTTCATTCTCATTACACGACAACGAACAAAGCAAAGAGGGGAAACTGTTAAAACCCAATTTTATCTGGGCTAATAAATCAATTGTTTATTAATTTATTTTATAAATAAAACAAATGAATTAAAATAAATTTCCAAGTCCATTACATTACCAAAAAAATTAAACAACCCAATTACAGTAAACCCAAACACCAAGCCCAATCTTTACAAGCCTAACATTAAAAAAAACTAAACAAACCCTAAAACAAAAAAAACCTAGCCAACTGCCTTAGCCTTTTTGCTACTGTTGCTGTCGTCAAGGCCATACCGATCACGCCGCCGCTACCTTCGGACGTTGCCCCTGCCCACGATTTGCATGCAACCTAAATCTGCACGCAACCGAAAAATCCAAAAAATGGTTGTAAATCTGTGTTATAAAAACACGAAGTTCGAATGTAAAAAGAACGATTTTTTAGCAATAAAAGAACACACATATTGAGTAATCGAATAGCAATTTCTTTTAAAGGTGTTAATTTTTTTTCCTATTTCGAAATAAAAAGAAAATTGTGAAGTTAGCGTTTGTTCTTACCCTTTTTTTCAAGCTTTAGTCACCAGCCCAAATGTCCAGATATAGCCTAAGGTTCGTCGGAGAACCTTTTTCCTCTTTGAAACTGAATAGTTTTGTATTTTTTTTAAAAAAAAATTGATAGGTTTTGATAAAAAAACAACCCAAATCTGGGTTCGAGTTTAAAAAAGGTTTTAAAAAATATTTTTTGGTTTCTTTGACCACCATAGGCGGCGGTCGTCGTCGTCGATGAATGGTGGCCCATGGTGGTTTCCAGGCGGAGGGTCATCCAACCCTATGATCGACCATCGGGGCTTTTGAGAGAAAAAAAAAAGAAATAGAAAAGGTGATTTTTTTAAACAAAGAACAAATGAATTTTTTTAAAAAAAAAATCACTTTTATAAAGAGTCAAAACGGCGCCGTTTTGAACCTAACTCAATAGGCTCCAAAACAACGTCGTATTAGCCATGACCCGAAAACCCGACCCGTTGGACCTGGGATCCGCGTGTTTTTGTTCGAATGGAAAATTTATTTCCCAGGTCCTTTCGCATTTTTAAAACATCTCAATTCGTCCTTTTGCTTTTTCTTGTTTATTTTAATTTTACCTCTGATTTTAATCTCTTTACGATTCGGTCCTTTCTTTAATTCTACCCCATTTAGTGTCTGCTTTTACAAAATAAACCCCACTATTTTCATTTTATTTATTTTGACCCCAATTTTTTTTGTTCATATTATTTTATTCATTATTTATCTTTATTTATTAATTTTATATCATTCATTTAATTTACTTGTTATTTCTTTTTTATGAAATTTATATCCCCATTTTTATTTAATTTAATTATTTATTTATGTGTTATTTTATGATATTTAATTGTATTGATATTTTATTTATTTGTATGTTATATTTTGCCTTGAAATTGATTATATACCTTATTGTTCCATTGACTTGACTATTTTAAAATTTTTTCTAATTAATAAATATCAATTGCTATTATTACCATGACCATCCTATTATTTTATTATGGTGTTAATTGTTATTAATTGTATTCATTCTATTTATGCATGTTTTTATTTTGCTATTATAATTGTGTACATATTCATTTATTTATTTATATATGCTTGACATTTTAATTTATTTTAAATATATAAATCATTTTAAAATAATTGAGGTAATGTTTTTTGTTTTGGGAATTTGAGAGAACCATGCCCTAATTCATTAGGTGTAATTTTTTTCTTAAAACTGAGATAATCGAATACTCTATTTAAAATTAAAAAAAACGAGATTTTGAATAAAGAATTTGAAATGCTTTTTATTTTCGGAAATTCGAATTGTCATGTCCTAACTTACTGGATGTGACTTTTCTTCTCGATCAATTCGAAATAACGAGTTTTCTTCGTAATTTTTTTTTAAAATGAACAAACATGTCATTCTTGCATTGAAGAATTGTAATTTAAATTTTTCTCAAGTTTTTAATTTTCAACCTCTAAGACTTTAAATAATCGATTAAGTATCAATTTTGGGCATATGAGGATGCTAATCCTTTCTCATGTGTAACCGACTCTTAAACCCGTTTTATGATTTCAAAGACCAAAATTATTTTAATGATTTTAAAATTCTTACAAGATAATTCAATTACATCTATTTTAAAAATTTATTGATGGCGACTCTATTTTCGTTTTTCAAAACATAAGTTGAGACTTTTTAAAAAAAATGATTTCGACAATTAAAGTTTTCAAACCAAATAATGCAAAATATCCCAAAAATCCAAAATCAACATTCGAACCACAGTTTGTAAATAATAATTAAATAGTCCCAAAAATATCAAATAATGAAGTTTAAAAGGTTATATGCAAAGTATCTTAGTTTTCCTCCGTAAGTCCAACCAATGGTCTAACCTCGTGGGTTATCTGAAAAGTCAAAAAATTTAAGGGGTGAGCTATTTAACACCACTGTGAATTCAATATAAAAAAAAGTAATATTAAAATCATACATATCATAATTATAGTAACATGTATGTTTCAACATAATTCCACGTATAGCAAGGTGTATGATAATGTCTATGCAGATTTGAAAAAAATCAGTACAAGTTTTACAAAACATTCCTACCCATCTTTGTCACACACCAATAAAGAGTTTCCCAAAATCCGTTCATCCAATAACACTCCACGTTGTGATCAAACCACTCAATATAGCAGTCAAGTTGCACAGTGTGGTCAAACCACTCATTTACGTGTGGCCAAGCCACTTGATAGCATTGTGGTCAAGCCATTCAATAGCGTTATGGTCAAGCCACTCAATTTTGCAGTAAAACTACCAAGTCTTCCTCTTTTTATAATCATCCCAATCTCCATGCATGTGATATGACATATGAACATTATTTTCAGTAGGCATGCAAAACAAATTTATGATCAACATAGTTGACATGCTTAACATGCAAATCAAATCTCAACTGATATAACTGTGGCATGCTTTAGATATATATAATGCATAATCAATTTCACCAATGAGTCACATACCATGAGAATTGGTATGTACACATCATTTCACATTATTTATTTAATCACATCACTCATAACATACATTCACCAAAATAAATAGTTTGAAATACTTACTTGAGGTTTCCCCCTTTTTGGATTTAGCATATCTTTTGAATAATTAATGTATTCCCCAATATTTTCAACATTCACACCACGTTTGGTTCGCTACAATGGAATAGAGCTGTAGTCAGTAATTCAATTGTTTGGTTGAATGGGATGGAATAGAGCTGTAATAGTACTCTTGTGTTTGGATGAATGGAATGGTGTTGTAATAGCATAAGAAAAAAGGCTTAAATGACAAAGTACCCTTAGCAGAATTTTTTTAGTAAATGATTATTGTTATTAAATTTTAATAAGATTATTATTAAATATAATTTAATAAAAATAATAAATAATTTAATTATATTTTAACATAATTATTATTAAGTACAATTTAATAAAATAATATATAATTTAATAACATTTTTAATATAATTATTATTAAAATATGAATTAATAAAAATAATTATATATATTATTAGAAAAATAATATATAACCTACTTTATTAGTTTTAAACTACAATGCATATATAAAGTGCTTAAATATCATTAGAGAAACAAATAATTTAATTATCTTCTAAACTAAAAAGTAAAGGATTAGAAGAAATAAATAGTTTGAGAATTATATTTTACATTCAAACATAATGTTCATACATTAACAAAAAATTACATGATAATATATATAAGCTACTGTTATAAGTAAAACTTAAAAATGGAAAGAAATTTTTGAATATGTTTTATTTTCAAATTTAAATAATTGGAAACAACAAATATAATCACATGGTCCTAATCAGTCTTTCAAATTTAAGTAGCACAAAGATTAGAACAGTCTTAATAAATGGAACCCTGTTTGAGTAGCATCACCAATATGTCTTGAAAACTTCAATAGCCTTTTTAGAAATCTTGGTGTTGTCATGAGATCGTAAATTCTCAATCTTCTCTCGATCCTCTGCATCATCGATCATTTGTGCATAGAGATTCACTCTTTCTGTAGTGCCCATATTTTTATCAACTTCTCCTACCTTGATAATGTTTTCAAGCCCTCATAAGTAATCTGTAACAACCTTTGGATTGGGGCAATTGAAAAGATCACATAATGGCTTGATGCAACCTTGACTTACAAGGAACCTGAAATATGACATGCCCAAATGAGGTAGTTTATCATTATACTCTACCAAGATATGATTCCCTTACTAACTAATATAGGAAATTGTTTTCATACTTGATCTGATCATGAGTCCCACCAGATATTGCATTTTATATAGCCCACGCAGCTTCTTTCTTAATATCAAATTCAGCATTTTGAAGTAAATGAACCAAAGGTGCATATCATGTAATGAGCAATTATAACATAAAATCACACAGAATTTCCATATTTACACAAGCTATAATTCAAAAGTTCTAGTCTACTTTTAAACAAAAACCTTTTTAAAAATATTATTTTCTCTTTGTTACAAACTAAAAACATAAAACAGTTTGCAAGAATCCCAAGGTTCAATTAGTTTTCAAAAGTTTGTGGTTGCCTTTCTGTATGATAGCGAGTTTCTGGTATATTATCCTTGTTCTTTTCCCCCCTTCATCCCTGTGTGTTTGTTTCTACTTTGATCAGAAGAACAGCAATAAAAAATTAATGTGGTCCAAGTGCAACCTGGGAAAATTTTCTGAAAGCACAAACGACCATAACAGTTCTAGATCTAGTTAACAAATGCCACATTGTTGAACCAAATATATTCATGAATGCATTTATATATGCCTTAAATTTTGGCTATAATTTTTACATGTTCACCTCTTCATCAGATAAAATGTGTGCATTTTTGTACTAAAAGGACAACACTATCATACTGGGACTACTTAAAATTTACTAGCTATCAACAAAATAATCCATGAGGGCTAGTAAAACAAAATTCAATGGTTTTTCCTTTGTTTTCCATTTGAGCCATATCAGGTGAGAAGCATACGTTAAGTAGATAGCCAAAACTACCCTAAAAACTAGAGCCTATTTATTGGAAAAAGGAACATGATAATTAGTTAATGTTAAACCTAAAGCAGATAAGGCTCATAACATACATACGCATAACTAAAGAAAGATACCTCACTAACATATTGCCATTTTTTCATCTGCTTAAATCTAACCAAAGTGCCTAAAACCAAGTCTTTAGAAAGAGATTGGTCATTAGTCCGTTGGCGTCTAAGTACTGTAGAAGCAGAACCTGTGTCCTCAATTTCCTGCATTAGTCTCCTCCAGCTCTTCTGTTTAGCTTCATCAGCTGCATCTTTGAAATGTTCCACTTTCTTCCTCTTCTTAAAAAACTTTCTTGGAGCCAACATTCCCATTGAGATTACTCCAACTAAAGGATTATTACCATCTATTTTGAGCAACCTGTTAAAAAAAACCCCCACAGAAGAGTTCAACCCAAATGAAGAACAAGGCACTACAACAAATGGAAAAAAATGAGAAGGAAAAAAAGGACCTTGGGGATTGTCCAAGCTTAGCCTGAACAGTAAATAAAGGATAAATAACAAGACAAAAATCAATTGAATGTTGCTTAATCTACTTTTGTTCTTTGATGTTGGATACTTTTGTATTGGATGGTGAGGGTGTTTAAGTTGTTTGGCTGATGATTTGTTTGAGTGTTTGTGGTTTGCTCTGTTTTGGTTCATGTTAAACCAAATTCATAATTTTAATCTTTATATCACTATTTCCCAATAGCATGAAAAAAATCGTTAATTTATGTTAAACCAACAATAGCTCCTAAGAGACTTAGGGTCAAACCTGATAAAATGGGGGCTTACAAAACATTGCCAGTGTACATGTAGCATTTCTGAGCATAGAAAGTTCAGCATGCTCATCCAACAGAGCCAACAAAGGAAGCATAGCACCATGACCAAGGACAAGATCACGAAACCTAAGGGAATCACCAGCAATATTTCCAATGCTAAGACAGCCTGAATTTCGAAACAAAAAAGAAGAATTCATAAGATTATAAAATATTTCGTACCAGCTTTTGCTAAGTAACTTCCTAATTAGAATAATTTGGTGAAATGAATATCAACTTCAAGAGCCTTGAGAAAATCCTTGAACAATTTTCTCATATCCCTTGCCTCTGTTTTCTTTTTCTTTTTCTTACTCAAGAACTCTGTAACTGATTCAAAACTCAAAATCCAAAACCCCAACTACCCATTTACCAAAAACAACAAATTTCAACCTGAAATTGAAATCCTTTGCTATTGAGACAAGCAACCTAAAATCCCTTACAATAAATAGAAATGCCCAACAATTTGAAATAAAAAAGCTTAGATTTCTAACCCTAAATTGCCCTAAAACATTTGGATCAACCAATGGACTAAATTTTTTTTTCAAAAACTCATTGTTTTCACAGCTCCCTACTAGCGAAATACAAGCAGAGAAGCAAAGAGATGAAATTCTCACAATGGAATGAGATTGAGGGGAATGATAACCTTACTCGTCTCAACTTTAGGGAAGTTTTTTACAATGTTGAGAGCTCTGTCGATGATTGTCATGGGATGAGAATAATCGAATGGAAACAAGGAGACGGGGCTAGGGCGTGGTGGCTTGAGGTGTTTGCTGAAAGAGAGTGATAAAGGGCAAGAATGGGAGATTATGTTTTTTTTTTTATTCGGTGGAGGTTCTGTAATTTTATTCTTTAAATCAGGTGGGAAATGGCTAATATGGGAGAACATGAAATAGGAGAGGAATGAAATTCTATCGAATGAAGGATTTGGTGAACCAAACTAAGGAATAGCTGCTTAGCGTCGAATCATCCTGGAATCATTTAGCTATTCATGCCAACCAAAGATGTTGTTAGAGCATTATCGAACATTCAATTTTAAATAATTATTTATATTATTTTTATCGATAAGTTTATAAATAAGTTTTCTAATAAGTTAAATCCACACCTCATTTGGCAGATCTGATAACTCGATTCCGATTCAGATTCCAATTCCAACTTCAAGGAAAGAAATTTAATCTTGAATCCTTTTATTAATAAATTAGGACCATTTTAAAATGCTAAAACGTTCCATTAAAGTCTCATCACGAAAGTCAAATGAGAAGACTTACTTATCTATCTTCCAAGTGAGAGTACTTTTTCTTAAGGCGAGAATACGAATCCGAGCGGTATGAAGAAGAACACTTCATGAGAGTGTTTAATCATTGTTAGTTTCAGCCTTAAGAAATGGAAAAGAAAATATTAATATCAGAGCTTTAATGATTACTTACGAAAATTTTGAGTAGATGAATCCTCGATCCTATAGTGTTTAGTTATGATGGAAGATTATCTAGGGAAATCGTCATTCAAAAATAAAAAGATTAAATATTAGGATCGTAAGCGATCTATGAAAAATAAGAGAAGAGGATTAGAAATTAGATTTTAACAAAAGAAATGAAGAGAAGATGAAAATGGGCGAAAAATGGTGATTTACAAAGGTGGTGGTGCGATGACGGTGCGGCGGTGATGCGACGATGGTAATGAGTGAGGAGGAGGCATGGAGGAAAGGGGAATTTCTAATGGTGTCGTGGCGGTGATTTGGTAAAGGAATGGTGGCCAACGGTGGTGGTATGGTGCCAAAATGTAGAAAAAGTGGTGGTTGAAGGAGGAGAAAAAGAGAGAAAAGAGCGAAGATAAGTTGGATGAAAATGAAAATGAGAGTTTTTTGGTTGTCTAGATGCATGGGACGACAAGTCAAAGGGGGGAGAGGGGAAAATGGAAGGGTGTGGTTCAAGGGGAAGTAAGGGAAAGTGAGGGAACGATGGGAGTAAAAGGTGGGCTATTCATGGTAGTTTGACTAGTTAAAAGGGAAAGAAATCGTTATCTAAGGCAATTGAGGTGGACGGTTAAGGGGGATATGACCATCATTTTTAATGCAAAAAATTCTAAAAAGAATATATGGGTAAAGGGAATCAAACCTAGGATCTCTAAGAATTTAATTAAGCTTTTAACCACTTGTCTACTTACTTGCTTGTTAATTGATGAAATAATTAATAAAAATATGAGCTGTGACACTCGTCCATTCATTAATCTCCCCTAAGGGATTTGGCCACTCATGGTATTCATAATTTCCAACTCAATTGAATTAAACATGTAAATAACATGATAGAATCGAAAGAGAAAAGAGATTAGAATAATCATGATGGGATGTCGAGTGAAGAATGGAGTAGATAATCTCTTGATTGGAATAACTTGAGTCGTCGCTTGCGAAAGCAAATAAACTAAAATACTTCGATTAAATAAAAGGACTCTTGGATCGAAACTAGTTTCAAGAGGAAAGAACAAAGTGTTTATGAAAATCGAAAGAAAGCTAAATCTAATTATACCCCTAAACTACTAGGGTTTTGGATGCGTCTAAGACGACTTAATTACATCAAACCCCTAAGGTTTTATTTATAAGAGTGTTAGCGACCCGAATTAGGTCTTCGGCACATCTTAGGTCTTCGTATAAAGTTGATTGTGCAGACGAAAATAGCCTTGAAATACTTGGGAACCATGTCGCACCATGCATATCCTATGGCACAACACGACATAGGTTTTTTGCCTCCTTTGGTTCGTTTCATGCTTTGACGGCTCGAGAAACTTGGGTATCACTCGTCCCTTGCTCTTACATCCATTAGGCCTATAATTAATCATCCTATACACTCAATTACATAAATCATAACTACCTAAGGCTCGTGTCGGCCTAATAGGTCATAACACTCACAAAATGTGTTAAAAACACTTATTTTTTACTAACTTTTAAGACTAAATACTAAATACCGAAAATGCAATAATAAATACTAAATTGGCTAGAAAACAAGCTCTTGAAGTGTGGAAATAGATCGAAATTACTGCTACAATTGATAATGGGTTAGAAACATGTGAAGATGCTTTGATCTATGTTGTTTTCTCACAGTTGTATGAAAATTCAATTTCAGCATAATACATGACGAGGTGATTTTGGAAATTGTTGGGGATCAACCCGATTAAGCAATGAACAAGTAAAAAATAGCAGAAGAAATTGAGAAATTGAGCAAACAAATTTAACGTAGAAAAAACCCTCCGAAGAGGATAAAAAACCACGGGCAAAGATAATTTTACTATAATGGTAAAAGAATGAAGAGTACGAAAGATGGAGATAAAAACTAAACCCTGAAAACCCAAAAACAAAGAACCCTCAAAATATAAACACTAAAATCTCCAAAAGTGTTAGGAGTTTTAAACACTAATGGGGTATTTTCTAAGGTTGTAAAGGAGCTTATTTATAGGCTAAATTCCTAGGTCAAATAATAATAAACTAATCAAACTAATAAGAGTTTGACTTAAAGAAATAAATAGAGTTTAATTGAAACAAATAAACAGAGTTTAACTGAAAGATTATTTCTCAATTTTGACTTGAAATAGGAGTCATAATTCAACAAATCTCCACCTTGACTCGTATTTCCACAATGCCATCTTTGCCAAAGCCCGCCACGAGCCTATCTTGAATTATGCGGGGAATTAACTGAGTTGAATCTGTGCTTAAAAATTGGAAGACTTCTAGCCTTCGACTTGTGCACTGCCAAATCAAAACTAACCCCGGGCTGATTTTCAAGAACAGAGTGCCTTAACTTTTCAAAACCTGTATCCAAAAGAGAACCTCTCTTCAATGAAACAATCATACATTTTTCCCTCCCATGACCAAGTTGCCTCCGCTCCAAACGAGTTGACTTTAACTCCATAATGGACGAGGGACATCCGATTTCATCGGTCACTTTAGAACCTTCCAGAATATAAAGACTACTAATTTTTTTTACCTTTTAACAAAACGAGAGCTCCACGAGACACCTTAATGTCACTCGACTCGATGTTGATTCTACAACCTTTTGAGTCTAAAATATTTAAGGATATGAGATTCTTTCATAAATCAGGTACATACCTGACATCTGATAGTGTTCTAATTGTACTATCATGCATCCTAATTTTAACCGTACCAATACCGATTACCTTACTGGATGAATCGTTTCCCATGTGCACAATTCCACCTTCAATTGAACTGTATGTGGAGAACCATTCTCTGTTGGAACACATGTGGAAAGAACATTCTGAATTTAGGATCCACTCAGACGTAAGCTCGAAGCTTTTGCTAGTTGACACAAGAAATCATCACCACTTTCATTAGTCAAATTAGCACCAGCTAAATCTTTCTCGTTACTCTCAACAACCTTTTTATTTCGTAGTTTATAACAATCTGCTTTGACGTGACCTAACTTTTTATAATAGCAACACCTTTTTTCTCGTTTCATTGATGCTACCTAAAGAAAAGCTTGCCTATCTATCTTGTTATCTGAACCAAACTCATTGTCGAATTTGTCTTTGCTCAACAAATGACCTTTCACATCCTCGAATGAAAGTTTGTCCCTTTCATAAATTAGGGTTTCCTTGAAAGACTTGTATGAAGGAGGTAAAGAACACAACAATAACATAGTCTGATCCTCATTGTCAATTTGAACCTCAACATTATTTAAATCATTCAAAAGAGTAATGAATTGACTGATATGATCTCTAAGAAGCTCACCTTCGTTCATGCGAAACTTAAATAGACGTTGTTTCAGCACTAAACGGTTAGCCTAGACTTAGTCGCATAAAGAGTTTCTAGCCTTTTTCACAAGGTAGATGAGGTCTTCTCCATCAATACCTTCTGCAATACCCTATTCGTGAGGCATAATTAGATTGCAGACAGGGTATTTTCATCAAGCTCTTCCCATTCTGATTGATCTAGACTATTGGGCTTTTTCCCGGTAATGACTTTTTTCAAGCCGGACTGAACTAAAATTTCCATCATATGAACTTGCCACATATTGAAATTTGTAACACCATCAAACTTCTCAATATCGAACCTTGTTATTGCCATCTCTGAACGGGTTTATCTACAAAAATCGAACTTAGCTCTGATCCATTTGTTGGGGATCGACTCGATTAAGTAGCGAACAAGTAAAAAATAGCAGAAGAAATTGAGAAATTGAATACTTAAATTTAACGTGGAAAAACCTCTCCGAAGAGGATAAAAAACCACGGGCAAAATTTTTTTTACTATAATGGCAAAAGAATGAAGAGTACAAAAGATGGAGATAAAAACTAAACCCCGAAAACAAAGAACCCTCAAAATATAAACACTAAATTCTCCAAAAGTGTTAGGAGTTCTAAACTCTAATGGGGGTGTTTTCTAATATTGTAAAAAAGCTTATTTATAGGCTAAATTCTTAGGTCAAATAATAATAGAATAATCTAGACTAATAAGAGTTTGACTCAAACAAATAAACAGAGTTTAACTGAAAGATTATTTCTCAATTTTGACTTGAAATAGGAGTCATAATTCAACAGAAACAACAAACAACTGTGTAGACAAAATTGATGAGAAGTTGATGAACATGTTCCCAAGTGTTAGTACAACATTCAATAGTTTCAACCAAGCTGTAGATTATACCAATAATAGCTATCTTGAAGAACTCTTTAATACACTTCTACCAAATGTTTTGCCTCCACACAGATTGCTCTAAGAGTCAATTATCTGATAATACTTTTAAGAAATTTGGATCCATCAAATGAATTGTGCATTAGAACATGAATGGTTTGTAAATGTTTCACTAATAATCTGATACACGCATAGATAAAAATTGATCAACATACTAAAAAATAAGTCCTTTTACCAAGAATTTCACTCTCACCTGTAGAAAAGGAAGATATCCTTTTCAATTTAAGCAAAAACAATTTTCAATCCATCTTTGTCTTGCTATGGCTATTAATAAAGCACAAGGCCAAACAATATCAATATTAGAAGTGTATTTTCCACAACATGTTTTCTCTCATGGACAACTATATGTTGCATTACATAGAAGGATTTCAACGTCTTCATCGAAAGTTTTAGTTAAATCGTGCAAGAAAAGTACGAAAAAACATATACAAAAAAGATCTATCAGGATGTGTTACTAAAAGAAAGGTACATATAAAACAATTATTTTATAACTAAAAAAAAAACACTATGAGCATCTATAATATAACTAATTTATTTATTTCGATTTTTCAGTCAACAAAACAATGAGCAAAAAAAAGTGGAATCTATGATTCTACATTATGTCCTTTTAAACATTGTACACAAATAACATTTTATAATATTGTCCTACTACTTACAAATTATTATTTATTTTAAGTATTATATATATTAAATATGTTATATATAATTTTTACTTATTCTTAATTTAACAAATAAACATATATATTCACGTGTAATACATGTGAAAAAAAAATTAATATATATGATTTTAAATTTTTCTTAAGAATTTTTTAAAAGTAAAATTGTACAAGGTAAATTTGATTAACTCTAATAATACATGCATACCTTGTAAATATAAATTATTAATTTTTTTGTAACACATAAGAATAATAAAAATATTAGATTTAATTTAGCGAAATTAAATTATTTTTCCAAGTGAAATTTAAATCTCATTGTTTTATTCAAGATGCGGTTAAATTTTTAAGAACAAAATTTTTTTAGAACGAAGTATTTTTATTTTTATTTTTAGATAAGTAGAGGGAAAGTAATAGATGAAATAAAAAAAATTTAATGATAAATTTTAATATTTATATATTTTATTAAAATGATCTTAATTAGTTTTTTATAAATTATAAAAAAATGATAAAATTTTAACAATAATATCATTAATATAACTCGAATTTAAATTATATTTAAAATAATAAATATATTTTATGATTAAGTTAATATACGGGCTCAAATGGATTGTTCTTGTCGGAATATATAAAAATAAAATAAAAGATATGTGGTTAAGCATTTGACATTTCATTGGGTCGTACGGTCAGTTTAAAGCCACTCCTTTTTAGCCTAACACCAACTAGTTTTCAGTTACAAAGCAAAACATAACTGAGATACAGCATGATTCTCGTCGTCACTCCAATCTATGGGCCCCACGAATGTTGCCCGCATCTCAGCATCTCAACGGCATATACCTCTCTATCTCACCTCCCAAACGACAGCGCTCTAAACTAAAAAAAAGTCCCTTTTTCTTTTCTTTTTTTTTTAATTAAAATTTTTATAATCATTTACCTCGGGCAAGGCATTGACGGATAAATATCTACCTCAGGTTTCCTGCCTCTTTCCCGCATACTTGAAATAAAATTCTACTTCACTCTCTCCACTTTACTCTTCCATCTGTACGGCATTATTTTGTTGTTCTTCGATCAACATCAATGGCGAAAGAACCAGTTCGCGTCCTCGTTACTGGAGCTGCAGGTATTGTTCTGCTCCACTGCTCAGATTCTTTACTGAACATATTCAGATCTAGTAATATTGATAGGACGAGTCCGATCTCTATTATCTGATCCAGTTAATCGTAACTTAGACTTGAACTTTGTTTTTATTTCTTATGTTTCTATTGGACTGATAATTGTTTAGATTAGAAATGATTGATCTTGTACTAGGTTTTACTGACAAGTATATTAGTTTGCCTTGGATCTAAGCGTTGTAGCTCAAGTAGTGTTTGTGGAAGTTTATATGCTAAATGATAGATGATGTGCTTCGGAGTTTTGAAATTTTTTTAATTTCATTACAGTTCGAACTACAACTGTCAATTTCTACGGGAACCCGTAAACTCAACTTGAAACCCGATTTTACAGGCAACAACCTGGAACCTTTCAACCCAAACCGACCTGAACTTGAGACGAATTTGAAATGACCTGAATTCGAACTTTGATCCAGACACAGAATCAACTCAGACATGTCGAATTGACAGGTCTGGTTTGACAAATGAACATGTTGATTTGCTAATACCATAATTAAATAAATGAAAGTAACTTCTACATGATGGGTAATGGAAGATGTGTTTTTGGTTCAAGCTCGAAAATAGAGGAATTTGATATGTTTCGGATATGACATTAGAAACTAAGTGCTTTGGAGCTGAATCAAATTTTCCAACCGAAGCACAGACTTGGTGTTTTCGTTTTGGTTTTCCAAACTGATTTATTTAAAATTCAGTGTTTTCGTTTTTGTTGTATTTGCAGGACAAATTGGGTATGCCCTTGTACCTATGATTGCTAGGGGAGTCATGTTGGGTGCTGATCAGCCTGTGATTCTTCACATGCTTGATATCCCACCTGCTGCAGAGGCTTTGAATGGAGTCAAGATGGAGTTGGTGGATGCTGCTTTTCCCCTTCTAAAAGGTTGTATTTTCATTATCGTGTGGTTCAAGTTTCAAATGGTGTTGATGAGATGTATTATCGATTCTATGGAATTTGTATGAATATATTGTATGGTTATGTGATCTAACCTTTTTGTGTTTTTGGTGTCAGGTGTTGTTGCTACTACTGATGTTGTTGAGGCGTGCACCGGAGTCAACATCGCAGTCATGGTTGGTGGTTTCCCAAGGAAGGAAGGAATGGAAAGGAAGGATGTTATGTCAAAGAATGTATCTATTTACAAGTCTCAGGCTTCTGCCTTGGAACAGCATGCAGCTCCAAACTGCAAGGTGAGAAAAATGTGTTCACAAAAGTTATAGCATTTTTGAGCACCTATGGAATGAAATTTTTAAATTTTCATTTTTTACTATATTTAATTTCTTGCGTAACTATATGATTATCATTGAAATTTTATTCTTCTCCACCGAAGTAGATGGGTAGAATATAATTTTTTCAAATTCTGAAGTTCTATTTTCTTGTTACCTTTGAGATCTGTACTACATTTTGTGGTTTGGTACTGATTTGGCAGGAGGGATCATATTATGTTCTTGTATCATCTTGAAGTTTATTAAGGGACTAAATATCATTCTATACATCTATGATAATCAGATACTTCATTTTCTCTAAAGTACCCTGTGCTCAATACCAGCTTCCAACATATATTTTGGAAGAGATATGGGGGTATGATCCTCCAAATACATGAAAAAATATAGAAAAAAATGAGCATGCTTGTCTGGGTCACATTTTATCTGACATTCATCTTGAGTCCAGGTAAATATGTTCTGTGAGGACCTTGGAACTTCTTCATTGGCACTCAAAAGTTACTAAGTTTATAGATTAAGAATTCATGTACTCTTTGACCTTACTTGCCTTCATGTGCTTCCTGTTTGTTACAGGTTCTGGTTGTTGCCAACCCTGCCAACACCAATGCGTTGATCTTGAAGGAATTTGCACCTTCAATTCCTGCAAAGAACATCACCTGTCTGACAAGGCTCGATCATAACAGGGCATTAGGTCAAATCTCAGAGAAACTGAATGTCCAAGTTTCTGATGTTAAAAATGTGATTATTTGGGGTAATCATTCATCAACTCAGTATCCTGATGTCAATCATGCAACTGTCAAGACTCCATCTGGGGAGAAGCCTGTTCGCGAACTCGTGAAGGATGATGCATGGTAAAGAAAATCATATTTACCCTAGTTGATTATCTGATGAAATAGATATATTTGAAGAGTTCTGAGTTCTCATTCTGATATAATTGATTCATCAAAGGTTAAATGGAGAATTCATAACCACTGTCCAACAACGTGGTGCTGCAATCATCAAAGCTAGGAAACTCTCAAGTGCACTATCTGCTGCTAGTGCTGCATGTGATCACATACGTGATTGGGTCCTTGGAACTCCAGAGGTTGCCATTTGACAATGTTGTTAATCTATTCTTTTTAATGATATTATCACAGGTCTCAATCTCATTTTTTCTGTTTCCTTTAATTGGTTGCACTGGTAGGGCACATGGGTTTCCATGGGGGTGTACTCTGATGGTTCATACAATGCACCAGCTGGGGTCATTTATTCCTTCCCAGTAACTTGTCACAATGGAGAATGGACAATTTTCCAAGGTAAGAATAAAGCAAAAATATGACTGCATGATATTGTTTGAATTATGGGTTAGTCTTATATCAGCACGTATTAACAGGGATTTAAATAGCGGTCCGATAGAGGAATAGCAGCTGTTATATAGCGGTAGCGGCACCATCTGAAACCGCTATTGCCAAAAATAGCGGTGTGAAGCGGAATCACACCAATAGCGGTGGATCGTGGCTGCAATTTAATGGGTAACGGTCAATTGCGGCAATAGCGGACTGCTATTCCCGCTATTGTTTCGTTACGGTAAAATTAAAAAAAATATATAAAAAATTTAAATTATATGATTTTATCTATTTAATGATTTTAGTTAATATTTCACGACCATGATACCCGCAGTGACCGTAATAGCATCCGTTATGTCCGCAACCGCGATAAACAAAACACGACCGAAAACACGGCCGCAACCGCAATTTAAATCCCTGCGTATTAACTAATAACTAGAGATCGATGCTTCTAATAATCTTATGTCAGCAGTTTCTCTCTCTTGCGAGCTTTTTCTTTTAAGAATTCAATTAGAACAGTTCGGTTACACTTTCTTTTGTGTGTGTGTGTTCAGGGCTGGCAATTGATGAATTCTCGAGGAAGAAGTTGGACTCGACCGGAGCGGAGCTGACCGAGGAGAAGGAATTGGCATACTCCTGCCTCTCATTAATGCATTGACCATTTATTCAATGTGTGGTATGGTATGCTTTGGTAGGATAGCTGCAGTTTTGAATAAGAAAGATTCTAGATGAACTGTTAATGGTGGGGAAAGCCGCCTTCCCGGATCTTGCATCTTTAAGATGGGGTTTTCCATTTTTATTACTGACCCCAGAGTTCAGCTCGATTTTAATTGGGGGATAAGCAAAGAACTATCGTCATCCATATGAGTGTTGATATTGTATGATGTGTGTTTTGGTTTTTGCAAACATCTTTTCTGTTTCTGTTTTACCAACAACTAGAATTTCATACGTGAGTGAAAGTATGTTTTCTGAAAAAATGAATTGTGTTGAGTAAATATTAAGAAAACGGTACTTTTTAATCGAGCGAAGCATTTTTTTTTTTGAGAGGGTGAAGCAAATTTTTAGCGGATGGTTTTTTAGAAAATTGATTTTTAAGAATGCATAAATAATTCTTTTATTAATATATTATATTAATTTTAATATATATAATAATCTTTATTTAATCCTTTTAGTTCTATAATTCCTTTTGAATTTTTGTATTATTTCGGTTCAATCTTTAAAAAATGACTAGAACGTACGTGAGTGAAAAAAAAAATTAAATGAATTGTGTTAAAGAAGGCAAGTGTAAAAATGGGTACTTTCTAAATAAAAAAATATGGTATTGTTTAGGTTTTTAGCAAATGGTTATATCAATGAATTATTTTTTGGGTCGAGGATCAAAGTTTATGATTTTTATGCACAAAAAGTCTTATGGAGGTTGATTATTAAATAGGATTTAATTGATTTATTTGAATTGATTTGATTCGTGGAATACATGAAAAAAATTCATTTACTTCGAGTTTTGGTGATTTAGTGTGAAACACTTTAGTAAAATTAAAGTTATCAGAGTTATTATTGTAAATTCTAATGGATAAAGATGTATAAAACTTAAATCATTTAAGACTTTCATCTTGTAGATAAGTACTAATATCAACTGTTGATGTAATTCAATTTGTATTGTTGGATTTGGGAAGCTTAACTATAAATAGACCTTCTCCTTCATTTCTAATCATCTCTTGTATTTCATTCTTGAGTTAAAGAATACTTTTAAGAGCGTTTACTCAAACACTTGATGTAATAATCTTTCTTACGGCTTTTTTGTTCGTTCGTGGCTTCTTTCTCTTTTAGAGATACTTTTTCTTTATTTTCGGTGCCTTAAGAGAATTTTTAAGAGAATTCTTACTTTTTGGGAGCTATGTTGACTTAGGCAAATTTGAAGCAAAGATATTGCCTAAGAATGTACGATTTTCCAAACTAAAGTTTTAGCCCTGTGACGGTATTAAAGATAGGGTTCGAAGGTACGGATTGATATGACAAAAGGAGTAGACGAGCAGAATGTCTCGTTGGAGATTCTTGTTGGGAAGGGCAAGAAAAATAACAGATCGAGGGACATACTGTCGGTTTTGGAAAGTTGTGTAGTCCATCTTGAGGAATCCATGGGTGAAGTTAAGTAAATACTAGAGGTAGTAGAGACAAGCATTGATGAGTTGGACCTAATCAAATAGAAGTTCAAGGAATATGTAGCGAAGGCAAGTGCTCCTCAATACTGTTGTGGGTAAGCTGACAAAAAAGAATGATGCTCTCGAAGCTACAATGATGACTTTGAACACAAAAATTGAGTAGCTCTGTAATACCCAAAACCCGAAAACCATCACCAGTTAAGGTTCCGATGTCTTACTATTCATTTATCGCTGTTCATCTTTACATAATATTATTCAAACTTTATTTCTACTAAAGGATTGCATTCCACACATTATAAATCATTATTTGATTATAAGCACAAATTAATAAGGGCAAAAAGGTCATTTCTGACATTTCTAGAGACTTCTAACGGTACCTGTTGGACACGTATCGGTAGTTATCAAGTCAGTAAACAGTTCAAGAATAGTGTAGATTTGTACCTATACAAGTGACTCCTTTATCGAAACAAGTCTTACCTCTACCAATACTAAAAACTCCAAAGAGCAAAAAATCTTACCCTGCTACTTCTACTAATACAAGTACGCAAACTACCGATACTTCTAAACACATGACTACCGGTATTGGTTATTGATCTACCGATACAACCCAAGTCAATGAGTAACCTCTCTCCTACCCTGTACTTCTACCGATACATGCATGGGTTCTACCGAAACAAGTATGCAGAATCACACGAATCATGCCAAAACACAAGTTTATCAACTCAAAACATTCATGACATCAATATGCATTAAGTTAACACGAAATACATAGATTCCAAATCATAACATAGTACTTTTAAGTCTATGCTCCAACTTACACAACATGCATTTGCTACATTCATCAACATAACAAGATTGTCACAATCCCAAGTACATAAAGCAAAAGAAAATATCATCCTAGTACATGCCATAAGATCGAGTGATGCAAAAACTACCAACGAGCTCCGCGATAGTGTGACTTCGAAGAGATGATGATGATCTGATCTTCAATCAGCAAAACGATCTACAAAACAAAAACATCTTTGGTAAGCTTCATAGCTTAGTAAGTTCGATAGTTTAAGGAGTTACCAAACATTTGTAACAAGCAATTATAGCTCAACCGAGCCAGGATAATCCCATTTGTTTCTTGAGTTAAATACAACTTTCATTTTCCTGTCTATAACTTTCTGTTACCAGTACTCGATGCTGCTCACACGAGCTGTCAGGAGTATGCATAAAGCATAAGTTCCAACCATCGAAGGGTCTATAATTCATTTAGGATTCATATCTCTATTCTGAATCACGATGCTGCTCACACGAGCTGTTGAGGACTTGCAACATATGCGGTACCCCAGCCATTGCGTCTGTACTTTTTCAACGGCATAAAGCCTACTATATCTTTCGTTTCATTTCCTCGATCTCTTCAATGCCAAGTGCTTCCGATTTGCTGAACATTGACAATATACATACAAGAAATATTAAGTAAAATTTACATTACGAACTTACCTGACTAACTTGCAATTACGATTAGACTTCAGGGACTACTCCGCTAATTTCCCTTTTTCACAATCTGAAGACAATTGTAGTCTACATCCACAAATCATCCAATTCTCACATTAAATCACATAATTGAGTCATTCAATACAATATAGTCTGTTTGGGTAAAATTAAAATTTTACCCTTGATATTTTCCTTTTATTCAATCTAGTCCTTTCAACACAAAACATGCAAAATAACCATTCTCTTATACAACCAACCTTAACTGAATTCTCTAGGGTACCAACCCTTTCACACATTCATTTTAACAACAATACATGTATTTTCATCATTTTCACATTTTAATCCTTAAACCCTAATTTCATCAAAGATCTCTTTATAAAAAGATCTAACCCAAGCATCAAACATTCAAATCTATCAAAAGCTCCCAATAATAAGCAATTTCAACAATGACAAATTTTATAACGTTTGATAGATTTGCAAATCCTTAGATTAGTTAGATTAAGCTAACACAGACTCAAAAACATAAAAATCACCAAAAACGAGCAAAGTTTGCTTACCAAATAAATGTCCAAAGATTGAATGTAAAAACCCTAAGTTTTTCTTCCCTTTGACGTGTGAGAGGTAGAAGATGAGTGAAATGATGATATTTTCACTTAAATTTTCTTTTAATTTAATATATATATATATATATATATATATATATATATATATATATATATATATATATATATCAATGATAATTTTGTAATTTCAATACTTTCATCATTAAGCTTTAATTAATTTCTTTTAATCTTAATTAAGTCTTTTTACTCTTAATACAAATCATGCTAATCCACCTATTAATAGTGTAACAACCCATTTTTCAGTGGTGTCGAAAATAGTGGTTTTGGGACCACAAACTCGACGAGAAAATTTTTATCATGAGTTTTTAAATTAAATAAGTCAATAATAATTTTATATGGAATTTTGAATTGAAGAATATTAATTATGGAATTAAAAGTTAGTATAAGTGGTTTGGTTCAAAGTCAAGTGGTTTTAGAAAATGAGGTATTGGGATCTCATTTATGAAATTAAGAGCCGTAAATATTTTTATTAAATATTTACAGAGTCTTTTTATATGTGAATTGAAGTTTGGTTGGGTAATTTTGATAATTAATTGCTTAATTAAGGAAAAGGGAGTAAATTATAAAAGAGGTAAAACTTAATTGCTATTGATTAAAAATAAAAGGGACCAAAGTGGTAATTACACCATGATCAAAAAGTCCAAGCGGTGAAGGATATGATTACCTTCCACTAACTTTTGGATTATTTTTCATTTAGTCCTTTTTAGTTTAAGGCTAAATTGTAAACAAGTTAGTTTAATTGGAATTTAATATAATTGAAAGGCCAATTATGAAATTGGACCCTCTTTAATTGGCCAAATAATAGAAATGATATGAAACTCTTTAGATTTTTGGTAAATTGCAATTAAATCCAAATAAAATGAGGATTTACTAATTAGTTTAATTTAGTATGATTGGGAATGGTGGTTTCGAGGCCACGACTTTGATATGTCAAATCGTAAATATTAATTATTTAATATTTACGAGGTCATTAGTATTGTATTAAATTTTGGTTAAGGAATTTTATCGTTAGATAATTAATTAAGTGGAAAGGATTAAATCGTAAAAGATACAAAAGTTGAATTCTATTAATTGAAAGGTAAGTCAAGATACTTAAATGGTAATATAACCATTAGTGACTTGGGTGGACAATTTTGGCTTAAATTTTGGTTGAAATTAGGTGTGAATAAAGGGTAAAATTGTAAATAAACAATTATAATATGATTTTAATCATGAAACTTATGAAATAAGCCATTTTTCTTCTAGTTTCTTCTTGAGAGAAAGCCAAACCCTAAGAAGCCATGGATGAAAGCTTCGGTTGGCTTTAGTTCTTCATTTGGGTGAGTAGATTTCGTTTGTTTTTATTGATTTTTATGTTTTTGAGTTCGTTTTAGCTTAATTTAGCTAGCCCAAGGACCAATTTGTGATTTTGATAAATGTTATAAATTTTTCCATTGATGAATAAGTTTGTTCTTGAAAGTTTATGGAAGATTTATAAGCTTGGTTGTTAGATTTGATGATTTTGTAAAGTATTTTTTGGTAATTTTTGGTAATTTTTATGTTAAAGGATTAAAATGTTAAAGGAATAAATTTATGAGGACTTGAGGTGCAATATTGCAAAAGTGTGCTGTAGAAATGCTTATAAACATTCGGCAAGCTGGAAATTAAAAATAAAATGGTTAATTTGCAAGTTTGAGCTAAAGAATTAAATTGAATAAAAGTCAAAGCTTAAGGGTAATTTTGTAAAAATACCAAAAATTCTTAATTGCATCAAATGATTAAAAATTTATGTTGATTTAAATAATTGAGTAAAATTATTGTAATAGATCAAGATCGTGTCACTGGTCGTGGAAAAGGAAAAATTACGGATTTGTCTCTAGAGTTCACTTTAACTGCAATTTCGTCCGATAATCTCGTACTATTAACTTTCAAATTTGATATTTGCAATTATATATTTATTTTGAATATATTCCTAATGGCGGATTGAGACTGAAGGCTTGAGGAGTAATCTGATTCTGGCTAGAAAGAGCATTATTCTAATTTCTGGCTCGTAAGAAATAACCATTCTAAGCTCGTTAGAGCTAACATTCCGGGCTCGTAAGAGATAACCATTTCGGGCTCGTAAGAGCTAACCATTCTAAGCTCGTGAGTACTACTTATAGAAGTATGAGTAGTCTGTGAACTTGTATCGGAAGAAGTTGTAAGATAGAACTTCTTAACTCTCTGGAGTTTTAGTATCGGTAGAAGCATAATTTATTTCGGTAGTTGTGTCACACGTATCGGTAGAACCATCTCGAGTATCGATAGAATTTTGCACTATTTTTAAACTATTTTCTGACTGGACAACTACCGATACTTGTCCAACAGGTACCGGTAGAGATCTCCAAAAATCATGGAAATGACCTTTTTGCCCTTGCTGAATTGTGATTATAATCTATTGATGATTTATGATGTGTTGGGTGCATATCTCTATTAAATAAGATTGAATGAAACAAAAAAAAAGATGATCAGTAATATATGAACAATAAGACACCGAAACCTTGGCCGGTGACGGTTTTAAGTTTTGGGTGTTACATTTAGTGGTATCAGAGCTATGATTTAGTCGATTCTTGGACTAAGTGTAATGTGAATAAAGTTTAGAAAATATATGCTATATAAACTTGTGATAGTGTGATATTGGTTGATCCGATCTAACTCTTATGTATGTGCAGATTCTAGCGATGTCATTTGAATCTGAACATGACGAAATTAATGGAGTTAATAATAATATCTGGTTACTGATTCTGGTGCAAGTTATAGTATATTGGTTTCATAAATATTGGAAGTAAAGAGTGACTTTATCATCGCTATCTCCGAGTATAGGTAAATGAAGTGGGATTAAAGACATAATGATGAATCTGGAATTACAGTGCCAACTATTATTCCTGGTATGGTATATTCTTTCAATATTATTTATTGAGTATGCACTAATTAAAGATTGAGTTAATTTTTATATATATTGCATTAAATTGATAATGGATAGGGGTTTATTTTCCAACTTAATGAGATTAATGTTGAATCGTAATCCGCTGGGATAGAATTGGCATGTCGAAACTATCTGCTGAAAATTCGTGACTGTGATTTTTCTGTCGATTTGATGTTACTATCGTTTCATAAATTTGGCATTATTTTGAGAATAAATTAACTTAAGTTATATGATACTGTAGTGAATTGTAGACTGAAATGAATTGACTAAAAATATCAGACTAATGTACTGATTAGGGTTGGGCCAGGAAAATCAGATAGCATAATTAGAGTTGTTTCAAACACTATGTATCATTTGTTAATGGGTCTTTTGATCTGTCTTCTGAAAGATTTTTGGAATTTCTGTCTAAATTTGATAATGAAATAAACTCAAGATAAATGATAAATATCTTATATTCCATATAGAAAACTTAGTTAACAAGTTAAAAGGGACGTAACAGTGTATTTGAAAGTTAATAAGATTCGGTATTTAGTTCTAGTTAAAGATATAAGATGCTGAAAATTCTTTAAACTTGAGATAATCATTATGAATTCTGATAATATTGCCTACATCAACTAATGTCTCTGTTGATTTATGAATATGATAAATCAGATTATTCAATCTTACCTAGATATTTGGATACAGTCGTACTATGATTATTGATGATATTCTGATAGATTTCAAATAGAATCTGTGTATGCGTATCATGTGAGAAATGTATTATAGACTATGTATGAGAAATAATTTATGTGAAAACTATCAATGGTGAGTTTTGATTTAGTGAGGTTAATTTTCTTGGTTAGGTAAAGTTGACAGATGGGTTTGAGTAAACTCAGGTAAAAGATTTTTCTATTGTTATATGAAAAGTTTAGAATAAACAGGAACTGCTAAATTAAAATTTCGAGGACGAAATTTTCTAAGGGGGAGAGTTGTAACAGCCCATTTTTCAATGGTGTCGGAAGTAGTAGTTTTGGGACCACAAACCCAACAGAAAATTTTTTATCATGAGTGTTTAAATTAAATAAGTCAACAATAATTTTATATGGAATTTTGAATTGAAGAATTTTAATTATGGAATTTAAAGTTAGTATAAGTGGTTTGGTTCAAAGTCAAGTGGTTTTAAAAAATGAAATATTAGGACCTCGTTTCTGAAATTAAGAGCCGTAAATATTTTTATTAAATATTTACAGAGTCTTATTATATGTGAATTGAAGTTTGGTTGGGTAATTTTGATAATTAATTGCTTAATTAAGGAAAAAGGAGTAAATTATAAAAGAGGTAAAAGTTAATTGCTATTGATTAAAAATAAAAGGGACCAAAGTGGTAATTACACCATGGTCAAAAGTCCAAGCGGTGGAGGATATGATTACCTTCCACTAACTTTTGAATTATTGATTCATTTAGTCTTTTTTAGTTTAAGGCTAAATTGTAAACAAAATGGTTTAATTGGAATTTAATATAATTGAAAGACCAATTATGAAATTGGACCCTCTTTAATTGGCCAAATAATAGAAATGATATGAAACTCTTTAGATTTTTAGTAAATTGCAATTAAATCCTAATAAAATGAGGATTTACTAATTAGTTTAATTTAGTATGATCAAGAATGGTGGTTTTGAGGCCATAACTTCGATATGTCAGACTTAATATTTACGAGGTCATTAGTATTGTATTAAATTTTGGTTAAGAAATTTTATTGTTAGATGATTAATTAAGTAGAAAGGACTAAATCGTAAAAGGTACAAAAGTTGAATTCTAATTAATTTAAAGGTAAGTCAATGTACTTAAATGGTAATATAACCATTAGTGACTTGGGTGGACAATTTTGGCTTAAATTTTGGTTGAAATTAGGTGTGAATAAAGGGTAAAATTGTAAATAAACAATTATAATATGATTTTAATCATGAAACTTATGAAATAAGCCATTTTTCTTTTAGTTTCTTCTTGAGAGAAAATCGAACCCTAAGAAGCCATGGATGAAAGCTTCGGTTGGCTTTAGTTCTTCATTTGGGTGAGTAGATTTCATTCGTTTTTTGTGATTTTTATGTTTTTGAATTCGTTTTAACTTAATTTAGCTAGCCCAAGGACCAATTTGTGATTTTGATAAATGTTAAAAAATTTTCCATTAATGAATAAGCTTGTTCTTGAAAGTTTGTGGAAGATTTATAAGCTTGGTTGTTAGATTTGATGATTTTGTAAAGTAACTTTTAGTAATTTTTATGTTAAAGGATTAAAATATTAAAGGAATAAATTTATAAGGACATGAGGTGAAATATTGAAAAATTGTGTTGTAGAAATGCTTATAAACATTTGGCACGCTGGAAACTAAAAATAAAATGGTTAATTTGCAAGTTTGAGCTAAAGGATTAAATTGAATAAAAGTCAAATGTTAAGGGTAATTTTGTAAAAATACTAAAAATGCTTAATTGCATCTAAAAATTCATGTTGATTTAAATAATTGAGTGAAATTATTGTAATGGATCAAGATCATGTCATCGATCGTGGAAAAGGAAAAATTACGGATTTCTCTAGAGTTCACTTTAACTGCAATTTCGTCCGATAATCTCGTACTATTAACTTTCAAATTTGATATTTGCAATTATATATTTATTTTGAATATATTCCTAATGGCGGATTGAGACTGAAGGCTTGAGGAGTAATCTGATTCTAGCTAGAAAGAGCGTTATTCTGATTTCGAGCTCGTAAGAGCTAACCATTCCAAACTCGTTGAAGCTAACCTATCTGGGCTTGTATGAGCTAATTTTGTCTGGGCTCGAATGAACTAAATTTCTAAAAGACTCAGTTTGATCAACTTGATGCTAATGCCACGCGATAACGAAGATATTTTATTACTCTTTCCGTAACTGAATATGTTATTCTGTAAGTTAATTGTTCTTACGAACTTACTAAGCTTTGTAAGATTACCTGTGTATCTGTTTACTGTTTTGTAGATTAATTTGTTGTTGAAGATCGGATCCTTAAGAAAAATCACACTATCTCGGGAGCTTGTTCGGTAGTCTTTATATGATTTGGCTTATATGACATGTATTAGGATTGTGTTACTTGAATTGTTTTGGGGTAATGGTTAAATAGAATGGTAACATTTTGATGAATGTTTTGATATGTATTCTTTGTTGTTATGTGAAGAATTAAATACCAATATGAAATGCCTATGTGGGTATGATTTTTGAGAAATTGGTAAATGTTGTAGATTATTGTGCAAACTTAGAAATTATGTATATATATTTGACATCTGCATACTTGTTTCGGTAGTACTCCTGTTTGTATCGGTAGAAGTACAGAGGAAATGAGATGTAAGTTACTGACTTGTGTTGTTTCAATAGATGCAAGATAAGTATCGGTAGTATTACTCATAAAAGTATCGGTAGTCTGTGAACTTGTATCGGTAGAAGTTGTAGGATAGAACTTCTTAACTCTCTGGAGTTTTAGTATTGGTAGAAGCATAATTTGTTTCGGTAGTTGTGTCACACGTATCGATGGAACCATCTCGAGTATCGATAGAACTCTGTACTGTTTTTGAACTATTTTCTGATTGGACAACTACCGATACTTGTCCAACAGGCACCGATAATGGTCTCCAAAAATCATGAAAATGACCTTTTTACCCTTGCTGAATTGTGATTATAATTGATTGATGATTTATGATATGTTGGATGCATATCTTTATTAAATAAGATTGAATGAAAAAAAAGATGAATAGTAATATATGAACACTAAGACACCGGGACCTTGACTGGCGACGGTTTCAGGTTTTGGGTGTTAAAAATAATTCTTTGGTTAATTTATTCATTGGGTCCTTCTAATCAACCATCTTTACTTTTACACTTATTACAATTTAATCCTTTCTACTCAATTAACTATTTAAACATTAAAATTTCCTTAGCAACTTTTAATGCGATGCTAGCGAAGTCATAAATATTCAAATAAATAAATTAATGACTCGACTCGTTAGAATTGTGATCCTGTAATCATTGTTTTCGACACCACTGAAAATCGGGCTGTTACAACTCTCCCCTTTAATGGATATTTCATCCTGAAATTTCTTCTGTCTCCCATGTAGCTTCTTCAAGCCCGTGTTGATTCCATAGTGCCTTCACCATTGGTACCCTTTTGTTTTACAGCTCTTTTACCTCGCGAGCTAGAATCTTAACCGGTTTTTCTGAATACAACAAATCTGGCTGTATCTCAACCTCACAAGGTTTAATCACATGAGAAGGATCTGATCTGTACCGTCTCAGCATCGAAACGTGAAATACATTATGAATCTTCTCTAGTTCCGGTGGGAAAGTCAACTTATATGCTACAAGACTAACCTGTTCAATGTTCTCATACGGCCCGATAAATCATGAACTTAGCTTTCCTTTTCTGCCAAACCTTAGCACCTTCTTCCAAGGTGAAACTCTCAAGAAAACTCGGTCTCCCACTACAAATTCTATATCTTTCCTTTTAAGATCTGTGTATGACTTCTGCCGGTCAGACGCTGCTTTCAAGCAGTCGCGGATCACTCTCACTTTGTCTTCGGTCTCATGAATCAAGTCGGTTCCAACCAACTTAGGCTCGCTCAACTCTGACCAATACAAAGGTGTTTTGTATTTCCTACCGTATAATGCTTCAAACTGTGCCATTTTAATACTAGACTAATAGCTGTTGTTATATGCAAATTTTACCAACGATAGATATTCTTCCCAGCTACCCTCAAACTCAAGTATGCAGCACCGTAGCATATCTTCAAGAATCTGTATCACCAGCTCTAACTAACCATCCATTTACGGATGATATGCAGTGCTGAAATTCAACATGTTTCCTAAAGCTTCATGCAACTTACCCCAGAACCTCGAGGTAAAATGTGGATCCATATCAAAGATAATAGATACTGGTACTTCGTGTAGTCATACAATCTTGGACACATATAACTCAGCCAGTCTCTCAAGTGGATAATCTACCCGGATAGGGATGAAGTGAGCTGACTTTGTAAATCTATCTACAATTACCTAGATCGAATCTTTCTTTCTCAGTGTTACCGGAAGTCCAATGACAAAATCCATAGTAACCCGCTCTTACTTTCATTCCGGGATGGAAATCGACTGTAGTAACCTAGATTGTACTTGGTGCTCTACTTTCACTTGTTGACATATAACGCATCTAGTCACAAACTCTGAAATCTCTCACTTCATACCTGGCCACCAATACATTTTCTATAGGCCATTGTACATTTTCACACTCCCCGAGTGAATGGAATAAGTTTTGCTATAAGCTTATGTCAGAATGTCTCGTCTCAAATCTGAATCATTCGAAACACAGACCCTGTCTCTATAATGTAACATATCCTCTGTATCTAGTGGCATCACTCTATATCTGCCCCTTTTTAACTATAAGCTTTTTGGATCATTTCCCTGAAATTCTCGAATCTGCTGTAGAAATAACAGTCTTATCTTGAGTTCAACAGTGATAGAACCATCATTCTCCAAAGACAACCGAGCGTTCAATGCTCTCAGTGCAAACAACGATTTCCAACTCAAGGCATCGGCAACAACGTTAGCCTTTCCTAAGTGATAGTCAATTACAAGGTCGTAATCTTTTAACAGCTCTAACCATTGGCACTATCGTAAATTCAACTCCTTCTGTGTCATCAGATACCTCAAATTCTTATGGTTAGTAAACACATTACATCTCTCCCTATAAAAATAGTGACGCTAAATCTTTAATGCAAAGACTATAGTAGATAACTCCAGATCATGAGTCGGATAATTCTTTTCATGCGGCTTTAACTGAGGGAGGCATAAGCTATCACTTTCCCATCTTGCATCAAAACACATCCCAATCCACTCAAAGACGCGTTGCTGTAAATAACAAACTCTTTTCCCAACTCTGGCTGCATTAGGACCGGAGCTTCAGTTTATAACTTTTTCAACTGATCGAAACTTTACTGGCACTTATCAGACCAAACGAACTGGATATTTTTCTGTAGCAACTTTTTTATCGACAAAGCTATGATAGAGAAATCTTTCACGAACCGACGATAATAACCTGCCAATCCTAGGAAACTTCGTACCTCGGAGACATTCTTCGATACTTTTCAATTGAGAATAGCTGAGACTTTGCTCGGATCAACCCGTATTCCTTCTAAAGAAACCATATGTCCTAAGAACCCAACCTCTCGAAGCTAGATTTCACATTTACTGAATTTTGCATACAACTGCTTTTCTCGCAAAATCCGTAACACTTCTCTTAAATGCTGAGTATGCTCTGATTTTGTCTTGGAGCAGATCAATATGTCGTCAATAAACACAACTACAAACCTATCCAACTGAGGCTGAAATACTCTGTTCATCAAATCTATAAATACTACGGAGGCATTAGTCAACCCAAACGGCATAACCAAGAACTCATAATAACCATACCGAGTCCTAAATGTCGTTTTCATTATATCGTAATCTTTCATTCGCATCTGGTAGTAACCTGATCGGAGGTCTATCTTGGAGAATACGGTTGTACCTTTTAGCTGATCAAATAACTCATCGATCTGAGGTAACGATTACTTATTCTTGATTGTCACCTTATTCAGCTGCTTGTAATCTATACACATTCGTATCAATCCATCTTTCTTTTTCACGAATAACACGGGCACACCCGAAGGCGATACGCTAAGTCGTATGAACCCTTTATCTAACAATTCTCGTAGTTGAGCTTTCAATTCTTTCAACTCGGTAGGTGTCGTTTTGTATGGTGGAATTGAGATCGGAGTAGTACCAGGTAACAAATCAATACTAAACCCTATTTCTCTAGTTGGTGGCAAACCCAATAATTCTTTTGGAAACACATCTGTATACTAATTAACAACTGGTACCTGTTTCAACTCTGTTCCCAAACCCTGTGTATCAAGTATGTACGCCAGGAATGCTTTACAGCCTCTACAAACCATCTACTGTGCTGAAATAGCGGAAATCACCTTGATTTCACTGTTCAATCTGTCGAACTCAACTGTAATCACTTCACGTATCGGACATTTCAAACTAATCTGTCTTTGCTTGCAATTTACTACTGCACCATGCTCAGATACTCAATCCATACCCAAGATCGTGTCAAACTCGGTGAATAGCAATAACATTAGATGAGCAAAAAATTCACAGCCTTGGACTTTCAGTGGACATTTATGACATACCAAGTTAACAATGACACAATGACCCAATGGGTTTATGACTTGCACATCAAATTGAGTCGACTCAACAAACAATTTCTTATCAGTAGCTAAGGCAGTGCAAATATATGAATGAGTCGATCTCGGGTCAATCAAAGCACATACAATATAATTAGAAAGATACAATATACTAGTCATAACATCGAGAGCGACAACCTCTTCTCTAGCTCTGATGGCATAAGTCCGTGCAGGTGCTCGAGCTTCCGAACTGCTTACATTATCTCTATTTTCATTTTGATTTCCACCTGTACTGTTATTCTGCCCCAAGTGTCTGCCTTTCTGTGGGGTAACTGGAGGATTAACACTTTGATATTCCTTTGCTTCAGAATTCATCGGGTAATTTCGTATAAAGTGATTGGTACCTCCACATTAGAAACAAGATCCCTTAATCAACCGACATTCACCTGAATGAATTCTTTTACAATGCTTGCACACTGGTTTTGGCACATTACGAACACTAGCCTCATTGTTAGTTAACCGATTCTGAAATCTATTCTGGTGGTCTTGATCGGCTCCTACTCAAAAAGCCAAAAGAGACTGCTCGTCGAACTTTACTATCTCTGAATTTCTTTGGAGGTGGCATTGAGAAGGTTCTAGTAGAATTCTTCTAACTAAAATCTTGAAATCTCTTCTCTCTCTATTTCTTCTGGTTATATTCTTCCTCCATTTTTTGTGCTGTCTTTCAAGACGACAAATGGTCGTATTTCTGAACCACCTACCATCATATTTATTTCATCATTCAAACCGTCCTCAAATCGAACACACATAGCCTCATTTGTAGGTACAATCTCCCGTGCATATTTACTAAGAAATACAAACTCCCGTTCGTACTCTACTATAATCTTGTTTCCCTGTCTCAACTCTAGGACTTCCTTCTTCTTTTATCTAAATACCTCTTGCTGACATATTTCTTTTTAAACTCTATTTGGAAAAATTCCCAAGTAACCTCATTTTCTAGCATCACTACTACAATCATTGCCTACCAATTGTAAGCTTCATCTTTCAGCAACGAAACGACACACCTCACATAGTCATTTGGTGGACAAGCCATTTCATTTAGTACCTTCAGGGTGTTTTCCAACCAATACTCAGCCCTGGATGGATCATCCTTAGCATTTCCATGAAATTCTTTCGCCCCATACTTTTTTACCCTATCAGTCGGGATATGACGCCTCTGTTCTATTACAGGAAGAGGTGAAAGCCTTACGGGAGGTACTGCAGGTCGGGCAGCAGGCTATGTAGCTTGGGTGGAAGAGGTGGCGACATAAGATTATTCTACATAAATTCTAAGAACCACTGTCCCATTAAGCCAAAGAACATGTTTTTGGCTTCACATTCTATTATTGGCAAGATAGGTACTCCATGACTAGCCTCGGAATTACTCGTTGCATCATTATTGTTTACTTTGTTGGTCTCATCTCTTTCAGAACCAGACATCTTTACTTTTATCTGCAAAAATTATGGTTAGATAGGATTCATTTGTATCACACTATCACATGTTCATATGGCGTGTACTACTAAATCATTTAATACAGTCATAACTGTCCAAGAAATGGTCAAATCGTAAGCTCTAATACCATTAAATATAACACTCAAAACTCGAAAACCATAATTGATTAGGGTTTCGATATCTTACTATTCATTTATCGTTGTTCATCTTTACATAATATTATTCAGACTTTATTTCTATTAAAGGATTGAATTCCACACGTTATAAATCATTATTTGATTATAAGCACAAATCAATAAGGGAAAAAATCATTTCTGATATTTTTGGAGACTTCTAGTGGTACCTATTAGACAAGTATCGGTAGTTGTCAAGTCAGTAAACAGTTCAAGAATAGTACAGATTTGTACCGATACAAGTGATAGTTTTACCGATACAAGTGACTCCTCTACCAATACAAGTCTTACCTCTGCCTATACTAAAAACTTTAGAGAGCTAAAAATATTACCCTGATACTTCTACCGATACAAGTATGCTAACTACCGATACTTCTAAACACATAACTACCAATACTTGTTATTCATCTACCGATACAACCCAAGTCAGTGAGCAACCTCTCACCTACCCTGTACTTCTACCGATACATGCATGGGTTCTACCGAAACAAGTATGTAGAATCACACGAATCATGCCAAAACATAAGTTTATCAACTCAAAACATTCATGACATCAATATGCATTAAGTTAACATGAAATACATAGATTCCAAATCATAACATAGTACTTTTAAGTCTATGTTCCAACTTACACAACATGCATTTGCTACATTCATCAACATAACAATATTGTCACAATCCTAAGTACATAAAGCAAAAGAAAACATCATCCTAGTACATGCCATAAGACCGAGTGATGCAAAAATTACCAACGAGTTCCGCGATAGTGTGACTTCGAAGAGATGATGATGATGATCCGATCTTCAATCAGCAAAACGATCTACAAAACAACAATAACATCTTTGGTAAGCTTCATAGCTTAGTAAGTTCGATAGTTTAAGGAGTTACCAAACATTTGTAATAAGCAATTATAGCTCAATCGAGCCAAGATAATCCCATTTGTTTCTTGTGTTAAATACAACTTTCATTTTCCTATCTATAACTTTTTGTTACCAGTATCCAGTGCTGCTCACACGAGCTATCGAGGGCTCGTAACATATGAGGTACCCCAATCATCGCTACGGTGTCTGTTTGTAAACTATCACCTAACGATGTTGCTCACATGAGCTGTCGGGAGTATGCATAAAGCATAAGTCCCAACCATCGAACGATTTATAATCCATTTAGGATTCATATATCTTTTTCAAATCACGATGCTGCTCACACAAGCTCTCGAGGACTCGCAACATATGTGGTACCCCAACCATCGCATCGGTACTTTTTCAACGGCATAAAGCCTACTATCTCTTTCGTTTCATTTCCTCGATCTCTTCAATGTCAAGTGCTTCCGATTGGCTGAACATTGACAATATACATACAAGAAATATTAAGTAAAATTTACATTATGAACTTACCAGACTAACTTGCAGTTACGATTAGACTTCAAGGACTACTCTGCTAATTTCCCTTTTTCGTGATCTAAAGCACGATCGTAGTCTACATCCACAAGTCATTCAATTCTCACATTAAATCACATAATTGAGTCATTCAATAAAATATAGTCCTTTTGGGGAATTTACAAATTTACCCCTGATATTTTCCTTTTATTCAATTTAGTCCTTTCAACACAAAACATGCTAAATAACCATTCCCTTACACAACCAACGTTAACCAAATTCTCTAGGGTGTTTACCCAACCCTTTCACACATTCGTTTGTATAAAAATACATGTATTTTCATCATTTTTATATTTTAGTCCATAAACCCTAATTTTATCAAAGATCTCTTTACAAAAAGATCTAACCCAAGCATCAAACATTCAAATCTATCAAAAGCTCCCAATAACAAGCAATTTCAACAATGGCAAATTTTATAACGTTTGACAGATTCGAAAGTTAGTCCTTAGATTAGCTAGATTAAGCTAACACGAAATCAAAAACATAAAAATCACCAAAAACGAGTAAGGTTTGCTTACCCAAATCAAGGTTCAAAGATTGAATGTAAAAACCCTAAGTTTTTCTTCCCTTTGCCATGTGAGAGGTAGAAGATGAGTGAAATGGTGATATTTTACTTAAATTTTCTTTTTAATTTAATATATATCAATGGTAATTTTGTAATTTTTAAGACTTTTATTATTAAGCTTTAATTAATCTCTTTTAATCTTAATTAAGTCTATTTACTCTTAATAAAAATCATGCTAATCCACCCACTAATAGCTCTTTGGTTAATTTATTCATTTGGTCCTTCTAATCAACCATCTCTACTTTTACGCCTATTACAATTTAATCCTTTCTACTCAATTAACTATTTAAACATTAAAATTTCCGTACCAACTTTTAATACAAAGCTATTGAAGTCATAAATATTCAAATAAATAAATTAACAACTCGACTCGTAGAAATTGTGATCTCGGAATCACTGTTTTGGACACCATTGAAAATTGAGCTTTTACAAGCTCGAGGGAGAGTTTGTTGTGTACAAAGTTGTTGTGGGTATAGAAGTGTTGCGTACGACACCGAGCCATAACATTGATTGACCCAAGTCGAAGAAGTTTAAGGGACAAAGGTTCGTGAAGGAAGTGGATGACTTCTTATAGGAAATAGAGAAATACTTCCGTGTCTTGGGCATCAAGGATGATGATTCTAAGGTAAATACTGTTTCCATGTATTTTACTGATGTCACTCTTTTGTGGTGGTGTCGTAGGTTCATAAATGAAAAGCAAGGTGAGACCATAATTAGGATTTGGGAGGAGTTCCAAAAAAATTTTAAGGAACAATTTAACCCACAATATGCCGAGAAGGAGGCTTGGGCGCTAAGTTGCATCGATTCTTGTAATAAGACACAATTCAAGAGTATGTGAAAGAGTCCAGTGAATCAATGCTCCAAATCATGGATTTCAGTGAGAAAGAAGCATTCTTCTTCTTCATTGATGGTTTGAAGTCGTAGGCTAAACAAGAATTGGAACATCGAAGGGTCCAAGAATTGTCCAAAGCTATGATCGTGGCAGAGTCCTTAATCGAGCTTGTTTCGAAGAAAGACGAAATTGAGTCTTCCAAGCCCAAGGAGAAGGGCAATGGTGAGGGAGATGAAGAAGAACATAATTATAAAATGATTTAAAATGTATATGAATTTTTTTACTTTTGAATTTGATATTTTTTTTTTCTTTTCAAAGTCTTAGTATGTTAGAAATGGAGGGTCCTGTCTGTCCCCTCAGCTACCTCTGTTGAACTAATTTGAATCATAAGATGGAATATTCTAAGTATTTTGACCCTTATCCATCTTATTTGTTTTACTTTGCTTTGCCATGAATGAATATATAATCTATATAATTATATATAAAATTTTTCAAAAAAAAAATTATATATAAAATTTTGTTCACATACACCCACCATCTTTTCTTTTTACATTTTACAGAAATGGATAAATTTTAGTTTTGATTTTTTAATAAAATTTAATCTACATATTTTAGTTTCTAACGTAAATTGGTATTTAATTTTATAATGTTATTAATAACTTTAAGTTGGGAATTTTTTTTTTTTCACAATGGTGTGGTTTATAGGTAAGATTTGTTTGAGATAAAATATTTGGTATACTGTAAGATAAGTTTATAAGTACAGTTAGAGAGTTGTTATGTGTCCTATAAAAATATAAATATTTTAAAAATATTTTTATTTTAAAAAATGACAAATGATCATTTTTAAGGTTGTTTGTAAAAGAAAAAATATATTGTCAAGTACTAAATATTAACTCATTGTTTAATGAGTAAATATTTGGTGCCCTATGGAGTTGCTAGACTCCATAAAGAAAGTTAAAAAGTTGACAAATATAGTATAAAAATATAGTAAAATATTAAAAATATTTTTTTTTAAAAAAAGAAACACCTAACAAATTTTCAAGGCTATTTGTAGAATAAAAATTGCACTGTTAGTATACTAAATACTAATCTTTTTATTAGATATATTTAATATTATACTAAGTTTGGTAAGAGTGTTATTTTTTCATATGTTTTAATCATTAGTTAGCAATAAATTAATCATATTAGGTAATTTTTACCCATCTACATGACTTGTTTGTGGCAAAGAGAAGGAAAACTTTTTTGCTTATTTTGAATAAGTTTTATTTTTTACAATAATTTTTACTCATCTCTTTATTTGTGTGTTTAAATTTGTACTAATTATTTTTTATTTTATTTCTAACTGTTTTAAAACATATGATATTAAATAAGTTTTTTTCCGCATATTATTACTCTAGAAACCAAATATAACATTAGTGTATTAATTGACTTTTTCGAAAATGAACCAAGTCAAAACTTATGTATGTAAATGACATGTTCTCCACAGTACTCGCCGCTGCTGCTTGACACATTGGAAACACTACCCCCAAATGATGATCCAATCATCACCTTTTTAAAAAATAATTTTTTTGGGTGTCGCCATTGTATCAAGCAACACTAGTATGTATTTTTTCAGATACTCTTTAAAAATACTTGTATCAAGGGAGGAAAAAATATTTTTAATAGGTGTCGTCAGTTGGTCAGGCGGCATTGGAGTTGTCAGAAAAAATTTCAAAATTCAAATTGGTGTCGTTGATCTGTCAGACGACAACGATGTAAGTAAAAATATGATTCTTTAGGTATCGTCGGTCTGTTAGATGGCACTAGTGTCAATTAAAAAATATAATTTTTTTGGGTGTCACCTACCTGTCAAGCAGCACCGGTATTCGTAAAAAATTGAATTTTTTTAGGAGTCGTCGATCTATTATGCAAGGCCAATGTCAGTTAAAAAATAATTTTTTTTGGGTGTCGCCTACCTGTCAAGCAGCAACAGCACCAATGGTCCTGCGAATCTATCATGCGGCACCAAAAGCTTATAAATACTTTATCCTCAGTACAAAATCTATATCTATTGAAGTAATTTATTTTTCTATTGAAGAGAAGAAGAAAAGGGAGAAAGTTTTGTGATTAGTAGTAGGGGAGAGAACGAGAAATGAAAAGAAGATCAATGTTCAAAATAAGGGGAGAGAAGAATTTTTTTTCTTTTTGTATTTGTGTTTTAAGGAGAAGTTGTGATAATTTTAAGGTATGGTTAACTTAACAATGATTTGGTGGCACTCGATCATCAACAAATTTCATTTTTCGTTTGGGGATTGCACCATCAACTTAGAAGACATCACATTGCAACTTCAACTCATAGTTGACAGTTATTTGATCACGAGTTCAAGTAAAAATAGAGCTTCCAGTATGAAAGTGATTATATGATCACATGTTCAAATTGATTATGCTATCAAGGGAACCTAATTTCATGACACCATAATAAGATGTTTTATTAACCCCATAATAAGTTTGAAATCATAATCATAGGGAAAAAAAGGGTGAAATAAAAAGTGTGGTCTCCGGGCGCCATTGCTCAACCAAAACAGATATTAAGTCGGCCCTTAACTTAACCATCCGGACCAATGTCATTGTTCCAAATCCGACGACATCCAAGTATATCACAATACATTCGTACGGACAGTAGCTCAACACTCCCATGGGAGGAGGTACCGACCCAACCTTATCTCACTAAAAGCACATCAATCTCACAAGATTCCTGATAGACCCAAATCAAGGAAAGTTGAATCTTATGAGATTCCCGATGGACTTGATTCAAGCAGAAGATGATGGAACAAAAGAAAATACTTATTGAACTACATTAGCAACTGTGTAGTGTGATTATTTCAATTGTAGTTAGTATTATTATCAAACAAGTTAAAATGATAGTGGGAGTAATCAATTTTCTATCCATTATTCATATAACTAGAAGTAAGATTAATAAAAAGAAAAGTTATTCAGTTGACTAAACAATGAATGATCATTGTTAAGGTCCTTAAATTTATCCATACTTGTCTCGGTATGGAATAACAGTGCTGACAATGATTTTTTTTAGAAACGTTATCATTAGAAATGAAATTCTGAATATTATTGACGTCTAGTAAGTGATCAACCTTATTGTAATAATTGGATGTGTCACTCCAAGCAACTTTTAGTGGGGGAAAAAAATAAAACCTCAGAAGGAAAAAAATAGAGATAAAAAAAATGGAAAAGGAAAAAAAGAAAATAAATTGTGGGCATGTAAAAAGATCAAGAAAAAAAACGTATTTGGTCGTGATGATTTGATAAGAAAAAAAATCCTTAAAAGAGGGGGAAAACGAAAAGCGAGAAGAAAAATATAGAATTAGAAGGAATAAAATAAATTGAAGAATGAAAAAATGGGATAAATAAAATAAATCAAATAAGAAATGAGGAAAAAAAAACCAAGAAAAAAGGGGTATTTGGCTATGATGGTTCGGTAAGAAAAAACAGAATCCTTAAAAGAGGGAAAAATGAAAAGCGAGAAGAAAAATATGAAATTAGAAGGAATAAAATAAATTGAAGAAGAAGGAAAAGAATGGGATGAATAAAATAAATAGGGTAAGAAATGAGAAAAAAAAAGGGGGTTGACACCCTGTCGTCGATGTGACCCGACGGCCACGAGTTCGTATCTTTTTTTTTTACTTTTTATTCTTCTTTTCCTCCACTATAAATACCCAAACAATCCTCACCCCAAAATAGTCGAAATTGGGAAGAAAAAAAGAGAATTTGAGAATTTCTTTTGTTGGGATTGTTTGAAGTTTAAAGATTTTGTGTTGGTGTTTTTGGGAATAATTTAACTGTTCAAATGTATGTTTTTTTGTTTATAATATTATATTAACGTTTATATTATAAAATAATGTTTAACTGTAATTTGTTAATTTAAGTGACGAGGAACTGTTTTTCTCTTTCTTTTTCTTTTCCTCCACTATATAAATACCCAAACAGTCTCCCACCCCAAAACAATCGAAATTGAGAAGAAAAAAAAGTGAAATTGAGAATTTTTTTGTTGGGGTTGTTTGAACTTTAAAGATTTTGTGTTGGTGTTTTGGGGTAATAATTTAATTATTTTAGGGTTTGTTTTGTTTTGTTTATTATATTATATTATATTAATGTTTATATCATAAAATGATGTTTAATTGTTATTTGTTAATTTAAGTGATGAGGAATTTTTTATTAATTGTGCATATATCAGAATGAGTTATCTTATTAGAGTGTTTAATCACATTGCACTGATGATTAATGAGTTGATAAAATAATTATATATAAATATATTATTCACATGTATATTGTTATATAGTTGCAATTTAATTTTTAATTAGTTGATCAATTTAACATATGCGATTATATGTTATGGACAAGGTGAGTTCTGCGTGTTGAGGTCGCATGTCTATGGTCTGAGCTACCGCTCAGATGTATTATGCCATACTTGGATGTTGTCGGATTGGGAACAACAACATTGGTCCAGATAGTTGAGTTAAGGGTCGACTTAATATCTAACTTGGTTGAGCGATAGCACCCACAAACCTACACATTTCATTTCTTGTGTAGGAGTGCACCATTTCCCTTAAATACATCCTAATGCAACTCGAGCTACCAGTTGCTACCAATTGATGATGATGCGATCACAAGTTTGAGTAAAGTGGTCAAACTATTGGCCCTTTACTACTAATTGCTTGGACGTTCACCCAGCGATGGGAATATAGGTTTACTAGTTTGAAATTTTCCTGGTTAAGAAAAAATTTTCAAGCCTTATTGAGTAGTGCCACTGACTAAGAATTGATGAGCGCTGCTCAAGCGTATATATTACAGCTTATATTACACATGATGTACTTGCTTCTATTGGTCGGTTAGTACAATTGGGACTTACTTGTATTAGAGACGCTGTGTCATGAGCTTTTTCGGGAGACAAAGCATGACACACAAGCTATAGGCGGTTCCTTGATACTACTGTAGTCATGGGCGCTGCACAGGATGTCATTTCTAGCATCAGTGGGTCAACAAACACATGTGTAGCCACTTGTAAATAGGTAAAAAAAATATAAAACTTGAATAAGTAATAATTTTTTGGGGAATGTGTGCTAACAAGTTTGCTTCGTTTTCAGATGGTTTACGTATTTGGGTAATGGGAATTCGGAAGCTCTTGTTGTCTACTGCTAAATGATAGAGGCATACGTCGGGGACCATGTATTTTTAAAAAAAAATTAAATTATATTCATTTTGTCTAATTTCTTTGATTATGTCATTTTCCTAATGTAATTATCACCATGTTAAATGTGCAGTTCAAGTTGATGTCAGATTCTGCACCTGACGTTGCGGTTTTCATTCCCCCTTGGGCTTATAATAATTCAATTGTGTGATGCATCAACGCATCCATGTTGAAATTTTCAACGATTGAGTGGTACAATGGCGATCAAGTTCTACGACAATTTGAATGCGTACAACATGTTCCAAAAGTTCCACATATATTGAACAATGTTCACGAGATTAATAAAAGAGGAAAAGAAAGAAAGAATTGGGCATTGGGACATCAACAATATATTACATTGTGGAATGCTTGGATGGAGAGGCGACTTTAGTTGCAGTCCTATTTTGTTTGATTTCACGCCCACGGTCCACTACTAACATTGGTACTTGGAGAACTAGTTGCCTTATTTATACGATGCACAGATGATGGTAGTCTTGAAACACATGCACAGACGAGTGCCTCAAGAAAGTGAATCGAGTCAGCAACTTCGTCACTGAGGTAATCCGTCTCTTAGAATCCAAATTGTGTCCAAGCCTGAACCTTAACCTCTGAGGTCACATTCAAAAATTGGAGGGTAGTTCTTACCATCTGGAGTTGCAGGTTGACAACCTTGGTCTGAGGTCCCAATGCTACACATATCAGCCAGAGATGTCTTGTTGTAGTTATAATTATCAGTAATCGCAATCATCATTGAGGGTTGATATGTTTGGCTCAACACTCTTGTATCCCTAATATTCCATCCCTCTAATATTTTGAGTTTGATCAATACACCTCAAGGTTTGATAGCAACATAAAGACAAGCGGAGGCACTTTCCATGTCGAGACATCTCGTAGTACGGGGAACTCGTTTCCCCAAATATGCAATGTAAGTTCTAACATATATACATCATCAATATATTGTTCAACATTCAAATTAGCCGACGTACATGATGCAACCACGTGCGGACACATGTACTGAAGGGCCTGGAACCTCCCACACTCGTATCACCTATTTTGTAGGCTAACTTTGTAGGACCTAGTCACGACGTCATAGAAAAATTTTGGTATTCTTGACCAGAATGTTGTTTGGAATCAATTTGCAACTTTATTCAACTCAAAAGTACCCTTACCATCTCAATTAATGAATTATAATTTAGCTTGTAACAGGAAAATGAGAGAAATCTGACCATTATAGAAATGCTATGAAGGAAAATTAGTGGCATACGTGTAAACTCGAACATATGTAGGATTTTTCTATAGATTTTCATCACCTTTTTAACTTAAAAATAGTATTAAACCCGAGTAACTGTTTAACAAATTGGTGAATTTTGCTTAAATGTTAATCTTGGACATTAAATTGCTAAAGATATGATTTTATGCTTTATTATTTGATTTCAATGCATAAATTGGTCTATTTAATATTGTTTATTGACATATCATATTTTAAGGATAAAGTGGGCCATGAAATTAATTTAATAAAGCATGTTATAATATTTATTTCATGGACATGCATTATTTCATAAACATTGGCTGACTAAGGCTATGTAATTTGGGTTATTAAATCATTAATTTAACTCAATTAAATTATGTATAAAATTTGGACAGGTCTGACTGCTTAATTGGGCCATGAAAACTATCCAGTCCAAGAGGGAGGAGCCCAAATTCGGCACAAGCAATGGCTGCCGAACAAAGAGTTTTTAGGATATTTTTCAAAAGTCCCTACAATTGAGAACAAATCAGAATCTATCCATGAAGATAAACTTTGACTCGGTTCAAGTCCCTGCTTGATTTTAGCATGATTGCATGCTTAAATCAAGCAAACAACCAAGCACCAACTCCACAAAGAGTGGCCGACCATACATTGGAGAAAATGGAGGGATCCTTCATGCTATTTTTAGTAAACCGATCACTCATCCTTACCTATAAATTCAGTCCTCATTCCCACTTCTCAAATCATCCCTCACTCATCCATTTCTCTCATTCTCTCATTTTCTAGCTCTCTTCTTTTCCCACGCCTAGCATTCATTGTCTTTCCTTCAAATTTTAGCCAGCGAAAGCCTCTCAGAGATCATCTCTTGGTCGGCCATCTTAAGGAGTCATCAGCAAAGGAATCAAAGCAAGGATCGAAGGAGTCATCTTCAATCGGAGTCTGCACGACAGCCACTTTGATAGAGTTTATTCTTTCCCTTCTCGTTATTTAAATTCATAATGTTTGCAATGTGTTCTTTGATCTTGTCATTACAATAATAGCTTAATTTCGTTTAAGCTAGGATGATTGCTTTAATTTAATGAGATATATTTAATTCATGTTTATAGTGTTTGTGCCTCAATCGATCATGTTTTGAGTTAAATTCAAGTATGTATTTCATTCATACGTGATTGATGCATTAGAATTAGTTGAGCAATCCGAACCAGACATCGGCTAACAGACACAATAATTGAAAAGTGCATGCTTAATTCATATCCGACCCAGAATGAATTGAAGGTTCGTAATAACTTGATCGAGCTCTATTACCTTGCATGGATGTTAGGTTCACAAGATTAAATTGTTTCAAACTGACCTAGTCCCTGTTACTTTACATAAATGCTAAGAAACTTTTAGTTTAATATAATCAGTAAAATAAGTATTTTATTCAGTAAAAGATTTTGAAAGGACTTAATTTAGTTTCCAAGCCCATGAAAGATCGAGTTGTAATGGAATATTTTCCGAATACTGTTAAGCATGATAAGAATGAGTTGAATTGATTAATGTGATTGTCCTAGCCTATTCATGTTACCAAGTGTTGAAATTGTGTTTTCTGGTGAAAAAATCATTCATTCATTTAGATAATTTACATACTTAGTTTTAATTGCATTAGGGATCAATTTCATTTAGTTACATTTATTTAATTTTAATCAAGAACTCTCTCAAGTATATTGTGTTTTTACTATCGAGTTTTTAACTTTAATTTTACAAAATATCAATTAACATATACATTCCCTGTGGAGACGATAACTCTTTTACTTACTTATTACTTGATAATGATTGTGTACACTTGCATAAACCTACATGTTACAATACGCTCTAAGTGTTGTTGAGAGAATTGATTCAATTGATCCTTTATGATATTTTAAGGCAATTCAAGCTTTAGATTCTATCAAATGGCTCATTAATACAGAAGAAGAGATGGCATCTCTTCAAAATAAAAATAAGACTTGGCAACTAGTAAATCTACCCATCGAAAAAAATGGTAGTTGGTTGCAAATGGGTGTTTAAGAAAAAAAAAGGTTCGGGTTTGAGTGAAACTAGGTACAAGGAAAGATTAGTCGTAAAGGACTACAGTCAAGTGGAAGGAATTTATTTTCATAATGTTTTCTCTCCATTCATAAAATATATGTCCATTCAGGTACTTTTGGCCCTTGTTACATCAAACAATCTTAAGTTAGAGTAGTTAGATGTAAAAATTGATTTCCTTCATGGTGACCTTGAGGAAGACATCTACATTCAGCAACCTGAAGGCTTCATAATTGAAGGTAAGAAATATCATGTTTGCCTTCTACGAAAATCTTTATATGGTCTGAAGTAGTCTCCTCGATAGTGGTACAAAAAGTTCGACTCCTTCATGTTAATAGATTTCGCACAAAGTAAGTATAACAGTTGTGTTTATTTACAACGTTTAGATGACAATTCATTCATATATTTGTTTCTTTATGTTGATGATATTTTGATAGCAACTAAGGATACGTTGGAAATTGAAAGACTTAAAACAATGCTTAACTTTAAATTTGAGATGAAGGATCTAGGTGCAGCGAAGAAAATTTTGGAGATGGAAATTTCAATGGATAGACGTTTTGGGAAATTGTTTTTGTCGTAACATAGGTACATCAAGAAGATCCTTGAGCAATTAGAGATGCAAGACTCAAAACTGGTAATTACTCTTTTAGCTGCAGATTTTGAACTTTCAATTTCAGATTCCCCCAAACCAAAGATGAAAAAGGGTACATGTCAAAAGTACTTTACTCAAGCGCAGTTAGAAATTTGATGTATGCAATGGTATGCATTTGTCCCGATATTTCACATGTTGCTAGTATTGTTAGTAGATACATGGCCAAACCTAGTAAGTTACACTGGCATGCAATTAAGTGAATTTTTAAATACTTATGAGGTACTTCAAACATGTGCTTAGAGTTCGGAAGAAGTTAAGAGGGCTTAGTCGGATATGTTGATTCAGATTATGCAGGAGACTTAGATCGAAGGAGGTCTCTTACAAGTTATCTATTTGCTTTCGGAGATTGTGCCATTAGTTGGAAGTCAACACTTCAAGCCAAAATGGCCTTATTGATTACTGAAGCAAAATACATGGCAATCATTGAAACTATGAAGGAAGCAATTTGGTTAAAAGACCTGTTTAGCGAACTGGTTAATGAGAAAGAAGCAACTGTCGTATATTGTGATAGTCAAAGTGTCATACATCTCACCAAAGGTCAGATGCACAACGAAAGGACAAAGTGCATAGACATTCGATATCACTTTGTTAGAGAGGTGATCATTCAAGGTGATGTTTAGATTCACAAAATTGGCACATAACACAATCTGGCCGACATGTTAACAAAAAGTCTACCAGTTTCAAAGTTTGAGCATTGCTTGGACTTGGTAAGTATTCGATGAAGATCCAATTAGGCCTGTGATAGGGCTCGACAAATGAGTTAAGTGAAATTCGAGTGAAGGTGGAGATTTGTGGAGTATGCCTCGCATTTCAGATGATGTGATCATAAACAACGCATTTCAAATGATGTGATCACAAACAAGATAAAGCTTGACGTTACAACGAGCAACCGACATCACGACAAGAAGAAAATCTTCTTCCCGATGATGTGATAATTCTTCGTCCCGACAATGCAAAAGCCACATCACAACGTGGCAATGTGTTCCTCAAGTTTCTCGATTTTCTTCTCTCAATTAAACTTTGTTTTAGTTTCCCACTTAAACTCTAATTAACCTAAGGATATTCAAGTTATAAAAGCTACGAATTTTAGCCTATAAATAGGCCTTAGTTCCCCTAGGTTTATATATTAGAAAATATTTAGATTGAGAGAATTCTGTGCTTTTGAGTTTGAAGGGTTTTTCTTTCGGGATTTTGGGTTTTTCCTTCCTTTGATTCTCTCCATTTTTGTACTTCTTTTATATTAGTGAAATCTCATTTTGCCCGTGGTTTTTTATTTTTTTTAGAGGAGTATTCACGTAAAATATTTGTGTTCGATCTTTTCAATTTTTTTATTATTATTCTTGTCTGTTGCATACACGAATTTTTTCCTAACTAAAATCATTCTAGTTCCAAAACAAACATGGTACAATATTGGAATGACTAAGTTTTGGGTTTTTTCCAAAATAATACTTCTTTCTTTAAACATTGTTGTTTCTCTCTTTTATATAATATACATATCATATTACATATAAATAACTTTAAATTCTAAGTAGTCTCTCTTTCATATAATATAACATAATATTATATATAAATATTTCTAAACTATAAGTCCTCGTGAATTTCATTTAAATTGAAGAAACTCTAAAAAACTTATAAAAAGAATAAGATATATATAAATAATCTTTAAGCTATAAACTCTCTTTTATGAGTTTCTTCAAATGAAAAAACTCTAAAAAATTCATAAAAATAATAAGAAAATTTGCATTTATTTATAGGATAAGTGTGAGTAATTGAAGTGCTGTCTAGTGAGATTTATAATAATTCTATATCTCTAAAGAAATAAAATGGTTTTTAAAAAAAAAAAATTATTACTATATAAATACAACTAATAGATAATGAATATTTTGAAAAATCTAACCTAATAAATAATGAAAAATTAAATAAAAAGTTATAGAAATTACATAAAAAAAGGAGATATCACCACCACTCGGTATCATTATATACTTATTTATATATATGTATGTATGTATTATCAATATAAAGAATATTATCGCAAGTTAAAAAAAGTTCATGGCTTCTACATATATTTTAAATTAACATAAAAATGAATACCTAGATTTGTTTTGTTGGATTACTTAAGTTTTTTAATTTGTTGGGTAAATGCTCTATTAGTCACTCAATTATGAGTAAATTTTTATTTTGTTCATTTAATTAAAAAAGTTACAATTTTAAAACTCGTCTTGGGTATAAAGCAACTTTAAAACTCGTGGCCAGCATTCACCCCCTTATTGAGCCTATAGAATGCGAAACGTTAGTTACTGGACTCGATCTAATAAAATACATTGAGAAATAAAAAAAAAGTTACAATTTAATCACTAACATTTTTGAAATTGTTTTTCTTGTCACTTATCGTTAAGTGATTAACGATGACATCTTAATTGGTATGATAATAATTTTAATTGTCAATTTTTATATTTTTTATCAATTTAATCATGATTCTATATAAAAATTAAATTCTTTTTAAAAATTTAAAAATTTATAAAAAAAACTTAAAAACATAGAAAATTTTTAAAAATATTTTTAAATAAAAATAGAACAAAATTTCAAAAAATTGATTAAGTGGGAAAATATTATTTTTAAGCCTCCAAATTTTCTTTATATATTATTTATATAAAAATATTCAACACCCATTGTTTAAAAAATAGATATTTTTTATTTTTTAAACAATGGATATTGGATTAAAAAATATTTAAACCCATGTGACGGACTAATTGTCAAGGGTGTTCATCATTTTAGGTGTGGTTTGAATCTGAGTCGCAGTAGTCGCGTTTATTATTCAAGCATTGTTCTATTATTGTAATTCACCAAAAAATAAAAAAAATATTTAAAAATTCAAAAAATATAAAAGAATCTAAATATATATATATATATATATTAGAGAAATAAAAAATTAAAATATAACTATAATTCAAAGCTCATCAAATAGATACAGTTCCAAAATTGGAGGGATTAGCTTTTGACGAATTCATCATTAAAGTTCACTCACTTTCCTCTCTTCTGAGTCTGAAGTAACGGGGTTGCAGTATTTTTGGATTGAATAATGCTTTTTTCAAGTTGTTGAAATTAAGGGTGGAGTGGGTGAAAGGACAAATACAAAAAGAATTGGGTCAATGCTATTAGGGGCGAGCATTTGAACAATTCAAGTTGAATTAAATAAAAAAAATTTTAAGTTAGTCGAGTTGATAAATCTTATTTTAGCAATCGAACTCAAATTATAATTTTTTCAAATCGAATCGAGTCAAGTCGAGTCGAGTTAACGAATCCTATTATTTATACTTAATGTTGCGTTTATATGGACCGATTGTTTTACTAGTAGACGAAGTACAAGATTATTTAACAATATAAATAATATAATAGTTTGGCCTTTTAACTTAATAGGTAAATATTTATCAAAACGATAAAGTTTTACCTTTTTCTTCTTCGGATTTTCGGATAATTTAAATTGTATAATTCATATTCTAGTTAACCGAAAAATTTGATTTTTTATTCGAATTGATCCGAATAATTCAATTAACTCGAATAACTCAAATTATTTAATTCAAAATTAAAATTTTTATCAAAATTTTCAAATCAAATCAAATTTTATTCATCCCTAAATATCAATGCAAATGTGGAGAGTGCACGGAGATTAGAATTTAGTATACCAATTACGAGCATGATGGATGGAAATGTAAATGTCATATCGTCTTGCCATAGAAAACTAGAAATTGTAAAAATATTCCAATAGCTTAATTTACAATTTGACTCTTAAATTATATTTATTTTTCCATTTTAGTATTTAAATTTTTTTGTCTCAATTTAGTACTTAAAATATGCTCAAATTCTCAATTTGATGTCTAAAATATGCATTTGTTATATTTTGTAATCCATTTTAAAAAATATTATAATTAATCACAAAGCACCACGTGAAATCTTTATATAAAAAAACAAATATTTTATTTTATTAAATGAATACACACATTAATATATATATATATATATATATATATATATATATATATATATATATATATATATATATATATATATTGAAATATATTTAAAATTTAGACCAAAATATATAAATTATAAAAATAAAATTTTAAAAAATATGATAATTGAAAGAAATTAGTTGAGAATAATATTTTTTTTCAAAAAATGTATCAAAATTGTAAAAGTTATAAAAAAATTTAAATTTTTTTTTTCATAAACTTTTAAAAACTTTATAACATTTTTCAATTTCTATATATTAGTTTGGCTTTTTTGGTACAATATTATTTTTACTGTTAAAATTTAAAATTTATAAAAAATATTTTTAAATTTTTTATATATTATATATTATATTGATTAAAAAAGAATTAAAAAGAGACACTGGCGTGTTCTATTAGTGCCACGAGGTTGGTCAACGGCGATCAACGGTCACTCAAAGTCAAAAGTATTTTTTGTATTTAAATGTTTGATATTATAATCTTCTTTTTTAATTTAAATTTAATATTTTTATTTTAAATAAATCTAATTTTCATGTGGCACTTTTTCATTAGTCAAAATTGCCTAACATTTTTTTAATGTTCATTACAAAATGGACCAAAAATAGAGAACATTGATATTTTAGGTATCAAATTGGGATAAAAAATTTAGGTATCAAAGTGAGAAAATAAATATATTTCAGAAGCTAAATCGTGAATTAAGCCTTCTAATATATATGAGAACACACCAACTATTTTTAAAAAAATATATTTTTAAAATTTTATAATTTTTAGTAAAATTAACTAAAAAGTATAAAATATAAAACCTGAGGAGTGAAATTATTACCATTCCAATTAAAAAAGTCCACAAAAAACTGCTTAAAAAAAAATTCAAAAACATTAATTATTAAATTGTAACTTTTCTAAATTTTTTAATGCAATTAGTTAAAGTGTGTATAATAATTAACTAAAGAAAATCAATTCACCAATCTTAATGGTGGAGGATGCCATTGCAAGTTGGCAAAGTCGAGACCCTACTTTTGCAATAATTAATAATTTCTATGCCATTTTACTTTGTCAAAACACTGAAGAAAAAAGTCATTTCATTTTTGGAGTTTATACTATCATTTTCCTTTTTTCCACATTACGATTTTTTTTGTTCAAAAGAAATTGACAATAATGACCTCCGGCATCTTCAAAATTTTTAATGGTCAAACACGTTAGTTAAGAAGAAATTACCACAATAATTACATAATTTTGGTTCTTTTGTTTAATAATTTAACTATAACTTCTCCATTTTAAAAATATATTATTGAATTAAAAATTAGGATGTATGGATTGATTCAGATTGGTTTTTAAGAAACGAATTACTCAAATTAGTTATCCAAAAATGCAATAGGAATGTTATTGGGTTTATAGAAATATTAGATATTAATAATAACGTTAAAAAATAAAGGGATAAAATATATCATTGGTACTTAAACTTGTTCACTTCTCTTAAATTGGTATCCGAATTTTTTTCATCAACTAAATTAGTATTCGAATCTAATGCCGTTAGTTTTTTTTATGATGTGGCAGCGTTGACCAATTACGCGACTCCATGTGACGTCTTATTTGACAAGTGATCGGACCCCTTTAATTAATTTTCCTTAAAAAATCCTTTAAAAATTTTCCATTTAAAATTTTTCCTTTCACTAGATTTCTAAAAGTCCCATCGTTTTTTCTTCATTTTATACCTTTTTCATTCTCTACCTTTTCCATCTATTCATCCTTTTTGTTAACTTTGTCTTAAGGATTCTCTTAGGGTTGATCTATTCATAACATTGTCGAAGAACCATCTCACACAAAATATCTTTTTTAACCAGTAGAAGACCAAGTGCTCAAAAAAGGGTTTTTTACTATCATTGTGGGTTAAGGGCTCCCGTTTGCAATGCAAATACTCCACGGAACAAAGAGAGAAAATTCTTTGAGTGTGGGAACTTCAAAGAGGTAAAACTTAGATTTTTAATTGTTGGGTTGAAAGAAATTAGGGTTTGTGTTTTGTTTGTGTACTACCATTGTTGGGTGTGTGAAAAACAAAGGGTTTTGTGATTTTAGTTGAAGATTTTGTGCAATTTAGGCATTGGGAAAATGTTTTGGTAACGGTGAGAAATGCCTTGACATTTTGATTGTGTATTGCCATTGTTGGGTTGAAGAAAATTCATTTAGAAATATTTTGCTTCAAAGTTGGAAATGTGTAAATTGTACCTTAATTAAAAATAATATTCTGATTTTTTTTTGGTTGTATGTGAGAAATGAAGACCGAAGCTTGTGATTTTTCTAGTGAATTGAAGGTAACGGTGACAATACAAATTCAACTGAGGAACAAGGATGCACAATTGATGAAATAATGCTTCAAAATAATATGCTATTGACAGAGAATAAGAGATTAAGACTTGAGAACAATGAGCTCAATATTGAAGAAATGCAAAGAATGCGATTGAAGGTAACTTGTTTGGAAGAGAAGATCACTTTGTACAAAGATAAAATGTCAAGGAATAACAAAGTAATATTTGCTTATAAGATGTTGTTAATTGTATCATGGATGGTGTTTTTGAGTTATCTTGCTTATGGATGGTGATTTGTTGTCTATGTATTTGTTGCATTAGTTGTTAAGAATGAATGAATTGAATGATAAATATTTTTTTGTTGTTGTAAAAGAATCATCAGTTACAAATCAAGGTCCATGGAGAAATTTTTTTAATACAATCATCATATAAAGGATCCTTCGAAGGACAGAATTGATAGAAATGATTTAATGGTACAATATTTTCTTAATACAATAAATCTTATTGATGTTATATTCAAAGTCAATAGTTGTCGAAACCACTTCAAAAACGGAGTTTCAAAAAATTATTTTAAAGTTGGAAAATGGGAGTCGCCACCAATCTTTTATTTGGGTGTGATTGGATCACCATAAAACGTTTAAAATACGTTTAAAATATTGGTCTACGGAATCCAGAAAAACAGGTTCGGAAGTCGGTTACGTATGAGGAAGGATTAGCACCCTCATACGCCCAAAATTGGTACCACATTGATTACTTTCGAGTCTTGTTTGTAAACTTTGAAAGCTTGAATGAAATTTAATATACGATTTTCGAATGCATGAGCTATGTTTAAAAGAAATCGATTTTATTTGGAAGTCTCACTATTTCAAAGTGATCGGGAAAGAAAGTTACGTCCAGTGAGTTAGGACATAACATTTCGAGATCCAGAAATAACTAGCTTTCCTTAGTTGTAAACCCTTTTTAAAATTTAGAAAGGATGTTCGGTTATCTTGATTTGCAGAAAGATTGCGCCTAGTAAGTTAAGGCGTAAATTTTCAGAATCGAAGATAAGGAAACATTGCCTCGATTTAGGGTTTTATGAAAACAATTTTGAAAACAAATTTATGAATGAATGAGCAATTAATGATGCATATTAAATAACATGAAAAAAAATGATTAAGCAGATACAATGGTAAGCAAAAATATAAAATGCAGGCGCATAATGATAAAAAATACAAATATTGATGAGGAAGAAAATGATGCAATCGGGGTTAAAAACGGGACTTTTTGGATACCAGAGGGTAAAATGGTAATTTTGGACTCTCGGGGAGCAAAAATGGTAATTTTGGAAAAATTTGGGGTTAAAAATGACATTTTAGATACCCAGGTGCTAAAACGATAATTTTTAAAAAAATCAAGATCAAAAACGGAATTTTCAGACATTCGGGGGTAAAATGGTAATTTTTGGTAAAATCGAAGTTAAAAATGGAAATTTGGGGTCAAAAATGGAATTTTTGAAAGTTCGAGGGTGAAAATGGAATTTTTGGAAGTTTCAAAGGTTAAAATTGGAATTTTAAAAGTTTAGGGGTAAAAATGTAATTTTTAAAAGTTTAGGGACTTCCAGGGCAATAAAACCAAAAATAAGTGACACGTGGCAACCCCACAGGCATCCTGAAGTCAAAGGACTAATTTGAAAACCATGAAAAATTTTTGGGCCACTTTTGTAATTAAACAGAAGTTGATTTAAGGGTTATATTAAAACAAATTAAAAATAAAAGGGACCAATTGCATAAATAGACCAAAATAATGACACGTGGCACCCTCTGGTTCTTCCAAAAGTTCAAGGGACTAAATTAAAAAGCATTTAAAATTACTGGGCAAAATTAAAAGAAATTAAAAGTACAAAAAGGACTAGATTGAAACAATTAAAAAATACGGAAGGGCCTAATGCACAAATAACCCATTTAAGAAAACACGCGGATCCTAGGCCGGTTCGGGTCGGGTCGGACGGTCCATGGGTAATTTAAGCAAAACGGCGCCGTTTTGGGGCTTAAAAGCCAAGACCAAAACGGCGTCATTTTGGTGCACTATAAAAGTCCCCTCAAAGCCTTTTTTTTCATTTTTCATTTCATCTTTTCAAAAAAATCTAAAAACTCTCTCACCCCCTCTCCTATTCTCTCTTTTTCTTACCAAGGCCGGCCGACGTTCAGGCCAACGCCCCGCCTTTCAACCCGCGCATAGGTCCCCACGTGCCGTCGTCCAAGCCTCCTCGGTCACGCCGGTAGCCGTTGTTGGTCCTCACGCGCCTTCGACCAGGTAAAAAACTTCTTTTCTCTTCTTCCTTTTTCATCATTTTCTTTTTTGTTCTTAAAATATCTTAATCCCTTCTTGTTTTGTTTTGAAAACATAGGTCTGGTGGTTCAAAGCCAGATTTACAGATTTAAAACCTTTCCTTTTCTTTTGGTTTCAAATCCATTTCTAAGCCTTTTTTTCTTCATTTTAAGCATTTGATTTTTATTTTTAAAACACCATTATTTCTGTTCTTGAATCTGTTCTATTTTGATGTTGTTTGCAAGGGTTCAAACGACGGGGCTTTCGCGGCTGTGGACGGCGGCTCTAGGAACTCCGGCATGCTTCGGCGACGACGACTAGGGAAGGGTCTTTTTGTCCCTTCGACTTTTTTTTTTATTTTAAGTTATTTATTATTATTAATTATTAATAAATATTAATATTATTAAAACAGTTATTATTAATGTCATTAATGTTTTCACAACATTAATTATTATTATTAAAACGTTTATTATTATTGATGCCGATTATAACTTTGAAAACCAAACAGACGTATATGTCTATTAAAGACAGTGTGAAATACTTAATACCTACATTAATACGTACTGGAACGGGTGACTTACATTTTCGAGTGATTAATGAGGATAAGTATGCATAGTATGTACCTGAATGCTTTGAATATTTCTAACTTTGACTTGTCTCTGCTGTTTAGTATGGCTATCTAATGCTTCTGTTTTCTACTGACTGCCCTTTTGGTTTCTAGCTTCTAATGCTCTGTGATATCGCTTTTTGTTAAGAACAATTTTGTATTGTTTTTTTTTGCTCTTCAAAACAAGGGTTCGAATACATTTTCAAAGAAGGGTTTTTTTCATTACATCCTTGAGTCTGGTTTTATAACCAGTTTTATAATCATACTATTTTGTTTTACATCACTAAATGTCTGTCTTTTCTTCCCTTTTTGCAAGTTCGGCGAGGGTGGCTGTAGCAGGTGGAAGCCGGCGGTGGCAAGAGCAAGTTGCCTGTGATGGTGCTGCTGGTTGCTGACGTGGCGCTCTTCGGTTGGCTGAGATGGAAAGCAGGCAGTGCAAGTGGGCAAATTAGATTTTCTATTTTGGGTTATTTGAGTTGGGCCCCCAAATTTGGGCTTTGTTTTGTATCTTTGAAATTTTGGACATCTTGTTATTGGCCCAGCTAATGGGTTTTGTAATTGGACATTTTTGTAATGTATTTTGGACATTCTAAATTTAATCTTAAGTTTAAAACCATTTTAAATTTAATTAAATTTAAATTTAAAACAAATTTAAATTTAAATAAATTTAAAATCAATTCAAACTTATTATAAATTCAAAAATCAAAATTTTAATTCAAGTTGTGCCCGGTCAAAATTGGGATTCAACAGTAGTTATGTATGATTTGCTTGAAAGTGAATCCAATACCATCACTTATTTGTAAATATGAAATAAGATTTTTAAGAAACCAACACCATGTTTATTTGTTTTCATTCTCCGTGACAACCCACGAAATAAGGTAGATTTGGTCATTTCCATCTCTACAGAAAGTAGACAGAAGTTCTCCCTTGAATTTTCCCTTCAAAAAGCATCCATCTAGAGAAATAAAAGGTCTACAACACTCCTTAAACCCTTTCCTCAATACAGTAAACCCTACATAAAATCTCTTAAACTTGGGAACCTTAGTAAGGGTTGGTCTTTCTACCATCAGCACTATATTGGCATCTGGATCTACCATTCTAAGTGCATATGCATAATCTCATAATCTGTTAAACTCGTAACTTACCCTTCCATTGATCTCCTCCAATGCCCATCTCCTAGCCCTGTTGCATGTATCCCTACTCATATTAACTTTCAACTCTTCCTTGGCTATTTTTTGCATCTCAATTAACTTCAACTTTAGAATCAACTTGATTTTACTTAAGAAATGTTCTCCAACAAACTTGTAAGTTTCCTTTTTGTTTTTAAAAGGTATTGAACACTCGTAGGTTTGTATAAAAGTTTTTATCTTGTAAAACTCATCACTATTATCTACACCAGCATATATTCTAAAAGGACACCCATCTTCCCTACACCTAACCCTAGTACTCCCCTTTTCATTCCTAAGATAGATAATATCAAACCTCTTTTTTATCGCATACTTTGCTAAAGCAGTCTTGAATTCCTTTGGTCCATTAAACACCATACCAATCTCTAAATGTGTGATTGAGTTAGCATGATTAAAAAATACATGTCGGCTTCTCTTACAAACTACATCACCCTCTAAATCAATTCCATAAGACCCCAAATCTAATGAATCAACATAATCTATTTCTCCACCAGATTCATTTGTTACCTCATCATTCTTTTCTCTTTCACCACATTTCTTCTTCCTTTGACTACCTTCACCTACCTTTACATCCTCACTGTTAACCATATTTGTTGCCTCTTTTGATTCTCATTGTTATCTTTATAAATTTATACCAGGCCTTGATATTTCTAACCATTTCATCCTCAAAATTTGCCCCTAAAATTTCTTCACTTCCCAATGAAGTGTCAGTACCAATGGACCCACTACTTTCAGAATTTTGTTCCCTACTCTTAGCTCATACATCACTACTCCCACTCAACTGTGATCCCGCATTAAATTCCCCACTTAACTCAGTAATGGTTCCCCACTCTCACTATTTAATTCCTTATTACGATTTGGTAACTTTACCCCATTATTTAGTTCCTCATTACAAGTTGGTATCTCACTCCGGCTATTTAATTCCCTTTTCATAGTGGTTGGTAGAACATCACATCATCAACAACATCAAGTGTGTCTACCTCATGTTCAACATATACATGTATGGACCTCATATTTATCATATGGTTAATCATTACTATGAATGATGAATTATCATAGTAAACATTCACTCCCTCATTAAAATCTAACCCACCTTCACAGTATATAAAGTTCTTGACAACACTATACCTAACTTCCACTGCCATATTACACAAAATGTAGTAATACAAGAAATCTGGGTTAAAATCGCATTCAAGCACTTCCCCTCCTACACAGGCCACACACTCATGATAAAACACTGCATTGCATTTTAAAAATATTTCAATAATAAGTCAACATATAGTGACATACATATCATACATATTTGAAAAGCAAATGTGTCAGCAACCAATATAATACTCAAACAATATCATACAGATAGAAATAAGTGTGTTACATACATCCATAGATATCATATTATATAACACTTACATATATTCTAAATTTTTTCATACATAATTTTTATGCATATCATATATCATACATACTTACCATACTTACATAATAAACTCAGTTACATTTGAGTCATATATAATAAAGTCAGGTGTATGCATATTATCTCATACATACATAAAATACTAATATATCATACCATACATAATATACACACGAAAGCCAACAAAAAAATATCATACCATACATAATATACACTCTAATATATCATAACATAGATAACATACATAATATACATATTAATATATCATAACATACATAACATGTAACATCCCACCCAACGAAACCCTAGTACTCGAGTGTCTTCTTGGAAGTAAGAATTACGGAATGGGTTCTGAGTGAGTAAAGTGTTGGATTTGCTTAAGAAACTAGAGTTTATGGGTAAACCAGTGGCGAAGGCTTTTTTTAGGCGAACAAGTCAGAAGACAGCAAAGTGGCATGGTTCTGTTCGCCCAAACAATGCTTTTGGCAAAAAGATTGGACGAATAATTAAAATTGGAATATTGAGTGAAGATGTCTCAAAAAGTGAGAAATTTCTAGGAGAGGAACTTAGTAAAATGTTAAGAAATTTTGAGTTATTGGAATATCACCGAAAGGCATTGTATGCCGAATTTGGGTAGTTATTGTGCTAGGTATGTTCTAACGAGCTGGTTAGGAACAAACGATGGATTGGAACTGAAAATATTTATTTATATATATAACGGTGGATTGTCGTACACGTTTCCTTGCAAATGTAAACCACCCATATGGTAGATAAAATTGGATTATGACGCTTGTCAAGTTCCCATAAGGACAAAGGTTGTATATTTTGATAATCATGAATTAAAAAAGGAGAATTTTTCCTTTTCCTTCTTCAATAAGTATTTCTTTGGTCTAGATCTAAAGAAACCTAAAGTATTTTCTTCCTTCACGAAAGCTAAGTTATAGGTTTAGATCTCCACCTATGAGCGCTTTAAGCCAAATGTTAGGGATAACCAAAAAGGGGTATATGAGTTGATTTTGATGAGTCTTCATGTTCTGTAGTAGTGATTGTTGCTGACCGTTCGATGGAAAACTAGACTTGGAGTTTGGAGTTAAAAAAGGTGGAAGTTAAGTGAGTCCCTAAACCAACTCTTGCAGGTATATTGTATGATCTAGAAACTTTTGTAAAATGTGATGATTCCACGAGTAATATAAGATTTATGAACTTGCATGAAGACTGATGGTCTAAGTATGAAACATGAATTTTGAGGTTAAAAGATGCTTGTGTCTAAATGATATAAATGTGTTAATGTGTTTGGAAAGTATGGATGTGACTATTATGAGTAAGTCAAGGTATGATAAGTTCATGAATGATGAGTCTCTGTATGAAGAGTTTGTGTTTATCTCCGGAGTCTTTTAAAGGGGTCCGTTGGGACTAAAAACAAGAAACTTTGAAAGGAAAAGTCCATGGCCATGGCACCTCAATGAAATGACCATATCGAATAAGATCATAGCTGTTGGATTATGGCATTATACGAAAAATTTAAAGAAAGGTTATTATCAAACGGGGTTCTCTATGTGTCCCATGATGATGAGGGGTAAACCTTATGAAATGTGAGTTTAGATAAAAAAATTATTGTCTAAAACACTAGTAAGAAAGCCTTTGTGGCTATCTCTGTTAAAGGAAGCCTTTGTGGCAATCTCTATAAAGGACGCCTTTGTGGCAAGTCTCTGAAAGGAAAGCCTTTGTGGTGAGTATTGAACGAAAAAGACGTCTTTATCGCGAGTCTTTAGAAGGAGAGCCTTTTTGGTGAGTACTAAATGAAAAGGACACCTTTGTTGCGAGTACTAAATGAAAAAGACGCCTTTGTAGCGAGTCTTTGGAAGGAAAGCCTTTGTGGCGAGTATTGAATGAAAAGGATGCCTTTGTGGTGAGTCTTTGGAAGAAAAGCCTTTGTGGTGAGTCAAGGGAATGATAAGAATAAAGGAGATTGATAATGAGATTCTCAAATAAAGCTCAAGTAAATGAGGGATTTCTCACTAATTTCTCATGAACTTACCTATGCGTTTTGTGTCACAGGTAAGCAGCATAAAGGCTATGCCAAGAGGGACAACATAAGGGCTACATCTGAGGAATGGCGAGTTGGGTTGTTATTCATACAGATCAAGTGAAGTACTGTGTTAGAGCCGGATAGAAACATCATGGATAAGCTATGAAATCGTTATGAGCCTTGTAGAGCCATGTAAATAAGTGTGATGTGTATTCTTGTAAGTTATCATTGATTGAAGAGGCCTGTTTAATGATTGTAACTAATTATTGCACGCCCAGATGTAATCTAACTAGGAAGCACTATTAAATAAGATGTACAGGTTCTAAAAATTTTGTATGAATAAGTTTAATTAAAATTGGTAATAGAGCGTAACACTTGAGATTTGGATCTGGTGAATTGGATCGGGTCGAGGGCATTACATAACATACATACGAATATATCAATTGACTGACCTTTCAGACTCAATCAATTTCACCTTCCAAAAATAAGATTCCCTTCGGTATGGAGTTGCCTGCATACACACGAAAGCCAACAAAAAATATTACAATACAGTATATAATACAAATACAATATCTAAACAACGAAAACAACACCTCTGTGTTATGTTATTATGTTTGACTAAACCAATAGGTAAAACCCTAATCACTGTAAAATATTGATTCAACATTAAACCAGGCTATTGATTAACTCTAAACCATAAATCGAGGCACTAAGAAACCATTACAAATGGTTAAACATATAAAATAAACTAAATCATAAAACCAAAGGTCCCAAGAAAAAAAAGGGCACTTTCAGGAAAGGCGTCAAAATCAAAGCAAGGGAAAAAAAAATAAAAACATTTATCAATGAAATAGCACACAATATAAAGCACAACAAATGACAAACCCGTAAAAAATAGTAACATTAGAACATAAAAACCTTATGAATTTTAAATGGAAAAAAACCCTAAACGAAGAGTGAAGGATGAAGAAGCCAAATACCAATAATCGATGATGAAACTAGGATAATCTTGATTTGAATAGAACTTCAGTAAGATGAAACTAGTGTAATCAATGATGAAACCAATAATCTTTCAATGAAATGATGAACAGTTTTTTCAAATGGCTGAGATGACGAAAGGTTTTTTCAATAATTGAAGGATGGAAACGTTCCTGGTGAAAGGATTCAAGGTAAATAAAAATGAAGATTCAATTGATATGGATTCAAGGTTTCTTCAATAATTGATGGAAACTCTTCAGTAATCGATGAAAACTTATCTGTTGAAACGATTTTAATCGATTTTTATTTAATGAATTTAAAAACTTAATAAATGAAGATAATTTTTTTTAGTTTTTTTTAATCACCTTTTTTCTCACGAGGGGTCTGGTCACTTGCCAAATAGGATGCTACATGGCGTCACATGATTGGCCAGTGCTGCCACTTCATAAAAAACTAATGACGTTAGACTCGAGTACCAATTTAGTTGACGAAAAAAAAAATTCAGTACCAATCTAGGGAAAAAAATCTTAACTATCAATGTGAGAGAAGTAAACAAATTCAAGTACCAATTATATAATTTTCCCAAAAATAAATGAAAAATGGAAAGTTTTACAATTAGAATTGAAAAAATATAATCGTATAATCAACAAATAGTTGAAAGGAATTGAAGTGTACTTCTTTCTCGAACATTTAAGCTAAGCTTAAATCTCGAATACCATCCTGATCCAAACAAGATAAATAATAGTAAAATGGATAAAAACATCCAATTTTATACCAAAAAATGTAATCTCATAAAAAAGAGAACAAAAAAATTGATAAATGATGATATCATTATAAGATATCAAATAATTCCACAATTTCCATCTCTAATTTTCAAAGAAAATTTTTGAGCTATCTAAAAAGATTTCAAGACTTTTGAATACTATTATTTTTTATTTTATAAGACAATAACAATTTAATTTAAAAGTTTAGAAGTTCTTCATAAATGAATTTCAAAAAGTCTCCCATCCAAATTAATCATTAATTCCATTCAAAATGAAATTCAACTAAATTTTCAAACATCCAAATTGAATAAAATATGTATTACAATTCAATTCCATTTTTTTAATATTACTAATTTCTTACAATAAAGTTTAAAATCAAATGAATAGAAATGATAAAATTAGATAAATATGTTACATTTGAAAAATGAATTAAGTTTCTCATTAAGTATGATAATTTTTTGAGAATTAATTTAAATTTTTTAAATTATTTTTTAATTAAATAATTATAGGTCAAAGAATTAAAATATTTATTTTTGGAAATAGAAAAACATGTATTGAGTTGGATTAAATTATGAATTGTTGTGTTAAAAGTTCAGGAAGCACATGTAATTGGACCCAATACAAGAGAGGCTTAAAATTCCCTCATAATGTGTGTGAGGGGTGGCAACCCTCGTATGATTAACTAGGGTTAGTCGCGCCCCTCTCTCCTAGTAGAATTAGGGGACTTATTTTTCTATTAGATAATTATTATTCCTATTATACTAATTGTTGAGTATGCCTCAGATTTCAGTTAAATTTGATAAATAATCTTTTAGTTAAACTTTTTATTTGTTTCAGTCAAACTCTGATTAGTCTAGATTATTTTATCATTATTTGACCTACAAATTTCTCCTATAAAGAGGCTCTTTTACAACCTTAGAAAAGAAACTCATTAAATATTAGAACTCATAACACTTTTGGAAAATTTTGTATTTACATTTTGAGTGTTTTTATTTTTGAGTTTCGGGCTTTAGTTTTTATCTCCATCTTTTGTACTCTTTGTTTTTTTGCCATTATAGTAAAATTATTTTTGTCCATGGTTTCTCTACGTTAATTTTGTGTATTTAGTTTCTCAATTTCTTTTGCTTTTTTTACTTGTTCGTTGCTTAATCGGGTCGATTCCCAACGATTGGTATTAGAGCTAGTTCGATTTTCGCAGATCAATCCATTTAGAGATGGTAGCAACAAGATTCGACATTGAGAAGTACGATTGTGTCACAAATTTCAATCTGTGGCAAGTTTGGATGACAACAATTCTAGTTCAAACCGACATGAAAAAGGTCGTTAGAAGGAAAAAGTCTGAGAATTTAGATTAGATAGAATGGGAAGAGCTTGTTGAAAAGGCCCTATCTGCAATCCAGTTGTTCCTCATAAATAAGGTATTGAAGAAGGTATTGGTGGAGAAAACCTTATCCGCCTTGTGAAAAAGGTTAGAAACTCTTTATGCGACTAAGTTTCTAGCTAATTGTTTAGTGTTGAAATAATGTCCATTTACGTTTCGCATAAATGAAGGTGAGCTTCTTAGAGATCACATCAGTCAATTCATTACTCTTTTAAATGATTTAAATAACGTTGAGGTTCAGATTGACGATGATGATTAGGTTATGCTATTGTTGTGCTCTTTACCCCTTCATACAAGTCTTTCAGGCAGACTTTAATTTATGGCAGAGACAAACTCTCGTTCGAGGATGTAAAGGGTCATTTGTTGAGCAAAGGCAAACTCAACAATGAGTTTGGTTCGGATACCAAGGTAGATAGCCAAGCTTCCATTTTGGTAGCATCAAAGAAGTGATACAAAAGGTGTCGCTATTGTAAGAAGTTAGGTCACGTCAAAGCATATTGTTATAAACTGTGACACCTTATACCCGATCCAGTTGTTAGATCCGAATATAAAATGTCACATTTCATTACCGAAGCAACTTACTTTTATATTTTTTTTAAAAAAAACATAGTGGAAAAAAATATTTTATAAAAATTTCGGAAATATTTCTGCTTATTTACGTAAAATCCCATTGTAAAATTTTGTATTTCACAATATATTCACATTCAAATAATCTCCCAAATCAATTCCCAACACTTCAATTTCTCAAAATATTTCAATAAAATTTTATATCTACATTTAGCCATTTCATCAAAATATTGGATATAAAGTACTAGCAAAAGAGACATAATAAACATATATTTAAATTTAATTTATGACACAATATTATATATATAATCCTATGTACATGCCATAAATATTAACCAAAAAGTAAAGTTTTCACCAACTTTGTTTGAGCTGATTTTTGGTTCTTCGGATGCTGTTGGAATGATCTATCGAATCTAGCTACCTATGCACGGAAAAATAGACAAACCATATGCTGAGAAATTTTTATGCTCAGTGGTGCTAATATCATATAAATCATCACATAAGTATTAAATATAGATTAATTAATAAAAGTAAATAAATAACAATAAGCTTTTTAATCAATTTAATTCACACAATAAGGAAATTCAAATATATTCAACTTTTATTTTTGCTTTTCTTACAATCTCAACCCGTACTAAAATTTAGACTCATAACCAGATACACGAATCCACCACCCCGAGTTGTTCGGCAACGATGGCTATCAGAGTAGTCCACGACCCTCAGGGAATTGGGACTGCCCACTACCCTCTGGGAATTGAGGCTAACAATAATAAAAACTTACCAATTTGGCCTTTTCTCCCTCGACCCTCTGGGAATTGGGGCTAACAATAATAAAAACAGACCAATTTGGCCTTTTCTCCCTCGACCCTCTGGGAATTGGGGAGATCTAACTCCTCTGATATAAAGACTCTATGGCATGCCAACTATATCTTATCTAGTCTAACTTAGTGTACCGAGGTAAAATCAATTTTCATTTCAATTTTATTTTTCACATCATTCTCATTTTTGGTCTCATATCATGATCAAATCATATATTTTGCCTAATGTAAAATTAGGCTTCCAATTCAAAAAACATATTAAATATTTTCTTGCTCAAACATATAAAACCATAACACTCAAGCTCAAACCATAACCATGAATTTACTAATTTAATCATTTGAAAAAAAAAACATGTTCCATCTTAAATCATAATTTTATAAATATTAACTAAATCATTTAAACTCATTCAGAACTCATAAAAATAATATAAAACTAAAATTAATAAATTAACCATAATAGTCTAATTATTCTAAAGCTTTATGTAATGAAAATAAGATATTAGCACAAACTAAAATTTTAATCGCTCTACTTCTTCTCTTCGTTTTTCTCCTTCAAGGTGTTCGCTTCGTTTTTAGCTACAATATGAGTAATTCAATACGAAATAATCTCATTTACCTATTTTAATACTAAAACTAATAAAAACAACATAAATATGCATGATTAATCAAGTTAATATACTAAGCTTCCAAATCCGAAATTCTTATATCTTTCAACTCGATTATCCGTTTTCAATTCCGTCTTCACCGGTGTGCTCACTAATTCATAAGCTATCATTTAGAACTAATATTACTCAAAATAGTCAATTTTCTCTACTACCCCTTTACCATAGCCAAATAAACCAATTAAACTTCCTATCCAATTTTCATTTCTTTTTCACACTTCTAATAAGCTATAATTCTTCTTCTAATCTTTTTCTATCAAGAAAATATATCTATTTCACTTAAATTTCCAAAGCTTCCATCAATGTTCTTTAATGGCAACTTTCAAAATACTTGATGAAATAAAAAATTATTGGTATATATATGTAGAACAAGCTTTAAATATTCAAAATCTATGAAAAATTTGAAGAAAAATCATACCTTATGCTTGAATTTTGAAAGAAAATTATGAAAGGAAATTTCCCCCTCTTTTCGTGAGAGAAATAGAGAACATGGAACAAAGCAAAAGAAAAGATAAGAATTGAGAACAATGTTCTCTTTCTTTCTTTTCTTATATTTTATATTATTATATAATAAAATATTATTATTTTTTATAATATTATTATTAATTAATATATCTTTTGATAATAATGATAATAATAAAAATCATTGATTTTTTTAAAGTAATGGTAAAATTGCCATTAAGTCCTTTTCCTTAAAATAAAAATAAAATATTTACACTTTAGTTCCTATACTTTTCCAACTTATTCAATTTAGTCCCTGAACTCAATAACGAATTTTTTAACTAACCACATGCTCCTAATAATAATTCTCTATTTTTTCATGTGTAATAGTTTCCTGTAAAAACAATCATTACTTCTTATACTACTATTTATTTATAAATCCTTGATTCAAGGCCTTCTACCATAAATATATATTTTTAAAGTGGGGGTGTTACAATTCTCCCCTCCTTAAAAAAATTTCGTCCTCGAAATTTACCTAAAGAGTTGTGGTTATTGAGATCGCATTGTATCCTCAGGTTCCCAAGTAGCTTCTTCTATATTGTGATTCCTCCACAATACTTTTACCAAAGGAATTCGTTTGTTTCTCAACTCTTTTATGTTTCTTGCTAAAATTTGCACTGGTTCTTCTTCATACGATAAATCAGGTTGTATCTCAATGTTTTCCATTGACACAACTTGTGATGGATTCGATCTATATCTTCAAAGCATCGATACATGAAACACATTATGGATTCGATCTAATTCTGGTGGCAAAGCTAGTCGATAAACAACAGGCCCAACTCTTTCTATAATCTCGTATGGTCCAATGAACCTTGAACTTAATTTTCCTTTTCGACCAAATCTCATAATTTTTTTCCATGGAGTAGAAATACTTTATCTCCTAGTTCATACTCAATTTCTCTTCTTTTTAAATCAGCATAAGACTTCTGCCGATCTAAAGCTGCTTTTAATTTTTCTTTAATCAGTCGAACCTTTTCTTCTGTTTCTTATATTAATTCTGGGCCAACCATCTTCTTTTCACCAAGTTCAGTCCAACATAAAGGAGTACGATATTTACGTTCATATAGAGCTTCATACGGTACCATCTGAATACTTGATTGGAAGCTATTATTATATGCAAATTCCGCAAGTGGCAGGTACCATTCCCAATCAGTATCAAAATCAATGACACAAGATCGTAACATATCTTCTAACAATTGAATCACGCGTTCTGATTGGCCATCTGTCTGAGGATGAAAGGCTGTGCTGAAATTCAATCTGGTGCCAAGTGATTCATGCAACTTCTTCCAAAATCTTGCAGTGAATTGAGGATCATGATCCGAAATAATAGATTTTGGCACACCATGCAATCTCACTATCTCAGCTACATATAATTCTGCAAACTTATCTAATGACCAGTCTGTCCTTACTGATAGAAAATGAGCTGACTTCGTCAATTGATCCACTATAACCAATATGGCGTTATCCTTCTTTCAAGTGAGAGGTAAACCACTGACAAAATCCATGGTTATTCTATCCCATTTCCACTCGAGAATCGATATAGGCTGAAGTAGCCCTATTGGAACTTGATGTTCAGCCTTTACCCTTTGATAAGTAAGACACTTTGTAGCATATTCTGTAATGTCTTTCTTCATACCTGGCCACCAATATAATTTTCGCAAGTCCTAATACATTTTGGTACTTCCTGGATGCATAGCATAAGGAATATTATGCGCCTCTTGAAGTATCTCATTCTTCAATTCAACCTTGTTTGGTACATAAATCCTTCCATGAAATCTTACACAACCATTATCTCTAATATCAAAGTCTCTCGGGCCACTGTGCTCAATTGTTCTTCGTTTTCCATCACCTTTTTATCATTTTGCTGAGCCTCTCTAATCTGCTCAATTAACAAGGGTTTCACTTTTAATTCAACTAATAAGGCACCATCATCACAAACACTCAACTGTGCAAACATTGATCTCAAATCAGCTAGGGATTTTCGGCTCAAAGCATCAGCAACAACATTTGCTTTACCTGGATGATAATTAATCACACAATCATAATCTTTTAACAACTCTATCCAACGACGTTGTCTCAAGTTCAATTCTTTCTGGGTGAGAAGATATTTCAAGCTTTTGTGATTTGTGCAGATGTAGCACTTTTCACCATATAAATAGTGTCTCTAGATCTTTAATGAAAAAAACCATTGCTGCTAGTTCTAAATCATGCGACGAATAGTTACGTTAATATGGTCTTCATTGTCGTGAAGCATATGCAATCACTTTTCCATCTCGCATCAAAACACAACCAAGACCATTAAGTGAAGCATCACTATATACCACAAACTCCTTTCCCGATTCTGGGAGCGTAACACTGGAGCCTCGGTGAACAATTTCTTGAGTGTGTCAAAGCTTTCCTAGCACCGCTCATCCCATTTGAATGGTACATTCTTCTGAAGTAGTTAGGTTAAGGGCAAAGCTATCTTTGAAAATCCTTCAACAAATCTCCTGTAGTATCCCGCTAATCTTAAAAAGCTGCGGATTACTGAAATATTCTTCAATTGTTTCCATTCTAAAATGGTCTCAACTTTCTTCGGATCTACACGGATACCTTTAACTGAGACTATATGCCTAAGGAACACTACTTTAAATTACCAAAACTCACATTTACTAAATTTCCCATAAAGCTGCTTTTCTCGCAATTTCTGCAACACAATCCTTAAATGTTGATCATGCTCCTCCTAAGTTTTTGAATAAATTAAAATATCATCAATAAACATCATTACTAACTGATCTAAATATGGCTGAAAAATATGATTCTTGAGATCCATAAATGCTGCAGAAGCATTAGTCAACCCAAAAGGCATCACCAGGAATTCATAATGTCCATATCTGATTCGAAAAGCAGTCTCCAGTATATCACTTTCCTTCACCTTTAATTGGTAATAACCAGATCTCAGATCAATCTTAGAGAATACTGTTGTACCTTTCAATTGATCAAATAAATCATCAACATGAGGCAAAGGATATTTATTTTTTATCGTCACCTTGTTTAACTGATGATAGTCGATACACAACCGCAACGAACCATCTTTCTTCTTTACAAATAGCACTGGTACGCCCCAAGGTGATACGCTGGGTCGTATAAAGCCTCGATCTAATAAATCTTGTAACTGTATTTTCAATTCTTTCAACTCTTTTGGTGACATGCAATAAGGGGCAATAGATACTGGAGTAGTTCCCAGATATACTTCAATTGCAAACTCCACCTCTTGGTTAGGTGGAAGTCCTGGTAACTCTTCAGGAAACACATCTGAAAATTCATTCACCGTACGAATTTCCTCCAATTTCGGACTTTTCGCAGCCGAATTCATAACATAAGCAAGAAACGCTTCACAGCCTTGATTAATCAACTTATCTGCCTTTATTGCTGAGAGAATTCGGGCAAAACCAATTGGTTTCATACCTTTCACTTCCATCTCTTCACCATTTGAATCTTGTATTATAAACTTTTTATTTCGACAATCAAGAATTACACCATGCTCTAATAGCCAATCCATTCCCAAAATAACATCAAATTCATCAAATGGCATCAACAATAAGTCGACTGGAAATATTTTACCCTGAATCTCAATAAGGCACTGCCTACATGCTTGATTTACTATCATTGAATGTCCCATTGGATTTGAAACATTAATTTTAACCTCAGACATCTCAACTATTAGTTTCTCGTTTTAATTAACCCAGTTCTCATGTATGAATATGTAGAACCTAGATCTATCAATGCATGAATAAATATAGAAATAGAGAAAAAATACCAAAAACAATATCAGTGGCATCACCCTCATCTCTGGTCTTGATAGTACAAACTCTGGCAGGAATGGTAGCCTCTGCATGACTCGCAGATGAATCAGTGGCTCTCCCCTGATTACCTCTACTACTTTCATCACCTCGAGTACTACCACGACCTCGAGCTACAGAAGTTGATTTCTGAGATGACATTGGGAGTAACATCAACCAACTTCGGACAATCCCAAACATAATGCTCCATCGAACCACATCTAATAATGCTCCAATCTTACACCAGCATTCTCCTTTATGACTCTTTCCGCAATAATCACACTGAGGTATCCAAACAGTACAACCAGGACGGTCTGTTCTGGCTATTAGAGTAGATGACTGTCTAGATCGGCTTCTGCTATCAACACCAATCTGAAGCGAAGTGGATCTCCCTTGACCCTTGAAATCTCTAGCTCGTTTAGAAGGTGGTTGTGAGCTAGAACCAATCAGCCTTTTTCCTTGAGTTTTATCATCCACTTTCTCTTTATCTAACCCCATTGCTTGCTCTACCATTTTGGCTCTTTCTACTATATCAGCAATCTTTGTAATCCTATGAGAAGCCAACTGAACTTTAATCTCATCTCTCAATCCTTGACGAAAACGTTTGCAGCTAGCTTCATCAGTAGGAACCAATTCTGGAGCATATTTGGACAGGTGAAGAAATTCTCGTTCATAATCAGTAATGTTTATTTTCCCTGTTTCAGCTCAATAAACTCATTCTTCCTTTCTTCTAAATACAGTTCTCCAACATATCTCTTGTTAAACTCAGTTTGAAACAACTTCCAATTATTTGATCTGCTTGATTGAAATGAACCACTGTTCTCCACCAATGAAAGGCATCTCCTTGCAATAGAGACACAACACACTTTAAACACTCAACTAAGGTGCATTCTAATTGTTCGAATATCCTTTCAACTGATTCTAACCACTCTTCAGCAGTAAAAGGAACAACACCTCTCACACCTCTAAACTCAGTTGCCCCGTGCTTTCTTACTTCTTTAATCAAAGATCCTCTTTGTCTAGCAGGAGGTGCAGGCTGAGATACAACACCAGCAACTCTTTGTAACAAATCAACAATAATACTATCTCTCGATTCCTCAGACATTTTACTATACAATATTTCAAATAAAGCAATTTCAGCATCTGATTTTGGCTTAAACTAAATATTTAATGATGGCATGTACACTAGACTTAATTATACACAATACATCAAATGTTTACTCACTCAACATCAGATTCGGATGGCTCTGATACCACTCAAATGTGACACCTTATACTCGACCCAGTTGTTGGATCCGAATATAAAATGTCACATTTCATTGCCGAAGCAACTTACTTTTCTATTTTAAAAAAAAAGTAGTGGAAAAAATATTTTATAAAAATTTCGGCAACATTTCTATTTATTTATGTAAAATCTCCTTGTAAAATTTTGTATTTCACAATATATTCACATTCAAATAATCTTCCAAATCAATTCTCAACACTTCAATTTCTCAAAATATTTCAACAAAATTTGATATCTACATTTAGCCATTTCATCAAAATATTAGATATAAAGTACTAGCAAAAGAGACATAATAAACATATATTTAAATTTAATTAATGACACAATATTATATATATAAGCCTATGTACATGCCATAAATATTAACCAAAAGTAAACTTTTCACCAACTTTATTTGAGCTGATTTTCGGTTCTTCGGATGCTGTTGGAATGATCTACTGAATCTAACTACCTACGCATGGAAAAATAGACAAACCGTACGCTGAGCAATTCAGTGGTGCTAATATCATATAAATCATTACATAAGTATTAAATATAGATTAGTTAATAAAAGTAAATAAATAACAATAAGCTTTTCAATTAATTTAAAATCACATAATCAATTTAATTCACACAATAAGGAAATTCAAATATATTCAACTTTTATTTTTGCTTTTCTTTCAATCTCAATCCCGTACTAAAATTTAGACTCATAACCAGATACATGAATCCGTCACCCCGAGTTGTTTGGCAACGATGGCTATCAGAATAGTTCACGATCCTCAAGGAATTGGGACTGCCCACGACCCTCTGGGAATTGGGGCTAACAATAATAAAAACTGACCAATTTGGCCTTTTCTCCCTCGACCCTTTGGGAATTGGGGATGTCTAAATCCTCTGATATAAAGACTCTATAGCATGTCAATTATATCTGATCTAGTCTAACTTAGTGTATCGGGGTAAAATCAATTTTCATTTCAATTTTATTTTTCACATCATTCTCATTTTTGGTCTCATATCATGATCAAATCATATATTTTGCCTAATGTAAAATTAGGCTTTCAATTCAAAAAACATATTAAATATTTTCTTGCTCAAACATATAAAACCATAACACTCAAGCTCAAACCATAACTATGAATTTGCTAATTTAATCATTTGAAAAATAAACATGTTCCATCTCAAATCATAATTTTATAAATATTAACTAAATAATTCAAACTCATTCAGAACTCATAAAAATAATATAAAAATAAAATTAATATAATTAGTCATAATAGTCTAATTATTCTAAAGCTTTATGTAATGAAAATAAGATATTAGCACAAACCGAAATTTTAATTGCTCTACTTCTTCTCTTCGTCTTTCTCCTTCAAGGTGCTCGCTTCGTTTTTAGCTACAATATGAGAAATTCAATACGAAATAATCTCATTTACCCATTTTAATACTAAAACTAATAAAAACAACATAAATATGCATGATTAATCAAATTAATATACTAAGCTTCCAAATCCGAAATTCTCATATCTTTCAACTCGATTATCCGTTTTCAATTTTGTCTTCACCTGAGTACTCACTAATTCATAAGCTATCATTTAGAACTAATATTACTCAAAATAGTCAATTTTCTCTACTACCCCTTCACCATAGCCAAATAAACCAATTAAACTTCCCATCCAATTTTCATTTCTTTTTCACACTTCTAATAAGTAAAAATTCATCTTCTAATCATTTTCTATCAAGAAAATATACCTATTTCACTTAAATTTCTTAAGCTTCCATCAATGTTCTTTAATGGCAACTTTCAAAATACTTGATGAAATAAAAAATTATTGGTATATATATGTAGAACAAGCTTTAAATATTCAAAATCTATGAAAAATTTGAAGAAAAATCATACCTTATGCTTTAATTTTGAAAGAAAATTATGAAAGAAAAATTTTCCCCCTTTTTATGAGAGAAACAGAGAACATGGAACAAAGCAAAAGAAAAGATAAGAATTGAGAACAATGTTCTCTTTCTTTCTTTTCTTATATTTTATATTATTATATAATAAAATATTATTATTTATTATAATATTATTATTAATTAATATATCTTTTGCTAATAATGATAATAATAAAAATCATTGATTTTTTAAAGTAATGGTAAAATTGCCATTAGATCTTTTTCATCAAAATAAAAATAAAATATTTGCACTTTAGTTCCTATACTTTTTCAACTTATTCAATTTAGTCCCTGAACTCAATAACGAATTTTTTAACTAACCACATGCTCCTAATAATAATTCTCTATTTTTTCATGTCTAATAGTTTCCTCTAAAAATGATCATTACTTCTTATACTACTATTTATTTACAAATCCTTGATTCAAGGACTTCTACCATAAATATATATTTTTAAAGTGGGGATATTACATAAACTACGAAATAAAATAGCTATTGAGAGAAACGAGGAAGATGTAGTTGGTTCTAATTTGGCCGATGAAAGCGGTGATGATTTCTTGTTAGTGTCAACAAGTGCAAGCTCCAAGCTTACGTCCAAGTGGAGTTTAGATTCGGGAAGTTCTTTCCACATACAGCTCGGTTGGAGGTGGAGTTGTGCGCATGTGAAACAATTCATCCAATAAAGTAATTGATATTGCTACTGTTAAAATTAGGATGCATGATGGGATGATTAGGACACTCTCAGATGTCAGGTATGTACCTGATTTATGAAAGAATCTCATCTCTTTAAGTATTTTAGACTCAAAAGGTTGCAAGATCAACATCGAGTCTAGTGGCATTAAGGTGTCTCGTGGGGCTCTCGTTTTGTTAAAAGGTAAAAGGACCAACAGTCTTTATATTCTGAAAGGTTGTACAATGATCGGTGAAATCGGATGTCCCTCATCTGTTACAGAGTCGAAGTCAACTCGTTTGAAGCGGAGCCAATTTGGTCATAGGAGGGAAAAATGTATGACCATTTCATTGAAGAGAGGTTCTCTTTTGGATGCATTTTTTTAAAAGTTAGGGCACTATGTTCGTGAAAATCATATGTTAGTTAGTTTTGATTTGGCAGTGCACAAGTCGAAGGCTAGAAGTCTTCCAACTTTTAACCATAGATTTGACTTAGTTAATTCCCTGCATAGCTCAAGATAGGCTCGTGGCAGGCTTTTTGCAATGATGGCATTGTGGAAATACGGGTCAAGGTGGAAATTTGTTGAGTATGCCTCATATTTCAATTAAATTTGAGAAATAATCTTCTAGTTCAACTCTTTTTATTTGTTTAAGTCAAACTATGATTAGTCTAGATTATTTTATTATTATTTGACCTACGAATTTAGCCTATAAATAGGCTCTTTTATAACCTTAGAAATTACACACATTAAAGATTAAAACTAATAACACTTTTGGAGAATTTTGTGTTTACATTGTGAGGGTCCTTTGTTTTCGGGTTTCAGGGTTTAGTTTTATCTTCATCTTTTGTACTCTTCGTTTTTTTTGCAATTATAGTAGAATTATATTTGCCTGTGATTTTTTATCCACTTCGGAGGGGCTTTCTGCGTTAAATTTGTGTGTTCAATTTTTTAATTTATTCTGTTATTTTTACTTGTTCGTTGCTTAATAGGGTCGATGCCCAACACTAATTCAACCAGGATTCTTCAATCTCTTCCTATAAATAGATGATGTTGGTAGGGCTAAAAACACACAACTTTGAGATATTGTTATTCTACTAAAAAATATTCAGAATTTATTTTCTAAGTATAAATTTAATTTTCTAGGAATAACAATTCTATCAGTTTTTATAAAAAGATTTACTTTCCTACTGTAAGAAAATTATTTTTGATTTTGTGTTTGATTTGTGATTGTTTAAGTCCACACTCGGAGTGATTTGTGGTACGAGAATAGCGGAGAAGATAATTCAGTTGAAAGTCGAAATTGCATAGGATCTGTCTTGCCCAAAGTACAAAAACTTTTCGAGAAAAATTTATTGCTATAAATATCACAAATCGACTCAATTTTAAAATTTTTAATTTTTTTTCTATGACAAAACCATTTTCATAATGGATTTTTCCAACATAATCCTTATCACTATCCAACACCCACCATAAGAACCACCAATACTTATCACCACCCATGCTCTGCTCCCCCATTACTAAAGTAGTCGTGTAAGGTGGATCTTATGGTGTGGGGGAAATGAAGTGAGGAGCGATAGAGATTTTTCTCCTTTAAAATTAATTATCTCTTTTTTCTTTTGACAAATAAAGAACCAAGTTTGATTGAATTTATTATCGTAGACTGATATGCTTTCTTTTTTTGTGAAGAAAACACTAACAAACTATCTTAATCTAACAATATCAATATTTGTTGCTCTAGCAAACTCAACAACATCTACTAATTCTTCAGGAATCTTGTCAAACACTTACAATGCTGAGTTCCTTTTCGACGCCATCTTGGTAAGACGATTCGTAACTTGTTTTTTTTTCACTAGGGATATATTTGATTTTCCATAGCTCAATTGTTTGTAAAATCATATGAATCCTTCTTATCAAGGTTGAGGTTATTATAGTCGAATGAATGTCTTGAGGGGTTGGATTAAGACCCTCCTGTAACCCTCTCATTGAGAAAAAGCCAAACCATCTAAGATTCCCCATAATTCAACATAAAAACTGAACAAAACCCCAAGTACCTATTGTAGCCATTCATCCATTGTCCATCTTGGTTGTACACCACCCTTCCAACAGTAGCCCACCCTGTATTGAACTTAACAGCTCCATCAGTAAATAAAGAAATCCACTTACCCTTCGAAACTGAATTATGAACTGGTTTAAGTTGCCCAAGGGAGTCTTGCTTAAGTGTTGCAATATATTGTTTTGCCCAGCTAATCGAAGACTTAATGGTCTCAGCAGAACTCTATAATATCCCTTGAAAGATAAAGAGATTCTTATTTTTCCATATGCGCCAAACGATTAAAACGAAGAGACTAGACCAGAGATTCCCCACATTTGGTAACCATATTTGAGAACACAAATTAATTTCCAGCCATTCAAAAAGATTGACGAAAAAAACTTGTTTTGAAAATTGATAGGTACGATATTTAACCATATTTCCTTAGCAGTTGGACAATCCTTAAGAACATGTAATAAGTCTTCAATCCCATGGCGACACGACAAACAAGAACCATTTTGTCCAAACCCCCTTCGTAGTTTTTCCATAATAATTAGGAGACGTTGCTTGGACACCAGCCATAAGAAAACCCTTACTCGTTGAGGTCCCCAAAACTTCCAAATAATCTTCCATCATCTGTCATTAGTTAGGAGACTGATACTTCTTTAGTCCTTCAAGAGGCTTCTCTTTATATCAAATTTTTTCATCAACAAATTCAGGTTAACTATTAAATTCCTCGATAAATCATATTTCCAAAACTAAATTAAACGCTTTATTTTACTAGTTTTTTTTCCTTAGTTTTTATAATTTTTTCTTCAGTTTCACCACCAAAATTGTTTGGTATGATAAGCAACTCATACAATTATCTTAGAGCTACTCACCCATCATAGGTAAATGTTTTTCTTCTCTATCACTCCTCACTTTGCCGCCTTCACACCATAAGAACCACCTTACACAGCAACTTCAGTGATGGGGAAGCAGGGGATGGGCGTTTATGAGGATTGGTAATTCTTATAGTGGGTGTTGTGAGGTGATGAGGATTGGTGGTTTTTATGTTGCAAATAAAAAAAGTGTTTAGGACTAATTATAGAGAGGTCCCTAGCTTTAGTTAAAAGTAAAAAAATGTCATTTCAACAATTTGTTAGTGGATTAATGAAATTTTTAATGAAAGTGACCAATTTGAGAAATTATCTTAATTAGAATAACTAAATTAACAAAAAACTAGAATAAACAAAATAGGAACGACGCTATTTTAGAGCAAATTATGATGTAGTTTACCCTTATATATAGATTAAGTATGAGTTATAGAGTTACGCTTTTTATTATGATGACTATAGATATATTTCAATTATATAACTTAATATGTTCATGGCATATTCTATAAAATCATGAGAATTTTCTATAAGGTAAAATGAATTTTTATCTATTTTTTTTGTTGTAATTAAAGTATCTATTGCCGATAGTAATTACTAATCCTTTTGTCATAGGTACTCTCCGAAAAAATAAAAAATTAACCATGAAATATGCTCCATTCCTATGAGTATATTTTTTCCCTCTCATTTTAACTATTTTAACAATTACCTTTATAACTTTTTAAGCTACCCAATATATTTTTAGAAAAACTGGTGAATTTTTCCTTTGAAGTATGAACAAGAATATTTAATAGTTTCTAAATCAATAATTGTCTTTATTTTAAAAAATTAGAGTCAATTAATATATAGGTTTCTTTTGCTTTTTAGTGAAAGGTTTCCTTTTTTCATGTAAGGTTAAATAACATTATTTAAGTCATATGTTAGATACTCTTTCATTTGTATATAAAATTAGAAATAAAAAATAATTAAAGTTAATAAATTTATATTATGAATCACATGAGTAGTTATAGATTTAATTTGTATATCAACTTTTTATCAACTGGTTTTGTTATTAGACTTGGTTTTGGGTGGTTGATAATCTATATGAATATAGTATTGTAAATTGCTACTATTTTAATTTTTGCACGTACGTAAATTGATTTTTGTGTTCAATTTCATCTAATTTTATATTGTATCAAATTTTGCATTGTCTTTCTTTTTGCCGTCATTTTTCAGGATTAAGTGGACCGGTGATTTTATATATTATTTGATTTTAAAATGTTAGGTAAAAGGTTTTTTTAATACAAAATAAGATGTGAGGGATAATAATAATAGTTTGAATTTGTGAAGTTATTTAATCATCACTGTATACAAATCAAGACTATTAGATAAAAATTAAAGTCTTAATTTTAAATCTTTTATATAAATTTAATTGTAATTAAAATAAATTAAATATTGGCACATGTGATATAATCAAAATATTAAAACAAAAATAAATACTATGTGAGACAATACTCCTAATTTATAATAAAATCAAAGTTTTTATTTTAAAAAATATATGTTGAAATAAATTCAAATATTCCATAGGTTAAATTTAAGAGTAATTAATGTTTTATTAAAAGAAAAACAATTATTTGAAATAGAGTTCCTTAGGTACATAAATATTTTCAAACCTTAATGTATTTTTATCAATGAATTATTAATTAATCACAATTCTTAGAAAGATTAAAATTTTTCCATGTCAGAATTCTATGTGATGACTTGATAATCAAGAGTGTTTATCGTTTTAAGTGTGATTTGGGTTTAAATCACGTTACTCGCGTTTGTTGTTCGAACTTTTTCCTGTTATTATAATTCACAAAAATAATTTCATGCCAAATTTGATGAAGTAAATAAATTACAGCAATGTGATTAATTTAATTTAATTTTTTTGTGAAAATAATACTTATAACGAAATTTCTTTCTTTTTTATTGAATTTTTTCAATAGAAAAAAATTGAAAATTAAGAGAAAAATATCATTTGTTATTTTTTTATTTGAAAGAGATAAGAATGACATGGAATCATAGTCTCATATAATCTTTTTTCAATGAAATTAATGTTAAAAAATATAAATTCAAATTTTAAACATAAAAAATATTGAAATTATTTAATTTAAATGTGACTAATATCTTATAGATACAATAAAAATATTTAATAAATTAATATAAAAATAAATATAAAATTTATCATAACTTTACTAAATTTGTAAAATCTAAAATTTCTCCATCAAATAATTACTTTTAATATTTTTGTTTATTATTTTGGATAAATGAAGATGACCCACTAATCATTTCTGCCCGAGTGCCTCTTTTGTTGACAGTAGACTTCTCTTTCTCTTTCCTACGCTTTTGAACTGGCAATTAAGTCAACAAATGTGAACTTCAAATCCATCATAGTCAATATCTTAGGTGGACCTACACTATTTGTACGATTCGAACATATTGTTTGAGTCGAAAAATAATAAAAATACAACTATCACAATATAATACAACATTTCATGGATATATAAATATATCAAAATTTTAATTATAATTATAAAATATTTTATACTCTATGCTGAAGCAAATTTAAGGAGCTGATAGGGACCTGACACTCTTAAAATAAAAAAAATTTCAATTAGATTTTTAAAATTTTAAATTAGTAAAAATAAAATTATATTTTATCCCTTAAAAAATAATATAATTTAAATTTAATTTTTTAAAAATTATATTTTTATTATCGTAAAAATTACAATTTAATTCTGTCCCTAAAAAATTTTTTTGGCGCCTCTGACTCTATGGATACATTATCATGATACAAAACACGAATTGTGAAGCCTACTATTCAGCATATATTTTTTAAAAAAAAATATTTGATATATTGTTAATATAATTTTTAAACTTCACAAGTAGAATTAAAGGTTGACAAGAGTCTTATGGATATAGTAAAATATTTATAAAAAAAATACATGATAATTTTTTAAAGTTGCTTGTAAAATAAAATATACACTACCAGTATGCCAAATACTAACTCATATTAACTCTTTTATTTATAAAATCAAATATTTATTGTAAATATCATTAATTGAAATAATAATAATATACTTATAAAAATAATTAAAAATAAAAAATACATTAATTAAAAATGAAAATAATTAAAAATATCATCAAAACATTAATTAAAAATAAAAAACTTGAAATAATATGAAATAAATAATACATTAATATGTTTATAAAATAATGCAACCTCGAACTCAAGGATATAATTGTAATTATTAACCATCTAACAAAAGGAGCTAATATTTAAAAAATATTAATTAAAAAAATTTAAAGCAACATGAAATAAAAAATACAAATGTGATTAGTAGAAGATTCAAACTCGAGACTAAAGGATGTAATTACAACTATCTAACCATCAAATGAAAAAATTAAAATGTTAAAAAATATTAATTAAAAATTTAAAAAACTTAAAGCAATATGAAATAAAAATACAAACATGAGTAGGAAAAGAATTGAACCTAAGACCCAAGGATGTAATTACAACTATCTAACAATCTAACAAAAAAATTATATATTAATAAACTAATTAAAATTTTAAAAAGCTTGGAGCAACATGAAATAAAAAAAATGCAAATGTGAGTAGGAGAAAAATTAAACTCGAGACTCAAAGATAAAAGTACTAACATTTAACCATCTTACCAAAATTAAAAGCACATTCAATTGGAAGTGTTTTTCCAAAGTCGATCTAATCTGATAAATTTCGCAAAAATCTATCTAATTCGATAATTATAATTAAAAATCACCATTTTTGAGAAATTCACCCCAAATTGTCACGTCTAAAATTGATTGTCTTAAATAAATATTTTTTTATTTTACACGGTTGAGCCATTAATCAAGTCATGTGACTAATTAAAACTTGAAATTGTATTTACTTAATGAAACGTAAAATTTTATATCACAAATAAATTAATTTCAAAGAAAATATTTTTCTTAGTTATTATGTATCATATCTCTTATAGTGTTTTTTCTTATTTGTAATTTCTCTTTTGGTGAATAAAAAAGTAGAATTGCATCAAATTAACTACTAAGCTAGTATAGAATAAAAGACAATTACAAATTTTAAGTATGAACAGTAAAATAAACATAAAGAATAAAAAAATAATATAAAGGATCGACATTAAACACAATTAAAAGTGTGATAATAAAAAATGATAATCAAATAATAGATTAAACATATATTAAAAACAAATATGGTTGAAAAATCTTTTAGGTTTATGTATTCAATATAATTAAATTGAAAAGAAAAATTGAATAAACAAATAAACAAAGGAAAAAGTACATAAGCATGCCTTCAAACCAATTTAAATATTCTCCTATTCATCCCATTAATAAAATATAAAAACAAAAAATTATGATATTATTAAAATAAAAAAAATTGTGAAGGTGTATGTAAGAACAAAACCCAAGAGGGCAAACAATCTAATGTAAAATGGATTAAGTTGTATCGGTATAGAACACTACAACAAAACAAGCCTATGATAACACTTTTTTTTTTACTTAGGACAACACAAAAAAGATTGGTATAAACACTCTTGACGATTCTAACGATGCTTCTAAAAACGTCGTTGTTAGCACCATTGGCATAGGTACTGTGACACTTTGGAAAAAGCATCGGCATAATTCAACCTAGGTCGATCTTTATTCAAGAGTTGGTAAAGACCTAGTTAAGGCCAACTTTTAAAAAAGGTTGGGATAGGAGGAAATAGACGACCTAAAAAAGGTCGGAATAAAACATTCGTATGTCGACTTTTAAAGAGTTGGCTCATGCCCCCGTCAAACGTGACTTAAAAATAGTCGGGTTAGGTCGCACTTGGGCTGACTTTTAAAGAGTTGACTCATGTGCCAAGCAAAGCCAACCTTAAAAAAGGTTGGGTTAGTGTACGTTTATGCCAACACAAGAAGGGTTTATTCAAGGTCAATCAAGACGTCGGCTTAGAACGTACCTATGCCAGTTTTATAATGGTTGTACTAGATGCAATCAAAATTGACTCAAAAAAAGCTAAGATAGGTCATTCTATGCCAACCTTAAAAAGGTCGAGATAGACTCATTGATCGATGTTTTTATGACACAACGATTGTGCAAGCGTACACACGTCGATGCAAGTATAGTTGATAGACAAAGCTATCAGATATCGATCTCATGAGGAAATGGTTTTCGATGTCTAAATGTAAGAGCAATCAATATTAAAAATCAGTATAATGCGAGTAAGAATGTCAGTGCAATTATGTTAGATCTGCACTCTAAAATAATCATTACTGTTAATGCAATTAGAGTTATAAATTAGAAGTTAAGAGTCAGTGTACTGAAAATAAATCCAATTGTGTGAATGTTGAGTACTAGAAATTTAAATGCAGGAAATATAAAATTGATCAAGTGTAAAGGGTGGAAATGGTTCACTGATTCTACAGGTTGCAACGCTGGATGCGTCTACAAGGTAGAATGTAGACGAATTGTCACAGCAATGAAGCCCCTTTGAGTTCTTATCCACAATAGCTCCCTACTTAATCCTGACTCAAATACACTACTCCACCTCTCAGTGCAAGCAAAGATGTGTATTCAAGAACAAGTAACTGGAGTCTGTCCTAGTCTCGAGTAGCTCTCACCTAACCCACTTGTTAATCTAACTTGTCATCGTATCTCTCGATGTTGATGTACTGCAATTTCACTTTTGTGTTTAGAGCGGTTAAATCCAAGAATAAGCGGATAAGCAATATAAAGTAAACATCAAAATGATATAATATTAAATGATACTCTCGTATTCATTTAACATCAATAGAATCCATCATTGTTTTAGAAGAAATAAAGAGTACAACGGAGCTTACTATCTTTAGACTACTAGTCCTACTCTTTACTTGTTCCTCTTACTCGGCATCAAGCACCTCTCGTTAGAAGCAGTTGCAGACGTGGTTCATCAGCTCCTCGATTCTAGCTCAAAATCTTTGATTCACAAAGAATTTTTCAGAATTTAATCCTCTTGCTTTTTATGATGTTTTTCCTCCTTTTTTCGTCTATTTATAGCCTCTAAATATTTGCAGATTTCGTCCTTCATTCTCAGATTCAGATCTGGATTTTTGCAGCTATCAAAGTTAGAGTACAGCTGTGCACTCAGGCAGATTACATGTTTTCTTTAGAGATCTGCAGATTATCGCTGTACTGTTAGACTCATTTTGATGTTCTAATTGCAACAACATTTGTGATATTCTTGCGCTGGTGCTTCCAGTGTAAACTCAGCTTAACTCTTCTCATTTGAGGTTCAACTTCAATGCAGCAACATCTCTGGTCGCAATTCCAAGCTAGTTTTGTGACTGCATTCTGTCAATGTTGATCTTCTAAATTGAGTTCCTATGCTAGCAATCTTAATATGCAGTATACCAACTGCTTGCGACGACATTAGTACAAAATATTTAAAAATAACAAGAATTTAAACTAATTAGGAATGTATTAGAAAATATAAAAACTAATTATAAAATGCTTATGATGCATGCTTGTCAATTGTAATACCATCATACCCCCAAACTTAAGTTTTTACTTGTCCTTAAGTAAACAAAAATGAACAAAGTCACAAGCAAAAATGTCACCGTAATCATTATCCATACAACTTGAATTCTCTAAATTCCTAATGTACAAATTGAATTCATATGAAAGAAAAATGTACCAATAATTTATAGAAATGAATGTTCAAGAACTACAACTTCATAAATGTTAGTGACATGCATTGAATCCTAATTTTCCTTGAACCAATACAACATTTATCATAAATTCTTTTTATTTTTCTTCCTTTTTCTCTTTTTTTTTTCAAATGACTGAGAGATGTCATTGTATTACTCTACCTCTATTCTTGGGCAGTAACGATGGGGTGCGGCAAACCCCTAGGAGGTATGTAATTGCATCAACACACACTCTTGCAGTGATAGCCTTTTGCTAGATGATTTTTTCTAAACTTGCTGTGGAGTGTTCTCCCTTGAAAAGTCATAATGCACTCACATTGGAGTGTCTTTTATAATGTTGTTGCACCGGGTCAATTAGTTCAAGATTCAAACATAAACACTAATCATTCATTGTTGAAACAATTCCAATCATTCATTCGAAAATAGCAAACTCATCATCCATTCATATTCATCCAATGTATACATCAGCATCCAAACAATTCAAGAATTACGTATTAAGATAAAAATTGTAAGCACATTCAAGTTGAAATTTTGTGAATTTTTATTAACCAAAGAAACAAATAAAATTTTAAATATGTGGGCGTAATTGCATTTCCATTTCACATTATCTCCCCCAAACTTAATGTCTGCATTGTCCCCAATGCATAGACAATATTATACAGAAATGATGGAAATGCAACTATAATGCAACTAAGTTAACAAAATGATGCGATGACAAAATAAAATGCAATGATAACAAAAATGCATTAAAATTAAAAAATTTGTACCAAGTCATTCATCAGCAGCTGATGTAGCGGCTGCCTTTGCTTTCATTTTTTTCTTATTTGGGCGCTCCCCCTCATCATGGTTCTTCTTCACTTTCTTCCCCTTCGCCTCTTTCTTTTCTTGTCCTTCGGACCAACCGGCTCTGTAGATTGCTCTCCCTCGGTAGGTTGGGTGACGACCTCATTAGTTGTCACGTCAGATGGATGGATTTTGGTGAGTGGTGTTATGTATGGTATAATAGCCAGAGGATTCAGTTCCTCTACTTCGCCTGTGATAATTTCAGCCTAACTCGCAGTAGGTCGAGTCACTTCTGGGTTGGATGTTCCAACATCGTTCTCCACGATCAATGTTGGAGCATCAGCAGATTCCTTCTTTTCCTGCATCTTTGTAGACTCTGTTTCTTCCTTCTCTTGCTCATCTTCTTGATTGGTTTCCTCTTCCACATGTTGCTTATCCTCAGTTGGGCCCCTATCATCATAGTTGATTGCATTGACATCTTCTCCTGCAATATCTGCTCTTTCAGTCATATTTGCTCCTAAACTATTTGACAATTCTTCTTCGAACAGATCAACTATATTGTGACAACAATCTTCCTTATCATTTGAATGACCTTCATTATCGTTATCATCAGAGATGTGAACTCCAGTTGGCATTTGATTGGGCCTAACATTAGTAGTAGGCTTGTCAGATGAAGATTGTTGCATGTGGAAGAAGATATCAGAGAATTTTAGAAATTTTGGCAGTGGTCTGGTGCTAATATGACGCAATGCAGCGACAATGGCCTCATTCCAGGCTTTTGTATAGGCATAAAATATATGTTGCCTGTAATCCAAATCTTCTAACAACTTAAAAGATGAATTGTACACACATCAACACGGTCAAGAAGAAGTTCGAAACTAGCCAATCATCGTAGCATTTTTGGATCAGAGGGTGCATGAGTTTGTTATTCTTTCTGTTTTCCTTTTTCTTTATCTTTCTTTGTCGAGGCTTCTTTGGCCACAGGCGTATCTTGGCCTCTTGTCATCCTTTCAACTGATATCTCATTTATCGGACCCTTGTTTTCCACAACCTCCTCATTATCTTTTGTCACAATGCCCTTATGTTGACACAGTAACATAATAAAAGATGGAAAAAGGAGAATACCATTTTGTTTGCTAGCAACTTCCACAATCTGAGCATGTATAATCTCTCCAATGTCGATGTAATGATGGTGCGAGATTAAATGCAACAAGTAAATACGGTCCAAAGTGGCCGTAGTACTATGTGTAGAAGGCATCACACGACGATTAACAAAGTGAAATCATACCTTACAGAAAGTCGTCAGACAACGCTGATGCATTGTAAAATTGTGAAATCCGCTACTCGCCCACGAAGTATTGTCGATGCAAAGGTTATTAATTATCGCAGCCAGAGTCTCTTCAATCATTCTATGCATGAAGGGTGAGTGACCCGTTCCAGTATTCGCAACAAGACATTGATATGCTCTGCACTTCATGGTATAAGCCCTTCTCGAACAGAAACGAATTCTTCTTCCTTATCCACTAAGTTAGCGTAAAATTCCCGAACTAACGTAAGGGAATAACTAGATGGATGGTCGTAAAAAAATTCCCACCCCATGCAACTAATGGTGCGGTGGACTTGTTTTCCTAGGGTTAAGTTTGGTGAAAGCTGGATGCCTTGCTCAGGATGTATACTGCGTTTCAGCATTATGTTGTGATATCTGTCTTTGGTCGTAATCGTTAAAAATAAAACCGGGCCTGTGGATGAGGATGGTAGTGTTGTGGGAAAAATCTTAATAGGGTTTATCGGGGTATTTCGAGATGAAGGTTTTGGAGTGTTTTGGAGGGTGTTTTTGGATGCACGAGTTTTAGCCATGGTGCAACTATCAGAAAATAAACAAAGATTTCAAGAAAAATATTGCTTTTAAGTGAGAAAAAGAAGTTGGCAGAGAGGGATGATTCTCGGTAACAATGGCGATTGTGAAGAAGAAGAAAAACTGTAGTGGGGATCTTATAAGCTAGGTGTAATGAGTGAAAATGTATGGGGAAATGATGCGTCTACAACCATTAATTGCCAGGATCCAGATCGTACCAAGTTTCTTTTAATCTAACGACTGGGATAAGAAAGAATCAATCGGCGTGATTTTTGCTAAAAAAGTAATGCTGACTCATCGTCGAATGCGCCGACAATCTGTGCTCTAATGCATCGACAAAAATATGATCTTTATTTTTGCTAAGAATATGAAACAACACAACAAAAAGTGAAATAATTGAAAAGTAAATAAAAAATGTGTCGACATTAATTAAATTTTACCAGGTTGATGATTTCGTCTGGTTCTCGAACGTTTGGGCTCACATAGTGTTTAAGATGTTGGCCATTCACTTTGATTTGTTGTCCATCTTGTAAATTTCCGATTGTCACTGCACCACTTTGAAATGCTTCGAAAACTTTGAAAGGACCTAACCACCTTGATCAAAATTTCCCTGTGTGCAGTTTTAATCAGGATGGAATTGTCAATGCAAAATGATGTTGTCATGCCATCTATTTGTCTTTTCCTTGTATATCGACGCATTCTCATAGGCATGACGTCGAATTTCTTCTAATTCTGTGATGTCAAACATTCTTTTCTTACCAGGTGCATCACAATCCAGGTTTACCTGTTTAATTGCCCACATGGTTTTATGTTCAAGTTCGATAGGTAGGTGACAAGATTTTCCAAATACCAGCTGATACAGTGACATTCTCAAAGGAGTTTTGTATGCGGTGCGAAGCGTCCACAATGCATCATGTAACCGCATTGACCAAGCTTTTCTAGATGGATTAACCACCTTTTCCAGTATACCTTTAATTTGACGATTGGATACTTCGGCTTGACCATTAGTTTGTGGGTGATACGTGGTAGCCATACAATGCTTCACACCATATCGTTTCAAAGCAGTCGCCACTTGATTGTTGTAAAAATGAGTGCCTTGGTCACTTATCAATGCTCTTAGGGTTCCAAACCTTGTGAGGATGTATGTGTGAAAGAATTTCAGCACTGTCCGAGCATCGTCTTTTGGTACCATAATAGCTTCGATCCACTTGGATACATAATCAATAGTTACTAGTATATACATGTTTCCAAAAGAGTTTGAAAATGGTCCCATGAAATAAATACCCCAAACATCGAAAAGTTCTACCTCCATGATAGGTTGTTGGAGCATCTCGTTACGTCAAGAAATGGAAACAGTACATTAACAACGATCACACCATTGCGCGAAATTATGGGCATCTCGAAACAAATTGGGCCAATAGAATCCGGATTGCAGGACCTTTGCAGCAGTCCTTGTTCCACCAAAATGACCTCCATAAGGAGCATCATGACAATGTTGCAGTATTGACATCATTTCTTCTTCAGGAACACAACGATGAATTATATTGTCAGCGCATACCTTGAATAAGTATGGCTCATTCTAATAATATTTAGCAGCATTGCGTATGAACCTAATTTTTTTATGACCAGTTGCACTCATAGGTAGCTTTTCACATACAAGATAATTGACTACATCAGCATACCATGATGATATGTCGACAATGAATAATTGCTCATCAGAAAATGCTTCGACAATATGAGTCTGTTGTCCATCTTCGCTTCCACTTTTCAGACGAGAAAAATGGTCAGCTACCTGATTCTCGGATCCCTTCCTATCCTTGATTTCAACATCAAACTCTTGGAGGAGTAGGATCCATCTAATGAGCTTAGGCTTAGCGTCTTTTTTGTTGAAAATGTGTCTCAAAGCTGAATGATCTGTGTATACTGTAGTCTTTGCGCCGACAAGATAAGAACCGAACTTGTCAAATGTGAAGACTACTGCTAGTAACTCTTTTTCAGTTGTGGTGTAATGAACCTGCGTTTCAGTTAGTGTTTTACTAGCATAATAAATAGCATGAAATACTTTTTTTTTCCTTTGTCCGAGAACAGCTCCTACAGTGAAGTCGCTAGCTTCGCACATTAATTCGAATGATTACATCCAATCCGATGCGACGACAATCGGAGCTTGTACCAACTTTGTCTTTATTGGTGTGAATGCATCCAGACAAGTGTCATCGAATACAAACATTTTATTTTCTCTAATAAAGAACATAAAGGTTTAGCTATCTTGGAGAAATTTTTGATAAATCTCCTATAAAAACCTGCATGTCCAAGAAAGCTTCTTATTGCTTTGACAGTGGTAGGTGATGGTAATTTTTTAATGATTTCTACCTTTGCTCTATCAACTTCAATGCCTTGACACGAGATTCTATGGCCATGGATAACCCCCTCTATTGCCATGAAGTGGCATTTTTCCCAATTCAGAACCAAGTTTGTTTCCTCGCATCTTCTCAAAACATTTGCCAAGTTGTCGGCACATTGGTCGAAACTCTGTCCATAGACTGAAAAATCATCCATAAATACCTCGAGTGAGTCTTCAATAATATCCGAGAATATCGCCATCATATATCTTTGAAACGTTGCTGACGTATTACACAAGCCAAACGGCATTCATCGAAAAGAAAAAAATTCTAAAAGGACATGTAAATGTGATTTTTACTTGATCTTCCGACGCAATAGCTATTTGGTTGTATCTAGAGTAGCCATCCAAGAAGCAATAGGCTTTACTAGCTAACCTATCTAACATTTGATCGATGAAAGGGAGTGGAAAATGATCCTTCTTTGTGGCCATAATCAATCGTCGGTAATCCATGCACACACGTCATCCAGTTGCGATGCGAGTAGGGATTAACTCGTTTTATCGTTGGTCACAATAGTAAAACCACTTTTTTTGGAACACATTGAACGAGGCTTACCCAATTACAATTAGAATAGGATATTTTATGCTCGCATCCAACCATTTGATGATTTCCTTTTTTAACACTTCTTTCATTTTTTTCATTGAGTTGTCTTTGTTGCTCAATTGATTGCCTCCATTCTTCTTCTGACCTTATCTTATGCATGTAGAAAGAAAGACTGATGCCTTTAATGTCTGCTATGCTCTAAGCTTTGGCTCTCTTATGTTCTTTCAAGATTGCGATAAGCTTCTCTTCTTGTGTTGCGTTGAGAGACGCATTGACAATGACAGACAGTGTCTCATTGTCACCAAGGAATACATATTTTAAATGTGTCGGCAATTATTTTAACTCCAAGGTAGGAGCTTGCTCTATAGACGATTTAAAAATTGGAATTGTTCTGTTAGACAAATCCAATGACTCTAATTGTTAATATCTTTGCAACTCACAATTGTACACTTCCTCTTTGTCAATACAGTCTTCTAGGATATCATCAGAAAATGTCACCGTATCAGTATCAGCCAATGTTGAATTCCTGATATGAAATTCTTCAAAAATAATTTCTTCCAACACATCAACGTGGTGACATTGTTCTTTGGGCCCTGACGGTGCTGCTTCGAACACACTGAAGGTTACTTGGTCATTATTATGACGCATCACTAATTCTCCCTTAAATACGTCGATAAGTGTTCGTCCCTTTTCTAAAAATGACCTTCTCAAAATAATGGGTACCTCCTTATTAGCTTCGCAATCTAGGATGATAAAATCAACAGGGAACACTAACTTATCAACTTGAACAAGAACGTCTTTGATTTATCCCTTCGGTTGTGCTACAGATCTATCCACTAGTTGTAATGTCACCACAGTAGGCTTCATTGATCCAATTCCTAGTTTCCTGAAAGTAGACAAAGGCATTAAGTTAATGCTAGCTCCTAAATCACATAATGCTTTACCTAAGTAATGATATCTAATGGAGCATGGAATTGTGAAGCTACCAGGATCTTTCATTTTTGTTGGTAACTTGTTTGTGAGTATAGCACTGCACCCTTTTGTGAGCGCAATCGTCTAAATGTTGGATAGTTTCTTTTTCTTTGATAATAGCTCCTTCATGTATTTCCCATAACTAGGTATCTACACAAGAGCATCTATTAGAGGTATATTAATATGCAATTGTTTCAAAGTAGAAGCAAACTTGTGATATTCTTCATCATGGACTTTTTCTTTGAAACATTCTGGAAATGGAAAAGGTATGCAGTAGGGTGGTGTGGATGATTTTATTGCTTTAATAGTGATGGTTGTGTCAACAACTTATCTGGACAAACTGCAGGCAGAGATGATACTATAGTTGGTTTTTTCACATTCTTTTGTTCTTAATTCTCTTCAATTATAACCTCTTCTTGCTGCTGTGAGTTGGATGCTTCGACATGGTCTTGACCAGAATTACTTATTTCTACCGTCTATTTTCCACTTCTTAGTGTGATGACTTTGCAATGCTCCTTTCCTCGTTACATTGGATTTTCAGTATCACTAGGTAGAGTACTTGGTGATCTAGTGTTGAGATTAGAGGCTAACTGTCCAAGTTGTGCTTCCAATGCTCGTATTGAAGAAGAATTACCTTACACTATCGCTTTCGGTTCGGGTAATATGCTCGCGTATCATTGCTTCAAGAGCAACCATAGGATCTTCCTTAGGTTGATTAAATTACTGCTGTTGATGTTGATGATGTTATCCTTGCATTTGTGGTAAAACAGATGGTTGTGGTTGTAATTACGCTTGTGGTTGCATTTGATTATGTGATTGCATTGAATCAGTACTTGTGAATTCTAATGGTAGTTTTGCGATTGGTTGTTGTTGTAACCTCCTTGCCTATAACTTCCTTGGTTCGAAGAATTTCCATATCGAAATGTGGATGTATTCTGATTTCCCCAAGGTTATTGCGAATGATTATTGTAGGAGTTACCAAATGAACCCCCTCTGATGTTATTAACATAATATGCATTTTCTGCATGTTGTGGGCAATCTTCATAGCTGTGGTTGTCACCGCAAATCTCACACGAAAATATCGGCGTATCCATTTGCTGGGCCATTTGTATCGGAGCAATGTTATTTGTTCCATTCATGTTCTTAATAATGTCGGCCAAGGAAGACACCTGAGCTGATAATGCAGAAATAACATCTAATTCAAGAACTCCAGGTTTAGTTTTCACTTGTGCAGAATGAGAAATCGGATATTGGTAATCGTTTTGAGCTATCCTCTCCAGAATGTTAATCACTTCATCATATGTGCAATCCAATAATGGACCGTTTGTAGATGCATCGACAAGATTCCTTGTCTGAGCATTCAAACCATTATAAAAGATTTCAATCTGAGTTTCTTGTTGAATCTCATTCATTGGGCAGCATCGAAGCAATGCTTTGTAGCACTCCCATGTTGTATGTAAGTTCTCATCATCGAGTTGATGATATGCAGTGATGTCATTTCATAACCTTGCATTCATTATCGGCGGATTAAATCGTAAGATAAACTGCGTTGCTAAAGCATTCCAGGATGTGATAGATCCAATCGTCAATCCTTAAAACCATGCTTGAGCTTTTCCCTGTAATGAATAAGGAAATAATTGCATTTTCAAAGCGTCATCAGGGACACCATGTTGACTAAAGGATGCACAAATAAGTAAAAATGATTTCAAATGTTCTCGCGCGTCCTCATGAGGAAAACTTGAATACTGTCCATTAGAATTGAGCATTTGAAACATCATCGATTTCAATTCAAATTTACCAGCCTATATTGCTAGTCGCACAACCCCTGGTTGTAAATCATCGAGTATAGACACAACAAAATCTCTTATTGGCCTATTCTGTATTTGCTCTTCTTGTGGACATGGTAGTGGTAAATCTTGTGGCAGCACTGGAGGATTGTTATCCTGTGGCAACAATGGTGGTAGATTATTATTGTTGTGGTTACTAGCCATCTTCCTCTGTTCTTGCCTTCTTTTCCTAAGTGTTCTCTCAAGCTCTGGATCAAAGCTTACAATTTCCTTAGGATTTCTCCTTGTGGACATACAATACCTTCAAAATCAGAAAAGAACGATAAACGAATTAATAGAAGTTAAAAAAATTAAGTAAAATTAATTGCAATAACAAAAATAAACATCAAACAAATGCAATGTCCCAGACAACGACACCAAAACTTGATCAATGTTTTTATGAAACAACGATTGTGCAAGCATGCACATGTCGATGCAAGTATAGTTGATAAATAGAGCTATCGGATATTGATCCCAGGAGGAAATGGTTTTCAATGTCTAAATGTCAGAGCAATCAATATTAAAAATCAGTATAATGCGAGTAAGAATGTCAGTGCAATTATGTTAGATCTACACTCTAAAATAATCATTACTGTTAATTCAATTAGAGTTATAAATCAGAAGTTAAGAGTCAGTGTACTTAAAATAAATCCAATTGTGTGAATATTGACTACTAGAAAGTTAAATGCAGGAAATATAAAATTGATCAAGTGTAAGGGGTGGAAATGGTTCACTGATTCTACAGGTTGCAACGCTGGATGCGTCTACAAGGTAGAATATAGACGAATTGTCACGGCAATGAAGTCCCTTTGAGTTCTTATCCACAATAGCTCCCTACTTAATCCTGACTCAAATACACTACTCCACCTCTCAGTGTAAGCAAAGATGTGTATTCAAGAACAAGTAACTAGAGTCTGTCACAGTCCCGAGAAGCTCTCGCCTAACCCACTTGTTAATCTAACCTATCATCGCATCTCTCGATGTCGATGTACTGTAATTTCACTTTTTTGTTTAGAGCGATTAAATCTAAGAATAAGCGAATAAGCAATGTAAATTAAGAACCAAAATGATATAATATTAGAAGATACTCTCGTATTCATTTTACATCAATAGAATCCATCATCGTTTTAGAAGAAATAAAGAGTACAACGAAGCTTACTATCTCTAGACTACTAGTCCTACTCTTTACTTGTTCCTCTTGCTCGGCATCAAGCACCTCTCGTCAGAAGTCGTTGCAGACGTGGTTCATCAGCTCCTCTATTCTAGCTCAAATCTTTGATTCACAAAGAATTTTTCAGAATTTAATCCCCTTGTTCTTGATGATGTTTTTACTCCTTTTTTCGTCTATTTATAGCCTCTAAATATTTGCAGATTTCGTCCTTCATTCTCATATTTAGATCTGGATTTTTTTAGCTGTCAAAGTTAGTTAGACTACAGTTGTGTACTCATGAAATTACGTGTTTTGTTTAGAGATCTACAGATTGTCACTGTACTGTTAGACACTTTTTGATGTTGGAATTGTAGCAACATCTACGATATTCTTGCATTGGTGCTTCCAGTGTAAACTCAACTTAACTCTACTCATTTGAGGTTGAACTTCAATGCAGCGATAACTCTGGTCGCAATTCCAAGCTAGTTTTGTGGCTGCATTCTGTCAATGTTGATCTTCTGAACTGAGTTCCTGTGCTAGCAATCTTAATATGCAATATACCAACTGCTTGCGTTGACATTAGTACAAAATATATAAAAATAACAAGAATTTAAACTAACTAGCAATGTATTAGAAAATATGAAAACTAATTATAAAATACTTATGATGCATGCTAAATGAGATACAAAAGAGACAATAAAAGCACTAAATTAGGGAGAAAATATATGTCATTTGTAATACCATCACTCGTCTAAGACAACCTTAAAAAGGTTGGAATAAACCTTGTCTATGCCAACACCTTACATAGATGGCTCAGGTCCTATGTTTTTTACAACTTCTTTTCCCTATTTTTGAATAGTCTTTTTGGCGAAATATGAGCAAATTTTTATGTGTTGGGTTTGGAAAAGTTTGAGATGATATTAATTGAACAGTTAATTAACATAAACTGATCATATTAATACAAAATTACCACAAAATAATGCAGTTATTAGTTTATATACAAAATCTTAACAGAAGCAGTCAAAACATTGGCAACATGTTGTCAGCTTGTTGCCCATTACATCATTTGGAAACTACATTTAATGAATGCGTTGCCAACATGTTGTCAACTTGTTTCCCATGACATCAAAAAATTCTAGGACAATTGTATTCATCAACTACTATAACATATATATATTTATATATATATATATGTTATATGCAGCATGCCTCATTCATCATCATCCAAACTGAAGGCCTCATGATTAAGTTCTCTAGTTTGAAATTCAATTGAAAAAATAACAATGTACCTTTTCTATTTACATGAGTTAGATGAGAAGCAACATGAACATTTGGAAAGAATATTTCAGTAATAGCTAAAGAACCATAAATTGAAGCTAAATCAACAATTTTCATCAATACATCCGTTAATTATTGGTTGAGCAAACAATGAAGAAATCAAATAAGAAATAAACATTTAGTTACTACATAAACAAATAGCCGCATAACAACAATCAATCTATATTAAACCACTAACAAACTTATTGACAATCTAGTTCTATTAGTAAGTATTTCACTTACTTGACATTCCCTTTTCCATACACTCGTTGAGGGGAACCTTGTACTTCTTCTCATGAGCATCCATCATATCCATGAACTTTTCCTCTCGAATTTTAGTCAATTTAATAAACATTCTTCTTCCTCGGCTATCAAAAGAGCTTCTCGCTCTGTGGCTTCATACGAAATTGAGATTCTGCTTACTTAAGTAGAGCCTTCTCCCGAACTGCTTGTCCGACTTGGATTGTTTGTATTTTCTCGACATGTTTAGCACTCATCTATTCAATCAATGTACTAATGGCTACTGTAGATTAGCTTCCATGGGTGAGTGAACCATAGCCAAACAACCTGGATTTGGTCATCTCATGTCCATTTCCCAACATTTTTCCATACTTGTTAGGGCTAAACACTTATGTATACACATCGTTTTCCAATACAACATTATCTTGAGGCACGAAAGAACTCCCAGATGTTGGCATAGTGTATTAACCCTCTTGCACGCTTCACGCTACAATTCTCTTTCATTAGAAAATCTATTTTGAAAAATAGTAAAGCTGATGTCAAAATAAAATAAAATAAATAATACAAATTGTTTCTTACATAAACTTGTTTTGCAGCCTCACTACTCAATTTGTTACTCCCATCTTTCAGAAAATATTGGAATCTAAACTGTTCCAAACGCGAGGGTTCACGACCTTCCTTCTCAGCCTATTAGACAACAAAAAAATAGTTGTTAACAATATTCACCAATGAGCGTAGAACAATTAATATAGGCTGCATATTGATTAATATATAATACTTATAAATTTTGCATTAAGGTTCGCATATCTTATGTTACCAGCGATGTGTGCATAATGCACCTTTGTTCGAGATTCTTTTGCCTTTTCTGATTGTGCCTGTTGTTAAAATTTATGAGAAAAATATTAGAGTAATAGGAAAGCTAAGTTTATTGTGGCTCATTCAACGAATCATGCATATATGCACTCCCTACTTTGATCATACCGTAAGTGAAAGCAGAAAAAATGGAACATTTAGTCTAATAAAAGTGCATACCATAGCTATGGTGTTCCCTATCGTTCCACCAACCACTTCCATTAATCATCATGGACACCAAAAGCATTGTTTTAATATATTTCTTCAAGTAGTCAACCTTCTTGGACCATTTATTTGTAGCATCTAGTCTTCAAAGTCAATTTAAACTCCTTATAGAGTTTTCCAACATGTGAGAGGATGTCGAAGTCTTCCACCTTACCTTGAAGATCGAACATTTCCTGCACATATAACAAATAAATGTGATAAGTACTCATTACATATAATTTCAAATAATGTAAAACTATTGCAATACATTAAATTAGAAAATGACTATGTACTACATACATGAACGATTCTCAATTTTCCAACATATATTTGGAAAGATGTTTCTAATGTTTGGTATTCAAAGGATAGATAAAATCTGTCCTTGCAATTGTGTCAAGGAATTCATCTAATTTTGACGCTTCCTTCCCAATAGGTTGGCCATATTGGTTGACATCTACTATTATACGAGTTCTAGGTTGAAGATTCCATATATCTTTCATGTTTGTAAACCGCTTTCTCTTAATAGCCTTTGTCAAAAGTAAAAACGTATATAATGTACAAAATAATGATAGGTTCTTGCAATCCTTATATAAATGATGTTGATGAAACATTAATTACTAGCCGGAGTTGTAGGTACTTCTTCCTCCATTTGACTTAGAGTTTTTTCTCCCGTGCTTTGGCTATCAATAGGAGCACTTCCAAGGTGTTCGAACTCGTGGAAGAACCCCTCGAGGAAAATCATACACCTCTTAATGTTTAAGTTTTGCCAACCATTTTCCTAAAAAAAATAGAATAAGTACATACATATATATGTTAAGCAACCCATCAACATCTATCATTTCAACAACAAGTGGTAATGGATAAAGGTTAACGAGGAAGCACCAGAGGGAACTTATAGAGCATCGAAAATGTCTTGGCTTTTTATTTTCTTATTATGGCTTTTTATTTTGGTTTACTCTTTGGACCAAGTCTTTACCTAGACCGAATAAGCTAAACTTGACCCGACCACATCCTTAATAATTGATGAAGCTAAACAATTGATTCAAACTCTAACATAAATTCACTACTAAAACAATCCAATGTAAATACACCGCATAAATTGATTGTTTGTTGTGAAATATGTAGGCATTTCCTTTTATTCTTTGCTTCTTTGAATTGATTATTTGTTGTTTTAAGTCTATTATTTTTCTTCTTTGAATTGATTGTTTGTTGTGAAATATGTAGGCATTTCCTTTTATTCTTTGCTTCTTTGAATTGATTATTTGTTGTTTTAAGTCTATTATTTTTCTTCTTTGAATTGATTGATTGTTGTTTAAAATTGATTCTTTGCTTCTTTGAAACAATTCATTATTTTTGTTTTAAATCGACTATTTACTTTTTTGAATTGATTTTTTCTAGTTTTCTAAATTGTCTAAATTGTACCAAATTTAATTTTAAAAAGTTTAGTTAAATGTTTTGAACAAAACAGTTTAATTTTTTCTTAGTTTATATTAGTTTCAAAATAATACCATCACTACGAATATGTTACTTACAATAATACCATCAATTTGCATACATATTAAGTTACTATGTGATTATCACACTGCGAATATATATATTCATCATCTGCTACAGGGGTTTCAACGCATAGATTGTACAAATCTCTTGGCTTTATTTTGACAACATGGAGTCATTCTTCACTCTTGTCATCCTCGACATAAAATACTTGTTTTACTTGAGAAGCAAGTATGTATGAATTGTCCAAATCACGACTCCCTGTATGGATAAGCTCAGAAAATTTCACCATAATAAAGCTATTTGTATCCTTCTTCATACTCCTTGGAGATTTAATATTCAGCCAATCACATCTAAGCATGATGACCCAAAACCTTTCATAATAGTTTCTCCTGGCAGCAAAAAACCACCACCCACTATTCTAAATCTTACGATGTTGCTCACGCTTTTTAATATGGACTCTAAAATCATTAATTATAAGCCCTTCATAAAAGGAAACCACCTTATGTGGTCCCCGAGCAAGAGCAATTACATCAACATTAACTTGTTCGACTTCCATATTTGGAATTTGACCATATAGTAGGAAATCAAATAACTATTGTTCTGTGAACAAATTTCTACAATGTGCCCTCATTATATAAAGACATAATGTCAAAAATAGTCTCTAATGTTTGACTATTTGATCTTTGGCCTTTTATGTTTTTTGTGGATCACTTTAACACCTAACGTTTTTTTGGTCAAATTGGTCTTATTTTTAACAAACATGCTGACGTGGCCATTAGTTGACTAATGGTGAACATTAACCACTGATATGGCGGTCCAAATGTAATTAAATGCTGATGTGGCACTACTTTGCCTTAATGCCATGTCAACAAATGATTTTAAAATTGTTAAAATTATTTTAAAATCATCATCATCATCATCATCATTGTTTCTTCTTCTTCATTGTTTCTTTCCATCGTTCACCATTTCTGCTTCTTCGTTACCAGTTTTCTGGGTTTGAATAGTGAATAGATCTAGGGGGCACTTTAACATAAAAAAGCTTAATTTAACTGTTGTATATATATTTTTCTTGAATTGCTTTTGTGTCGATTATTGTTTCATGTTGTTTTTTCTCTTTTTTATTTCACTTTCATATCATTCTGTTTTTTAGGTTGAAGGGGTTTCTATTGAAGGTTCTCTAATTTGTGACAAAATAATGTTCATTTTGCTTGGAACCCATGTTTTCCTCAACTAAATACCATGAACTATTAACTTCACGCTATGTTGATTTTAGTTTGTCTCATAAATCTTTTTTGTCACTTCTACCTCCGATCACCCCTTTTCTTCCCACTTACACTCCAAGTTCGGCTCAACCAACCAAAATCAGAACTCCCTCAATGCCATTGGGATTTCTTAAGAAATCATTTCTGCCTCCTTCTCCGGCAAAACACATCCGAGTGGGGTTGAGATGGCAAAATCCTGACAAGAAGGCAAAAAGGAGGCGGAGGGAATTGCATAGATGAAGGAGGATGGGGATGGGGATGAACTAGATAAAAGATTTGGGTTTTTGAAGGAGTTTAGGAGTAAATTGGAAATTGGGGAAGAAGTTAGGAGAGAGCATTTTAGGTACACTTGTTTTGCTAGGCTCAAGAAAAGCGAATTCAAAAGAGAACAAGTTGCTGTTAAAGTGATTCTGATGTCCAAGTTAACAAATTTTTTTAATTTTATTTTCTATTAAATTTGGGACATTGGATTCAAAGCTATGTGCTTTAAGATATTAAATATTAGCTGAAATTTCCTTGAAGACACTGTTTTTAGTCTTATTTGATTCTTGTTTCATTTGTCATGAATGAGGTAATTTATTATTTTTGGATCTTCTAGATGGAACATGGTAGTTGTCTTTGGGTTTTGAAGGCTTGGGTAGAAGAGAAATTGGTTGATGTCATTGTTGCTAGGTTAGGTAGGATGAGTTAGGGTTTATTTTTACCTAGACGATAAATATTGAGTTGTGTCTGTGTGTGTTTAATTTTTTTTAATAATTTTAAAATAATTTGCTGATGTAACATATAAGACAAAATAGTGACATGTCAGCATTTAATTACATTTGGACCGGCACATCAGTGGTTAATATTGATAGTTAGTCAACCAACGGTCACGTCAGTATGTTCGTTAAAAATAGATCAATTTGACCAAACAAATGTTAGGTGTTAAAGTGCTTCAAAAAAACATAAAAAAGCCAAAGTGACCAAACAATCAAATTTTAGGGGTTATTTTTGGCATTATGCCTTATATAAATAATAAATTATTTTAACCATGACAATTTACATGGTTCGCAAATAATAAAAAAACCAAAGTGACCAAACAATCAAATTAAGAAATGTTACTTTATTGGTCTATTGGTTAAGCAAAAGAATCGAATGACAAGATTTTCCTCAGGAAACTTACTAATGATATGGTGATAATTTATCACTATGCAATAAAATATAGCGGTTTGCTTGTGCAAGAGGTAGCATGTCCAAGAAATTCGTTTTCATAGTGCCAATTGGACATCCTTTAGAAGAGAAAATGTACCATTTTTTAATATTCCCATCATTCCAGGGAGGATGGGAAAATATAGTCTCCATATCAAAAAAGTAACGAGAGAAAAATGTAAGACATTTTGAAACTATGTATCCTTCAGCAATGGAGCCTTCGGGGTAAGCTCTATTCCATACCGAAGCTTTCAATCCCATAAGATACCTGCTTCACATACATATATCTTTACATACTTATTATATTATGTTAAAATATTAAAGATAAAATGTTGTGAAATATTAGTGATATATTTCATATACCTTTCGATCAGGTACGTTCACTTGTATTGAATAGGTCCGCCAAGCTTAGCCTTTATCGGCAAATGAATACTCAAATGAATCATGACTGTGAAGAAACTTAGAGGAAATATTCTCAATTTCAAAAAGCGTTAACACCACTTGTATTTGAAGTTGACCAACTTCTTGTGGATAAAATTTTTTTGCACCTAATCTTTTAAAGAAATTCAACAGATCTATAATAACACTTAATACCTTCTTTTCTACAACTCCTCTAAAGAATATAAGAAGAAAATCTTGTAAGAGAATGTGATCATCATGACTTTTGAGATTGCTTAACTTGTTCTCTTTCAAATTCATGTATCGAGATGCATAACCATCAGGTACCTTCAAGTTCTTCACAATGGAGAAGAAAATATCTTTTTCCTTTGATACAAGAGTGTAACATGCTAACGGTAGGTACTCTTTCCCATTTCTCATTTTTGGATGAAGATAACTTCGGATGCCAATATCTTGCAGGTCCTTGCGTGCCTTGATATTGTCTTTACCCCGCGTGAGAGATTAAGAAGGGTGTTAACGACATTGTTACATATGTTCTTCTCAATGTGCATGACATCCAAGTTATGTCGAAGAAGGTTGTAACGCCAATAAGGCAAGTAAAAAAATATGCTCCTCTTTTTCCATAAAGTCTCATCTTGATTTATGATATTTGTTTCATCTCCCTCTACTTCCAATTCTTCAAAAGCATTAAACAAATCATACCCCTCATCTACATCGGGTTCTACTGAACCTTCATCAAGTTCTTCTCTATCGTTCTTTTGAGCTTTTCCATAAATGAAATTGATACCTTCAACTTCCCTTAAGATATCTTCCCTGGATCATGGTATAGGAGCTACCCCACACTCTATAGTGTCATCGCATTCACAACACTATTTTCAAAATGGTGTTCAATCGATAACCATCGACGATGACCCACATAACAGAACTTCCGACCATACCGTAACCATTAGTATTGAGTTTTTTCAACACATACCGAGCAAGCAACACAATATTTTGTACTCCATCTTGAAAGATTAGCTTAAGCTGTGAAATCATTGATCGTCCAAAGAAGACAAATCTGTAAAGTGAAAGATTCAGAAGCTAATTCATCAAAAACATCAACTCCTATCCACTGTTGCTTCAACTTATCAATTAAAGGCATCATGTCGATATCAATGTCGTGCCAAGTCCTTTCTCACCAAGGATAACCATTGATAATATCATTAATGACTGCTCCATGCAAGCCCAAGGTTTCAAATTATAAGGAATAAGAAGTACGGGCCATGTTCTATGACTTGTACTCATTGTTCATAATGGATTGAATCCATCACTAGCAATACCTAGCCTAACATTGCGAGGATCAGCTACAAAATCAGGAAACCTCTTATCAAACGCATCCCAGGTAGAATCATCGCTGGATGTCTCAATATACCATCTTTGGTTCATCCTTATTTATGCCATCTCATGAATTGTGGTGTCTTGGAGGATTGAAACAATCTTTTAAGTCTAGGAATCAAGAGAAAGTACCGTAATACCTTGACGGGCTTTCAAGGGAGGCAAGTACCATCAACTTGTTCATCTACATCCAACTCCTCAGAAGATTGCCACCTTAAGTTTTTACACACATCACAGTTAACCTTTTACTAGGATCGCCCAGTATAACATACAATCGTTTGAGCATGCATCAATCTTCTCGTACCCAAGATTTACTTCAGAAATCTTTTTCTTCGCTTCATAGTATGTAGTCGGGATTATGTTTCCATCTGAAAATGTCTCATTTGAAAACTCTAATAAGCATGGTAAATATTTTGCTAACCATCCAAAAAGTGCTTTGAAGTGGAAAAGCCGAAGTATGAATGAGACGCATGAGAACTTGACGCAACTGAGATAGAGTAGAATATCACAATCATCTAGAAGAGCAATTGCTTTCTCCATAGTCCTTTGGGCCTCATTAGCATCATACTCCCAAGCATTATTATGAAACTCGCTTGAAACTTCATTAGGAGTTGGGATGTTGATACCTAGACCATTCGTTATGAAATCTCTTATATCGGCTTCGTTGTCTTGTAACAACGTACTAATTGACGGAGAAGTTCTCACTATTTGGTTGGTTTGCACCAATTTCCTTTCAATGGATTCTCCATGAAAAATCCAATGCTTGTATTCTTTTATTATACCATGAAGACGAAACTTATCACCCACAATATGTGGTTCGTGCAATATCATATTATTGCAACAATGGCACGAACAATATATTTTTTTGTTAAAGAGTGATTTTCTGATTGCAAATGATAGAAATCGTTCTATTCCAGCAAGGTGATTGACGCTAAATCTCAGAGCATCCATTCAACTTTTATCCACCACCTGTTAAAGTAATTAACATGAAATAACATGAGTATTTAAACTCGCAAATACCCACTTGGACATTTCATCGATAACATACAAGGCAACAACCAAACTATTTAAACTTGCAAATACCATTTTGACATTTCATTGAGTACATGTAAGGAAAATGCCCAACTTCAAACTATGACCTCATTCATTGGAGATCCATACAAACCGATAATAAGGTTGTGTATATGACAAGAAAAAGAATGCACATATAACACATTTGACGAGTAGCATACAGTCAAGTTCGATATAACTAAATGAAATTTCCCATGAACCATTGACATAAACAAATAACTCAAAATATAAAAGGTTTAAGCAAATCATTTTTACCTCTATAACACACTTTTCGGTGTAAAACCTTCTCCTTCTTTGATTACTCAAAGGGGTTCTCTTTGCTAAGTGGAATTTCGATAGAACTTATGATAAAGTTGAAGAGAATTCGGAGATGGTGATCAATGGGAGATAACCTAACTCAACATCTATACGTGTATATATATCATTCATATGCCGACCCTTTTGGGTGTCTTTGTGGTGCCTATGAAAATTGAGAATTGGGAAAAAGGATGAGTGACAAAACGATAATAAATAATGTAGTTATGAAATTATACTTGACAACATACAATAGCAAAACGACAACATGTTGCTGAAGATCGAAAATAGACGGGGCAACACAAAAAAGGTTGGGTTAGGCCAAATGTTTGCCGAAGAAAAAAAAAGTTAGGATAAATCATGAGTAGAAAAAGGCAACACAAAAAAGGTTAGGTTAGATAAAATATTTTCCAACGAAAAATAAAAGTTGGGATAGGTTAACATTTTCCCAACTCTTCCTAAAAAGTCGGGATATGATTAGATTTTACCAACACCCAAAAAAGTTGCTGAAATGTACAAATTTAAACGACATAAAAAAGGATCAGTGTAGTCCAAAAAGAGTCGTCTTAGGTTTTTCATATGATAACATTTTTTTATATGGTTGGGAAATGTATAACAAAATTTGACATAATGTTGGACAAAAACGACTCTTAATTAAGCGTTGCCTTAGGCATGCATATCTCGACCCATATACAAAGAGTTGGTCAAACTGTATGTCGGCAAGTCTATTCCGACACTTAGGAAACTGTCAGTCCAAAAGTGTCGTCTTAGGATTGTTTTGTTGTATTGGAAGCGACATATCTATTTGTTAATAAGGTTAGTAAAAAATAATTTAAATTTATTCAACATGCATATTGGAAAAATTAAGATACTTCAAAAAAAATTAAATTACACATTCTTTAAAGAAAATTTTGAAATCCTTGCTTATAGATCATTATATTTTATTGGGTTAATAAAAACCAAGTTAAAAAGGTAGACTTATGCGCACGAGAACTAAGTCTAAATGATTAGTTTATTGTAAATCAATGGGTTCCCCTTATGCATGATATGTTGCGGCATCCAAGCCCTATTTTTGGATTTCTTTTTTTACTGAATTTTTGAGCGGCCAAGAAAAATAAATTACTTAAATGGTAACAACTATATTTAATCGATTGAAGCTATATTTAGTCAATTCTAGATTTGTTAAATCATTTTTAAACTATTATTAGCTAAGTCAAATCTATTTTTTATGCAACTTACCTTTTTTATTTTTAGCCAATTGAAGACTTATGAATACCGTAGTTCACATTCATAATACACACACCTTCAAAACTCTATCATTCTCGTTTGTCCTCTCCATTCTTTTGAGTGTAGTGAGTATTTTTCTATTATTGATTTCTACTCCAATTTTATGATAGAAGAGCTTGCTAAATCCTAAAGGGATACATAATTCGACAAAATATTTTTAAGGATAGTGTTCAACATGTCTCAAGCTATTTAACTCATGATTAAAAAATATATATTTTGAAAATTGATTTTATTTGTATGTGTAGAACAATAAGAGATTAAATTAATTATTATTTAATATATTCAAATTATAAATTTAACTAATGATTTTTAGATTATATGTCAAAATATTAAATTCTATAATTTTTTTGAATAATAATCTTGGACTAGGCTTTATTTATTCTATCAAAATAATGGAAACATGACCCAAGAAAACAAAAACCACAAGACCCACAAAATAACTATGAAACATACAATAGAAAGCAGTTAGAAAGCCCATAGATCAGAACAGTTCCAGGACATTCAAAATTCCTTAAAAAACAAAAAAATAAAAAATACACAAAACTAGCCTAGCCAATTAGGAAACACGTACCTCGTCCCTTCAGTTTTTTCGTTCATTTTTCCACGATTTCATTTCCCGCAAAGTATCCTATCTCTCTCTTCCCTTCATCCTCGCAAACTATTTACTGAAGAGGAACCAATCACGTCATTCTCTCATCCAAGGTTTTAGAAGTGTCACCAGTCTTTCAATTCAGTTCCCTTAGCCACTCATCCTCCATCCTTGCATAGCAAAGTCAAGAACCATGCTATCCAGGTAATAGATCTCTCCCCTTTTTAGGCATTCTGTCTCTAGAGTGTGAGCTAACTAATTTTCCAATTGGTTTAAAAACTTGAACTTTATAAACCTAAAGTTGTTTAGCTATCGTTTGATATCTCGAATATGCACTCATATATCAGATCTGTCGAACTGATTTGCATTGTATTTCTTTATAACTGTTAATGATTCTCCCTCAACTATTGCCTCTAATAGGCTTTTTTCGAAACCAATTTGCACCGCCTGTAAGCACGCCAATGCCTCTGCAACAAAAGTCCATCTTACTCCCTCATGAAAAAGTGTTCTGGAAAACAACACACTTCCATCCACGTCTCTAGCAACAATTCTCGATGCTGATCTGGCTTTTGTCGAATCAAAGGCAACATCGAAATTACTTTTGATGAGACGATTAACAGGGGGTTCCCATTGCGGCATCGAGACAAATTTGGTAAGCACCTTTACTTCCATAGCATCCAACTCATTTACATACCCTATTAGAAAATTTGCAATGTCGACATTAGATCTATTTTTCTTCTCATGAATTCGTACATTTCCGTTCATCCACAAAACCCACAACGCATCACAAAATATCCTTTTCTAAGGCACTGAGTAGACATAAAAAATCCAGGTAAGCCAATCGATGAAACCCTACTCATGTTTGGTTAACACCCATTGCCATTCTAATGTATTTAAAAAATCCACTATGAAAGGGAATTCGCGAAAAACATGGTCCAAGTTCTCTACTTCTCCCTCACAACAAGGGCAGGTCTTACTTACACCTAGTCGCTTGTAGTCTAGATTAGACATTGTAAGAATAAAATTATTGAAGATCCTCCACGCTGTAATTTTTATTATTGATAGAAGTTTAAGGCTCCATAGGCTCCTATAGTATTTCTTAGAAATGATTTGTACCTCATTAAGAGTAGTCATTAAAGTACCCGTATGTAATAGTTTGTAGGCACTCAGGACTAAGAATTCACTAGAGGCCTCTCCTCCCTAAGTCAGCTCGTCTTTATGCGATTCTCTCACCAATGGGATTTGTAAAATTCTCTCTGCGTCGTCCACCATAAAGGTATTGGTAATGACTTCTCTCATCTACACCCTATTAATATTGTAAAGTAGGTCAGCAACCATACTTACATTGCTATTATGATTAACGCTGTCAACTTTATAATTAAAAGACCTGGGTACTCAAGCATGATCTCAAATTGAAATTTTGTCACCCACCCCCACTCTCTAGAATAACTTGTAACTTCCTCGATGACCAAATTCTCTTCCAAGTATACGATACTGAATTACCTAATTGAGCATGCATGAAATCTGATCTAGGATAATATTTAGCTTTTAAGACGCGGGCTAATAAAGAATCGAGTAAAGTAAGAAGTCGCCAACCCTACTTTGCTAGTAAAGCCACATTAAATTTTTCCAAGTTGCGAAAGGCTAAACCCCCTCCTCCTTAAGTTCACACAATTGATTCCCAAATACACCAATGAATTCCTTTTCTCCCATGCCCCTTCTACCACCAGAACCTTGCCATTATACTCTCCAAATCTTTACATAATGATTTAAGTAGAAGGAAACAGGTTATAGAGTACGTCAGTATGGCCTGTAGAACCGATTTGATAAATATCTCCTTTTCTCCTTGTGAGAGAAATCTCGTACTCCACCCATCGACCTTTCTCCTCAATCGATCCTTTAAAGATTGAAAGGACGCTCTCTTATTCCTCCCTACTACATTTGGGAGCCCTAATTACTTTTTCAGGTTATTTGAATACATGACACCTAGCTCACTCAAAAGAGTTGTATGGTATAATTTCAAGATATTTGTACTGAAAAACACTGTAGATTTATTAAAGTTTACGTATTGGCCAGAACACTCCTATATTCTTTCAAAATTTTAACACCTCGCATTGTGGTCTCACCAAACAAAATACAATCATCTGCAGAGAAGAGGTGAGAAATTTGAGGTCCTCTTCGACTTGCCTTTGCCCAATTCAATAAGCCCTCCCTAATTGTAAGTCTCATAAGAGCAGAAAGTCCCTCACTACAAATTAGAAACAAAAAGGGACTTAATGGGTCACCTTGACGTAAGCCTCTAAAAGGATGAAAATTTTCCACAATACAATCATTAATGTTGATCGAGTAGGAAACTGTTGACACATATCTCATCACCGTATCCACGCACTCCTTTGCAAATCCAATTCTCCTCATCATCTCCCTTAAGAACCCTCACTGTACATGATCGTACGCTTTACTCATGTCAAGCTTTACTACCATAGAGCCCTTCCTTCTTAGGCATTTCTAATGGAAAATATGAAGAATCTCATACGTTAATAGTACATTATCTGAGATTAATCCCCTGGCACAAACGCACTTTGTGCACTGTCAATACAGATATCCAAAACTCTCTAAAATCGATTAGCCACCTTTTTTGCAATTAGCTTATAAAGGACATTGCAATGACTAATGGAACGAAAATTAGCCATTTTGGTGGGAATTGGGATTTTGGGGATTAACAAAATATGTGTATCGTTCATAGAGTCCAAGCCCAAACCATCGTTTAGGACACCTAGACAATATGCACTTGTCTCTTCCCACAATATGTCAATAACTTTGAAAAAATGCTAGGAAACCATCCATACCAAGAGCTTTTGTTGGCCTCATTTCCTTTAAAGCTGACTACCTCTTCCGCAGAATATTTTTTAGTTAACATCAAATTTAAATCTTCTAAAATGCATTTCTCCACTCCTGATAATAAATGGTCCATTACCCTCATCCCCTTCGTTATAAAAAGAGCCGAGAAAAACTCCTTTGTTATTTGTTGCATTTCGCCATCCCCATTCATGACCCTTCCATGTTCATCCTCTAGCACTTTGATCATATTCATTCTCCTTCGTTGCGTAGTAAAACTATGAAAAAACGTCATGTTCCTATCTCCTAGTTTAAGCCAATTTGCCCTTATTCTTTGTTCTCATAGAGCTTCCTCCTTTTTAATCTTCCAATTCAATTGGATTTTTGTATCTATTATTTCGACCAAGATCTCATCAGTTTGCTCTTCTACCACGTTCTAATTCCCTCGCCAACTTCCATTTCGAAACACCCCTGTCTTACTTAATCCCTTTCACTTATCTCGTCAATCCATTTTGAAGGTCTTCAATCTTAGAAAATATATCACCCGAAGATTCATCCCATAACCTCCTCACTTCCCTTTCAAACGAGTCTTCCGTAATCCCCACGCTTCAAAGTGAAATTGTTCTTTTCTCTACTAAACCCTCTCCTTATCAGTATGAATAAGGAGCGAATAATGATCCGAAAAATAATGAAGAAGATGATGAATTACCGACCTTGGAAATTTACCTAACCAGTCCACTGTAACAACCCCTCTATCCAACCATTCCCTGATATTGGTTTCCTTTAAGTTCCCCCTCTCCTATGTATACCATTCCTTTGTATATCCAACATCCAACAATCCGCATTCTTCAAGAACATTTCTAAACTCGTCCATTCATCTTTAGAAATTCCTCCATCTTTTGTAGAATCCATAATCTCGTTAAAGTCTCCACATACTATAAAAGCCGATAAATCGCCATATTGCCTCCTCACCTTCCAAAATCAAAATGTCAATATGATTCAAGGAGAAACTTCGCTAAGATACGTTAACTGATTCCTTCCATGTAAGACATATACCACCTTTCATTCCATTTGCTAAAACCTCCAAACCATTTCAAAAATTGCATCTCTTTCTAACAGACTCCATACGTCGATCTACTAGCTTTGTCTCCATGATGAAGACCAATTGGGGATTGTATAACTTCAGTGTGTGCCGAAGTCGTCGAATGGCCCATGAATTCCCCAATCCACAGACATTCCATCTTAGGAGTTTCATTGTGATCAGTCGACTTACCTCATGGCAACCGTCGATAATAAATAATATTGAGTCTCCACACTAACTTCTAGCAAACCCTCTAAATCAACCCCCCTCAAAGCTCATGTGACTTTCTTATGCCCAACGAGCCCTCTTCATTTTCTCACACCTTGAAAGGGGTTACCCCTCTTCATCATTGTCCATTGCCACTATAGAGCTTAGTGAGTCATTTTCCAAGTTTACTTTTAGTCTTAATCCCCCATCTAAAACCTCCACATCCAACTTTCGTTTCCTTATAGTATTCTTGCTTTTTTTTTTGTCTTCTATAGTGCCCCTGGCTATTAGTTTCTAACTGGCCAGCTTGGGCTTCTGTATTTTATTGATTATAGGCACCATGGGTCCACCAAAATTCTTTCCATCTATCACCCCCACTAATTTCGATGCATCTAATTCATTACAAATTCCCCTTTCGATGTTATCCTCCTCGATTAAAGGGGAGTTGACTTTATCAAGATCACTCCTAATTTGTTGTAATTCAAGAGATACCAAATAGGACTGTGTTTCCTTCTCCTTAACTATCAAAATTCCAACCCTTGAAATCTATCCATCACCATCATCATCCCCAGCCTTCTTCGCTAATTCCATTACTGCCTCTACCCACCTTGTATAATGGCATTATTTCTTCATTTTTTTCTTGAAAGTCCTAACAAATAATTTTCTTTACCTAACATGTTTGATTATACTCATAATGCTACCGAGTAAGGAAAGCCTTCAACTCCCCTCTCTCTTGCAACATCATTCAAGGATTCACACTCTCTAATTCCATGGCCCATTTTCTAACACTCAAAGTAAAAGGTCGACAAATTTTCATACTTGAATGGGATCTAGATTTTCCCTTGACCAACCGTTACAATAAAGATACCCCTTCTCAGCGGTTTCTGAATATCAAGTTGAACCCTTCATCGACAAATCTCACCCTTGATCTACGATCTCATTACCCCACCGAGTGATGACTCGATAGCATGCATCAGATCCTTTTTATCGCATTCCGACAGACACAAACCCAATTTTAGCTAGAAAGGTGATCGAACTAGCCGAATTTGGTTATGTTCCATAGGCATACTCAAACGATCAAACACCACAATTTGTTTTCTAAATAACCAGGGTCTCTCTTTCATAATCATCTCTAAGTCATTCTCATCCTCAAACAAAATCATAAATAAATTTTGTCTAGCCATTTGGATCTCAAACTTCTTCTTCATCTTCCATATACATTTCATTTGCGCACGAAAGTTATCTCGGTTATAATATTTTCTCGTCCAAACATAGCACAATAGCATTGGATTATCACTCAGAACCACCATCGAATTCTTCACCGTAAGTTGAACGAGTTCTTCCTCAAGGAGGGAGATCTCATCTCTCCCCATCTCTGAACAAACCATCACCCTCAACCTAACCACAACAACATTGTTTCTTTGGGAAACTAAGAGAGAGCACTCTTGGTTTTTTTTATTCTTTTCCCTGTGTATTATTATAACCACAAAAACCAATTTCTATAATTTTTTTAGTTCTAATATTGAAAACTAATTTTTTAGCATTTTATTTTTAAATATATTTTATAATTTAAAATAAAGTAGTAATTTTATTAATTAAAAATGTTATAAGCTTTTATCAAACAAAATAAAGTGCTTAGGTGTATAATTGTAACAATAATTAATTAACTAATGAATTTAAAATATAATAATGAATTTTTATCAACATTTAGATGCTATCTTATGAAAAATGCTTAGGTGTTGAATGTTATTTATTAGATTAAATTTTAATTTTAATTGATATATAATTTTAATATTAATTAATTTAATAATAAATTTAAAATATAATAATTATTATCAATAATTAATTAATATTACTTATTATTAATATATTAAATTCAAAATCATGTATGGTTGAAATGAATAAAAACTCTATTAAAAAATAAAATAAAAATATATTATGGTTTTATGTATTATTATTTAATAACATTTTTTTTCTTAATAGGATGAACCCAACTTCATTTTAAATGTATAGTTGAAATGAATAAAATTCACTATTACATAATTGTAAATTAAATTACAATTATAATTATGGTTAATTATAAAATTGGTACTCAAACTTGTCCAGTTCTCCTAGATTGGTATCTATAGTTTTTTGTCTCAGATTGGTACTCGAACTTTTTTTTGTCCACTAGTTTGGTACATAAGACTAACGGTGTTAACTTTTTGCTGATATGGCAATGTTGACCAATCGCACGCTGCCACGTGGCATCCTATTTAGCGGCATCCTATTTAGCAATGTTGGCCACTCACATGGCACCACGTGGACTACTTTTGTAGATCCTTTTATTTTTATTTTCTTTTCTATTTTCCCTCTTTTTCATTTTTCTTTTTCCTATCCTAGTCGTCCGTCCTACATCTACATCGCTGCTAGGCCACCGTCCGACTTCCTCCGGTGAGCTCTCCGACCAACGACGATACCATCATTTTTTTCCTCTCTTGAAAATTCATCATCAGCTATTTTCTGTTTTCATTTTTTTGTCTGTTTCTTCAATTTGTTTAATCCCCACACGAGAAATTGAAAGAAAATAAAGATACAGTAGAGAGAAAATGTAAGAAAATTGTAAAGAACTGATTTTAGTTTTTTTTTCAAACGTAAAATCATAGCTAATTTTTGGGTTTTCTTTTTTCTTCTTTGTTTCCAAAGTTTGAATAAAAAAATCGATGAATGAATCAAAGAAGAGTTTAGATCCACAATTATGGCATGCATGTGCTAGACCTATCACCCATTTCATACTTTCTCTACGCTCACCACCACTAGTCGCCACCCTCACCACTACCACTATCGCTGCCACCACCACTTTTTCTCTTCTTTTTACAAATCAAATACCCAAACCCCAAATTTCATCCTTTTCCACTCTATTCAAATTTATCCTTTCTGGAAAAATTATAACTGAATTTTCTTCCCCTCCTTACTTGAAAGAAACGAAGAAGAAATTTTAATACGAAAACAGAGATAAAGATATGGCTTCAATCTCAACTCTTCGTCTGGTAATCTCACATTCTCGAGCCATCATTTTCTATCTTTTAGAAGATCGTTTTATTACCCATCGATGAGGTTCCTCGATTCCACTCTATGTCGCTGCTTTAATAATTCTTCCGACAATAATTCTGTTAGCTAGAGGTGGGACTCCGCTATTGTAGATGTTATCAAGAGTGCCATCAAACGATTTGATTCGTACTTGAACCCTTTCCATAAACACCCCATGAAAAATTACGGTGTTTTTGACTATCGATGGCGACGACAAGATGAAGAGGAGATTGAGATTAGGATCGATGGAAAAAGAACTTTGAACAAGTCGATGAACAAGAACGACTCCTCTCCCTTTTGAAGGTCTTTATGAATCTATGCTTCTTTATTGCTTTTTTTAAAAAAATAATAATATGCTTGAAAAAAATGAAAGAAAATGAGTGATGAAGAAGAAAGATGAAGAAGTCAGTAAAAAGTTGAAGAAGATAAGAAGTGAGAGATGAAGAGGCATGTCCAAAAAAAGAAAAGGAAAAATAAGGAAAGAAAAGAAAAAGGGAAAATAAGGAGGGAAAATGAAAAAAGGCCAAATAGGATGCCACGTGGTGATGTACGATTGGTCAGCGCTGGCACATCAGCAAAAAATTAAAGTTGTTAGTCTCAGGTACAAAATTAGTAGATGGAAAAAAGTTCGGGTACTAATCTGGGACGAAAAAAACTATATGTATCAATATGGGAGAAGTGGACAAGTTCAAGTATCAATTTTATATTTAACCCTTATAATTATCACATTTTTTCTTATATATATATGTTATGCTTAGAGTTCTATTCAAGTAATAACATCATTTTAAAAATAGCATAATTTTTTAACTAATAATTCTAAACTAAATTATAATTATTTTTAAAGTTAATTTAGTAATATGACGGAAAATAAAATGTTTTCTCGTCGGTTCAAAAGTTTTTTTAAACTCGTGTTTATATATATATATAGTATAGATATGTATTCTGATAATTGACATTTCATTCAAAGATGAATAAAAAAATTAAGATATGTTTAAAGTTTTTGTACTTTTCTTATATTTGAAACTTAATCCCTTTATTTATATTTTCAAAATTTTAATTTTTCTATTTTTTAAATTTCAAAATTCAAATTCAGTTGTTAATACGGTTAAAATTCTTATGTTAAATTTAGTAGTGTGATATTTTCAATAATTTTTTTTAAATACACACTTGATAGTCATGTAACAAAAATAACAGTGTTGCAATAAACTTAAATTTAATAGAAATATTTTAACGATGTTAACAATTAGACCAACAATTAAATCCAAAAATTAGAGGAATAAGTTCCTTTAAAGAAAAAAATAAAATTTTAAGATTGCACATTAAATTCAGTTATACATTAAATTAAAATTAATGTATAATTTTTAAGATTTATTTATTTTATAAGAAACTTGTATTTCATCGAGCAAAATTTGCTAAAAGATTAGAGCACACCATACTGACCTAAGAATGGTAGAGCTTAAAGATTTGCTCTTGCTCTTGCTAACCATCCAATAAAAAATGCACTGCCAAGAGTCAAAATGCATGTAAATGTCACAAACACGAAGGATAAGAGTCCAAATTTGCTAAGTAAAAGAGCAGCTTTCAAATAGATAATCTCTATTTTCAATTTCCATGGTACACAATGGACACATCGGATTAATCTGATAACCCCATTCCACCATCTTGGATTTCACAGGAAGATGATCTAACACGATTAACCAGACAACAAAAGATTGTCTTGGGAAGTTAGATTACCCTAAACCAGCTTATGCCATGTAACCTTTTCTTTTTGGGGTTTAATCTTTTTCCACACTTTATTTGTCTTACAAAAATAAATATGTAACTTGCTGATTAAGTATTAGTCTGATTGATATTGATATTATTATTAATATTGAAAGATATGAATTCGAACACGTTGAGATATGTTTTATCCTCCTAACACTAATTATGTAATACTTAAAAGATAAAATCAATTGCTATTTTATTTTTAATTAGAATTCAAGTTATAATTTTTAATAAATATGAAAGTAAAAAAGTTTACTTAAAGAAAAATAAAAATAACTCAGAAAATTTATAAAACATATTTAAACCTTAATTAATGAAATGTAATTAAATAATATGATGAAATGGTTATAATCTTAATTATTAGTTATTTTAACTTTTGATTTTTATTCAAGATTATATTTTAGAGTAAAATTAATTCTAAATATTTTTAAATGTTAACTTTTTTGGTGAATTATAAGTAAAACTCGAATAATAAATACAACTCGAATTCAAGCTACACTTGAAGTGATAAACATATTTAATCATCATATCATTACATGAAGTTATTTTTAAATTTTAATTTAATATGTTAAAAAAATATCGTCATTGGTTGAAATATTTTGACAAGTGCTTTTAAATATTATACAAATTATAGATAAAAGTATAAAAGTATATTTAATGTGAAACTATTTTCTTAATCTTAAACATTCGTTTTCGATAGAACTAAACGATGTACCTATCCACATATCCTTATTTTGTTAATTTAGACCAATCAAAACCACTTGTGCTTTACAAAACGGTTTGTCGTACTTGCGCTGTCCTACTGTTTTGACCATTATGGTTCGAAAATTAATTTTAAAAAGCACTCTATGTGCGCACACACCTCATAGTACTAATTATTATTATTTTATTTTAGGATAAATTATAAAATAATTATTTTTATTTATTTCAGATTATATTTTAATTATTTATATTTGAAATATTATATTCTAGTCATTTATTTTATCGTTTTATTACAAAATGGTTACTCTATCGTTACACTCCGTTATCTCCCTAATGGCAATCCTACGTGATAGTCTAAATGAGCTTAAATTATCAATTTGGATGTCCAAATGAATTTTTTTTCAATTATAATTAATTTAAAATTTTTAATTAATTAAATTTATTTAATTAAAAATTTGTTTTCATTCTAGCTTGATATTCAAGTTGGCATTTAGAACCTATTTGAACTGTCGCATAGGATTATTATTAGAAAAATAACAGAACTTTACGATAGAATGACCACTTCGTAACAAAACAATATATAAATAATTAAAACTCGTTTTAAATATAAATAACTAAAATAAAATCTTAATAAGATAAAAATAACTATTTTTATAATTTACCTTTTATTTTATATATAAAACCCAACTATGAAATGTCATTTTCAAAGCTCTGCTTTAACTTTGGCTGCTTCCATTTTTTTAACGTCAGCTCACGTCTGTTAATCATGATTAATTGGATAAATACCTGAAACTTTTGTCTAATCAATTAACTTATGTTCTTTCATTACACGACAAAATTGAGAAACCTGTAATAATTTGTTCAATTTTGCTGTGTGAGAGAAAAAAAAAAGCTTTTTCCTGGAAATTACCCACCTCTACCACTTGTTTGAACACAAATAGATTCTTTCAAAGTTTTGACTTTTCAAGCAATTTTTATGAATATAAATAGCCCACCAAGATCCTGAAGAAATCTTAAGCGGAGCATTTCATTTCGTTGAGTAAAAAGAAAAGGAAAGGAAAATGGTGAGAGCTCCTTGCTGTGATAAGATGGGATTGAAAAAGGGTCCATGGACTCATGAAGAAGACCAGATTTTAATCTCATATATTCAAAAACATGGCCATCAAAATTGGCGTGCCTTACCAAAGCAAGCTGGTAATTTTCCATTTTCTTTTCTTACTGGTTTTCCTGGAAAACTTTTTCCATTTAAAGGTGACAATGCGTTTATCTTATAATGTTTTTGTTTTTGTTTTTCTGTATAAATAGGTCTTCTAAGATGCGGGAAGAGTTGCAGATTACGATGGATAAACTATTTAAGGCCTGATATTAAGAGGGGAAACTTCAGTTTGGAAGAAGAGGAAACTATCATTCAACTGCATGAAATGTTAGGGAATAGGTATCTATCTCTAAAACTATCATTCAACAGGGATTAAGTTGAAAATAACTTAAATAATGAGAGAGAGAAGTTCTGAAATAAATTGGTCTATTGTGGGGGACGAGTTGTTTTTTTTCCTTTCTGTGGGTTGGTTTTGAGTACTAAAATATCCTCAAGTGGGCTGAAACATCCCCTTTCATATTAATCCGGATCGCGTAAAGTTAAAAAGAGTAAATTGGTTTTTTATTAAAAATTTCAATTTTGTATATTAATGTGAGGTACGAATGAGACATATGATTATTTAGTTATTTAATTAACCACGTTACAATTTCAAATAAAATAAATGGTTAATGTATATATTTTAAAATTTTCAGGTGGTCGGCAATTGCAGCAAAATTACCAGGACGAACTGACAATGAGATAAAAAATGTATGGCACACTTACTTGAAGAAGAGACTTAAGCAATACCAGACAAAAATAGACAACACCAAAAAGAACTCAAACTCCAAAACCAAGATCAAATCGGAGCCGTCCACCACAAGCCACTCAGAATCCGATGAGGTTCCATCATCATCATCAAGTGAAGTAGTTTCCTCCATTATAGATGGCAGTGATCATAGGGAAGACGACAACATGGATAGTTGGGAATATTTGGTTGAAATTGATGAAAGTTTCTGGTCGGATGCACTGTCATCGGATGAGTCTCAAGTTCCTTCATTATCGACTGATAATATCATGGAACCAAACTATACATTTGGTGAAAACCTTGATGATTCAATGGAGTTTTGGTACGACCTGTTCATTAAAGCTGATGGCAGTGAACAAGGTTTCATCACACAATTCTAAGGAGAACCACCTCATTGACCCAAAAAAAGAAGCCAAGTCTTTAGAGGAAGATTTTAGTTCCATTCAAAGTAGAAATCATGTCTTGTCATTGAAAGATTTTTGTGGTGTAGAATTAAAGGAGGAAAGGCAAAAAGATTGACTTAGGAACAGTTATATATATGGATGGATGATGCTTCAAAACTTCAAAAAAAAGTTGAAGCTCATTGCATATAGAGAATGATGATGACGATGATGATGATAATCGCAACTTATTATTTTAATTTAGTATATTTTCATTTTTTTTATTTGCAATTTATTTATTTATTTTATGAATTTTGATTTGATTTTATTATATATAAAATTTTACTAGTGTATTTTATTATGAAACGGAAATTTAATTTTAATCTATTTATACATATTTTTTTGGTAGAATATTTATACATATTTTTAAAATAAATAAGTTTAATTATTTTCATATTGAATAAATTATATGCATACCTAAATTGTTGCAAAGTCAATAAAGGTGTTAGTGACATGTACCCAAAAAAGATGTAGTGACTTGTGAAATTAAATTAAAATAATATATATAATTGAATAAAGATTAAATTTGACTTGCCAACAACTTATGACCTAGTAATAAGAGAATTTGGGTCCTAGTATAAAAGTTTGGGTTCAATCTCTAATAATTTTACTCTTATCCTCAATTATAAAAATAAAAAAATAAAATTTTAATTTGTTTGAAATTTAAAAGTTATGGGTTTACTATTACATATACTAGAATTATCCCTAGCTTTTGCTGGGGTTTTCAATTTATATAAATTAAATAATAATTTATTTATCATTATTTCAAGTGTGATTTAAATTCGAATCGCGCAAATCGTTACTTATAATTCATCAAAAAAAATTTTATTTAAGCATACTTGAACTCACATTCTTTTAATGATTATATTAATAAGGGTACCAATTGAGCTAATGCTCAATTAAATACATTTTATTATTTTTAGATTACATCAATATTAATTATTTATGAAAGTTAAAAGATTAATCCCAATACATATATATATATTTAATAAAAACCTAGTTTTTATTATATGAATCGACTATCAATCTGTGAGTGAACTTACTAATTACCTCTCTTAAATGCATTACTTTAAAACAAAGAAAAAGAAAAAAAAAATCATTTTGTAGAGAAAATTGATATGAATTAAGTTACAACATGTTATATATTGGTGGTTGCCAACTCAAAATCCATATAGGTTTCGGGTCGTCAGCCTGCGACCCAGTCAGATCCCACCAGATGAATGCATGCAAGGCGTACATCAAGAGGATAGCAGGGGAGCTCACATTTGCCAAGGGGAGCTCGTGGTTTTGGGGAACTTGTAGCTTTAGCTCGCATGCGCTCCAAGGAGCTTACAGGAGGAAGACTGTGAGGTCTGACAGACAACCCAGAATGGAACACGTGTTCGACATGCCCGAATTCTGCCTAGAATATCAGTTCTAGGAACAATGGGGTCAAGTCATGAACAGTAAAATATATCGTGAATAGTAATAGTATATATATAAATACCTAAATGTTCCCATTAATAAGATAAGACAAAATTACTCAACACAACAAAAAAATTAAAATAACATGAATGCATTGATACTAATTATTGATATGTAAATTTTTTTATAAATTTAAAATACTTTATAAAAGTTACATTTAAAAAAACGATGTACTATGGTATAATGATGAATTATGCTAAACATATATAAGTTAAAACATAATATGTAAAAGTTAAGACCAACACAAAATTTTCTTTAAATTAAATCATAATAATAAAGCATTATATGAATTAATACATAACACAAAACTAACGTTAGAAAATTTATTATATATTACAAAAAATAACATTTCACTAAAAATAACACAATATATACTTTTTTTTATAACTAAATAATTGAACTTAGGAATTTTTTATATTTATTTTCATTATCTTTTACTTAAACTTCTTGAAAATTAATGCATTTTACTAAGTCAAATTGCTGTTAACTTAGATTTTCTGTTCTTATTTTTCTGTAGTGTACTTGATCAATACTTAGATGTCAATAAGATAGTAATTTGCTCTGATTTGGTAGGATATTATGTTTGTTAGTTTCAAGAAAATATCTCATGTTTTGAGTCTTTAAATTAAGCAATTTGTGTAATATGTTAATCATCAAGAAAATAAGAAACAATTTATTCTCCAAGTTTAAGTTCTGTTCTTTGTGTGTTTCATAAATCCCTGCTTTTGTTTTATGGTATCAAGAGCCAAGTACAAGGTTCTTCTCTCTTTGATTCTTACAAAAATTAGAACCTGTAAAAGGAAATTTGCAGCTATCATTATGGAGGTGGTAAATGGAGGAAATGGTGGTAACACACCACACGGTGTAGAGAAACTTGTAGGTACAACTTACAAGTATTGGAGAATGTGTTGGAAGCTTATCTTCAAGGTCAGGACTTGTGGGACCTGATTGTTGGTGCCTATACAAAGATTCTTGCTGACACTCCCGTAAATGCTAAACCACGAAGGAAATGAAAGATTAAATGTGGAAAAGTTTTGTTTGCTTTATGGACTTCGATTATTAAAGAATTTATTGATCATGTTCGTGATGTAAACTCTCCAAAGGAAGTGTGGAATGCTCTAGAAAGAATATTTTCCAAGAAAAATACAACTAGATTGCAGATATTGGAAAATGAATTGGCAATGATAACGCAAGAAGGTATGTCAATTTCAGATTATTTCTTGAAAGTAAAAAAATATTTGTGCTGAAATTTCAAAACTCGATCCAAACGAGAGAATAAGTGAAGCACGTTTGAGAAGATTTCTCATTCCTGGTTTGCAGAAGGAGTATAATCCTTATGTCACCTCTATACAAGGCTGGGAGAAACAACCATCAGTTGAAGAGTTAGAAAGTTTACTTTCCAATCAAGAAGCTTTAGCTAAGCAAATGGCCAAAAGCTTTAGTTCTGAACGAGACGCGATTCTTTTCTCAATAGGAAAGCTGAATGAGAATAATTCAAAAGAAGACACAGTTGGAAAGAAGGCTTTTAATAACAATACTCAAAGTAGCAAATTTATCAGATGTTACAGTTGTGGAAAATTTGGGCATATCAAGAGGAATTGTTGTACAAAGCTCTCCAGAGCAAATGCTGCTTATGAAGATGATTATGGTAATCAACCCAATTGGGAACAATGCTTTACAACTGAAGTAGTCAGAGAAAGTAACAATGTTACTCTTGCTTGAATCAACATTAAATCAAACTTCAATCAACTACGCCAATTGCAAAGATGAGTGGATCATTGATTCTGGTTGCTTACATCATGTCACAGGTGATGATTCTTTATTCTCAGAGCTACGACAAGATAATGGGAAAAGAGTTATTGTCACAGATGATAACGTAACATATCCAGTGGCTAAAGAAGGTGCAGTGAAGATTGATGCCGATGAATCAAGTGTAAAGTTGGATGATGTTTGCCATGTGCCAGGTTTGAAGAAAAATTTAATTTCAGTCTCTCAAATTACTAATTCTGGAAAATATGTCTTGTTTGGTTCAAATGATGTCAAGGTGCTTGATAATGTTAAAAATGTTGTAGATGATGTTGTTCTTTCTGGTGAAAAGAAATGATCTTTATTTCCTATGTCAATAAGGGAGGCATATGTAAATAAAGCAAGTCAAACGGATAGTGCAGCGACATGGCATGCTCGATTAGGTCATGTGGGTTACCAAATGTTGCAACAGATTTCTTCAAAGAAGTTATTGGATGGCCTACCAACGCTAAAGAGTGTGCATGAAGATGTGGTTTGTCAAGGTTGTTAGTACGAGAAATCTCATCATCTTCCTTTTAAAAGCTCATCTAATCGTAGAACTACTCTTCTTGAGTTGATTCATATAGATTTGATGGGACTAACAAAAACACCAAGTTGCAGCAATTGCCACTATGTAATGATATTGGTGGATGATCATTCAAGATATACTTGGACTTATTTTTTGAAAGAAAAGATGCACTGTCCAAGTTTATTGAATTCAAAAATATGGTAGAGAAAGAGTTGGGGCAACAAGTGAAGTGTTTAATAAGTGACAACAGTGGTGAATTCATGTCTGCCAACTTCTTTCAATATTGCAATAATAATGACATTCAAAGGCAAATGATGTGTCCTAACACTCCTCAACAAAACGGAGAAGATGAAAGAAAGCTGGCCCATCTTATTTCCACAAGTCTTTTGTGGCTTCATGACAAAAATCTTCCACGAGAACTTTGGGCAGAAGCAGTTTGATGTGCGTGCTACGTAATCAATCGTTTGCCTCCATGGCCAGGTAAAGAAAAAGCCCTCTTGAAATATTGTGTCAAGCCAAATGTAAATTATTTCCGAGTGTTTAGTTCAATATGTTATGTTCATGTTCCTAAAAATAATCGAACCAAACTTGACGTGAGGGCGAAGAAATGTGTTTTTATTGTCTATGACACATACAAGAAAGGGTGGAGGTGTATGGATCCAATGACAAAGAAATATATTACATCCAGAGATGTTGTGTTCGATGAAATATCATCATGGCATACTGGTGAAGAAATTTCAAAAGTTGTAACTTTTCCTAATAATTCAGAAAATCTGAAGTTGTCCTCTCAAATAGATGAACAAGTTTCCCACGATGTTGAGTATGAATATCAAGAAAGTGACGAATCCCAACCTCAAGAAGGAATGCTTCAAGAAGTGAAGGAGGTGATGGTGTTGCTAAAAGACCTTTGAGGGAGAAAAGAAAACGGATTCATCTTGAAGATTATGAAGTGCAACTAAATCATTGTTGCATCAGTTCATGTTTCTTTGTTGGAGCATCAAATGAAGAACCAGAGTGTTATGAGAAAGCTAAGGGCTGCTTAGAATAGGAAGAATCAAAGCAAGATGAGATTGAAGCATTAAGGAGGAATGATACATGTAACACCCTATACTCGACCTGATTGTCGAACCCGAATACTAGGACGCCACACCACCGTCTTGCATCATGTTCATCTCATTTTAGCGTATTAATACACATGCAACTTTTTTATTTCTTTTATTCATATAGCATTCATGCAAATTGTATGTCATACATACTCTAAGGAGGTTAACACATGTGAAGCAATCATTGATTAGACATAAAATAACACTAAACATGCATTACTCATCTAATCAAATAAACATCAAAATATACGAAATAGCAGTCCAAACATCACGTTTTAAGTCCACAAATTTCCAAGCATAATAGATATGCAAATAACAAAAAAACCACATATCATAACCAATATAAAAATTTACCACATTGCCTTAATTCCCAAATATAAAATAAACATATAACACCTATTAATATAAGCTAAAATAATCTGCTTGGATCACACCTCGAGACCACACCGCTCACACCAATACTAAGTATCTGCAATGGTTAAAAAGGAGTGAGTGAGAGTAACAAGCTCAGTGAATGCTTAGAATAACCACTACGTAAACAAATCATCATGCGTCAACAAAAAACATACATCATATTCATATAATCTTTTACTCTTAAGTCATATGTTACACATTAATCATCTTTCATGAATTTATTTACACATTAGTCACATGAATACTTAAGCATAGTTTTCAGCACATATTAATCACATATAATCACATATAATCATACTCAGTCATATATATAGTTACATTTAATCACAATTTATGATAATTTGGCTCTTGAGATTATGAAACATAAAGTGGACTTTATCACCACACATCGGATACGCGGATCTCCAAACACACCAAATATGACTCAAAAAGTTGAACATGTCCCATAAGTGAAGCATATAACTAACACTCTCCAAACACACCACACATACATATCCTGTTGAATGGAGCGTAGCTCACATTCCATCTCTCCAAAAATTGTCCCTAGTCCTTAATGCCCCATATATCACAACAAAAAGGTGAGTACTCACAATCCTATGACATGCCAGCTATATCTAATGGTGTCATAAGGTCACAAGGCCAAAATATCCATATTATGATCACACATTTACTTACCGATTTTTCGTACATTATCACTTCATATTCACATCATTAGCATAACATATTCACTATCACATGGCATTAATAACATACCCACATATTTACTGTCTCATGGCATGAATATCATACCCACATATTTACTGTCACATGTCATGAATAACATACCCACACATTTACTATAACATGGCATGAATAACATACTCACATATTTATTGTCTCATGGCATGAATAACATACTCACATATTTACTTTCACAACAGTCATCACAAGCTTATAACACATGTCATATCATCTCATATATGTCCATATTTGCACAAGCACACATATATCAGAGATAATCATAGGTACGAGAACACTTACACTCGAAATTTAGAGTAGGGGTTTAGGCTACCTCTAAATTCTCAATTACATAATGAATCATCTACGAGCAACGATTCCAAAACATTCACCACAATTTACGCATTTGCCAAAAAATCGAAAGCTTAGACAAGCTTTCCTTTGTCTTTATCTCTACACGTTGAAGGTTCTATTGACTCTGACGCTTCAACAAGACATACCACACAAACATACAAGCAGCAATCAGTCATCAACTCATCTCAAACAGTCATAAACAATAGCCTAAGCTACGTTCTCTTTTAACCGAAATCTTTAAGATAAAAAATTTTAAATTTTAATATCTCAGTCTAAACGTTTTAAGGTATCAAAAATTTTCGACATACAATGGCCATTATGACGAAAATTCATTAAAACTCGAGAAATATTTAACGAAACTTCAAAGTAACTTTAGAAGCCTTCTAATTGTGTTAAAACTAATTAAAAACACTTTAAAACCAAGTTTTTATCCACAAACCCAAAATTCACAATTAATGACCCAAATTTTGGTTTTTATTTAAAACATGCATTTTAATGGCTAAAAATTCAGTTTAAGAGACTAGATATCATTTAAAACTCATAAGAAATAAAATGGTTAACTTTGCTTCAAGAAAAACGAGCTTTGACACAAATATGGAAAAACCCACATTTTGGAGAAGATGAAGTTTTTGGGTGTCTTTCTTGGTTTTAATGGATATTTAAGGTTCAAGGGTTATTAGAAATCAAAGGCGATTAGGAATTGGTGATCAACAGAAATTGGAAGAGATTGGGAGTGCAAAGGATGACACAAAATATAGGGAGAAGTTTTTAATGTGAAAATATGGAGAAAAGGGGGGTTTTAGGTTTATTTTGGAAATTGGGTCAAATTGCTTCATAAAAACTCTTAATTTTGACTCTTTTACAAATTAGTCCTATTTTCAAAATTAAAGATATTTAAAACTCATTTTTAGAAATTGATTTAATTTCCTAATAGCCATTGTCAAAAACATTACTGATTACTAACCTTACAAAATTTTGAGTACATTTAAACTAAAATTCCTAAAATACCCTCAAAACTTTTAAGCCTAATTTTGGGGTGTGACAATATATGGGAGCTTGTGCCAAAACTAGAAAATTGCATATCAATCACTTGCAAATGGGTATATCGCTTGAAAAAGAAACCAGATGGTACAATTGATCGATACAAAGCTCGTCTCGTTGCTCGTGGTTTCTCTCAAAGCTACGAATTAGACTGTGAAGAGACTTTCAGTCCAGCGGCAAAGATGGTGATGGTAAGGTGGATTTTCTCACTTGCAGCTTCTAAGAATTGGAAGATATGGCAACTTGATGTAAATAACACATTTCTTTACGGTGAGTTGGATCGTGAGGTGATGATGGAATAACCTCTAGGATTTGTTTCTAAGGAATCTCCTCATCATGATTGTTTGTTAAAAAAAGGTATTGTATGGCCTCAAACAAGCACCACGTGCTTGGTACGATAAACTGGCTCAGTATTCTATTTTCTGTGGATTTACTATTATTGATTCAGATTCTAGTCTATTTGTGACAATGGAATCGAAGGGACACTTGTTGGTTCTATTATACGTAGACGACATGTTAATCACAACAGGGAATGAAGCTGAAATTTCTCGTTTGAGAAATGATATGTTAATCACAACTTGTTTGCAGCTTAATTTATTTAACAACTACAAGACCGAAAATTGTCTTTTCTGTTAGTGTCATATTTCAGTTTATGCAGAATCCACAAACTCGTCATCTTGATGGTGCTAAGAGAATCTTGCGTTATATAAATGGTTCTCTTGATTATGGTTTTATGTACAAGAAAAGTAATGTATATGGTTAAAGCGTTTGATAGGAGACATTTATGGTAAGATCAACTATGCAGTGTAAATTGAGTGCGACAATGAGAGTGCAATAAAACTTACTTCATATCCGATATTTCATGGGAGAACGAAACATGTTCAAATTCATCATCACTTTGTTTGAGAAAAGGTATTGAATCAAGAAGTTGAGTTGAAGGGAGTTCATACTAGCAAACAAGTTATTGACATATTTACAAAGGCTTTAGGAAAGCCTAGGTTTGAAAGTTTCACAGATGCACTTGAAGTCGTCGATAGTAAGTATGCACTAAGGGGGAGTCTTGAAAATTAGTGCATTTTACTAAGTCAAATTGTTGTTAACTTAGATTTTATGTTCCTATTTTTCTTCAGTGTACTTGATCAATACTTAGGTGTCAATAAGAGAGTAATTTGCTCTAATTTGGTAGGATATTATGTTAGTTAGTTTCAAGAGAATATCTCTTGTTTTGAGTCTTTAAATTCAATAGTTTATGTAATATGTTAATCATCAAGAAAATAAGAATCAATTTATTCTCCAAGTTTAAGTTTTGTTCTTTGTGTGTTCATAAATCCTTGCTTTTGTTTTAAAACTAACCTCAAACTAATAGGAATGACATTGCATAAGTGTCAATATTTGCAAGATTCACAATCTCATTGCATGGGGATTACTTTTATAGTAGGAATAGATTTATAAATAGATGATTGATGATATCATGAAGGAAGTTAAAAAATCTGTCCATATAGTAATGTGCCTTTCATAGGTGAAAAGTCCAGGATGTTTTTATTTTCTTCATTTTTCAATATAATCTATGAAAGCTAAAGAATTTTAATTATTTTCAGTCAATTTAATCTGAATAAAATCAAATATTTAATTGGGTTGAGTATTGGATCCTCAAAATGTTTGGTGTTGTTATTGATGAGGTGTCTGTTCCTCAACCTTCTTGAAAACTCAAATGTCTAAAAAGACATTAGTGATAAGTTCGCAAAATGGGAGTGTCTCACAAACCAAACCATACAAACATGCATGATCATCAACCCATATTTTCTTGTTGAGATTTAAATTCATGATGTATATTATATAATTCTTTGTTAGGAAAGGGCTAGCTTAAGTAACACCTTACCTAACAATGCCCAATATGCTAGAGAGCAAAAATTCAAATACCATCAAGCGAAAATATGAGATTTTTTTGTAGGTGATCATGTGAGACTTGAATGGTTCATCTTTTTAGCTGCTCGACGAGATGCTTCTTCTCTGTAAACTCGTTGCCTTTTCAGGCACTTGGACCCTTGACAGAGTCAAGAGACAAAATTGCTATGAGAACAATTCTAACACGTTAAGGAATCCATCAACTCTTGACAAATAACACCATAGACTTCTATAATTAACATCCCTTTAACTAATTGTTTAAATTTATACCCACATTTGTAAATATGCAAATTGGATCATAGGCTTATCACGTGCACATGCCGTCACCCGCCAGTTCCGATCCATGTCAAATCTTTTTGGATAGAAGTTTTATTACTTTTTCCAATTTTACTGTTCCAAAAATTTGGAACTGACATATTTTTGGCTGTTGGGCACGAAAATAGTGGGACAGCTTCAAAATTTTTCCTGCACTTTTTACTCTTTTACCCCTACTTATTTACCATTTTGCCCTTTTAATTCTAGTATAAATAAAGGGCTGATTTCCTCATTTTTCACATAGAACAAAAAACATAACACTCTCTAAAAAGCACTATTCTCCTTTTCCTTCCTTTTCGATTTTGTTATAAACTATCGGTTTCCCACTAAATCAATTTAGAGAAAAAATTTGTCTTAGAGTTTGGGTTTTAAGCGGGGCCGATTGTGACCTATCCAAACTTTCCTTGGAATTGATCCTACTATGATTTCCCTGAGAAGAGCAACACCAATCAAGTTCCATCTTCCTTATTCGGGTGTACGGATGTCAAAGCATTGTGTTAACCTTAGGGGATGACGTCCACTACACGACTACACCGATCAAGGGGAATTCGTTTCTAAGGCTGTGGGTTTACCACAACACAGTAAATTTTTGATTTCTTAACTCGTTATTTATTTTCTAGTCAATGCTAATAGATTTGTTTGCAATAGCTTATTTTCCAACAAATTTTATTTTTAGGTAGTTATCTCTTTAAAGTTTCAAACAAATAATAATAATTAAATGTTTTTTTTTAAAAAAAAACAACATACCCAAAGCCCTCACGTTCCTTTCTTTTCATTAATTCCCCATGTTGAAACATTTTTTTCGGGGAAAACAAACAAGTCTCGAACAAAATTTCAAAGATCGAAAAAAATGAGTATTTTAAATGATAAAAAAAGGGGAATCGCCACCAATCTTTTTATATGGTGTGATTGGATCACCGCAAAACGTTTAAAATCCATTTTAAAAAAATATTTTGGTCTTCGAAAATCCAGAAAATGAGTTCGGGAGCCGGTTACGTGTAAGGAAGGATTAGCACCCTTACACGCCCAAAATTAGTACCACATTGATTACTTTCGGGTCTTGGTTTGTTAAAACTTTGAAATCTCGAGTAAAACTTAAAATACGATCTTTGTCTTTAAGAAAAGAACTTTGCATGATTTTCAAAAAAATCCTATTTGAGGAAAATTGTCCGTGTGTTTCAAATTTCTAAGAGAACCGAAAATCGTGCTCAACACGTTAGGGCACTATGTTCTCGGACTTTCGAAATCGAAGGACATTTTGAAAGACTTTAAAGAGGATATTCGATAGTGTGAATTATACGAAAATTACACCCAACATGTTAGAGCATGTTTTTTCGAAGTCTTCACATGAAAGGATATTGTCTCGTTTTGTTTTAAAATCATTTGTATATATATATTTTTGAGAACTTGAAATTTTGCATTGAGTTTAAAATACAATCCTCGGACGCATGACTTAAAAAGATTTCAAGAAAGGATGCCCGTTTGCTTTGACTTTCGCAGAGAATTGAAGCCATGACCAACACGTTAGGGCACGACGTTCTCGGAATCTCGAAGTTTAAAGGTATTTAAAAAAGCTTGGAAAAGGATATTCGATTCGTGTGAATTATACGAAAAATCACACCCGACACGTTAGGGCATAATTTCTCGAAGTTTTCGCACGAAAAGGACATTGCCTTGATTTTAAATTTATTAAGATGCAAAATAATTTTGAAAGCAAGCATGTAAATTAAATACGAATTAGCAGTTTATAGTAAGAATTAAATAACACGAAACAAAATAGTTAGGCAGATGAATACATACATGAAAATAAAAAATAAGAGAATACGAAATACGAAAGAATAATAATTAAAAACTAAATATGAATCGAGACAAAAGAAAAATGAACGAAGCCAAAAAATAGACTTTTGGATGCTTAGGGGGTAAAACAGTAATTTTTGGAAACTCGAGGGTAAAAATGGAATTTTTGGAAATTTAAGGGCAAAAATGTAATTTTCGTAAAGTTTAGGGGTAAAAATGTAATTTTGTGAAGTTTGGGGGCAAAAATGTAATTTTTAGAAAGTTTGGGGACCTTCTGGGCAATAAAACCAAAAAGGTGACACATGGCAGCCTCTCAATCATTCTGAAGTCAAAGGACTAATTTGAAAATCATTTAAAATTTTGGGACCAATTTATTATTAAAACAAAACTTGATTTAGGGATGAAATTAAAAAAAACAAAAATAAAAAGGACCGAATGTATAAATAAACCAAAATCAGGACACGTGGCAGCATCTCAAGCTTCCAAAGAGTCAAAAGACCAAATTGAATAAAAAATAAATTAATGGGCAGATTTATAATTAATTAAAAATGTAAAAAGGACCTGATTGTGAATTTCAAAAAAAACGGAAGGACTAAATGCACAAATATACCATTTTTCAAAAACACGCGGATCCTTGCTGGAACAGGTTGGGTCACGGATCGGGTCATGGGTCGATAACCCTAAAATCCTTTGTAAATTTCATTTCCTTTTCATTTTTTTAAAAAACTTTCTTTGTTCTCTGACCTCCCCCCTTTTCATCTCTGGCCTTCTTCGACCGACCAAGGGTCGGTCCTTGGTCCGCCGTGGCTCCGTCGCACGCACACCATCACCCCCCGTTGCGCACCTTCGTCCGACCGGCGTCCATGGCAATCGACAGGTAAAAACTCACCCTTTTCCTTTTCTTTTTTCGTTTAATGCATAGATCGGGCTCAGATCCTTTAAGATCGAGTCCCGATCTACCAAAAAAAGTCGAATCTTTCGAAATATTTTTCTGAAATCTTAAAACCTATTTTTCATTTTTTATGCTCGTTGAAATCCATATTTTTATCCCTTTTTTTAACTTATGATTTCTCCATTTTTAACCTGTTTAATGTTTTCTTTGCAGATCTGTCCTCGATGAGATGCTGACGGAGGTCGGAGAAGGTTCTGGTGTGATTGTCGGCGACAGCAGTGCCAACCAAAAGGGTGTGCCTTATCCGACTTCTCATTTTCCTTTTTATTATCATTAATATTTATTAATATTAATATTATTATTAAAGTCATTATAATTACTACACATTAAAGGCTGGTTTCGAAATAATAAATGATAAATGTTAATATAATAAATAATAGGTATTAATAAATATGTACAGAGGATACAGACAGTTTGAAATTTAAAGGGTTAGTATTAGTGAATAAATGCTTACTGGGGATGTATACCTGGACTGATGTGAACTGCTTGGTATTCTATTTTTTTTGTGCTATTGGTTGTTGTTTGCTTGGCTTTGAATATTGCTTGTATTTCCTCTCGCTCCGAATGCTGAATTCTTTCCTTAATAGTGCACTGTTTCTGTTTGTATTGATCCTTTTTCAAAAAAGGTTTTTTTGTATTGATAGAAAACAATGTTGAATTCGATTGCTTCTCAAAGAGGGTCCGTAACCCCTACAAATTGTTTTCAATTTGGCTTTATAGCCTAAAATTACAATGATTCTGTTTTGTTTGTTCTAACTAAATGCTTGTCTTCTCCTTTGTATGTTGCAGTGGTGGTTGTGGTAGTGACGATACAGTGCAGCAGTGCAGAGGCAAGTGGTTAGTGTTGCTGGTAGCGCTGACGTGGCACATCTTGAATGGCTGAAATAAGGGTGGTGATACAAGTTGAGGTAGTAGATTAGGTAGGTTTGAGTGCATCTGGGTTTAGGTTTTTGGTCTGTTAGGATCGGGCCCAATTTGGGCTTTGTAAAAATGAGAATTTTGGATTTGTAATGGGACTTCTATTAATTTTAAATTTAAAAGTAAATTTAAACTTAATTTAAATTTAAATTTAAAATAAATTTAAAAAGGTTTAATTTGGGCCCGGTCAAAATTGGGCTCCAACACCCCATTTCATGCCGCCACTTCCTTTCCCTACTTTATCATCCAGTTTCTTTCTTTTTCTTTACTATTTTCTTTTGTTCTTTATTGGTTTTCTTGATTGGTGTAACAACCCGATTTTCAGTGGTGTCGAAAATAGTGATTTTGGGATCACAACTCCGATGAGTCAAGTCGTAAATTTATTTGTTTTAAAATTTATGATGTCGTTAGCATCATATTAAATTCTGGTTAAGGAATTTTATCGTTTGGATAGTGAATTAAGTCAAAAGGACTAAATCGTAAAAGGTGTAAAAGTGAAATTTCATTGAGTTAAAGCATTGTAAGATAATTGGAAGTTTTGTTAGGGTATCAAAATGGTAATTAAACCATTGAATAGGTGAGTGGACGAATTTGGGGTAGAAATAAGAAGAAATGAGTTGTTAAATAAAGGGTAATATAGTAAAATGAAAAAGGAAATGTTTTAACCTAAAATCAAAACTAAATTAATTTTTTTCATCTTCTTCACTAAACAAAATAAAAAAACCCCTAGAAACCTTAAGGGAAAGTTTCAGACAAGCTTAGAGCTTCATTAGGTAAGTGATTTCTCACCCGTTTTTAGTAATTTTTATGTTTTCGAGTTCATATTAGCTTAATTTAGATAACTCAAGGACTAATTTGTGAATATATCAAATGTTATAAAACATTCCACAGATGAATGAGCTTATTATTGAAAGCTTTTGATGGATTTGTATGTTTTATGGTTATATTTTATTATTTTGTAAAGTGATTTTTACTAAATTTACGGTTTGAGGATTGGATTGTGAAAATGGTAAAAAATACATGTCCTTGATGTGAAATAATTGTATGTATGAGTTGAGAATGTATCCTAGAGCATTCTACTGGCATGGGTTGAACTTGGAAATGGTTATTTTGCATGTTTTGACCTTAAGAACTAAATTGAATAGAAATGCAAAGGTTAGGGGGTAATTTTGAAATTTCCCAAAAAAGGACTTATATGTGTAAAATTGATCAAATTACATGATTGAATGAGAGAATTGATTTATTATTTGTGTTAGATCAAGATCGAGCCATCGATCGTGGAAAGGGGAAATTGTAGAACAGTCCTTGAGGTTTACTTAAACTGTAATTCCGTCCGGTAAGTTCGTTTGTTAGATTTCATATTTGAACTGCAAATTATTGCTTGATGTGGAAGTTCTTAAATCACTTGATGTATAAATGGAAGACTTACTAAGCTTAGAAAGCTTACCTATGTATTGTTGTTGTTTTGTAGATTTCATTTTGCTGGTTGAAGATCAGATTTCCTCGAAGACATCACATTATCTCGAGAGCTCATTCAGTAGTATTTACATCACTCGGTTATATGGCATGTACTAGGATGATGTTTATCTTTTGTAATAGTTGATTTTGGTTTTGTTGATACATTGTTAAAACCCTAGTTGAATGGTGAACCTATTTTGTGTACTTGCTTTGTATTGAAAGTAGGCATTATGCACTAAAATGTAATGGTTTGTGTGTACATTGATCACTTGAGATGTATCTTTGCACTTTATGCCTATACAATGGAAATTAGTTAAGATCTTGTGTGAAAAATTGAATTCTGCATATTTGTTTTGGTAGATCTCTTGCATGTATCGGTAGAAGTACAGAGTAGGAGAGAGGTTGGTTACTGACTTGCACTGTATCGATAGTATCATAAGAAGTATAGGTAGTTCTATTCATAGTAGTATCGATAGTTTGAGAACTTGTATCAGTAGAAGTTGTAGGGTAAAGCTTCCTAGCTCTCTGGAGTTTTTTGTATCGGTAGAAGCATGAGTTGTTTCAGTAGAAGACACCATTGTATCAGTGAACTATCTCAACTACCGGTAGGATTCTACAGCTATTTTTGAATTGTTTACTAACTTGACTTCTACCGATACTTGTCCAACAGGTACCGATAGAAGTCTCCCAGAATTGTGGATATGACATTTTTGCCCTTTTGAGTTGTATTAGTATTTGAATCTGGTTTATGTCTTGTGTGATGTGTTTATTTTACTTAAGTTTATTTTAATGAAGTAATATTGAGAGTTAATCTGCGATGAATGATCGAGAAAGACCTTGGGACCCTAACCGGCGACGGTATTGGGTTTTGGGTATTACAATTGGGTTACCATTACATTCATTGTTTGTTCTTCTTTTGGTTTTATTTCATTTTAATTTATATCAAGAAATTTTTTTCTTTTCTCTTTGTTATTTGGATTTGTTTTCGATGAGTGGGGTTGTCACGATTGTATCGATAGGTAATTTTGGGATTACTCGTTGGGTCGGGTTTCGATTTTATCAGATTTTGTGTTATTGAAATCGAGTTTTAGTATTGGTTATAATTAATTGTTTTGCACGTCGACAAGAGAGGAACGAGAGTCAACTGGTGTTCCTCCAGCAATTTGAAACGTTGGATTGTTGTTGATTACTATTACTAAAGTGCTTTAACGTTAATAGAATTCGAATGTGGGTATTTGTGTTTGGAATTCCTATTTTGGTTTTTGTTTGATGTTGTTAAATTGGGTGTTTGAATGTAATTTTAGGTTCCAAAAACCTCGTGGGTGGATTTGCATAAAAAAAGGTGAAGGTGTGTTACGAAAAACTTGAAAAAAAAGAACGGCGAAAGCCGAAAATCTGAACTGTTGACGCCACATGGCCGGGTGCAAATTTTTTTAGCCACACAGGTTGACCATGTAGGCTATGTGAGCCACACGAATGTACGAGCCAAAAAATGTGAATTTTTTCATATATTGATAATTAAGCTATAAAACATGATTTTGTGATAATTTGTTAGCATAAAATTGATATAAGTACAATTAAAATGTGCATTTACCATTTAACATAATAAGTATAATTTGTGAAACGATATGAATGATCTGTAATAAGGTATATCTATTCTATATCTATTATATGAGCATGTATGATACGTATATTTCGACATCTGTAATTCTATGTGTGCATTAGGGTGGGTTTTGTGTGTACAGAGGAAATGTGGGCATACCTCTACCGAATCTGGTGGCACAACCGCACATTGCTGTAAACGACGATAAATCGCTAAATAAATTGACAATTTAGTTGCAAATATTCTGAAAAGTGTCATACCGACACTAAGCGATGTGAAGGGTTGGATAGGTATATAATACTCTATATGGTGTGTTGGGATGGTTGGAGATGGTGTGTAGCGGAACGTGGTAGGAATATAAATTTTCATTTGTTATGTTATGATAAGCTCTGTTTCTGATATATATATATATATGTTTGATTTATTTTTGTAAGATATGTTACACACTGAGTTTCAAAAACTCACTTTCTGTTGTCTGTCACTTTCAGGTAACCCTCATACTTAGAAGGGGTCGGTGCGATGGAGTTCGGTTAAAATTCATTAGTTAATCATACTATATTTAGTGATATTACTATTTTGGACTGTTTTATGTTTGAAATTTATTTTTGTTGTTTGTTTTCCATTTTAAATATTTAAACTTCTTGGCGAAATTGAATATGATCTGCAAAATGTTTTATTTTTCTAAACAAGTGTTTTTGAAATTGCATTGAACTAAAAGTTTTTTTGCTGCAAATTCAATCATCTTGAAATATGTGAATCCAAACAAAAGTTTTCTCTAATCGAATATGAAAGATATATTTTATAATTAATCAGATTTCTACACAATAAGAGTTAACGACTTCTTTTCAAGACAAACGAATTCTGGGTTTTCAATCGATTTATGATAACACCTCCAGATCTGGCCATAACATTTAGGTTGAGTTTGGGGGTATTACATTTGGTGGTATCAGAGAATATCATCACCTAAACTCATCACAAGTTCACCATTACCTACATCAATAACTGTTCTAGTAGTGGGTAAAAAGGTCGACCTAAAATCATGGGTACCTTAACATCCTACAAGAACATCCTCAATAATACCCCTAGGATATCTGATTGATCTGTCATCCTTGTGGGTTTCGGTTCCCCAAGATCAACTTGTTTGAATAGTTTATAAGGCATAAAATTTATGCCAGCCCTCAAATCAACCAAATCATTTTCAACATTTAAACTACCAATTAGATAAGGAATAATAAAACTCCCTTGATTTTTAAGCTTGTTGGGTAGTTTGTTTTGGAGATTGGCTGAGTAATCCTCATTGAGCTCCACAGTTGAAAAGTCGTCTAACTTCCTTTTATTTATTAACAGCTCCTTTAAGAATTTTACATATTTTGGCATCTACGAAAGGGCTTCAACAAATGGTAAGTTAATATGCTATTTTTTCAAAAGCTCAAGAAATTTACAATTGTTCTTTTATGTGGTCTCTGGTGGTATTACAAATGACATAAATTTTCGTCCCAATTTAGTGTTTAAATTGCCCATTTTGAAGTTAATTTAGCATACATCATTAGCATTTTATACTTAGTTTATTTGTTTTCCAATTCATTGTTAGATAGTTTGAATTCTTGTTATTTTCACATATTTTTGTATTAATGTCGACACAAGCAATCGATATATTACGTCTTAATATTGTCAACACAGGAACTCAGTCTGGGAATGGAATATTGGACAATTGCAGCCACAAGATCAGCTGAACATTACGACCATGAAATGTCGCCGCATTGAAACTGAACCTTAAAAGAAAGGATTCAAGCTGAATTCACAACTGGAAGCACCAGACGCAGGAATTTCACAGATGTCGCAGTAATCATTCTTTCAGAATGCGTCCAGTGATACACTAACAATCTGCAGATATCTAAAGAACACACTAGAACTGCGAGAGTGCACAGCTGTAATTTAACTAATTTTGACAGCTGCAAGATCTAGATCTAGATCTGAAAAAGAAGGCTGAATCTTGCAACATTTTAGAGGTTATAAATAGAAAAGCAAAGAAGGAAGAAGGTATCAAGGAAAAAGGGGATTAATTCTAGAAATTCTGTGTGAATTAAAGATTTGAGCCCCGTTCAATGTGTTTCTAAAAAAAGTGGTTTTACCGTTGTGACCAACGATAAAAACGAGTTAATCCCTACTCGCATCGTAACTGGATGGCATGGGTGCATGGATTACCGACGATTGAATGCGGCCACAAAGAAGGATAATTTCCAGCTACCTTTCATCGATCAAATGTTAGATAGGCTAGTTGGTAAAGCCTATTATTGCTTCTTGGATGGCTACTCAGGATACAATCAAATACCTATTGCGCCAGAAGATCAAGCAAAAACCATGTTTACATGTCCTTTTGGGACTTTTGCTTTCCGACGGATGCCGCTTGGCTTGTGTAATGCGCCAGTAACGTTCCAGAGATGTATGATGGCGATAGTCTCGGATATGATTGAAGACTCACTCAAGGTATTCATGGATTATTTTTCAGTCTATGGACAAAGTTTCGACCAATGCGCCGACAACTTGGAAAATGTTTTGAGAAGATGCAAGGAAACAAACTTGGTTTTGAATTGGGAAAAATGCCATTTCATGGTAACTGAAGGGATTGTTCTTGGCCATCGCATCTCTTGTCAAGGTATTGAGGTCGATAGAGCAAAGGTGAAGATCATTGAAAAATTATCACCACCCACAACTGTCAAAGCAATAAGAAGCTTTCTTGGACACTCGGGTTTCTGTAGAAGATTTATCAAAGATTTCTCCAAGATAGCTAAACCTTTCTGTTCTTTATTAGAGCAAAATAAAAAGTTTGTATTCAATGACATCTATCTGGATGCATTTACAACAATAAAGACAAAGTTGGTGCAAGCTCTGATTGTCGTCGCACTGGATTGGACGCAACCATTCGAGTTAATGTGCGATGCTAGCGACTTCGCTATAGGAGCTGTTCTCAAACAAAGGAAAGAAAAGGTATTTCATGCTAATTATTATGCTAGTAAAACATTAACTGAAACACAGGTTCATTACACCATAACTGAAAAAGAGTTCCTAGCAGTGGTCTTCGCATTTGACAAGTTCCGTTCTTATCTTGTCGGCCTAAAGACTACAGTCTACATGAATCACGCAGCTTTGAGATACCTTTTCAACAAAAAAGATGCTAAATCTAGACTCATGAGATGGATCCTACTCCTCCAAGAGTTTGATGTTGAAATCAAAGATAAGAAGGGATCCGAGAATCAGGTAGCTGACTATTTGTCTCGGTTGGAAAGTGGGAGCTAAAATGGACAACAGACCCAGATTGTTGAAGCATTTCCTGACGAGCAATTATTCACTGTCGACACATTGCCATGGTATGCTGATGCAGTCAATTGTCTTGTGTGTGGAAAGCTACCCATGAGTGCAACTGGTCATAAAAAAATCAGGTTCATACGTGATGCTGCTAAATATCATTAGAATGAGCCATACCTATTCAAGGTATGCGCTGATAATATAATTCGCTGTTGTGTTCTTGAAGAAGAAATGATGTCAATACTGCGACATTGCCACGACGCCCCTTATGGAGGTCATTTTGGTGAAACAAGGACTGTTGCAAAGGTCTCGCAATTCAAATTCTATTGGTCTAATTTGTTTCGAGATGCTCATAATTTCACGCAATAGCGTGATCGTTGTCAACATGCTAGTTCCATTTCTCGTCGCAATGAGATGCCCCAACAACCTATCATAGAGGTAGAACTTTTCGATGTTTGGGGTATTGATTTCATGAGACCATTTCCAAACTTTTTTGGAAATATGTATATACTAGTAGCTATTGACTACGTTTCCATGTGGATTGAAGTTATTGCAGTACCAAAAGACAACACTCGAACAGTTTTGCAATTCTTTCAAACGTACATTCTCACATGGTTTGGAATACCGCGAGCGTTGATTAGCGACTAAGGCACTCATTTCTATAATAACCATGTGGCGACTGCATTGAAACGATATGGTGTGAAGCATCGAATGGCCACCACATATCACCCACAAACTAATGGTCAGATCGAAGTCTCCAATCGATAAATTAAAGGAATACTTGAAAAGGTGGTTAACACATCTAGGAAAGATTGGTTTATGCGGTTACCTAATGCATTGTGGGCACTTTGGACCGCTTACAAAACTCCCCTAGGAATGTTGTCGTATCAGCTGGTGTTTGGAAAATCATGTCACCTACCTGTTGAGCTGGAACATAAAGCCATGTGAGCAATTACGCAGGTAAATTTAGATTATGACGCAACTGGTAAGAAACGAATGTTGGACATCACAGAATTAGAAGAGATTCGACGTCATGCCTATGAGAACGTGGCAATATACAAGGAAAAGATGAAAAGATGGCATGATAACCTCATATTGCATCGATAATTTCATCCTAGGCAGTTGGTACTCCTATTTAACTCACGTTTGAAACTGCACCCGAGAAAATTGCAATCAAGGTGGTTCGATCCATTTCGAGTTGTCAAAGTATTCCCTAGCGGTGCAGTGATAATAGAGAACTTACAGGATCTGCATCTTAAACACTACGCCAGCCCAGATGTCCGCACACCAGACGAAACTGTCAACCTAGTGATATTTAAATAATGCCGATGCATTCATTCATTCATTTTCTTTATTTGTTTTACTTTTTTTTGTGTTGTTTCAGATTCTTAGAGAAATAAAAATCCTCTCTTTGTTGACGCATGGAAGCACATTATGTCGATGCATTCTGCAATGAGTCAGCATTACTTTTTTATGTGAGAATCGAGCTGATTAATTTCATTTCACCCCAATCGTTGGATTAAACTAAAACAGTACGATCTGCAGCCTGGCAATTAATGGCTGCAGCATGTTTCCCTGTGTTTTTCCACTCATTGCACCTAGGTTATATAATCCCCCATTGCAGTTACCTTTCTTCCTCACAATTGCCATTGTTCCTGCAACCATCTCCTAAAACCATCTACAGATTCTTTCTCTTCTCTTTCGAAGCAATATCCTTCTACAAACTTTTCTTTATTTTCTTTTTCTTCCAATCATGGCTAAGACTCGCACTTCTAAAGCTACTCTTAAACCTTCATCTAAAACCACTCCAACCACCCCTATCGAGATTCTATCCATGACACCACCACCCTCAAGGCCAGTACTGTTTCTCACAACTGCGACCAAAGAAAGATATCATAACACCATGCTTAAATGCAATATTCATCCTGAGCAAGGCCTCTAGTTGTCTCCACAATTGCCCATTGGGAAACAAGTTCACTACACTATCAGTCACTTAGGGTGGGAGTCTTTCTGTGACCACCCCTCTGGTTATTCCCCTACTCTGGTTCGAGAATTTTACGCAAACTTGGTGGATCAAGAATAAGAATTCATTTTTGTTCAAGAAGGACTTGTGCCACGGAGTGCGGCACACATCAACGTCTTACTACGGATACCAGAATGGGTAGACAACCACTGATCCTTCTTGCATAGTTTAAATGAGGATAGCCTCACTGCGATGATGATCGACCTTTGTGTCGACAATGCCACATGGACGGGCAGTGGATTCCACAATTTCACAATGCATAAACGTTACCTGATGACCTTCTGTAAGGTGTGGTTTCACTTTGTTAATAGTCGTGTGATGCCTTCTACTCATAGTACTACGACCACTTTGGACCGTATGTATTTGTTACATTCCATCTCGCATCATCGTCAAATGGACATTGGTGAGCTAATACATGCCCAGATTGTAGAGGCAGTGGGGAAGCAAACTGGTATTCTCCCTTTCCTATCTCTTATTATGCTTCTTTGCCAGCATAAGGGTATTGTGCCAAGTGAGGATGAGGAAGTCGTGGATAATAAAGGCCCAATTACTGACAGTTCCGTCGAGTGGATGACAAGGGGCCATGACATACCAATGGCCAAAATGACTTCCAAGAAAAGGAAACAGGGAAGGGTAAAAAGAAGGCCGACAAATCTAATACGCCGACAATGACACAAATGATAGAAACACTGGCCCTAATGGAGTCACACTTGGAACACCTCGACAGACGGTCTATCCACACTGATAGTATAGTGGATGACATGGACTTCCGGCTCCATAAATTCTATGCATATACCAAGGCATGGAATGAGGCTCTTATCGCAGCATTGCGCCAAATCAGTCAAACCCCACTTCTAGACTTCCCGTAATTTCCAACCATCTACCGCCCAATGCAATATTCTTCATCTGAACAACTTACTCCTGATGGTAGGCCTACCCCTATACCCATTCGCATCCATGTTTCTGAATGAAGGTTTCGTTACAGTCGGATACACTGACATTGGCCTAACTGAACCTTCTCAACCTGAGGTAGAGGAGGTAAATCAGGATGATCATGCTGACAAGGATGACGAACAAGAGGATGAAGAGAAGGATGAAGCGAAGGATGACAAGCACATTGGCACCCAACCTGCCCTAGTGCAAGACAAGAAGGAACCCCATGTCCTCACAATGATCATTGAGGATGTTACGGGCGCATCAAGCTTAGACGAGATTCCACTTGCTGCGAGTCAAGCTAAGGTAGTCACCAGCATTGCGAAAGAACCTAACCCGTTAGCAATTATGCCTTATGTGGCTCCGCTGGCTAAAATCCATCCATCCGATGTGACTATCGATGAGGCCACCACCCAACCTGCTGAGGAGGAGCAGTCCATCGATCCGATTGGTTCGAGGAATAAGAAGAGGAAGCGACGCAAAGATAAGAAAAACAGAAAACACCATGACGAGGAGAAGCGCCCGAAAAAGAAAAAGAAGAAAACAAAAGCAACCTCTGTATCAGCTGCTGCTGAATAAGTTGGTACATTCCTTTTTAGTTTGCATTCTTGCATTTTATTGTGCCTGCATTTTTATTGTCACTGCATTCTTCTTAGTATAGCGCATTATCGTTGTATTTCCATACATTTTGTATAACTGTTGTCTGTGCATTGGGGACAATGCAGACATTAAGTTTGGGGGGAATTAATGTGATTTGGAAATACAACTACATCTTCTTATTTGATTTTTATTTTTCTTCAGTAATGAAAAAATTGACAAATTTCAACAAAAATGTGACCACAATTTTTATTTTAATGCGTAATTCTTTAATTGTTTGAATGTTGATGTGGAAATTGGATGAGTATGAATGACTGATGAAGCTGCTATTTTAGAATGAATGATTGAAATTGTTTGAGTAATGAATGGGTAGTATTGGTGTTGAATCTTAAACTAATTGACCAGTACAGCGACATTGTATGAATAAAAGACACTCCAATATGAGTGCATCATGATTCTTAAGGGGGAACACTCCGCTGCAGTTAAAGAAAAGAAAACTTACCTAGCCAATGGCTGTATCTGCAAGAGTGTGTCGGCGCAATTACATGCCTTTTGGAGGTATGTTACACCCTATCGTTACTACCCAGGAATAAAGGTAGAGTAATGCAATGATATCTCTCAATCACTTGAAAGACAAAAATGAGAAAAAGAAGAAAGAAAAGAAAAAGAGAATAAATTGCTAAATTGGTTCAAGGAAGGATAAGATTCAATTCATGATACTAACATTGATGAAGTTACAGTTTTAGTTGTTCTTACTTATAAATTTTCGACGCATCATTCTATTATATGAATGCAATTTGAACATTAGAAATTTAGAGAATTCAAGTTGTGTGAATAAAGATTGTGGTGACATTTCTTATTGTTACTTGTTAATTTTTATTTACTTGAGGACAAGTAAAAACTCAAGTTTGGGGTGTGATGGTATTACAAATGATATAGATTTTCGTCCCAATTTAGTGTTTAAATTACCCATTTTGTAGTTAATTTAGCATACATCATTAGCATTTTATACTTAGTTTACTTGTTTTCCAATTCATTGTTAGATAGTTTGAATTCTTGTTATTTTCACATATTTTTGTACTAATGTCGACTCAAGCAGCCGATATATTGCGTCTTAATATTGTCAGCACAGGAACTCAATCTGGGAATGGAATATTGGATAATTGCAGCCACAAGATCAGCTAAACATTGTGACCATGAAATGTCGCCGCATTGAAACTGAACCTTAAAAGAAAGGATTCAAGTTGAATTCACAATTGGAAGCACCAAACGCAGGAATTTCACAGATGTCACCGTAATTATTCTTTCAAAATGCGTCCAGCGATACAACGACAATCTGTAGATATCTAAAGAACACACTAGAACTGCGTGAGTGCACAGCTGTAATTTAACTAATTTTGACAGCTATAAGATATAGATCTGGATATGAAAATGAAGGATGAATCTTACAACATTTTAGGGGTTATAAATAGAAGAACAAAGAAGGAAGAAGGTATCAAGAAAAACGAGCATTAATTCTAGAAATTCTATGTGAATTAAAGATTTGAGCTGGAATCGGTGAACTGATGAAGCAAACCTGCAACTGCTTCTGACAAGAAGTGCTAGATGCCAAGCAAGAGGAACAATTAGGGAGTAAGCTTAGTAGTCTAGAGATAGTAAACTTCGTTGTACTTGTTAATTCTTCTTAAACGATGATGAATTTTGATGATATTAAATGAATATGAGAGTATCTTTTAATGTTATATCATTTTGATTCTTACTTTACATTGCTTATCCGTTTATTCTTGGATTTAACCGCTCTAAACACAAAAGTGAAATTGTAGTACATCGACATCGAGAGATGTGGTGAAAGGTTAGATTAACAAGTGGGTTAGGCGAGAGCTGCTCGGGATTGGGACAGACTCCAGTTACTTGTTTTTAGATAAACATAATTGCTCGCACCAAGAGGTGGAGTAGTGTATTTGAGTTAGGATTAAGTAGGGAGCTACTGTGGGTAAGAACTCAAAGGGACTTCATTGCTACGACAATTCATCTATACTCTACCTTGTTGACACATCCAGCATTGCAACCTGTAGAATCAGTGAACCACTTCCACCCTTTTACACTTGATCACTTTTATATTTCTTGCATTTAAATCTTTTAGCACTCAACACTAAACACAATTGGATTTATTTTTAGTACACTGACATTTAACCTCTGATATTTTACTCTAATTGCATTGATAGTAATGATTATTTTAGTGTGCAAATCTGACATAATTGTGCTGACATCCTTACTCACATTACACTGATTTATAGTATTGATTACCTCGACATTAAAACATCGGGAACCATTTCCTCATGGGATCGATATCAGATAGCTCTGTCTATCAACTATACTTGCATCGACGTGTGTACGCTTGCACAATCATTATGTCGTAAAAGCACCGATTAGTCTCTCTTTAATGCTACTGGGTGTTGACCACCTCCGAATGTACTCCCATTCGATGTGTATTTTTAGCCTTCTGTAAGTATACGGGTTGAGTTGTAATATAGTTACAATGAAGTAACAAGTACTCCAAGCATCGTACCCAAGAGAGGCGAAGCAATAGTAATTTCAATCCCTGCATAGAAAAGATCTAATTAATACTCTTATTAGAATTATAGTACAAAAATAAAATAAAGAGTCTGATTTTTATAATCCTAATAAAAAATTAAAAGTAAAATAACAAAAACAAATGAGATAAGGATTCGATAAATTGATTTATAGGGGATTAGCTCACTTTGGTATGATTTTTTTCAATCTTTGCTTTTGTGGTTTTTGTCAATCAACTAGTCGGTACCCTAGCAGGATCTTTTGATCTTCCACTAACATAACGAGTCACAAGAACTTCTTATCTTTCGATCACACAGTTCAGATTGGTTTGGAGTCAAGGTGTTCACGAATGGGAAATACCAAGTTTGGGTTAATTCCCACCTAAATGACTTCCTAAGATTGTCAGGCCTAGGGTTTGTTTCACGTTCTTCAATTTTAAAATAGTTGATCCGTTGAAGATCCCTGTACAACAATTAAATAATCATACCTTCACTCCTTAATCCCTCACAAAGGGATTAGTTTCTCATGGTTTCTTGAAACATTATAAATTCAATAAAGAGATTAAACATATGAAATATGATTGAAAATATAATTGAAGAAACTCAAGGATTTCTATTGCAATCTGTTGGGATGAATCCATAATCATTTATGCCAACGTACAAATCTCGTTTCCGTAAAAAGAAAATGAAAATAACTAAAACTTAAAGAAGACAAAAACCTAAATTACAAGAGAGAATTAAACTAAAGAAAGAAATGTGTAAAATAAAGTGCTAAAAGGGCCAACTTATAGCATTTGGACGACCATTTTCCTTAGCCCTAGGTTAGCTGTTGATGGTATTACAAATGACATATATTTTCTCTCTAATTTAGTATTTTTATTGTCCCTTTTGTATCTTATTTAGTATGCATCATGAGCATTTTATACTTAGTTTTTATATTTTCCAACTCATTGTTAGTTAGTTTAAATTCATATTATTTTTATCTATTTTTGTATTAATGTCGATGCAAGTAGCTGATATATTGCGTCTTAGAATTGTCACCGTAGGAGCTCAGCCCAGAAGATCAATATTGGCAGAATGCAGCCACAAGATCAGCTTGGAATTGCGACCAAGAAATGTCTTTGCATTGAATTTGTACTTCAAATGAGTAGACTTAAGCTAAATTTACATATGGAAGCACCAACCCAGGAATATCACAAGTATCGTCGCAATTACAATCTCAGATTGCGATCAGTAGTGCAGCAACAACCTGCAGATCTTTGAAGAACACACTAGATCTACGTGAGTGCACAGCTGTACTCTAAACAACTTTGACAGCTGCAAAAATTTAGATCTGGATCTAAGAATGGAAGCTGAAACTTGTAACATTTTGTAGACTATAAATAAACGAACAAAGAATGAAGAAGACATCGAGAATTAAGGGATTGAATTCTACAAACTCTATGTGATTTTGGAGATTTAAGCTGGAAATTTGGAAGCTTATGAAGCAAGTCTACAGCCACTTTTGACGAGAGGTGCTTGATGCAAGGCAAGAGAAACAATTAGGGAGTAGTCCTAGTAGTCTAAAGATAGTAAGCTTCGATTGTACTCTTTATTTCTTCTTTAATAATGATGGATTTTGATAACATTAATGAATACGAGAGTGTCTTTTAATGTTAGATCATTTTGATTCTTATTTTATGCTGCTTATTTGTTTATTCTTGGATCTAACCACTTTAAGCACGAGAGTGAAATTGCAGTCTACTGACATCGAGAGATACGGTGACACGTTGGGTTAACAAGTAAGTTAGGTAAGAGCTGCTCAAGATTGGACTCCAATCACTTGTTCTTGAGTGCACAACATTGCTCACACCGAGAGGTGGAGTGATTATGGGTATTTAAGTCTGGATTAAACAAAGAGTTGTTGTTGGTAAGAACTCTTAAGAAATTTATTGCTGCGACAATCCATCTATACTTTACCTTGTCGACGCATCCAGCGTTGCAACTTAGCAGAACCAGTGAACCATTTCTACCCTTTATACTTGATCACTTTTACATTTCATGCATTTAAATACTCAACACTCAACACATTTGATTTACTTTCAGTACATTGACATTTAACCGCTGACATTTAATTCTGATTGCATTGATAATATTGACTATCTTAGTGTGAAGATTTTACGTAATTGCACTAACATCATTACTCACATTTTACTTAATTTCAGTATTAGTTGCTCCGAAAATTAAACATCAAGAACCCATTTCTTCATGGGTTCACTATCCGATAGAATTGTCTATCAACTATACTTGCATCGACGTGTATTCGCTTGCACAATCGCTGTGACGTTTTAGACGCGATCAACTGTTGTTCTTTAGGTTTAAGTTGTGTTGTGAAGATCAAAATGCCCCTAGTCGATGTCGCAACACACAGAGCCTGTGTCGCGACATGGCAGGCAGTCTACTCCTTTTGGTGTGATTTGCAGGCGTTGTCGCGACATTCTATGTCTGTGTCGCGACATAGAAGACATCTTCAGGATTCTGTGAGTCTGGGCCCTGTGTTACGACATTGCTTGTCCCGTGTCATGACATAATGATCAGTTTTGATGTAGTTCATCATTTAAGGGTCTCTTATACACTCATGAAGTTCATTAGCCACCCTTTAGGCCTCAATTAGCCTTAAAGTCAATAAAAGATACCTTTTTACATTTTTTATTGATACTATGAAAACTAAAGTAAAAGCTTTAGCATATCATACAAGGACTAGGTTCGAAACATCTACCTTAGGCAATTTATATCTTTTAATAATGTTAGCATGATAAACAAATAATCTTACCACTTTTGATTAAAACATCTCAATTCAGTAAGTTACAAAAGATACAAATGCAAGGATCTTATCTGTATAATTCCATCAATGACTAATGTAAGTAGTTTAATTATCCTAGTACAATACAAATAACTGTAATGGGATTATTTAATGTCATATCCATTCATGCATAGATTTATTTAAGTCACATAGGACTTTTCAGCTTGTAACGTTCTGAGGCTTTGGACAGGTATGGATTTCAAAAGAATGGTAGGCATCAAGAGGTTACAAACATGAAAATAGTTTGGCACAATGCATTGCTCCCTATTCTTCCCTTTTAGTATCTCTTTTCCCGCTCACCACCTTATTTCTCCTTCTCTCACCTTCTTTATCTCTCCAACTAGGAAATTTCAACATAGTATAATCCTTTTGCTAGCCTACGAGCATTCATACATTTTTGAACGATTTTTCTTTTAACTTTTTGTGACATCGTGACTTTTCATGTTTTTATCACTTAAGAATGTTTTTTTCCTTTTGTTTATCTTTTTCCACTCATGTTTTCCTTCTTTTTGGATTTTTCCTTATTTCGCAATTTTGGCTATTCTAAATTTCATATGCCACATCAATTTCCCTATTTTTCTATTTTTTACAAACTCCACTTAAATGTGTCTACTTACCCTCAATATATATGGTCATATGTCTATAATCGTGCAATTTAGGACCAAAGAAATGGATAAACACAAATTGACTTTATTTTTCAAATTTTATGGTTTGTAATGAGGTTCATCAAAAAAGGTCAATAAGTTCAAATATTAGTACAAAATAGGAAAAAATTAGAATAGGGTTTCTTTTTGAGTGTTTTCAAATAATGCTTTAGGTCATCCCTAAAAATCTTAATATGCATAAACTTCAATTCAATCACACAATCCCAAGAGTATCATTTATCATATATACTAGCATGCTTTGTTTCCTTATATTATTCATATCATTTGGTACAAATAACATATTATAAACTATATTTATTGTAACCTATAAAAATTAGTAGTCTTATGCCCAAAAATTTTAAAATTACTCAGTTTCATGTCAAATTTATTCCAAAATACAATCAACCTATGTACATGCTTCTAACCAATCACTTGTATTTCTCCAAGTTCAAGCACACGATAAAAAGTCAAAATTTCTATGTTACCCCCCACACTTTAGGAGGCACATTGTCCTTAATGTGTAGCCCCTTAAAAGTAAGGAAAGAAGTTACCTGATTGATCGTGAATGACTCTTCTACTAATGGTGGGTTTCTTCTCCTTTTGGCTTGAATAGCTTCAAAATGTCGTGTCTTCTTTGTTTGGGGTTCCTACATAGAGTTAGAAATAGGCATAAGAAAATAAATCTAATATTACTCCTATTCCTACTAATAAATAAGTCCTCAAAAATAAAATTATCCAAATATTACAAGTTTTTAAAATTTGGTCTTAAAAAAATAGTTAATCCTCTTCCATCTCATCATCCTCTTTATCGCTCCCTTCTCCACTTTCAGTCTCCTCTTCGTCATGTTGGTTGTTGGCCCAAACATGTTAGATGTGTAGTTAGAGACCCGAATATTATTCTTCCTCGTGGATTCTTGGAACAATGGTCCCGATTCCTGCATCCATTATATCATCCAATCTAGCTTTAGATGACTTCCCTCACCAACTTCCTGTTGGGCTGCTGCCAACCTTTGTGATGAAGTCGGTGTGGTTGCCATATCTCTCTGTCTCTTCTTTCCTTCCTTAATTTGCTTTGCATGAAGTTTGATGTATTGTTGGAAGAGAGTGTCACCAATGATGCTCCATGACGGCTTCAATGACTATTCAGTGGATGTCATGGGCACTCCATCCCTTGTGCACAATGTTGTAACTAAGTGGCGAAAGAGTACACCCCCTCTTTGGCCTCCCACACACCTTCTCATTTTTGCGTGGATGCATTACTAATACAAACCTGCTTTTTCTACAAAATGGAAAACAATAATACCGCTCGAAAGGTATTGAAATTAGAGACATTTAAAGTAGGTACAATATGTGTGCATATGAATTGAATTCACATTTTGGCTTCAAGAAACATGATTTCTTGATTAAATGAAGTAGGAATACTATTGTTAGTCCTATATTTCCATTCACCCATTCCCTCAGTTAAATAATTCATCACATTATCCATATCTATGTCTTTAAAGTATTCTTAATCAGTTTGGTCTAAGAAATCATGTTCATAATATGGAACATCAAAGAATTTACAAATAATTTTAGGGGTGACTTTTACATTAGTACCTTTTACCACTATCGAATCCCATGTTGTATCATTAGTAGTCATAGATATATAATCTCTTAATGAAGTATAAAATTCCTGAACTATTGGGTGTACTACCGGTTCTTTGGGAATCATCCAAAATCATTCCCACCTATGATATCGAACTAGTGGTCAAATTTCCTTATAGATAATCATCAATGGATCAATACCCCTCTCTTGAATGAATGTTTTTCCTTGAAGTTCATTAAAATATTTTTCAAAATTCTTGTTAAAAAATCCTGAAGGGGATGGACCCGTTGATGGTTCCGATTTGTTAGCTCTAGTTTTTCAAGTATTTTGATATAACAAAAAGTATATTAGAAATCCTCAACTTAAATTTGCAAAAATTGTTTATAAGTCCTTAAAATTATTTTCAAAGTGTTGGACAAAATAAACTTTTGAAAAGCCTTGAAATAACTTAGTTTTTGACTATTTTTGAAGTCTGAAAGACTTCTACCGATACTTAGTAGGATAAGTATCAATAGAACTCAACGTAGAAAAACCTTTAGAATGCTTCAGACTTCAACTGGTAGAACAATGATAACTACCGATACAACTCTTGATTCTACCAATTCAACCAAGACTTCTATCAATAGAACAAAATCTAGGGAGCAAGGAAGTTGTGGCTTGGGACTTTTACCGATACCTTGGCCAAAACTACCGAAACAATGTCATTTCTATCGATACCTAGAAGACTTCTGCTGAAACAAGTCAAGTTAGTAGCCAAAGTTCAGCATCCCCTGGACTTCTACCGATATCAAATGAAACCCTCAGAGTTATACTGATACAATGAAGGATCTACCAATACAATGACTCCAATGGTCATATTGTGTAAAGGCTTCTACCGATACAAGTGTTCTCCTACCGGAACAACAAAACTGCTATCTGCATTAAATGTTGGTTTTAATGGCTGCAACGACTCTATTTTATTTCTAATAGCTACAAACACCTACAAGGTTGGTAGAGGACTTAACTATAAGGTCAAGGCTCTCCATTGAAGTCAAAAAGGACAAGAAACAAGTGCTTAACTTCAAATAACTCATTTTTCAATCTTTCATCAATCTTCTACCAAATATTTCTTGTACACGCTTGTGAGTTAAGTATATAATCATTCTTTCAAGTGTTGTAATTTTGTGTGAGAGTTTTTAATTGTTGATTATTTACCTTTTAGAGGTATATTCTTATTCATTCTTATTTTCTCTCGTTTTGTGAGGTGTTAGTTAAGGTTTTGGGTAGAAAACCTTTAGGGGAAGTGGTTTTATCTTACCTTTGAAAAGATAGGGATTTGTAAGGTTAAACCTTGCCCTTAAAGGTTCAAATCTAGTGGATTTGGGAAATCCTTAGTTGAGGAAAGCTAAGGTAGTGGACGAAGGAAATTGAGGCCGAACCACTATAAATTCTTGAGTCATTTTCTTTTCTCAAATTTACCGAAAACTTTTTAGAACACTAATTCACCCCCTTCTTGTTGTATTTCGATCTTAATAATTGGCATCAGAGCTAGAACTCTAAAGATGATCTTACAACCAAGAGAAAAGATCCGGAAGTTATCTAAGATAGAGATCACAAGTCAAGAGATGTGCTTTATGGCATCGCAGCGAAATTCCATCTTTGTGGGAGAAGGGTATTCCACCGTGAGGCCTCCTCTTTTCAATGACACAAACTAATCTTATTGGAGAACAAGAATGAAGTTATTTGTCCAAGCCAATGACTATGAAGTTTGGAGGATAATCACAAATGGACCATCCACTCTAATGAAGAGGGTTGAAGGTGCCATTATCCCAAAAATGGAGAGTGAATGGGATGATCATGATATCAAGATGGTGTAACTGAATGAAAAGGACATGCACACTCTATTTTGTGCTCTTAGTTCAAATGAGTACAATAGAGTCTCCTTGTGGAAAAATGCCAAAGAAATACAAGACAAGCTTGAGGTTACCCATGAAGGAATAAGTAGGGTAAAGGAATCCATGATAAGTCTTCTCACCCTTGATTAGGAGTTATTTAAGGACATCATCAATGGTCTCAAAGTCCTTAGGAATATATATTGTAACAAGGAGATGGTGAAGAAGATGTTGAATAGTCTTCCAACATCTTGGGAGCCAAAGGTGATGGCAATAGAAGAGTCGAAAGATCTTAACTTACTCTCCCTTGATGAGCTTATTAGTTCCTTGTTGATATATGAAATGGAGATTAACCATCATGCAGAAGGAAGTGCCAAAGAAAGTGGGAGTTGCCTTCAAATTAACAACTAGTGAGAAGGATGAAGATTTCAATGATGATAATGATGATGAGGAAGAGATGACTATGTTGGCAAGGAAATTCAAAAGATTCATGAAATTTAATAAAACCAAAAGATTTCTAAGAAAATACATCATCAAGTGTGAATCAAGCAAAACGGAAAAGGACTCAATCCTTTTCTATGCATGCAAAAAGCCGGATCACATCAAATTTGATTGTTCACTAATCGCGCTATGAACGTCATAGCAAATATGTGCAAGCGTACACTGTTGATGCAACTATAGTAGAAAAAATTGAATCTGTAGAATATCTATCCCACAGATATGGTTGTTTACGTTTAAATTTTTTGAAGCAATTTGAGTTAAAATGATAAGAACTGTTAATAGTAATGTCAACACAAACTGGTTAAAACTACATAGGTTAAAAGTAAAATTACCAGTGTAAATATAATATAAAATGTCAGAACAAATTAATAAAAGATGAATTGATTGTTGAGATGTTGTAATGTAAACTCAAAAATATAAAAGAAATAGATCAAGTGTAAAGAAGTGGAGAGGATCACTGATTTCACAAGTTAACAACGCTAAATATGACTACAAGGTAATGTATAAATGAATTGTCGCCGCAATTATGTTCCAATGAGATTATACTAATATCAAATCTCTGTTTAACAAAGACTTAAGTACTCATTAATACCACACCTTCCAGTGCTGGTAATGTTGAGCACTCAAGAACAAGTGACCAGAATTCCTCCTAGTCTAAAGCAACTTCCACTGTCTTGCTTGTTAATCTAACTTGTCACCGCACCTTCCAGTGACTGTGACTGCAATTGCAATTCCATAGTAAAAATAGTTAAATCCAAATATAAACAGATGAGAAGAATTGCATAGAACTCAAAGCAAATCTAACATTAAAAGATACTTCTGTATTCAGTCAATTGTTAATAGTATTCATCGACATTTAAGAGGGATTAACAAATGAATTGAAGCAGCCTATTCCTAGTCTACTAGAATTCTCCCTTAATCGCTGCTCTTGTATCGTGCCAAGCACTTCTTGTCAGAAGTTGTTGCGTCCTTGTTGCATCAGGTCACCTTCCTCCAAAATTTAATCTTCCATGACAGCTGTCTTCGAAAATGAATGAGACAAATTTTAGAGTTGAAACCTTTACACCTTGATATCTCATCTTCTCTTTCATCCTTCTATTTATAATCACTGGCCATTCCAGATCTTTCTTCCACTTAAGATCTAACTCCTTGATGTAGCTGTAAAAGTTGTTATTGCCAACTATGCACTCATGCAGATCTGGTTTGTTCATTGATCAGTTGCAGATTGTTGCGACATTTCTGGATGCAAATTATGATTTTAATTTGCTACGACAATTTGTCTTTCTCTTGCGCTAGTGCTTGTGGATATGTTATCAACATAAAATTCCTGATAGAAATGTAGAGGCATTCATGTGATGACATATTCAACCACAATTCTGGATCAACTTGTGACCACAACTTTTAATGCTTTCCTACTCTGATATTCCCAGGTGGATCTCTACACTGACAACTTTGGATGCAAACTAGTACTAAATACAGCGACATTAGTAGCACAAAAGAGATAAAATGAAAGAAAATAAAATCCAATATCACTGAGTTAGAAAATGTAAATACTAAGTATGAAATGCTAATAATGCATTCTAAATATGATACAAAAGGAACAAATTATACATTAATTTAAGGAGAAATTGAGTGTCATTTCTAATGCTATCACATCCCTAAACTTGAGTTTCTACTTGTCCTCAAGTAAATAAAAGCTAGCAAACTTATATCTAAATTCTTGTCACCACATTCATCATTCTAGCAACTTATATTCTCTGGAATCCTAATATATAAATTGTATTCATATGCTGAAATATTGCGCCGACAATTTATAGGTATGAATAATCAAAATTGCAACTTCACCAATGCTAGCATCATGCTTCAAATCTTAATTCTTCTTAACCAACACAACATTTATTGTATAATAATATATATATTTTTTCTTTTTATCAACTTTTCTTTCTTTATTTCTTTTCGTTTTCTTTTATGCGACTGAGAGATGTCATTGCATTACTACACTCTTGTTCCTGGGTAGTGACGATGGTGTACAACAAACCCCCAAGGAGCATGTAATTGTGCCGACACACACTCTTGCAGTGACAGCCTTTGGCTAGATAATTTTTCTAACACTTGTAATGAAGTGTTCCCCCTTGTTGAGTCACAATGCACCCATATTGGAGTGTCTTTTATTTAGTAAATATAATTATAAATGCAGCTGCAAGATGGTAAGTTAATTCAATATTTAAAGAATGATACTACTCATTTATTACTAATGTAATCTCAATCATTCATCCAAAAATAGAAGGATTCATCATTCAATCATATTCATCCAATTCACGCATTAGCATTCCAAATAATTCAAAAATTTATGCATTAAATGAAAAGTTGTAGTCACATTTTTTTTATTAACTTTGCATACTTTCATTCAACTAAAGAAACAAATATATTACTAAACTTGTTGGTGTAATTGCATTTCCATTCACATTTCCCCCTAAACTTAATGTATGCATTATCCCCAATGCATTGACAATACTATACAAATAATAATAGAAATGCAACTACAATTCAAATGCTAGAACAAATAAAATGCAGGGACAATAAAAAATGCAATGATAATTAAAAGAAATGCATGCAACTAACTACTGAAAAGTAAACTAACTCAGTGTATTACAGCCTTAGAAGTGGTTGCTTTGGATTTCTTTTTCTTCTTAGGGCGCTGCTCTTTGCTCTTCTTGTGTGCCTTTTGTTTGCGCCTCTTCTCATTTTTTTCAATAGGTGGAGTGGATAGCTCTGCATTGCTGGTTGAATGTTGGCTTCATCGACAGTCACGTCTGATGGATGTATTTTAGCAAGTGGTGCCAAGTGTGGAACAATAGCTAGAGGATTGGAATCCTCATTTTCGAATGTGACCGTCTCCACCCAGCTCACCCCAGATAGGGCTAATTATTCTACAGATGCATCCACACTTGTAGGTGCATCGACAAATTTCTTAGATAAATTTGTCGGGGCAACATCTTTTTCTTTTTCTTCCTTCTCTTCTTTTTCTTCTTCTTTTCTTTATTCTTCTTCTACCTCAATACCCACAGAGGCAACTGGTGTGTGCTCTTCCACCGCAACAGCCTCTCTCTCCGCCATAGTGGCCCCCAAACTATTCGATAGTTCGTCTTCAAATAGGCTAACTATGTTTTGGAAGCAATCTTCCATTTCCTTAGATTGTGCCTCTTGATCCTCATCATCAGAGATGTGAATTCGATTTGGGGACTGGATGGATTGGGTTCTACGTTCTGAACCAGGCTACTTCGATGATGGAGTGGCTTCATTGATAATAGGAGGGAACAGAGGGAATTCTGGCATTGGGGTCCTGCTCAAGCCGCACAATATGGTGACAATGGCATTATTCCATGCCCTAGTATATGCATAGAATAAATTCTATCTGAAATGCATCTCTTCCACTGCGCCGACAAGTCTGATTTGTTTGGTGCTTATTCGATCAACAAACTTTTCAATCTCATCAAGCTTTCTCCATATTTGAGGGTCTGTGGGCGCATAGGTCTGGGCGGCTTTCTTTTTTCCTTTTCCCTTTTCTTTATTCTGTGGAACCTCCTTCACCATAGGGGTTTCTTGCCCCCTTGTCATCCTATCCACCGAAACATCATTGATTGGACCTTTATTTCTAAAGTCTCCTTCCCTTCACGAGGCATAATGCCTCTTTGTTTACATAATAACATTATCAGAGAAGGGAAGGGTAGGATACCTGCTTGTTTGGTGATGGCCTGAGCAATTTATTGATGAAGGATAGCGCCGACATCAATTCTGCATCCCTTCAGTATAGAATTTAACAGGCACATTCTATTTAGTGTTGTAGTGGTGCTATGGGTAGATGGCAATAGGCGACAGTTTATAAAATGGAACCATACCTTACTTTGAACAGTGAGAAAGCGACGGTGTATGGTGTAGTTGTTTGGATTGTTGCCAGTCCAAACTGCACCCTCGACGCATAAATCGTTCAGTAAAAGCTCGGCACCATCCTTAGTTAGATTTTCTAAGAACTCGATGTGTTCATCCTCTCCCTCAACAATATGGAATAGAGCGTTTATGTGGTCGGTGCTCCAAGGCACCAAACCTTCACGAACAAATATGAATTCCTGTTCCAAGTCTACTAGGTTAGCGTAAAATTCCCTTACTAGAGAGGGAGAGTACCTGGCCAGATGGTCACAAAACTGCTCCCATCCCAAACGAGAGATTATTCTGGTGACTTGTTTCCCTAGAGTCAGATGCGGGGACAACTGAAATCCTTGTTTAGGATGATAGTTCCTCTTCAGCATAACTTCATGATAGCGATCCTTCATCACTTTTGACAGGAATAGAATAGGCTCTTTAGGTTATGGTTAGTCGACATTCCTGACCATAGCAGCCGAGGATTCAACCACCGATTTAGATGGGGTTTTCACTCCACGAGTTCTTGCCATGAGTGCTGAAATAGAGAGAGTGAAAGTATCTAAAAGAAAAAGAAGAAGCTTGAAGATAAAGAAAATACAATAACAATGGAGGTTATGAGTGTGAGAGAGCAGCCGGCACAAAAAGAATGTTTTATAAACGATGGAGGCGAAGAGACGTGATGATAGAAGAGAGTACACTATGCCTGTAAGCAATAAATGTCAGGACACAAATCGTACTTTTTTAGGACGATCCAACTGTTGGGGATTGAGGTGAATCAATCAGCGTGATTCTTGCCCAAAACGTTTCGCTATCATCAAAGAAATGCGCCGACAAGTAGTGCTTTTGTGTGTGTCGAAAAAAAAGAGATCTTTTATTCTTGCATAAAACTAAAGAAAACAAATTAAAAGTAAATGAAAGACAAAAAGTAAATATAAAAAATTGCAATGACATTATTAAGTAAATGTGACCAGGTTAATGGTCTTGTTTTGTTCGTTGATGCTTGGGCTGCAGTAATGCTTCAATCGTTGGCCATTTACTTTAAATTGGTGCTCATCATTCAAATCTTTAATTGTCACCGCACCATGTGAAAATGCTTTGACAACTTCAGAAGGTCTTGACCACCGTGAGCGTAATTTCCCTAGATGCAATTTTAAACGTGAGTTAGATAAAAGCACTAACTGGCCAAGAGAAAATTATCGCCGCAAAATGATGTTGTCATGCCATCTTTTAGTTTTTTCTTTGTAAATGGCCGCATTTTCATAAGCATTGCGTCGAATTTCTTCCAGCTCTGAAATGGCCAACAATTTTTTCTGTCTAGTAGCATCATAATCCATATTCACTTGCTTGATAGCCCACATGGCCTTATGTTCAAGTTCGACAGGCAAGTGACATGATTTTCCAAACATCAGCTGATATGGTGACATCCCTAACGGATTTTTGTAAGTGGTACGAAGCGCCCACAACGTATCATGTAATCGTGAGGACCAATCTCGTCTAGATGGGTTAACCACCTTTTCAAAAATACTTTTAATTTACCGATTGGAAACCTCCGTTTGTCCATCCAATTGCAGATGATACGTGGTTGCCATGCGAAGTTTTACATCGTAGTTTTTCAAAGTTTTCGCCACCTGATTGCAATTGAAATGTGTGCCTTGGTCGCTTATTAATGCTCGAGGTGTTCTGAATCGTAAGGATATATGTGTGGTAGAACTTTAACACCGTCAGAGCATCGTCCTTTGGAATAGCGATTGCTTTAATCCACTTGGAGACATAGTCAACAGCTACCAGAATATACACATTCCCAAAGGAATTTGGAAATGGTCTCATGAAGTCTATACCCCACACATCAAAGAGCTCAATCTCCATGATAGGTTGTTGAAGCATCTCGTTGTGTCGAGATATAGAATCGATGCGCTGACATTTGTCACATTGTTGAGTAAAATTGTGTGCATCTCGAAACAATGTAGGCCAGTAAAATCCTGACTGTAGGGCCTTTACAGCAGTCCTAACACCACCAAAATGGCCTCCATAAGGAGCATCATGGCAATGCTTTAGGATAGATACATTTCCTCCCCAGGAACACAATGACGAATGATGTTGTCAACGCATACCTTAAACAGGTATGGCTCATTCCAATGGTACTTAGCAGCATCCTTGAGAAATCTGACCTTCCTATGACCTGTTGCACTTGGTGGTGGCTTTCCACAGACTAGGTAATTGACTACATCTGCATACCATGGAGATCCATCAACAAAGAATAATTTCTCATCTGAAAATGTGTCGACAATTTGTAACTTATTTCCATCCTCGCTTCCAGCTTCCAAAAGAGAGAGGTGGTCTCCTACTTGGTTTTTTGACCCTTTCTTGTCCTTAATCTCAACATCAAATTCTTGGAGTAAAAGGATCCATCTAATCAGCCTAGGTTTTGCATCCTTCTTAGCAAAATGGTATCTCAAAGCAGAGTGATCAGTGTACACTGTAATTTTTGCGTCGACAATATATGAACGGAACTTGTCAAATGCAAAAACTACTGCCAGGAACTCTTTCTCAGTGATCGTATAATTCACTTGCGCTTCATTAGAGTTTTACTAGCATAATATATTGAATGAAATACCTTATCTTTCGTTTGTCCCAAAATAGCACCTACAACAAAGTCGTTTGCATCGCACATTACCTCGAACGGTTACTACCAATCTAGTGTGACGATAATGGGTTCTTGTACTAACTGCTATTTAATCTTTAGAAATGCTCCCAAACAAGCTTCATCGAACAAAAACTTTTTATTTTGCTTCAACAAGGAGCAGAGTGGTTTTGCTATTTCGGAGAAGTCTCGGATGAATATTCTATAAAATCTGGCATGGCCGAGAAAACTCCTTATTCCCTTCACATTATCGGTGAAGGTAGCTTTTCAATGATTTCCACCTTCGATTTATCCACTTCAATGCCCTGACAAGATATTCGATGACCAAGGACAATTCTTTCAATTACCATGAAGTGGCATTTTTCCCAGTTTAGAACCAAGTTGGTGTCCTCGCATCTTTTCAATAATTTTGCTAAATTGTCAGCGCATATATCAAAATTTTACCCATACACAGAGAAATCATCCATAAATACCTCTAATGAATCCTCGATCATATCCAAGAAGATAACTATCACACACCTCTGGAATGTGGCTGGGCATTACACAAACCAAATGGCATTCGTTGAAAAGCAAAGGTTCCAAATGGGCATGTAAAAGTTATCTTTGCTTGATCCTTTGGCGCGATTGCAATCTGGTTGTATCTAAAGTACCCATCAAGGAAACAATAATAGGCTTTACCAGCTAGCCTATCCAGCATTTGATCAATGAATGAAAGTGGGAAGTGATCCTTTTTTGTGGTCGCATTTAAACGACGGTAGTCCATACAGACTCGCTAACCTGTAGCAATGCGAGTAGGGATCAGCTCATTTTTATTGTTACTTACTACCGTTATGTCACTCTTCTTAGGCATACATTAGATCGGGCTCACCCATGTGCTGTCTAAAATAGGGTAGATTATGCCCGCGCCTAACCATTTGATAATCTCCTTCTTCACTACTTCCTTCATTTTCTCATTCAGTCTTCGTTATTGCTCAATTGACTGTTTGCTTTCATCTTCCAACCTGATTTAATACATGCAAAAAGAGCGACTAATGCCTCTGATATCTGCTATGTTCCAAGCGATGGCTCTTTCGTGGCACTTCAATATTCCAATTAATGTTTCTTCTTGGCTCACGTCGAGACTTGCGCTGACAATCACAGGCAATGTATCATTTTCACCTAGGAAAATATATTTCAAGTGTGTTGGCAATGGCTTTAACTACGGATTTGGAGCTTCTTCAATCGATGGTTTAAAAATAGGGGTCGTCCGATTAGTTAAATCCAAATATTCTAATTGCCAGCCATGTTTCAACTCATAGACATTAGCCTCAACTGTGTGGTCACATTCAGGTGGGATATTGTCATCAACTATCACTACATATTCTTCTTGCGCTGCTGAGCTTCGTTCATTAAATATCTCTGTAATTAAGTCATCTAAAACATCAATGTGGTGACATTGTTCCTTACTGCGTGATGGAGATGCTTCAAAAATGCTGAAGGTTACATGCTCATTGTTATGACACATAATCAACCCGCCCTTGAAAACATCAATAAGAGTGCGTCCCGTTACTAGAAATGGGCGTCCCAGAATAATGGGTACCTCCTTATCAGCTTCGCAATCATGTATGATAAAGTCAGATGGAAACACAAACTTGTCGACATGGACGAGAACATCTTTAATCTATCCTTCAGGTTCTGCCAACGATCTGTCCGCAAGTTGTAATGTCACCGCAGTAGGCTTCAAATGACCAATCCCTAATTTCTTGAAAGTTGACAGTGGCATAAGATTAATTCTAGCTCCTAGGTCACATAGAGTTTACCTAGATAATGATTTCCAACAGAGCATGGGATTGTAAAACTGCCAGGATCTTTCATCTTTGTTGGCAATTTATTTGTCAGCACAGCGTTACACTCCTTTCCTTTCTGATTTGGATTTTCAGTATCACTTGGCAACTCACCTGGTGGTCGTGTGCTCATGTTAGAAGTCAGTTGTCCTAGTTGTGCTTTCAACGCTCGGATGGAAGATCAATTTCCTTGTACAATTACTTCTGTTTTGGTAATATGCTCACACATCAAAGCTTCAAGAGTAACCAATGGATCTGATCTTGATTGATGATACTGTTATTACTGTTGCTGATGCTGTCCTTGCATATTTGACATCGCATTCTATTATGGCGGTATTCGAACCTATGGCTACATCTGAGTATGTGACTGCATCTGGTTCTGTGATCGCATCTGGTCAGGCTGTGCATACATTTACAGATTATGATTAATATTCTGCTGCTGTTGACTGTAACTCCCTTGTCAAACATTACCTTGATTTAAGGAATTTCCATATCTGTATGTGGATATATTCTAACTCCCCCAAGGTTGTTGAGCTCTACTTGCACTGTTATATGAGTTACCATATGAATTTCCACGGATGTTATTAACATAGAATGTATTTTCAGCATGCTGCGGACAATCCTCATAACTATGGTTGTCGCCACAAATTTCACTGGAAAATGTCGGGACATCCATCTGTTGGGCTACTTGAATAGGGGCAACATCACTTGTTCCCTTAATGTTTTTGATCATGTTCGCTAATGAGGATACTTGTGCACTCAAGGCTAAAATGGCGTATAATTCCATAACTCCATGATTTGTTTTCACTTGAGCAGAATGAGAGATCGGGTATTGATAGTCATTTTGCGCAATTCTTTCCAATATTCGCACAACTTCATTGTAAGTGCAATCCAACAAAGGACCATTAGTAGATGCATCGATAAGATTTCTTGTCTACGCATTTAATCCATTGCAGAAGATCTCGATTTGTGTCTCCTGTTGGATTCCATGCTGGTGTAACGTTTCCACGTAGTGTGTAAATTCTCGTCATCCAGTTGGTGGTATGCTGTGATATCATTTTGTAATCTAGCATTCATTGTCGTTAGATTAAATCGCAAAACAAACTGAGTTGCTAGCGCATTCCATGAAGTAATAGATCCAGCCGGTAGACCAAGGAACCATGTTGGTGCCCTTCCTTGCAAAGAGTAAGGGACAGCTGCATCTTTAAGGTGTCATCAGGAACACCATGTTGACTGAAAGAAGCACATATAAGCAGAAAAGATTTAAGATTCTCCCTCGCATCTTCGTTAGGTAAACCTGCATATTATCCATTCGAGTTAAGCATTTGGAATATCACCGGTTTTAATTCGAAATTACCAACTTGTATTGCTGGTCTAACAACCCCTGGTTGTAGATCATCGAGCATAGGAACAGCGAAATCTCTAATTGTCCTGTTAGGAATTTGCTCTCTTGGTGGCAACGGTATATTGTTGACTTTTATGGCTGCACTGGAGGAACAACATTTTGTGGCAGCAATGGTGGTATATCTTTGTTATTTCCAGCCATTTTCCTTTACTCTTGTCTTCTCCTTCGAATTATCCTTTCAAGTTCTTGATCAAAATTAACCATGTTGTTAGGATTTCTCCTTGTGGACATAAACACCTAAAAAGAAATTGAAAAGAATAACAAAAAATCAGTAATCAATAAAAGTTAGAAAAGAAACAAATAAATGCAACTACGAAAATAAACATCAAACAATCGCCATCCCCGATAACGGCGCCAAAACTTGATCGCGCTATGAACGTCACAGCAAATATGTGTAAGCGTATACTGTCAATGCAAGAATAGTAGGCAGAATTGAATCTATCGAATATCGATCCCACAGAGATGGTTGTTTATGTTTAAATCTGTCGAAGTAATTTGAGTTAAAATGTTAAGAACTGTTAATAGTAATGTCAACGCAAACTGGTTAAAACTACACAGGTTAAGAGTAAAAATTGTCAGTGTAAATATAATATAAAATGTTAGAGCAAATTAATAAAAGATGAGTTGATTGTTGAGATGTTGTAATGTAAACTTAGAAATATAAAAGAAATAGATCAAGTATAAAGAAGTGGAGAGGATCACTGATTTCACAAGTTAACAACGTTAAATGTGACTACAAGGTAACTTATAGATGAATTGTCGCCGCAATTATGTTCCAATGAGATCGTACTAATATTAACTCTTTGTTTAACAAAGACTTAACTACTCACAACTACCACACCTTCTAGGACTAGAAATGCTGCACACTCAATAACAAGTGGCCAAAATTCCTCCTAGTTTCAAGCAACTTTCGCTGTCTTGCTTGTTAATCTAACTTGTCACCGTACCTTCTAGTGACTGTGACTGCAATCGCATTTTCGTGGTCAAAACAGTTAAATCCAAATATAAACAGATGAGAAGAATTGCATAGAACTCAAAGCAAATCTAACATTAAAAGATACTTCCGTATTCAGTCAATTGTCAATAGTATTCATCGACATTTAAGAGGGATTAACAAATGAATTGAAGCATCCTATTCCTAGTCTACTAGAATTCTCCCTTAATCCCTCCTCTTGCGTCGCACCAAGCACTTCTCATCAGAAGCTGTTACGTCCTTGTTGCATCAGGTCACCTTCCTCCAGAATTTAAGCTTCCACAGTAGCTATCTTCGAAAATGAATGAGAGAAATTTTAGAGTTGAAATCTTCACACCTTGATATCTCATCTTCTCTTTCTCCTTCTTTTTATAATCATTGGCCATTCCAGATCTTTCTCCCTCTTCAGATCTAACTCCTTGATGCAGTTGTAAAAGTTGTTATTGCCAACTATGACTCACGCAGATCTGGTTTGTTCATTGATCAGTTGCATATTGTTGCGATATTTCTGGAAGCAAATTATGATTTTAATTTGCTGCGACAGTTTGTCTTTCTCCTACGCTGGTGCTTCTGGATATGTTATCAGCGTGAAATTCCTAATAGAAATGTAGAGACATTCATGTAATGACAACTTTGAATGCTTTCCTACTCTGATCTTTCCAGGTGGATTTTTGCGTTGACAACTTTGGACGCAAACTAGTACTAAATACAATGACGTTAGTAGCACAAAAGAGATAAAATGAAAGAAAATAAGATCCAAAAGCACTGAGTTAGAAAATGTAAATACTAAGTATGAAATACTAATAATGCATGCTAAATATGATACAAAAAGAACACATTATACATTAATTTAAGGAGAAATTGAGTGTAACTTCTAATGCTATCATTCAAAATTGAAGAAGAAAGGGGCATCAAAATAGAAGAAGAAAGCCATGATGGCAACTTGGGGCGATAACATATTTAGCATCCCACTATAGGAACTAAATGGGTCTTTAGAAATAAACTTGACGAAAATGGTAATATTGTTAGAAACAAGGCTAGATTAGTTGCCAAAGGATATAGCCAAGAGGAAGGTATAGAATATGATGAAACTTACACACTGGTAACTAGGTTAGAATTAGGATGTTATTAGCTTTTGCATGTTCAAACAATTTCAAACTTTTCCAAATGGATGTCAAAAGTGCATTTTTAAATGGACTCATAAATGAAGAAGTTTATGTTGAACAACCACCCGATTTTGAAATTCCACATTTTCCAAATCATGTTTTCAAATTGTCTAAAGCTCTACATGGTTCAAAGCAAGCTCCTAGAGCTTGTTATGTAAGGCTTTCCAAATTTTTAATTGAAAATGGCTTTAGAAGAGGCAAAGTAGACACCACCTTGTTCATAAAAACTTTTTAGTAGTACAAATTTATGTAGATGATACTATATTTGGTGCTACTAATGAACTTCTTTGTCAAGAGTTTTCTAAGATTATGCAAGGTGAATGTGAGATGATCATGATGGGTGAGCTCAACTTTATTTTAGGGCTCCAAATCTAGCAAACTCAAAATGACATCTTCATTAATCAAGACAAATACATCAAGGAAATGCTCAAGAAGTTTAAAATGGATGACTTGAAGCCTCAATCAACATCAATGAGTACTTCAACAAAGCTTGATAAAGATGAAGGAGGTAAATGTGTTGATACTAAACTTTATAGTTCTATGATAGGATCATTGCTTTATTTTACTGCAAGTAGACCGGATATAATGTTTAATGTTTGTTTATGTCAAGATTTCAATCATCTCCTAAGGAATCACATTTACAAGCCATTAAAAGGATCTTTAGGTACCTTAAGGACACTCCAAACATAAGACTTTGGTATCCCAAAGATTCATCCTTTAGTTTGCACGCTTACTCCGATGTGGATTTTGGAGGATGAAAGTTGGATAGAAAAAGCACTTCCGAAACTTGTCAAATCTTAGGCGACATGCTTGTTTCTTGGTTCTCTAAGAAACAAAATAGTGTAGCTTTATTCACAATCGAAGCGGAATATGTTGCCGTAGGTAGTTGTTGTGCTCAAATTTTTTGGATGAAGCAACAATTAGTTGACTATGGAATTGATATGGATTATATTCCTATAAGGTGTGATAACACTAGTTCTATTTGCTTAACCAAAAATCCCATCTAACACTCTAGAACAAAGCACATAGAAATAAGACACCATTTCATTAGAGATCATGTGCAATGGTGACATAGTTCTAGAGTTTGTAGATACTTTGCATCAATTAGCCAATATTTTTACAAAGACTTTGGATAATGAGAGATTTTGGACAATTAAGGGAGAGTTAGGACTAATGAACAAGCCTTCATAAGCTTCTTGTATATATTTTTACAAAGACTATGGAATTGACACTTGTTTTGTTTTATGCATATTTTGTTTAAATATGTTAGTGAATTTTTTATTTTATTTTTCAAGTATATAAATATATATATTTACTTGATTTTCTAGAAATATTTGATTAAACATGACATTATATAGGTTTATATGAGTTATCTATGTGTTTTGTAGTCCTTTCTATATAATTTTTTATTTTTTGATTAGTTGTTTCGGTAGTACATAGGATGTATCAATAGAACTATGATATAATTTTTTATTTTTTGATTAGTTGTTTCGGTAGTACATAGGATGTATCAATAGAACTATGCCAAAATGACATTTTTGGATATGCGTTCATATGATATCGGTAGAAGCAAACATCTACTGAAACCTTTACACTTCTATCGGTAGAAGTGAACAAGTATCGATAGTTGTGGGCATATATATACCCCAACAGCGTGTTTTTTTTTTACAGAAAACCTATTTTTTTAAAAACAATTTTTTTCATCTTCTTCCCCAAACCCCATCCCCCATTTTTTATCCGCACTTCCCAACCCCACCTTCCACCCTTTTTTCTTCATTCTTTTACTAAATCGTGCCTCTCACGTGCCTCCATTCCATTTTCAACAAAGATTTGTCTCAAAAGGGTCACTTTTTCCTCTTTTCCCACATTTATTTTAAGGTAAAACTTAACTTTTTTATTTATTTTTTATTTGTTTTCAAATTTAAAAATAATGCTAGTTTTAGGAGAACATAGTTAATTAGTAATTTTCTCTACATATTTTTACAAATTGTATATTTTATACATATATACTATTTTTATGTATATACACATATCAATTTTATTTCCATATATTTTATACATATATACTGTTTTATATATATACATATCTATTTTATATACATATATATTTTTTACATATATACTGTTATATATATCCATATATATATACATATATACTGTTATATATATCTATATATATATATATACATATCAATTTTAGATACATATATTTTATTAAAAATAATGTATTTACTGTTATATAAATTTTATACATTTATTTTTTATATAAACTAATTTTATATTTATATACATGTGTTTCGACTTATTTTTTATTTCTATTTCATAACATCATTGTATCATATTTCAAAATTGCATCTACTACTATTGAGGATATAAATTGTTCGTATTCTTGTTTTCTTCTGCAGATGCTTTTTTACTCGAGCCATTAACCTTTAGTTTACCCTTTCATTAGATAGAATGCCTCACTGTACATCCCGTAAGCATCCTGTGTCTAAACTTGCTAGAGGTGAATCCACTTCCGCTCCCTTAGATCACCCTTAGACAGTTGAATGTTTCGAGGACAACGATGCTCTCGAAAAATTTAACACCTATTTTGCAACTCGTCGAGTTCAAATCTCTCGTCCCGTTGATCTAAACTTCTTAGAAAATACCCTTAAATTCAAATACCTCGATCAACTCTGCGATTGGGGTTGGCTCGATTTTCTCCAACTTAGGGGTCCTTGCTACGACAACCTTGTTCGAGCATTTTACTCTAATGCTAAACTTAAACACGACCCGAATAGTCACCTAGTTAACTCTATCACCTCTTTAGTCACAAGCCAAGAGATTACCATCTCAGTCGAGACCCTCTCTACTTACCTTTCTATCACCAATGAGGGTGATATTTGTCATACCGACCCATATGACACCTCCTTAATTAGGCCAAATGATTATGTAGGCAACGATATGGACCTTTATGACCGTATCCTCCATCTTATTTTCACTTGGATCGTTGCCCCAACCAACAAGCATTCCGGCTTTCGTCACACCGATTATTGGATGTGGCATTGCTTTATAACCGATCGTCCCCTACACTTAGCTTCCCTTATTTTTCTGAATCTTCTCGAGATTGTAAGATTACTGATGTCTAGCTATAAAACCTTACGTTACGATACTTTCCTATCTCATATCTTTCGTACCCTTCGCATAAGCGTAAGTGTAGACCCCACAATTAATTCTTTCATCAATATCTCAACCGCACATAGTTGCAATTGGAAGCTTGATGATGAGGGGAATTGGGTTCGAAAGTTTGATCGCCAATCCTTGGCAGCTCAAGGATTGACGGTTCCACCGGTAGCTCCACCATCTTCTTATGCTCCTCTATCTTCACATGAGGAACATCCAGCTCTCCTCCCTCTGTCGCCTCCGTGCACCGTACGCTTACTCGTGGCGATCAATGGATTGTCAATACAAATTAATGCACGATTTAATGCATTGAGTGCCCACATCGATGATTGCTACAATCAATTTAACGAGCATTTAAATGAGTTGACCTCTAGATTTCCTTCATCGGATGATTAGGACTTCATTTCTTGGTTGAGTTCTACATGTTTTTTTAGGTTAGATTACATTATGATTTTGGATTGTTTGGTTGTTTGTTCTTAGGATATTTACTTTCTTTTTTATCGATTGCATAGTTTGTTGCTTTGGGATGTTCTTTCTTTCATTATGTTTGAATATTTTTGGTTCAAAGGTACTACCATTTTATGTTATGTTATCTAATTTTATGCATCATTTTTCTTTGCTTGTTGTTTTTATTATTATTCTTTTGGTTTAAGTATTGTGCATTAATTCCCCTAGTTTTTCACGCTTATATTCTTTTTGATATTACAAAAATAGGGAGAAAATGTAAAATTTGCTTAAATTAATTTTCAACTTAACTTTTAAAGCAAAATTCTTCAAGTTGGAAATTTAAATTAAATAACATCTAAATTTTTTTTTTCTAATGGGAGCTTATTTTGAAAATAATCTTTAAGATAGGGGGAGTTAGCAAATTTTTTCAAAATGTTTTGTTATATCAAAAAGGGGGAGATTGTTAGCTCTAGTTTTTCAAGTGTTTTGATATAACAAAAAGTATATTAGAAATCCTCTACTTAAATTTGCAAAAATTGTTTATAAGTCCTTAAAATTATTTTTAAAGTGTTGGAGAAAATAAACTTTTGAAAAGCCTTGAAATAACTACCGATACAACTCTTGGTTCTACCGATACAACCAAGACTTCTCTCGGTAGAACAAACTCTAGTGAGCAAGGAAGTTGTGGCTTGTGACTTCTACTGATACCTTCGCCAAAACTACCGAAACAGCATTAGTTCTACCGATACCTTGGCCAAAACTACCGAAACAACATCAGTTCTACCGATACCTAGAACACTTCTATTGAAACAAGTCAAGTTAGTAGCCAAAGTTTAGCATCCCCTGCACTTCTACCGATACTCTAATGGGTTCTACCGATACCAAATGAAAACCTTAGAGTTCTACCGATATAATGAGAGATCTACCGATACAACGAGTCCAACGGTCATATTGTGTAAAGGCTTCTACTGATACAACTATTTTTCTACCGGAACAACGAAGCTGCTGTCTGTATTAAATGCTGGTTTTAATGGTTGCAATGACTATTTTATTTCTAACGGCGACAAATGTCCAAATGGTTGTTAGAGGACTTAAATACAAGGTCAAGGCTCCCCATTGAAGTCAACAAAGACAAGAATCAAGTGCTTAACTTCAAAAAACTCATTTCTCAATCTTTTATCAATCTTCTACCAAATATTTATTGTACACACTTGTGGGTTAAGTTTTCAATCATTCTTTCAAGTATTGTAATTTTGTGTGAGAGTGCTTAATTGTTGATCATTTACCTTTTAAAGGTATATTCTCATTCATTCTTATTTTCTCTCATTTTGTGAGGTGTTACTTAAGGTTTTGGGAAGAAAACCTTAAGGAGAAGTGGTTCTATCTTACCTTTGAAAAGATAGGGATTTGTAAGGTTAACCCTTGCCCTTAAAGGTTCAAATCTAGTGGATTTGGGAAATCCTTAGTTGAGGAATGGTAAGGTAGTGGACATAGGCAATTGAGGTCGAACCAGTATAAATTCTTGATTCATTTGCTTTTCTCAAATTTACCGAAAACTTTTTAAAACACCAATTCACCCCCTCTTGGTGTATTTCGATCTTAACACGATTCAATTCTTCACTTATTCTTTCAGGGACGCATTATGAGAAATCAAACACTTGAAAAGTTAGGAACCCTTAACCTGAGTTGGTGCGATCCCTTTTGGCTTTTGCACAAGATACTTGTCTTTGCTCCTTTGAAAATCTAAACAATAAAAAAGGAAGAAAAGTAAAGGTATTTTAGGGTTTCAAAAGATTAGAGATGAGTTTAAGAAGTAATATGAAGTTAATATTATGTTTAGTATATATAGTGAATGAAACCTAGGGTTTAGAAGTGTTAATAATCGGTAAAAATTAAGGGTTGGCCATCAGGTTGCGCAGTTGGGTTTGGTCGACCCAGCAAAAACTGTAGCCGACGTCGCGACATTGAGGCTATGTATTATGACATCTTCATCAGGTTCAGATTTTTCCAATCTGCAACCTTCGTCATGACACAAAAATTAATGTGTCGCGACATAACCTTGTTTCCTACTATATACTAAAAGAAATTTGCTAGACATATTTACAATAATGTACATAAACGAAACGATAATATCCACCATTATGTTTTACTATCGGATTCATCTGACAGTCTTACCCTCACCGATTTGCTTCTTGCTTTTCGGTGTTCGTCCATCTTCGTCATACCATTCCATTTTTTTTCAACCGATCCCTTTCTTTAAATCAATTGATACGCTCTTTGTTCATGAAAGGGGTCTTATTGTGTCCTTCACGGTCTCCTACAGTAAGCATGTGATATCGTTCCCTTCACTCCTTCCCATCTAACCTATCCCCATATTTGAAGATTTCTATCTCACTGTTGATCTTCATGGTTAACTCCTTTGTGTTTAGATCAATGGTTGATCTAGATGTGGCTAGAAAAGGTCTTCCTAGTAAGATCGATATATCCTTAACTTCCTCGAAATTCGAAACCATAAAATCTACAAGGATAATAAAATCTTGTACTCGAACTAATACATCATCTAGGATCCTTTTAGGTCGTACAGACGACCTATCAGCCAATTGTAAGGTCACTTGTGTATTTCTGAGATCTCCAAACCCAAGTTTCTCAAAAAACAGATAGAGGTAATAAGTTTATGTTGGCTCCAAGATCGCATAAAGCTTTACTAAATTGAAGATTCCTAATTTTTATTGTAATTGTTAAGCTTCCAAGATCTTTCAGTTTTTGAGGAATTCATTTAGAGATGATCGCGCTACAAGATGTGTTGACTTCCACCTATTCACCCACTCTGATTTTCTTATGCTTTGACATAATCTCCTTAAAAAACTTAGTGTATTTAGGGACTTACTCTATGAATTCAATCAGAGGTAAGTTAACATTTCGAGTTTTAAATAAATTCAAAAAACTTACAAACTCATTGTTATCTTGTCTCTTTTTCTCCTCTAACCTTTTAGGGAAGGAATGGTCGTACCTTTATTTTCTTTGAGGATATCATCCTTTTTTTCAGTTCTTCTTTCGGGGATATCATCCTCCTTTTTTTGGAGGTATCTCTAAAATGTTGTTTGGCTTTTTATGCTCTTCTACCTCATTAGGGTTTTCTAGGCTACTTAGTACTTTGCTCGATTGAAGCTCGATCCCCTTGACATGCTCTTTTCCCTCTTTTTAGGGATTTTGTATTACTAGGGATGCCAGTACCAATTTTTCTTTTAATATCTCCCATCATACTCATTAATTGGCCCATTTGCTCCTCTAGTTTTGTAAGGTTTTTGAAGAATTAGTGCACTCAGGTTGTACTTGCTTTACTTCAGTACGCATAGTCTTCATTTCCTACTCAATTCAATCTAACCTTTGACAACATACAGTATGGTAATTTTGGTTAACTCTCTCCTATTGCCTTTGTAAAAATGGAGGTTGGTAGTTTGTACTTCTTTATTAGTTGTCATTACCACCTCCTCCTTGGTTACCTCTCTACCTCAAGTTTGGATGATCCTTTTAACCAGGATTGTAGGTATTTGAATAAGGATTTCCACCCTTATTTCCAACATAGTTTACATCCTCGGTGGTATTAGTAAAGTAGTGGTAGAGAAGTTTATCATCCACTTGTGAAGATGGTGCACCTATTGTAGATTCAATCCAGTTAAGTCTTTCCAACAGTTGTTGGCATTTATCATCTTCTTAAATCATCTTAATTGAGGTGGATTTCTACCAATATGTGAACCATTCAGTCAGCAACTGACATGAATTGATTGCCATATTCTATCATCAATCCGTATGCATTATTATAGGTCTTGTTCATTAGGGCTCCTCCTGCCGCACCATCAAGCCAAGATTTAGTAGATGCGTCCAACCCATTGTAAAGGGTTTGTAGATGCAACCATTCCGTCAAACCATGGTGTGGGCATTTTTGCAACAAAGTTTTGAAACACTCCTGTAACACTCAAAAATCGTAACCATCACCGGTATAGGGTCTTAGGATTTACAGAACTTTACTAGTTTTTTTATACATACAAATCAATCACAATCTATACAATTACAAACTAGCAACCCAGAGTACTAACTTCATTTAATCTTACACATTCATTTACGACATTTCAACCAATCAAGGATCAAGTGTAATCATACAAGAACTTAGGATTACATTCGAAAGTTTTCCATCAAGGATCACATGGTCGTGTGTTTCAAACATAGAATTTTCATCACTAGCTAACCAAATTATAACCCAAAACATACTCATCAATACATTTGTAAGAAGGAATCAATATTCATAACACATATCATGACATCTATATTCCATATCAAACTATAATACCACAATATCATCCAAGTGACATCAATCATTCTTACTATCGCTATGTAGCACCCAAACCCGAAACTGCCACCGGTTAAGGTTTCATGGTCTTTCAGATATTTACTATTGATTAAATTCTTATATTTCAGCAATTCAGTATCACAAGAATAAGCATGGAATAAATTTTGAGCTTTAATAACATTCCATTTCAATAAAGGTCAAAAATGTCACTTACACAATCTGAGGGACTTCTATCGATACTTGTTAGACAAGTATCGTTAAAAGTCAAGACTGTAAGCTTTGGAATATCGGTAGAAGTCACGGTTCTATCGGTACAAGTACCAGACGATTGATACTAATATGGCAAAACTATCGATACCTCAAAACTTATACCGAAACAATGCAAGTCAGTAACCAAAGTTCAAATACCTTGTACTTCTATCGATACATGCAACAGTTCTACCAAAAAAGTGTCCAAAATTCAAATATAAACATAGTTTCCAAGTTTACAAACATTCTTCATTTAAGTTATTAATGATGAATCAATCAACCCAAATCAAGCATTACAAAAGATAACATCATCCTAGTACATGTCATAAAACTAAAAGATATAAATACTACCGGACGAGCTCCCTAGATTGTCTGATTCCTCAAGATGATCCGTTCTTCGAACAGCAAAATATTATCTACAAAACAATAACAATTTCATAGGTAAGTTTTCATAGCTTAGTAAGTTCGTAGAGTTTAACAAGTTACCAAATAACATGTGTTGAATAGTCTATTACTCAATCGAATTGGAGTAGGACTTTGCTTCCACGAGCCGTACTAGAGTTTCATCTTCTCTTGTCAAAATCCATCTTTTACGAGTATACGATGCTGCTCATACAAGCTGATGAGGACTCGTAACATATGCGGTACCCATCCATCGTTAGAGTATATGTATAAATATAAATATATCTGTTCCCTAATGATGCTGCTCACACAAGATGATAAGAATATGAAACTCATGCATAAATCTCAACCACCGTAGGGCCATATAATGTTATCCAAGATTCATTTCAACATTTTCCCGACTCACTATACTACTCACACAAGCTGTTGAGAATATGCAACATATGCATAAATCTCAGCCATCGTACGGCCATGTAGTCCGATCCAAGATTCAATCAGAAGTCATCGAATCACGATGTGGCTCACACAAGGTGTCAGGAAACTGCAAGATATGCAAGATCCTAGCCCTCGCGTCGATACAAATCACTAGCCCAAGACTTCACAAATCGTCATTTCTTGCATTTCTCAGACTTGTCAAATTGTTAAGTATACTTTAATTTGCAATAACCACAAGGAATATATATATATATATATATAAAGAATTATTAAAATATAGATATAACAGAACGAACTTATAGGACTAATTTGCATTAACGTCTTCAGTATAGAGACTATCCATTAGTAAGACATTCAAGACTAGCTTTCGAAACTATATAGCCCCTAATGACATATCCTTTGTGTCCCAATTATTCACGAGATTCATATGTGTCATAAATTTCCTTACATTATACCATTTCGAGCACTTCGAGCACGCATCAATATAACTGTATATTCAATTTGCTAATTGTCATATATCAATCGAATTAATTCATTCATAACATGAATAATAACTAACACAACACGTAATCATTTAATTGTTTCATTGTCACCTGAATTTAACTATATCATTTTGTCACTTCCAATGATGCCCCTCAATCTAGTTTCATTTCAATTTGATTTAATTCCCCAATTTAATACATAATAAGCAACAAATTTAAATACAACATACTTAAATTATTTCAATAATTCACAACAGAAACTAAATCAATTATTTTACTGTACAAACTTACCGGATTAAGTTGTAGACTTAACACCAAGGATTATTTTTTATATTTTCCCCTTTTCCTCGATCTACGGCATGTTCTTGTTCTATTACAATAATTTCATTCAATTATTTAAATCAACATGAATTTTTAATCATTTTATGCAAATAAACCTTTTTAGTATTTTTACAAAATTGCCCTTAACTTTCCACTTTTACTCAATTTAGTCCTTCAGCTCAAAACTTGCAAATTAACCATTTTATTTTATATTTTCAGCTTGACCAATATTTAAGTGCCACCAAAAGCCCACTTTTGTAATTATTTCACCTCAAGTCCTTGCAAATTTATCACTTCAACATTTTAGTCCTTAAACATTAAAATCATTAAAAACTACATTACAAAATAATCAAATCTAACAACCAAACTTATAAATCTTCCATAAACTTTCAAGAACAAGCTTATTCATCAATGAAAACATTTATAACATTTGACAAAATCACAAATTAGTCCTTGGGTTAGCTAGGTTAAGCTAATACGGACTCAAAAACATAAAATTACTAAAAGCGGGTAGGATTTACTCACCAAATCGAGGAACTAAAGCTTGGACGATCACTTCTTCTTCTCTTATTTAGGGTTTCAAATTTTGCTATCAAAAATAAGAAGAAGATGACCATTTCATCTTTTAAGTTTTGGTTTAATATCCATTTATTTACAAATTACTCTTTTACCCTTTATTCATAGTTAACTTTTAACCAAATTTAAGTCAAACTTGTCCACTCAAATTACTAATGGTTATATTACCATTTAAGTACCTTCCTTTTCTTTTTTAATTGGCATCTAATACCTTTAATTAGTAGAACACAACTTTCACACCTTTTACGATTTAATCCTTTTTCCTTAATTAACTATCTAAACGATAAAATTTCTTAACCAAAATTTAATACTTTACTAATGACCTCATAAATATTAAATAATTAATATTTATGGTCTGATACATCAAATTTGTGGCCACAAAACCACCATCCTCGATCATACTAAATTAAACTAATTAGTGAATCCTCATTTTATTAGGAATTAATTTCAATTTACCAAAATCTAAAGAGTTTCACATCATTTCTATTATTAGGCCATTTAAAGAGGGTCCAATTTCATAATTGGTCCTTCAATTATATTAAATTTTAATTAAACAAACTTATTTTTAATTTAGTCCTAAACTAATTAGGACTGAATGAATAAATAACCCAAAACTTAGTGGATGGTAATCATATCCACCACTGCTGGGACTTTTTGACCATGGTTTAATTACCACTTTGGTCTCTTTACTATTTTTAATCAATAGCAATAACTTTTACCTCTTTTACAATTTACTCCTTTTTCCTTAATTAAAAATAATTCATCAAAATTACCCGACCAAACTCAATTCACATATAACATGACTCTGTAAATATTTAATTAAAATATTTACGACCCTAAATTTTAGAAACGAGGTCCCGATACCTCATTTTCTAAAACTACTTGACTTTTAATTCAATAATTAAAATTCACCAATTCAAAATTCCATATAAAATTATTATTGACTCATATAATTTAAATACTTATTATATGAATTTAATTGATGAATTTGTGGTCTCGAAACTACTGTTTTCGACACCATTAAAAAACGAGTTGTTACAGCTCCCATGTCTCATGAAAACCTTCTCCTTCAAATTGCCGAAATGTCAAAATCTCCCTCCTCAACTGGACTCTTTTACTAATGGGGAAAAACTTCTGTAAGAATTTTCCTGCGAGCTCATCCGATGTAGTAATAGAACCTGGTGCCTGCGCATCCAACTAAGAAAAGGCATTGTCAGTTAGAGAGAAAGGAAACAATAGCAGATGAATGGCGTCATTAGTAACACAATTATATCAAAAGTATCGCATAATTGTAAAATTCGCTTTAAATGTAAACTCGAATCCTCTGCCATGGTGCCTCTGAATTGAAATTTTTTTTGGATCATTTGGATCATGGTTAGCTTGATCTCAAAGTTATTACCAATGACTATTGACATAGCGATACTTTCTTAAACAAGATCCATGTTAGGTAAAGCATACTCCCTTAATGTTCGTGGATCTTGCGTCATGGGTTCGTTTGTTGGGAGTTGTAGTGGTAACCTAACTTCTTGGATGTTATCGTCAACTTGATCGATAGGTGGATCTTCTTGTTCTTACACTTCGGGAGGTGGTGGTGGATTTTGCATTGATTGTGCTTGTCTACAATTTTGCCTAATAGGTGCTTCGGGGGTTAGAAATTGGCTCTACCAAGTTTCCTTGGCTTCGAGTCATAAACTGAAACTAAACAAAATAAATGCTTAAATAAATAAACAATAAATAATAATAGTGATAAAAAATAATAAAAAATCCTATATATGACCTAAAATTTTCCTAACTTTTGTTTTTATAAATGCAATAAATTAAAATTAGTAAAGACGTTGCCTCCCCGGTAATGGTGCCAACAGCTTGACCACGTCCGAACGTACTCCCGCTTGGTGTGTATTTTTTGGCTTCCAAAAGTATACGGGCCAAGTTATAATATAGTTACAACGAAGTAACAAGTACTCCGAGGATCGTATCTAAGGGAGGCTAAGCAATAGTAATTTCAATCCATGCACAAAAAAGATCTAATTAGTACTCTTATTTATAGTACAAAAATAAAATAAAGAGTTTGATTTTTATAATCCTAATAAAAAACATAAAAGTAAAATAACGCAAAGGAAAATGATTTAAGGATTCCATAAACTGATTTATGGAGGATTAGCTCACTTTGACATGATTTCTTCAACAGTTGCTTTTGGGGTTTTCATCAATAAACTAGTCGTTATCCTAGCAAATTCTTCTGATCTTCCACTAACAAAATGAGTCAACAAGAACTGCTTATCTTCCGACCTCATAGTTTAGATTGGTTTGGGGTAAAGGTGTTCACGAATGGGTAATACCAAGTTTGGGTTAATTCCCAACTAAATGACTTCCTGGGTTGCCAGGACAAGGGTTTGTTTCACGTTCTTCCATTTCCAAACATTTGATCCATTGAAGATCCTTATACAACAATTAAATAATCATACCTCCAATCCCTGATCCCTTACAAAGGGATTAGTTCCTCATTGTTTCTTAAAACATTATAAATTCAATAAAGAGATTAAACATATGAAATATGATTGAAAATATAATTAAAGAAACTCAAGGATTTGTATTGCAATCTGTTGGGACAAATCCACAATCATTTATGCGAACGTAAAAATATCATTTTTGCAAAACAAAAATAAAAATAACTAAAACTTAAAGAAGACAAAAACCTAAATTGCAAGAGAGAATTAAACTAAAGAAAGAAGTGTGTAAAACTAAGTGCTAAAGGGGCCTATTTATAGCATTTGGACTGTCGTTTTCCATAGCCCTAGGCCAGGTGCCATTCTTCAGATTTAAAGTGTGTTGTGAAGACCAAAACGCTTCTCACTCGATATAATTATACATTCAGGAGTTGATGTTGTGACACATAGGGCCCCTGTCGCGACATGGTAGGCAGTTTACTCCTTTTAGTGTGATTTCCAGGCGTTGTCGCGACATAAAAGATAGCTTTAGGACTCCGTGAGTCTGGTCTCTGTGTTGCGACATCGCTTGTTCCGTGTTGTGACATGGTGATCAGTTTCGATGTAGTTCATCTTCTAAGGGTCTCTTGCACACTCACGAAGATCATTGGCCACCTTTTAGGCCTCAATCAGCCCTAAAGTCAATAAAAGAGAACTTTTTACACTTTTTATTCATACTATGCAAACTAAAGTAAATTCTAAGTAATTTTAACGAAAATGCATAAGTAATTTTAACGAAAATGCCTAATTTCAAGCTCCTAAAGTGCGAAAACTAGTTTAATCTGCTATATCGATTTATGACAGATCAAATATGGAATTCAAGGTCTGTATTCTCTACCCACCGACTCATGCTCTTTCTTGCTTTCCTCAACCTCATCATTTTTCACAACATCTTCGAGCTTCGGCTTCTGTTCAGGCTCGAGTAACCCTTCCACGCTTCGAACAGTGGTTGCGTAGATTTGCTCCTTTGGGTTAGTTTTAGTGTTACTAGGTAAGCTAACTTGTGGTCTTTCCAAATTAGTTTAGCAAGCTGTTGAATCTGACTTTGAAGCCCTTGAATCAATGCTTGCTGATTTTTTAGAGCTATCTCAGTATTTTGAAATCGAGTTTCTAACACTGAAATAAATTTAGCTAACATCTTCTCAAGGTTCGGTTTCTTCTCTTGCTGATAAGATTGCTAAAAATCTAGGGGGTGTTGTGGTCTTTGATTCCTTAACCACCCCATGAAAAAATTGGATGATTCCTCTATCCTGCATTATAATTATTGCTATAGGGTTTATTTTGAGGTCTAGAATTGTTACCCAAAAAGTTGACTTGCTCATGCTCCATGTTACACTTGAAGGGTAAATCTTCTGAATTAATCATTCCTGCTCCATTCGCATCACATTACATTTCTTAACCATCAATTTTCTTATTCAATGCTTCCCATTGACTTGTCAATATAACAATTGCATCAATATTAAAAACATCGACTGCTTTCATCGGTTTTGTTCTCATGACTTGCCACTTATAGTTATTCAGTGCTATTTCATCAATAAACTCTTGAGCTGCCATTGCATCAATTAGTTGCCTAGTCAAGGGATTTAAACAATTATAAAAGGTTTGAACTTGCAACCACAAAGGTAACCCATGATGAGAGCACCTTCTCAAAAGATCTTTAAATCTCTCTCATGCATCATACAATGTCTCCATATCAAATTGAACAAAATAAGAGATATCGTTTCTCAATTTAGTTGTTTTGGTTGGTGGGAAGTACTTCAATAGAAACATTTCAGTCATTTGATCCCAAGTCGTGATTGAACCCCATGAAAGTGAATTCAACCATTGTTTTGCCTTACTCCTCAAAGAGAATAGGAATGACTGTAAGCATATGGCATCATTAGAAACACCATTTATTTTGAATTTGTCACAAAACTCTAAAAAGTTAGCCAAATGTGTATTCGGATCTTCATCTTGCAAAACATCAAACTGAACATACTGTTGTATCATCTGAATTGTGTTCGGCTTTAACTAAAATTTATTTGCAGCAATGGTAGGTCTCATAATACTCGAGTCAGTCTCAATCAGAGTAGGCTTAGCATAATTATACATAGTTTGAGTAGTAAGAAATGCAGGAGATAGCTGATTATTTTGATTATCACCCATCTCCACAATAATATTCTTTTACTCTTGATCGTCTACTATATTTTGTTGACTTTGTCTTGCTTCTCTAACCTCTCTATGATTTATGCGAGCAGTCTTTTCAATCTCACTTTCAAAAGGTAATGGATCCAAGTTTCCTTTAGTCATAAACCAAAAGAACTAGCCAAAAGCAAACAAACGAGAAATTAGAATATAAAAATTAAATTAAATTAAAAATATATTAAAAAATAAAACGGCTAAATTAATAAAAAAAAAAATTCCTAAAATTTCAGTCCCCAACAACAATGCCAAAACTTGATGTAGTCACAAATTAACTAAAAATATGACTAAGGCAAGTGCACCTATCAATTAATAGTATAGTTATGGTGAGCAAAGATATCGTTCTCACGAGGACTAAAAGTACTAGTAATTATTATCTTAAACCATAAAAATCCCTAAATTATGCTAATATCTCTTTCAAGAGTAAGAGCAACTGACTCTAGATTGATTAATTAAAAATTCTTTCTAATTAAAATCTCTATTATCCCATTAACTTGATCTAGGGATCCCCTATTAGATTTGATTGTAATCTGGTAGATTTATGTCCTCCTATTTCTAGAATTGCATGCAACTCCACTCAATTATGCTAGATATACATTTAAATAGGGTCTATTCCACCTCTAATTTAAGCACATCAAACATGGATTAATAGCCTAGAAATATTAAACTAAGGATTAAGCACACATAATTGAGAACAAGATTTAAGTATTTATTGCGTAAAACAAAGAAACTCAAAATAAACTTCAAAGAAATCAAAAGGAGATCTTGAATCTTGATGGAAATCTTCTTCATAGTCGGCTTCAATGGTTTTTTATGAGTTGTTTTCTTCAATATTCTCTAATGAATCACTCCACTCTTCTTATCTTTTTCATATATAGGTCTTAGAATGCCCAAAAACCTAAAATAATGAGTTTTCTCGCGTGTTTGGACTGCAATTCATGATTTCCACAAGGTCTAGCACATGGTCGTGTGGCTCATACAGCCGAGTGTCCAGCCCATGTGGCTTATGAAACTTGTTTCAATTTTCTGATTTTCAGTCTTTTTCTCGCTACTTTTTCTCCCAAATGCTCTCCTAAGTATAGAAACATGAATTTAAAGGATTAGGAGCATAAAATATACCATTTTTAATTAGAATAATTATCCAAAACGCATTAAGAATGAGGTTAAAACATGATACTTTTGACATTTATCATGAAGTTAATGATTTAGAGTTAATAAATGATTTTATTACTAATGCATTTTTTATAAATAAGGATCCAAAAACCTAGGATGCAGCCATAAATTCAAAATATGCTAGTTTTTGGAGAGATGCTATTAATAATAAGCTTGAATCTATTATATCTAATCACACTTTGGAACTAGTACACTTGCCAAAAGGTTTTAAACCTATTAGTAATAAATGGGTCTTTAGAAAGAAACATAGACTAGATGAGTCAATACAAAAGTATAAGACAAGATTAGTAGGTTAAGGGTTTACTCAAAAACTTTAAGTAGATTTTTTTGATACATGCTCTCCTATGACTAAGATATCTACTATTCGTGTTTTATTTGCTTTAGATTTCATTCATAATTTGATGGTACCTCAGATGGATATAAAGATAGCTTTCTTGAATGGTGATTCGAATGAGGAGATCTATATGGAGCAACCTCAAAGATTTGTGACACCTGGTATGTAAGATAATATTTGTAGACTAAAAAAATCTTTGTACGGTCTCAAACAATCTCCAAAAAATGGTATGAGAAATTTCATAAGACTATTCTCAAATTCGATTTTATAGTTAATGGTGCAGATACATGTGTGTATTCTAAAATGTTTGGTTTTGATTATGTCATCATAAGTTTGTATGTAGATGACATGTTAATTTTCAATTCCAGTATAGAAGCCATTAAGTCTGTATGTAGATGTAATCTTGGGAGTTAAGGTTACAAAGTCAGAAAAGGGATTTTCGTTAAACCAATCTCACTGTATAGAGAAAGTGTCAAAAATGTTTAATAATTTTGATGTAATCCCTGTGAGAACTCTTTATGATTCTAGCATACAACTATTAAAGAACAGAGGAAATAATGTTTCTCAATTAGAGTATGTTAAGATTATTGAAAATATTATGTTCTTGATAAACTACACTCGACCAAACATTACTTATGCAGTTAGTAGATTAAGTAGATATACCCATAATCCAAGCAATGAGCATTGGAATGCTCTAAAGAGTTTGCTTAAATTCCTTAAAGGTACTATAGTTTAGGAGTTAGAATTTTTTGGGTACCTTTCAGTCCTTCAAGGCTATTGTGATACAAATTGGGTAACTGATAAATGGGTTAAGCTCTACAAATGTGTATGTCTTTACTTTGGGTAGAGTAGTCATTTCATGGAATTCTGCAAAACGGACTTATATTATGATGGAGTCAGAGTTTATAGCTCTTGACTTAGCCTGGCAAGAGGCCGGGTGGCCTAGGAATCTACTTGCAGAGATTCCTTTATGGGTAAAACTAGTACCTCCCATATCTTTATTATGTGTCTCGAAAGCCGTAATTTTTGTTGCTAAGAGTCAAGCTTACAATGATAGGAAGAGAAATATTCGAATAAGACATGAATTTATCAGACATTTAATAAAGAATGGAGTACTCACTTTAGAGTACGTGAGGTCTAAAAGGAACCTAGCTGATCCACTAACCAAAAGATTAAGTAGGAAAATGGTCATTGATTCATCGAGAAGGATGGGTCTTAGGCTCAATGGTTGAGGAAATCATGGCGGATACCCAAATTAGTTTCTAAGTTCAATGTGGTCAAACGAAATCGTGAAAAGACTCATAGTTTACATTTAACCTATCCCTATGGTGAATGATGTACATGTGAAAGGATGTGTTTTTACTCCTAATGAATTCATAGTCTAGAATTGGGTGGCCCCATCGAGACGAACTTGATGAATTCACCGACTTGATAGGTTGAGTTTATTGCTCTTAATGAGTTCATATACTAGAGTTTGGGTGGTCTTATTGAGATAGACTTGATGAATTCACTGAACTTAATTTTGAGAGGATGAGCTTAATGAAAGCTCTTAATGATTTCATAGCCCTGATTTGGGTGGTTTATATTAAGATAGACTTGATGAAATCACATATGTAAGTCTGAAGGACTAGCCACCTTTTATGAAAAACATTTTAGGCATTTTTTTTGGAGTACTTACCAGCATCCCAAGGTACATTAGCTAAAACTTGTTATCACAGAACCTCAATTGAATCTGAGATTAGTTGTATGTCATGAGTTAACTCCTATCATAACAAGTTCAAGATTCGTTCACTTGTTAAAGAGAAGAATTACTTATTTCACTATGCACTAGTTCAAATCCACAAGATACTAGCGCTTAAGAACTAATTTCAATCCCTCTCTTATCATGTTTTAACTGAAAAGAACTCTACTTTTTCTTGTGTTTACAAAATCTCCAAATTACTCTGTATTAATGGGGGATTGTTGGTAATGCAAGGTTTGTTGTTAGTGGGTATATCCCACATTGGTTAAGTACAAGCTATAAAGAGAGTTTCTACATCGCTTTACTACTTACTCTCATTGAATAATTGGGCCATAAGCTTAACACACGCGTCGCCCACCCATTTTGGTCCGTGTAACACCCCTAATCCATCTTCATTGCTGGATCAAGGTTACAAAATGTTACTGAGCAAAATCAAACTTTAAATTTAAATATAGCATAAATATTTCAAATTAAGAAAAATTTCAGTATCTTACAAGAATTATAGCAAACATATATATTTGGGCCTTAAGTCGAGTTTTCGAAGCCCTATAAACAATTTTAAAGGAATCAGGGATCATTTTGAAACAAATCAGAAAATTATTGAAAAACATGAGACATTGGGAAATAGGTGTCACATGGTCTGTTAGCCAGGCCATGTGACATAGTCTAGATCGTGTGTGCATTTGAAGTAGGGATACACAGTCGTGTCCGACCTCGTGTGTCCACCCGTGTGTATTTGAAATAAGGCCACACAATCGTGTTGTGGCCTCCTCCAAACGTACTCTCGTTTACGTGTAATTTTAAGCTTCCGAAAGTATACGGGTTGAGTTGTAATATAGTTCCAACGAAGTAACAAGTGCTCCGAGGATCGTACCCAAGGGAGGCATAGCGATAGTAATTTAAATCCCTACAAAGAAAAGAAGTAATTAGTAATCTTTTTAGGGTTTATAATATGAAAGGAAAATAAAGGTTTTGGGGTTTGAATTAAATAAAATAAAATAAATGTAAATGAAATAAAGTAAAGGAAAGAGATAAGAAAACTCGATAATCAAATTGATGGGGGATTAGCTTGCTTCAGTATGAATTCTTCAATTATCTTTTTTTAGGGTTTTTCTTTAATCAATAGTCGCTACCCTAGAAGGATCTTCCAATCTTCCACTAACATAATGAGTCAACAAACACTACTTATCTTTCGATGTCACAGTCTAGATTGGTTTGGGGTAAAGGTTTCCACGAATGGTCAATACTAATTTTGGGTTAATTCCTACCTAAATGACTTCTCGGGGTTGTTAGACCTAAGGTTTGTTTCATGTTCTTCCTTTTACAAACAATCAATCCGTTGAAAAGCACTTTATAAAATAATCAAATAATCATACTTTCACTTCCTAATCCCCCACAACAGGATCAGTTCCTCATGCTTTTTTTAAACATCATAAAATCAATAATATAAATGAACATGAAATTTAAGATTGAAAAATATGAAGTGAAAGAAACTAAGAATTGTATAGCAATCTGTTGGGACGAATGCACAATCGTTAATGCAAATATTACAAATCTCGTTTCCACTTAGAACAAAAAAATGAAAATAACAAAGAAATGAAAAACAACTAAAAAAAAACCTAAATTAAAAAGGAAATAAAGACTTAAGAAAAAAGAGATGTGTAAACCTAAGAGCTAAAGAGCCCTATTTATAGCCTTTGGATGGTCGTTTTCCTCAAACCTAGGTCAGTTATCATTCTTCGTGTTTAAGTGGTGTTGTAATATTGAAACGCCCTTTACTCGGTGTTATTTTTGCGTTCAGGAGTCGATGTCACGACACACAAGAGTCGTGTCGCGATAGAGAAGACAATCTACTCCTTTGGCGTGTTTTCCAAACGTTGTCACGACATAGAAGACAACTTTCGAATTCTATAGATCTGGTCCCTATGTTACGACACAGATCAGTTCATGTCGTGACATAGTGATCAACTTCGTTATTATGTATCTTCTAAAGGTCTCCTACACACTCACAAAGTTCGTTAGCTACCCTTTAGGCCTCACTCGGCCCTAAAGTCAATAAAAATCACCTTTGTACACTTTTTACACACTTTACTTAATAACTAAAAACTAAACTAAATTCTAAGTAATCCTAAGGAAAATGCTTAATTTCAAGCTCCTAAATTGCGAAAACTAGTTTAATCTGCTAGGTCAATTTACGACAAATAAAACTCCTCCACACTTAAGTCATTGCTTGTCCTCAAGCAACCAAAAACAAAAACCATAATAAGAAAAACATAGATGCTTGAGCACATATCATACAAGGATGAAGTTCGCAACATCTACATTAAGCATTATATATCTTCCAATAAATTCAACATGATAAGCAAGTAACCTTACATTTTTTTTTCAGAACATCTAAGTTCAGTAAGTTACAAAAGATACAAATATCAAGATTTTATGGGTATAACTCCATCAATGACTAATACATGTACTTTAATTATCCTAGTACAATATAAATAGTTATAATGGAACTATGTAATGTCATATTCATTCATGCATAGAACTGTTTAGGTCACATAGGTCATTTCGGCTTGTAATGTTCTAAGGCTTAGGATAGGTATGAAGTTCAAAAGAATAGTAATCACAAAAGGTTACGAAAACGAAAATAGTTTGGCACATTATATTGTTCCCTATTCTTCCCCTTTTAGTATCTCACCACCTTATTTCTTCTTCTCTTACCTTCCTTTTCTCTCCACTTAGGAAATCTCAATATGGTTTAATCTCTTGAGCTTAGCCTACAAGTATTCTACATTTCTTGAAGAAGATTTTTTTTTTGCTTTTGTGACTTTGTCACTGATGGCTTTAGAAATGACCATTAAAATCTTTCTGATTAGTGTATACTTTGTTTCCTTTGTATTACATTTAGCATTCGTTTTCAACATTTTATACTTAGTATTTGCATTTTCTAAATCAGTGTTGTATGGTCTTACTTTCTTTCATTTTATCTCATTTGTGCTACTAATGTCGCTTCATTCAGCATCAGTTTTACATCTAAAGTTGTCAGCGTAGGAATGCACCTTAGAAGATCAGAGCAGGAAAGCATTCAGAGTTGTCGCCACAAGTTTGGTGTAGAATTGTAGCGAAATATGTCACCACATGAATATTTATACATTACACCAGGGACTTTATGCTGCTAACATATCCAGAAGCATCAGCGCAGGAGAATGTCAAGTTGTGGCAGCAAATAAAAATCTTAATTTGCGTCTAGCAATGTCGCGATAATCTTCAACTACTTAATGCACAAACCAGATCTGCGTGAGTGTACAACTACAAATAACCAACTTGTACAATTGGAAAAAGGAGTTAGATCTGAGAAGGGGAAGAAACATGTACCTTCTAGTGATTATAAATAAAGGGGAGAGAGAGAAGATTATCATCAAGCTCATGAAGAAATTAATTCCACATTTTCTGATTCTCTTTTCAAGTGAGTTGCCATGGAAGCTTAACTTCCCAAGAGGGTGATCTGACGTGATGCGGAGGCAACTACTTTTGATGAGGAGTGCCTAAGAGCGACGCAAGAGGAGCAATTATGGAAGGATTATGGTAGACTAGGAATAGCATGCTTTAATTTCTTCTTTAATTCCTCTTGAATGTTAATGAATTCTGTTGACTTTAATTGTGTATGGAAATACCTATTAATGTTAGATCTATTTTGATTTCTACTAAATTCTTCTTATCTTTTTATCTTTGGATTTAACTGTTTTGACCACGGAAGTGCGATTGCAGTCACAACCATTGCAAGGTGCGGTGACAAAGTTAGATTAACAAGCAAGACAACAGAAGTTGCTAGAGGCAAAAAGGTATTCTGGCCACTTGTTCTCAAGTGCAAAGCATTACCAGCACTGGAAGGTGTGGTAATTGTGAGTGCTTGGGTCCTTGCTAAACAGAGAAGTTGATAGCAGTGAGATTTCATTAGAACTTAATTGCGGGGACAATTTATCTACTAGTTACCTTGTAGTCACATTCAGTGTCTGTCAACTTGCCAAGTCAGGGATCCCCCCATTTCTTTATACTTGATCTACTTCTTTTAATTTTCTGAATTTCCATTCATAAAACATCTTCAAATATTCAATTCATTTTTCTATTAAATTGCCTTGACATTTTATGTTACAGTTTATAGTATTTGCGTTGACAAATTTAATTCTAATCTTTGTGCAGTTTTGACTTAATTGCATTGACATTATTTCTAATAATTTTCTTTATTTTAATTCCATTAGCTTCGACAATTTTAAGAAAGAAGAACACCATCCTCGTGGGATTGATATCCGACAGGCTCACATCTATCTATTATACTTGCATCGACAGTGTCCACTTGCACATAATTGCTGTGATGTTTATAGCGCGATCAAGTTTTGGCGCCGTTGCCGGGGATGGTGTTTATTTGATTATTTTTTTGTAGTTGCAATATTCTTTCTTTTTAGACTTATATTTGTTACTAATCTGTTTTATTTCTTTTGTTGATTCTTTTCAATTCTTTTTAGGTGTTTTATGTCCACAAGGAGAAATCCTAACAACATTGTCAGTTTCGATCTAGAAATTGAAAGAACTATTCGGAGGAAGAGACAAGAGCAAAGAAATATGGTTGGAAATGATAACGATATTCCACAGTTTTCGCCACAAAACCCTATTCCTCTAGTGCAGGCACAACAATTCAATAATATACCGCTGCCACGAGAAAAGCAAATTCCAAAAAGGACAATTAGAGACTTTGTTGTTCCTGTGCTTGATGATTTGCAACCAAGGGTTGTTAGACCAGCAATACAAGCTGGGAATTTTGAATTGAAATAAGTGATGTTCCAGATGTTAAACTTTAATGGACAATATGATGGTTTTCCTCATGAAGATGCAAGAGAGCATCTTAAATCTTTTCTGTTAATATGTGCTTCTTTTAGTCAACATGGTGTTCCTAACGACGCCTTAAAAATACAATTGTTTCCTTATTCTTTGCAAGGAAGAGCACATTTATGGTTTCTTGGTTTACCGACTGGATCTATTACTTCATGGAATGCGCTAGCAACTCAATTTGTTCTACGATTCAATCCACCCAAAATGAATGTTAGACTGCAGAATGATATCACGACGTGCCGTCAATTGAATGATGAAAACTTGCACACTACGTGGGAGCATTACGAACTTTGCTTAGACGTTGTCTCATGCACAGAATTCAATAGAAGACACAAATCGAAATCTTCTACAATGGATTAAATGAAAAGACAAGAAATCTTGTTGATGCATATGCAAACGGTCCTTTGTTAGATTACACCTATTATGAAGCCGTGCGAATCATGGAGAGAATTGTGCAAAATGATTATCAGTACTTGATTTCTAGATCTGCTTAAGTGAAAATAAGTCCTGAAGTTATTGAGTTAGATGCCATTTCATCCCTAAGTGCACAAGTATCCTCACTGGCAAACATGATAAAAAACTTGAAGGGGACGAGTGAGGTTGCCCTTATTCAAGTAGCCAAGCAAATGGATGTCCAGACATTTTGTTGTGAAATTTGCGGCGACAAGCATAACTATGAGGATCGTCCACAGCATGTTGAGGATGCATTCTATGTAAATAATATCAGAGGGAATTCATATGGTAACTCGTATAACAATTTAACTAGGACCCAACAACCTTGGGGGAATCAGAATACATCTACATTTAGAGATGGAAATTCCTTGAGTCAAGGGAACTTTCGATAAGGGAGTTACAAACATCAACAGCAGAATTACAATCATAATCCTCAGGTACATTCACATCCTGATCAGATACAGTCACAGAATCAGATGCAATCACATGCTCGCATGCAGCCATAACAGAATGCAATGCCAAATATGCAAGGACAGTATCAACAAAAGCAACAGTAGTACTCTCAACAAAGATCAGATCTATTAGCTGCTCTTGAAGCTTTGATGCATGAGCATATTACCAGAACTAAAGCTATCGTCCAAGGAAATTTTTTTTCCATCCGCGCGTTGGAAGCACAACTAGGACAGCTGGCTTCTAATATGAGCACAATACCACCAAGTGCTTTGCCAGTGACACAGAAAATCCAAATCAGAAGGGGAAGGAGCATTGCAAGGCTATTACTTTGCAAAGTGGAAAGCAAACTGGCGAACTAAGCAGCAGCTCCAATGTAGTACCTGTCGACACAAATGTAATAAAGCAATAGGGAGAAGTTGCATCTATAGAAGAAGTAGTCGAAATAAATGAGGAAGAACCACCAGTAATCACACTTATGCCTACCAATTCGACCTACGAAGTTGTCGACGCGCTGCCAATGCCGACACAATCGGGTGCATCATAGCAACCGACTGTTAATATACCTTTACCATTTCCACAACGATTCAAGGAGAAAGAACATGACAGAGACTATCAAAGGTTTGTATCTTCTTTGAAATAATTACATATTAATATACCTCTTGTTGATGTTCTTGTGCAGATTCCCAGCTATGGAAATTTTATGAAGGAGCTTTTATCAAAGAAGAAGAAGTTATTTGATATCGAGACAATTGCGCTCACAGAAGGGTGTAGCGCTGTACTAACAAATAAACTGCCACCTAAAATAAAAGATCCTGGTAGTTTCACAATTCCATGCTCTATTGGAAACAATTATTTAGGAAAGGATCTATGAGATCTAGGAGCTAGCATCAATCTTATGCCATTGTCAACATTCAGGAAATTAGGAATTGGTCATATGAAGCCCACTACTGTGACATTACAACTTGCAAATAGATCTTTGGCACAACTTGAAGGACAAATTAAAGATGTTTTGTTCAAGTCGATAAGTTTGTGTTCCCAGCAGATTTCATCATACTTGATTGTGAAGTTGATAAAGAGGTGCCCATTATTTTGGGACGCCCATTTCTTGCAACGGGGCCCACTCTTATAGATGTTTTCAAGGGTGAGTTGATCATACGACATAACGATGAACATGTTACCTTCAGTGTTTTTGAAGCAACTCCTTCTAGGAGTAAGGAAAAATGTCACCACATTGATATTCTAGACGAGTTAATTATGGAGGAATTTCATGGACGTAGTTTAGCAGTGACAGAAGAATATGCAGTGACATTTGGAGACAATTTCCTACTAGAATGTGACCACAAGGTTGAGGCTAATATTTGTGAGCTCAGACATGGATGGAAAATGGAATCTTTAGATCTAACAAATAGGACGATACCTGGTTTCAAGCCATCGATTGAAGAAGCTCCCACACTCAGTTGAAATAATTGCCAATGCATCTAAAATATGTTTTCCTTGGTGACAATGATACATTGCCAATAATTTTCAGCGCAAGTCTCGATGCAAGCCAAGAAGAGAAGTTAATTGGAATATTGAAGCAACATAAGAGAGCCATCACCTGGATTATTACGGATATCAGAGGCATTAGTCCCTCTTTTTGCATGTATAAAATTAGACTGAAAGATGAGGGAAAACAGTCAATTGAATAGCAACATCGATTAAATGAAAAACTGAAGGAAGTCGTGAAGAAAGAAATCATCAAATGGCTGGACACAGGCATAATCTATCCAATCTCGGACAGTACATGGGTAAGATCGGTCCAATGTGTGCCAAAGAAGAGCAGCATCATAGTGGTAAGCAATGATAAAAATAAACTAATCCCTACTCGTATTGCTACAGGTTGGGAAGTGTGTATGGATTATCGTCGTTTAAATGCTGCCACAAACTTCCATTCATTGATCAAATACTGGATAGACTAGCTGGTAAGGCCTATTACTGTTTTCTCGATGGATACTCAAGTTACAACCAAATAGCAATTGCACCGAAGGATCAAGCAAAGACAACTTTTACTTGTCCATTTGGAACCTTTGCTTTCCATCGGATGCCATTTGGTTTATGTAACACACCAACCACATTCTAGAGGTGCATGATGGCCATATTTTTTGATGTGATCAAGGATTTGTTGGTGGTATTTATGGATAATTTCTTTGTTTATGGTCAGAATTTTGATAAATGCGCTGGCAATTTAGCGAAAGTGTTGAAGCGATGCAAGGAATGCCATTTCCTGGCAATTGAAGGCATTGTCCTTAGCCATCGTATTTCTTGTCAGGGCATTGAAGTTGATAAGGCAAAGGTAGAAATCATTGAAAAGCTACCTACCTACCAACGTAAAGGGAAGAAGGAGCTTTCTTGGTCATGCCAGATTTTATCGTTCTTTTACTCGAGATTTCTCCAAAATAGTAAAACCTCTCTATTCCTTACTAGAGCAAAATAAAAAGTTTTTGTTCGATGATGCTTGTCTGGAAGCATTCATTAAAGTTAAGCAGCAGTTAGTGCAGGCACCTATTATCGTCGAACCAGATTGGTCTCAACCGTTCGAAGTAATGTATGATGTGAGCGACTATGCTGTTGGTGCTATACTTGGATAACGCAAAGATAAGGTATTTCATACAATATATTATGCTAGAAAAACTCTAACTGAAGCACAGGTAAACTATACAACTACATAGAAAGGGTTGCTGACGGTAGTTTTTGCATTTGACAAGCTTTGCTCATATCTTGTCGGCGCAAAAATTACAGTTTATACTGACCATTTTGCCTTGAGATACCTTTTTGCTAAAAAAGATACCAAACCTAGGCTAATTAGATGGATCCTATTATTACAAGAATTTGATATTGAGATTAAAGACAGGAAAGGATCGAAAAATCAGGTAGCAGACAACTTATCTTGACTGGAATCTGGAAGTGAAGATGGAAACAAATCACAAATTGTCAACACATTTCCAAATGAGAAGTTATTCTTTTTCGATGCATCTTCATGGTATGCAGATATCGTTAATTATTTAGTTTGTGGAAAGCTACCGTTGAGTGCAACTGGTCACCAGAAGGTCAGATTTCTTCGAGATGCTATGAAGTATCATTGCAATGAGCTATACCTGTTCAAGTTTTACGCTGACAACATCATTCGTCGCTATGTTCCTAAGGAGGAAATGCTCTCTATCCTGAAGCATTTCCACGGTGCTCCTTTCGGAGGCCATTTTGGTGGTGTTAAGACTGCTGCAAAGGTCATACAGTCAAGGCTTTACTAGCTTACATTATTTCGAGACGCTCACACTTTTGCTCAACAATGTGACAAATGTCAGTGCACCGGATCAATATCTCGATGCAACGAGATGTTACAACAGCCTATCATGGAGGTTAAGCTCTTCGATGTTTGGGTTATAGACTTCATGAGACCATTTCCAAATTCTTTTGGAAATGTGTATATTCTGGTCGCTGTTGACTATATTTCAAAGTGGATCGAAGCAATAGTTGTTCCAAAGGACGATGCTTAGACGATGTTAAAGTTCTTTCACACATACATCCTTACACAATTCGGAACACCTCGAGCTTTAATATGTGATCAAGGCCTCATTTCCATTGTAACCAAGTGGAAACAACTTTAAAATGTTATGTGTGAAGCATCGCATGGAAACCACATATCATCTGCAATTAAATGGACAAATGAAAATATCCAATCGGTAAATAAAAGATATTCTTGAGAAGGTGGTTAATCCATCTAGACGTGATTGGCCTTCGCGATTAAATGACGCATTATGGGCGCTTTGCACTGCGTACAAAACACTGTTAGGGATGTCGCCATATCAGCTGCTGTTTGGTAAATCCTGTCACTTGCCCGTCGAACTTGAACATAAGGCCATGTGGACAATCAAGCAAGTGAACATGGACTATGATACTGTTGGGCAGAAAAGATTGTTGGACATTTCAGAACTGGAAGAAATTCGATGCAATGCTTATGAAAATGCTGCCATTTGCAAGGAAAAAACTAAGAGATGGCATGATAACATCATTTTGCGGCGACAATTTTGCACAGGTCAATTACTGCTTTTATTTAACTCACGTTTAAAATTGCATCCAGGAAAATTGTGCTCCAAATGGTCAGGCCCTTTTGAAGTTGTTGAAGCATTTCCACATGGTGTGGTGACAATCAAATATTTGAACGATGGGCACCAATTCAAAGTGAAAGGCCAATGATTAAAGCACTACCTAAGCCTAGACATTAACGAACAAAACGAGACCATTAACCTGGTCACATTTTCTTAGAATGTCATTGTAACTTTTCTATTTAGTTCTTGTCTTTTACTTTCCTTTAATTCGTTGCTTTAGTTTTCTACAGGAATAAAAGTTTTTCTTTTTGTCAACGCACACAAAAGTACGATTTGTCGACGCATCCAATTCCTGACTCATCGAAGCGTTTTAGGAAAGAATCACGCCGGTTGATTCACCCTGATCCCCAACCATTGGATCAATCCAAAAAAGTACGATCCATTTTCTGTCATTTATTGGCTGCAGGCACAATGTACTCTCACGACAGTAGCAATCATCACACCTCTTCACCTTCATTTTCTATAAAATATCCTATTTGTGCCAACTGTCTTCACACTCACATCAGCCATTGTTGCTGTAATCTTGCTTTTCTTCAACTTTCAGTTTTTCTGCAAAATCTTCACTGCCTTTCTCTCATTTAAATATGGAAAGAACTCGTGGTGCTAAAACCCCATTGAAACCAGTTGTTGAATCATCGATAGCGATGGTCTGAAACGATGACCAGCCACCATCCAAGGAGCCTATCTTGTTCTTAACAAAAACGGTGAAGGATCGTTTCCATGATGTAATGCTGAAACGAAGCTGCCATCCTGAGCAGGGATTTTAGTTATCCCCACTACTGACATTGGGGAAACAAGTGGCCACAAAAATTTCGTATTTGGGCTAGGAGCAATTCTTTGATCATCCGGAAGGGTACTACCCATCCATGGTAAGAGAATTTTATGTTAACTTAGTTGACCTGAAGTAGGAGTTCATCTTCGTTCGTGAAGGACTGGTGCCATGGGGCGCTGACCATATCAATGCCCTCTTCCACATTACCGAGGGAGAAGATGCGCATGTCAAGTTTTTAGAGAACTTGATAGAGGAAGGCGCTGATTTACTGTTAATGACTTATGCGTCGATAGCACTGTTTGGACTGGAAATTATTCGAACAATTATACGATGCACTATCGTTACCTCACCGTCCGGAGCAAGGTGTGGTTTCACTTTAGCAACTACTGTCTCCTGCCATCCACTCACAACGCTATTGTTACGCTGGATAGAATGTGCTTGATACATTCTATTATCAAGGGTCGATGGATTGATGTCGGGGCAATCCTTTACCAGGAAATCGCTGAATCTGCCGCCAAACAAATGGGTATCTTACCTTTCCCTTCTCTAATCATGTTGTTGTGTAAACAGAGGGGTGTTGTGCCTCGTGAAGAGGAAGAGTTTTTAGAGAACAAAGGCTCGATAAATGATGTTTCAGTGGAAAGAATGACTAGGAGGCAGAAAACCCTTATTGTGAAAGAAGTGTCGTCGAAGAAGGAGAAAGGAAAAGGGAAAAAGAAGGACAAACAAACCTATGCACCCACAGATCCTTAGATTTGGAGGAAGCTTACTAAGATTGAACAGATTGCTGACCATATGGCTGTGCGACAAATTAAACTTGTTACTACAGTGGATGACATGGAGAAGTGCCAGAGCCTAGTCTATGCCTATACCAAGGCATGGAATACTGCCATTGTCAGCATATTAAGTAGTATGAGTAAGCAGTCATTGCCAGAGTTCCCCGTGTTTCCCCTATCATCAGGGCGGTTACACCATCAACAAAGCAAGCTGCTTCAGAAGGCAAGACTCAGTTTGTCCAATCCCCACACAGAATCCACATCTCTGACGATGAGGACTAGGAGGTACACTCCAGGGATATGAAGGATTGCTTCCGCAACATCGCCAGCCTTTTTAAGGATGAGTTTTCAAACAGTTTGGGGGTCAATATGGTGGAAAGAGAAGCTGATGCAGAAAAGGAGCACACGACTATTGCCTCTGCGGGTGTTGAAGAAGGAGAAGGAAGAGAAGAAAAGGAAAAAGAAAGTGTGGGTGCTTCTGTTGAAAACTTGGCACCATCTGGGGCGGGCCAGGTCGAGGTCGTAACATCCAGCAATGAGAATTCTAATCCTCTGGCTATTATGCCATATGCGGCACCACTTGTTGAGATTCATTCATCGGATGTTATTGTCGATGAAGCCAATATCCAACCGACCTTGGAGGAGCAATCCGCTGCACCGGTTGACCCAAAGGAGAAAAAGCACAAACGCAAGGAAAAGAAGAAACGCAAAGAGGAGCAACCCAAAAAGAAGAAGTCCAAAGCAGCCACATCCTCGGCTGCGATACACTGAGTTAGTTTTTCTTTTTCATTACTTAGTGTAGTTGCATGCATTTCATATAGTTGTCATTGCATTTTACTTGTCTTTGCATTTTATTTGTTAACGCATTTTGCATTGTAGTTGCATTTTCATATATTTTGTATACTATTGTCAGTGCATTGGGGACAATGCAGACACTAAGTTTGGGGGGAAAAATATATGGAATGGAAATGCAACTGCACCCACAAGTTAAAGATTTTATTTGTCTTTTGAGTTAATTGAAAGTATGCAAAATTATGAAAAATATGTGACCATGATTTTTTTATTTGATGCATAAATCTTGAATGATGTGAGATGATAATGTATGAATTGGATGAATATGATTGAATATTGTATCCTTCTATTTTTGGATGAATGGTTGAAATTGCATTAGTAATAAATGAGTAGTATCATTCTTTGAATCTTGAATTGACGTACCATTTTGCAGCTAAATATATAATTATATCTACTAATAAAAGACACTCCAATGTCGGTGCATTATGACTTAACAAGGGGGAACACTCCACTGCAAGTGTTAAAAAAATTATCTAGTCAAAGGTTGTCACTGCAAGAGTGTGTGTCGGCGCAATTACATGCTCCTTGGGGGTTTGTTGCACCCTATCGTTACTGCCAAGGAACAAGAGTATAGTAATGCAATGACATCTCTCAGTCGCATAAAAAAAAGAGAAAAAGAAAGAAAAGTTGATAAAAAGAAAAATATATATATGTATATGAGAATAAATGTTGTATTGGTTAAGAAGATTTAAGATTTAAAGCATGATGCTAGCATTAGTGAAGTTGCAGTTTTAATTATCCATGCCCATAAATTGTCAGCGCAATGTTCTATCATATAAATGTAATTTATACATTTGGATCTTAGAGAATTTAAGTTGCTAGAATAATTATTACGGTGACAGGAATTTTGATATGACCATTAAAATCTCTTTGATTAGTGTATACTTTGTTTCCTTTGTATTACATTTAGCATTCATTTTTTAGCATTTTATACTTAGTATTTGTATTTTCTAAATCAGTGTTGTATGGTCTTACTTTCTTTCATTTTATCTCATTTGTGGTACTAATTTCGCTGCATTCAGCATCAATTTTGCGTCTAAAGTTGACAGCACAAGAATCCACCTTAAAAGATCGGAGCAGGAAAGCATTTAGAGTTGTCGCCACAAGTTTTGTGTAGAATTGCAGCAAAATATGTCACCACATGAATATTTCTACATTACACCAGGGATTTTATGCTCCTAACATATCCAGAAGCACCAACGCAGGAGAATGTCAAGTTGTGGCAGCAAATAAAAATATTAATTTGCATCCAGTAATGTCGCGACAACCTACAACTACCTAATGCACAAACTAGATCTGCGTGAGTGTACAGCTAGAAATAACCAACTTGTATAGATGCAAAAGGAAGTTAGATCTGAGAAGGGGAAGAAACCTATACCTTCTAGTGATTATAAATAGAGGGGATAGAGAGAAGATCATCATCAAGCTCGTGAATAAATTACTTCCACATTTTCTGATTCTCTTTTTAAGTGAGCTGCCATGGAAGCTTAACTTCCCAGGAGGGTGATCTGACGTAACGAGGAGGCGACTACTTCTGACGAGGAGTGCCTAAGTGTGACACAAGAGAAGCAATTATGGAAGGATTCTAGTAGACTAGGAATAGCATGCTCCAATTTCTTATTTAATTCCTCTTGAATGTTGATGAATTCTGTTGACTTTAATTGTGTATGGAAATACCTATTAATGTTAGACTTATTTTGATTTCTACTAAATGTTTCCCATCTGTTTATCTTTGGATTTAACTGTTTTGACCACGAAAGTGCGATTGCAGTCATAGTCACTGGAAGGTGCGGTGACAAAGTTAGATTAACAAGAAAGACAACGGAATTTACTTAAGGCAAGAATGAATTTTGACCACTTGTTCTCAAGTGCAAAGCATTACCAGCACTAGAAGGTGTGGTAATTGTGAGTGCTTGGGTCTTTGCTAAATAGAGAAGTTGATAGCAGTGAGATTTCATTAGAACTTAATTGTGGCAACAATTTATCTACTAGTTACCTTGTAGTCACATTTAGTGTTTGCCAACTTTCCAAGTCAGGGATCACCCCATTTCTTTATACTTGATCTACTTCTTTTAATTTTCTGAATTTACGTTCATAAAACATCTTCAAATATTCAATTCATTTTTCTATAAATTGCCTTGACATTTTATGTTACAGTTTATAGTATTTGCGTTGACAGATTTAATTCTAATCTTTGTGCAGTTTTGACTTAATTGCGTTAACATTATTTCTAACAATTTTCCTTATTTTAATTCCATTTGCGTCGACAATTTTATGTGACAAGAACACCATCCTCGTGGGATCGATATCTGACAGACTCACATCTGTCTATTATACTTACATCGACAGTGTCCGCTTGAACATAATTGATGTGACGTTTATAGCGCGATCAATCACTTTTCATAGTTTTTCTCACTCAAGGATTTTTTTTCTTCATTTGATACTTGTCTCTTCTTTTCTTTTGGAATTTTCTTCTTTTCATATCTCTGGGTATTCTAAAGTTCATATTCCACATTAAGTTTCCTATTTCACTTTTGTTTACAAACTCCACCTTGAAGTCTCTACTTACCCTCAATACATATGACCATATGTCTATAATCGTGCAAATTCGGACCAAAGAAAAGAGTACAAACAAATTGACTTTTCTAGGATTTATGGTTTGTAATGTGGTTCATCAAGAAGGGTCGACAAGCTCAAATATGGGTACTAAATGGCAGAATCAGAATAAGGTTGCTTTTTGGCTCTAAGTGTATCAAAATATTGCCTTAGGTCATCCCTAAACATCTCAATATGCAAAATTGTCAGTTTAACAACACAATTCCAAAACTACCATTTATCATATTGATGGTATTACAAATGACATAGATTTTTGACCCAATTTAGTGCTTAAATTGCCCCTTTTGTTGTTAATTTAGCATACATCATTAGCATTTTATACTTAGTTTACTCGTTTTCCAATTCATTATTAGATAGTTTGAATTCTTGTTATTTTCACATATTTCTGTACTAATGTTGACGCAAGCAACCGATATATTGCATCTAAATATTGTCAGCACAGGAACTCAATCTAGGAATTGAATATTGGACAATTGTAGCCACAAGATCAGCTGAACATTGTGACCATGAAATGTCACCCATTGAAACTGAACCTCAAATGAAAGGAATCAAGTTGAATTCACAATTGGAAGCACCAAACGCAGGAATTTCACAGATGTTATTGCAATTAGTCTTTCAGAATGCGTCCAGTTATATAACGGCAATCTGCAGATCTCTAAAGAATACACTAGAATTGCGTTAGTGCACAACTATAATTTAACTAATTTTGACAGCTGCAAGATCTAGGTCTGGATCTGAAAATGAAGCATAAATCCTACAACATTTTAGAGGTTATAAATTGAAGAACAAAGAAGGAAGAAGGTATCAATAGAAAAGGGGATTTAATCCTACAAATTCTTTGTGAATTGAAGATTTGAGCTGGAATCGATGAGCTGATGACTCAAGCCTACAACTACTTCTGATGAGAAGTGCTAGATGTCAAACAAGAGGAACAATTAGGGAGTAAGCCTAGTAGTCTAGAAATAGTAAACTTCATTGTACTCGTTAATTCTTCTTAAACGATGATGGATTCTGATGATGTTAAATGAATACGAGAGTATCTTTTAATGTTATATCATTTTGATTCTTACTTTACATTGCTTATCTGTTTATTCTTGGATTTAATCGCTCTAAAAAAAAGTGAAATTGCAATACACCGACATTGAGAGATGCGGTGCCAGGTTAAATTAACAAGTGGGTTAGGCGAGAGCTACTCGGGACTGGGTCAGACTCCAGTTACTTGTTCTTGGATACACATAATTGCTCACACCGAGGGGTGGAGTAGTGTATTTTAGTCGGGATTAAGTAGGGAGCTATTATGGGTAAGAACTCGGAGGGACTTCATTACTGCGATAATTCATCTACACTCTAACTTGTCGACGTATCCAGTGTTGCAACCTGTAGAATCAGTAAACCACTTCCACCCTTTACACTTGATCACTTTTATATTTCATGCATTTAAATTTTTAGCATTCAACACTCAACACCATTGGATTTATTTTCAATACACTGACATTTAACCTATGATATTTAACTCTAATAGTAATGATTATTTTAGCATGCAGATCTGACATAATTGCGCTGACATCCTTACTCGCATTACACTGATTTTTAGTATTGATTGCTTCAACATTAAAACATCAGGAACCATTTCCTTGTGGGATCGATATTCGATATCTCTGTTTATCAACTATACTTGCATCGACGTGTGTACGCTTGCAGAATCGTTGTGTCGTAAAAATACCGATCAAGTTTTGGCGCCATTACCGGGGAATTGGCATTTGTTCGATGTTTACTTTTGTTGTTGCAATCGATTTTACTCACTTAACTTTTAACTTCTATTAATTTGTTTATTATTCTTTTCTGATTTTGAAGGTATTGTATGTCCACAAGGTAAAATCCTAAGGACATTGTAAGCTTTGATCCGGAGCTTGAGAGAACACTTAGAAGGAGAAGGAAAGAACAAAGGAAGATGGCTGGTAACAACAATAATAATAATTTACCACTGCTGCTACCACAGGATAACATTCTTCCTGTGCTGCCACAAGATTTACCACCACCACGTCCACAAGAAGAACAAATATAGAATAGGACAATAAGAGATTCTGTTGTGCCTATACTCGATGATTTACAACCAAGGGTTGTGAGACCAGCAATTCAGGCTAGTAGCTTTGAACTGAAACCGGTGATCTTTCAGAGGCTCAATTCAAATAAGCAATATTCAGGTTTTTTGCATGAGGATGCATGCAAACATTTGAAATCATTCTTACTCATTTGTGCAACCTTCAGTCAACATGGTGTCCCTGATGATGCCTTGAAAATGCAATTATCTCCTTACTTGTTGCAAGGAAAAGCATGAACATGGTTTTTAGGTTTGTCGGCTGGATCCATTACATCCTGGAATGCATTGGCAACACAGTTTGTTTTGAGATTTAATCTATTGATAATGAATGCAGGGTTACGAAATAACATAACTGCATATCATTAACTCGATGACGAGAATTTACACACAACATGGGAGCGCTACAAAGCATTGCTTCAACGCTGCCCAATGAATGGGATTCAACAAGAGACGCAGATTGAGATCTTTTATAATGCTTTGAATGCTCAGACAAGGAATCTTGTTGACACATCTGCAAACGGTCCATTGTTGGATTGCACATATGATGAAGCTATTCGAATTTTTGAGAGGATAGCCCAAAACGATTACCAATATTCGATTTCTCATTCTGCACACGTGAAAACTAACCCTAGAGTTCTTGAATTAGATGCTATTTCTGCATTGTCAGTGTAGGTATCTTCCTTGCCCAACATCATTAAGAACATGAATGGAACAAGCAATATTGCTTCTATACAAATGGCCCAGCAAACGGATGTGCCGACATTTTCGTGTGAGATTTGCGGCGACAACCACAACTATGAAGACTATCCACAGCATGCAGAATATGCATATTATGTCAACAACATCCGAGGGGGTTCATTTAGTAACTCCTACAACAATCGTTTGCAACAACCTTGGTGAAATCATAATACATTCACATTTCGATATGGAAATTCTTCAACCCAAGGAAGTTATAGGCAAGGAGGTTACAACAATAGCCAATCGCAGAACTAACATCAGAATTCACAAGTAAATTCCCGTACCGAACCAACATAATCACATAGTCAATTGTAACCATAATCGCGATTACAATCACAACCATTTGTACTACCACAAATGCAAGGACAACAGCAGCAATTTACTCAACCCAAGGTAGATCCTATGGCTTCTTTTGAAGCGATGATGCGCTAGTATATTACACGAACCGAAGCGATAGTGCAAGGTAATTCTTCCTCTATACGAGCATTGGAAGCTCAACTTGGACAGTTGGTCTCTAATCTCAACACCAGATCATCAGGTACACTACCTAGTGATACTGAAAATCCAACGCAAAGGGGGAAGAAGCACTGCAAAGCAATCACACTAAGAAGTGGGAAACAAATGGTAGGATTAAGCAAGTCTGATCAAGATAATGTCGAAGCATCCACTTCACAGCAACAAGAAGAGGTTATAATTGAAGGAAGTCAAGCACAAAATAATGTGGAAGAACCAACTGTAGTACCATCTCTGCCTACAGTTTATCTAGATAAGTTGTCGACACAACCATCACTATTGAAGCAACAGAATTATTCATAACCACCTCCTGCAACCATACCTTTGCCTTTTCCACAATGTTTGAAAGAAAAAGTCCATGATGAAGAATACCACAAGTTTGTTTTTACTTTGAAACAATTGCATATTAATATACCTCTAATAGATGCTCTTGTGTAGATACCCAGTTATGGAAAATACATGAAGGAGCTACTATCAAAGAAAAAGAAACTATTAGACATCGAGACGATTGCGGTCACAGAGGGGTACAGTGCTGTACTCACAAACAAGTTGCCAACCAAGATGAAAGATCCTGGAAACTTCATAATTCCATGCTCCACCGGAGATCATTACTTAGGTAAAGCATTATGTGATTTAGGAGCTAGCATTAACCTAATGCCTTTTTCGACTTTCAAGAAGCTAGGAATCGGATCAATGAAGCCTATTGCTGTAACATTGCAATTAGCGGATAGATCTCTAGCACAACCGGAGGGATAAATTAAGATGTTCTTGTTCAAGTTGATAAGTTGGTGTTCCCTGCTGATTTTATTATCTTAGAATGTGAAGCCGATAAGGAGGTACCCATTATCTTGGAAAGGCCATTTTTAGCAACAGGACGAACACTTATCGACGTGTTTAAGGTAGAACTAGTGATGCATTATAATAATAACCAAGTAACCTTCAGTGTATTTGAAGCAGCATTGTTAGGGCCCAAAGAACAATGTCACCACGTTGATGTGTTGGACGAAATTATTTTTGAAGAATTTCATACCAAGAATTCAACATTGTCTGGTACTGATACGGCGACATCTACTGATGATATCCTAGAAGACTGTGTTGACAAAGAGGAGGTGAACTATTGTGAGCTGCGAAGATATTGGCAAATGGAGTCGTTGGATTTGTCTAAATTCCAATCTTTAAACCGTCTATAAAGCAAGCTCCTACCTTGGAGTTAAAACCATTGCCGACACATTTGAAATATGTATTCCTTGGTGACAACGAGACACTACCTGTTATTATCAACACATTACTCAACGCAATACAAGTCGAAAAGCTCATCGCAATTTTAAAAGAACACAAGAAAGCCATAGCCTAGAGCATCGCAGACATCAGAGGCATTAGTGCCTCTTTTTACAAGCATAAGATAAGGTTAGAAGAAGAAGGGAAGTAATCCATTGAGCAACAAAGACGACTCAATGAGAAAATGAAAGAAGTGGTGAAGAAGGAAATCATCAAATGGTTGGATGCGGGCATAATATACCCTATTTTTGAAAGCAATTGGGTAAGCCCCGTTGAATGTGTTCATAAAAAAAGTGGTTTTACCGTTGTGACCAATGATAAAAACGAGTTAATCCCAACTCGCATCGCAACTGGATGGCATGTGTACATGGATTACCGATGATTGAATGCAGCCACAAAGAAGGATCATTTCTCGTTACCTTTCATCGATCAAATGTTAGATAGGCTAGCTAGTAAAGCCTATTATTGCTTCTTGGATGACTACTCTGGATACAACCAAATAGCTATTACACCAGAAGATCAAGCAAAAACCACATTTACATGCCCTTTTGGGACTTTTGCTTTCCGACGGATGCTGTTTGGCTTGTGTAATACGCCAGCATCGTTCTAGAGATACATGATGGCAATATTCTTGGATATAATTGAAGACTCACTCGAGCTATTCATGGATGATTTTTCGATCTATAGACAGAGTTTCGACCAATGCGCCGATAATTTGACAAATGTTTTGAGAAGATGCGAGGAAACAAACTTGGTTCTGAATTGGGAAAAATGTCATTTCATGGCAACTGAAGGGATTGTCCTTGGCCATCACATCTCTTGTCAAGGAATTGAGGTTGATAGAGCAAAGGAAGAGATCATTGAAAAATTACCACCACCTACAACTATCAAAGCAATAAGAAGCTTTCTTGGACACGCGGGTTTTTATAGAAGATTTATCAAAGATTTCTTCAAGATAGCTAAAGCTTTATGTTCTTTATTAGAGCAAAATAAAAATTTTGTATTCGATGACATCTGTCTATATGCATTTACAACAATAAAGACAAAGTTAGTGCAAGCTCCGATTATCGTCGCACCGAATTGGACACAACCATTCGAGTTAATGTGTGACGCTAGCGACTTCGCTGTAGGAGCTATTCTCGGACAAAGGAAAGAAAAAGTATTTCATGCTATCTACTATGCTAGTAAAACACTAACTGAAACGCAGGTTCATTACACCAGAACTGAAAAAGAGGTACTAGCAGTGGTCTTTACATTTAACAAGTTCCATTCTTATCTTGTCGATGCAAAGACTACAGTTTACACGGATCACTCAGCTTTGAGATACCTTTTCAACAAAAAAAGATGCTAAACCTAGACTCATTAGATGGATCCTACTCCTCCAAGAGTTTGATGTTGAAATCAAAGATAGGAAGGGATCTGAGAATTAAATAGCTGACCATCTGTCTCGACTGGAAAGTGGGAGTGAAGATGGATAACAGACCCAGATTGTCGAAGCATTTCTTGACGAGCAATTATTCGCTATCGACACATCACCATGGTATGCTGATGCAGTCAATTATCTTGTGTGTGGAAAGCTACCCATGAGTGCAACTGGTAAAAAAAAATCATGTTCATGCGCGATACTACTAAATATCATTGGAAAGAGCCATACCTATTCAAGGTATGCGCTGACAATATAATTCGTCGTTGTGTTCCTGAAGAAGAAATGATGTCAATACTACGACGTTGCCATGATGCTCCTTATGGAGGTCATTTTGGTGGAACAAGGACTACTGCAAAGGTCCTATAATCTGGATTCTATTGGCCCAATTTGTTTTGGGATGTCCATAATTTCACATAATAGTGTGATCATTGTCAACGTACTGGTTCCATTTCTCGTAGTAATGAGATGCTCCAACAACCTATTATAGAGGTAGAACTTTTTTATGTTTAGGGTTTTGATTTCATGGGAACCATTTCCAAACTCTTTTGGAAATATGTACATACTAGTAGCTGTTGACTACGTTTCTAAGTGGATTGAAGCTATTGCGGTACCAAAAGATGACGCTGGAACAGTGTTGAAATTCTTTCACATCTACATTCTCACACAGTTTTGAACATCACGAGCGTTGATTAGCGACCAAGGCACTCATTTCTATAATAACCAAATGGCGACTACATTGAAACGATATGGTGTGAAGCATTGAATGGCCACCACATATCACCCACAAAATAATGGTCAGACCGAAGCCTCCAATCGACAAATTAAAGGAATACTAGAAAAGGTGGTTAACCCATCTAGGAAAGATTAGTCTATGTGGTTACCTGATGCATTGTGGGCACTTCGCACTGCTTAAAAAACTCCTTGGGGATGTTGCCATATCAGCTAGTTTTTAGAAAATCATGTCACCTACCTGTCGAGCTGGAACATAAAGCCATGTGGGCAATTAAGCAGGTAAATTTAGATTATGACGCAGCTGGTAAGAAACGAATTTTGGACATCACAGAATTAGAAGAGATCCGACGCCATGCTTGTGAGAATGAGGCAATATACAAGGAAAAGACGAAAAAATGGCACGATAACCTCATATTGCGTCGATAATTTTATCCTGGGCAGTTGGTACTCCTATTTAACTCACGTTTGAAACTGCACCCAGAAAAATTACGATCAAGGTGGTCTGGTCCATTTCGAGTTGTCAAAGCATTCCTTAACAGTACAGTGACAGTAGAGAACTTACAGGATGGCCAACAGTTTAAAGTGAATGGTCAGCGTCTCAAGCACTACGTCAGCCCAAATGTCCGTGAACCAGACGAAACTGTCAACCTGATGATATTTAAACAATGTCGATGCATTCATTCATTCATTTTCTTTTATTTCTTTTACTTTTGTTTGTGTTATTTCAGATTCTTAGAGAAATAAAAATCCTCTTTTTGTCGACGCATAGAAGCACATTATGTCAACGCATTCTGCGATGAGTCAGCATTACCTTTTAGGTGAGAATTACGTCGATTAATTTCAGTTCACCCCAGCCGTTGGATCAAACCGAAATGGTACGATCTGTAGCCTGGCAATTAATGGTTGCAGACGCAACGTTTCCCCGTGTTTTTCCACTCATTGCACCTAGGTTATATAATCCCCCATTGCAGTTACCTTTCCACCTCACAATCGCCATTATTCCTACAACCATCTCTTTAAACCGTCTATAGATTCTTTCTCTTTTCTTATGAAGCAATATCCCTATGCAACTTTTCTTTATTTTCTTTTTTCTTCCAATCATGGCTAAGAGTCGCGCTTCTAAAGCTACTCCTAAACCTTCATCTAAAACCACTCCGACCACCCTTATCAAGATTCTATCCATGACACCACCACCCTCAGTCCTAGTACTGTTTCTCACAACTGCGGCCAAAGAAAGATATCACAACAACATGCTTAAACGCAATATCCATCTTGAGCAAGGCCTCCAGTTGTCTCCACAGTTGTCCCTTGGGAAACAAGTCCACCACATTATTAGACGCTTAGGGTGGGAGTCTTTCTGCGACCACCCCTCTGGTTATTCCCCTACTCTGGTTCGAGAATTTTACACGAATTTGGTGGATCAAGAACAATAATTTATTTTTGTTCGAGAAGGACTTGTGCCATGGAGTGCGGCACATATAAATGACTTATTACGGATACCAGAACGAGTAGATGACCACTCGTCCTTCTTGCACAGTTTAAATGAGGATAGCCTCATTGAGATGATTACCGACCTTTGCGTTAACAATGCCACATGGACGAGCAGTGGATTCCACAATTTCATAATGCATAGACGTTACCTGATGACCTTCTGCAAGGTATGGTTTCACTTTGTTAATAGTCGTGTGATGCCTTCTACCCACAGTACTACGACCACTCTGGACCGTATGTGTTTGTTACATTCCATCTCGCATCATCGTCACATCAACATTAGTGAGCTGATACATACCTAGATTACGGAGGCAGCGAGGAAGCAGACTGTTATTCTCCCTTTCCCATCTCTTATTATTCTTCTTTGTCAGCATAAGGGTATTGTGCCAAGACAGGATGAGGAAGTCGTGGATAATAAAGGCCTAATAAATGATAATTCTGTTGAGTGGATGACAAGGGGCCAGGACACACCGATAACCAAAGTGACTTCTATGAAAAAGGAAACAGGGAAAGGTAAAAAGAAGGGCGACAAGTCTGATGCACTGACAATGACACAAATGACAGAGAAACTAGCTTTGATGGAGTCACACTTGGAACGCCTCGACAGACAGTCTATCCACACTAATAGTATAGTGGATGACATGGACTTCCAGCTCCATAAATTCTATACCAAGGCATGGAATGAGGCTCTTGTCGTTGCATTACGCCAAATCAGTCAGACCCCACTTCCAAACTTCCCAAAATTTTCGACCATATACCGTCCAATGCAATATTCCTCATCCGACCAACCTACTCCTAATGGTAGGCCCGCCCCTGTACCCATTCGTATCCATGTCTCTGATGATGACAATGATGGAGGGAAATCACCGGATGATGATGTGCTTCATCGTAACATTGCTAAATTTTTTGAAGATGAGTTCTCAAATAGCCTAAGGGCAAATATGGCAAAAAGGGAGGCTGTGCTGAATGAAGATGTTGTTACAGTTGGATACACTGACATTGGCCCAACTGAACTTGTTCAACTTGAGGAAAAAGAGGTAAATCAGGATGGTCATGCCGAGAAGGATAAAGAACAAGAGGATGAAGCGATCGATGATAAGCATGTTGACACCGAACCTGCCCTGGTACAAGATGAGAAGGAACCTAATGTCCCCATAACGATCATTGAGGATGTTTTGGGTGCATCAAGCTCAGACGAGGCTCCACTTGTTGCGAGACAGGCTGAGGTAGTCACCAGCATTGCGGAAGAACTTAACCCGTTAGTAATTGTGCCTTATGTGGCTCCGCTGGCTGAAATCCATCCATCCGATGTGACTATCGATGAGGCCACCACCAACCTACTAAGGAGGAGCAATCCACCGATCCGGTTGGTTCGAGGGATAAGAAGTGGAAGCGATGCAAAGATAAGAAAAAGAGGAAACACCATGATGAGGAGGAGCACCCAAAAAAGAAAAAGAAGAAAATAAAAGTAGCTTCTGTATCGGCTGCTGCTGAATAAGTTGGTACATCCCTTTTTACTTAGCATTCTTGCATTTTATTGTGCCTGCATTCTTCTTAGTATAGCGCATTATCATTGCATTTCCATACATTTTGTATAACTGTTGTCAGTGCATTGGGGACAATGCAGACCTTAAGTTTGGGGGGGAATTAATGTGATTTAGAAATGCAACTACATCTTCTTATTTGATTTTTACTTTTCTTCAGTAATGAAAAATTGACAAATTTCAACAAAAATGTGACCACAATTTTTATTTTAATGTGTAATTCTTGAATTATTTGAATGCTGATGTGGAAATTGAATGAGTATGAATGAATAATTGAAATTGTTTGAGTAATGAATGGATAGTATTGGTGTTGAATCTTAAACTAACTGACCAGTACAGCGACATTCTGTAAACAAAAGAAACTCCAATATGAGTGCATTGTGATTCTTAAGGGGGAACACTCCGCTGTAGTTAAAGAAAAGAAAACTTATCTAGCCAAAGGCTGTATCTACAAGAGTGTGTGTCGACGCAATTACATGCCTCTTGGGTTTTGTTGCACCCCATCATTACTGCCCAAGAATAAAGGTAGAGTAATGCAATGGCATCTCTTAAGCACTTGAAAGATAAAAATGAGAAAAAAAAAGAAAGAAAAGAAAGAGAGAATAAATTGCTGAAATGGTTTAAGGAAGGATAAGATTCAATGCATGATACTAACATTGATGAAGTTGCAGTTTTAGTTGTTCTGACTTATAAATTGTTGACGCATCATTCTATTATATGAATGCAATTTGAACATTAGAAATTTAGACAATTCAAGTTGTGTGAATAAAGATTATGGTGACATTTCTAATTGTTACTTGTTAATTTTAATTTACTTGAAGACAAGTAAAAACTCAAGTTTAGGGGTGTGATGGTGTTACAAATGACGTAGATTTTCGTCCTAATTTAGTGCTTAAATTGCCCCTTTTGTAGTTAATTTAGCATACATCAGTAGCATTCTATACTTAGTTTACTTGTTTTCTAATTCATTCTTAGATAGTTTGAATTCTTGTTATTTTCACATATTTTTGTACTAATGTCGATGCAAGCAGCCGATATATTACGTCTGAATATTGTCAGCACAGGAACTCAGTCTAGGAATGTAATATTGGACAATTGCAGCCTCAAGATCAACTGAACATTGCGACCATGAAATGTCGCTGCATTGAAACTGAACCTCAAATGAAAGGAATCAAGCTGAATTCACAACTGGAAGCACCAGACGCAGGAATTTCACAGATGTCGCCGCAATTAGTCTTTCAGAATGTGTCCAACGATACAGCGACAATCTGTAGATCTCTAAAGAACACACTAGAACTACGTGAGTGCACATCTGTAATTTAATTAATTTTGACAGCTGCAAGATCTAAATCTGGATCTGAAAATGAAGGTTGAATGCTGTAACATTTTAAAGGTTATAAATAGAAGAACAAAAAAGGAAGAAGGTATCAAGAGAAAAGGGGATTTAATTCTAGAAATTCTTTGTGAATTGAAGATTTGAGCTGGAATCAATGAGTTGATGATGCAAGCCTGCAATTACTTTTGACGAGAAGTGCAAGATGCCAAACAAGAGGAACAATTAGGGAGTAAGCCTAGTAGTCTAGAAATAGTAAACTTCGTTGTACTCGTTAATTCTTCTTAAACGATGATGAATTCTGATGATGTTAAATGAAAACGAGAGTATCTTTTAATGTTATGTCATTTTGATTCTTACTTTACATTGCTTATTCGTTTATTCTTGGATTTAACCGCTCTAAACACAAAAGTGAAATTGCAGTACACCGACATCAAGAGATGCTGTGACAGGCTAAATTAACAAATGGGTTAGGCGAGAGCTCATCGAGACTAGGAAAGACTCCAGTTACTTGTTCTGGGATACACATCATTGCTCACACCGAAAGGTGGAGTAGTGTATTTGAGTTAGGATTAAGTAGAGAGATATTATGGGTAAGAACTCGAAGGGGCTTCATTGCTGCGACAATTCTTCTACAGTCTTCCTTGTCGATGCATCCAGCGTTGCAACATGTAGAATCAGTGAACCACTTCCACCCTTTACACTTGATCACTTTTATATTTCCTACATTTAAATTTTTGGTAGTCAACACTCAACACCATTGTATTTATTTTCAATACACTGACATTTAACCTCTGATATTTAATAGTGTGCAGATCTGACATAATTACGCTAACATCCTTACTCACATTACACTATTTTTTAGTATTGATTGCTCCAACATTAAAACATCGGGAACCATTTCGTCGTGGGATTGATATCAGATAGCTCATACTTGCATCGACGTGTGTAGGCTTGCACAATTGTTGTGTCGTAAAAGCACCGATCACATAAATACTAGCATGCTTGTTTCCTCATATTATTCTTATCATTTGGTACAAATAATATCTTTTTTATCTATATTTAGTGTAACCTATAGAACTTAGTAGTTTCATGTTCCAAAATTTAAAAACTACTCATCATCATGCCAAAAATATTCAAAAGGTGCAATCAACCTATTGTACATGCTCCTAATCTATCACTTGTATTTCTACAAGCTCAAGCACACGACAAAAGCAAAAATAGAACAAAAACAAACAAAAATAATGAAAAATTCCTATGTCCACACTTTAGAAAGCACATTGTCGTCAATGTATAGCCCTTAAAAGTAAGGAACGAAGTTACCCGATTTGATCGTGAAAGGCTCGTCTACTAATGGTGGGTTCATTATCCTTTTGTCTTTAATAGCTCCAAATGTTGTGCCTTCTTTATTCGGGGTTCCTACATAAAAATTAATCATATGAAAAAATAAATCTAATGCTACTCCTACTCCTATTAATAGATAAGTCCTAAAAACAAAACCAAATCATCCAAATTACAAAGTCTTTTAAATAAAAATAATGCCTTTTAACTAAACTTTTAAAATGGTCAATCCTCCTTCGAATCATCCGAGGCACGCATTTGTTGTGGAATCATCGGTGCCTTGCCCTTGCCGGAATACTTTTGGTGGGAGTTCTTACCTTGTTGTCGTGTTGCACTTCGAATTATAAGTCCTTTTGGAGTCGAGTATTATGGCTGAAACAAAGCCTCATACTCGTCTTCTGTGCCTGGATGCCCTTGAGCAGCCTCCTTTTTTCCCTTATCGTCTCCTTCCTCCCCTTGAACCTAATCCGATAGGAACATATTTGGGGGATAATTTAGATCAAGTTCATGTATTTTCATGAATGCAGTAAGTACCGACCCTATTTCTTGCATCCATAAAATCATGTCATCTAATTTCCCTTCCATGTTGCTAGCACGTCCTCCCTGAATTATACCTTTATCCTTTCTTTTAGGAGAACTTGGTACATCCATCTTTTCCTTTCTTCGTTGGTTCCATTCTGTAATTTCCTTTCGCTGAAGCTCAACATACTTCTTGTACAGGGAATCCCTGATAATGCTTCGAGTTGGCTTCAAGAATTGTGCATTTTCACCAATCGGTACTCCCACCTTTTTGCATAGTGCCGTTACTAAATGGGGGAAAAAAAGCCCACTCCTCTAACTTTGTGTACAACGCTTCATCTCCTTGTAAATCCAGCTACCTATACAAATTTATTTTTGCTGCAAGATACCATACAATAAGATAGATCAAAAAGTGTTAAAATTAGACGTTTACAATTGGTACACTTCGAGTTGCCAAGAACGACATCCACATTTTTTGCAACTAGAAACATGATAGCCTAATTGAAGTTAGAAGGAGAACCCGTGTCTGGTCTATAATTCCAAATACCCTTTCGTTGTGTCAAAAGTTTAATAACTTCTTCTATGTTGATGTTCTTAAACAATCCTAAATCCATACTATCTACGTAATCTTTCTCATAATATGGTACATTATAATACTCACAGATATCCTCAGGTAAAATGGGAGCCTCTTTCCCTCTTACTGTTACCTTTCTAGTAGTGCCCCTTTTAATCATATCATTTTTTAGAGACGCATAAAACTCTTGAATTGTAGGTACAATAGCATTACCTATTTGGGTGATGATCTGTCGGTTTTATAGCTAGTAGATTGAACTAGTTTTTACACTTAAGGAGCTTGAAATTAAGCATTTTATTTATAATTTTATAGGATTTTACTTAGTTTTTACCTTTGAATAAATTGTGAAAATCGAGTGCTAAAAGGTTACTTTATTGTCTTTAAGGTCGATTGAGGCCTAAAAGTTGGCTAACGTACTTTATGAGTGTGAAAGAGACCATTAGAAGGTGTACCAAATAAAAAATGATTACTATATCACGACACGGGACAATGGATGTAGCAACATAGGGACCAGAATGAAGAAATCATGAATCTGCCTTCTTCGTTGCAACATAAGATGTCTATGTTACAACAAACCCCTTTGTCGAGACGTAGCATGTCTACGTCACGACAAACCCCTAAAAATTTGTACAAAGAAGTACATTGACTACTATGTCATGACATAGGACTTGGTATGTCACAACATCGACCCCTGGATGCAGATTTTACACCAAGTGAAGGACATTTTGTTCTTTACAATGCCACTTAAACACAAGGAATAGCAACTGACCTAAGGTTGAGGACAATGGCCGTCCAAGGCTATAAATATGGCCTATAGCACTAGGGTTTTACACACCATTCATTAGCTTTTAGATTTTAGTTTTATTTTGTGTTTTAGTTTGAAACAAGATTGTAGAACTCGCATAAACATTCGAGGAATTTTTTCTGAATGATTGCTAGTACAATTCTAGTTTCTTTTTCATTCCCTTCTTCAATTATATGTGTTTATATATTATTGTGTTTATGATGATCAAGAAACCCATGAGGAACTAATTCCATTTTAGGGAATGAACCTAAAATTGGTATTGTCCATCCGTGAACACCTTTTCCCAAAACCAGTTTAGACTGTGACATCTAGCGATAAGTAGTCTTTATTGACTTGCTATGCTGATGGAAGATCAAGAGATCCAACTGGGGTAGTGACTAGTTGATTAGAAGAAAATCCCCAAAACCCAACAATTGAAGAACTCATATGAAAACAACCTAATCTTCCCTAAGCAATTTATAAGAATTTTTACATCTCAAATCTCCATCTTATTTTCTATTTTATTTCATGCTTTTTAAAACCAACTCTTTTATTGCTCTTCGTACTATAGTCCCTAAAGTACGTACTAATTAATTTTATTCTTTCCAGGGATCTAATTTATCATAGCTTTAAGCCTCCTTTGGGTACTATCTTTGGAATACTACCAAGTGTTTCATTGTATACACTATATTTACAACCTAACCCGTATACTTGCAAAAAGCCTAAATCTACGCTGAACGAGAGTACGTTTGGGGTCGGTCAGGTGACACAGAATTGTTTCCATTGATAGTACCTGACTAATGTGCAGATTTCTTTGCAGTGAGCTATGGAGGGTTTGAATCCTCGCTCTTGGATTAAACGACATCCTTATGAAGCTGAGAAATTATTTTCAGTTTCGACTATTCTGAACCTCTCATAATTAGAATCATTCTGATCTTGCTGCACCATAGTTCGTTTGTTCTTTCTAGGAGGCATCTCTAATCCTCAAACAACAAATAAAGATGAGCAGTAATCAATGGAATAGTGAAAGTTTGAAGATACCTTAATCCTTGTTTCATGCTTGCTGAATCACTTGATTTTGAACCTGTTTACTTCCTTGCTTCTATTCTTTGAACAGTGGATATGAAAGTTTTGGGGATTTTGGGTAATATTGAGAGTGTTGGGGAGAGTTTGTAGGAGATATAAGTGTTTAAAGGGTTTAAATAAGTTTAGAATTAGTTTAGTATTTATAGGGAAACCTTAAATAAGGGTTTTAGGGTTAAGAAATAGAGCCATTCGTGTTGTGACATACCAGCCAATGTTGAAATTTCTTGTAATGTAAGTAGTCTAGCTCCTGTGTCGCAACATCAGATATGTGTGTCGTGTCATCGAAGTGTTTTGATGGCTCTTGAGTATTCTGGTTCCCTTGTCACAACAAGAATAAGTCATGTCGCAACACACATGTCAGTGTCTCCGAAGAGTTATCCTGAAACGTAAATTTTTAAATGTTAGCATTGACCGCCTCTGAATGTACTCCCGTTTGGTGTGCATTTTCGATTTTCCGCAAGTATATGGGTCAGGTTATAATATAGTTTGTACAACGAATTACTTGGTAATGTTCCAAGGATCGTACCCAAAGGAAGCTTAAAGTTGTAGTGATTTAAATCCCTACAAAGAAAATAATTAATTAGTACTATTTTTAAGGTTTATAGTACGAGAGTAAAAGAAAAGGTGTTGATTTGAAAAACATAAAAATAAATAAAACAAAGAAAAAGAAAGAGATAGTGAATTCGATAAACAGATTTGGGGAGATTAGGTCACTTCAGTATGGGTTCTTCAATCGTCGGTTTTGGGGACTTTGCTTCAATCTACTAGTCATTACCCTAGAAAGATCTTTTTATCTTCCACCAACATAACGAGTCAATAGAGACTACTTATCGTTAGATGTCACAATCAAACTAGTTTGGGGTAAAGGTTTTCACGGGTAGGCAATACCAATTTTGGATTCATTCTCACAGGTTGTCAGGCCTAGTGTTTGTTTCATGTTCTTCATTTCCCAAATAGTTGATCCTATTGCAAATCCCTATATTCAAGAATCAAATATCCATACGTTCACTCCCTAATCCCGCAAAATGGAATTAGTTTCTCATGGTTTTTTAAACTTTATAAAGACAATAATATAAATAAACATAAGATTGAATTAATGAAATGAAAAGAAACTTGAATTTAATAGCAATCTGTCGGGAAATAATTCCTTGATCGTTTATGCAAAGTTACAAATCTCGTTTCTAAAATGGAATGAAAATAACGAAGTAAAAATGAAACTAAGTTACAAGGTGTGTATAACCCTACTTCTAGAGGCCCTATTTATAGCATTGGACGGTCATTTTCCTTAACCCTAGGCCAGCTGTCGTTCCTCATGTTTAAGTGGCATTATAAAGACTAAAATACCCTTCACTTGGTGTAGAATCCGCATCCAAGATGTCGCGACAGATCAGGTGCTATTTCGCGACAAAGAGGTTAGTCCACTCCTTTAGTGTAATCGTTAAAGCATCGTCCCGACATAAGTGATGTATGTCACGACAAAGAAGTCAGTTTCGATAATATTCAAGTCTGGTCCTTTTGTTGCAACTTAGAGCAGTCTATGTCATGACATAGTGATCAGCTTCATACTTGTTTGACATCTAAAGGTCTCCTGCACACTCACAAAGTACGTTAGCTAACCCTTAGGCCTCATTCGGCCTTAAAGAAAATAACACAATCCTTTTTGCATTTTTTACACAATTTATTTCATAATAGAAAACTAAATTAAATCCTAAGGAAATGAATGGAAAATGCTTAATTTCAAGCTCCTAAAGTGTGAAAAATAGTTCCATCTGGTAGGAACAAAATCAGCAGATCAAATTCACCACACTTAAGACATTGCTTGTCCTCGAGCAAAAAAAAAAAAAGAAAAGAAAACTGATGAGCTTGAGTCTGTATCATACAAGGATTAAGTTTGCAACTCTAGGTATTACATATTTCTCAATAATTTCAACATGATGAACAAGTAACTTTACCATTCATAATTAAAAACATATAAATTCAGTAAGTTACAAAAAATACAAACATCAAAGTCTCATTGGTATAACTCCATCAATGCCTAATACAAGTACTTTAATTAAGCCATAATGGGATCATGTAATTTCACATTTATTTATGTATGGAGTTGTTTAAGTCACATAGGGCATTTTAGCTTGTAACGTTCTGAGGCTTAGGATAGGTATGAAATTCAAAGAATAGTTAGCACAAGAGGTTACAAATACGAAAACAATTTGGCATATTGTACTGTTCCCTATTCTCCCCCTTTAGTGTGCCATTCCATCTCATTTCCTTATGTCTCCTTCTCTCACCTTTCTTTTCTCTCCACTTAAGAAATCTCAATATAGTTTAATTCTTTTGGCTAGCCTATGAGGATTCTTCTATTTCTTAAGTAAGATTTTTCTTATTTTTGATATTTTTTGACTTTGTCACTTTTCACATATTTTCTCACTCATGCATTTTTTCTCTTTTGTTTCTACTCATTTCTTTTTTTTCATTGCTTTTCTCTTTCTAGCTGTACTAAAGTTCATATTCCATATTGATTTTCCTATTTCACTCTTTGTTTTACAACCTCCACCTTAGTGTGTCTACTTTACCCTCAATACATATGGTCATACGTCTATTATCATGCAAAAATGACCAAAGAAAAGAGTACACACAAATCTTATTTTTAGGCTTAAAGGTTTGCAATGTAGTTCATCAAGAAGGGTCATTAGGCTCAAAGATGAGTACTAAATGGTAATTTAGAATAAGGTTTTGCTTTTTAGTTATAAATGTATCCAAACAATGCTATAAGTCATTCCTAAACATCTCAATATGCACAAATGTCAATTTAGTCACATAATCCCAAAATTACTATCTATCATATATACTAGCATGCTTGTTTCCTCATATCATTCACATCATTTGGTACCAACAATACCTTCTTATCTATACTTAGTGTAACCTATAGAATTTAATAGTTTCATGCTCAAAAATTTAAATATTTCTTATCATCATGCCAAATTCATAAAAAAAATACAATCAACTTATTTTGCATGCTCCTAACCAATCACTTTTATGTCTATAAGCTCAAGCACACATCAAAGCAAAAATAAAACTAAATGCAATAACCCCCACGTTACCCCTGACACTTTGGATAACACATTGCCCTCAATGTGTAGACCTTAAAAAGTGAGGAACGAAGTTACCCAATTAATCGTGAAAGCTCCTCGTCTAATGGTGGTTGTCCTTCTCTCTTTAGTCGTGAATAGCTCGAAATGTTGTGTCTCCATTATATGGGGGTAAATTTTTTTTTTGAATTAATGTAAAAGAAAGTTGATATGTATATATAAAAGAAATTAAAACATATGTATTCCTAACAAAGAGAATAAAAACCTATGAAATATATAGAAATAATTAAAACCTAATCCTAAAATATAAATCCCTACCCATCTTCATCATTAAGTCCTCCCCTCCTCCATTCTTCACTTTGGCCTTGCTGTAATAGTGTGAATTGAGCGAACAAATCATCACCAAATAATTTACTAGGTGGATTCATTGTTAGATAAAATCTTTCAATTGGTATTCCTGCTTTTTTACACATGGCAGTTATTAGATGAGAGAAAAGTATACCTTTCCCTAAATTCTTTGCACATTCCACCATACTTCAGTAAATTCATTTTCCAACATATATTCTCTTTTTCGTAAGAATCCCATATGTCATGATAGCATGAATTGGGCGTATCTCTGTCATACCCGAAGTGGGGAGAATTCTTGAGCAAATTAATTTCATTCACATCTTGGCTTTGGATGTCATTAGTTCTTGATTAAAATTTTCTGGGATTGTCGTGCCTTCTCGATATGTCCATGATTCTTTCTCAGCTATCAACAATATGAAAATTTCCTCAGTATCGTCATTCTTGAACTCTTTTAAATCAATTTTGTGGAGGTAATCTTGGTAATAATATGGAGCGTTGTAAAACCTACAAATCTGTACCTCATTCATATATACTTCGACTCCTCGAATTTTCAAAGGGCCCTGAAGTTGCCCACAAGATCGTCCTGCCTCCTTTTTCTTTATTGCCTAGTAGAATTATTTCACTAACAAGACATTGAATGGTTCTTTACAGAGTAGACAAAATTGAGTCTACTCATGATCTACTATATTTTCCCAAATACCTTTGTAGACTCTCATTAAAGGTTCGAACCCCTGTTCTTGGATTAAGGTATACGGCTGTAGTTGTTGTAAGTACTTGTCTAAATCATTCTTTGGAAACTCAAAAATAGGGTTAGAATCGCTTGCGCTTGAATTAGCCATGTGATCAGAGATTTTCTAATTTAGGGTTTTTGTTTCTTTTCTTTTGATTGTGAGTAAAATATGAAGATAGTTGGAAGGAATTTATATTAGATTATTAGGAAGAAGTTTAGTGTATTTAGAAGTTTAATATTTTACATAAATTAAAATATTTAAATTAAAACTAAACTGTATAAGTGTTAAGAGTTAGAGTTTACATGGAGTTCAATCTCTTACGTAAATGTGTCGCGACATCCATAAGGTGTGTCATGACATCGAGGCCAGACTCGATGTTCCATAAAGCAGGCACTATTGCGACATGGAGGTTGCGTGTCACGATATCATGACCAGTTTCCTTGTTGTTCTTGTGGCTGATTGTCACGACATGGGATATATACATCGTGGCATCGGGACTAGTTTTCCTCAAGCTCCAAATCTAAGCCGCTATCCATTCCTTGAGCACTTCTGTTTGTGATATTTAAAGCTAACACAGGTTCCCTACTCCACAATGTCTTGTAGTATAAGGGTTGCTGATTAATAAGTACATTTGTAGTTCCCGCATAATAGGGCTTTCTCTCTGCCCATTCACTAAGAAAAATTGACCATTCTCACCTATCAACTCGATTGCTCCATATGGTTTTACTTGACTGGTGGTATATTGTCCTATCCATCTTGATTTGAGTTTACCAGGTAACAATCTTAACCTTGAGTTAAATAGTAATACCTTCTATCTTGGCTCAAAAGTTCGTTTCGAATCTGAGCATCGTGGCGTAGCCTACTTCTTTCTTTAAATAGTTTCGTGTTTTCATAGGCCATGAAATGGAATTCCTCTAGTTCTTGTAACTACAACAACCTTTCTTTATTTTCTAATTCGGGATCTAAGTTCAGTTCTTTGATAGCCCAATATGCCTTTCTTCCAATTCGATAGGTAAGTGGCAGATTTTTCCATAAACAAGTTTGTAAGGGGACATTCCTAATGGTGTTTTGTAAGACGTCCGATAAGTCAATAAAGCATCATCAAATTTTGTTGCCCAGTCTTTTCGACTAGGGTTCACTATCTTTTCTAGAATCTATTTAATTTCTCGATTGGAAACCTTATCTTGTCCATTCATTTTTGGGTGTTATGTTGTTGCCATTTTATGTCGAATACTGTACTTTGCAAGAGCGGCTTCAAACTGTTTGCTTTAAAAGCGTGATCCTTCATCACTAATTAAGGCTCGAGGTGTCCCAAATCTTGCAAAAATATTTTTTCTTAAGAATAAAACAATTGATTTCGTATCATTGGTAGGTAGTGCCACAACTTTGACCCATTTGGAGACATAATCTACTACCAACAGAATGTACTGATTTCGAAATGAACTGGCAAAAGGTCTCATGAAATCAATTCCCCAAATGTCGAATACTTCCACCTCAATAATCCCCATTTGTGGCATCTCATCCCGTTTTGATATATTTCCCGTTCATTGACACCAATCATAGTTCTGTACAAACTCGTAAGCGTATATGTTCATAGTAGGCCAATAAAATTTTGACTGCAATACTATTTGAGCTATACGTTTCCTACCGAAATATCCTCTACAAGGGGAGTCATGACATCCTTTAAGAATATCATTTATCTCTTCTTCAGCTACACATTATCGTACTAGCTGATCAACACATTGTTGAAACACATAAGGGTCCTCCTAGATATAATTTTTCGCCTCATGTATAATCCATTTTTTCTGCTGCCATGATACCTTTGGTGGGAACACTCCTGTTGCTAAGTAATTCACATAATATGCATACCAAGGTGTTCCTATGTTTAATAATTGTGTTTCTACTCTGAAAAACTGCTCATCTGTAAAAGTTTCTTTTATTTCCTCCAAAGGTGTAGAAGTATTATAGGCCTCTAATCGTGACAAATGATTAGCAATCTGATTTTCTGTCCCTTCCCAATCCATAATCCATAAGTTGAACTCTTGCAACTACAATACCCATCCCATTAATAGCACTTTCATCTCTTTTTTTCATTACATACTTTAGTGCTGAATGATCTGCATAAACATTGACATGAATAGCCATTAAATAAGGACGAAATTTTTCACAAGTGAAAACTACTGCTAACATCTCCTTTTTAGCGGTGGTATAATTGCATTGTGCCGGAGCAAGATTTTTGAAGGCATAATGAATACCTCTGAATAAGCGATCTTTTTTCTGGCCTAAAACAGCACCTACAGCATAATCACTGGCATCACACATGATAATAAAGGGTTCTGTCCAGTCTGGTGTGATAATTATAGGGGCAGACACTATTTTTTCTTTAATCTTCTCAAAAGCTTCCACACAATCATTATTAAATAAGAAAGGAACATCTTTTTTTAATAATAAATTTAAGGGTTTAGAAATATGAGCAATGCCTTTAATAAACCTTCTGTAAAACCCTGCATGTCCCAAAAAAATTCAAATACTTTTGGTATTTGTAGGATGTGGCAGATTCTTTATTATCTTAATTTTGGCTTTGTCTACCTTTAACTCTTTTCGCAAAATTTAATGCCTCAGAACTAATCCTTCTCTTACCATGAAATGACACTTTTCCTAATTAAGTATTAGGTTAGTTTCTTCACACCTTTGAAGCATCTTTTCTAAGTTCAATAGAGATTCTTAGAATGAATTTCCATATATTGAAAAATCATCCATGAAAACATCTAGTCTCTCCAAAAGACATTCTTTTACAAGCATAAGTTCTGAAAGGGCATGTAAAAGTGGTTTTTTCCTGGTCAGCAGGATGTATAAGAATTTGATGGTAACCTGAATACCCCTTTAAGAACCAATAATACTCTTTTCCTACTAGTCGATCCAGCATTTAATCAATGAAAGATAGCAGAAAGTGATCTTTCTTTATTGCATCATTTAACTTCCTGTGATCGATGCACACTCTCCACCTTGTGACCGTCCATGCAGGAATTAACTCATTTTTATGATTTTCTACTACCGTCAACCCACCTTTTCTTAGTACACATTGTGTCAGGCTAACACATTCACTATCAGAAATTGCATATACAATACCTGCATCTAACCATTTCAACAACTCCTTTTCACTACTTCCTTCATGGCTGGGTTAATTCTTCTCTGTGCATCCACCACAGGTTTCCTGCCTTCTTCTAACCGAATCTTGTGCTGACAAAATGTTGGATTGATTCCTTTGATATCCGCAATCGTTCACCCAATAACTTACTTATGATGTTTACGCACATTTAGAAAATCCTCCTCTTGTGTTCCACTCAACCCTGATGCAATTATTATGGGTAAAGTATTTTTTCTCCCAAGTACCCATATTTCATATGTTCTGGTAATGGTTTCAATTCCACTTCTGGTGGCCTCACAATTGATGGTATCATTTTTGTGGTACTCGACATAGTTTGATCTACTACATCTTTACTCTATTACCACTATTCCAGTTGAGTTGTTATAGATTCTTGTGGTACTCGACATAGTTTGATCTACTGCCTCGTTACTCTATTACCACCATTCCAGCTGAGTTGTTATAGATTCGACACTTAGCTCCTCCTCGTTTTGTCCTTCATCCTCAGAATCTTCTTCCTCACGTTGGGCAGTTGCAATCTGATCACAACTGGGCTCATTGTGATTGCTTAAGGGTTCATGTTGTTCTTCCCAGAATATTTAATTTGCACTTGCTATTTCTAGTATGTTTGTGACATCTTGCCACGTCTTGGTCCAAACACTTCCTCCGATAATAATTTCTACATTTCGTCTATTTTCTGTACTCAACCTATCATAGAAATGTTGAATTTGTATAGCGATATGAATACCTCCTCTTAATATAAAGCGGAGTATTGATTTGAATTTTTCCCAAGCTTGCCCCAATGTTTCTGTCATAGTTTTCCTAAAATGAAACATTTGTATATATCATTGCATAATTTTAGGCATTAAAATCATACGTTGAAGAAACATGTACACAAATCCCTCACATGTGGTGATAGTATTTGGTGGCAATGAATCTAACCACCATTGTGTTTTTCCATCTAGAGTAAAAGGAATCAATAGTAGTTTAATAACATCTAGAGCCACCTTGACGTATGAGACTATACTACAAATTGCCTTGAATCTTTGCAAAAATGCAGCAGGAACTTCTGTTAGAGGACCAGAAAACGGAACATTCTTAGTAATCCAGGATATTAGAGATGGACTTAATTCAAAATGGTTATGATAAATAGATGGTCGAGCAATACTAAATTGTAATCATTCTAGATCAAAAAACATCCCCAATGCATTTTTCATCATTTTAGAAAAATAAAAAAAATTCTAACAAAAATAAAAAGTTAAAATGTACAGGAATACTTAAAAAAATAGAAAGATTGTATCTATAACCTAAAAATTTCTTAATTATCCTTAGTAATAATGCGAAAATAAAAATTACTAAAACGTTGCCTTCTTGACAACGACTCCAACAACTTGACCGCCTTCGAACGTACTCTCGTTCGGTATGTGTTTTTGAGTTTCCATAAGTATATGGGTTAGGTTGTAATATAGTTTGTACAATGAAATACTTGGTAGTATTCCGAGGATCGTACCCAAAGGAGGCTTAAAGTAGTAGTGATTTAAATCACTACAAAGAAAAGAATTAATTAGTACTGTTTTTAAGGTTTATAATACGAGAGTAAAAGAAAAGATTTTGATTTGAAAAGCATAAAAATAAATAAATAAAAGAAAAATAAAGAGATAGTGAATTCGATAAATAGGTTTACGGAGATTAGGTTGCTTTAGTATGGGTTTTTCAATCGTCGATTTTGGGGACTTTGTTTCAATCATCTAGTTGCTACCCTAGCAGGATCTTTTGGTCTTCCACCAACATAATGATTCAATAGAGACTACTTATCGCTAGATGTCACAGTCTAAATTGTTTTTGGGTAAATGTTTTCACGGATAGGCAATTCCAATTTTGGGTTCATTCCCACCTAAATGACTTTCTAAGGTTGTCAAGCCTAGTGTTTGCTTCATGTTCTTCCTTTCCCAAACAATTAATTCGATTCCAAATCCTTGTATCAAGAGTCAAATATCTATACCTCCACACCCTAATCTCCCAAAATGATATTAGTTCCTCATAATTTCTTTAAATTACATAAAGACAACAATATAAATGAACATAAGATTGAATTAATGAAATGAAAAGAAACTTGAATTTTATATCAATCTGTTAGGAAATAATCCCATGATCGGTTATGCGAAGTTACAAATCTCATTTCTAAAAGGGAAAGAAAATAACAAAGTAAAAAAGAAACTAAGTTACAAGGTGTGTAAAACCCTAGTGCTAGAGGCCCTATTTATAACCTTTGACGGTCGTTTTCCTCAACCCTAGGTTAATTTCCTTTCCTCGTGTTTAAGTGGTACTGTAAAGACTGAAACGCCCTTCACTTGTGTAGAATCCACGTCCAGGAGTCGATGTCCCGACACATCAAGTCCTATGTCGCGACAAAGACGTCAATCCATTCCTTTAGTGTAATCGTTCAAGCGTTGTCGCGGCATAAGTGATGTATGTCGCGACAAAGAAGTCAATTTCGATAATCTTCAAGTCTGGTCCCTTTATTATGATGTAGAGCAGTCTATGTAATGACATAGTGATCATCTTCATACTTGTTCGACTTCTAAAGGTCTCCTGCACATTCACGAAGTACGTTAGCTAACCCTTAAGCCTCAATCAGCCTTAAAGACAATAACACAATCCTTTTTGTACTTTTTACAATATTTATTTCAAGATAGAAAACTAAATTATATCCTACAGAAATGAAAGGAAAATGCTTAATTTCAAGCTCCTAAAGTGTGAAAAATAGTTCAATCTATTATGTACAAAACCAGCAAATCAAGCATGTTAGTATAATTATGAAATAAAAGATTATTTATTAGTACCTGCCAGAATTGTTTGGCAAGTTAGTTAGTGTGCATTTCGATAGTCTGGAATAGTTCGTTCTGTCACTATTTATGCAACTTCTATCATGCCAGGCTATCCTCTAGCGTTTGTCTCTTTCTTAAGATTTACCCTTTCGTCCCACATTAATCACTGATATCTCCCTACGTCGGTCGTATTTATCGGTAACGGGTATGAATCGATCCACCACTTGATTCTGTAATTACTTCCTTCGTGGTGCCTATCATGAAAGATATAGGTTCGATCATGGGGCCCTAACATTTGCTCAATTAGCTCATCTAGTAAAAATGAATTTCTTAATGAATTTTCATGTAATTGAATCAATATTGGTGCAACTGTCAATTTTTTGTAATTCCATTCCCAACTGTTGGTGTATATTCCCACGAGGGTAAATATCATCTCTACACATGGTGCTGGAATCCATCGAACGATTTGGTCTCCCCATGGATCTATCTCCTTCTTTAATGAAGATACCATGACTTTATCCTCCGAAGAGTGATATGGCGATTCATAAACGTATATCCTCCTTATCATTTGAAGTATATGAAAGATCCCGGTAGTATTGATTTCCTTAGGAATTTGCTTTAAAAGGGAGATATTGCACCTTATAGTCGTTTCCCATTAAAAGCATATCCCTTGATCCATGGATTCTTCAATTTCCAACATTTCTTTGGTACTTTCGTTCACAACAGACATTAATTGAAGACTCATATTTTGTAAGTGGAGATTATCATGATTATCCCAAGAAATCAATTCATCACTAAATTGAGGCTCACTTTCAATTCTCAAAATATGTTCAATTTCCTCTTCTAATGATGTCTTTGTTGTATGCTTAATGATTTTGACAACAGGTTCCTCAAAAGTTTCTATCTCTTTGTCCTGAGTAACAAATGGCTTCTCCTCTTGTTTTTATTCTTTTTTATCAGTTCTCCATATTGTTTTTCAAGAGATTCGTTACTATATTATTCAGGGATTGGAATTTCTCCTCGAAGTTGACTTAACTCGATCATTAATAATTTTTAATTTTCCTATATCTCCCAATCCTCATAGAATCCATCCTCGTAAATATCATCGTCATAATCCTAGTCCTCATCTGACCATATATAATAGTAATCGTCCATCGTACACAGCTTTTATGGGAATAATGTTGACAGTGCTTAATCTGAAAATAGATATTTGTTAGCACTGTTAAATAGTACTCATAACTATATCCTAAAAATTTCCTAATTATTCTTTTAATAACAATGCAAAAATAAAAATCACTAAAGATGTTGCCTACCTAGTAACAGCGCCAACAACTTGATCGCCTCCGAACGTACTCTCGTTCTGCATGTAATTTTGGGCTTCTGTAAATATACGTGTCGAGTTGTAATATAGTTACAATGAAGTAACAAGTACTCTGAGGATCGTACCCAAGGGAGGCGAAGCAATAGTAATTTAAATCTCTACAAATAAAAGAAGTAATTAGTAGTCCTTTTAGGGTTTATAGTACAAAAGGAAAATAAAGGTTTTGGGGTTTGAAGTAAATAACATAAAATTAAAGTAAATGAAATAAAGGAAAGAGATAGGAAAACTCGATTATCAGATTGATGAGGGATTAGCTCCTTCAGTATGAATTCATCAATCGTCGTTTTTAGGGTTTTTCTTCAATCAACTAGTCACTAACCTAGTAGGATCTTCCGATCTTCCACTAACATAACGAGTCAACAAAGACTACTTATTTTCCAATGTAACAATCTAGATTAGTTTGGGATAAAGGTTTCCATGAATCGACAATACCAATTTTGGATTAATTTTCACCTAAATGACTTCTCGCAATTGTCTAGCTTAGAGTTTGTTTCACATTCTTCCTTTTCCAAACTGTAACGACCCAAAAGTCAGTGGAGTCGAAAAGTGTGGTTTCGGGACCCATTTTCGTAAACTAGACTCGTAAATATTTTTAATAAATATTTACGAAGTTATTTTAATAGCGAATTGAATTTCAGATAAGTAATTCGTCTAACTAGTGATTAATTTAAGTATAGGGTTAAATCGCATTAGTATAAAAGTATGAATTATTATTTAATTATAAGATAAGTTATAACTAAGGGATTTAAAAGGTAAATATACCTTTGCCCTAATTAAAAAGGACGGTCAAAGTAATATATATTTATATATAGTGTTAATATATGATACATAATAGTATTATAATAATATATTATAATAATAATAAAATAGAATGATGAAATGATATTAGTTAGTGGAAAGAAAGAGAAATTATTTTTCCCTTTTCATTTCTTTTAATTAGAAGTACAGAAAGGGGGAGAGAAGGACGAACGACCATAGAAGTTAAGGTTTCAAGCTTTAATTGGTTAGTCAATTTAGTTTCTTTTCTTGTAATTTTTCGGTTTTCGGAATCCTGGTATCTCGAATTAGCTAACCCATATCCTATTTTTCGGTATTGTCAAAATTTTGGATGTTACCCTTGTTGAGTAGATAAAGCTTTAAGGGTAGCCATGAGAATTAAGAAATTAAATTTGGCTTAGTGTGCTGTTAATAATAAATTTTAGGGTATAGTATGAAAGTTAAGCTAATCCTGATTTTAGGGACTAAATTTAATAAAGTGTAAAAAGTTATATAATTTAGTAATTAAATGAGAAATTATTTGTGTATTGATTATATGTATGGTTTATTTATTTTCGTAACTAACGTCGATCCAGATACCTCAAAAAAGAAAGGAAAAGACAAAGTCATCGACGAATAGCTCGAAGTTTACGGTTTGTGTTTCTATAACCTGAATTCTTTGTAACTTGCTACATTTTGAGTTGTTTATGCAGGGTAAGAATGCGAGGTAAGTTGATAATGGAAATGAAATGGTTTGGACTAGGTATTTTGATTAGTATATTTAGATTAAAAAATGGAAATGTATGAATAGTGTATTTATATAATTGTGAAATTGAGTATATATATGATGATTTATTATAGTCATATATTATTTGAATGTGTTTATGATTATAGTAAGGATGAATTTGAGATAATTGTTGATAAAGATACCTCAAATGGAAACTCTATTAACGATTCGGGCTAAGTTAGATATAGATGACATGCCATAGGATAGGATAAATTTAGGGTTACTTCGACTACGAGTCGATGAGGCACTGGGTGCCAATTTACTTCGGTTCAACCGATGAGACACTGGGTGTCAACTCATTATAGCGTTGGGCGCAAATAATTGCTTCGGATTTATCCGATGAGGCACTGGGTGCCAAACTGGTGTGTTGGTTGGATCCGTATATCCGTCCAAGTCTGAGTCATGTTAATAGGGAAAATAAATGATAAATTTGAACTATTTGGTTAATATGGAAAATGTTATTGAAATGAAAATGCTATTAAAATAACGAGTGATATGAAAAGAAAAGTATCTTGGAAATCAAATGGAAAGTGGATATGTGTAAGTTGAGTTGCCATGTAATGGTATTTGTAATATTTTTAAAGTAAAATAATGTTTGTATGAATTTGTGCATTGAAATGATATTAATATAGCTTTATTTAGTTTTGGTTTGAGCATGAAAATGTATTTATATCTTTGCTTTAAAGTTTGAATTATACAAATATCACCGAGTTATTCAATGTACAATTTTATTTTCTGTATGCAGGTTAGGTACTATTTGGTTCACTTGTCAACTCAGCATCCAGTGACAATCCCGAACTCGAGTAGTGGTGATGTTTTGTTTTGATTTTTTTTGGCATGTACCTAGGAAGTCTTTTAAGTCTTTAAAGATCCTTTTGTATTTAATGGTCATTTTGTGATGTGGCTGGAAATATATAAATGTTATGTTCATATATGTAGTAGGAATATATATTAGATATGTTTTGTGTATATTTTGATTGATGATATTAAGTGATGCAGCATTTGGTAGTATAAATAAGATTAGTACTGAACAGATCTCGATGAACTATTCTCTAGATATTTGATAAAAGTCTCGTTGTGACATTTGAAATATGGTAAGATAGGAATATGCATTGTGTTTGATTATGTGAATTGGAATGCTATTATTTGGTGTGAAATGTGAAATTATTTTTATGGTTAGATATTAGGTGGTTGAGTAGGTAATATTATTGTCTTTGTTTGATAGGAAATTTTGGCATGGTATAAACTCTTAAAGATAAATTTTACCATTTATAATTTAATATCGATGTTATGTATAAATTTTTAATATTGACTTTTAACTTTCATAAATTTTATATTTTAAACTTTCTATATGCTTGTATTGTGTAATTATGTCCTTGTAGAATTCTAATTTATAGTATGTTTGAATATATATATAATTTAGTGCTAATTAATTGAATTTTTATTAAGTATTAGTTGATTTGTTATATGATGTTGTAGCATCTAATTACTTGGATCCAACGATCGGATCGGGTAAGGGATGTTACATTTATTAGTATCAGAGCTATAGGTTTAGTCGATTCTCGGACTAAATAGAGCTCAAAATCAAGTCTAGAGGTACATGCCATGTCGAGTCATAAATGAGTCGGGATTTGGATGTTGATTATAATTGTTTCTATTTTATAATTTAAAGATGTCAGGAGAATCAAATAATGAAGTTGATCAAGAGATTCATATTAGTGATAATTTTACTGAAAATTTGAACAGAGCTAAGTCGGTGACACTAAGCGTTCATTCAGCAGGTGCTCAGCAAGTTAATATTGATAGAGCTGATAATGAGGGCCAAGGTGATTCAAACTTACTTCGAGCTATAGCTGATGCTCTTCAACAAGTGGCGGGAGCTACTCCTACTGTAGTACCTGTGCCTATTGTTCGTCGGGCTCCGATCAAAGAATTACGGAGATATGGTACGACTAGTTTTTGGGTTTGAAAGGGGTTGATCCCTCAACAACGAAAGTTTGGATTGAATCGACTAAACGAGTTTTACAACAACTAGAGTGTACTCCTCGTGAATGTGTAATTTGTGTTGTTTCTTTATTACAATGAGAAGCGTATACGTGGTGGCAGACGGTAACATGTCACGTACCTGCGGAATGAGTTGACTGGGAGTTCTTTCAAAAGGAATTCCAAAAGAAATACGTTGGAGAGTTGTATCTCGAAGACAGAAAATAAGAGTTTTTACTGTTGAAGCAACGTGAGATGTCAGTAGCTGATTATGAATGAGAATTTTTGCGACTCAGTAAATATGCTATTGAATTTGTGCCATCAGATGCTGAAAGTTGTAAACGGTTTTTATGTGGGTTACACGATGAACTACGAATACAGTTGGTATCGCATCGAATTTCAAAGTTTGCTGATTTAGTTGAACAAGCAAAAATGGTAGAACAAGCATTGGGTCTCGACAAGAAGATTGAAATTTCACGTACTGCTGGAAAACAAACAGGAACTATTAGTTCGCATCCGCAATCGAAGCGAACTAAAGATTATCGTTGTAATTGGAAATCGACTTTTAAGTCTGACATATCTGACAGAAATAGAGACCGACAACCGATTGTGCCTGTGGGTAGTATGCGAGGTCCATCACAAGATGTTGAAATACCGACTTGCGAGCATTGCGAAAAGAAACATCAAAGTGAATGTTGGAAATTGACACGAGCTTGTTTTCGATGCGGATCACAAGAGCATTTCGCTCGTGAGTGCCCTAAAAATGATAATGTTACTCCTGTTTCTATCTAGAAGTCTACACCTAAGGCTAGGGGTCATGGAATTAGTCGTGGTGGTTTTATTTCCAAAGGTGGTACAAGAAAGGGAAGTGATGTTATTACTCATCACTCAGAGGTCAGAGCTTCAGCTCGAGCTTTCATTGTACGGGCTCACGAGGAGGGTAACGCTACCAATGTCATAGCAGGTATCGTTTTGTTATGTTCTTAGCCTGTTTTTGCCTTGATAGATCTAGGATCTTCACTCTCTTACATTAATTCTAAATTAGTAAAATTAGGAGGCTTAAAATCTGAGACGTCTAGAGTATCTATGGTTGTGCCAAGTCCATTAGGGCAATCTGTGTTAGTTGATAGAGTGTGTAGATTGTGCCCGTTAGAAATTCAGAACATAACATTTCCTATTGATTTGTTGATTATGCCATTCGGTGATTTTGATTTATCTTTGGGTATGGATTGGCTTATGGAGCATGGAGTGATTTTAGATTGTCGTAAAAAGAAGTTTTTGATTCAGAGTTTTGATGGTAGTTTGATTGAGGTGTTAGGTGTACGCACAAGTGGTTCAACTCCTATCATTTCAACAATTCGAGCTAATAAACCTGTCAATCAAGGTTGTGAAGCTTATATGGCTTATGTCATTAATTCAAATACTGACGATAGCCAGATCAGTAAGATTCGAATTGTTCGTGAATTCCCTAATGTATTTCCTGAGGAATTACCAGGATTACCACTTGATAGAGAGGTCGAGTTTGCAATTCAAGTGTTTCCTAGTACAGCCTCGGTGTCAATGTCCCCTTACAGTATGGCACCGACAGAACTGAAGGAATTAAAAGTGCAGTTGCAAGATTTACTAGACTGTGGCTTTATTCGCCCTAGCATATCACCTTGGGGAGCTCCAGTTTTGTTCGTTAAAAAGAAAGATGGATCGATGCGGCTTTGTATAGATTATAGACAACTGAATAAGTTGACAATCAAGAATCGATACCCTTTGCCTCGTATTGACGATTGTTTGATCAGCTAAAAGGAGATTCTGTCTTTTCCAAGATTAATTTGAGATCTGGTTACTATCAATTGAAAGTCGAAGATAATGATATGCCAAAAACTGCATTTCGTACACGTTACGGTCATTATGAATTTTTAGTGATGCCTTTTGGTTTAACTAATGCTCCAGCGGGATTCATGGATCTCATGAACCGTATTTTCCAACCCTATTTGGATCAATCTGTGGTAGTTTTCATTGATGACATTTTGATCTATTCAAAATCTTAAGTGGAGCACGAGCAACATCTCCGGATTGTTCTACAGCTGTTACGAGAAAAGTAATTATATAGGAAGCTTAGCACGTGTGAATTTTGGTTATCGGAAGTTGGGTTTTTAGGACATATAATTTCGGCTGATGGAATTAGAGTTGATCCAAAAAAGGTCGAGGCCATTGTTCAGTGGAAAGCATCGAGAAATGTGTGAGAAGTTCGTAGTTTTCTTGGTTTAGCTGGTTATTACCGAAGATTTGTAAATGGATTCTCGAAGATAGCTATGCCGATATTAAAACTTTTATAAAAGAATATTCAGTTCGTTTGAATGATCAATGCCAAGAAAGTTTTGAGAAATTGAAGCAGATGTCGACTGAAGCGCCAATTTTAACGTTGCCTAAGTTGGGAAAACATTTTGTTGTGTATAGCGATGCCTCTTTTAGCGGCCTGGGTTGTGTTCTTATGCAAGAGGGGAAAGTAATTACGTATGCGTCCCATCAATTAAAAACGCATGAACGCAATTATCCGACGCAAGACTTAGAATTCGCTGCGGTTGTGTTTGCTCTAAAGATCTGGAGACATTATCTATATAGTGAAAAGTGTCATATTTATACTGATCACAAAAGTCTTAAATACCTCCTAACCCAAAAGGAGTTAAATTTGAGACAATGATGCTGGGTTGAGCTTCTGAAAGATTACGATTCTGTTATCGATTACCACCCTGGTAAAGCTAACATCCTAGCTGACGCATTGAGCAGAAAACCATCAGTTGAGTTGCAGGCGATGTTTGCTCAACTCAGTATCAACAACGATGGTAGTTTGCTGGTAGAGTTGAGAGTCAAACCAGTGTTGTATGACCAAATCAGAACGGCGCAGTTAGATGATGCCAAATTGACGGGAAAAAGAAAAATGGTTCAAAATGGCTTATTGGAAAACTTTAGTATTGATGACTGTAATTGTTTAAGGTTCTGTTATCGAATCTGTGTTTTGGATGTTGCTGAATTGAAAGAATTGATACTTCGCGAAGCTCACAATACCCATTTTGCTTTGCACCTTGGCGGAACAAAAATGTATCACAACCTTCGAGAGTTGTATTGGTGGCCCGGAATGAAAAGAGAAATAGTTGAGTTTGTGGCTAAATGCTTAACTTGTCAGCGAGTTAAAGCGGAACATCAGGTTCCCACCGGACTTCTTCAGCCTATTTTGATTCTTGAATGGAAAATGGAAGAGATTGAAATTCAACCTGACTTGTCTTACGAGGAAGAACCAGTCGAAATTTTAGCTCACGAGGTGAAAGAATTAAGAAACAAACGTGTTCCACTCGTGAAAGTTCTATGGCGTAGCCATAGTGTTGAGGAAGCAACTTGGGAATCGGAAGAGACGATGAGATCTCGATATCCACACCTCTTTTCAGGTAAATTTCGAGGACGAAATTTCTCTAGGAGGGGAGAATTATAACGACCCAAAAGTCAGTGGAGTCGAAAAGTGTGGTTTCAGGACTCGTTTCCGTAAACTAGACTCGTGAATATTTATTAATATTTACGAAGTTATTTTAATAGCGAATTGAATTTCAGATAAGTAATTTGCTCTAATTAGTGATTAATTTAAGTATAGGGTTAAATCGCATTAGTATAAAAGTATGAATTATTATTTAATTATAAGAATTTATAATTAAGGGACCTAAAAGGTAAATATACCTTTGTCCTAATTGAAAAGGACGGTCAAAGTAATATATATTTATATATAGTGTTAATATATGATACATAATAGTATTATAATAATATATTATAATAATAATAATAATAGAATGATGAAATGATATTAGTTAGTGGAAAGAAAGAGAAATTATTTTTCTCTTTTCATTTCTTTCAAGTAGAAGCAGAGAAAGAGGGAGAGAAGGATGAACGGCCATAGAAGTTAGGGTTTCAAGCTTTAATTGATTAGTCAATTTAGTTTTTTTCTTGTAATTTTTATGTTTTCAGAATTTTGGTATCTCGAATCAGCTAACCCATATCCCATTTTTCGGTATTGTTAAAATTTTGAATGTTACCCTTGTTGAGTAAATAAAGCTTTAGGGGTAGCAATGAGAATTAAGAAATTAAATTTGGCTTAGTGTCTTATTAATAATAAATTTTAGGGTATAGTATGAAAGTTAAGCTAATCCTGATTTTAGGGACTAAATTTAATAAAGTGTAAAAAGTTATATAAATTAGTAATTAAATGTGAAATTATTTGTGTATTGATTATATGTATGGTTTATTTATTTCCGTAGCTAACGTCGATCCAGATTCCTCAAAAAAGAAAGGAAAAGATAAAGTCATTGGCGAATAGCTCGAAGTTTACAGTTTGTGTTCTATAACCTGAATTCTTTGTAACTTGCTACATTTTGAGGAGGTGAGTTGATAATGGAAATGAAATGGTTTGGACTAGTTATTTTGATTAGTATATTTAGATTAAAAAATGAAAATGTATGAATAGTGCATTTATATAATTGTGAAATTGAGTATATATATGATGATTTATTATAGTCATATATTATTTGAATGTGTTTATGATTATAGTAAGGATGAATTGAGATAATTGTTGATAAAGATACCTCAAATGGAAACTCTATTAACTATTCGGGCTAAGTCGGATATAGATGGCATGCCATAGGATAGGATAAATTTAGGGTTACTTCGACTACTAGTCGATGAGGCACTGGGTGCCAATTTACTTCGGTTCAACCGATGAGACACTGGGTGTCAACTCATTATAGCGTTGGGCACAAATAATTGCTTTGGATTTATCCGATGAGGCACTGGGTGCCAAACTAGTGTGTTGGTTGGATCCGTATATCCGGCCAAGTCTGAGTCATGTTAATAGGGAAAATAAATGATAAATTTGAACTATTTGGTTGATATGGAAAATGTTATTGAAATGAAAATGCTATTAAAATAACGAGTGATATGAAAAGAAAAGTATCTTGGAAATCAAATGGAAAATGGATATGTGTAAGTTGAGTTGCCATGTAATGGTTTCTGTAATATTTTTAAAGTAAAATAATGTTTGTATGAATTTGTGTATTGAAATGATATTAATATAGCTTTATTTAGTTTTGGTTTGAGCATGAAAATGTATTTATATCTTTTCTTCAAATTTTGAATTATACAAATATCACCGAGTTATTCAATGTACGATTTTATTTTCCGTATGCAGGTTAGGTACTATTTAGTTCACTTGTCAACTCAGCATCCAGTGACAATCCCGAACTCGAGTAGTGGTGTTGTTTTGTTTTGATTTTCTTTTGACATGTACCTAGGAAATCTTTTAAGTCTTTAAAGCTCCTTTTGTATTTAATGGTCATTTAGTGATGTGGTTGGAAATATATAAATGCTATGTTCATATATGTAGTAGGAATATACATTAGATATGTTTTGTGTATATTTTGATTGATTATATTAAGTGATGCAGCATTTGGTAGTATAAATTAGACACATCACTTATATATGTGTGATTAAGATTAGTACTGAACAGGTCTCGATGAACTATTCTCTAGATATTTGATAAAAGTCTCGTTGTGACATTTGAAATATGTTAAGATAGGAATATGCATTGTGTTTGATTATGTGAATTGGAATACTATTATTTGGTGTGAAATGTGAAATTATTTTTATTAGGTTGAATTTGTGGTGTCAATAAGGCACATTGGTTAGATTTTAGGTGGTTGAGTAGGTAATATTATTGTCTTTGTTTGATAGGAAATTTTGGTATGCATAAACTCTTAAAGATATATTTTACCATTTATAATTTAATATCGATGCTATCTATAAATTTTTAATATTGACTTTTAACTTTCATAAATTTTATATTTCAAACTTTTTATATTCTTGTATTGTGTAATTAGGTCCTTGCAGAATTCTAATTTATATTATGTTTGAATATATATAAATTTTAATGATAATTAATTGAATTTTTATTAAGTTAAGTATTAGTTGATTTGTTATATGATGTTGTAGCATCTAATTACTTGGATCCAGCGATCAGATCGGGTAAAGGGTGTTACACAAACAATCAATCCGTCAAAAAGCAATTTATACAATGATCAAATAATCATACTTCCACTCCCTAATCCATCACAACGAGATTAATTCCTCATGGTTTTTTTAAACATCATAAAATCAATAATATAAATAAACATGATATTTAAGATTGAAAATATGAAGTTAAAGAAACTAAGAATTGTATAGCAATCTGTTGGGACGAATCCACAACCGTTTATGCTAATATTACAAATCTTGTTTCCAATTAGAACAGAAAATGAAAATAATAAAGAAATGAAAAATAATTACAAAGGAAATAAAGACTTAAGAAAAAGAGATGTGTAAACCTAAATGCTAAAAGGCCTTATTTATAGCCTTTGGACGACTGTTTTCCTTCACCCAAGGTCAGCTACCGTTCTTCGTGTTTAAGTGGTGTTGTAAAGACCGAAACACCCTCCACACGGTGTTATTTTTGCGTTCACGAGTCGATGTCACAACACATAGAACCTGTGTCACGATAGAGAAGACAGTCTACTCCTTTGGCATGTTTCCCAAGCGTTGTTGTGACACACAATGCCTATGCCACGACATAGAAGACAACTTCCAAATTTTGCAGATATTGTCCTTGTGTTGCGACATAGATTAGCTCGTGTCGTGACATAGTGATCAGCTTCGTTATTGTACATCTTCTAAAGGTCTCCTGCAAACTCACAAAGTTCGTGAACTAACCTTTAGGCCTCAGTCGGCCTTAAAGTCAATAAAAAGCACCTTTTTACACTTTTTATACACTTTATTCAATAATTGAAAATTAAACTAAATTCTAAGTAATACTACGAAAAATGCTTAATTTCAACCTCCTAAAGTGCGAAAACTAGTTTAATCTGCTAGAACGAAGTGCAACAGATCAGTTGCAGGCTGTGTAACCTACTAACTTGAGACACACGGTCGTGTCTCAGATCGAGAACCTGTACCTAATATAATAAAGCACACACAACCATGTGGGGTGACCGTGTCTGGCAAACATTTGTGTGACAGCCCATGTCCTAGGCCATGTGCTCCCAATTTAACCCCTTAAACAAGCCAAAACAATACTAAACCTTGCCCAACAAGGTACACTGATAGCATTAGAAATGACACTTAAATTTTCCTTAAATTAGTATATTATTTGTTCCTTTTGTATCATTTCTAGCATGCATTTTTAGTATTTCATACTTAGGATGTGCATTTTCTAACTCAATGCTGTTTGATCTTATTTTCTCGCATTTTATATCTTTTGTGCTACTAAAGTCGTTGTATGCAGCATAAGTTTTGCGTTTGAAATTGTCAGCGTAGAGATCCACCTCGAAAGATCAGTGCTGGAAAGTATTCAAAGATGCAGTCACAAATTTAACTTGGAATTAAGGCTATAGATGTCACCGCAAAGATACCTTCACCTCGTACAAGTGAATTCACGCTACAAACATACCTAGAAGCACCAGCGCAGGAGAATGATAAGTTATCGCCGCAAGTAAAGATCATAGATTACGCCCAGAGATACGAAGACAACCTGTAGATGCCTGATGAACATAGCAGATCTGCGTGAGTGCACAGCTGGAAATAACCAACTTGTACAGCTGCCAAAGAGGTTAGATCTGAGTAGGGAGGAGATCTAAAATTCTCAGAGCTTATAAATAGGAGGGAAAGGAAGAAGATGGATATCAAGTGGTGAAGAATTAAACTCTGCAAAATTTCTCAAATCTTTAAGCAAGCTACCATGGAAGCTTGAGTTTTAGAGGAAGTTGATCTAACAAGCAAAGGAGCAAGACTTCTGACGAGAAGTGCCTATCTGTGGTGCAAGAGGAGCTGTCACGGAATAGTTCTAGTAGACTAGGAATAGGATGCTTTGAATTTTTTCTTTAATTCCTCTTAATTATTGATGAATACTGTTGATTATCAATTGAGTAGGGAAGTACCATTTGAAGTTAGATCTAATTTGATTTCTACTCTATTCTCATTATCTGTTTATATTTGGATTTAACTGTTTTGACCACGAAAGTACGATTACAATCACAGTCACTAGAAGGTGCAGTGACAAGTTAGATTAACAAGCAAGATAACGGAAGTTGCTTGAGGCTAAGAAGGAATTCTGGCCACTTGTTCTTAAGTGCAAAGCATTACCAGCACTGGAAGGTGTGGTAATTATTAGCATTTGGGTCTTTGTTAAATAGAGGAAGTGATAGTAGTAATATCTCATTGAAGCATAATTGTGGCTACAATTCATCTATTTGTTACCTTGCAGTCACATTTAGCATTGCGACTTGTGAAGTCAGTGATCCTCTCCAGTTCTTACACTTGATCATATCTTTTAATTTCCTGAATTTACGTTTACAAACATCCCAACAATTATTCATTTTATCTTAATTTGCTCTGACAATTTATTTTATGTTTGCGTTGACAAATTAATTCTTTTAGTAGTACAGATCTAACTATTTTGCGCTGACATTTTTGTTAACAATTACTCTTACTTTAACCTTAGTTGCTTCAACAATTTAAACATCAAGAACTCTATCATCGTGGGATTGATATCCGATAGATCAAATCTACCAACTATACTTGCATCGACAAGTGTCCGCTTGCACTTAAATGCTGTGACGTTTACAGGCCGATCATACACCCTTTGTACACACATTCAATTGACCAAAATACTCTCTAATCACACTTAAAACATACCACATCAATCCACTTAATAGTTTCTAGCCAATATGCCATTGAAGGGGACCTCAATTCATACCCATTCAAAATCATAAAAAATCCTAAACATACATTACCACATCCACACATCATCCAATCATTTCCATCATATATATAAACTTGTCTTAAGCTATACATTTAGAATGTACTTAAAAGTGACTAGACACAAATTGCCAAAGCATTACAAATCAAGAAAATATATACATATACACAACAGCATAACCATACCATGACAACCAAATAACATACTCCATAACTTCATTACAAAAACAACCTATACATGCCATTTATAACCATAGCCAAAATAGTTCAAAAACTACCAAAGTGTTTGATGGATAATGTGATAAGACTTCGACAGGGTTCCAATTGTTTGAGCTTCTGATGATCTACAAAATAAAAGAAAACGACTACGTAAGCAACTAAGGCTTAGTAAGCTCGTATAAGAGAAATTCACTTACCAAATAAATGTTACATAACTAAATCATACAAGAAATGACTAATTCCTTTATACATCTTTCTTTCTTAGCATACTACTTAACAATTTAGTGACTATTGGAACGATGAAAATGTGCAAGTGTACTCAATCGTATTCAAGTAATAAAGTGACAAGTAATGTCGAGTATCGTACCCACAGGGATTGTGCTACGAAAAGTATTTATAAAATATTTAATTAACAATCTGGTTAAGAACAAGATAATATTGGTGAATGATATTAATCTAAAGTATTCTAAAATAAATTAAGCTAAGTTAAAATTAAATCTAAGTTAAATTCCTATGCACAATTTCCAAAGGTTTTAATCAATATGACATAAATGTGTCAGGTTAATTGCTTTAATTGCTCGATTAAATCTAAATCATGTTCATGCTTGTTATGAAATAATATTCACGGTAACCCAGTATCTTGCTAACTTATAAATAACATTACTTATAAAAATCGGTTTATCTCTTGAACATACACCTATGCCAATACGACCGACTAAACTAATCTTTAATAAGTAAATGTGTTATAGCACATACATACATTATGATATCAATTTATCTCTTGAACATACACCTATGTCAATACGACCGACTAAATCAATATTCATAAGCATGTAAAGGATCAAGTGAGGTAACAACATACACCTATATTGAAATAGTTTAATCACAAAAATCCTACAAGTTATGCAAGGCTAGTATTCTCCAATACAATCACAATTTTAACCCTCAGCTTCCTTAGAGGATTAAGCATGCACAAATTAAATAATGTGTCCATTAATCACAATATCAATGAGCTTAAATGATTAATTCGATAGTTATATCACAAGGGTAATGCAATAATAACTTAGGCATGATAATATTTAATTAAACAAAATATTCAGGGCTTATAAGAACGTAAACATGAATTAAATATAAACAACCAATTAAACACAATCAATCCAATACTTAAAGAATTTAAGCCATTTTAATTAAATAAATAATAGCATTCATAATAGCATTAATCATGATAACAAAAAGAATCTAAAATATGAGAAAAAGAATATGATTAAATCTGACGAATTCTCAACAACTACTTCCGCGTTCTTCGTCGTTCCTGCTCGATTCTTCCCAGATTGAGGTCTCTGATGAACACTCAACAAAGGCTATGGAAGGTTGAAGAACCACTCTTTTCCAAGAGGGGAAATTGGCAAGGTAATGAAGGAAAAATGGAAGGGAAAGCTAGAGAGAAAACTAGAAAAAGAAGAGAGAATGGTGAGTGAATTGGTGTGGAAAATGAGGTGAGTGAGGGTGGTATTTATAGGTGAGAGTTGGAGGCTACTTTTAGCAAGTTAATATCATCCACTCACTCCCCATGGCTGGCCACCATTCAAGCACTTTGACTAGTTCAAAGTTTGATTGAAACTAGCTTGGGGCAAATCTACAAAACCACAAAAAGTGGAGGGGTTTGAATGGAATTTTGGGAAAGTTTAGGGGCTGTTTTGCAAGGTTGAAAAGTCAAAAAAATCAGCTGAATTGGTCAGCACTTGGACGACACATGGGCTAGCTCAAGTCAGTGTGGGTCGACCCTCGGTTGCATGCACATCAAGCCACTTTGCTTCAGCTTTTATATTTTATTTTTAATTCAAATTAATTTAATTAAAAATATAATTATAAAGAATAATTTAGCTTCATATTGGATCGACCTTGGCTGGAAAAATATTCTTCTTAGCTCTTTATTGACTCGGTGTAAAAATTCCCTTAATGGTTCAAGCTGTCAGTAGTGTTTGTCGGGCCGATTTTTACCAATTGTGCAAAACTGTCAAAAAATCATCAAATTTATGCTTAATATTTTTTTAAAAATTAAAAATCAATATGTTAGATAGTTTAGAAAAAAATAATTATTTTATAATTAAATTGTATTTTTTGACATTAATTACTCAAAATTTGCATAAATTAAGGTTAAAAAAGGTATGAAAAAGTTTATATATTTTCATCGTTCCACACCCCCAAACTTAATTCATTTCTTATCCCGAGTAATGCACAAATCACAAAAGAGTTAATCATTTCTCCTCATACTTATGAATTCAAAATAATTAAGCAAAAAAACTAGAATTTAGAAATTATGTAGCTCTAGTATTTTTTATTCAATTGTCTTCAATTATCATCATGCTTATCTCAATAAAGACATGTCAAAATCCTATCACTCAATTTTTATTCCCTAGTTAAGACCAAACTGCAATCATTAAGTTTAACTTATGTCTTTATATGTTGAACATAGCAATTTATCTATACTAATGTAGGTAGCATTGAAATCTTGAATCAAGTAAGTCTTTTGCATAGGTTGTAATGGGGCTAGGCTCGAGGTCGGTAAAAGATGGATAAATTTAAGCTGAAACCCTAGACTCAGCTTGCAACAGACCTTCAATTTCACCAACTCTTTCGAACTTTGAATGCTCATACTCTTTTCTTTATCTTTTGAGTACATATGCTCTATATTTTTTTCCTTTTTAATTTTTTCTGAACATCATTTTTTGCATGTACTACACTTTGTTGAGCATTTTGGTACTTCTTCTTAACTCCCCCAAACTTATTTTTCAGAATATAATCTTGATATAATGAGTCTAGTAGTTGGGACAATTTAGATATAAGTACGAGAGATAGAATGACTTATAATTGTAAGGTACAAAGAAAATCAGGCCATATAGTCTTAAAGTTGGTTTCAAGGGATAACATTTATTAAGGTTAGCTTGAAAGGCTCAAACGGTCCAAACAAATGTTGCCTAAATTATTTTCAAAATTTCATACTTCCTAGGATTCCGCCTCAAGAAATTAGTAAGTCAATTCTAGAGACTTAAACTTTCATGCATATCTAGCTTCTATAAGGAATAAAAAGTTTTATGATATGATTCGCGTATTTTATTAAGAGTAGCATTCAGATCATGGTTCAGCTTAACATCATAACCATCGAGATAATTAAATTTTATTTATACTAAAGCTTTAACATAATCAACATAAATTCAAATTTTCAAGCAAAATTATAACTAAATTCATAAAATAAGAATAAATAATACTTATTAAGAAGTTTTCGATTTTCGATCCCTTTACTTAAATTGAACAATGTCCCCATTGTTAAAAACAATAGAGAATGTAAAAAAATAAAAGTGCATAAATATTGTACACTAGGTAGGATCAAGGAAGAGGAGGTTAGTCAAACTTGACTGCTTAAGTACCAAGCTCTTTCAATGTCCAATCCTAGACATGTACATATCTATTATCACACTCTTATATTTCAAATTTGTTCAATTATTGTCTTCAACCTCTTAATTTATTATGCAAGAATTGAAAACTAACCTAATGACCTAATCCTAAATTCATTAAAAACTTTAAATAACCTAAGAAAATAAAGTAAAGAAAGACACTAAATTCCCCCGTTTTTATTAATTTGTGCCATCTCTCTTTTTTCGAGATTGTTACAGCATGGGGAAGTGATGTTGAGGCAAAGGGAAGGGGCAACATGTGTTGGATATTTTTCTCCTCGTCACTGTTCTAGGCCTTAAGCCCAAAACTACGACAAATTTATTACCTACACAAACTTGACAGCAAATCAATGGAAAATTCCACCTCTCTGATCGGCGATAATCCCAATAACTCTTCAAGAAACACATCTGTAAAGTCATTAACAACCGATACCTGATTCAGTTCTATTCTTGACCCTTGAGTATCAAGTATGTAAGCTAGAAATGTCTTGCAGCCCTTACGAACCATTTTCTGTATAGAAATAGCTAAAATCACTTTAATATCACTATTCAATTTACCGGACTCAACTGTAATTATCTCACCAGTAGGGCATTTTAAACCAATACGTCTTTGCTTGCAGTTAACCACCGCATCATGCTCAGATAACCAACCCATACCCAAAATCACATCGAACTCATGAAAAGGTAGTAACATCAGATCAACAGGAAATTCACAGCCCTAAACTTTCAGTGGACATTTATGACAGACCAGATTAACTATAACACTATGACCCAATGGGTTTGTGACTTGTACATCAAATTCAGTTGACTCGACAAACAAATTTTTATCAGTTTCCAAAGCAGTACAGATATATGAATGAGTCGACCCTAGGTCAATCGAAGCACACACAATTACATCAAAAAGATAGAATATACTAGTCATAACATCTGGTGCCGTAGCTTCCTCTCTAGCTTAGATGGCATAAGTTCTGGCAGGTGCTTGAGTCTCAAATCTATTCATACCATCTTTAGTATCTCCTCGGTTACCTCTGACATTACTGCTCTGTTATGGACGTCTCCCCTTCTCGAGTGTGATTGGAGGTTTTACACTTCAATCTTCCTTCTCCTCAGGTGCCATCGAGCAGTTTCAAACCTGATGGTCAGTCGCTCTACACCTGAAACATGCTCCCTTTTTAACTTGACACTCGTTATTATGAAATCTCCCACAGTGCTCACACATAGGGTTCAGTGCATTTTAGACACTAGCCATACTATCCGCAGGTCGGTTTTAGAATCTCGATCCAGACTGTCCCGATCTGCTACTGCCATGAAAATCGGACGATGCCGCTGTCCGATTTTTATTTTCTCTGAACTTCTTCGGTGGCGACATAGAGAAAGTCTTAGAAGGAAGCTTCTTACTAAACTATTTGAATCTCTTTTCCCTTTGTCTCTTGTGATTATAAATTTCTTCCATTTTTTGAGCCCGACATGTCAAAACCACAAGTGGTCATAATTCTGAACCACCAACCATCATCTTCATTTCATCGTTTAACCCGTCTTCAAAACTGATACACATAGCTTCATCAGTTGGCACTATCTCCCAAGCATACTTGCTAAGATATAAAAATTCCCTCTCATATTCAGCAACTGACTTGTTTCCTCGCTTTAATTCCAAAAACTCTTTCTTCTTCCGGTCTAAATACCGTTTGCTGATATATTTCTTTTTGAATTCAATCTAAAAGAATTCCCAACTAATCTCATTTTCAGGAACCATTGTCTGCATTATCGTCCACCAACTATAAGCCTCATCTTTCAGTAGTGATGCAACACACCTCAAATAGTCTTCTGGAGGACAGGCCATTTCATTCAAAACTCTCAAGGTATTTTCCAACCAGTATTCAGCTTTAGATGGATCATCCTTGATACTTCCCCGAAATTCTTCAGCTACGTGTTTCTTGACCTTGTCCGTCAGAATACAGTTTCTCTGTTCTACTGCAGGAGGAGGTGAAGGCACAATCGATGGTACTACAAGCTATACAACAGGTTGCACAGGAGGAGGTGGAGGCTGTGGAGCTGTCTGATTATTTCTCATGAATTCAGAGAACATTTTACCCATCAAGCTAAAAAACATATTTTTTGCCTCATTTTTGATCATCAGTATAATCGGTACCCCTCGACTCGCGCCAGAATCAAAATTCGAGATATTTCTATTCACCTCATTGGTTTCTCCTCGTTCAGAATCAGACATTTTTACTTATCTACAAAAATTCAAGTTCAGATCGGATCTATCACAATCACACAATCACAGGTTTATATGGCATGTAATTTTAAGCTTTTAAAATTCATGGTTTCAATCCAAGAATCAACTAAATTGTAAGCTCTAATATCACTAAATGTAACACCCAAAACCTGACACCATCGTCAGTTAGGATCTCGGGGTCTTTCAGGTCATTTACCATTGTTTAAACTTTCATATCTCTGCATTTTGGTATTTTAAAATCATGCATGCAATTGATTATAAACTATAATAACATTACAAATCAATAAGGGTTAAAAATGTCATTTTATACGATATGAGGGACTTTACCGTGCCTATTGGACAAGTATCGGTAAAAGTCACGTCAGTAAGCTTTTGAAAAATAGTTGTAGTTTCCTAACGGTAGTTGTGATGGTTCTACCTATACAAGTATGGTTACTACCAAAACAATTCATACTACTATCGATACAACAAACTCCAGAGAGCTAAGAAGTTTTACCCTGCAACTTCTACCGATACAAGCAATCAGATTACCGATACTACTATGATCAGAGCTACTGATATTTCAAAATTGATACCGATACAATACAAGTCAATAACAAAAGTTTCAAATACTATGTACTTTTACTGATACATGTAAGAGTTCTACTGAAACAAGTAAACAGGATTCAAATATACACATAAATTTCTAAGTTTGCCAATATAGTTACATCATTTGCCAATCTTTCAAAATCATACCTACATAGCATTTATCAGCAACCTATGAGCACATATAGAAATTTTAAGAAAACCATACTCATTTCCATGTAAAAACATACCAAAATATATGAGTCAACAAGCACAATTTCATCATTCTTCAAGTAGTAGATAACAACCTAACTACAATCTAAAGGATAACATCTTAAGCTAATTTACAAAATTCATCATCCTAATACATGCCATATATAACCAAGTGATTAAGGTATACCAAACGAGCTCCCGGGATAGTGTGATTCTTGTTAGGATCCGATCTTTCATAGCAAAACAAATCTACAAAATAGTAAACAATACATGGATAAGCTTACAAAGCTTAGTAAGTTCGTTGAGCAATTAACTTACATAATACTTATTTCAATGAAAAGAGAGTAAACATTCGTCTCCATTCCTTCTATGTTCATATGCAAACGGACTCTAAGAGTCTTCCAATAATATAGCTCAAATGAGCTTAGTCAGTAAATTGCTCCTATGAGCCAGTATCGCTCTAACAAGCCAGTATTGCTCTTACGAGCCAGTATTACTCCTACGAGCCAGTATTACTCTTACGAGCCAATATTGTTGATCCCTTTCATCTCTTCCAATTCGTTCCAACATCCCAAAATAAAACCAAGACAATTAAAGTTAGAAACCAAATAGAAATATAGTTACACGAACTTACTGGATTAAATTTTAGTTAGGGTTAACTTTAGGGACTACTCTACTAATTTCCCTTTTCCTCGTTCCGCAGCACGCTCGTGATCTAAATTAATAAATCAATCAATTCACTCATTAAATAATGAAATCTAACTCATTTTATACATTTTAGTCATTCTCGAAAAATTTACGAAATTACCCCTAAAATTTCACTTTTTATTCAATTTAATCCTTGAACCTAAATATGCAAATTAAGCATTTTTCATTCAAAATGTACCTAACATCTAAATGCAATTATTTCACAAAAAGGACATGTACTTTCATCATTTTCATAATCTAGTCCTTAAACCCTAAATTCATCAAAAATCACTTAACAAAATCATCGAATCCAACAACCAAGCTTCTAAAATTTCCATAAAATTTCAAGAATAAGATTATTCATCAATGGAAAAAGTTATAACATTTAACAGATTCACAAATTAGTTCTCGGGTTAGCTAAATTAAGCTAATACAGACTCAAAAATATAAAAAATACTAAAAATGGATGAAAAATCACCTACCTGAAGATGGATTAAGTATGGCCAAATGTTTGAAGTTCTCAAGTAGGGTTTCATCCTTCTTTTTCAATGAAGAAGAAGATGAAATTAGTTTAACATTTGTTTATAATTATTATTTGTCTAATTACCTTAAGTAATTTCTTCATTTTCAACTAATTTAAAAGGCTAAACCGTCCACCTCTATTCCAAAAGGCATAATTACCATTTAAGTACCTTAACATCTCATTCAATTAGCTTATAGTGCCTTTAATTAATGAACTTCAACTTTTATATTTTTTATGATTTAGTCCTTTTCACATAATTAACTATCCAAATGATAAAATTTCCTAAACAAAATTTAATAAGATGCTAAAGAAATCATAATTATTAAATAAATAAAATTTACGACCCGACTCGTCGGAGTTGTGATTTTGAAATTACCGTTTTCGACACCACTAAAAATCAGGTTGTTACAATCTGCTTCCCTTTGTTTGGATGAATAAAATTTACTTAATAGATAGTGTGATTGATGGACAAAAGGGAGCTTTTCTTCAAACTACTTTCATTTTCATTCTTTTGGTAAACAAAAAAAAAGTAGGAAAGTAATTAAAAAATGTCAGGCAATCGAAGCTAGCCTATACTCGTTATAGTCAACCAATCAAAAATGTCATGTTAGCACCCCGTTAAAATGTAATTAAAAATTTGTTTTATACTAATGTTGAGTGTGCTTCATATTTCAATCAAATAAGAGATTACTTGCAAGTTAAGTTAAACAAAATATATCATCTTTCTAGATGATTTAGTAGTATCATATATTTTACATTTATTAGCATAATTTATTTGACCTTCAAAATTAGCCTATAAATAGGCTCTTTTACAACATTAGAAAATACATCAATTAGAGATTAGAACTCATAATACTTTTGGAAAATTTTGTGTAATTAGATATTAGAACTCATAAAAATTTTGGAAAATTTTGTGTTTATGTTTTGAGGATTCTTTTTTTGAGATTTGGGGTTTAGTTTTATCTTCATTTTTTGTACTCTTCATTCTTTTGCCATTATAGTAAAATTATCTTTGCTTATGGTTTTTTATCCTCTTCGGAGGGGTTTTTCCACATTAAATTTCTGTGTTCAATTTCTCAATTTCTTCCACTATTTTTACTTGTTCGTTGCTTAATCGGGTCGATCCCCAACAAATAGTATTAAAGATAGTTTGATTTTCGTAGATCAGCCAGTTCAAAGATGGTAACAAGAAGGTTTGACATTGAGAAGTTCGATGGTGTCACAAATTTCAATCTGTGGTAAGTTCGGATGATGGCAATTCTTGTTTAGACTGACCTAAAAAATGTCATTATCGAGAAAAAGCCCGAGAATCTAGATCAGTCAAAATGGGAAGAGCTTGATGAAAAGGCCTTGTCTACAATCCAATTGTGCCTCGCGAAAAGGGTATTGCAAGAGGTATTGATGGAGAAGACATCATCTGCCTTATGGAAAAGGTTAGAAACTCTTAATGTGAGTAAGTCTTTGGCTAACCGTTTAGTGTTGAAACAACGTCTATTTACATTTCGCATGAACGAAGGTGAACTTCTTAGAGATCACATCAGTCAATTCATTATCCTTTTAAATGATTTAAATAACGTTGAGGTTTAGATAGACGATGAAGATCAAGCTGTGCTATTATTATTTTCTTTACCCCCTTCATACAAATCTTTCAAGGAGACCCTGATTTATGGAAGAGACAAACTCTCGTTCAAGGATGTGAAGGGTCATTTGTTGAGTAAAGACAAACTCGACAATGAGTTTGGTTCAGATAGAAAGATAAAATCTGTCATTATTGTAAGACGTTAGATCACATCAAAGTAGATTGTTATAAACTGCGAAGTAAAAGGGTTACTGAGAGTAACGAGGAAGATGTAGCTGGTGCTAATTTGGTTGATGAAAGCAGTGATGATTTCTTGTTAGTGTCAACGAGCGATAGGTTCAAGTTTACGTCAGAGTGGATCCTAGATTTAGGATGTTCTTTCCACATGTATCCCAAAAGAGAATGTTCTCCACATACATTTTGATTGAAGGTGGAGTTGTGTGCATGAGAAACGATTCATCCAGTAAGGCAATCAGTATTAGTACTATTAAAATTAGGATACATTATGGGACGATTAGGACACTCTCAAATGTCAGGTATGTACTTGATTTATGAAGGAATCTCATCTTCTTGATTATTGTAGACTCGAAATGTTGCAGATTCAACATCAAGTCAAGCGACATTAAGGTGTCTCGTGAGGCTCTCGTTTTGTTAAAAGGTAATAGGACCGTCAGTCTTTATATTCTGGAAGGTTCTACAGTGATCGGTGAAATCGAACGTTCCTTGTCCGTTACAGAGTTGAAGTCAAATCATTTGGAGCGAAGGCAACTTGGTCATAAGAGGGAAAAAGGTATGACCGTTTCATTTTTAGAGAGGTTCCCTTTTGGATGCAGGTTTTGAAAAGTTAAGGCATTGTGTCCGTGAAATTCAGACCCAGGTTAGTTTTTACTTAGTATTGCACAAGTTGAAGCCTTGATGTCTTTCAGTTTCTAAGCACAGATTTGGCTTAGTTAATTCCCTACATAGTTCAAGATAGGCCCATGGCGGGCTTTGCAAAGATGGCGTTGTGGAATACGAGTCAAGGTGGAGATTTTTTTAGTGTGCCGCATATTTTAGTCAAATAAGATATTGCTTGCAAGTCAAAGTAAATAAAATATATTTTATTTCTAGAATATTTAGTATTTATTAGTATAATATATTTTTTATTAGCATAATTTATTTGACTTACGAACTTAACCTATAAATAGTCTCTTTTACAACCTTAGAAAACACACCCATTAGAGATTACAACTCATAACACTTTTGGAAAAGTTTGTGTTTATATTTTGAGGGTTCTTTATTTTCAGGTTTCGGGGTTTAGTTTTATCTTCTTCTTTCGTAGTCTTCATTCTTTTGCCATTATAGTAAAATTATCTTTGCTTGTGGTTTTTTATCCTCTTCGAAGGGGTTTTTCCACGTTAAATTTATGTGTTTAATTTCTCAATTTTTTCCGCTAATTTTAATTGTTCGGTGCTTAATGGGGTCGATTAAACAAAATCTAAGAGATTGCTTCAAATTAAACAAACTAGATTATCTTTCTAGAAGATTTAGTAGTATAATATATTCTGCATTTATTAGCATTGTAATCGGCCCAATTTATCCAGCCCACGAAAAGAAAAATCAAAAAACGAAAATAAATAAACAAAATACAAAATATAAAAACCCATTAAATCCAAAGTCTTAATCCAAAAACCCGTAGCTTTTCCCTGTAAGGATAGCAAAAGGGTACCTTGGAATTATGATTGTAATGTGATGATATCAAGGGGTGAGAGTTCCAAAGCTGCATTAGAAGGAGCTCTCATCACACGCCACGAGAAGAGCTATGACCTCGTAAGCACAGAAAATGAAACACTTGACGGAAGAGCCCTAGAAGAGCCCAAGAAAGGAAAGACTGATGGACCCAAGTCACCGATCAATGAGCCAGTAATGGAGAAATGAAAAAGAAAAAAAAATCAAAAGTATTTTTAGTTTTGAAAAGATTAAGATAAAATAGAAAGGGATTTCTTACCTTCGATGGATACAAGCTCTGCCATCGTGGTGGACAAGACATAGAACGCCCTCGGATCCCATCAAGTTTGCTTGGGTTCGTCAAAAGGGGGCGTGGTTCTCTTTATTCTTTCTCTCGAAAAATCAAAAGGTTTTTGCTTTTTTAAACCAAATGAATTTTTTTTAGGCAAAACTAATCCCAGATCCGAGATCTAGGGCTCAAGAGGATTCGAAGGAGGGATTTTGTTACTCCGACCACCGTGAATGGTGGTCACCAGCGCCAATGATCGGTGACTCGCGGTGGAGGAGGGCAGACCCCTAAGATCGGACGAGGGGAGGCTTTGAGAGAGTGAAAGGTTTTTTTGAAACCTTTTTTTTTAAAAATGAAAGGGTGAAATGAGGTTTAAAGAAAAACTTTTGATTTATATAGCAAACCCATACGATGTCATTTTGGGTTTGGATTTTAACACCCAAAACGACGTCATTTCACACCAACCCGCACCGACCCAGATCCAACCCATCAGGGTTTGCGTGTTTCCAGAATTTGGGATATTTATCCCCACGTCCTTTCGCATTTTCACATATTTTAGTTTCATCCTTTAGTGTTTTTGTTTCATTTTAATTTTGGCATATAATTTTTTTCTTCATTCAATTTGGTCCTCTGACCATTTTAATATGTGGTTGACACGTGTGAGGCCCTAGAAAAATGCCCACACGGTCCCTATGATTTTTGAATCATATCTAGCCCGTGTTCTTTCTGTCTTTTTATTTTAATTTAATCCTTTGGTTGTTTTTCTTTTAAAATCATGCCCTGTTATCTTTTTTTATTTTCAATTTTATCCTTTATTTTTTATTTCTCTTTCTTTTTGTTGCATATTATATTAAATTGTGTTTATTTAATTTATTTTATCAATGTATGTTTTATTTTGTTATCATTAAATTAAATTGTATACATTTGTTTATTTCTTTCATCATTTTTATTATAAATTACATGAATATTTATCCACCTTTTATAAAATATTTTAACAAAATAGATTGAATAGCATTTTTTAAAATACATAAATTGTTTTTAAAAATCAAGGCAATGTTATTTTATTTTAGAAATTCGAGAAATTATACCCTAACGTGTTGGGTATGGTTTTTTCTTTGAACCTAAATAATTGAATATCCTATTTAAAATCGATAAATGCTCAATGTTCTGTTATTTTAGGGAACTCGAAAAATTGTGCCCTAACGTGCTAGGTATGATTTTTTCTTTGAACCTAGGTAATTGAACATCCTACTTAAAATCGATGAATGTTCTTTGTTTTTGAAGAATGGAAATATTGTGCCCTAACTTATTGGACATGATTCTTCTCGGTTAATTCTAAATAAATGAGCTTCCTCCACAAAATTTGATTTTTTTTTGACATTAAAACATCTCATTTGTGTATTTATGGATCGTATTTTAAATTTTACTCAATTTTTTAAATTTTCAACAATTAAGATATTAAATAATCGACTAGGTACCAATTTTGGACGTGTGAGAGTGCTAATCCTTCCTTACACGTAACCGACTCCCGAACGTATTTTCTTGATTTCAGAGGCCAAAACTTTTGTTTAAATAAACTTAAATATTTTACGGTGATTCAATCACACCAAATTAAAAAATATTGGTGGCGACTCCATTTTCACTTTTAAAATAAAAGTCGGGATTAATTTTCAAAAAATGGTTTCGACAGCTTGGCGACTTGGCTGAGGACAAATAAGAGAGTCAAGCCGCGACTCGATTATTTTTGGTCTTTTTGTTGAAAATTGAGAACTTGGTTTAAATTTAATTTGTGATATTTTTTACATTTTGTATTCGTGTTTGATTTAAATTAATTTATTTATTAATTTATTTTGAGTCGAAGGTGAGGGTTTTTCATGCATTGCATGATCGAATACTTTACCCTTTTAAGTGGAAGTGAGAAACTACTCCTTCGTGAGGTCTTCACCTCCGTGCAGGATAGTAGATCGCTTTCGGGAATACATCTGTACCTATGTTTTTGTGAAGTCTTCACTTCCATGCAAACATACGAGAAATGTATCCTCTTGAACTGAACTCGGTCCGTATGAGCCTATAATGGTTGAGGATCGAGGAATCTGCCGGTTTAGGTACCCTTACTTTAGAACATAAACCGTATGTAGTCGACCCTAGGAGCCTACCCTAAGAAGGACCACGCCGAACCTTTAGTGGTCACCCAAATAAATGTAGGACAGACAGTCGTTTTTATGCTTTAATTTTTGCTTTTAATTGTAGTTTTTATTGCTAGATTTTATTTCTATGTTGATTATACTATCTTACATTATTTTGTCTTTGTTTTACTTCTCGCATTGCATTTTCATCTAAAGAAAGGTGTTGATTTACACTCGATTACCGAATAAAGAACTGGTCATAAGAAAACGGGTTTCTTGATAAGGTGGAGGACAATATGGTTGTGCGTATGTGGTCAAGAAAAATGCAATGAGGAAAAAGGCGACAACCTGTCAAATGGGTAGGTCAAAGATGAAAAACATGCGGCGGGCAAAGCTTTGACCCAAGTACAAGAAGTGGCTAACCACTTGAAGGCCTTAGCCATTCAAGACCGATGTCTTGAGTCTGAAATCAAAGTCAAACCGGAGCAAAAATTAGCTTGGAAGATTAAGGCTTTGAGCATTATGGCACGACCATATATGTATCTGTCTTATGTAAAGAAATTTGTTATCTAGTAAAGTTGTTCTAATGGAATTGAGTTAAGAATCAACGCCTTTCTTACATATGCATACATGCATTCACTAACATTGCATTTTTTACATGCATTCAGTTTTAAGAAATATCCCTAAATTAGTTAAAATTTTAACAGTTACATCAGAAGTCATTGAGAACTCACATCGTTACGGTACTCGAAAAGCTATGGACCAAAGAATTGAAAGGTTAGAATAGAGTCAAAGGGACATGCAAGAACAAATATAGGCGTAATTGCAAGACCAACTGGCAAAAGATCAACAGGACATGAAAGATCAGATTATCGAATCACAAAAGGACATAATAAACCATTTAACCCAATTCATGAAAGACGGGGTTGATAAAGGAAAGGGTCCCGCAATAAATCCTGCAGAGGAAAGTGAGGATACCAGGTACTCCCAAGGCTATATACCTCCATACAACCAAGTTCCACTAGAAACGTACTCTCGAGGGGCTCCTATTACCATAAGAACATAGTAACTCCCTGCTGGCACTTCAGGGTAAACCAATTATCTAATAGGATCAAGATCCAACCCAGGGAATAATATCGCAAATCCCGTTGTCCCCGACTTTGATGAAATGATGGAGATGAAAAGAGCGAGAATGGAGCTCCCCAAATGGTTGAAAGAGCGATATAAATGGTTAGAAGAAAAATTCAAGATGATGGAAGGAGCCGAAGCCTTCTGTGGTATGGACGCTAAGGAATTAAGCTTGGTCCCAAACTTGATCCTTCCTTCCAAATTCAAGGCTCCAAAATTCGAAAAGTGCAATGAGACTAGCTGCCCCAAGGCCCACATCACCATGTTCTGTAGAAAAATGATTGGACACATCAACAATGACCAGTTTTGATTCACTATTTCCAGGACAGTCTAATGAGATCTGCTGCAAAATGGTACAACCAACTGACCCGTGCCAAAATCAGTTCGTGGAAAGATTTGGCACAAGCATTCATGAAGCAATACAGTCATGTAACTAGCATAACACTCGATAGACTGACTCTACAGAGTATGAGAGGAAGTTAAATGAAAGCTTTCGATAATATGCCCAGAGGTGGAGGGACGTAGCGACACAAGTACAACCACCTCTATTGGAAAAGGAAATGACCATGTTGTTTGTTAATACCCTGAAGGCTTCGTTCACTAACCACATGCTGGAGAGTGCTACTAAGAGTTTCTCTGACATGGTTATGTCCGGAGAGATGATCGAAAATGCGATCAAGAGCAGGAAGATCGATGTAGGGGAAGGTGCCAATAGAGTAGCTCCTAAGAACAAAGAACATGAGATAAATAACATAGGCCTGTACAGTAGGACAAGCTACTCAAAGACGCTAGTAATGGCACAACCTAGGGCCATAACAGCTAATAACAAAGGTACCCCGAGACAGGAGCCTAGGTCAAATAATGAAAGGGTTCATTTTACCACTATCCCCACCACATATAAAGAGTTGTATCATAACCTATTCGACACCCATGTTGTGTCAGCGTTCTATTTAGAACCAATGCAACTACCATTCCCAAAGAGGTACGATGCGAATGCCCAATGTGAGTATCATGCAGGAATAACAGGGTATTCAATCGAAAACTACCTTACTTTTAAGAAGCTGATCGAGAGACTCATCAAAAAGGGAATCGTGAGGTTAGATGACCCTGCAAGGTCCAACATAGAGGGGAATCCATTACCCAATCATCCGGATCAAGGGGTAAATACGATGGCCGAAGATGGGAGCGTTAATGCTATATCCGAAGAAGGGAGTGGAAATGGAAATCTGTCGAGAATCCGTCCTCATGCTCTTAGAAGCATTCTGAGTAATTGGACTATAGAGGAACTCCATGTAACTTTTAAGACATCTTCGGAGTAATACTCAAAACATACCTATTACTGTAAGCCCGAGAACAATAAGGATCCTTTGTAAAGGGCATGTTACCATTATCTTTTATTTTAATGAAAACAATGCATTTTCTCTCTCTTTTGACAAATATTTTAAATTCATATGACAAACATTTTTATTCACACCCTACAAATAATCATTCTTAGATTCATTTGTTCTTGTTCAATTTGACAAATATTTTTATTCTTGTCCAAATTGACGAAATGTTCTTTTCATTCATACTCATATCATACAAATCAATCATTCTTAAATTCATTTGTTTCTTTAGATCTCTTTTTGTTCCTCTAACAGGTCCTTTGATATCAATGATATGAGTTACACTATTTTTGACTGAGAGCCTCCTTTTGAGCAAGATATGTGTTCAGAGGAATCTCAAGATTTTGAAGAGGACCAAGATTGTAACTTGCCTCTTGATTTGTTAAGAGTGATGGAACAAGGTGAGAAACAAATTTCGCCTAAGGAGTCGGTGGAAATCGTGAACTTGGGAACAAGCATCTCCACAAAAATAAAGCGAGATCCAATAGAGCTGCTTTGAGAATTCAAAGATGCCTTCACATGATCCAATTAAGGCATGCTGGGATTAAGTACTGATGTCGTAACACACAGGCTCCCCATAAAGGAAGAATGAACTTCGAAGAATGAGGACTAATATGCTATTAAAAAGGAGGTAAAAGAAAAAAGAAAGGGTCGAAATGAAAACCTAAAAGGGCATCTTGAAATCCAAGGAAAGAAAAGAAAAGAAAAAAGTTGAGATGGAAACTTACAAACAGAATCTTGAAAATCTATGTATCTCCTTCACCTCTTACGTCATGGTCTTTTTCTAAGTGGGGCATGGACGTTATCGAGCCAATTTTGCCAAAATCTTCCAATGGGCATCAATTCATTACTTCACCAAATGGGTAGAAGTTAATTCCTGTACCAATGTTTCAAAAACTGCAATTAGCAAATTCCTAAAAAAGAGATCATATGTCAATATGGGATGCCAAAAAGGATCATATCTGATAATGCTTTGAATTTGAATAATAGTATGATAGCAAAGGTCTATAGTCAATTTAAAATCAGACATCGTAATTCACTTCCCTATCACCCAAAGTGAATGGGGCAGTGGAGGTAGTTAAGAAGATCGTTGGAAAAATTGGCACGAGAAGTTACCACTTGCCCTTTTTTGCTTATAGAACCTCGGTCGGAACTTTTACTAGGGCAACACCTTTCTCCCTAGTTTATGGAATTAAAGCAGTCTTACCCTTTAGGGTCGAGTTTTCTTCCCTCCAAATCTTGTTAGAACAGATGAGGCAGAATGGAACCAAGCTAGATATGATCAGTTGAACTTGATTGAAGAAAATAGATTAAGGGTTATCCGTCATGATCAGATGTACCAAAAACGAATGATGTGCCCTTACGACAAAAAGGTTCGTCCCAGAGAATTTCATGAGGGAGATCTGGTTCTAAAACAGATATTTCCTATACAGAAGGACTTCCAAGGAAAATGGATGCTCAATTAGGAAGGGCCTTATATAGTGAAGAAAGCTTTCTTTGGAGGAGCTCTCATTCTGACTGAAATGGATGGGAAAGATCTGCACAATCCCGTAAAATCATACTCGGTAAAGAAGTATTTCACCTAAAAAAAAGAAGAAGAAAGAAAGAAAGCAAAATAAAAAATAGGAGAGATTAAGATGAAAACCTGCAAAAAGTGTCTTGAAACCAAAAGAGTTTTGAGTTGAAAACCCAAAAAGGGTGACTCAAATTTGGATTAAAGGATAGACTTATAATCGTTTCCCTCAAAAATATTAAGGCAGGACTTTGCATCTTGGGGCATCGACAAAGCACTCTAGGCTCCTTGAACACATATCAGGCTTAGTATGATCCTCATCAAGTTCGCTCGAAGAAGCTCATACGTTGATGTCTGGGGCATCTGTTTCTATTTTTGCTCACTTTGTGTTTGGCAATTTTTTAGCAATGTCTCCAATAAATTTCAACTTTGTCCATCTTATTACTTTGTTCAAGCATTGTTGCATTAAAATAAAAAATAATGGATTAATATGATAAAACATAAAAAGATTTTTACGTGTCACTCTGGTAGATTCCTAAATAATACAGGGACCTGAAACAGGACCACTAGTTGGAAAGAACTGAACCCGAAGGTTAGAGGGTTCCCCAAAGTAAGAAGTTTAGATTATGACTACCCCATTAGGTTTCATGTTAAAATACCAAACCTGAAAGGAGAACATGGTAACACATCAATGATAGGACTTAGACGAGCGACGGACAATGTCGATCTAAAGACTAAAAAAATAAAATCATTCTCGAGGATGACATTTTTGCATTCATTATTCATACCCACCTAGTTTGAAGCATTTTGATCATAGCATCCTAAGTGCACGACAAAAATGCCAAAGAAGCATATTCTACAGGTCTCATTCCTCAGAAAAAGGTGTAATGGATTAACAAAATAGCAAATCCTATATCCCTGAAGTTGCAGTGAATTGGATTAAAGCTACAGTAACAAGTTTTTATATCTCTAAAGTTACAGTAGAACAAAACGGGGCTACAAAACCAACTCTTATACCCTTAAAATTGTAGAAGGGCGAAGTAAAACAAGTAACGGACCTCAATCACCCTGAAGTTGCAGTGGAATAGAGCGAAGTTACCACACCAAATCCTATCTTCCTAAAGTTAAGTGAAGCAGATTAAAATAATAACGGATCTCAATCTCCCTGAAGTTAGAGTGGAATGGAGTGAAGCTACATCACCACATCCAATCTTTTACTCCTAATCAAGAGGGGCAGATTAAAGCTACCATCTAATCTTTTACCCCTAAGTCAAAAAAGACAGATTAAAACCACCATCCAATCTTTTACCCCTAATTAAGAGGGGCATATTAAAGCCACCATCTAATCTTTTACCCCTAATCAAGAGGGGCAGATTGAAGCCACCATCCAATCTTTTACTCCTAATCAAGAGGGGCGCATTGAAGCCACCATCAAATCTTTTACCCTTAATCAAGAGGGGCAGATTGAAACCACTATCCAATCTTTTACCCCTAAGTCTAGAGGGGCATATTGAAGTCACTATCCAATCTTTTACCCCTAAGTCAAGAGGGGCATATTAAAGCCACCATCCAATCTTTTACCCCTAATCAAGAGGGGCAAATTGAAGCCACCATTCAATCTTTTACCTCCTAATTCAAGAGAGGCAGATTGAAGTCACCGCATCCAATCTTATATCCCAAATCTAAAGGGGCAGATTAAAGTCACTGCATCCAGTCTTATAGCCCAAATCTAGAGGGGTAGATTGAAGCCACCATCCAATCTTTTACCCCTAAATCCAGAGGGGTATATTAAAGCTACCATCTCACAAAAGTGAATCTTTATCTCCCTGATGTTATAGTGGAGAAAGATGAAGCTACAACACCAAATCCTTAAAGTGTCAATAGATCAAATCAAAGACTATGATAGCGAATCTCAATCTCCATGAAGCTGTAGTGGAATGGAGTGAAGCTACAGTAACAAATTTTATCTCTTCGAAGTTGCCTTGGGGAAAGATGAAGTCACGACACTAAATCCTATCTTTCTAAAGTTGTAGTGAAGTAGATGCAGTGTAGTAGAGTGACCAATGATTTGAAAGAGCGGTTTACTTGAAGAAGAGAAGACGAGAGTTCGTAGGACCGAATGAAATTGGTCCTCCTTGGAGTCTTTGCTTCATTCCAGTTACACGACAATAAGCAAAGAGGTGCAGCTGTAATCGGCCCAATTTATCCGATCCATGAATAGAAAAACCAAAAAAACAAAAATAAATAAAACCAATAAATAAACAAAATACAAAAATCCATTAATCCAAAGACATAATCCAAAAACCCGTAGCTTTTCCCTATTAGGATAGCAAAAAGGTACCCTAGAATTATGATTGTAATGGAATGATATCAGGAGGTGAAAGTTCCAAAGCTGTCTTAGAAGGAGCTCAAGACGTGAGTCTCATCACACGTAGCGGGAAGAGCTATGACCTTGTAAGCACAGAAAACAAAACATTTAAGGAAATAGCCCTAAAAGAGCCCTAAGAAAGGAAAGATTTATGGACCTAAGTCACCGATCAATGAGCCAGTAATGGAGAAATGAAAAAGAAAAAAATTCAAAAGTATTTTTAGTTTTGAAAATATTAAGATAAAATAGAAAGGGATTTCTTAGCTTCGACGGATATGAGCTCCGCCATCGTGGAGGACAAGGCATGGAAGGCCCTCGGATCCCTTCGGTTTGCCTGGGTTCGTCAAAAGGGGGCGTGGTTCTCTTTATTCTTTCTCTCAAAAAATCGAAAGGTTTTTGTTTTTTTAAACCAAATGGATTTTTTTAGGCAAAACTAACCCCCAAATCTAAGATCTAAGGCTCAAGAGGATTCGAAAGGAGGATTTTGTTACCTCCGACCATCGTGAACGGTGGTCACCGGTGCTGACGATTGGTGCCCCGCGATAGAGGAGGGTTGACCCCTAGGATTGGACGAGGAGAGGCTTGAGAGAGTGAAAGGTTTTTTTTTTTGAAACTTTGTTTTTAAATGAAAGGGTGAAATGAGGTTTAAAGAAAAAAATTTGATTTACATAGCAAACCAATACGATGTCATTTTGGGTTTGGATTTTAACACCCAAAATGGTGTCATTTCATGCCAACCCGCATCGACCCGGATCCACCCCACTAGGGTTCACGTGTTTTCAAAATTTGGGATATTTATCCCCACGATCCTTCCACATTTTAACATATTTCAGTTTCTTCCTTTTGTATTTTTATTTCATTTTAATTTTGGCATATAATTTGTTTTTGTTTTCAATTTGGTTCTCTGACCATTTAACTTTGTGGTTGACACGTGTGAAGCCTTGGAAAATTACCCACACGATCCCTATGATTTCCGAATATTCATATCTAGCCCCTATTTTTTCTATCTTTTTATTTTTTTACAATAAATTTCATTTTTATTTTAATTTAATCCTTGGATTGTTTTTCTTTTAAAATTATGCCTTGTTATCTTGTTTTATTTTCAATTTGATCCTTTATTTTTTATTTCTCTTTCTTTTTGTTGCATATTATATTAAATTGTGCTTATTTAATTTATTTTATCAATGTATGTTTTATTTTGTTATCATTAAATTAAATTGTATACATTTGTTTATTACTTTCATAATTTTTTATTATAAATTACATGAATATTTATCCACCTTTTATAAAATATTTTAACAAAATAAATTGTATATCGTTTTTTAAAACACATAAATTGTTTTTAAAAAATCAAGGTAATGTTCTTTTATTTTAAGGAATTCAAGAAATTGTGCTCAAACGTGTCGGGTATGGTTTTTTTCTTTGAACCTAAATAATTGAGTATCCTATTTAAAATTGATTAGTGCTGAATGTTCTGTTATTTTAGGGGACTCAAAAAATTGTGCCCTAACGTGATGGGTATAGTTTTTTCTTTGAACCTAAGTAATTGAACATCCTATTTAAAATCGATGAATGTTCTTTGTTTTCAAAGAATCGAAATATTGTGGCCTAACTTATTGGACATGATTCTTCTTGGTTAATTCAAAATAAATGAGTTTCCTCTACAAAATTCGATTTTTTTTAAAAATGACATTAAAACATCTCATTCGTGTATTTATGGATCGTATTTTAAATTTTACTCAAGTTTTCAAATTTTCAACAATTAAGATATTTAATAATCGACTAGTTACCAATTTTGGGCGTGTGAGACTGCTAATCCTTCCTCACACGTAATCGACTCCCGAACCAATTTTCTGGATTTCGAAGACCAAAACTTTTGTTTAAATAAACTTATGTATTTAACGGTGATCTAATCACACCAAATTAAAAAAGATTTGTGGCAACTCCATTTTCGATTTTAAAATAAAAGTTAGGATTAATTTTCAAAAAATGGTTTCGACAAGCATAATTTATTTGACCTTCGAAATTAGCCTATAAATAAACTCTTTTACAACCTTAGAAAATACATCCATTAGAGATTAGAACTCATAACAGTTTTGAAGAATTTTGTGTTTACATTTTAGGGATTCTTTGTTTTCGGGTTTCTAGGTTTAGTTTTATCTCCATCTGTACTCTTCGTTCTTTTGTGATTATAGTAAAAGTATCTTTGCCCGTGGTTTTTTATATTCTTCGGAAAGGTTTTTCCATGTTAAATTTGTGTGTTCAATTTCTCAATTTCTTCCACTATTTTTACTTGTTCGTTGCTTAATCGGGTTGATCCCCATAATTAATATTAAAGATAAATTATTATATTAATATTAAAAAATAAATATTATTTTTTGTCACCTTTAGTTAAATTGTTAACGAAAATGATGACTTGGTTACCCTCCATTAAATTGTTAATGTACGTTAAATTGCCAATGTAAATGATGACGTAGGATTTTTTAATTGGTATAATAACACTTTTAATCCTGAATGCGTATACATTCTATTAATTTGATTCTAGTTTTGAATAATTCAATGAATTTAAACCTCCACGGCTATAAAATTAATGTATTTAATTATTTTATAACCTTTTACACTTAGCTCAAGAAGTTATTTGGGTTTTTCATCTTCTTCGTTGTTTTCACTAAAATTTTAATATTTACACACTTTATGATTGTTTAAATTCGACAAACTCGAAAAACTTTGAATATTTTTTTATGATGTCCAAACTCGCAAAGCCTCAACTATTTTACTAATGCATTGAAATCTCCAAACTCGAAGTCAAACTTCTTGCTGTGCAAATCCCAAATAGATTTAACACAATAAAATCCACTAGTTGCCAAATGATACTCATTGAAGCTCACAAAGATATAATACAACAAAAAAAAATTACTGAATATATTCGTTTTCAATATCTCAAGGTATTCCCTAGCATCATTTGGTATCTCTGTATCTATGGCGGTGCTTAAGTGAAAGAATACACACAATATTATTGATGAAGCTCACTTTATTGATTAAAACTCATATCTTTAACAATGCATAAGCAGTGCTATTTATACAACTAAATATCATAACTAATAATCATATTAACAGACTTAACTGTTACTAATTGTAACATAACTACTTTCACATTCCTTAATATTAAGATTGTCAACAAGGCATATAACAAAATCCAATAATCTCCTCTCGCTACACTTTTTTGTGCCTATCCTCGAAAACTATTGAAGAATTCGTGCTTTGATACCCTTTCTAGGTAAACAACAAAACAATTTGCCTCCATAAAGTTTGTAGTTGGGGATTTGCATCATAATTTCGTCTCTTTCATAACCTTTACTTTGTCAAAAGCATCAACTCAATCAATGCTTTCTAAAACATTAATTAAATCTTTGTCCGAAGGAATAAAAATGAAGATATAAGAAGACCAACAAAGAGGATCTAAGCAAAGCTCTCTTGGTATTAATCGGGGGATCAAGTTTGTGTTTAGTAATAAATAGATTTATAAGAACCAATTTTTGACAAATTAAAGTACAGGAATCAACTTCATTTTTATAAAAGAGAGAGATGAGATTGTAATTAAAACAACAAGTTTTTGTATCGAAATTCACTAACCATATATGTGCATCAAATATAAATATTGTTGTATGGATCACCGACAATGTAGCAAATATTAGTAATTTTAATTATTATTTCAAAACTTAAATATTTATGAGTTTATTAAATCCAATGTTTATTTACTTACAATACACATAATAACCAATGTCTTAGGGTAGACATGGGATCTGCTGATGGGTTTATTGGGTTAGTTAGGTGTCTAATTCATTGCTTAAAAAATGAAACAAGTTTTATATCTATATTAGTACTTGACAAATTGTTTTTGTTATTAGGGGACCGAAACAAATAAAATTAAATATGTCTCAAATTGATATCATACGGTTATGTTTTACTATTTTTTTAGAACATGATTAATGTTAGATATTTCCACTTCTATTTTCCTAGGAAGTATTGGATTAATAAGCTACAAGCAGATGTAGTTGATATTGTATCTTTTCACTTCGGATACAATCCAAAGTAGATGGTAATAATTAGGAATTTCGCTGAATTTCCAAAGAAATCTGCATATTACAGTCATACATATTGTTCTAAAATGCATAAGGAAAAGTAAGTTAATAATGCAATACCCTTCGACTCAGATTTTTTTTTTTTTTGTGAGGTAATAAAGAAGATACATTAAACTTATTAATAAAATATTTTTATTCGCTGAGGAAAAAAAAAAGGTAGCTCTGACACAAATGTCAAAAAGCCTAATAATTCTTACAGCACTTTAAAATAGCTTCCAATCTTCTTTCTTTCCACCAAGCTACATATATAGGAAATCGGTTAAATCAAATCAGGCCACTCCTAGGCTGAATTTTCATGGAAGTTCCACAAAATTTGCACATCACAACCCTACATATAGCTTGTAAAATGCATAAGGCAAAAAGTAAGTTCATAAAATGAAAAGCTATTTGACGAGCAGAGCAAGTTAGATGTGATCCTGATTGGTTTTAATTAATTAAAGCTCTATGAATTAATTTAAAAGTTGGAAAATTTCCTATTAACAATGGTAGGAAATATTTGTATGGTAATGAGAAATATCCTGGCTGACACCCCTATTATAGCTGTTACCTCACGAAGGAGTTCGTAATCAGTGATGTTACCTCAAGAAGTTCAGTAGGTGTTTAGATATGAATGCTTTATGTACGGTGTTTAGAATTTTGAGCAATCCTTCATTCAGCGGAGGCGTCAAAAAATTAATTTAAAACTGAATAATAAAATTTTAAAGATTAAAATGTAATTTTATTATTATATTAACTTAACGTGCATGATAGAACATGTTTTTATAAGGGTTAGAACATAAATGTTAGAGTAAAATGTTACTGAACATACCAATATTGGGAGTATCAAAACACGGGTAATATTACAATATACTACTTGGTGAGACTATGTGGTGGGCCGTGGCTCCAGCATCTTTGGGAACCCTAGGTGCCAACCAACACGGTGGCAAATAAGACCTCAACTTTTACACACTCATCTAATGTAATCTCATGCATATAATCTGGTCCTTGACCAACTAATCCTTTCAACCGGGTATGTTGGGTTCATTTTAATTAATGTTAATTTGAATCAAATTAATTTGAGTTTTAAATTTTTTGAGTCATTTCAATTTTAAATCAATTTTAGATTTGTGTCATTTGAAGTTTGAGGATTTGGTTTGCTGGTTTTTTTAAATTAAACTGAATCCAAGTTGTATACTTTATATAATTGAAATATGTTGGATTGGATTTAAGTTTAAATCCATCAACATGATTTTAAAATACCAAACATACATAAATCACTAAAAATCATATTCTACCATAATCTTATAAATGCATTCAGTTTAACGTAAGCATATAAAAGCATCAACAAGCAATGCACAATCATGCAAGAATTTGTGCATCATACATTGTTAGTCTTAATTTTCGAGTTCAATCGCCTACGAACTTATTCAGTGAGAAACCATTCAACAATTAACAAACACAAACCCAAAGACAAAACATAAAATTAACAAACAAATATCTTCTTCATTAATCAGCCTCAAGATCATCTTATTACACAATTGTCTTCTTCCTCAGTCGCCCTCAAAATCGTCTTTCATTGATCATCTATTCCAACAAATTCTTTATAAGCACGTTTAGACTCGCTATTCGTCAACCTTTTTTTTAACTTATCAACAATATCTTTAATGTACTCAAATTCAGGCCTAACAAATAAACAAAAAAAAAGTTTAAAGTTAAAACAATGAAAAGAACATATATAGTTACCTGTCGAATTTGCCTCCTTCTATATGCCAGCCTTTTAATTTACCAACTTCAGCAAAGGTTGCTTCCCATCGCTTCACTTCATAAACAGGCCTTTCCGATTTATGCTCTAATTGCTTTAGCTTGAATCAAGATTTAATTGATAACATTCAGGCAAATGCCATGATTAAATTTGAATCCCAAGCAGCAAAACAGATATAGACATGGGAGAATCCTTATCGTCAATATAGATCATTTTGTTGTTTCCCGGGAAACAAAATTTCTGCAAATAAGTTCGAGCATCAGAGCACGAGTTCTTCACTAGTTTCGAATATAGACCCAAATAGGTTTCATGGGAGCAGATTCTTGGTTTTTTCCATCTGCCTTGTGGCTGATCTTACACGCTGCCGCCGCCGTAAATTTCTTAAATTTATCTGTAAATACCAACTGACAGTTTGAGAAGTAAAAATCATAACAACCATAAATTTGTTTTGGGTTTCAATTGAGAAGAGATTAAGGTATTGAATTTTTTTTTCGAAACAATATTCAAATTGGGGTTTTTGTTTTATGAAATTGATAAGCACTAGATCAATCTTCCTTTTTTTTTATCAAAAATCAATCTTCAAATTGCGAAACAGTTTTCAAATTGCAATTTTTGTTAGTTTAGCTTATCTTCAAAATGTTACAAAATGATAAATAAATTATTAGAATGTTTTCATTTAAGTTATTCGAAATTTAAAATCAGGCCCAACCCTGAGGATAGTTTAGGGGTGCGGCCACCCAAGACGTAAAATTGGAAGGGGTCCAAATTTTTTTTTTTCTTAATGTGAGAAAAAATCTTCAACCTTTTAAGTTTTTAATATTTCATTATAGACAAGAAAAAATAGAAAATAAAATAAAAGGGGTCTTCAATTCTTTGCCATAAATGCTTCATCTTGAATTCCTCGACTTCTCCAAACTTTCTCTAGTTTCCAAATTCCAACTCTTACCATTAAAGCTAATGAAGAATATCAATTTCCCCCCAAAAAATCAACAGTTATTAGCATTCAACCATCTCTATTTTCCCATGATCATGACAACGGGAAAAATATTTTACAAGTTAAATAGGACCAAATTTAATTTGAGTAATACATTATTCATCAATCATCATCAGCAATCAATTGAAGTTATTAATTTTTACTTTATATTTGAGAGATTGAGAGTTTGAGATTGTAAAATAATTTTTTCGACCGTCGACGATGACTTTGGCGTGATAGTCCTTCTTTCTCCTGTTGTCCTATGTGATTGTGTCAGACTGTCGGTATTCAATTGGTCATTGCGCCTGCTTGCTGCCCAAGGTGCCTCCCATCTATGGTCTGTCGGATCTACCATTTTTGTTGGTATAATTCTCCTCCCTTCCTCTTCTTTCTTGTAATCTTTTCATTCTTAATTTAATGACATCTTTGAGTTTTAACTAATAAAGTCATTAAATCAACCTTATATTCAGCTTCTCCCCCTAATTCCTTTTTTGATTAATCATAGTACAGTATAATATTGCATACAATTTCTTTATGACTTTATGCAATTGAAATTTTAATTGTTTTTATTACTCATTTAATTTTTTAGTTGCATTTCCCTCACAAATAATTGGATATTTTTAATTATCATGTTTATTTGTAATTGATTATTATAATTATATTCACAGAACTTCAATAATTCGATTTGATTTTTAGAATTAACAAATGTGAAAGCAAATATTCAACTTGGAATTTTTCTATCAAGTGTTATTGTTTTAATTTCTTGTGTTACATGAACATCTGATTTATCTTTTATATATAATATTACTTAAAAAGCATTTATCTGGAAGTGAAAAACAAAGGAGAAAATATGCTAAAGAGTTAAAAAAATCATAGCAATGTTGTAACATCCTGAATTTTTTATCTTAAGTTTGTAGAATTGTGCCAAGAATGAGTGATTGGAATGATTAAAAAATAGTGTAATTGGCCTAGAGACTTAAGTTTGATTCCCCTTTGTTGTGCAAATTTTATTTCTTGCAAAGTTTTACTCCCCTTCCTTAGGTGTGTCACCCACACCTAGTAAAAACCTTAGGTTTAGATACCAATTTTATCACAGAAATCAACCTTTTTCATTCCTATTTTTTTCCCCTTGCCACCCAACTTCTCGCTTTCTGTTCATCTCCATTTTTCTTTCTTCCTTCCTTTCCTTTGTCCTATCATTGTTGTCGCCACCCTTACAATCCGTTCTTCTACATTCTTCCCGAATCCATTGTCACAAAGTTAAATCGAGGGGTAAGTTAATAGGGTAGATTTGATTTTACGATTTCGCTTCCTTTCATTCTCTTTTTTTTCCTATGTTGACGGATTATGTAATCTCGTGAATTAACTTTTGGCAAAGGTTCAGATTTGAATCCCTCGGATCCTCAGTGAAGAAGGTGGCCATCTCCATCTTTCGAGTGATCGAAAGTAGAGTAAGTGAATTTGGTAGGTTTTGTCACATCCCAAAAACTGACCTAGTAGTTTCGAGTTAGTAGAATCGGGTCATTAAGCTGAGGGTTGAGTAAACATCAAAAATGAGTGTCGTAAGTGAGTAATCAAAGAATTAAACTTACATATTTGGGTTTTTGTTTTATAACTAGCTTAAAATAAAATTCAATTTTGAGGTGTAATTTTAAAAAAAAAATGGATTTTAATTGATTTAGGACCTATTTGAAAAAGGGAAGAATTAGGAGTCACCTAAAAGGAAATTGCCCAATTTTTTAAAATTGGTCTCCTGCATAGAGTTAATCACATGTTCCCCTTTTCACAAAAATCCCCCAAATCATTCAAAAGTTTTTCAAAATCTAAAATTAGAAAGTTCTTTCAAAATCAATCAATTCCTTCAGATTTATTAACTTCCCAAACACCAAAACAACCACCAATTTCAAACGAAAATTGCATTTTCTTCCTCAAATTTGTCATTGTTCTTCTTGAGTTCAAATCTCAAATTAGAGTTGTAGATTGTCATTTTCATCATATTAATGTAATATTTTGACTATTTAGGGTTAAATAAAAACTGTTGTTAATTCAATTTGAGTTTAAGCAATTGTATGAAGATTTATTTCAATTTAATGTTTTTAAAGCAAGCTTTGATTCAAAAATGACAAATCTCAAAATCTTGAGTAAACCTGTGCTTTCAAAGTTATTTTTTGTTCATTCTAACCTAATTAGAAAGTGTTTCACTTCAATTTGATAGTTCATGATTGAATTTTTAAGAATCAAACTTTTCTCTTTTTACATGTTATTGAAAGCTTGAATTTTTCGAAAAATCTAAAACCATGGATTTAGGTGAAATTAATAGTCTAGATATGAAATTAAATGATATTTAGGATGTTTGAAATCGAAATTGAGAGTTAGAAGCGAGGTTAGAATGTTGAAACTTCAATTTCGACAAAACTAACTAGTTTTTAGTAATGAGAAAGGTGAGGCTTGAATTGTGTTTTACTTATTGTTTGTGTGTGTAAAGTGTCGGATCAATCGGGAGCCACTACGAGCAAGTCTAAAGGTAAGGAAAAGCTTGTTTGAGATTTCGTCTAATAAGTAGAAGTGTGAACCGTGAGTGTCTGGCGCTGTTGGTATGCACGATTCGTAGTGTTAATTGGGAGCTTAAGATTAGCCTAAATCCCTATCCTAAGTTTCGAGAGTAAGCTCTTTCTATACTTTTTGCCTTGTTGTGAAATTGTGCCTAAGTAAGATGAATTGTGATATGTGATGCTATTATAGAAGGTAATATGTGAAAATAAATAAATGTGATATGTGATATACTGATTTTAATGCACACGTATGAGGTCTGATATATGATATCTCAATGAGTATTATTGTTGCAGTTGAAGTGCAATTAAATGTGAATCTTATATGCTTGCGTTCTATATGAGATTGGATGAGAATTGATGAATATGAACAGAGGTTGTGTGCATTAAAACAGTAAATAAATGTGTGTAATTATGAATATTTTGGCCTTATGATCTCTTAAAATTGTTGGATATAGTTGGCATGTCATAAGATTATGAGTACTCACCTTTGTGTTCAGTGATTTGGGCTTTGAGACCTTGGAAGAGGTTGGAGAAATAAGGGAATGTTGAGGTAAGCTCTATTCATCGGGGCATGTTGGTGTGTCGGAGAGTTTTTAGCTTAATGCTACACTAATGGGACATGTTAGACTCATTTAGTCATTGGTGTGAAGGAGATCCGTTTATCAAATGTGTGGTGATAGAGTCCACTTTTTATGTTTCATAATCTCAAGCTGCCAAATTATCATAAATGGATTTATATACGAGAAATGTTGTGTGTAAATGCATGTGAGTACATAACCTAGACATGTGAGATAATTAAGCATGAATATGTTATTTTGACTTGATATAAATATGGTTGTGAATTTGCTTTATTATGCTCTTACTTAACTTATGATGTTGTGTATGGTTGTTGTAATTTTGAACATTCACTGAGCTTATTTAAGCTCACATACTCCACTCTAAAATTTTGCAGATAAGTAACACTTTCAGTGTGAATGGAATGGCGAAGGAAGTGATCTTAGCAATGCAATAACTTTTTATTAGGTGATTTTATAATTTTTGGACACTTTGAATAAAAGCAATGTGGGTTATATTTACAATTATTATTATCATTAATTTGGGATTAGGCTTATGAATTGTTAATGTTGTTTTTGGACTTTGAATCTAGACAATTTTGATACTTAAGATTGATATTAGTAATGTATTCTATAGTTGCTTGAAATACGTGTTAATATGGCATGTAGAATGATTAAAAGATGATAGTAAACTTGGTTGAAGTAGACTTTATTTGTATGTTGAGTAGGAATATGTTTTGAGTATGAAAAACGTTTCAACTTGTGAATTTTTAGCATTGTAGGTAAAAGTATCGATACTCACGCTAGATTTCAATAATTTTCAAAATGGTTCTTACTTCTCGAATAATTCTATTTCTATTATTTATTTTTCGCTTCCTTTCATTCTCTTTTTTTCACTGAGTAAACCTAAGTTTTCAAAGTTATTTTTGGTTCATTCTAACCTAATTAGAAGGTGTTTCACTTCAATTTGATAGTTCATGACCGAATTTTTAAGAATCAAACTTTCTCCTTTTACATGTTCTTGAACGCTTGAATTTTTCAAAAAATTTAAAACCATGGATTTAAGTGAAATTAATAGTCTGGATATGAAATTAAATGATATTTAGGATGTTTGAAATTGAAATTGAGAGTTAGAAGCGAGGTTAGAATGTCTAAACTTCAATTTCGACAAAACTAGCTAGTTTTCAGTAATGAGAAAGGAGAGGCTTGAATTGTGTTTTCCTTGTGTGTAAAGTGCTGGATCAATCGGAAGCCACTACGACCAAGTCTAAAGGTAAGGAAAAGCTTGTTTGATCTTTTGACTAATAAGCAAAAACGTGAACGGTGAGTGTCCAGCGTTGCTGGTATGCACGATTCGTAGTGTTAATCGGGAGATTAGGATTAGCCTATATCCCTATCTTAAGTTCCGAGAGTAAGAATTTTCTATACTTTTTGCCTTGTTGTGAAATTGTGCCCAAGTAAGATGAATTGTGATATGTGATGCTATTACAACAGGTAATATGTGAAAATAAATTAATGTGATATGTGATATACTGATTTTAATGCATATGTATGAGGTTTGATATATGATAGCTCAATTAGTATTATTGTGGCACTTGAAGTGCAATTAAATGTGAATCCTATAAGCATGCATTCTAAAAGAGATTGGATGAAAATTGATGAATATGAACAGAGGTTGTCTGCATTAAAATAGTAATTAAATGTGTGTATTTGTGGATATTTTGGCCTTGTGATCTTTTGAAACTGTTGGATATAGTTGGCATTTCATAGGATTATTAGTACTCACCTTTGTGTTTTGTGATTTAGGCATTGAGGCCTTGAGACAAGTTGGAGAGATAAGGGAATGTCAAGCTAAGCTCCATTCATCGGGACATGTTGGTGTGTTAGAGAGTTTTTAGCTTAATGCTACACTTATGGGGCATGTTAGACTCATTGAGTCATTAGTGTGATGGAGATCTGTTTATCCAATGTGTGGTAATAAAGTCCACTTTTTATGTTTCATAATCTCAAGCTGCCAAATTTTCATTAATGGATTTATATCTGAGATATGTTGTATGTAAATGCATGTGAGTGCATAAGCTAGACATGTGAGATAATGAAGCATGAATATGTTATTTTTACTTGATGTAAATATGGTTGTGAACGTGCTTTAGTATGATCTTGCTTAACTTATAATATTGTGTATGCTTGTGGTAATTCTGAGCATTCACTAAGCTTATTTAAGTTCACACGCTCCACACTAAAATTTTGCAGATAAGCAGCACTTTTGGTGTGAGTGGAGCGACAAAGGAAGTGATCTTAGCAATGCAATATCTTTCGAGTAGGTGGTTTTATAATTTTTAGACACTTTGAATAAAAGCAATGTCGATTATAGTTACAATTATTATTATCATTATTTTGGGATTAGGCTTATGAAATGTTAATGTTGTTTTTGGACTTTGAATCTGGACAATTTCGACACTTAAGATTGATATTAGTAATGTATTCTATAGTTGCTTGAAGAATGCGTGTTAATATTGCATGTAGAATGATTAAAAGATGATAGTAAGCTTGGTTGAAATAGATTTTATTTGTATGTTGAGTAGGAATTGTTTTGAGCGTGAAAAATGTTTCAACTTGTGAATAATTCAATTTCTATTGTTTATTTAAATGCTTTATTAGTCATGATTTCATCTCTAAAAGTTGATAGTGGTAGTCATTGCTCCTATTTTAAATTGTGTATGCATGTGTATAAATTCCGATAGGTGTTAAACATTTTAAACTCCAAGTCATTTTAGCCACATCAATAAAAAATTTCACATGATCATGCCATGTCATTTTTGTTACTTTTTCCGTTAAGTAGCAAGCAAGATAAAACTGGAACGTTGAGAGCAAAATTGTTCAAAAAAAAAAATAATGGTTAAATTGTCAATAAGTGTAAGCATTAAATATCATTTTTAACATTATGCCTTTTACATACATTCAAATTTGGGGAAGAGGATTTGGTTTTGTATGGTTTGAGTTAAGGTTTTTACAATCAAAATAGTAGTTGAATCAATCAAACCATAAGTTACTGGTTCGATCAAATTTATTTCAAGACTTGAGCCCAAAAATTTTGGGAAGGTGTCTAAAAATGGCCTCAAAGTTTGATGCGAAAATATGCAAAGAAATCTAGAAAATTCTACTTGGGAACTTTTATACTTTACTCATTTTATAGACATTGTTAGGTTAGTAGTCACATATATACTTAAATATAGACACACATAGCCACATTTAGTTTTATTTTATTTTTATGTTTTTTTCACATGAATTTCTAAAATCTTCTTTTTTAGTCAAAGAGATTTCGAAGTTTTGAGTCTTTAAATTTGTGAGATCTAATTTTATTTTTTTTATTTTTTGGTGTTCATATATCTTTTATTTTAATTACAAATATCCGGGTTTGTTAAATATAAAGCTCCTATTTGATAAAATATTTGTCTTGTCAATTAGAATTTAGTTATTTAATTGGTTTTAATACTTGTGTCGAATTTTAAATAGCATGATCATGAAACTCTAATTATGGTTCAAATATGTACTTGAAACTTTAAGTGAATTTGATTTAATCCTGCACATTTAAAGAAATAAATACATTAATTTATTTTTATGTTGGATAAATATAATTATTTATGTATGCAATATGTAAACATAAAATTATGTTATATCAATAATTGTGTTAATAATTTATAAGAATTGGATCAAATAAAAATTTCATATATAAAATTATACAAAATCAAAGTTTATATATACAATTACACATTGAATCATAGTTCATGTATAATTTTAATATTCATCCCAATAATCATTGGTCCTTATGAATTTTACCTTACTCGTTACTATTTCCAAATATTTTATTATTAAGTACAAAATTTATTTTTGAAGGTCTCGAAAACTAAGTTGCAAGTAATTTACTTGCTAAACCTATATTTTTATTGGCTAAACATTTGATGATTAAACTAATGCAGAAATTTGATACATTTTCATAGTTCTTATTTTTCTTTGTCCCCCCGCCCCCCCACTATTTTAACCTTTCTTTCTGGAATCAAATGTACTAGTATTAAAAAAAGGAAGCCTAGTTTACCAAGTAAACTTGATAATAGTCTTATGTTTATAATATTTCCAACTAATTTTATTATGATTATTTTTATTTTAATTTTTTAGGTTTTATGTAATAAGTTAAAAAATTAAGTATTAAACCTAAATTAACGAATTATCTATTAAATGATAAGTAGATCTCTATCTTATGAGTGTAGTATTACGATTCCTAGTATTTTTTTTTTGATACATTGTTTATAACTATACATACTCCCTCCCCAACCCTTAAATAAGAATATAATACGCTTCAACGCAGTCAAACTCACGTCCTTTTGCACTGACAATATTATTGATGCCAACTGAATTAAACTCAATCGTCAATTTTAGAGTTTTTTATTTCAACTGTTTGATACTTAATATAAATCCACTAAATTGGTTCACAATTTTGTCCCACTAGAGGACCTTGACTCTGGACTACACGCCAGTTACCATTTGCCAAATAAATTAATGTTTTAACTAACATTAGAAACAAAAATCTTTGGCGTCATACCTAACCTGATAAGTACGTTAAACATTTCTTTTGTAGAGTACTTGAAGCCAAGAAAATCTTCCTTAGTATGTTTTTCTCTTATTATTTTTCTCTCAATCACAAAATCCATAGGTTATTTTGTTTGAATACTCTTATCTTTATGGCTTCTTCTTCTTCTCGTCAAATCAAGTACCAAGTTTTCTTGAGCTTCAGAGGTGAAGACACGCGCCTCAACTTCACCAGTCATCTACTCAAAGCTTTGAAAGACATGGGAGTGAATGTCTTCTTCGATGAAGAAAAACTGGAAAAAGGAGAGCAACTTTCAAAAGCACTTTCTCAATCTATTGCAGCCTCAGATCTCTCAATTATCGTTTTATCCGTAAACTATGCTTCTTCAAAATCATGCTTGGCTGAAGTTTGTGACATCATAGACCGCAAGAACACTCAAGGGCATATTGTTCTTCCCATCTTTTATCATGTTGATCCTTCCCATGTGCGAAATATTAGTGGGAGCTTTAAGATATCCTTTGAAGAGCATGAATCAAAGAGACTAGTTGACGAAGTGAAGCGATGGAAAGCTGCTTTTGCTGAAGTTGGTAAATTAAAAGGATGGCATATAGATGGTGGGAAACGTGATAGGTAACTATATTTTTTCTCTTCTTATATTTGAGTTGCCTTTGTATTAGATTTCATGAAATCTACACCATCCATCTTTTTTTTTTTTTTGAATTTCTTATTAAGATTTAAGATAAAATTTAGTAAAATTAATTCAAATAAAATTTAGTAAATTAATTTAATATTTTTTTTATAAATGTCTAAAAACCTAACTCCTAGATACTAAAACCTTATACCTTGACCCCTTAAATCGTAGACCTTCAAATTCTAAATTCTAAAACTATATTTATCTTAAATTAAAAAGAAAAAAACCTTGTCTATAAGTACCCTTCAAACTTAGAAGCTGTCATCTTACCATTTGCTTTTTTGATTTTCTGCTAGACCTGAAGCCGAATATATCAAGGATATTATTGAATATGTTACAGAAAAGTTGACAAATAGCAAATCTAAAAGTGCTTCTGAAGAATTGGTTGGATTGGATTATCTGAAAAACACAATTTTGAGGCTGATTGAGCAAAAAGACTGTCGTGCAATTGGACTTTGGGGAATAGGTAGTATAACCAAAACTCCCCTTGTTAACGATGTATATAAGGAAGTCTCTCCAAAGTCCGGAGATTTTTAGTAATTTTCATCAAAATGTTAGTGAGAATATAGAAAAACAAGAGATGAAATCTTTAAGAAATGATCTTTTTTCCAAACTATTAAATGAAGAAATATGTATAGACACCCTTTTGATAGGACCTAGTTTTATCCAAGAGAGACTAAACAATAAGAAAGGCTCCAAGAGGAAACAAGACCGAGTTTTTACTGGGTTAGTGACACTACAAGTTGGGAAATGGAATACCTCTCGTAAGTTTCTTGTCTTTGCAACTTATCTTAATATATATTCATCATATGTGCCAAATCCAGCTTTTCTAATTGCTAATTAATTTAGTGCAGTACCCATCAAACAAATTCCACATATGCTATTGTTGATGCCTTTTCAAGCCAAAGGTGATGACATCGAGGGTAACCGAAATGCTGAAAGCATCATATTGGATGACCAAACCTTACAAAGGGACCTGCAGATTGCCGTTGAGGAAGAAAACTATGCTGAAGCAGCAAAAATAAAGGATGATCTTCGAGTCCTTCATGAGGATAGTAAAGCTTTGGTACTGATAGCAAATTTTGGGTTTTATGATGCTTTTAGGAGAGGGGATCTAACCATGATGCAAAACCTTTGGGTGAAAGGAGATGATGTTTGTTGTGTGCACCCAGGGGGAAATGGGATATCTGGTTATGATTCCATATTGAAAAGCTGGAAAATTGTGTGGATGAACTTTGAATTTCCACTAGAGATAAAGCTGAAAAATGTTCGAGTTCATGTTAGAGGAGATTTTGGGTATGTTACGTGCATGGAATTTGTCAAGACAACAAAAGGTAGCAATTGGGGTTCACAGTTTGTAATAAATGTGTTTGAGAGGATTAATGGTCAATGGCATATATGCATTCACCAGTCTTCTTAACCATAGTTCATTACTAGTATATTTTGTAGTCTTAGTCAACTTATTATGTGTGTATATATATGGACTTCAAAACATTTTGGATAATCCATTGTAGAACACATTGTTCTTCTTTTGAACTTTTCGTTTTTGATCTTTTGAATTTTTCGTTTTTGATAGAATCTGGTTTTGCACATTGTTCAAAATATCGATAATATGAAATCTAAGCAGAGACTTGCTGGAGGAGATATCACTTTGTCTGATCCCATTCAAGTTTTACACTGATAATGATGAGAATCGTAAAGACAACGAAAAAGATGCATCAATTACCGTCCGATACTCAAAAACTTCCATCATTTGTTAGGGGTAAGATTCAAATCAACACAGATCAGTCCTCTAGAATTGATGAGATAATAAGGCTAAAGTGTGGTGATTCTACTCATGAAGTTCGTATCATCATCGAAGGGGAACCCTCCGTCCTTTCGAAAAACGCCCCACATGAAGGCCAAAAAGTATTCTGTTGGAGATTGCACGATGGATAAGGAAGTTGAGCGGTCAGGCTTGAAAGAGCCCGTTGAGACAAATGATAGAGTTGACCGACAATTGCATGAGAACCTGGTTATTGGCGGCTCACATGCTAATAGTGGATTGGCTTGTGAGGATGGTGCAATATTAGCCTTAGATGCAGTCAGTAATGGTAATAGTGATGATGTAGGCGGGGAATCAATTTTGTTTATTCCGATCAATGAATAAGACAGGAAAAAAGACAATAAAGTCAATAGGATGTGAACATGACTTTGGGGGTGTGGGGTTCAACTAGTACATTAATCAATTCTCAAATAGTTATGTCATATAGAGTAGGCAAGAAAAAAAGTTCAATCAAATTGGATACTTATCTAAAACGAAAGAAAAGAAAAGGTTTATGCAAATCAAGGTTTATCGCTTTAAGCTTAGACTAATATACTAATTAGAGGTATTCAGGTCAGATCAGGTTCGGGTAGAATCTAAGCATGATATTAACATATTTTATGTTTGTTCAAGTCCGATTCGATCAGAAATTTGGGCTTAAAATTTTGTCCAAACACGTCCATATTTGCAAAAGACTAACCCGAGCCCATTTTAGGTCTGCCCATATTATTTTTTAATTTTTTTAAACAAATATTTATTTTATTTTATTTTAATATTTAATAATTTTATATAATTTTTATTTATTGAAATTTTTTATATAGACATATTAACATTATTTTAATGTTTACATTAGAGTAGTATTATATATTACTATATGTTTATTTTTTAATATGTTTTAAATTATATAATATATAAAAATAACATAATATAAATTATTATAAATGTAAAATATGTCGGGCCAGGTCAGGCTCAGGTCTTGAATGTTCAAGCCCAAGCTCGACCTATATTTTAAGCGGGCTTAATTTTTTTTTGCCCAAACGCATTTTCGGATCTAATATTTTTGTCTAAACCCTCCCAAATTTCGAACCAATCTTTAAGCCTGAATGGATAACTCAATCCATTAATAGATCTAATACTAATTAAACCTAAGCTTTATTACTTTATTTTAGGTCCAAATAACCATAAATTTTTAACTTACAACCAAATAAGCTTTAACCTTTTAATTTATTTGTACCTTAATACTAAAACTTGCAATATAAATTTATATTATATTTGAAATATAACACAAATCAAAATATAAGAGTTTATTGGATTTTTTTAAAAATATGTAAACTAGTTGAAGGACTCTTTTAATAGTTTAGGCATTTGCTTAACAATTATGTCCTATTGGAAGATCTTGAGTTGGAAATTAATACCTATCATCACCATCATTGGAACAATTTTAATTTCTTGGATTCCAAAAATGATGGATATTTCATATTTAAATATTTTGGGTTGTTGACTGATGAAAAGATCTCTGATCTAATAGCTATCGAATAAATAGAGAAATATAAAACTAAGAATTGAATGATATATTGTGATTTTATTTGAATCACAAACTTGCTTCTCTAAACAATGAACTTAGTATTTATAGTTGATACTATCACTCTCCTCTGCTGTTATCCTTAGCAGGAATGGACTAATAGAATACTAACAACCAATTGATCCTAACCACTCACACCTACTATATTTACATACTCTAATATTGACTTATCTACTTGACCTTCTGAACTCGTAAACTTTGTCTGAAACGATTAAATTGAGAAAACGACAAAGGTTTGGTAAAAACATCGGTCCCCTAATCACAAGCTGGTACCTCACCAACAACAATAGATCTACCGCTAACTTTCTCTCGTACAAAGAACAAATCAAGTTCAACATGCTTGAACTTCAAATGTAAAACAGGATTCGCAGCAACAGCAACAACACTCGAATTATCACACCAAATTATTGGTGTGTCAATAGAGGCAAACCGAAGTTCACTAAGCAAGGAAACAAGCCAAGCAACATCTACAGTAGCAGTTTCTACTCCCGATACTCAGCCTCTATCGTCGAGCGAGATACAACCTGCTGCTTCTTTGAGCACCAAGAAACCGAACTAGCTCTAAAATACACACAATACCCAATCGTGGACTGTCGATCATCAAAGTCCAAACCCCAATTAGCATCAGCATACGCAACCAATAACAACCGCTCAAAAGGTTGTATAACCAACCCATAATCCACTATACTACACAAATACCTTAGAATTCGCTTTAGAGCAACATAGTGTTCATCCGTAGGCACATGCATAAATTGAAAAATCTTATTTACAATGTAGGCAATGTCTGGTCTGGAAAGAACAACATATTGCAGACCTCTCGCAACACTACGATATTCACTAGGATCCTGAACTAGAGACCCCATGTCCTTAGACAAGTACGAAGAACTAACCATAGGTGTGTTGACAGCCTTAGTATTCGCTATATTTCATCTATCAAGTAAATCAAGAATATATTTGCGCTGGCATAAATGAAGAGAGCCAGTAGACAAACGATTTACCTCAAGGCTCAAGAAATAATAGAGATCGCCCATATCCTTGAGTGAGAACTCATCATTAAGAGTTGCAACAAAATTATCAATCTCTGAAGAGACACTCCTTGTAACAATAATGTCATCTACATAAACAAGAACAAACATTAGAGCTGTGTCAGTGGCTCGAATAAACAGTGACGCGTCAGACTTAGATGCCACAAACACAATCGACACTAGAAATGACTTTAACTTGTCAAACCAGGCATGTGGAGCTTGTCGAAGACCATATAACGCCTTAATCAATTGACAAACAAGAGGTTGTCCATCAATAACAACCTGAACTTACCTAGGAGGTTACTGCATATACACCTTTTAAGTTACATCCCCATTCAAAAAACCATTGTTAATGTCTACCTGACGTAAAGACCACTTCATAGACACCCCAATAGACAAAATGGTTCGAATAGTAGCCTGTTTAACCACAGGACTAAAAGTTTCCTTAAAGTTACAATCAGGTACTTGAGAACACCTTTTTGCTACAAACCGACCCTTCCTCCTTGCAACAGTGCCATTAGGGTTCTGTTTAATCTTGAACAGCCACTTACACCCAACTGCCTTCGTTCCAGACGGTAACAGAACTAATTCCTACGTACGATTGCGAACCAATGCATCAAACTCATCTTGAGCCGTCTTCTTCCATTCTGGAGAAGCAAAAGCCTCCTCAATAGTCCTAGGTTCACACTCCTGCAGCTCAGTAGAAAATACCTTGGGTTTAAAAATACCTGCCTTAGCACGAGTCAGCATGGAATGAGTATTGCCGACAGGACAATATGGATCAGTGACTACTGCGAGTAGAATCGGAGTAGGACACGCCACAGACTCACCATTCACCTGTGTGGAAGCTAGAATAGTCTCATTTAAATCCTACCTGACCACAGATACCAATGAAGCAGGCTTCTGCATGTTATTCGGTGCACTTGAACCCAGTCGCACCTCAGAAATGAAAGACCCAGTTCTCTGAGATTCAGAAACCACGACTGGACTTGTAATCGGAATACCCTCAGATGCTGATTGGACCACCGGAACATGCGTAGTAACATGATCAGGCGAAGACTTACCAGAATCTGTCCTTTCTGAAAACAGAAATATAGACTCATCAAACACAACATGTCTAGATATTATAACTTTACCACTCTTTAGAAGGCATTGATAGCCCTTATGTTGAGGACTATAACCCAAAAGCGTACAAGGTTTAGATCAGAGTTCCAATTTTTTACTATTATATGGCCGAAGGTACGGATAACAACAACAACCAAATACCAATAGATAATTATAATCTGGTTTCTTACAATACAAAACCGAGAAAAGAGACTAACATGGTAACACTGGCGTTGGCAAACGATTAATTAAGTGCATCGCACATACAAATGCATACCCCCAAAATCGCATAGGTAATTTTGTTTGCGTAAGCAATGTGAGACCAACTTGAACAACATGCCTATGTTTGTGCCCAACAACCCCATTTTACTCTGATGTGTACGGGCACGAAACCCGATGAACAATCCCTTGTTTAACTAATAGAGAAGACAACGACCTATACTCACCACCCAGTTACTCTGAAGCTGCTTAATATCTCGAGCAAATTGCATCTTTACCATCTTTTGAAACTATAAAAAACGTACAAGTACTTGTGACTTGTGACGAATAAGAAAAATCCACATAAACCTACTGAACATATCCACGAAAGACACATAGTACCAAATGCTTCCACACACAACCTTTGCAGGACCCCACACATCAGAAACAACTAATTCAAAAGGAAACGTATAAATAGTCTTAGAGTCAGGGAACGGTAACTTGTGAGCTTTGCCTTGTTGATAAGTAAAATAAACAGTTTCAGAATCTTTATTAGTAATACCAATATTACATGATTTTAACACAGAATGTAAAAAAACAATACCGCGGGATGAACCAGCTCCCAACTCAGCATTCAGATTGACACTCGTACGATGGTAATCCGCTGTACCCGAGACCGACGAAAACTGATATAAACCTCTATGAGTATGGCCCCTTAAAAGCACCTCCTGAGTCTTCTCGTCCTTAATCACGCTGGTAAAAGGATGAAACTCAAAAAACACATTGTTATCACGCGCAAACTGAGACACGGACATTAGATTCTTACGAATAGTTGAAACATGCAAAAATTAGATAAGTGAAAACTTTTATTCAATCCCATTATTATAGAATTACATATACCTGCAACCCTAGCACATGAACCGTCACCCATTAAGAGAGGATCCGTACCTGAATAAGGAGCCGTAGTTTGTAACCTAGTCGCCTCTTTGCACACGTGATATGTGACACCATAATCAGGATACCATGTGGCATTATCACAACCCGACATAAACTCAGGAACATATGGCTCAGCAGTATTCACCGTATTAGAACAAAACTTAAGGTCGTCACCATACACCGGCGAAGTAGCATCGGACGTACTACCCGTAGAATACTCAAAGCCCGTAACATCCATAACTCGAGGACGACTGACCTACTCCATGAGCAGCCCTTGAACCACCCGTGCACGTGGCTTTGTAGACCACATTCGATGAACCTTGGGTTCAACAAAATTCTCACGCACATCTGCCCCATAATACTCAAGCTCAGGACGGCCATGATACGCAAGCCCATCATGCCCATAATACAAACAACCATCACGTCCAAAATTATCACCTTGACATCCAAATCCAACATCATTATCCGGCCATTCAATGATGACACCTTGGAACTCCACACTGTTGACACGTGGGTCAACATGACCTTGCCTTGGATTTGGCCCAACCATAGGAGCCCACCTGGGATTAGTATTATCCCTTAAATTCACACACAGCAGATTGGTGTTGTGAGGAATAGATCACTGACCCACATGCGGCCTTGAAGAAGCTGCTGGTAAAGAACCAACTATCGACCGAGGGGGAGGCAATGCCAACGGAGCCCTATTCGGATAATCGTAGCAGTAATAACACCGCTGGGTAGTATGACCAACCCTATCGCAGATCTGACACTGCATCATGCCTCTCGAACTCCAGTCATACCCACGATCAGCGAATCTGCCACCACTCTGATACGGCACTCGCTGCTCCTTTGGAAGCGGCACACTGAACGAACGATGGACCATAGTCACCATGAGTGGAGAGTTAGACACGAACCGACGTTGCCTCGGCTTACACTTCAACAGCTCCTCAACAACCAGTTCCATATTCAATCGAACCAACGAGAAGGTCGCCATAGTGATAACTGAATCAAACTCGACTGGGAGCACAACTTGAATCTTTTCCCGTTCGGTAACCTCGTGACCGGAGGCAGCTAACAAATCACAAAGACGTTTGACTTGAGCCAAAAACTCCTCCACTGACCGATCACCCTTCGTAACCGAATGAAGATCGTGTTTGAGTCTGATGACTTTAACATCCGATGCCGCCGCAAATAATCGCGATGCCTTACACCAGATCTGATGTGCCGTGGCAGATCCAGTGAAGGCCGACAACAAATCTTCGCTTATCGTAGAAATCAACCAAGAGGCAAGTAATTTATTCTATTTTATAAACGACAAGTAATAAGGATTAGAAATTGACCTTCCCCCAACATCGGTAATGAATTGCGGCGGCGCTTCTACTCTTCCGTCCACAAAGCCAGCTATATCATAAGCATCTAGTAGTAATCTCAACTGGTACTGCCTCTGCGCAAAGTTATCGGACTTAAGCCGCACCGTATCGTGCTTCGGAAAGGATTGCATCATGCGATAAAAGTTCTCCTTATCGGACGATCGAACTGTGGTTGCAACAGACACCGTCGGAGAAGGATTGGTTACTGGAACAACATTCACAGGTACGCTCGATGTCATCTTAACACTCACATAGACATCCCAAGACGGCTAGCAACTGAAACCATGCAAAGATCTCTGATCTAATAACTATCGAATAAACAGAGAAATATAAAACCAAGAATTGAATGATATATTTGTTATTTGATTTGAATCACAAACTTGCTTCTCTGTACAATGAACTTAGTATTTATAGTTGATACTATCACTCTCCTCTGCTATTATCCTTTGATGGAATGGACTAACAGAATACTAACAACCAACTGATCCTAACCACTCACACCTGCTATATTTACATACTCTAATAACTGATAATAAAAATGACATCACGCTTTTTAAAAAAATCTCATAAATTAAAATACAAGTTTAATTATAAAAAAGCCACTTTAATTCATTTGTTGAAACTATTCTTTAGTTTTAATCTAAATATTTAATTTATCCCACTTAAAAGTAAGTAGTGCTCTTTGATGGTGAAGGGGTAATAATACAATGTGCATACATAATTGGCTAAGCTCAAGTAAAGATGAATTGGATGGATGGTGAGGCTTCGAAAACAATGCTTATGAATCACTATGCATTTCCATTTTGAGAATTACCTATTTAAATTCTTGTTTAAAAAGATAAGTATTGAATTAAATTTGATAGACTTATTTTTAGTTTTGTCAAAAAAGAAGAACTCAACGTAAAATGCAATGAAGAAAAAACAAAGAAAGCGAATTGGGAGTTCACTAAATTAATTGAATCGAAGATAAAGTGTTTTTCACATTAACCCACAATTTTTTGGGAATTACATGTATGATGGAAAAAAATTTAAAATAAAATATATGGAATTTTTTATAACATATTATTACATTTTTAACCTTTGTAATAATTATATATAAAGATAAAATGATAATTTTATATAATTGAATGAAGCTAGACATGACAAGCAATTATCATAATTGCTTCATATTCATTGTCAAAAGAAAATCTACCTCGTCTTATCGCACATTCACTTTTTAAAAGAAAAAATTCACTTCATCTAGAATGGATCGATTCCGAATTTATTGGGCTGTTTAGATTTTGTCATCTTATAATATAGAGAAACTAGTGGCAATATAAAAAAAAAGAGATTAGATTATGTTATTTTACAATATAAGGATTAAATCTTAAACTAGACAATATTCAAGGAACCCAAAATGAAAATTTGACCCATTTTTAAAATGAAGAATTTGCTCGGTGATGGAGTTTTTAAGGTCCACAGGCACATGTATTGTTTACCCCTTGTTGTTAAAAGATATAAAGGATGTTTCAATTGGTAGTTTTAGGAATAAAAATAAAGGAATCCAATGTAAAAAAAGAAAAATACTTTTCAAATACTGAATTTAAAGTGTCCAAAGGCATATGAAGAGCTCCCTTGATATATAATATATACTTTTCTCTGAGTTTCCTCAATCCTACAATCAATCCATACTTTGTTATGGCGTCTTTCTCTTCTGCTCCTCAAAGAGACACATGCTTTAACTTCATCATTCATTTACTCAAAGCTTTAAAATACACGATCATGAACATCTTCTTCCGTGAAGAAAGTCTGCAAAACGTAAAGCAACTTTCTCAACCAACTGCTTCTTTTTCCTCAGCTCATTTGCTTCAACCACATAATCCATACTCTTTCATGACATCTTCTCAAAAGAAGCATCAAGTTTTTTTGAGCTTTAGAGGTGAAGACACACGCCTTAACTTTACCAGTCATCTACTCAAAGTTTTGAAAGATGCCGGGATGAATGTCTTCTTCGATGAAGAAAAATTGGAAATAGGGGAGGAGCTTTTACCAGGACTTTCTCAAGCGATTGCAGCCTCAAATCTCTCAATTATCGTTTCGTCTTTAAACTATGCTTCTTCAAAATCATGCTTGGCTGAACTCTCTGACATCATGTATCGCAAGCACACTCAAGAACAAATTGTTCTTCCCATCTTTTACCATGTTGTCCTTCCCATGTCCGAAATATTGGTGGGAGTTTTAAAACACCCTTCGATAACCATGAATCAAAAAGGCTGGATCAAGTAGAGCAATTGAAAATTGCCTTCACTGAAGTCGGTAAATTAACAGGGTGGCATATAGAAGGAGGCAAAGTTGATAGGTAACTCTCTATATATTCATCTTCATATATTTGACTTGTCTTCGTTTTAACTTCCATTTTTTTTATTTGCTAGACCTGAAACTGAGTGCATCAAGGATATTGTCCAATATGTTATAAACAAGTTGACCAATAGTAAGACTAGAAGTTCTTCTGAAGAATTGGTTGGAATAGATTATCAAAAAAAAAATAAAAAAATTTAAGGCTAATTGAGCAAAAAGACTGTTGTGTAATAAGACTTTGGGGAATGGGTGGTATAAGCAAAACTGTTGAATAGTGGCTCACATGCAGCTCAAATGAAGTTACTACAGCAGTATGCTACATGAAGGATCAAGTTCATTTTGTATTTTTGTTGTTCTTAATTTCATTTGAATTTGATGATGTAATTTGGTCAAATTTAGGTGCTGACTTATAGAGTATTATGTCAGCTAGTTCAGGATCATATTTTAATGTAATGTTTCCCATGCTTTCTACTGTATAAAATCTGCTTATGTAATGCAGATTTGCACCATACCCTATGGTTGCTATGAATCTCTTATGTATACTTTAGTTTTATGAATCAAAAAAATTAATCAAATCAGTTTTTACAAAAACATTCTTGCTCTTATTTCCTCTGCAATTTTTTCACAAAAGTCATTGTTTCTTTTGCAAGTTTCAGAAACTATCATCAAGGCATTGCCTTACTGAGTTAATCTGTTATTGATCCAACAAAAACTACCCTTGCTGATGTTGTATATAATGAAATCTCTTCAAGGTTTGAGAGTCATTGGTTCCTTCAAAATGTTATAGAAAAAGTAGAAGAGGAAGGGAAGGAATATTTATGTAATGTGCTTTTCCAAACTATTAAAATCAGAAATTTGTATATAGACACTCCCTCAAAAGGAGCTGCTTTAACCCAAGAGAGACTCAACAATAAGAAAGTAATTGTTGTCCTTGATGATGTTGATGACCCGGACCAAATAGATTGTATGGGTGTTAAGCACTTTTGTTTTGGAAGTAAAATCATTGTAACATCTAGAGATCGACAAGTGGTTCAGAATGGAGGAGCTAACACAATACATGAGGTAAAGAAATTAAATGAGAATAACGCTCTTCAACTATTTTCTACCTTTGCATTTAAGCAATTGAATCCCCCAATTGGTTTTTGTAGCCTATCCTACAAGTTTGTATTGTACGCCCAAGGCAGTCCACTTGCTCTTAAAGTTTTGGATTTTAAATTATATAAAAGGACTAGAAATGATTGGGAAAGTGAGGTGGATAAGCCAAAGGAATATCCTTAACCAAAAATTTCACAGATTTTGAAGAGAAGCTTTGATGGGCTAGATGAACTAGAGAAGAATGTATTTCTTGACATAGCATGCTTCTTTAAATGGGAATTGAAAGAAAATGTAGAAGAGATTCTAAGTTGCTTGTACAAGGGTTCAATGTGTGCAATAAGCAATTTGGTCGATAAATGCCTACTTGATATCACTTATGGAATGATTTCTGTGCATGATATGCTTGAAAGGATGGCGAAAGACATTGTTTGCCAAAAATGTAAAGAATACCCTGGAAAACGAAATAGATTATGGAGTTCTAAAGATGTAAAACAAGTTTTCAAATATAATAAAGTAAGTGCTAATTGTTTTTATCTTCTTTTTATGTTTTTCATAAACTTTGATGAGAACTTGTCATGTTAAATATTTATTCTAAAAAAAATTATTCCATACACATAATGGTCGATGTCTTAGGGTATAACATGAGATCTGCCCAAGGTTTTATATATTGAGTTAGCTAAACATATAATGCATTGCTTTTTCTATATTTATACTAATACTTTATATATATATATATATATATATGTTTTTTTGTTACTAGGGGATTGAATCAATTGAGGGAATAAAGTTAGACATGTCTAATATTTATAAGCCACGGTTATGTCCCACTGTTTTTCAAAACGTGCTTAATCTTAGATTTATTCACTTCTCTGATTTCAACTATTGGAGCCAGAATCTATTTGCAGACCAAGTTGATATTGTATCTCTTCTCGATAAGTTAAGGTATCTTCATTGGGAGAATTAACCCTTCAAATCTTTATCATCAAGTTTTAATCCTAAAAATCTTGTTGTGATGAAATTACCATATAGCGACATGGAACAACTTGGAATGAAGATGATCATCTGGTATTCTTTCATACTTTCTTCATCCAATAACAATTTTTTCTTTCATTTTTGATATGGTTCAAAGTAAATGATACTTATAAGCAATATAACTAATTTATATTTTCATTGCATAGGGTCTTGTTAATTTAAGAGAAAATTTCCTTCTTGGTTGCAAGAATTTAAGGAAAGTCCCTAATCTATTAGGAGCTATCAACCTTAAAAGCCTTGTGACACCCTAAATAAATTAGTGGGACTTAATTGGGAAATTGATAAATTGGTGGGCTAAATTGAGTAATTTAGGACTAATTTGAAATGCGTGTGGAATTTTAGGGGTAGTCTAGAAACCTTAATTTCTTCAAGGACCTCCAAGTAATTGACCCAATTTCATGGGGTATTTAAGCATATTAAACCTTCTTTTTGTCTTTTCATCTCCCATTTTTACAACCCCCCTACCGAAATTTCAAACTCTCTCCTCTCTTCCTTTTTCCTCCAATTTTTTGGCCACACTCCGGCGAACGCCCTCCGATCATGCGTGTCCAACACCCCCGCCATCAAAGTCTTCCTCGTTCCCTCGCCATCAAAACCCTTCATCCCACGTCACCTTAGCCACCGCCGTTGGTGTCTTTTGTGGAGAAAAACTTTCGGTTTGTGTCACTGCCCTTTTCTCCGTTATGTTGGTTATCGTTCATGACTTTAGGTGAGTTATGCTTTTGGTGCTGTGGTCGTTTAAGCCTTGCTTTGATGGTTTTTTCGTTTTCGCAAGGTGGGGGAAGGGTGGTTGGTGGTGGTGCCGTCAGTGGGCAAGGAAACCTTAAAGTGTGTGTGGATGTGTTGCTAAGTGGTGTGTTGGGTCATAGGTGACAGGCCCAATGTTAAGTACCCAAATTGTGACCCAATGACATGCCTTTTGTGAGCCCAACTTGTGACCCAAATCAAGACAACTAAGTGACCCATACCCTTGACCCATTAAACCTAAACCGTTGACTCAAACCAAGTGAACCCATTGATCGAACCTATTGACCTAAACCCATTGACTCGACCCATTGACTCGACCTGTTGACCCGAAACCATTGACTCAATCCGTTAATCGTTGACCGTTGACCGTTGACTTTTTCCAAGAAACTCTAGCTTACCATTTTTTTCGACGTCCTGAGTTCGATTCTGTTGTCCATTTTGCCTAATTCTATCCTGAAAGCCTCGTTTTGACTGTTTTATCTTTAATTTGGTACTTTGAGTTATTTAGAGATTTAATTTGGGAAATCTAATGTGAGATTTTCGTGTTTAGGTGATCACGACTCCGAGGCTGACGACTTACCTCCTCCTCCGACTGTGCAACCTACTCTTACACCGGTTTCGAGAGCTACACATAAGTTATTCTAGTTAAGTTTTGTGTTTAAGTGGTGGCTAGGATAGTTTTAATATTAGTTTTGTATGTAAGATCTAATCCCGTTAGACCGAGTACTCGAGCAGTGCGTAGTGGACGACCTCATCGTCGTTAGAGTTCTGCTTCCTAGAGGTGTGTTTCTAACTGTAACATAACCTAATGCGAGTTGTTGTGTTATATGTGATTGTATTTTGTATTGTGATATTTTGTTAATATGATGATTTTGCTGAGATGAGAGAATGGTATGATTGCTGTTGAGTTGTGAATGCATGTGACTAAATAATTATTGTGAATAATCTACTGTGAATTGTGACATATGAGAGATCCAATGAGATTGAGACTGAGATTAATTGTGATAATTATATAATCATACCATTGTGTGTTCGTGGGGTGGGATTGTATGGAGGAAGAAATGATTTTCATTCCTTTAAACGATTGATACTAAAACCACACTATGATTGGTGACGTTTGGTTGGGAAAAGGTTCTGGGGAACCTTTTCACTGTGTTGGTGTGTTGGAGTATGGGTGCATTTCATTATGCTTGTGATTGTATCATGATTTGTGGTTACATTTCATGTTGTAAACTGTTGTGATAATATACTAGGTTGTATGTACTTTAGAGACACACTGGGCTTTATAGCTCATTTCCCTACAGTTTTCCTAGCAGAGAAACAGGCAAGGAAATATGCTTATAGTCCACCAAGTTTAACTTGCTGTTTCCTTGGAAACGAAATTTTAGCAAGTAAGTTCGAGCATCAGTGTGTGAATTCTACCTTAATTTTGAAGATAACCCCAAATAGGTACAGTGGGAGTAGATTCTTATGTTTTTCTATCTGTTCGTGGCGAACATCAAGCATTGTCATGGGTGTGGAGATCTTGAATGTTTCTGTGAATACCAACTGAAGGCCACTGGTGGTGGTGGTTATCAAAAGTTCAAAAGTGAGTGGCGTAGGCTGCAATATTATGCAGAAAATTCGGAGCACATGGGTGATCACGTATTGATTCTATTTAGTGGCGATATGGTTAAAAAAGACAAGGATAATGAGGAGGCATCATTTGAGTTCTACATCAAATATTGGGATTACGGTCTAGAAGAAATTGAAGTAAATGATATCAAGGTGAAGAAATACGACGTTCATGTATTTTACGTGGATGTAGAGAGTTACATCGATAGTGATGGGATGAGCACTAGTGAATCCAACAAGAGTTTTGACTCCCAAGAAGATGCTAATATGGAAAAGTCTAGGATGATTATGCTACAAAAATAAAACCTACTAGTTACAAAAGAATCTTTAGCAATGATGGTGAAGAAGGGGATGGAGGACCTATGATTGAAATAGTTTTTATTTCTTTTCATCTTTGGCTCTGCTTTTCAGGAGATACATCTTCTCAATCATGTCATCTAAATGCATTGGTGCTGCAAGTGCAAGTGAAATTTTAGCTAGTGCATTGAAAGATAATAAACGTCCAGTATTGTTTGGAGAACCAACATACGGGAAGGGGTAATTTACACTTCGTTTACTATAGTATATATACAAGCATATCATCTTCCTATATCGACAAGGTTTATTTCTGATCTGTATGCGTCTCTCTCGCTCTTTCCCCATGACCTTTGTTTCATTTATTCTTCCATGTAGATTGGCATGATCCCGAACAATCCTCAACCAAACTCATTTTCGAAGGATGATGACGGTTTTTATGGCTTTCTTCAAGAACTTGCATCTACTGGCTCTACCCTCGAACTGCTCATGTTTTTTACAGTGGTCAATAAAGGTGATATTACTTATCTTAACTTATCTTACTCAAATTATAAATTATACATAAATTAAGTTGTTCTGGAAGTGCTCGCACAACTTTTGCTTTTTCATATTGCTTAATTGCAGGATATGGGTAAGCTTAATTCTTCTTTACTTCTTCGTTCCATTGTTAATGGTGGAAGGAATCTTTATAGTTTCCACTCTTATTTTTCTCGTTATTTTAACACCATTTCTAATCACATGAAAGCTGTAAGGGAGAATTCGATGTTTGTTAGTGGAAACCCAAAAACGTATCATCGCTTCGATAATGTTGATGATGCTTTGACTTTGTTTAATGAGATGGTTGAGAAGCACCCAAAGCCTTCCATTGTTGAATTCACTAAATTATTAGGGGCCATTATTAGAATAAAAATGTTATGCCATTGTTGTTTCTCTGTGTAGTCAAATGGAATTGTTGGGAGTTTCCCAGGATGGTTATTCTTTCAGCATCTTGATTAAATGCTTTTGTCAACTTGGTTGGAATTGATTTTGAGTTTTTTGTTTTGGGAAAAATGCTGAAGCTAGGTGTTGAACTTGATGTTGTTACTTTTTTTACTTTAATTACTGGATTTTGTAATCGAAGTAAGATTTCTAAGACGATGAGTTTGTTTGATGAAATGATTGAAAAAGGGTATCAACCTAATTTATTTGTTTACACTACAATACTGAATGGGAATGTGTAATACTAGGAATACTAATTGAGCTATTAGGTTTCTAAGGATGATAAAAGAAAGAGGTTTCGAACCCAAATTTGTAGCATATAGTACTGCCATTGATTTTCTTTGTAAGAAAGGCTTACTAAAGGAGGCTCATGATCTCTTCTTCGAAATAAGAAAGCAAGGACTTAAGCTTGATGTTGTTACATATAGTATATTGGTTGATGCGCTTTGCAAGAAGGGAATGGTTTCTAAAGCTGAAGATATTGTTGGCACAATGACAAAGCAAGGCATTAAGCCTAATGTTGTCGCATATAATATATTGATCGATGCGCTTTGCAAGAAGGGAATGGTTTTTAAAGCCGAAGATATCGTTGGCACAATGACAAACCAAGGCATTAAGCGTGATGTTGTCATATATAGCATATTGATCGATGCGCTTTGCAAGACCAAGATGGTTTTTGAAACTAAAGATTTTGTTGGCAAAATGACAAAGCAAGACATCGAGCCTAATGTTGTCACGTATAGTATATTGATTGATGTGCTTTGCAAGAAAGGTTTGGTTTCTATAGCTGAAGTTATTGTTGACACTATGAGAAAGCAAGGAATTGAACCTGATGCTATCACATATAGTACATTGATCGATGCGCTTTGCAAGAATTGGTTGATTCCTGAAGCTGAAGATATTGTTGGGACAATGTATTAGCAAGGCATTGAGCCTAATGTTGTTAGGTATAATATATTGCTCGATGCGCTTTGCAAGGACGGGATGGTTTTTAAAGCTAAAGATATTATTGGTAGAATGACAAAGAAAGGTAATGATCCTAATTTTGTGATGTATAATACATTGATAGATGCCCTTTGCAAGAAAAAGTTGGTTACTAAAGTTGAAGTTATTGTTGGCATGATGAAAAAACAAGGCATTGAACCTGATGTTGGCATCCTTTTATTAAACAAGAATCATTGTCTATGATCATATTTTTCAAAGTATCACTCTTTTTTATAATTTCATTAGTTATCCAAACATATAACACTATTAACTATTCTGATTAAAACTTTAAAGTCGCTCTTTCTTTAAAAAAAACACTTCTCCCAAAATTTTCTTTTGAAAAGCGTTTAACCTACTTTCGGCGTTGCTTTTTATGTTTCTTTTTTCGATTTTAACCTCCAAGTTAATGGTTTTTCTTTTGACATCTTTAGTGAGAGGAAACAAATATTTAGACTACAAAGTGCAAGTGATTTATAGAAAATTAATTATAATGACTTTTGGTTAAAATTTCAAACATATCCCATCAAAATTAGGTTTGAATAAGGTTTAATTTACTAATTAAAATGTAATAGAAAATTTTAAAATTGTTTATCTATTTCTATAATTATTCATCAGTTTTGGCATCCAAGAAATTAAAATCCTCCTAATAATGATGATGGATGTTAATTTCCAAGTCAAGGTCTTCCAAAGGGACAAAATTGTTAAGCAAACAACAGAGGTATTTTTTAAGTGGTATAATAATATATTTAGTCCCCAATATTTATACATTTTACCAATTTTATCTTAATTCTAAATAATTCAATAAATTTAACTCTCCATATTAATATATTCTATCAATTTGATCGTCAAACACATATAATTAAATGATTATTATATATTATGAAAAATACAAAATATAATATTATTTTTATATATTGAGAAAATATTATATTATTTGTATCTAGTTTAGGTTTTTATTTGTTCAAAGTTCGAAATGTTTTATTATTTTGGATTTTATATCTATTTTAGGATCACAATACATGAAAATTATTTGTTTTTCAATATCATTCTCTCTCAACCTGGTTAACAATGTTCTTGCTTTTCATCCTTAATGTTAAAAAGTCGAACGTCGATAATGGCAATGTAGAATGATCGCAAAGAAAAGAAAGAAAAAATAGAACAAAAAGATTTTACGCAAAAAACTCTATCAAAAAACCACGGGCAGGGGAGAAGAAAATTCACTAATGTCGAATTCGAATGATATAAGAGGAGCTTCAACCGCATCTATTTATAGGTTGAAAAAGCCTAATTCTAATCAATGAAAAATATATTATACTAATAAATGCTAAATATATTGTACTACTAAATCTTCTAGAAAGATAATATATTTTATTTAACTTGAATTACATGCAATCTCTTAGATTTTATTTAACTTGACTTGCAAGCAATCTCTTAGAATCTGGGTCACACAACTCTAACAGTCTCTACTTTGACACGAATTCTCAATGAACAAGTTCTTTACCACGAAATCTTAATGAACAAGTTCTTCACCTCTTCCATGAAAACCCCTTAAAGGTATTCTTCAACAATGAACACCAACCAAGTCCAAGCAATGCTCAAACTTGGTTATAGGAAGTGACTTAGTCATCATATCTGTAGGATTATCATGAGTACTAACTTTCCTTACAACAATATCACCACGAGCAATAATATCATGCACAAAATGATACCGAATGCCAGTGTGCTTTGTTCTCTAATGAAACATTTGATCATTTGTAAGGAAGATGACACTCTGACTATCATAAAATATTGTAATGATCTGAAGGTCTTTACTGAGTTCATTAAAGAATCCTTTTAACAAAATAGCTTCTTTATAAGTCTCAGTAATCGCCATGTACTCAGTTCAGTGGTAGACAATGCAACTATAGTTTGCAAAGTGACTTTCCAACTAATTGCGCAACCCCAAATTGTAAAGACATAATACCCTGTGAGAGATCTTCTATCAAGGTCTCTAGCAAAATCAGCATCAACATACCCAATGACTCCATCTCTAGTTATTCCAAACTGTAAGCAAACATCAATAGTACCTCGTAAGTATCTCAAAATCCACTAAATTGCTTTCTAGTGTTCTTTATCTAGATTCGCCATGTATCTACTAATTGCACTAACTGCATATGATAAATCTAGACGTGAGCAATCCATAGCGTACATGAAAGTCTGAAGTGAGTTGTTAATGGAGTACTAACAAGCTTGACACTTTGCATATTGAACCTGTAAAGAACTTTCTCAATGTACCCTTTCTGACTTAGGTACAATTTACATGTGTTTCTATCTCTAAGAATCTCCATCCCAAGCATCTTCTTTGTTGCTCCCAAACCTTTCATCTCAAATTCTTCACTAAGTTGGGCTTTGACCTTTCTTATCTCTCCTTTATCTTTCATTGCTATCAACATGTCATCAACATAAAGGAGTATATATACAAATGAACCATCACTGTTCTTCTTAAAATAAACACAACTGTCAAAGTTGTTTCTTTTGAAATCATGGGTAGTTATAAATGAATCAAACCTCTTGTATCACTACCTTGGTGACTGTTTCAAACCATAAAGGGACTTTTTCAACAAGAAAACATAGTCCTCCTTTTTTGAGACTATAATACCCTCTAGTTGTTTCATGTAAATATCTTCCTCAAGTTCTCCATGCAAGAAAGCTATTTGTATATTTAACTAATTAAGCTCCAAATCATACATGGCCATAATACCAAGCAAGGCTCGAATCGAACTATGTTTCACAACAGGAAAAAACATGTCTATGAAGTCTATACTGGGAATTTGACTGTAACCTTTGTAACAAGTCTTACTTTATATTTGGGTTTTTCAGTTCTTGGAATCCCTTCTTTCCTCTTGAACATCCATTTACAACGAACAACCTTTTTACCCTTTGGAAGCTTCACTAGGTCCCACGTTTTATTCTTATGGAGTGATTTCATCTCTTCTTGTATAGCAAACATCCACTTTTCTGAGTCTTCACATCTAACCGCTTAGAATAAGTAGATGGATCTTGATTTGCATCAATATCTTCAGTCACGTTCAAAGCACAAGCCTCTAGGTCAGCCTCGACGTACCTCTTTGGAGGTTTAATTTCTCTTTTAGGTCTATTTTTGGCAATAGAATATTGTGGTGAAGAAGGAACTCTATTATGTGTTTATGTACTAACTTGAAGAGTCAACTCTATTGTAGATATTGGATCAATCCGAAACTCCATTTGCTTTTTTTGTTCTCTATTGGAAGAGTCTTTAAGAGATAAGTTAGGCAGCATAGCAGTTTCATAAAAAATAACATCTCTGCTAATTACAATTTTCCTCATTTCAGGACACCATAACTTATACCCTTTAACACTAGTTTTATAACCAGGAAAAATTAATAGATTTAGGCTTAAATTTCCCATTATTAACATGAGCATACGCAAGACACCCCAAAATCTTTAAATCAGAATAATCAGCAAACTTATCAGACCATACCTCTTGTGGAGTCTTTTTCTCAATGGCAACGGATGAAGATCGGTTAATCAAAAAACATGCAGTAGAGGTTGCTTCAGCCCAAAATGACTTCGGTAAATTAGCATTTGACAACATAGATTGAACCTTCTCCATGATTATTTTGTTCATTTGTTTTGCAATGCCATTTTGCTGTGGAGTATGACAACTATCAAATGTCTCACGATCCCTTCTGATTTGCATAATTCGTTAAACTCATCATAACATTACTCTAACCCATTATCTGTACGGAGGTGATTTATTTGTTTTACTGTATGTTTCCCAACTATAGTTTTTCAAGACTTGACTGCGGAAAACACATCGCTTTTTTGCTTCAGGAAGAATGCCCAAATTTTTCTAGAAAAATCATCAATAAGAGTTAGCATATAATTAGCTCCACCTCTCGATGACACTCTAGATGGTCCCCAAAGATCAGAATGAATATAATCCAATGTTTCCTTCGTGTTATGGATTCCTCTGATTAATCGAACTCTCTTTTGTTTCTCAAAAACGTAGTGCTCACAGAACTTCAATTTGCTAATGCCTTATCCATCAAGAAGTCCTCTTTTGCTCAATTTTGCCATGCTGTTTTCACTCATATGCCCTAGAGGCATATGCCAAAGTCTAGTAACATCATCATCTAACAAGGAAGACGAAGCAACTACTGCATCACCATTAACAGTTGAACCTTGCAAAATATATAACTTGACAGTCTTTCTCTGCCATTTCATCACAACGAGGGAACCTTTGCTAATCTTCAAAACACCAATTTTAACTGTGTACTTGTGCCCCTTTGAATCAAGAGTACTCAATGAAATCAAATTCCTCTTTAATTTTGGTACATATCGTACGTCATTAAGTGTTCTGATGACTCCATCTAACATCTTAATTTTGATCTTGCCAATACCTGCGATTTTACATAAATCATTATTTCCTATCAAAACAACACCTTCAAACATAGTTTCATATGTTGTAAACCAATCCTGATTGGGACTCATATAGAACGTGCAACGAGAATCGAGGATCCACTTCTCGCTCATTTAGAATTATTGATAGAAGCAACTAGGAGTTCACCATCATTGTAATCTTCTCTTACATCAGCTTCACCGAATTGTACTGGTTGTTTTGCCTTTTGATTTTCTACCTCCCTTTTGATCCTATTTTGTAACTTGTAGCACTATTTCTTAATGTGCCCTTTCTTCTTGCAGAAGTTACAAGTTTTACTTCTGTTTGAAGATTTCAATTTACCTTTAGATTTACTGCGAGGATTTCGTTCTTGTGTCCTCCCACGATTATTATCAGTATTTCGTTCTTGTCTCCCACGAACAATGGGACCCTCTCCTTGAGAGTCAGATCTAGCCACAAGATGCTTCATCTTGTCATATAAAGCTAAGGAAGCATAAACTTCATCAATTGTGAGAGATTCATGACTATACAAAATTGTATCTCTAAAGGTTGAATAAGACGGTGACAACGAACAAAGGAGAATTAATTCTAAATCCTCTTTATAATACTGAACCTCCATGCCTCTAAATTCAAGACAATTTATTTAAACACATTTAAGTGCTCGTGCACAAACACACCTTCCTCTAAACGATAGACACTACTTCATAAGCAATTTGCTGGTTAGGGTTTTCAACATGCATATTTGCTGTAGCTTTTCCTGTAATACAGAACGGTCTTCTCCTTTAACACATCCTGTAGAATTTCATTTGACAAATGCAGCTGTAATTGTGTTAAGGCCTTTTGATCTTTACGCTTCTTCTCTTCACCCGTCAATGTCGAAGACATCTTATCTAACCCTAACAGGACATCCTCTAAATCCATCTGTGCAAGAACTGCCTACATCTTTACCTGCCACAACGTGAATTTGGTGTTGTGATCCAACAGTAGAATATCATACTTCAATTTCATCATTACCGTGATCGAGACAAAAAATTTGAAAAACTCTGATACCAATTTGTTAAAAAGTGAAACGTCAATAATGACAACGTAGAATATCACAAAGAAAAGAAAGAAAAAAATAGAACACACAGATTTTACATGGAAAACCCTTTCGGGAAAAATCATGTTCAAAGGAGAAGAAAATTCACTAATGTCGAATTCGAATGATACAAGAGGAGTTTCAACCACATCTATTTATAGGTTGAAAAATCTAATTCTAATCAATGTAAAATATATTATGCTGATAAATGCTAAATATATTACATTACTAAATCTACTAGAAAGATAATATATTTTATTTAACTTGACTTGTAAGCAATCTCTTAGAATTTGGGTCACACAATTCTAACACTTAGCATTTTAGGCTTTTAGCCAATTATATATTTGTCTATACAACTTCAATGGAAACCTTTGCAGAAAATCCAAACTCAAACCAGTTTCCATTTCATGATTTGAATCTATTGTTTCATACTTAAACATTTTATAATAGCATCAAAAGCTTTCCTTTAAGATACTGGTTTTTCCTAAAGCATGAAAATGACAGCTCAAAGGCACCAGATTGTGCAAGATATCTTTGTTTTGACAGTTCAAGCAATGGAATTTCAGTTTTATCATCTATTAACTAGAAAGAAGATGGTGTGAGAATTCATAGGGAAGATGTGAAGGAATTGATGAGAAATCTAGGGATTTTTTTTTTGCAGCCAAGAAAGTGAGGAACTAAATGAATCATTGAATAACATAATATAATTTTTCTTCAAATAAAATATAAAGCATTTTCTAAATCAGAAGCAATTTGTAGAGCAGAGCAAGTTAGCTGTGATCCTGGTGGGTTTTTAATTAATTAAAGCACTTTATTTTCTATCATTCGCAATTAATTTAAAAGCTGAAAAAATTACTATTAACAATAGTAGAAAAGAAAATTGTATGGTAATTAGAAATATCCTGGCTGACAGCCCTATTTTAGTTGTTACCTCACGGAGTGTGCAAGAAGTGATGTTACTTAGAAGGTCCTTAGGTGTTTAGATATGGATGCTTTATATTCGGCTGCTGAGAAGTTGAATAATCTTTTGTTTAGGGTGAAGCTAGAAAGTTAGCCTAATGTTAAGAAAATATGCCAACATGTGCCATCTATTGGGAATTTTTAATTCCAAAAATCAAAACTTTGGGATTTTAATTAAAGTTTTCAATGCTGAAACAATCAGAGAGGCAGTAACAAGCATAGAAGCTTCAGCCCAAATTGATATCATAATCAAAGTACATACATGTTGAGTTTTAACAACTCTCAAAATCAGCAAATGAAAGAGAAAAAAAAGAACCAAAATGCACTCAGAAATGAGAAGAAGATCAACCATATTTCATTAACATTTGATAATTAAATACAAAGCTTACATAAGTAGTAAAAATACTTAAAACAAAAACAAACATTGTTTGTACAACTAAACAAGCTGTAACATCACAATGATCATTCCTAAATTCTACTAATTACAGCTATCATAGCTGACTTAACCTTAAAAGCAACAAAATGGACATGACTAAAGTTGACTTGTTACAAACTAAGTGAACAAGATCACATTACAACTAAACCAACTAAAGAAAATAAACTGAACCAAATTTGCCAATTGCCTAGACCATGTCTGATATTGCTCGATGCTCCCTAGTATTGCCCGATGCATGCTGGTGCAGCTGGCTATGCTACTGCATGGTTGCCACTCTTCAACACTCCTCCTTGGCTACTATGCAGCTTACACCAATCTTTCTTTTCAAAAAATCAAACCTTGCACAAGCAAGTGGTTTAGTCAAGATATCAGCAAGCTGAACTTTTGAGCTACAATGCTTCAACTCAATTTCTTTGGAAAGTTCAGCTTCTCTAACAAAATGGTACTTGATCTTGAAGTGCTTGGTCTTGCCATGAAACACAAGGTTCTTGGTAATAGCAACAGCTGATTGATTATCAACCCTTATCTCTGTTGCTTCCAACTGAACTGCAATCAGATCACTCAGTAGCTTCCTAAGCCATATGGCTTGATTCGCAGTAGTGGCAACTGCAATGTACTCAGCTTCTGCAATTGATTGTGCTACTGTCTGTTGCTTCTTTGAGCTCTAGCAGAAAACACCTAAGCCTAAGGTGAAGAAGCAGCCTGAGGTGCTCTTCATGTCATCTACACACCCTACCCAGTCACTGTCTGAAAATCCAAGCAGCTTCCAATCTTCAACTCTTTCAAATTTTACCCAAAGATCAAAACTTCCTATCACATATCTAAGCACTCTTTTTGCAGCCTTAAGATGAACTACATTGCTGCAATGCATGAATCTAGATAGGAGACCTACAACAAACATCAAATCTGGTCTTGTTGCTGTTAGATATAACAAGCAACCTACCAGTCTTCTATAGCTCCTCTCATCAACCCTCTCATGCTCAACTTTGCTTGACAGCTTCTCTCCTTGTGCCACAGGAGTGCTTGAAGGCTTGCAATTAGCCATGCAAAATTTGCTCAGTGTCTTCTTTGCAAAAGCCTTCTAACTTATAAAAATTCCTTCTTCATTCTGATTTACTTTCATACCAAGGAAGTAACTCATCAAACCTAAGTCAGTCATCTCAAAAACCTCCTGCATCTGCCTTTTAAACTCATCTATTAACTTATTTCTACCTCTAGTGACTAGTAGATCATGCACATACAAAGACACAATCAATAAGGTTTCCTTCTCAACCTTCTTCACATTAAGTGTTGGCTCACTTATGCTTTTATTAAACCCCAACTCTGATAGATATGAGTCAATCTTGTCATACCAGGCTCTTGGAGCCTGTTTAAGACCATACAAGGCCTTCATGAGCCTGTACACTTTGTTCTATTCACCAACAACTTTGAATCCTTCAGGTTGCTCAATGAAAATTTCCTCCTTGAGATAGCCATTCAAGAAGGCAGACTTGGCATCCAACTGATACACCTGCCATTGATTTTATGCAGCTAAGGCAAATAGGAACCTTATGGTGTCCAACCTTACAACTGGTGCAAAGGTTTCAGTGAAGTCTATCCCATACTGCTGGCTATACCCATTCACAACTAGCCTGGCCTTATGTTTGTTCAATGAGCCATCAACATTATGCTTGGTTCTAAACACCCATTTTACCCCTATCACCTTTCTTTCCTCTAGTCTGTCCACCAGCTCCTAAGTATCATTTTTTTGAATCATTTCCAACTCTGTCTTCATTGCTTCTAACCAGCAATCTTCATTTTCAGCTTCTTCAAATGTGGAGGGTTCCACAATAGTCACATCACATCTTTGATAGATGTTAGTGATGGACTTTGTGCCTCTAACAAGTACATTATCATTGTCCTTCTCATTTTCAAATTCATCCTCAACTTGTTGCAGCTCAACATCATCCTATTATTATTCAGCCAAGCTTGCATCTGTCCCATTCCATTTTTAATAGCAATCTTCCCTAAAATTCACATCCCTGCTTACCACTTCCTTTTTTGTTTAAGGTTCATACACCCTATACCCCTTCTTGATGTTGCTGTAGCCAACAAAGATCTCAGGCATGGACCTTTTCTCTAGTTTAGTTCTCTTTTCAGCAGGAATTAGTGTATAGCAAGTGCAACCAAAGACCTTCATATGGGAAATTGATGGTTTGTGCCCATACCAAGCTTCAAAGGGTGTCTTACCCTTGATTACGTTAGTTGGCAGTCTGTTAAGAAGGTATACTGATGTGTTAACTGCCTCAGCCCAAAAAATGTTGGGAAGTTTACTTTCAAACAGAAGACATCTTGCCATGTCCAGTACTGTTCTGTTCTTTCTCTCTTACACACCATTTTATTGTGGTGTGTAAATGGTAGGGAGTTGATGTTGAATTCCAGCTTCATCACAGATTGCTTGAAACTTCTGTGACACAAATTCTATTTCGTTGTTTGATTTGAGTACCTTCATCTTGTAATCTTCCTGATTCTCAATCAGTGTTTTCAACTTGCCAAATGCTTCAGCAACATCAAACTTCTATTTCAAAAACTCACCCAAAAAAATCTTGAAAAGTCATCAATGAATAAAGCAAAGTACCTGCTCCCATTTAGTGAAGAGGTCTTCATAGGTCTACAAATATCAGTATGAACCAACTAAAGCTTCCCTTGTGCTCTTCAAGCCTTGTTTACTAGGAAAGGCAGTCTGGTTTGCTTACCAAGCTGACAAACCTCACACATATCCTTTTTGACTTCCACATGAGCCATATCTTCAACAATATTCAATTTATGCAGCAGGATAAGTGACTTGTAGTTCACATGTCCTAGCCTTTTGTGCCATTTACAAGATTCATCTGCTGTGCAAGTGTAAGCTCTAGAATCTAACTTGTTCACATCCAAAACAAATGATCTATCAAGCATAGAGACAGTTACTAACTCTTGACCATTTTGATCCTTGATCACACACACATTCTTCTCAAACATAAGGGAATAGCCCTTTTTTAACAATTAACCAACACTCAATAGGTTTTGGTTTAAGTAAGGTACAAAAAGCACATCATAAATGACTTTGTTACCTATTAAAGTGCAAATCACAGCCTTGCCTTTGCCCTTGGCCTCAATAAATTCACCATTGCCAATTCTAACTTTTGACTTGAAGCTGGTATCTAAATCCTCGAACAAACTTTCTTCTGAAGCCATGTGGTGGGTACATCCACTATCAATCAGCCAAATTTTCCTTACTTTGCTTGAACTAGAAAAACATGAAGCTGTGAAGACATGCTCCTCCTGAGCTTGGACATTTTCAGCAGCTTAAGCTTGGTTTTGCTGCTGAACAGGTGCCTTCCCTTTGTTCATGCAAACTTTCTCCATGTGACAAAGCTGCTTGTAGCTTCTACATTGTATGTCTGGCCTAAACCAGCAATATTTCTCCAAATGAGTGGACTTCTTGCAGTGTGAGCATGATGGAAATTTCTTTCTACTTACATCCTTCTTGATTTTTCTTTCTTCTCTGACCAGGGCTTCTTGCCCTTGTAACCTGAGCTGGTGCTTGAACTCTCCTTGGTTCTGACTTGAAATGCAGAATCTAAATACTCCTCCATCCTATTTGCCCTCCTTTGCTCTTGTGCATAAAGAGCATTTATCAGCTCAGTCAAAGAGATGGTTGACAAATCCCTTGAATCCTCCAATGAGGAGATCTTGGACTCATACTTCTCAGGGAGTGTTGAGATGACTTTTTCAACCACTCTCTCATCACTAAACTCATCTCCCATTAGCCTGATGTTGTTGACAGTAGACATGATCTTGTAAGCATACACTTTGATGGACTAAGACTCCTTTATCTTTAGGTTCTGAAAATCTCTCCTCAGGTTTATTAGTTGCTGTTGCCTGGTCTTTTCTGACCCTTGAAACTCCTCTTTAGCTTGTCCCAAGCCTGCTTTGGAGAGTTGCAGACCATAATCCTTGTGAAGATTGCATCTGAGACTCTATTCTGCAAGCAGGACATGGCCTTATACTTCTTGGCACAATCCTCATTGTGTTGCCTAATTTGAGCTGTTGGATTAGCTCTCAAGGATGGTGCTCTGTATCTGATTAAACCACATTTCATAGGTCATGTGCCTACAGATAAGTCCTCATCTTTACTGACCATATGTTGTAATTCTCCCCAGCAAAAATAGGTGGTGGTGGAGATGAAAAACTCATGGTTTCAGCAACAAAAAGATCACAAAGGCTTCTATTTCTTTTCTTTCAAAAAACACACAACAATAGCAGATAACTTTCAACAAAACAGGTCCCTCAAAGAATCAAGCTCTCGATACCATTTGTTGAGTTTTACCAGCTCTCAAATGAATCAACAAGAAAATCAGCAAATGAAAGAGAAAAAAAAAAACAAAATGCACTCAAAAATAAGAAGAAGATCAACCATATTTCATTAACATCTGATAATTAAATACAAAGTTTACATAAGTAGTAAAAATACTTAAAAACAAAAACAGACATTGCTTGTACAAGTAAACAAACTGTAACATCATAATGATCATTCCTAAATTCTGCTAATTACAGTTATCATAGCTGACTTAACCTTAAAAGCAACAAAATGGACATGACTAAAGTTGACTTGTTACAAACTAAGGCTCCGTTTGTTTGATTGAAAATAGTTTCCAAAAAATAATTTCTGGAAAATGAATTACTTTTCCGTAAAAGTTAATATTTTCTGGTGTTTGGATGAATCTGTGTAAAATATTTTCTATTGTTTGGAAGATTTCCTGAAAATATTTTAGGAAAACTGTTTTAAATGAAACAAATATAAATTTGAGAATTTATTATTTTTCATTTTTTAATTGAGTTTATTTTATATCTATTAAATTTATATTTTACATTGTTTTTATATATATTGCAATAATTTATTAATAAATAAATACATCAAATTAAATATATTAATAATTATAAATTGAGGTGTAAATGTTAACAATGCTTAAGTGCTATTAACTTAAATGCTCTATAATTTATATATTTTTTCTTTAAATCAATGAAAATAATATAAAATGTAATTGTTAATCGGTCTAAATTATTAATAATGCTAATTGTGGATAGAGGAAAGAGTAATCGATATTGAAATTGGAATCTTAAATTGATGATGACTACATTAACAAAATTAATTTAAACCCAAGTTGGGAATCATCAAATTCTAATATTATTGCTGATATTTCTTCTTTACAGTATTGGAATTTATGCTAAAATCTTAAGGACTGACCATGAAAATTGAACATAATCGAAGTGTTATGTTTTTCTTAATGAAAATGTAACTTTGATTGCAGACTGAAGTAGTAGTTGAGATTACAAGCTTCCTTCTAATGCTTCCAACTTAAATTATTACCTTTTTTACAATGAAATGATTGAAGGAGGTAAATTTGGTTCATCTAAAATTTGGTTAAATGTCTCATATATGATATATATAAAATCACATAAAAGTTTCCATTTATATGATCATGTTAGCTTAGCAGTGTGGGTAATGTACCAACTTAAAAAGGATTTCTGGGAATTCTAATCTCTAAGACCACATCATTAGTGAGGAAAGCCTCTATTTTTCTGCAATCTGCATCTTGTGGCAGCTCAAGCCTCCTTACATATCCATATAACCACCAATTGCAGCTTCTCCAATCCTTTGTCTTACCTTTCCTTTGCTGCTTTGCTTGTCCACTAATTTCCATAATTTTCCCTTTCTCAACATGGATTTGTATGTTAGTTTTCCCCACTCCTGCTTTTAATCATCATTCATCAGTCTTTGATCAAAATCACCATGTCCGAACACATACAAATGTTAGCATTATCTATGGTTTCATGTATTAACAAATACTACTCGGAGTCTCGAATACAATTCCAAAAATTTGTCTATTGGTTTGAAATGCAAAGTAATTAAGGATTTTGGAAAATACTGATTGAAAAAGATCAGCACATGTATTTGACAAATTCCGAAACGGTACCGCAAACAATTATTTTATGCAAGCCATACCACAAAAAGCTCTCACCTTATCAAGGATTGCCTCAATGATTTCTTCAAATAACTTCATTTCATATTCACTTAAAAGCGCAATTAACATTTTCTTGACCTGACAAAAAAAGAAGATAAAGTTGCACGAAAGAGGTTATTACATGGATGATTTGCAGCAATCAATAATGTTTAAAACGGGTTTTGCTCGAAATAATGCAACATATAACACCCAACGTACCTCTTGACGTTCGATAAATCCTGTTTCGTCCATGTCATAAAGCCTAAATGCAACTGCAATGTAAAACCATCCAACTTAGAAAACAGAGATGAAAGAGTAACATGATATGGATTCAAGAACTGTTTACTTACAATCTATCTTGTCCTCTTGCGAGGTATTCGGATGGAAGACATTGAGTGCTCGAACAAAGTCAGCAAAATCAATGACTCCCTTCTTATGAGCATCAAATAAATCAAAGATTTGCATGTATTAGAAGGTTTCATAAGTAAAACTAATTCAAATCTTGTTAACTTGTTCCCCTAATTCATAACTCTCTCTATTGGTGCCACATTCATAGTTCATAGAAGGAAACCAAAGCCAAGGAAAATGCTCCGCACCAACTCGTACTTAATGGACTGAGAGACATCAAATATTTGAACTGTATAAATAGTATTTCTACAAGATATTTAAATTCTCATGAATATATATAAAGAAATAAAATGTTTTACTTGATCCGTAAAATGTTTTTCTTCTTATTATTGTGAAACAGAGCTAACTGAAACTCTTCCTGCATATACAACAGAAACATTAGGTATGCAATACATTACCAATCTCGAACTACATTAAAGACAAAGCCTGAAATAGCTGGTTGATACAGAGGAATCACTGAAACTTTACCTTGCTAATCAGCCCATCATCAATCAAAGAACTGCTAATGATCTTAAATAGCTCAAAGATTCTTTACCATAGTCTCTTAGCAAAACCATTGTAATCCTGCATATGTATTTATAATCCAAAACAATGTGGAAAAAAAAAGAAGATGAAAAGCTAAATCAATAATTCTCAGCCTAAAAAGAAACGTTTCAACAACAACAAAATAAGATAAATACCCTAAAATTCTACCAAAATCATCGAAATTATTTTTGAAACAAAATTAAAATTTCAAGGAAATGATTACAATTGGATCATAAATACATTTTTTTTTCCATTCGGAGATAAATTAGTCTAAAACAAATCCAAATGTAACTCAAATTAATCAATCCAAATCCAAATCCGTTTACGCATTTCATAAACTTACCGAAAATTTCATAAATTTCATAAACAAATCAAAATACACATTCAACAGTACCACTAATTTCATAAACTTACCGAAGTTTGGCCGAAAAGCTAAAAAATGCGTCGCCTGAAAGAAAAAAGGAGATGAAGCTGTAGAGAGAGCTTCAAATTCCTAAGTCCTTTTAATAGAGAACGACGAGTTAATATGAAGAGAATTCGAGAAAAATTGAAGCCTCTCATATAAAGGAAGATAAAACAACAAAAGAAAAATCAAAAACAACTTTGACGGCTTCGTCCGACAGTTGAGAGATCCCATTTTTATGCAGCTGAGAGATATCATATAAAGGAATAAACGCTTGGGCATAAACATGTTTAAAACTAGATTTTAGATTCAAGAAAGGAAAAACAAATAAAAGGGAAGGAATTTTTTTTTTACCTTCAAGAAAGGAAGACGAACGCCGGCAACTTGTGTTGAGAAGTGCTGTTGGCTGGCGACAAGCATTGGGTTGAAAGTGAAGCACGATGTTGGGGGAATGACTGTTATTCAAGCCAGTGAAGAGAAGACTCTATGACGAAGAAAAGGAAAATGTCTTACGGAATTAAAATCGGTAAGACATTTTACTTAAAACTGCCTTGGGTTTTCCCGTGTTTTGTATTTGATTTTACCGTAGGAAATTATTTTCAGCCAAACAAACATTGGAAAAGGCTGAAAAGCTTTTCTTGAAACTTTTTTACTGGCAAACAAACAGAACCTAAGTGAACAAGATCACATTACAACTAAATCAACTAAAGAAAGTAAACTGAACCAAATCTGCCAGCTGCCTAGACCATGTCTGATATTGCTCGATGCTCCTTGGTACTGCTCGATGCATGCTGGTGCAGCTGACTATGCTGCTGCATGGTTGCCACTCTTCAACAATACATCATAAAATCAAGTGCATTGGCTCTACCATGATACCTTTTGGATTTGTACAAGTTTTTTTTTTGGTTCATGTGCATTCCACAGGTTCTGACCAAAGAACAACTTGGGCAAATTCTTGATTTTCAATCCTTTGATAAATCTGAGGAAAAGAATGGCATGAGGAAGTTAAAAATCACAATGAGTAAAAGTTAATAGAAGATGCAAGGCAAAGTAATGATTACATGTTCCTCTTTCTTTTTTTTCTTTTAAAAGCTAAAGCTCAAAGTATCTTCCCTAAGATCTGCTATTCCCTCCTGATTTTGGTTTGTCATCTGCTTTTCTTACACCAATCACTGTCATCTTCATTCCCTTCATAGTAGCAAATTTAGGAGGTCAAAGCTTAATCTCTAGGGTTTTGGCTAACTTATACTACATTAATTGCATAAAGAAAGGTGAGACACAAAAGCACATCTATTATGTAAGATAACAATGGTCTTGCATTGGTCATAACCTTGACACTAAGACCAGAAATCTCATGAGAACATGTTTTGTTGGTGAGAAAAAAGATATCAAAGACAACCCTAATCTGTAAATCCAGTAGAGTATCAAATATGCCAACAGCTGAACTTTCACGCAAGTTTTACACAGTTATATAATTGTAAAATATAAAGCACAATAATAGAAAATTCCTACATCAACATAAAAGCAATATAGGTTATGAGAAAAACCAATCTCACACACAACCAATCCTTCTAATTAATGTATTCACTTACTTTTACAGGAAAGAGGAAACATAAATCAATGGATCAAGGTATGGTTGAAGGAAAATGCAGCCAGTGTTGAGATGGTTAAATTTTTACTTACTGCCTATGGCATGAGCACCAATGCTAGAAACTAAACAATGAAGCTGAATAAAGTCCACCACTGGCCATCTCATCAAACTGATCTTCAATCCACATGAAATACATGAACACCGCATTTCTTCTCTTTTATATCATCAGACTGATCTTCATCCCAACAGTAGTAGTGACATTTTATGTAGAACTCAAATGATGCCTCCTCGTGACCTTTGTCTTTTTTAACCATATCGTCATTAAATAGAATCAAAATGTGATCACCCTTGAACTTAAAGTATGACGCAAGATCTCTAGCCTCATGATCATACCACTTCGTTTTGAACTTTTCATTACCACCACCGGTGGCTTTCAATTGGTATTCACAGATACATTCAAGATCTTTATTGTGTCTGCAGTTTGTGAGATCGGCCACTAGGAAGATAGCAAAAGCCAAGAATCGACCCCCAAAACGCCTTTTTTGGGGCTATCTTCACATTTAGTGAAGAATTCAACCTCTGAAACTCAAAATTATTTGTTGAAATTTCATTCCTGGGAAACAAAAAAACAACCTTCGTGACTCACAACCAGATTCCCCTTACGATATCCATGTCACTAATTGGGCTCCAACTTTGAACATGACAGTCTCCTTAATATCAATTGAATCTTGATTCAATTTGAAGCAGTTAGAGAATATCGTGAAAACATCATCGGGGACTTCAAATAGATTTTGATCAGTGAAGGATACTTTTTCTAATGATGTGCAGCCATGTGCTTCCAAGCATCCTAGACTTGGTGGAACCTCTGAGAGTAATTCAAGGCTTTTGCAATCATTCATTTTCAAACTTACAAGGTTTTCAAATCTTATGATCATTGAGCGCACATCAACTATTTTAATACTTGTACCGCTCAAATCTAAGAGCGTAAGACTACTTTGACAGTCAAAACACGAAGGTACTTCTTCAATTTGAGTACCAAGTAAGCATAATTCTTTTAAATTTCTTGGGATTTCTGGGAATTTAGCGATTGGGCAATAACTAAGATCCAACAGCCAAAGGGATTCCAACTTAGAAACATGGCTGGATATATTTTTGACCCTCAACTTCCTCAAATCTAACCTTTCAAGTCTAGCTAGATGCTCAATTGAATCGGGTACTTCATCTATTCCAGATTCTGATAAATATAACTCTTTTATATTTTTTGGGAGCTCGGGAAACTTCTTGAGACTATAACAGTCCACAAGACAAAGCCATTTTAGAGGTACCAAATGATTCAAGCAAGGAAGCTCAATCAAACTTTCACGCCCTGTAAAATCAAAGAATTTAAGGTTGATGGCTCCTAATAGATTAGAGATCTTCCTTAAATTCTTAAATTCTTGCAACCAGTAAGGATAATTTCCCTCAAATTAATAAGATCCTGTGCAGTAAAAATAATTATATTATTTCTAAGCACCATCCACATACAATGGGCTAAATAAAGAATGAAAAGAAAAATTAATTATACTAACATTAATAAAATTAAAATTTATATTCGATGTATTGTCTGTATAATTCTACCTACCATTAATACATCAACATGTTTTTTTTGTTAAATAAAATAAAATATTTTACATTTATTCGTAAAATATTTTAAAAAGATATTCTTGAATAAACAAAGTATGAAAGAATATACCTGATGATGATCATCATCCCAAAGTTGTTTCATGTTGCCATATGATAAGTTCAACATAACAAGATTGTTTGGCTTAAAATTTGATAAGTTTTTGAAAGAGTAATAATCCCACAAAAGACACCTTAACTCATTAGGAAAAGATACATTATCATGTTTGTCTGCAAGTAACTTCTTGTTAGAGTTCCATGAATAGAAATGGAGATATTTAAGATTAAGCATGTTCCCAAAAGAAGAAAGATGTAATCATAACTCATTTTTTATTTGAGACATGTCTAATTTTATTCCTTCAATTGATTCAATCCCCTAATAAGAAAAAATATATAATATCAAACATCTATTTAGACAAATTTAAGGTTGTTCTATTAAATCACTCATAAAGAAAGTAATTATAAATGAGAATAAAGATTGTATGAAATAGGGATAATATCTCTTTCCAATAGTTTAAGGTTACATCAGTAATTTCATCCTAAATTTCAGGATTTTCATTTAAATTTAATTTTTTTAGAATGAAAATATTAAAATTAAGGATAAAAATATTGATGTGAATTAAACTATTTGAAAAATGCATTAGATATTTAACTAACCCTCTTAGATCCTTGAGTGGATCCTATGTTATACCTTAATTCATTAGGAAATATCTTCTTACTCCATGTTCAAACCTTGCATAAATATCTAAGGTTATGCGTGTTCTATAAAATAATAGGACATAGTCGTATGTTATCAATTTGAGGCATCTCTAAGTTTCTTCTTTAAATTGGTTCACTCCTATAATAACAATATATATCAAGTATCAATAAAGATATAATTTTCTTTTAGTTTTTAAAGTGATGACTTAGATATTTAACTAACATTTATACCCTATAAAACATTGATCATATCGTACGAGAACATCTTACTACAAAATCTTCGATGTAAGGATTTGTATTTAATAAATTAATAAGAGTAAAATTCATATACTATGCTATGTCAAGAAATATATTCTTTTCTAGTTCATCCAACCCATCAAAGCTTCTCTTCAAAATCTGTAAAATTTTTGGTTGCCCATATTCCTTTAACTTCTCCACCTCACTTTCCCAATCTTTTTTAGTCTTTGTATACAATTTAGAACCCAAAACTTTAAGAGCAAGTGGGCTGCCTTGGGCGTACTCTACAAACTTGTTCGATAAATCTCGAAAATCAACGGAAGGATTCGTTTGAATGCAAACTTAGAAAATAGTTGAAGAGAGTCATTATCATTTAACTTCTTTACCTCATACATTTTGTCAGCTCCTCCATTCTTAAGTACTTTTCTATCTCTAGATGTTATAATGATTTTACTCCCATCACCAAAATATTTGGCACCCAAACTATCTATTTGGTCTGGGTCATTAACATCATCAAGGATAACAATCACTCTTTTGTTATTGAGCCTCTGTATTAAAGTTAAACCTATGGACGGGGTGCCTATGTGGATTTTTTGGTTTAATAGTTTGGAAAGAAATTCATTTCGCAAAGATTCTATCCCTTGTTTTTCTAATTTCTGACTAACATTTCGGAGAAAACAATGATCTTCAAACTTTGGAAAGGCTTCTTTATATACAGCATCAGCAAGGATAGTTTTGCCTATACCACCCATTCCCCAAAGTCCTATTACACGACTGTCTTCTTGATCAATCAGTCCCAAAATCGTCCTTTTTTATCATCTATTCCAACCAATTCTTCAGAAGCACTTCCAGCCTTGCTGTTCATCAACATTTTCATAACATATTCAACAATATCCTTAATGTACTGGGTTTCAGGTCTAGCAAATAACAAAAATAAACATATAATTATATAAAAAATCTAAAACAAAGATAAGCCAAATATAAAAAGATGAAAAATGTGTAGTTACCTATCGAATTTGCCTCCTTCTATATGCCACCCTTTTAATTTACCAACTTCAACGAAGGCAGTTTGCCATTGCTGTACTTGGTTTAGCTTTTTTGATTCATGGTCATCAAAGGAGGTTTTGAATCTCCCAGCAATATTCCGTACATCAGAAGGATCAACATGATAAAAGATGGGAAGAACAATATGTCCTTTAGTATCTTTGTGGTCCATGATGTCAGAGAGTTCAGCCAAGCATGATTCTGAAGAAGCATAGTTGACAGACAAAACGATGATTGAAAGATTTGAGGTTGCAATTGCTTGAGAAAGTGCTAGTGAAAGTTGGTCCCCTTTTTCCAGTGTATCTTCATCGAAGAAAACATTGATTCCCGTGTCTTTCAAAGCTTTCAGAAGATGACTGGTAAAATAAAGGCGCGCGTCTTCTCCTCTAAAGCTCAAGAAAACTTGATGCTTCATTTGACGAGAAGACGAAGAAGACGCCATGAAAGAGTTTAGATTGTGTGATTGACGCAAAGGATAGATTGTATGATTGAGGCAAAAGACAGATTAATATCGCAACAGAGCTTTGCTTCTTTTATTCTGGTACCTTTGAAGAAAATACCAAAAGGTTGAATGTTTTATCTTCGACACACTGGATTTTTCTTTCTTCATTGTTTTTTATAATGGATTTTTGGTTTTTTTCATAAAATTGAGAATAATACAACAAAGCTAAATTTTCTTCGATACAATTAATGAAAAGGCATTGTTTTTTCCGATACAATTAATTAAGCCTAATAAAATTGATTGAAAAAACTAATAAAAATTGATTTTTTTTTTATATTTGAATGAGCTGCCATTTAATACCTACATAGTCACTCAATTATAAGGCTTTTTATGTTGATCACATAATTATAAAAAAAAAAGTTTAATGACAAATTTTGTCACTAATATAATATTTGTATGTTTTGTTTAAATGGTCATAATTGTATTTATTAACTTTTTTTGGCCATCAACTTTTTATTTTTTAATCTGCTTTTTTTTAATAGATTTAATAAAAATACCATTAAAAAAGTCAACGGGGATTATGTAAAATTTCATATGTGGAATATTTTTAATAAAATGTAATTTATTACTTAGATAACCCAATAAGATAATTACATGTGAAAATGATAAAATAAATAAATAATATATTAAATTAAAAAATAACTCTTAATTTAAAAAAGAATGTAATTATCTTTAAAAAATTGAACTCATTAGAAAAGCTTCTCAATAAACAAATGTATGAAATATACCTTTTGAAAGAAATGAAATATTAAAACCTTGAATTTATTTTTTAAATCCGTTAGAAAAATCAAATTGAAAAAAAAAACAAAGGTTGATGGCCAAAAAAGGCTAAAAATTACAACTAGAGCCATTTTGACAAAACATGCAAATGTTACTGACCAAATTTATCATTAAGCCAAAAAATTATTTAATCACTAATGTTTTTGAAATTCTATTTGTTGGTCACTCTTCCATTTAATCATTATCTCTTTTTATTTGTATAATAACAAATTTAGTTCTCTAATGCTTGTACATTCTATCAATTTTATTTTTAGCCGTTAATGTTGATATGTTTTGTTAATTTAGTCTTAATTTTTTAAAAAAATAAATTAAAAATTACAAAAATTAAAAGTAAAATTAAAAAAATGTAAAATTCAATATTTATAAGTACCAAGTTGTGAGGAGGTGCCAAGTCCAGGAACCAAATGAGTATTTAAGTCAAAGATTCATTATAATTTTTTTTTATAATTTTTATAACTCTTTTTAAATATTTTAGAATTAAAATTAAATTGACAGGATGTGTAAATGTTGAGAGCTAAATATATTGAAATTTGTAAAATTAAGATCAAACTAATAGAATGTATAAACATTGGGGAGCTAAAATTATTATTAAGTTAATAAAAAGAGCTACATCAGCTTTCCATTAATGATTTGACTACTAATTGACAAAAAAATTCAATTTCAAAAATTTAATTACCAAATTGAAAATTTTTATAATTGAATGACCAAAATTTTAAAAAAAATTGTTATAATTGGATGAATATTTGTATATCCAAATGATAAATTAACAAAAAAAAATTAAATTTTGAAAATGTTTGTGACTAAATTGAATATTTTATAATTAAATGATCAAATCTAGTACAGTTTCATTCAATAATCTCTAATCAAATGCATTAATTTAAGTGACATAGAAATTGGTTTGATGATAATAAGAAGATCAAATAGTAGTTTATGTAATAAAAAATTGATGGATGGGGATATCGGGTCATTACTTAGGCTAAGAAAATCATTAGTGATTCGACATGATGAGACTTGAATTCTACTTGTTAAAATCGTAAATTTTTTATAATTTTTTTAATAAATCATGATCTATCAATTTGGATCATTAAAAAAAACTAGACATGGAAGCATAATTGAGGCCCTTGACATGTTGAAATCTTTAAATCTTGTGGTTTTGGTTTTTCAAATTTATGCATTAGAATTTTAGAGTTGGTGATTTTTTTTTTTACTTTTTTGAGGACTAAAAATTAATACATAATTTTTGCACATTAGCCTTAATTTTTAATTTTCAATTCATCATCAATTAGAAATTAGTTACTAGAGTATCTACACATATTTGACTCATACTTTATTTATTAATTGAAGCCCAATAAGCATTAATCATATTAAATCACTTTTAATTTGGGCCAACTTTTTTATAGATAGTAAATAATAACATGTAGTTGTTTTTATTATATATATATGTGATGTCCATATTATTCAATATTACAATCTCTAAGCGTCATGTATCCTATACTTAACGACGTTAGAAAAAAGTTATTAGACCAAAATTTGTCATTATACCAATAAAAAAACCTATATTAGTTTTTCATTACTCATATAACCGCAACTAATGAGAGAGTTACCAAAATATTTGATTTTAAAAAGTTTAGTGACTAAATCGAAAAATTAATAGTTCGGTGACCAAAATAACATGAAGGCAATAGTTTAGTGACCATTTTTATAGTTTACGCTATAATTTAAGTGAATTTATATATTCAAAATATATCAAATATAAATTCTAATTGGAAGGGCGTTTGGAAATACCAAGGACCACATCGAGTCCAATTTTTCTTATGGCTAGTTTGTAAACAAAGGTTACTCACCAATTTAGAACGAGTATGAAGAGGGATAGGATAGAATGCATCATGTTCAGTCTATCAACATCAAATAGAAGATACCTTACATGTGCTACAAGATTGTCTCACGGCCATCAAAGTGTGGTTACAACTCATACCCACTAATTGGAGGACTCAAATTTTTTACGAGTGGTCTGTTAGATTGGGTAAAGACAAATTTAGCTACTAGCACCTAGAAGCCTCAAGCCCTTGGGGGCTCCTTTTTGGACTAATAACATGGAGGCTATAGAAGAACAGGAACTTATTCATTTTTCAAGAATTAGCATGGAGCATCACGGAAGGTTGACAATTCTCTCCTCAATTAGATTGCTTTCCCCATAAGGAAAAACTTGCGTAGAAATTTCCGCGCCAGTTCATCCTAAGTTGTGATAGATCCATTTGAGATGTAGAAATTCTTATAAATGACTTTGGGGATATTAGGTCGTTTCCGTATGAGATCTTCAATCATTGGATTTTGGGGATTTTCCTCTAATCAAGTACTTACTACCCCAGTTAGATCTCTCGATCTTCCGCCGGCATAGCAATACCTAGTAGATTAAACTAATTTTCACACTTGAAGAGCTTGAAATCAAGTATTTTCATTTTGTTTCTTTAGGATTTAGTTTAGTTTTCTTTTATTAAATAAATTGTGTACAAAGTGCAAAAAGGTGCTTATTATTATCTTTGAGGCTACTTGAGGCCTAAGGGTTAGCTAACGGACTTTGTGAGTATGCAAGAAACATTTAGAAGATGAATAAATATGAAGTTGATCACTATGTCACAACACAGACTGATCTGTGTCGCAACAAAGGGACCAGAAAGGTAGAATGACAAACATTGTCTCCTATGTTGCGACAAGGGCACGACGTGTTGCGACAACATTTGGGAAATTTACTTGAAGGAATGGATTGTCTTTTATGAAGCAACACAGCTCCTGTGTGTCACGACATCAACCCCTAGATGTGAATTTCACACTAAATGAAGGGCATTTTGGTCTTTATAATGTCACTTAAACACGAGGAACGACAACTGACCTAGGGTTGAGAAAAATGGTCGGCCAAAGCTATAAATACGACCTTTAGCACTAGGGTTTTAAACACCATTCATTAGATTTTAGTTTTTTTTAGCTTTACTTTATATTTTCGATTTGAAACGATATTTTAAAAACTCGCATAAACGATTGAGGAATTTCTCCCGACAGATTGCTAATACAATTTTAGTTTCTTTTTCATTCTCTTGTTCAATAATATGTTTTCATATATTGTTTTATTGATGATCAAAGAAACCATGAGAAACAAATTCCATTTTGGGGAATTAGGGAGTGGACGTATGAATAATTAATTATTTTTTACAGGGATTTTACTTTTCAGATCAGCTGTTTGGGAAAGGAAGAACATCAAACAAACACTAGGCCTGACAACAATAGAAAGTCATCTAGGTAGGAATGAACCCAAAATTGGTATTTCTCATTCGTGAACAGCTTTTCTCGAAACCGATTTAGATTATGATATCTAGCGATAAGTAATCTTTATCGACTTACCATACCGGTGGAAGATAGAGGTATCCAACTGGGGTGTGACTAGTTGATTGGAGGAAAATCTCCAAAACCCAACAATTGAAGAACTCATACGAAAATGACATAATATCCCTAAAGCCATTTATAAGAATTTCTACATCTCAAACTTTTTCTTTTCTTTTCTATTTTATTTTATGATCTCAAAATCCACTCTTTATTTCTTCATACTATAATACCTAAAGTAAGTACTAATTAATTTTATTCTTTGCAGGCATTTGATTTGCTATTGCCTTACGTCTCTTTTGGGTACGATTCTCAGAATACCACCAAGTGTTCCATTGTAACACACTATATTTACAACTTAAACTGTATACTTGCGAAAAGCCTAAATCTACGCCGAATGGGAGTACGTTCGGTGGTAATCATCAAGTTGATATAGACTACTTATTGCTAGATGTCACAATCTAAACCAGTTTGGGGAAAAGGTGTTCACGGATGGGCAATACCAATTTTGGGTTCATTCCCACCTAAATGACATTCTAGGATTGTTAGGCCTACTGTTTGTTTGATGTTCTTCCTTTCCCAAAAAGCTTATCCGAAAGGTAAAATCCCTATTAAACAATAATTAAATATTCATATTTCCACTCCTTAATTCCCCAAAATGGAATTAGTTTCTCATGGGTTTCTTGATCACCATAAACACAATAATATATATAAACATATAATTAAATAATGAGAATGAAAAAGAAACTCGAATTGTATTGGCAATCTATCGGGAAAAATTCCTCAAACGTTTATCCGGGTTTTACAATCGTTTCAAACTAAAACCTAAAATAAAAATAAAATCTAGTGAATGGTATGTTTAAACCTAAAGCTAAAGACACTATTTATAGCCTTGGTAAGCCATTTTGATCAACCCTAGATCTATTGTCGTCCTTCATGTTTAAGTGGCATTGTAAAGACCGAAACGCCCTTCACTCAATGAAGAATCCGTGTCCAAGGGTCGATGTCACGATACACCAGGACCTCTGTCACGACAAATACATCAGTTTCTGTGTGAAGTGTTATCCTATAGGCATTGTCGCGACATAGCCCATGTATGTGACAAGTGATCAACCTCATATTGTTATGACTTCTTATGGTCTCCTGCACACTCAAAAAGTTCATTAGCTAACCTTTTGGCCTCATTCGGCCTTAAAGACAATAAAACGACATTTTAGCACTTAGGTTACACAATTTATTCAAACAAAATATCTAAGTTAAATCTTACAAAAACATAAGGAAAATACTTGGTTTCAAGCTCTTCAAGTGTGAAAGCTAGTTCAATCTGCTAGGTATAAAACCGACGGATCAAACTCCCCCACACTTAAGTCTTTGCTTGTCCTCAAGCAAACAAAATAAGAAAACACAAGGAAAATGAAGAGCTTGAGTTCATAGATATATAAAGAGTGGGCTCGTAATATGTAGTCTAGGTATCATATATCTCTTAATAACTTTGACATAATGATTAAGCAATTTTATCAATTTCAATTAGAAACAATATAAGTTCAGTAAGTTATAGGAAATACAAATATCAAGGTTTTATCAATATGCATCCATCAATGCCTTCTATAAGTACTTTAATTATCCTAGTACAATACAGATAACTATAATGAGATCATACAATTTCCAAATCAATTTCCTATGTTACCCCCACACTTTAGAAAACACATTGTCCTCAATGTGCAGTCCCTCAAAGTTAAGGAAATAAGTTACCCGATTTATCGTGAAGGTCCTCTTCTTTTTATGGTGGTTGTCCTTCTCCTTTTGGCGTTAATGCTCGTAATTTTAATGTCTTCCATAATGCGGGGTTCCTACAAAAAGAATTAAAGCATATATACAAAAATAAATTCTAATCCTACTCCTACAAATTATATAAGTCTAAAAAGAATAAAAACAAAAAAGAAATTATCCAAAATTTACAAAATTGTCTCAAACAACTATTCATCCTCCTCCTTTTCTTCTTCCTCATCACCACTATCATTCCCTACTTTCGATTCTTTACCATCATGCTCCTTATCCACCACCCCAAACATGTCCGCTGTGTAGTTAGGGACCCTAATGTTACGTTGTCGAGCAACATCTTAGAATACTGGTCCCGATTCTTGCATCCATTGTATCATCCAATCCAGCTTTGCATGACTCCCTTCACCAACTTCTTGATGGGCTGGTGCCAACCTTTTTGTGGACATTGGAGTAGTCATCGAATCTCATGATTTCCTCTTCCCCTCTTTTATTTGTTTAGCATGAAGCTCCCCATATTGTTGGAAGAGTGTGTCACCAATGACACTTTTTGACGGCTTCAAGGTTTGTTCAGTAGATGTCATGGGCACTCCTATCCTCCTGCACAAAGCTGTGGTTAAGTGAGGAAAGAAAATCCCCACATTTTGGCTTTCCACATAATGACTCATGTCTTGGTGGATCCATTTTCCTATAGAAACCTGCTTTTTCTACAAAATTGCAAATAACAACACTTCTTGAAAAGCATTAACATTAGAAACATTTAAAGCAGGTATCATACATGTGCAAATAAATTGGATACACATCTTGGCTTCAAGAAACATGATCGCTTGATTAAACGAGGTAGGAATGCTAATGCTTGGCCTAAATTTCCATTCCCCCTTCCTTCAGTCAAATAAGTAATTACCTCATGCATGTCTATATCACTAAAGGATTCTAAGTGAATTTGATCTAAGAGATCCTATTCATAATAAGGAGCATTAAAGAAATTAAAAATTATTTTGAGGGTTACCTTAACACTAATCCCTCTAATTACTAAGGTTTCTCAATTAACTTCGTCCTTAGTGCTAGAGATATAATCTTTTAGGGCAGCATAAATTTCTTAGACTCCAGGGATAACAGTAGGTTCTGTGGGGATTGTCCAAAAATGATCAAACCTATGATACCTAAGTAAAGGTCAAATTTCTGATGGTATTACAAATGACATATATTTTCTCCCTAATTTAGTGTTTTAATTGTCTCTTTTGCATTTCATTTAGCATGCATCATAAGCATTTTATACTCAGTTTTCATATTTTCTAATTCATTGCTAGTTAGTTTTATTTTTGTACTAATATCGACGTAAGCAGCCAATATATTGTGTCTTAGAATTGTCAGCGCAGGAGCTCAGCTAAGAAGATCAATATTGATAGAATGCAACCACAAGATTAGCTTGGAATTACGGCCAAAAGATGTCGCCTCATTGAATTTGAACCTCAAATGAATAGACTTAAGTTGAATTTACATCTGGAAGCACCAACACTGGAATATCACAGGTGTTGCTGTAATTATAATATCAGATTGCGCCTAGCAGTGTAACGACAACCTGCAGATCTTTGAAGAAAACATGTAATCTGCGTGAGTGCACAGCTGTACTCTAACTAACTTTGACAGCTGTAAAATCTAGATCTAGATCTGAGAATGGAGGCTAAAACCTGCTACATTTTGAAGGCTATAAATAGACGAACAAAGAATGAAGAAATCATCAAGAGCTAAGGGATTAAATTCTACAAATTCTATGTGGTTTTAGAGATTTGAGCTGGAAATTAGGAAGCTAATGAAGCAAGTTTGCAGTCACTTTTGACAAGAACGTGCTTGATACAAGGCAAGAGGAACAATTAGGGAGTAGTCCTAGTAGTCTAGAGATAGTAAGCTTCGATTATACTCTTTAATTCTTCTTTAACGATGATGGATTTTGATAACATTAAATGAATACGAGAGTATCTTTTAATGCTAGATTACTTTGATTCGTATTTTACGCTGCTTATTTGTTTATTCTTGGATCTAACCGCTTTAAGCACGAGAGTGAAAATGCAGTCTGTCGACATCGAGAGATGCGGTGACAGGTTGGGTTAACAAGTGAGTTAGGCAAGAGCTGCTTGAGATTAGATTCCAGTCACTTGTTCTTGAATGCAGAACATTGCTCACACCGAGAGGTGGAATGATTGTGGGTATTTAAGTCTGGATTAAATAGAAAGCTATTACTGGTAAGAACTCAAAAGAACTTTATTGCTGCAACAATCCATCTATACTTTACCTTGTCAACGCATCCAGCGTTGCAACTTAGCAGAATCAATGAACCATTTCTACCTTTTACACTTGATCACTTTACATTTTATGCATTTAAATATTCAGCACTTAACACTCAACACTCAACACATTTGATTTACTTTAAGTACATTGACATTTAATACCTGGCATTTAATTCTGATTGCGCTGACATTAACAACTAATTTTAAGTGTGTAGATTTGACGTAATTACACTGACATCATTACTTACAATTGCCTTAATTTCAGTATTAATTGCTCCGACAGTTAACATCAAGAACTCATTCCTTGAGGGATCAATGTCTGATATAATTGTCTATCAACTATACTTGTATCGGCGTGTGTTCGCTTGCACATTCGCTGTGACATAAAAACACCGATCAATTTCCTTGCACGAAACCATCAATGGGTCAAAACCCCTCTCTTGAATGAAAGTTTTTCCTTGAAGTTCATTAAAATATTTTTTACATTCGAGTTCAATATGTTCAAAGGATTTGTACAAAATGATGGTTCCGATTCTATAGTACGTCTAACCTTTCTAGGAGGCATTGGAAATAAAAGAATGAAAGTAAGAACTTTAAACCTAGATTGGTGTGTTTCTCCTCTTCCTTGGAAACTTGAAAAGTCAAAAGAGCAAATAGGAAAAGAGAGGATTTTTAGGTTTTTAAAAGATTTTTGTGAGTTAAAATAAAATGGAGTGACTTAGAACAGTGTTTTAGTATTTATAAGGGTTAGTATTTAGGGTTTTAAGGTGTAAAAACTCAAAAAAATAAGCCCTTAGCCATAGGGTTACGCCATCGGGTTGGGTCGATCCTGCAAAAATTACAGTAGATGTCGCGACATAGGGAGTCTTCATCGCGACAAGCACTTTAGTTTCTCTTGGTAATGACACTCTTGAGGCTTTGTCGCTACATCCTACTCAGCCTTGACATTGTCGATTCTATACGCTTTGTCGTGGCAAGGGGATAGCTACGTTGCGACATCGGCATTAGACTTGATTTTTCTAGGTTCTATCACCTTTATTGCGACACAGTTGATGGTGTATCATAACATACTCCTATTTTCTATTAAATACTCAAATAAAAGCATATTAGAAAGTTATACAATAACATACATAAGTTAGTACCACCGATTTACCTTTAAGTCTTTCTACCGGACTCATATGGTATGCTTACGCTTGCCGAGCAGGTCCAACTTTGTTCCCCTTTGGTCCACTTCTCATTAGATCTTTCTACCTCCTTCAATCGATCCCTTTCCTGAAATCGGTTAATTCTTTCTTTGTCCATAAAAGGAATCCGATTGTGCCTTTCTCTCTTATTCAATTCGAGCAAATGATAGCGCTCATTGTGCTCCTTAGTTTCATCACTTTTATCTCTACACTTGAAGGTTTCGACCTCACCATTCATTCGCATAATGAGTTCATTATTGTTCAGATCAATGGTGGACCGAGATGTGGCTAAGAATGGTGTTCCTAGCAATATGGGAATATCCCTGTGCTCCTCGAAATTTAACATAATAAAGTCCGTAAGGATTATGAAACTTTGTACTTGGACTAAGACGTCCTTCAGAATTCCCCTCGGTCGTACAGATGATCGGTCAGCCAGTTGCAGAGTAACCTGGGTATTCTTAAGATCTCCACTCCTAAGTTTCTCGAATGCTGAAAAAGGCGTTAGATTTATACTTGCATCGAGATCGCACAGAGCCTTGTTGAATTGAAAATTCCTAATTTTAGTTGGAATGGTGAAGCTGTTGAGATCTTTCAGTTTTTGGGAATCGTCTTAGAGATAATAGCACTGTAGAATGCATTTACCTCAACTTGCTCGCCTACCTTGATTTTTCGATGCCTTGTCATGATCTCCTTTACGAATTTGACTTACATGGGTACCTTCTCTATTAACTCAATTAAAGGTAGGTTAATATTTAAGAATTTGAAAAGATTTAGTAAACTTACAAAGTCGTCTTTGTCCTGTCGCTTCTTTTCTTCTAACCTTTTTGGGATGGGAATTGAGGCACTCTTTTCTTCCTTAGGCATATCCTCCTTTGTTTCTAATGTCTCTTTTGTTGGCACATCTTTGGGATTTGTTAGGCTCTTCTCCCTCATTAGATCGTTTTGGGCTACTCAGTACTTTGCTCGATCTTAATTCGATCACTTTAACCTATTCTTTACCTTCTCTTCGGGGATTATTCTCGGTGTTACTAGGGATCCTTGAACCAATTTGCCTTGACAGTTCGCTTACCATACTTGTTAATTGGTCCATTCATTCCTCTAGCCTTGCTACAGTTCTAGTGGTATTAGCGTAATCAAACTACACTTGTTTCACATCCACCCTCATAGAGTGCATTTCCCCTTCAATTTGATCTAGCCTTTGACCACATGTAGTATGATCTATTGGCTTGCTTTTTCCTTCTGTCTTTGTAAAAATGGGGGTTGGAAACTAGGATTTCTTCCTTGTGTGTTACTGTTACTGCTTCCCTCTTGTTTTCCTCCCCATCTAAAGTTGCGGTGATCTTTCTATCTCGAATTATAAGTATTCGAATAGGGAATTCGACTACTTACATAATTGGCCTCCTTCGGATTGGCAAGATAATGATAGAGTGGCTTATCTTCTCCATAGGATGGTGGTGTCACTGTAGCAGACTTAATTCGGTTCAGTCTTTCCAACAATTGTTTGTATTTGTCATCCTCTTAGATCATTTTTATCGAAGCAGATTTCTGCCCATAAATAAACCTTTCAGTAGGCCACTAGCAGGAGTTTATTGCCATATTCTCTATTAGCCCATAGGTGTCATTATAGGTCTGAATCATTAAGGCTCCTCCTGTCGCACCATCTAGAGTAGATTTGGCAAATGCATCTAACCCATTGTAAAAAGTTTGTAATTGAACCTATTTCGACATACGGTAATTAGGGCATTTTCGTACTAACGTCTTAAATCGTTCCCATGTTTCGTTAAACCCTTCGCCCTCGAATTACCGAAAGGTTGACAATTGTCTCCTCAGTTGAATTGCTTTCTGCATAGGGAAAAACTTTTGCAGAAATTTCCCCACCAGTTCATCCCAAGTTGTAAAAACCATTAAATCTAGGTGCACACGTATCTAGCCATGAAAAAGCATTATCGGTTAGTGAAAAGGGAAATAATCTCAAACGAATTGCATCATCAGTAATACCATTAAATCTAAAAGTATCGCATAATTGTAAAAACCATTTTAAATGCAAACTGGGATCTTCAGTAATTGTCCCTCTAAATTGTAATTTGTTCTGAATCATTTGAATCATTGCCGATTTTATTTCAAAGTTATTAGGGACGATAGTAGGTCTAGCAATACTCCCTTGAGTTAGATCTAGAGTAGGTAAAGAGAACTACCTCAAAGTTCTTTGTGCTTCTATCATTGGCTCGTTTGCAGGGAGTTGCGAAGGTATATGAGCGTTTTCTACGTTGATAGGGGGATCTTTTATTGGATCGACTCTTTCTTCTCTTTCCTCTGGTGGTAGGTTTTGCATCACTTGTTGGTTTATGCAATTACGTCTAATTAATGATTCGGGGTTAAAAATAGGATCAACCAAGTTTCCTTTGCTTTAAGTCATAAACGAAAATTAATTAAATAAAGAATAAAGAAAATGAAATACGAAAAATAAATAAAACAAAACAATATCTGTAACCTAAAATTTTTGTAACTATTTTATTAGCAAAGTAAAATAAAATTTACTAAGGCGTTGCCTCCTTAATAACGCGCCAACAACTTCACCGTCCTCGAACATACTCCCGTTCAGCGTAGCTTTTAGGCTTTCCACAAGTTTACGGGTCAGGCTGTAAATATAGTGTGTACAATGGAACACTTGGTAGTATTCCAAGGATTGTACCTAAAGGAGGCGTAAAGCGTTAATTAATTAGATCCCTGCAAAAAATAAAATTAATTAGTACTTACTTTAGGGATTATAGTACAAAAAATAATAAAAGAGTTGATTTTGAAATGCATAAAATAGAAGAGAAAATTAAAAAAAAAAGATTTGAGATGTAGAAATTCTTATAAACAACTTTAGGGATATTAGGTCGTTCCCGTATGAGTTCTTTAATCATTGGGTTTTGGGGGTTTTCCTCTAACCAACTAGTCACTACCCCCAATTGGATCTCTCGATCTTTCATTAGTAGAGCAAGTCGATATACACTACTTATCGCTATATGTCACAGTCTAAACTGGTTTGGGGAAAATGTGTTCACGGATGGGCAATACCAATTTTGGGTTCATTCCCACCTAAATGACGATCTAAGGTTGTCAAGCCTAGTATTTGTTTGATGTTTTTCCTTTCCCAAACAATTGATCTGAAAGGTAAAATCCCTTTTAAACAACAATTAAATGTTCATACTTCCCCTCCCTAATTCGCCAAAATGGAATTAGTTCCTTATGAGTTTCTTGCTCATCATAAACACAATAATATATATATATAAACATATAATTAAATAAAGAGAATGAAAAAGAAACTCGAATTGTATTGGCAATCTGTCGGAAAAAATTCCTCGAATGTTCATGTGAGTTCTACAATCTCATTTCAAACTAAAACCTAAAATAAAACTAAAAACTAAAATATAGTGAATGGTATGTTTAAACATACCCTATTTATAAACCCTACAAAAAATCTAAGTTAAACCATACGAAAACATATGGAAAATACTTGGTTTCAAGCTCTTTAAATGCGAAAACTAGTTCAATCTGCTAGGTATAAAACCGACAGATCAGACTTATATTTCAGTCAAATTTTAGAAATAATCTTCTAGTTCAATTTTGTTTATTTGTTTCAATCAAACTCTAATTAGTCTAGATTATTTTATTTTTATTTGACCTAGGAATTTAGCCCATAAATAGTCTCTTTTACAACCTTAGAAAATACATCCATTAGAGATTAGAACTCTTAATACTTTTGGAGAATTTTGTGTTTATGTTTTGAGGGTTCGTTATTTTTGGTTTTCGAGGTTTAGTTTTATCTCCATCTTTCATACTCTTCGTTCTTTTTCCATTATAGTAAAATTATCTTTTCTCGTGGTTTTTTATCCTCTTTGGAGGGGTTTTTCCATTTTAAATTTTTCTGTTCAATTTTTCAATTTCTTCTGCTATTTTTACTTGTTCGTTGCTTAATCAGTCGATCCCTAACAAGTGGTATCAGATCTAGTTCGATTTTCATAGATCAACTCATTTAGAGATGGAAACAATAAGGTTTGACATTGAGAAGTTCAATGGTGTCACAAATTTCAAATTATGGCAAGTTCGGATGATGACAATTCTAGATCAGATCGGCTTGAAAAAGGTCGTTACTAAAAAAAACCCGAGAATCTAGATTAGTTAGAATAAGCAGAGCTTGATGAAAAGGTCCTGTCTGCAATCTAGTTATGCCTCGTGAATAGGGTATTGCAGGAAGTATTGATTGAGAAGACCTTATCCGCCTTCTGGAAAAGGCTAGAAACTCTTTATGCAACTAAGTCTTTGGCTAACCGTTTAGTGTTGAAACAATGTTTATTTACATTTCACATGAATGAATGTGAGCTTCTTAGAGATCACATCAGTCAATTCATTACTCTTTTGATTGATTTAAAGAATGTTGAGGTTAAGATTGAGGATGAAGATCGGACTATGTTATTATTGTGCTCTTTACCCCCTTCAAACAAGTCTTTCAAGGAAACTATGATTTATGGAAGAGATAATCTCTCATTCGAGAATGTGAAGGGTTATTTTTTGTGTCAAGACAAACTTGACAATGAGTTTGGTTCGAATAACAAGACAGATAAGCAAGCTTCCGTTTTGGTAGCATCAAAGAAGCGAGACAAAAGGTGTCTCTATTGTAAGAAGTTAGGTCACATCAAGGCAAATTGTTATAAACTGCGAAATAAAAGGGCTAGTAAGAGTAATGAGGAAGATATAGCTGATGCTAATTTGGCCGACGAAAGCGATGATGATTTATTGTTAGTGTCAACAAGCAAAAGCTCCGAGCTTACGTCCGCGTGGATCCTAGATTCAGGATATTCATTCCACATGTGTCCCAACAAAGAATGGTTCCGAGTTATTTTAGTCAAATTTTAGAAATAATCTTCCAGTTAAACTCTATTTATTTGTTTCAATCAAACTCTAATTAGTCTAGATTATTTTATTATTATTTGACCTAGGAATTTAGCCTATAAAGAGGCTATTTTAAAACCTTAGAAAATAAACCGATTAGAGATTAGAACTCTTAACACTTTTGGAGAATTTTGTGTTTATGTTTGGAGGGTTCTTTGTTTTCGGGTTTTGAGGTTTAGTTTTATCTCAATTTTTTGTACTCTTCGCTCTTTTGCCATTATAGTAAAATCATTTTTGCCCGTGATTTTTTATCCTCTTTGAAGGGGTTTTTCCACGTTAAATTTGTTTGTTAAATTTTTTAATTTCTTCTGCTATTTTTACTTGTTCGTTGCTTAATCGAGTCAATCCCCAACATATAAAATCTATTTGGTCTGGGTCGCTAACATCAACAAAGACAACAATAATTTATTTTATTGTCCAACCTCTGTTGGTAAGGATATCTTATGGAAGGGGTGTCTATATTATTTCCTTTTTCATTTAATAGTTTGGAAAGAAGTTCACTTCTAAATATTCCCTCTCCCTGTTTTTCTTTTTTCTTGCTAACATTTTGAAGAATTATTTGGGCACATCATCTTTCAGAATATGTGTGAAACAAATAAGGGTAATATTGAATTGTATCTTTTGAATACTTGAGCCACTAATATTTAAGATCTTAAGAATACCCAAAGAGCAGAAAGGTTCTTGAATTTGAGTCTGAGATAAGTTTAATTATCTTAAGCAATGACTAAGAGCTAGTTAATCAAGGCATTCCAACTCAAGTCCTCAAGATCACTTGAAGGTTCGAAAGACGAGAACCCTTCTTCAATTAGAGTCCTGGATAAGTTTCGACTTATTAAGTTTCTTGGTATTTCTGGGAATTCGAGAATTAGACACTTATTTAGTATAAATAACAAATGGATTTCGACTTGATTGATGGATTTTTTATCCTTGAGTTGCTCATATCTAAGTATTGAAAAGGCGAGGCCACTTCTTCGATTTGAGTTCCAAATAAGTTTAGTTCTTTTAAATTTCTTGGGATTTCTAGAAATCCAACCATTAGGCAATCACATAGATCCAAATAACAAAGGGATTCCAACTTGGAAATATTGATGGATTCCTTCTTGACCTTTGACTCGCTCAATGACAATCTTTCTACTCTGACAAGATGCTCAATTAAACCAGGCATTTCTTTTATAGTTGTTTACATGGAAAATAAGGCACTTCATAATGCACCGAAGGATGAAAATTCACCTCTTGATATGTGACTCATAAGGATTTAATTTTTGTGGGTGATAAATAAGATGCATTAAACTCCTATCATTAACCGCCTCCGAATGTACTCCCGTTCGGTATGTGTTTTCCACTTCTGCAAATAGATGGGTCAGGTTATAATATAATTTGTACAACGAAATACTTGGTAGTACTTCGAGGATCGTACCCAAAAAATGTTTTAAGCAATAGTAACTTATATCTCTGTAAAGAAGAGAAGTAATTAGTACTATTTTTAGGGATTATAGTACGATAGTAAAATAAAGGAGTTTTTTGTGAAAAGCATAAAAATAAATAAAGTAAATGAAAGAGATAGAAAGTTTGATAAACGACTTTAGGGAGATTAGGTCGCTTCAGTATGGGTTCTTCATCTATCAATTATGGGGATTTTGCTTCAATAAAGTAGCCGTTACCCTAGCAGGATCTTCCGATCTTCCACCAACATAACGAGTCAATAGAGGCTACTTATCGCTAGATGTCACAGTCTAAACTAGTTTGGGGAAAATGTCTTCACGGATAGGAAATACCAATTTTTGGTTAATTCCTACCTAAATGACATTCTAGGATTGTCAGGCTTAGTGTTTATTTCATGTTCTTCCTTTCCCAAATAGCTGATCTGATTGAAAATCCCTATTAATACAACAATTAAATATCGATACTTCCACTCCCTAATCCCCCAGAATAGGATTACTTCGTCATGGTTTCTTTATAGCTCATAAAAGTAATAATATAAGTACTCATACGATTAAATAAATGAAATGAATATAAACTTAATTGTATTGGCAGTCTGCCGAGAAATAATTCCACCATTGTTTATGCGAAGCTTACAATCTCATTTCTAAAACGGAATAATAAAGTAAAAATGAGAAATTAGAAAAGATGAGTAAAATCCTAGTGCTAGAGGCCCTATTTATAGCCTTGGACGACTGTTTTCCTCAACCCTAGGTCAGTTATCGTTCTTCGTGTTTAAGTGGCATTGTAAAGACCAAAATACCCTTCACTTAGTGTAAAATCCACGTCCAAGGGTCGATGTCGTGACACATCAAGACCTATGTCGTGACAAAGAGGTTAGTCTACTCCCTTAGTACCAGCATGCAGGCGTTGTCGCTACATAGGTGATGTATGTCGTGACAAAGAAGTCAATTCCGCAATTCTTTAAGTCTAGTCCCTTTGTTACGACGTAGAGCAATCTATGTTGTGGCATAGTGATCCGCTTCACACTTGTTCAACTTCTAAATGTCTCCTGCACATTCACGAAGTATGTTAGCCAACCTTTAGGCCTTAATTGGCCTTAAAGACAATAAATCAAACGTTTTCGCACTTTTTACACATTTTATTCAAAAGTAGAAAACTAAATTAAATCCTACAGAAATAAAAGGAAAATGTTTAATTTCAAGTTCCTAATGTGTGAAAAATAGTTCAATCTTCTAGGTACAAAACCAGCAAATCAAACTCCCCCACATTTAAGTCATTGCTTGTCCTCAAGCAATCAAAACAAGAAAAACAACTAAAGCAAGAAAAGCAAATAGAGGAGCTTGAGTCTATATCATACAAAGATTAGGCTCGTAACATGTACTCTAGGCATTATATATTTCTTAATAATCCTAACATGATGAGTGAATAACTTTACAATTTTTGTTTAGAAAAAGATATGTTCAGTAAGTTATAAGAAATACAAATATCAAAGTCTTATTGATATAACTCCATCTTTGCCTAATATAATTACTTTAATTATCCTAGAACAATATAGATATCCATAATAAGATCATGCAATTCCACATTTATCCACATAGGGCTTTTCGACTTGTAATGTGTTGAGGCTTAGGATAGGTATGAAATTCAAAGAATAGTAAGCACAAAAGGTTACAAACACTAAAACAGTTTGGCACATTGTATTGTTCCCTATTCTCCCCCTTAATGTCCCATTCCATCTCATCTCCTTATTTATCCTTCTCTCGCTTTCCTTTTCTCTCCACTTAGGAAATCTCAATATAGTTAAATCCCTTTAGCTAGCCTATAAGTATTCTTTTATGTTTTGAGTAAGATTTTTCTCCTTTTTGGTATTTTTGTGACTTTGTCACTTTTCATATGCTTTCTCACTCATGAATTTTCTCTTTTGTCTTTACTCAATTCTTTTTCTTTTTGATTTTTAATTGTTTTTTCTCTTTCTGGCTATATTAAAGTTCATATTCCATATTGATTTTCATATTTCACTCTTGGTTTTTACAACCTCCACCGTTTTGTGTCTACTTACCCTTAATACATATGGCCATACATCTATTATCATGAAAGATAGGACCATAGAAAAGAGTATACACAAATAATCTTTTAGGCTTTAGAGGTTTGTAGTGTAGTTCCTCAAGTAGGGTCTTAAGGCTTAATGATGGGTATTAATTGGAAATTCAAAACAAGGTTTAGCTTTTAGCTCTAGATGTAACCAAACTATGCCTTAGGTCATCCTTAAACACCTCAATATGCACAAATATCAATTTAGTCACATAATCCCAAAATTACTATCTATCATATATACTAGCATGCTTGTTTCCTCATATCGTTCACATCATTTGGTATCAATAATACCTTTCTATCTATTCTCAGTGTAACCTATAGAAACTTAATGCTTTCATGCTAAAAAATTTAAAAATTCCTCATCATCATGCCAAATTTATCAAAAAAATACAATCAACCTATTATACATGCTCCTAACCAATCACTTGTATTTCTACAAGCTCAAGCACACATTAAAGAAAAACATAAAACTACATGCAATAATTCCTATGTTACCCCTACACTTTAGGTAACACATTGTCCTCAATGTGTAGCCCTTTAAATAGTACGGAAAGAAATTACCCAATTGATTGTGAAAACTCCTCCTCTTATGGTGGTTTTCCTTCTTCCTTTTGTCATGAATAGCTCGAAATGTTATGTCTCCATAATGTGGGGTTCTTACATAAAAATTAAAGCATATATAGGAAAAAATAAATTCTAATTCTAATCCTACTCCTACAAATTAAATAAGTCTCAAAACCAAAACTATCCCAAAATTACAAGTTTTAAAAATTAAAACATCCAACAACTCTAAATCCTCATCCGTCTCCTCCTCCACCTCTTTACTATCTTCCCCTTCTTTAGTTTCCTTCTCCTCATGTGCTTCATATACCGACCAAACATGTTTGGTGCGTAGTTAGGGATCCTAATGTTATTTTACCGAGCAAACTCTTGAAATAATGGTCCAGATTCTTGCATCCATTGTATCATCCAATAGAGCTTTGGATGACTTCCATCACTAACTTCTTGTTGGGCTAGTGCTAACCTTTGTGATGAATTTGGTGTAGCCATCAAATCTCGTGATCACCTCTTCCCTTACTTTATTTGTTTGGCATGAAGCTCCACATATTGTTGGAAGAGTGTATCACCAATGACACTCTTTGATGGCTTCAAGGTCTGCTCAGTAGATGTCATGGACACTCCTGCCCTTTTACACAAAGTCGTGATTAAGTGAGGAAATAAAATCCCCACTTTTTGGCTTCCTACACATCTGCTCATATTTTTATGGATCCACTTCCCTATACAAACCTATATTTTTTACAAAATTAAAAACAATATCACTGCTCAAAAAGCATTAACGTTAGAAACATTTAAAGCAGGTATCATACGAGTACATATAAAATGAATCCACGTCTTGGCTTTTGGGAACATAATTGCTTGGTTAAAAGTAGTAGGGATACTAGTGCCTGGTCTAAATTTCCATTCCCCCTTCCTATAGTTAAATAGGTAATTATCTCATTCATGTCTATATCCTGAAAAGATTATAGATAAGTTTGGTCTAGGAAATATTGTTCATAATATGGAGCATTAAATGTCTCTAACATTAACACCTTTTGAGCTATTTTGTTATATGCTATTTTGTGAGAAAGAAAATTTGTGTAGGAAGGTGGATCTACAAGGAAATGCAAAATTGCACAAAAAGTCAGAAAGCTGGACTCTTCTTTCCACACCTCATGACGACATTATGTAAAAAGGCTGACGTATCGATAAGTAATAACGAGCCATTCCTGAAGCCAACATGAAGCATCATTGGTGATTCCATCTATAAGCAGTATGTTAAGCTTCAAAGAAAACAAATTAAAGAATGGAATCAGAGAAGGAAGTAAAAGATGGATGTGCCAGCTTCTTTGAAAACTATGGACACGATAAAAGCTCGAAAAGGGTATGAGGGAAGCATTGAAGGAAAGCTTGACGGCATGATTAGGTGGATGCAAGAAACAACTCCTTTGCTAAAGTAGTTTGCAAGGATACATGGGTTATTGACCCCGAACTACCCACTGAACATTTTTAGGGATAAAAGAGACGATGATGAAACTGAGTTGGGAGGAGCCAATGTGAAGCAAGACGAGCCTAACACCGATGATGAATATGAGGCAATATAAGGTCGTAGCTATCCTTGTGGCCAAAAATGGCACCCACATCTTCGCAATGGGGAATATGATAGCTTGATTGAAATTTGAAGGTGAGCCATATTCGGGGCACTAATTCAAACCACCCCTATCTTCAATAAAAAACTGAACGATTTCCTCCATATCAGTATTTTTAGACAAATCTATACAAACCTTATTTAGTTAATCTTTTTCATAAAAGGGCACATTATAAATTTTGCAAATCTCATAAGGTAGAATCGAGACATATATCCCTCGCACACATACTTTTTATATAGCCCTATTTTTAATGATATCCTTTTTCAAAGAAGCATAAAATTCATGTACGATAGGTACTACAGTGTTACCTATTGGGGAAACACAAAATTGTTCCTATTGATGGTACCTTACGAGTGGCCAAATTTCCTTACAGAAGACCATCATTGGTTCGAATCCCCGTTCCTGGATAAAAGGTCATCCTTGCGAGGCTAGGAAGTATTTCTCTATTTGAGCGTTCGTAAACCGTTCATAATTCGAGTCACTATCTCTATCTTGCACTATAGTTCTCTTTCATGGAGGCATTTTAATTTGTCACAGAAAAGATGGACAGTAACGAATGGAACAGTAAAAGTGTAAGAAATACCTTTGTTTTCGTCTTGCAAATGAGACTTGATCTAAACCTTTATGGATGAAGTAAAGCCTTTGGAGACGTGGGTTTGGGGTTTTGAAGATGAAGAAAAGATTTGAGAGAGTTGGAGTGTTTTGAAAGTGTTTATATGAAAAAATAAGTTTAATGTTGAGTTAGTATTTATAGGGTGGGATTTTTCTAGGGCTTTAAGTGTTAAAAAATCGGGTAAAGTGTGGGTTAGCCGTTGGGTTGTGTAATTGGGTCGGGTCAACCCTGCAAAAATTGCAGATGATGTTGCGATGTAGCCTAGGTATGTCACAACCAACCCACCAGTACCATGTTTGTCGCGACATAGCTTACCCTGTGTTGCCACAAACCCGTCAGTCTTGAACCTCCAGTTGACTGTCCCCTATGTCACAACATAGCCTCCCCCATGTCGTAATAAGACTTGTCAATTTTAGATTTTTAGCATTTTGACCCCTTGACTGCGACGTACAAGGGGTACGTAACGTCATAACATGTCTGTGTGTATTTGGAGCAGTTTGGTTGCTTCGTTAAGACATCGAGAAGCCGTGTCGTGACAATCCTGTCAAATCCAAAAAAATTACTAAAAAAACGTAAGAAAATACTAAAGTTAGTTAGGTTACTATAAATATATGTACAAATACATGTTAGTATTTGTCAGAGTTTTCTGACAAGAGTGTTAGTGTGCACGTCGGCACTCAAGAACGGTTCGTTCTATCATTGTTCATCCAACAGCTGTCATGTTAGGCTACTCTTTGGCGTTTATTTCCTTCTCTCCCCGCTTTGATAACGACCAACTCTTTTCGTCAGTCATACCTATTCACGACAACTGTTATTTTGTGCCACCACTCATACTTGTAACCGCTTTCACTGTTGATCCCCCTTATGGAATTTATACACATTTGTGTGGTTCGCTAATAGTTGCTCGATGGCCCTATTCAATAAAAGGGGTTGGTTTACGATTGTGTTTCTTCTTTTTCTATGGATGCGATTATTATTCCATCTCAGAATTGGGACTCTGGGTTTTAAATACTCCCCGTTTTCTAAAAAATTGAAAACTTTTTCACATTAGTAATTTCTTTAGGTATTTGTTGTACCATGAAAGTATTGTACATAATAGCTATTTTCCATAGGAAAATGAATTTTTGATCTATGATTTCTTCAACTAATATTTCTTTCGTCGATGTGTTTGTAACAATAATTAGTTGAAGATATATATTTGGGATATGAGAACGTCACCATTCTTTGTGGGGATCGATTCATCATTGGATTGGGGTTCAATCTCGAATCTCACAAAACTGGCTATTTCTCCTTCCAAAGATGAGATCTCGATTTGCTCAGCGATCTGATCATCTGATTCCTCAAAGAGTTCTTTTTCCATTTCCTCATCTGGCCCTCATTCTTTTTCTTGTTCTATTTTTTAAGATTCAAAATATGATCCTTTGAAAGATAGATCATCATGTTGATCGGGGTTCTGGACTTTTTCACGGAGTTGACTCACCTCTAGCATCAAAAATCTTTTCTTTTCTTGGATCTCCCAATCTTCATTATACCCGTCTTTGTAGATATCATCGTCTTAAACATCGTCATAAATTTCATCTGCACAAAAATAATCGTACGTATTCATGGTCTAATGATGGAAATTAAAGGAAAGCAGTAGATCTGAAAAAATAAAAACTGTTAGTATTGTTAAATCTTATCTATAACCTAAGGTTTTCCTAATTATTTTAATACAAAGAAAGAATAAAATTTACTAAAGCGTTGGCTCCCTGAAAATGGTGCTAACAACATGACTACCCACGAACATACTCTTATTCGGTGTAGATTTTAAGCTTTCCGCAAGTATACAGATTAGGTTGTAAATATAGTTTGTACAACGAAACACTCTGTAGTTTTTCGAGGATCGTACCCAAAAAAGACTTAAAGCGATAGTAAATTAGATTACTACAAGGAATAAAAGAAATTTGTACTTGCTTTAGGGATTATAGTATGAAGAATAATAAAAAATTTGATTATGAAAAGTATAAAATAAAAGAGAAAATAAAAGGAAAGAATTGAGATGTAAAAAATCTTATAAATGGATTTGGGGATATTAGGTCGTTTTCGTATGAGTTCTTCAATCATTGGGTTTTGGGGATTTTCCTCCAACCAACTAATCACTACCCCAATTGGATCTCTCGATCTTCCGTCGGCATAGCAAGTCAATAGAGACTACTTATCGCTAGATGTCACAGTCAAAATCGGTTTTGGGAAAAGGTGTTCACGGATAGACAATACCAATTTTGGGTTCATTCCCACCTAAATGACGTTGTTGGGTTGTCAAGCCTAATGTTTATTAGATGTTCTTCATGTCCCCACAGCTGATCTGAAAGGTAAAATCCCTGTTACACAACAATTTAATATTCATACTTCCACTCCCTAATTCCCCTAAATGGAATTAGTTCCTCATGGGTTTCTTGATCATCATAAACGCAATAATATATAAAAACATATAATTAAACAAAGAGAATGAAAAAGAAACTTAAATTTTATTGACAATCTATCAGGAAAAATTCCTCGAACGCTTATGCAAGTTCTACAATCTCATTTCAAATGAATATACAAAATAAAACTAAAAACAAAAAAAATGGCGTGTTTAACCCTAGTGCTAAAGGCCCTATTTATAGCCTTGGCCAACTGTCTTCATTAAACCTAGGTCAGCTATCATCCTTCATGCTTAAGTTGCACTGTGAAGAACAAAAATGCCCCTCACTCGATGCAGAGTTGAAGTCTGGGGTCGATGTTGCGACACACCAGGATTTGTGTCGCGATGAAGCAAGCAGATTCTTGACTCTTCGCTGGTGGCTCCTTTGTTGTGACATAGAGCTCCCTATGTTGTGACGAGGTGGTCAGTATCGCTGTTGCTCAGCTGCTATTAGTCTCCTGTGCACTCACGAAGTAGGTTAGCTAATATTTAGGCCTCATTTGGCTTTGAAAGCAATAAAATAACCTTTTCAGCACAATTTATTCAAAAGACAAAACTTAAACTAAAAATCCATAAAACTTACGGAAAAATACTTGATTTCAAGATCGTTAAATGTGAAAATTAGTTCAATTTGCTAGGTACGAAATCGGAAGATCACCTATGTCACGACAAAGAGATCAGTCTACTCCCTTGGTACCATCGTGTAGGCGTTGTCGTGACAAAGAAGTCAATTCCACAATTCTTCAAGTCTGGTCCCTTTGTTGAAACATAGAGAAATTTATGTCGTGACATAGTGATCAACTCCACACTTTTTCGATTTCTAAAGGTCTCCTACACACTCACGAAGTATGTCAACTAACCTTTAGGTCTCAATTGGCCTTAAAGACGATAGATCAAATCTTTTCGCACTTTTTACACATTTCATTCAAAAGCATAAAACTAAATTAAATCCTAGAGAAATAAAAGAAAAATGCTTAATTTCAAGCTCCTAAAGTGTGAAAAATAGTTCAATCTGCTAGGTACAAAACTAGCAGATCAGTCATTCTGCTTGGTTTTAATATAAGCAGTTTATTTTCTTATCATAGAAGATTAATTTAAAAATTGTGGATCCACAAGCTAATTTGTAATGCTAATGGACTAGAATTTACAGATCATTTGAAATCCAAAAACATGAGGAATTAAACATTGTCATCTAGCCATGGACCTTTATGTAAAATTAGCAGTACCAAATTGCAATATACTTTAAGATTACCTAATTTATAGTCTAATTAAAATGATAATTTAAAATGAATGTATAAACCAATTCCAATGTTGCATCCTTTCAATTCCAAAGAAGAGTAAAACTTTCAAATTTTAATTACCAAAAGGGAAATGTGATTCAAGTTTTAGCCCAAACTGGTGTAACAATCAAGTCAAATGGTTGACCATGAAACCAACTCTTCACTTTGAAGTTCCAACTAAACCAAAATCATTTGGATTTGTTACAACTTTCTTTTCTCCAAGTGATTATGTTGGGTTCCTCCATGGGGTAAACATAAAATAATTCAAGTATGAATCTTATTATCTCCTTACTGCAATGCTCAAGTAACATGAGAGGCAGTAACATACAAAGAAATTTTAGCCCAAACTGATATGATAATCAAAATCTAAGATAAGAAAATATCAACTCCAATGGCTCTGCCATGAAACTAACCCAATCTAGCTTGAGAATGAAAGCTATCGAAGGTTGGCTCCAGCTCCATGTGTTCATCCCACAAATTTTGAGATCTCTTGCAAATTATGGATTTATATAATCCTTTGACAAATATGGGAAAAAAGGTGAGGATGTTGAAAATCATTATATGGACCTAAAATCATGATAACAAATCAAAGTCAAAGGTGACTTACTTCTCCACCAAGATTGAATTACCAAAACCCAGAAAGGGCCTCAAAAGATTACTTCGAATTTGTGCTGACAAATCTGTTGACAACTTGCATTGTCACCAAATATCAGTTCAAACCCTTGTATAAAGAAAGCATCCAGTCAAACAAATTGAAGGTCTTACAGCTCAGGTGTTCCTCCTTGTATGGCTAAAGCTCCAATTAAGTAGTGGCATCCTCAAAGATCTATCATTCTCTAGTCATACATCAACACAAAAGAATGGATATAAGAAAAACCAATCTCATAACCAAATTTTCTAATTAATCAAGATATGATTAAAACAAAATGCAGCAAGTATTGAGATACCAGATGACAACAATGCGGAAACTAAACAATAAAGTTGAATCGAGTCCCGTTAGTCCTATGAATTAAAAAAATTAACCAATAACAAGTCAATTGTCAATAAGGTATGAATTTTAATATCTAAATTTTGGTACTGGAACGATGGAAATGTGCAAGTGTACACAATCGTATCAAGTAATAAAGTGATATCGTATCCATAGGGATTGTGATAGGAAAAATATTTATGAACTAATTATTAAACAATTTGGTTAAGGAAAAGATAATAACTTTGATTAGTATTAATCTAAAATAAAATAAATCTAAGTAAAAAATAAAAATAAAGATTAATTCCAATGCATGATTTCTAAACTTTAATCAATATGACATAAATGTGTTAAGTTAATTGCTTTAAGAACTTAATTAAATCATAACCATGTTCATACTTGTTACGAAATAAATTCACAGCAACCCAGTACTCTGTTAACTTATGAACAACACTATTCACTAAAATTCATTCATCTCTTGAACATATCTCTATGCCAATTCAACCTACTAAACCAATTTTAATAAGTAAATGTGTTAATGCACATACATACTTCATGAAAGTTAAATAATCTCTTGTACATATATGTATGCCAATCCAATCGACTAATTAACATTCATAAGCAAGTAAAGGATCAAGTGAAGTAACAACATATATCTATATTGAAACAATTTAATCACAAAAATCCTGCAAGTTATGCAAGGATAATGTATTGTTTAATACCATCACTAAATCTAACCTTCAGCTCCCTTAGAAGATTAAACACGCAAAAATTAAATAGTGTGTCCATTAATCACAATTTCAATCTGCTTAAATGATTAATTCATTAGTTATGTCACAATGGTAATGTAATTATAACATAATAATATATTATTTAATTAAACAGAATATTTAGGGCCTATAACAACATAAACATGGTTAAGAATTAAATCAAGCAATCAACACAATCAACCCAACACTTAATGAAATTAAGCCATCTGAACTAAGTAAATAATAGCTATAATAATAGTATTCATTACAATACAAACAAGAATTTAAAAGAGAGAAAAGGGATTAAGAATCAAATCCAGCAATTTCTCAAGAATAGCGCGTTCTTCATCGTTCTTACTCGATTCTTCTCAGATCGAGGTCTCTGATGAACACTCAGTGAGGCTATTTCCAAGGCTGAAGAACACTATTTCTCAAGAGGGGGAAATTAGCAAAGGAAGAGGGAAAGGGAAATGAGAAGGTTTAGAGAGAAAACTAGAGGAAGAAAGAATGGCTTGTGAATTGGTGTGGAAAATGAGAAGCTTAGGCGGGTTTTATAGGTGAGAGTTGAGGGCTATATTTAGAAAATAAATATCAGCCACTCAATTCCCATGGCTGGCCACCCTTGGAGCAAGTTTGACTAGTTCAAACTTTGCTTAAATTGGCTTGGGGTAAATCTATAAAAGCACCAAAAGTGAAGGTTTGAATGGGATTTAAAAAGACTCCGAGGGCTGATTTGCAAGGATGAAAAATCAGCTAAATTAGCTGTTTGGTCAGCCATTTGGATGGCACTTGGGCTTGCCCGATTCGTGGTCGTTCAGTCCTCGGTTGCATGATCATCGAGCCACTTTGCTTTTGGCTTCGTAATTTATTTTTAACCCAAATTAATTGAATTAAAAATAAAATTATAAAATATATTAATGCTCAATATTGGACCGATGTTTTTTTGGAAAATTAATCTTCTTAGCTCTTAGTTCACTCGATGTAAAAATTCCCTCAACGGTTCAGGCCTTCTATAGTGTCTGCCGAGCTGATTTTCATCAATTGTGCAAAATTGTCAAAAATCATCAAATTCATTCTTAATATTTATAAAAATAATTAAAAATCAATATGATGGAAAATTAAATACAAATTAATTAGTTTATCATTAAATTGTATTTTTCAACATTAATTACTAAGAATTTGCATGAATTTGAGTTAAAAAGGACATGAAAAAGTTTATATATTTTCATCATTCTACACCACCAAATTTAATTCATTGCTTGTCCCGAGTAATGCATAAATCACAAAAGAATTGATCATTTCTCCTCATACTTATGAATTAAACATAATTAAGCACAAAACAAGAATTCAAAAATTATGTAGCTCAAGTATTTATTTTATTCAAATTATCTTCAATTATCATCATGCTTAACAAAACTAGATTACTTGCTATCTCAATAAAGACATGTCAAAATCTTATCACTCAATTTTTATTCCCTTACTTAAGACCAAACTGCAGTCATTAAGTTTAATTCATGCGTTCATTTGTTGAACTTAGCAATTTCTCTCCACTAATGTAGGTAGCATTTGAAATCTTAAATCGAATAGGTCTTTTGCATAGGTTGTAACCGCGCTAGGCTAAGGGAAAGTAAAGATAGATATATTTAAGCTAAAACCCTAGACTCAGCTTGCAATGGACCTTCTGGATAATTATCTTCAATTCCACCAACTTTTTCGAACTTTTGAATGCTCATGATCTTTTCTCTTTTTCTTTTGAGAACACATGCTCTGTTTTTTTTTTCATTCGTTCTCTTTTTTCTGAGCATCATTTTGTATGTACTATGTTTTGCTGAGCATTTTGCTACTTCTTCTCAACTCCCCCAAACTTATTTTTAGAACAAACTCTTGATAGACCGAGTCTAGTAGTTTGAACAATTTAGAGTTAAGTACAAGAGATAGACTGACATATCATTGTAAGGTACAAAGAAAATCAGGCCATATAATCTCAAAGTTGGCTTCAAGGGATAACATTCATTAAGGTTAGCTTGAAAGGCTCAAACGGTCCAAACAAATGTTGCCTAAATCATTTTCAAAATTTCATGCTTCCTAGGATTTCGCCTCAAGAATTTATTAAGTCAATTCTAGAGACTTAAACTTTCATGCATATCTAGCTTCTATAAGGAATTAAAAATTTTATGATCCGATTCACATATTTTATTAAGTGTAGCATTCATATCATGGTTCAGCTTAATATCACCACCATTTAGATTATTGAATTTTATTTATACTAAAGCTTAACATAATCAACATGAATTTAATTTTTTGAGCAAAATTATAATTAAATTCATAAAATACGAAGAAATAATACTTATTAAGAAGTTTTCAATTTTCAGTCCCCCTTACTTAAGATGAACAATGTCCCCATTGTTAAAAACAGTAAAGAATATGTAAAAAAATAAAAGCGAATACATATTGTTGACAGCCCCCCGAACGTACTCCCGTTCGACGTAGATTTTAGGCTTTTCGCAAGTATACGGGTTAGGTTGTAAATATAGTGTGTACAACGGAACACTTGGTAAAATTCCAAGGAACGTACCCAAAGGAGGCGTAAAGCGATAGTAAATTATATCCCGGCAAATAATAAAATTAATTAGTACTTACTTTAGGGATTATAGTATGAAGAATAATAAAACTTGATTTTGAAATGCAGAAAATAAAAGAGAAAATAAAAGCAAGATTTGAGATGTAGAAATTCTTATAAACGGCTTTGGGGATATTAGCTCGTTTTCGTATGAGTTCTTCAATCATTGGGTATTGGGGATTTTCCTCCAATCAACTAGTCACTACCCCAGTTGGATCTCTCGATCTTTCACCGACATAGCAAGTCGATAGAGACTACTTATCGCTAGATGTCACAGTCTAAACTGGTTTGGGGAAAAGGTGTTCACGGATGGGCAATACCAATTTTTGGTTAATTCCCACTTAAATGACGTTCTAGGGTTGTCAGGCCTAATGTTGGTTTGATTTTGTTCCTTTCTCAAACAACTAATCCGAAAGGTAAAATCCCTGTTAAACAACAATTAAATATTTATACATCCACTCCCTAATTCCTCAAAATGGAATTAGTTTCTCATGGGTTTCTTGATCATCATAAACACAATAATATGTATATATATACATATAATTGAATAAAGAGAATGAAAAAGAAACTCGAATTGTATTGGCAATCTGTCGGGAAAAATTCCTTGAACGTTTATGCATGTTCTACAATCTCGTTTCAAAATAAAACCTAAAATAAAATTAAAAGCTAAAATCTAGTGAATGGTGTGTTTAGCCCTAGTGCTAAAAGCCCTATTTATAGCTTTGGTCGGAAGTTTTCATCAACCCTAGGTTAGCTACTATCCTTCGTGCTTAAGTCATATTATGAAGACAAAAATGCCCGTCACTTGATGCAGAGTTGAAGTTTGCGGTCAATGTCACGACACACTAGGACTTGTGTCGAGCAGTCCCTTGATTCTTCGCTGCTGATCCTTTTGTTGCGACATAGGGCTCTCTATGTCATGACGAAGTGATCAGTATCATTATTGCTCAGCTGCTTTTAGTCTCCTGTGCACTCACGAAGTGGGTTAGCTAGCCTTTAGGCCTCATTTGGCCTTTAAAACAATAAAATAACCTTTTCAGCACAATTTATTCAAAAGACAAAACTAAAATCCCTAAAACATAAAGAAAAATATTTGTTTTCAAGATCTTCAAATGTGAAAAGCTAGTTTCATCTATTAGGTATGAAACCGGTAGATCAGACTCCCTTACACTTAAGTCTTTGCTTATCCTCAAACAAACAAGCAAACAAACCAAATAATGAAGAAAAGAAAAGAAAGATAAGTGACCTTGAAACTGTATCATACAAAGATTAGGTTCTTAACATCTATTCTAGGCTTTATGTATCTTTTGATAATTCTAACATGATGATTGAGCAACTTTACTATTTCTAAGTAGAAACAATATAGGTTCAGTAGGGTACAAGAAGTACAAATATTAAAGTTCTATCAATATAACTTCATTAATGCCTAAAAAAAGTACTTTGGTTATCCTAGTACAATACAGACAATTATAATGAGAATATGCAATTTCTACATCTATCCATGCATAGAGTTGTTTTGGTCACATAGGACTTTTCGGCTTGTAACGTGTTGAGGCTTAGGACAGGTATGATTTTCAAAGAAAAGTTAAGAACACAAGAGTTATAAAACGGGAAAATAGTTTGGCACATTGTATTGTTCCCTTTTCTCCCCCTTTATGTCCCACTCCATCTCACCTCCTTATTTCTCCTTCTCTCTCCTTCCTTATTTATCCATTTTTAGTAAATTAATCTAAAGTAATCCTTTTAGCTAGCCTATGAGTACTTCCTTTTCTTTGTTTTTCAAGTAAGATTTTTTTTTCTACTTTTTGGTGACTTAATGATTTTGTCACTCTTCACATATTTTCTTACTCAAAATTCTTTCTTTTCCGTTTCTACTCATTTTCTTTTTGCTTTTTCACTATTTTTCTCTTCTTTGGCTAAACTAAAATTCATACATTATCATGATTTCCCTCTTTTATTCTATAACCTCCACCATAATGTGTCTACCTATCCTCAATACATATGGCCATACATCCATTTTCATGCAAAATAAGACCAAAGAAAAGGATATACACAAATCATCATTCGAGGTCTTAGAGGCTTTATAATGCGGTTCATCAAAAAGGGTTATAAGGCTTAAAGATGGGTACTAATTGGCAATTCATAATAGGGTTTAGCTTTTTAGCTCTAAATGTGTTCAAATAATACCTTAGGTCATCCCTAAACAACTCAATATACACAAATATCAAATTAATCACGTAATCTCAAAATTATCATCTATCTTATATACTAGCATGCTCGTTTCCACATGTTATGCATATCATTTAGTATCAATAATACTATTTCTATTTATACATAATGTAACCTATAGAACTTCAAAAATTTCAAGCTCACAAATGAAAATTTCCTCATCATCATGCAAAACTTATCAATAAACACAACCAACCTGTTATACATGCTCCTAACCAGTCATTTGTATTTCTACAAGCTCAAGCACTCATCAAAATAAACATAAAAATTGAAAATGAAAACTATATGCCATGAATTCCTATGTTACCCCTTATACTTTAGAAAACACATTGTCCTTAATGTGTACCCCTACAAGTATTAAGGAAAGAAGTTACCCGATTGATCGTGAAGTCTCTTTTCTTCTTATGGTGGTTGTCCTTCTTCCTTTTAGTGTGAGTGCTTGAAATTGTTGTGTCTCCATAACGTGAGGTTCATAAAGGGTGAGTTTCACTGAATTGAGTATAATTGGAGTACCCCAATTAGACTTTCTAATTCTTAGGGGAGGGTAAGAATTGTAGTAATTATACAGATAATTACACTTAAATTTAATTAAATTTTTTATACAAGTTTAAGTTATATATTTTTTATATTATAAGCATGAACACATATGAATGTTTGGGATAGTTATGGTAAAAAAATTATTATATTATAAATATTAAAAAATTTATATTATAAAAATAATTTGTGTATTTTTTATAAAGTTATAGCCAAATTTTATTTTATTTAAATCATTTTTTAAGTTATGGCCATAAAGTTTATTATAAAAAATAATTTACATGTTTAAAAGTGTTGTAATGTATTTATTTATAAAAAGTTATGGCCAAGAAGTATGGACATAAATTATTTATGTGTTCATGTTATGTATTATAAAAATAATATGCTTATTTGTAAAAAGAAAGTGTTACAGTTATTTTACCATAACTTATTTCTAACAAAAAATAATTTTCTACAGTTATGAGAAAACATTATATTATTTGCAAAAAGTGTTATGAATGTTATTGGACACTTTATAAATTTTTTTATAAAAGTTATATATTATAAATTTTATATTATTTTTATTTAATTTACATATTATAAAAAATGGTTATAACTTAGCATAAGTCTTTTTCCAAATTAAGTTTATATAAAAAATTTTATGATTAAAGCTGTTTGCTCTAGTTTTTCAAGTATTTTGATATAACAAAAAGTATATTAAAAACTCCTATTTAAATTTGCAAATATTATTTATAAGTCTTTAAAATTATTTTCAAAGTGTTAGAAAAAAAAACATTTAAAAAGCCTTGAAATAACATAGTTTTTAAATTTTTTTTGAAGTCTTAAAGACTTCTACAGATACTTAGTAGGACAAGTATCGGTAGAACTCAAGGTAGAAAAGCCTTAGGAATGGTTCAGAATTCTACCGGTAGAACTAGGACATCTACTGATATAACTCTTGGTTCTACTGATATAGCCAAGACTTCTATCGGTAGAACATACTCTAGTGAGCAAGGAAGTTATGTGGCCTGGGACTTCATCGATACCTTGGCTAAGACTACCGAAACAACTTCAGTTCTACAGATACCTGGAAGACTTGTACTGAAACAAGTCAAGTCAGTTGCTAAAGTTTAGCATCCCTTGCACTTCTACCTATACCAAAGGAAACCCTCAGACTTCTACCGATACAATGAAGGCTCTACCAATACAACGACTCCAACGGTTATATTTTGTAAAGTCTTCTACCGATACAAGTGAGCTTCTACCGGAACAACGAAACTGCTGTTTGCATTAAATGTTGGTTTTAATAGTTGCAACGACTTTATTTTATTTCTAACAGCTACAAATGCCCACAAGGTTGTTAGAGAACTTAAATACAAGGTCAAGGCTTCCCATTGAAGTTAAGAAAAACAAGAAACATGTGCTTAACTTCAAAGAACTCATCCTTCAATCTTTTACCAAATATTTCTTATACACACTTGTGGGTTAAGTTTCAATCATTCTTTCAAGTGTTGTAACTTTGTGTGAGAGTGCTTAATTGTTGATCATCTACCTTTTAGAGGTATACTCTAATTCATTCTTATTTTCTCTCATTTTGTGAGGTGTTACTTAAGGTTTTGGGTAGAAAACCTTAAGTGGTAGTGGTTCTATCTTACCTCTAAAAAGATAGGGATTTGTAAGGTTAAAATTTTCCCTTAAAGGTTCAAAACTACTGGATTTGGAAAATCCTTAATTGAGGAAAGCTAAGGTAGTGGATGTAGGCAATTAAGGCTGAATCATTATATATTCTTGAGTCATTTGCTTTTCTCAAAATTACCGAAAACTTTTTAAAACACCAATTCACCCTCTCTTGGTGTATTTTGATCTTAACAATTGGCATCAGAGTTAGAACTCTAAAGACGGTCTTACAACCAAGAGAAAAGATCCGAAAATTATCTATGATGGAGATCACAAGTCAAGAGATGTGCTTCATGGCATCAGAGCAAAATTCCTTCGTGGTAGGAGAAGGGTATTCCACCGTGAGGCCTCCTCTATCCAATGGTACAAACTACTCTTATTGGAGAATAAGAATGAAGTTATTCATCCAAGCCAACGATTATGAAGTATGGAGGATAATCACAAATAGGCCATCCACTCCAATGAAGAGGGTTGAAGGTGTCATTGTCCCGAAAGAAGAGAGTAAATGGGATGATCACGATATCAAGATGGTGCAATTGAATGGAAAGGCCATGCACACTCTATTTTGTGCTCTTAGTTCAAATGAGTATAATAGAGTCTCTTTGTGAAATAATGCCAAAGAAATGTGGGACAAGCTTAAGGTCACCCATGAAGGATAAAGTAGAGTCAAGGAATCCAAGATAAGTCTTCTTACCCTTGATTATGAATTATTTAAAGCAAAATTGGAGGAAGGAATCGAGGAGATGTCCGATAGCTTCACCAACATCATCAGTTGTCTCAAAGCCCTTGGGAAGGTTTTTCCTAACAAGGAGATGGTGAAGAAGATGTTGAATAGTCTTCCAACATCTTGGGAACCAAAGGAGACTGCAATTGAATAGTCAAAGGATCTTAACTTACTCTCCCTTGATGAGCTTATTAGTTCCTTGATGACATACGAAATGAAGATCAACCACCATGATAAAGTAACCAAGGAAGTGCCAAAGAAAGTTGGAGTTGCCTTCAAATTAACAACTATTAAGAAGGATGAAGATTCCAATGATGATGATGATGATGATGAGGAAGAGATGACTATGTTGGCAAGGAAATTCAAAAGATTCATGTAATTCAACAAAGGAAAAAGATTTCCAAGAAAAGGCATCATCAAGTGTGAACCAAGAAAAAAGGAAAAGGACCCAATCATTTTCTATGAGTGCAAAAAGTCGGGTCACATCAAATTTGATTGTCTACAATTGAAGAAGAAAGAGGCATTAAAATAAACGAAGAAAGCCATGATGGTAACTTGGCGTGATAGTGATTCATCCAATGAGGAGGAGGACAATGAAGTTTTCCAACTATGTCTTATTACTATTGAAGAACAAAAGGTAACTCTAAAATCTAGCGAATTAAAAGAATGTACTTTTGAAGAGTTACAAGATGCATTCGATATATTAACTGTAGATTTTGAGACTATGAACTCCAAACATAAGAAAATGATTTCTGAACTAATGGAGGAAAATAAGTTTCTAATCATAGTTAAAGAGGAAATAGAAAAGAAATTTAATGATATGCAAGCTCAAAGATAAATGAAAACTTGCATAATTCATTTTCTATGTTTTGAATGGGGCAACAAAAGTTAAATGATATGCTTGAAAGTCAAAGAGCCTTCTTTGACAAGAGTGGCTTAATTTTTGTAAATTTACAAAAAGAAAGGAAATTTAAAAATTTCTTTTAGAAACCAGGCTACATTTATGATGCCACACTCATATGCACTGATTTTCATAAAAAAGGGCATGATAGGAAAGTTTGTTCTTTAGGGAAGCTCACATCTAAAAGTAAACTCACTAAGAGTGTGTGGATTCCAAAAGGATTAAACACACCTCAAAATGAGGAAGCTTTAAAGAAGTGGATTCCTAGTGGAATAAAAATTGTTAGGACTAATGCTAATGGACCCAAGAAAGTTTGGGTAGCAAAATCCAAAGTTTATCTTTGTGTTTGTAGGAGGAAGAGCATTTCTTCAAGGCAAGAAACTCTAAGAAGAACTCATAGTACCTTGATAGTGGATGCTCTAGAGAAATGACCGGTGACAAAAGCCAAAGTATGGAGGAGAAGTTTTATTTGGTGATAACTCTAAAGGGCTTATTGAAGGTATTGGTTCTATAGGTATAAATTCTTCCATTCTTATTAAAAATGTGCTTTATGTCAATGGTCTTAAGCATAACCTCCTTAGCATTAGTCAACTTTGTGACAAAGGATTCAAAGTAATATTTGAGTCCAATGGATGCAAAGTTGTAGATATTGTAAATAACATAATTCTTTTTCTAGGACATAGAGTAAGTAATATTTTTATGGTGCATTTTGATGACATATCTTCCTCAAATATTTGTTTTGTGGCTAATAATGAAAATATGTGTTGGCTATGGCATAGACGATTTGGTCATGCAAGCATAAGTGTTATTTCAAAGCTTATTAAAAATGAACTTGTTGTTGGCATGCCTAAATTTTCTATTGACTTTGATAAAATATGTCATGCATGTGCTAAAGGTAAACATAGGAGAACATCTTTTAAATCTAGAGATTTATTTTTACATCTAGAGTAGTCCAACTTATTCATATTGACCTTTTGGACCCACTAGAACTATGAGTTTAGGAGGTAAACAATATGGATTAGTTATTGTTGATGACTATTCTAAATATGCATGAGTTTTCTTTTTGTTTTCAAAAGATGAAGCTTTAGAATTTTTTTTTGTAAAATGATTCAAAATCAAGTGGGATATTTTCAAGTGTAAGAAGTGATCATGGAAAATAATTTAAAAACCTTGACTTCGATAATTTTTGTAATGAACATGGTGTTAGTCAAAAATTTTTGACACCTAGAATCCCTTAACAAATTGGAGTTGTTGAAAGGAAAAATAGGACTTTAGAGGAAATGGCTAGAATCATGTTATGTGAAAATAATTTGCCAAAATATTTTTGGGTGGAAGCCATAAACACTTCTTGCTATATTATAAATAAAGCTATGGTTAGACCTATTTTGAAGAAAACTCTTTATGAAATTTATAAAGGAAGAAAGCCTAACATAAGTTTTAGTTGCAAATACTTTGTTCTGAATAATGGAAAAGAAAATTTAGGAAAATTTGATGCCAAAAGTGATGAAGGTATTTTTCTTAGATATTCCACTCATTCTAAAGCTTATAGAATTTTTAATAAGAGAACCCTTGTTATGGAAGAATCTATACATGTCATTTTTTATGAATCTAACTCTTCTTCTAGAAAAGAATCTATTGATTTTGATGATGTAAAAATATATCAAATCGATAAAAATCAAGCATCACATGAAGATCAAGGCATAAGTAAATTGGTTCAAGAACTTAAGATTGATGAACTTCGAGAACCAACACATGTTGAAAGAGAATCTAGTCACCCAAGAGAGGTTTCATATGTTAAGGATGGACACATCATTGGTGATCCATCTAAAATTGTAATCACTAGATCTTCAAGTAGAAATATTTGTAATTATGTTGCTTTCATTTCTTACATAGAGCCTAAGAACATTGATGATGCTTTAAATGATGAATTTTGGATAATGGCTATGCAAGAAGAACTAAATCAATTTGAAAGAAATCAAGTATGGGATCTTGTTGATAAACCTAGTGATCATCTAATTATAGGAACTAAATGGGTCTTTAGAAATAAACTTGACAAAAATGGTATTATTGTTAGAAATAAGGCTAGATTAGTTACTAAAGGATATAGCCAAGAGGAAGGTATAGACTATGATGAAACTTATTCACCGGTAGCTAGGTTAGAAGCAATTAGGATATTATTAGCTTTTGCTTGTTCAAACAATTTCAAACTTTTCCAAATGGATGACAAAAGTGCATTTTTAAATGGTCTCATAAATGAATAAGTTTATGTTGAACAACCTCCTGGTTTTGAAAATCCATATTTTCCAAATCATGTTTTCAAATTGTCTAAAGCACTATATGGTTTAAAGCAAGCTCTTAGAGCTTGGTATGAAAGGCTTTTTGAATTTATAATTGAAAATGGATTTAAAGGAGGCAAAGTAGACACCAACTTGTTCATAAAAAATAAAGACAAAGACATTTTAGTAGTACAAATTTATGTAGATGATATTATATTTAGTGTTACTAATGAACTTCTTTGTCAAGAGTTTTCTAAGATTATGCAAGGTGAATTTGAAATGAGAATGATGGGTGAGCTCAAATTCTTTTTGGGGCTCCAAATCAAGCAAACTCAAAATGACATATTCATCAATCAAGCCAAGTACATCAAGGAAATGCTCAAGAAGTTTATAATGGTTGAAGCCTCAATCAACACCAATGAGCACTTCGACAAAGCTTGATAAAGATGAAGGAGGTAAATATGTTGATACTAAACTTTATAGGTCTGTGATAGTATCATTGCTTTATCTTATTGCAAGTAGACCAGATATAATGTTTAGTGTTTGTTTATGCTCAAGATTTGAATCATCTCCCAAGGAATCACATTTACAAGGCACTAAAGAATCTTTAGGTACTTTAAGGATACTCCAAACCTAGGACTTTGGTATCCCAAAGATTCATCATTTAATTTGCATGCTTCTCTGATGCGGATTTTGGAGGACGCAAGTTGGATAGAAAAAGCACTTCTGGAACATGTCAACTCTTAGGCAAAATGCTTGTTTCTTGGGTCTCTAAGAAAAAAAATAGTGTAGCTTTGTCCACAACCGAAGTGGAATATGTTGCTGTAAGTAGTTGCTGTGTTCAAATTCTTTAGATGAAGCAACAATTGGTTGACTATGTAATTGATAATGGATCACATTCTTATATGGTGTGATAACACTAGCGCAATCTACTTAACCAAAAATCCCATTCAACACTTTAGAACAAAGGACATAGAAATAAGACACCATTTCATTAGAGATCATGTGCAACAAGGTGACATAGTTCTAGAGTTTGTTGATTTTTCGCATCAACTAGCCGATATTTTTATAAAGTGTAACACCTCAATTTTGAATAAAGGACTAAATTTAAATTTTTATGAAAATTTAGGGACTAAATTTTGATCTTAATAAATTTTAAGGTCTAATTTGAAAATTAGATAAAGTTTAGGGACAAAGTTGAGCATTAATTAAAGTTTTATGGTTAAATTATGATTTTTAAGACTTATTTGTAAAATGGGATAAGTTTGGGGTTATTTAGAAAACCTTATGTTCTTTGAGCACCTCCGTGTAATTGACCCATTTTTATGGGTATTTAAACCCCTTTTTGTGTATTTCAAAATTCTTTTAACTCCCATTTAATTTTTCTTTTTTTTTTCCTTCAAACCAAATCCTCCCAACAACCCCCATCCTTCTCTTTCTCTCTTTTTTCGTTCAATCTCCGACGAAGCCCTTACCGCTGTCCGTGGACCACACCACCAGTATCATTCTACTCCCCATTACCTCGCAAACCAAACCCACCTATCAAACACCCTTTAACATCATTCGTGTGTGAGAATGGAGTGAAATCTATTTTGGTTTTAGCCTCGTTACCGCTCCTTGTGCTTCGTCGCATATCCTTATCATTTGAAGGTGTGTGTTTGAGTGGTAGCTATTGTGTTGTTCTTTCCTTGAGTTATTTCCGACGAGCAAGGTGTCGATCGTTGAAGGGTTATGGTGGTGCCGTCAAGAAGGTTTTAAAACCCTAATCTAATATGTTACTAAAAGTTTGAGAATTGGGCCAACCTTGGCAACCCAATTTCGTAGTGTTTTTAACCAATTCCTTATTACTAATAAACCCAAACCTATGACCCAAACTAAACCCCAACCGAATTACCCAAGTATGTGTGTGCAAGCCCAAAACTATGAAGACCTAATACCCAAAGCTTAAAATCAAATTCCCGTTAACTCGCTTTGACCCGTTGACCCATGACCTTAATCGTTGACTTTGACCGTTGACTTTGACCCTTGACTTTCATCGAACCAGTTGACTTTTTTGACCAACCTTACCCTGCCATTTATCGATGTCTTGATTCTGAATCCGCAGTTCGTTTCATCAAATTTGAACCCGAAAGCCTCATTTTAGCTATTTACAAGTTATTATACTTAGTAAATTTTTAAGAAAAATAAGTAAGATATTTGACTTGGGATATTTTATGTGTAGATGATTATGATTTTGAGAACGACGAGTTACCTCCTCCACCTGTGCAGATTGCCCCTGCACAATCTCTAATTATCGCACGTAAGTATTTGTTTCGGTTTAGTGTGGTGTTTAATAGGTGGCATAGTGATAGATTAAGATAGAATTTATTCTTGTAGGTTCTAATTCAACTAGATGCAGTGATAGATTTGAGCATGGGAGATGTTCTCCATGATGTTAGAGCTTCTGTCGCTAGAGGTGTCTTTGTCTGTGCTACATGTTGTTGCGTGCTTCTATTCCTGCTACGTTTTTGCTATGTGTTCTGTCTATGTTATATGATTGTTATGTGATGTTATTTTGTGATGAGTTATCTTTGATATTACTATTCGATATTGTGTATTGCATAATTATTTTCCATGCATGTCTGTCAGATTGTGGGTATTCTAAATATCACGTGTACTCTGATGAATTATCATGAGATTGTGTTACGACTGAGTTATTGAGACATCATATTACTGTGTGTTCGTTGGGATTGAACGGTGGAAGTCGTGGTAATCATCCCTTCAAACTGCTGATAGTAAAACCACTCTGATTGGTGACGATTGGATGGGGAAGGGATCTAAGGAACCTTTCCACTGTGTTGGTGTGCTGGAGGATTGGGTGCATTGCATTGTGCTTGTGACTTTATTGAATTTTTTTGAGATATTGTGTTGCATTTTTGTGATTACTTGCGCCTTAAAGACACACTGGGCTTTTTAGCTCATTCCCCCTCAGTTTTCCCTTTCAGATATATCGGACTTAGGCGAGTTGGTACTCGGAGGATCTTTTCTAATTATTCATTTTCAGTTATTATTCGTTATGAATTATTTTTGAGGATTTATTTTTAAATCATATTATTAAATTATTTTGGGTTTGTAATGTTTTTATTTATTTTGGGATTTTAGATATTTGTTTAAGGTTTTTTATTAATAATTTTTAAGGTTGGAGTTATTCAGAAATATGAGAAATTAACTGTTTTATTATGATTGAATTTATTTACAATTAAATTATATATATATATATCTATTTTAAAATGGATTTTAAGGGTGAAATTACGTTAGTGACCTTCTAGATCTGGCTAAATCTTTTAGTCGGGTTTAGGGGGTTACATTTAGTGGTATCAGAGTTGAGTTCAACCCTCGGACTATGAGGCTCTCCATAGTTGTTTTCAAAAGGTTTTGAAAAATTTTGAGGTAAACAGGGGTTTTTGTTAAAATTTGTTTTATCTTTTATTTTGAAAATTTTAAGTTGAGATTAAAATTCGAGATTCTTAGTCTAGTAATCTTTGCAATACTATGCCACTACGTAGGAGTTCTAGACTAACAACTGGTCGCGATCGAGATCGAGGCCATACTACTAGGGTCGTTAGTGATCCTACACTTGTTGCTGAACCTGAGGAGAATTTAAATGAATTACCTCATGTTGAGGAGCATGAATTAACCACTGGCATTGAGGGACAACAGACTGGAGGTGGTGATCCACTTGCTCAGCAAACTTGTGGTGATGACTTGCCTGACACTGAGGACAATGAGACAGTTGTGTTGGATAATGCTACTGTGAATCAGGAGTTGTTGAGATTGCTCCGTGGATCTGCTGAGGGTTAGTCTGAGTAGGCTCATATCTTTCAATTTTATATTTGTTGGGATGTAAGTATTTGAGGGTAGGAATTGTACGGATCCTTTTGTTGCTGAGTATTAGTTGAAGGATCTTCAGAGATTGGTTGTGGAAATGAACTATCCTGCTGGAGGAAAGGTTAGGGCCACTGTTTCTTTACTGCGAGGTGAGCCACAGAATTTGTGGGATACAGTGGAAGAGTATACTCTAATCGGTCAGTTAACTTGGGATTATTTTAAAAAGGCCTTCTAGGATCGTTATGTAAGTGAGGAGTTCCTCGATAAGTGTAGGGATGACTTCATGAATCTAAGGCAGGGTGACATGTCTGTTAATGATTATGAGATTGAGTTTCTGAGGTTAGTCCATTATGCATTTGGGTTAGTCACTAATGAAAAAGAGAAATGTGATTGGTTTAGGAAGGGATTGCAACTCTCGCTCTAGGATGGGGTTAATATGCACCATGATATGGTGTTTAGTGATTTGGTTAGTTGGGCTAGATCTGCTTAGAGTTTGAAGGCTCGTAAGAAGGCTCAGGGGGCTCAAAACAGAGAGCATTCTAAAAAGCAATCAAGCATAACAGTTCAGCTTGTTTCTATTAGCCAATCTGCTAAGAGGCCTAGAGAGGAGGCTGACCAATATAGTTTTTCGAGGGTGAGGCATGCTATTTTGGCAGCTCTTGTGGGTAATGTTGGTGGTTCGACTGGTTCTCATCCTTGGGAGTTATGCTCTTATTGTAATAAGAGGCATAACAATGAGTGTAGGAAGAATACAGGTACATGTTTTAGATGTGGCTCTTAGGACCACTTCTTCAGTGATTGTCCATAATTCCCTGTCTCTTCGTTTGTCAGAGTCAGATTCAAGCATCGGTTTGAAATCTTACTAGAGGTAGAGGACTAGGAAGACCTATTGCTTCAGGTGTGGTTGGTAAAGGTAGACCTGTTCAGAGTGGTAGTGCAGCTAAATCTGGGGTAAGACAACCATGTTTGGTTTATGCGACTAGGAGACTTGATGATCGTGATGAGCTAGATGCTTTATGGTAAATCTTTTATCCTTTCTATTTCATATGTTATCTTATTTTCCTCAAGGCGTCATCAAGACCCAATATCCGTATCTTTGGTTTAAGAAAATATCGAGGACAAAATTTCTTTTAAGGAGGGGAGAATTGTAACACCCTAATTTTGATTAAACGATTAATCCAAATTTTTGTGAAATTTTAGGGAGTAAATTTTGATCTTAATAAATTTTGAGGTCTAATTTAAAATTTCGATAAAGTTTTGGGACGAAATTGAGCATTAATTAAAGTTTTGTGGTTAAATTGTGATTTTTAGGACTTATTTGTAAAACGGGATAACTTTGGGGTTATTTCAAAAACCCTAATTTTCTTTGAGCCCTTCCGTGTAATTGACCTATTTTTATGGGTATTTAAACCCCTTTTTACGTTTTTCAAAATCCTTTTAACTTCCATTTAATTTTTCTTTATTTTTCCTTTAAACTAAATCCTCCCAACAACCCCCATCCTTTGACCCAAACCTAACTTACACTAAACCCTAACATAATTACACAAGTATGTGTGTGTGCAAGCCCAAAACCATGAAGACCTAATAACCAAACCCTAAAATCAAATACCCAACCCGACCCATTTCCCGTTGACTGTTAACTTTGACCGGACCTGTTGACTTTGACATTGATTGTTAACTTTTTTAACCAACCTTATCTTGCCATTTTTTGACATCTTGATTCTGAATCCACAGTCCATTTCGTCAAATTCAAACCCGAAAGCCTCATTTTAGCTATTCACAAGTTATTATACTTAGTAAATTTTCTAAGGAAAATAAATAAGAGATTTGACTTGGGATATTTTATGTGTAGGTGATTACGATTTTGAGAACGAAGAGTTACCTCCTCCACCTATGCAGACTAACCTTGCATAACCTTCGATTATCGCACATAAGTATTTGTTTCGATTTAGTATGGTGTTTAGTATGTGGCATAGTGATAGATTAAGATAGAATTTATTCTTGTAGGTTCTAATTCATCCAGACCCAATGATAGATCCGAGTGTGGTGTTTAGTAGGTGGTAGATGCTTTCAATGGTGGTAGAGGTGTGGTGGTCTTAGCGTAGGGGTGTCAAACGACCTCGGGAATGCACAGTTGACGTGGCATGAGGACATGGGTGAGGCGGCGGTTGGAAGACCCTAGAAATTAGGGTTTTTAAAATTTTTAATAGTTAGGCTTAGGATAATTGGGTCTAGTGTATTGGGCTAGGTGTTATAGGGTTTGGATAATAGGTTTTGCATATTCGTTTCGTTTCACTGCAATGTCAGAGAGATTGAGATTCATTATCGTAGTCTCTAATCCAATCCACTAACTCTTCAGGGATATGGGTTTTGCATATTCGTTTCGTTTCACTCAAACTTTGAAGTATAAGATTCACCATTGTGGCTTCAATCTACTCCTCTTCAACATTAGGGACGTAAGATTCACCTTTGCAGCTTTAATCTAGCCCTTTATAGCGTTGAGATTCGCCTTTGCAGCTTCAATCTACTTCTCCTCATCTTTAAGGTATAAGATTCGTCATTGTGGCTTCAATCTTTCCCTTCACATCTCTAAGGTATAAGGTTCACCGTTGCTGCTTTAACCTTTTCCTCCATATCTCTAGGGTATAAGATTCGCCATTGCGGCTTCAATATTTCCCATCACATCTCTAAAGTATAAGGTTCGCCGTTGCGGCTTCAACCTTTCCCTCCACATCTCTAGGGTATAAGATTACCGTTGTGAATTCAATCTTTCCCATTACATCTCTAAGGTATAAGGTTTGCCGTTACGGCTTCAACCTTTCCCTCCACATCTCTAGGGTATAAGATTTGTCGTTGCGACTTCAATCTTTCCCATCACATCTCTAAGGTATAAGGTTCATCGTTGTGGCTTCAACCTTTCCCTCCACATCTCTAGGGTATAAGGTTCGCCATTGCGGCTTCATCCTTTCCCTCCATATATCTAGGGTACAAGATTCACCATTGCGAGTTAAATCTTTCCCATCACATCTCTAAGGTATAAGGTTTGCCGTTGCAGCTTCAACTTTTGTCTCCACATCTCTAGGGTATAAGATTCGTCGTTGTGGATTCAAGCTTTCCCATCACATCTCTAAGGTACAAGATTTGCCATTGTGGGTTCATTCTTTCCCATCATATCTCTATGGTACAAGATTCGTCATTGTGGCTTCAATCTTTCCCATCATATCTCTAATGTACAAGATTCACCGTTATGGCTTTAATCTTTCCCTTCACATCTCTACCATATAAGGTTCGCCGTTACGACTTCAACCTTTCCCTCCACGTCTCTAGGGTACAAGATTCATCATTGCGATTTCAATCTTTCCCTCAACATCTCTAGGGTACAAGATTCACCATTGCGACTTTAATCTTTCCCTCTATATCTCTAAGGTATAAGATTCGCCATTGCGGCTTCAAATTTTCCCTCCACATCTGTAGGGTATAAGGTTCACTATTGCGGCTTCAACCTTTCCCTCCACGTCTCTAGGGTATAAGATTCACCATTACGGCTTCAATCTTTCCCTCTACATCTTTAGGGTAAATGATTCAACGTTTTCCCTATTCATCTCGCCATTTCGTGGGAATGAAACCTGTAGAATATGCTTTTATGGACCTCTATGTAGGCCAAATTTTTAGGATGCCATGATCAAAATGAATCAAATGCTCATAACTAAATGAGTATGCATGATATAGGCATGAATGTCAGATTCAAAAAATATTTTCTTTGTCCTTAGATTGACATGGTTTGTCATTTGTCCAAGTTCTATCACTAATGTATCACCATTTTTCCCTTTCTAGTTTGGTGCTTTGACATGAAACCCAAAGAGGTAGTCGTAATTTGAATTATGTACTTCAGGACCCCTTCAACCCTCGGGTTTGGTTATTTCCAACTAGTGGTCCTGTTTGAGGTCCCTATACTATTTAGAAATTTTTCGGAGCGATATGCAAAAATCCTTTTATTTTTTATATCGTTAGACCACTAACCGTCATTTCAATACAAAAATACTTGAACATGGTAGTAAAGTGGATAAAATTGAATTTTATTAGTGGAAAAGCTCGCGTGAATGAAAAGATTAAAAATCATTCATCCACTAACTATTATTTTAATGCAAACATGCTTGAACAGAGTTGTATGGTGGATAAAATTGAATTTTATTAAAGGAAAAGCTCGTATGAATGAAAAGATTTAAAAATGAAAGACATTGGTCAAAAGTTGCCAAACATTAGATGAGCAAAGAATGAAGTTAGGTGCCATAGATATCAAAGTGTGAGCTTCGCTGAGCAAACTTGATGAGGACCATTCTGAGCTTGATATGTGTCCATGAAACCTAGAGTACTTCGTCAATGCCTCAAGGTGTAAAGTTTCTTCACTCTATTACTTTTGAGAGAGAAGACCGTTTCATACCCCTTTCTTTTATCCAAATTTGAGCTGCCCTTTCAGGTTTTCCACTCAAATCTCCTTAGGTTTCGAGATGCCCTTTACGAATTTTCAGCTCGAGCTCTCATTTTTTTCCTTCTCTTTTCTTTTTTCTTTTTTTTCTTTCTTTTTTCTCTTTTTCTCCTTTTTTTGGGTGAAATTCCTTCCTCACCAAATCCGAGTTCACGGGGTTGGGCAGGTCTTTACCGTCCTTCTCGGTCAAAATCAAAGCTCCTCCAAAAAAGGTTTCTTCACCTTATTTGGCCTTTCCCAATTCGGCATCCATTTTTCTTGGAAGTCTTTTGTATAGGAAGGATCCTTTTCAAAACTAGAGCTTCGTTATCAAATTCTCTAGGCCAAACCTTGTTGTCATAAGCTCGCATAATTCGTTTTTAGTACATCAAACCATGTCGGATAGTTTTTAACCTCCTTTCCTCGATTAAGTGTAACTGATCATATTTGAATTGGCTTCATTTTGTTTCATCAGTTCTAACAAAATTTGGAGGGAAGGAAACTCGACTCCAATGGGTAAGACTGCTTCCATTCCGTAAATTAATGGGAAAGGTGTTACCCCAACAAAGTCTTGATAGATATTCAATAAGCGTAGAGAGCAAATGATAACTTCTCATGCCAATCTTTGTAGGTCTTGATCTTCTTGATATTCTTATTAACTATCTCCATTGCTCTATTCACTTTTGGGCAATACGGTGCTTAATTTGTGATGTTTGATTTTGAACTGACTGCAGACTCTTGCTCTCGTGTTGTTGTTCAAATTCAATGTGTCGTTAGATATGATCCTTTCTAGCATTCCATATTGATATGTAATATTTTTCAAAAAAAATTTACTCACTGTAGATTTTGTGACATCAGTATAGAAAGTGGCTTTTACCAACTCGGTGAAGTAATCATTGCTCATTGGAAACCTTTGGTAAAATTGGCCCGATAATGTCTATGCTTCACATAGAAAAAGGCCATGACGTGAAGAGGTGAAGGAGATGCCCTTTGCGGGTTTTCATCTTGACTTTTTTCTTCTTTTTTCTTTGGGTTTCAAGATCCCTTTTGCGGGTTTTCATCTCGAGTCTTTCCTTTTTCTTTTTTCCCTTTTCTCTCTTTGGGTTACAAAATGCCCTTTGCAAGTTTCCATCTCGACCTTTTTTTGTTTTTGTTTTTGAAGATAGTACGTCAGGCCTCATTCTTCGAAGTTTCTGTTGAACTTTGATTACATTCTTCCTTTATGGGGAGTCTGTGTGTCACGACATTAGTACTTAACCCGACATCTTTGATAGGACCATGCAAAGACCTTTTCAAATTCTCGAAGCAGCTCTATGGGATCTCCTTTATTTTTGCAAAGATACATATCCTAATTTTTACCTTTTTATCTCTTTTTCATTTTCATTCTCCAAACTCGCAATTTCTGCTGGTTCTTTGTGAGGTAATATTTGATTATTTTCTTGCTCAAATATTCATAGCAGATCGAGAGACAATTTACATTATTGATCATATTTGAAGTCTTGAAGTTTTTCTAGACACATGTCCTTCTCAAAAGGGGCTTCGAGTCAACAACAATGTCGCTCGTATCCTTGATATCAAGTGACCCGGTGTATGGATAAGAGAAAATTAAAGAACAAATGAATTTAAGAATTATTAACCGTAGGGTATGAGTGTGACTGAAAAAGAATAGCAAAATGTTTGCCAAACACAAAAATGCATCATTTTCATTGAAATAAAAGACAATGGTCATGTGCCCTTTACAAAAGGATCCCTATTACTCCCGGACTTAGAGTGATAAGTTTGTTATGAATATTTCTCTAGAACAGTCTTAAAAATTACAGGAAGCTCCTCCACAGTCTAGTTGTCCAAAACACTTCCAAAGGCGTAGGGACGAACTCTTGATGGGTTCCACTCTCTGTTCTCTTATTCGGATATGACTTTCCTCAAATTTTTTCAACATTCCCACATTATCTTGGTTTATCATGTTTTCTCTCAATTTTTATTCAGAGTTGTTAACACCTTCCTTGACACGATTGTTTTAGATATGTAAGATTTTTATTTTTTGAAATTTTATGCATGCAATAAAATGCAATGCTAATGGATGCATGTATGCATACGCAAGAAAAGTATTAATTCTTAGTTCAATTCAGTTAGAACAACTTTTCTAGAAAAAAAATTTCTTTACATAACGCAGATACATATATGGTCGTGCCTTAATGCTCAAAGCCTTAGTTTTCTTAATAAGCCAAACTAATTTTTGTCCCGATTCGACTTCGATTTCAAGCTCAAAACATTGGCTTAAATGGCTAGGGCCCGTAATTGTTTAGCCGCTTCTCATACTTGGGTTAAAGCCTCGCTCATGACATGGCCCCTATCTCTGTCTTGCCTTTGAGAGCGTTGGAATTATTCCTCATTTGTTTCCACTTTGAAGAGCTCAACTCGTAGTTCACAACTCTACAGTGAGACCTCAAGTTCTTCTACCTCCTCATTTTCAGTTTGGCTTGCTTTCAGCTTAGTCACAAGTCTAAGACCACATCCTCTTTATGCCTCCAATGCCTTGGGAAATGTGACTGATCCATAAACACTTAAGGCGAAGACGTAAAGCAAGCTCTTCTACTGGCCTATTTATTATCTCCTTTTCCTCTCATTCTAGTGACGGCCCATTTCGCGCTTATCCCGATTATGTTCATCAACCTCTTTAAAAAGAGTTGGGACATTGGCGGCTCTTGAGTAGGCTTTATTATTTTGAATCCTCGGGCATCGAGGCAAAGTGAAGTACTATTCTATCGTAGATACCATTTCCTCGTTTCCAATGGTGAAACAACTAGAAGTTTGATACCAATACTACGTAAGAGCTCGGTACCAATGCTTATTCCCCTTAACATCGAGTAAGTCACCATATTCGCGATTGGACATCTACCTCGTTTCATCGTATATACTTCTTTCAGCTCTTGTAAACTATTATGGGTTACGTTTATTTGAGTGTAAACCCAAAACTCTGATATGTGCCCTTCCGATAGGCTCTTACTTTTTTCGCATTTTTTCCTTTAACCATATACACACGGCCATGTTGTCTTCTACCTTATCAAGGAACTCGTTCTCTTATGACCAATTCTCTATTTAGTAATCGAACACGAGTCAACACTTTTTTTAGATGAAAATGCAATGCAAACAGATTCAAAAGAAACAAGTTAGTATGATTAATTCATGAATAAAATTTGAAAACAAATTACAATTAAAAGCAAAGAACAAGAATATAATTGTATCTCTATACCTTATTTGGGTAACCACTAGAGGTTCGGCACAATTCAACTTAAGGTTGGCTCTTAGGGCTCCTTATATGTGGTTTAAGTTCTAGAGTAAAGGTATCCAAACCAGCAAATTCCTCGATCCTCACCCATTATAAGCTCATATGGACGAGTTCGATTTAGGGGGACACTATTCTGCATAGAGGTGAAAACCTCACGAAGAGATAGCTTCTACTTCCACTTAAAAGGTGTAATAATAAATGCAAATGCATGCGAACACCTATACTAGCAGTATCAACACAATATTATCATTGCAACACATAAAAAATGCAAAGGATCGCATATTAAATTAAATCGAATTTTAAATTTTTAACAAAAAGACCAAAAAATAATTGACTTGTGGCTTGACTCTCTTATTGGTCCCCAGCGGAGTCGCCAAGCTTTCGAAACCATTTTTCAAAAAAGTCCCGAATTTTTATTTTAAAACCGAAAACGGAGTCGCCACCAATCTTTTTTTTTACTTGGTGTAATTGGAGCACCTTAAAACATTTAATTTTATTAAAAAACAATTTGGTCTTCGAAATCCAGAAAATAAGTTCGGTAGTCGGTTACGTGTGAGGAAGGATTAGCATCTTCACACTCTCAAAATTGGTTCCTAGTCGACTTCTTAAAGATCTTATTTGTTAAAAATTTGAAAACTCAAATAAAAGTTAATATGCGATCCCTAAATGCATGATTATTTAATGTTATTTTAAAAATTAAATTTTGTGAAGGAATGCCCTTTTGTTTCGAATTAATCGAAAAAAAAGTCATGTCCAAGACGTTAGGGCACAACATTCTCAAATTTTCGAACATAAAGGTCATTTGTTTAACCAAACATTAAATATTTTTATTTGAAATAGGGTATCCAATTACGTAAGTTTAATGGAAAACCATACCCAAGACGTTAGGGCATAATTCTTCGAATCTCTTAAATAAAAGAATATTGCCTTCTTTTTTTAAAACAATTTAAGATGCTTAATTATTTCAAGTCGAAGAGAAAAAACACACCTAGTAAGTTAAGGCATGATTTCCTCGAATTCTCGAAGATAACGAGCATTCTTGATTTTTTATTCCAAACTTCATATTTTTTATTTTTAAAAAAAAGTATTCTATTATTTCGGTTCGAAGAAAAAAACCGCACCTAGTAAGTTAAGGCACAATTTTCTCAAATCCCGAAATAACGAACATTGCCTTAATTTTGAAATCATTTATTTTATCAAAACACAAGGATAATTGTTTTACAAAAAATCGAATGAGTATGAATGAGCATGATTTACAATTTAATAATGATAAAACATAACATGACATGGCATAAAAAAGGACGAGTAATTACACAATAAAATAAAAATAATAGTAGATACCAATTTAGGAACATAAAACAAATAGTATAAAATTAATATATATATATATATATATATATATAATTGAAGGGATTAGATTGAAAATAAAACCAAAAAAGTGGTCCAATTTTAAAAATATTAAAAGATTTAAAAAATAAGTAAAAAAAGAACCATATTAAATCAATTTTAAAAATAAGGGTTAAATAGGAAAATTTCCCATATTTGTAAAACAATTTCAAAACAGTTATGTAGGACCAGTGTGCATAAAAAAAATCATGTTGCTGAATTTTAAAATAAAAACAAGCTGATTAGGATTAAATTATGAAATTTTAAAATAAAGGAGGGCCACGGAGGAAATTAACCCTCTTTTTTCTTTTAAAACAAGTCATCAAAATGACGATGTTTCAAAGCCACTGATCTGGCTTGAAACGGCGTCGCATAGAGGTAACATTGAAGGAACAGGAACCCAATTGAAAGCTTGTGAAAATAAGAGGGACTACGGGGATAAATTCCTCATTTTTAAAATAACACGCGGATCCTCCTTGGGTCTAGAACGGGTCGGGTCTTCTGCGTCAAAACGACATTGTTTTGAAGTCATTAGAGTTGGCCTAAAACGGCGCCGTTTAATGTGGCTATATAATCCAATTTTTTAACAAAAAATTCATTTCCTTTGCCCTTTTTTAAAAAAACCTCTCATCTTTCTCTCTTTTCCTCTCAAGGGCCCTATGCCTGATTAAGGGATCCTCTGTCGATCCGCTATTGCTTCACTTCCGTCATCGATCACCGGTGATGGTAACCACCATCCCCGGTGGCTGAAAAATTCCAGAAAAAAGGTATTTGCTCCAATTTTTTACCCCCAAGTCAGATCTGGTTTCAGATCTTCAAAAAAAGGAACCAAAATCCCTAAAAAATTCGAAAAGGTTTTGTTTCTTTAGGGTTATTTGATTCTATTTCGTTTTTATATATTTTAAAAAAACATCCCTTCATCGAAGCCTCTCTCATGAACATCGACGAGTTTGGAGGGACTTCTCATGGCTACGACGGTGGCGACGACGAGCTCAAGTAAGTCTCCACCCCTCTTTTTATTTGTTTTTTTATTTTTATTGTATTTTCGAAACAAATAGAACGGAAAAAAATAATATAGAGATATATGTATAAAAGACAGTAGTTTACTCTTGAAATTTCTTGTTTTATTTCAAATTTGTGCGTAAAAAATTACAAGGATTTTTGTTTGGCTTTTATAGTCGAAATACAATCATATTTTTGCTATTTTTTTATCTTCTTTTTGCAGGTGACTTTCAGCTATGGCAGACGCTTTCAGTAGTGGCATGTGGTGGTCTCAACGTGGGGGTGTCAGACGACCTCGGGAATGCACAACTTACGTGGCATGAGGGCATGGGTGAGGCGACGGTTGAAAGACCCTTGCAGATTAGGGTTTCCAAAATTTTTAATATGATGGGTTGTTGGGCTTAGGGTAATTGGTCTAGTGTATTGGGCTAGGTGTTATAGGGTTCAGATAATAGGTTTTGGGTTTGGGTTGGTTTGGAAAATGGGTAGTTGGGTATTGATATTGGGTTTGTATGTAATGGGTTTGAGTTTGTAAAGGACTTTTTATTAAAGGATTTTTTTATTGGTTTATTTTTGTTGGGCCCAGACAAATTGGGCTCCAACACTACCGAAACAACTTCTGTTCTATCGATACCTAGAAGACTTCTATCGAAACAAGTCAAGTCAGTAGTCAAAGTTTAGCATCCCTTAGCACTTCTATCAATACAATGAAGGCTCTACCGATACAACGACTCCAACAGTCATATTTTGTAAAGTCTTTTACCGATACAAGTGTGCTTCTACTGTAACAACAGAGTTGCTATCTGCATTAAATGCTGGTTCTAATGGCTGCAAAAACTATTTTATTTCTAATGGCTACAAACATCCACAAGGTTGTTAGACGACTTAAATACAAGGTCAAGGCTCCCCATTGAAGTTAAGAAAAACGAGAAACAAGTGCTTAACTTCAAAGAACTCATCTTTCAATCTTTTATCAATCTTTTACCAAATATTTCTTATACACACTTGTGGGTTAAGTTTTCAATCATTCTTTCGAGTGTTGTAACTTTGTGTGAGAGTGCTTAATTGTTGATCATTTACCTTTTATAGATATATTCTCATTCATTCTTTTTTTCTCTTATTTTGTAAGGTGTTACTTAAGGTTTTGGGTAGAAAACCTTAAGGGGAAGTGGTTCTATCTTACCTTTGAAAAGATAGGGATTTGTAAGGTTAAACATTACCCATAAAGGTTCAAATCTAGTGGATATGGAAAATCTTTAGTTAAGGAACGCTAAGGTGGTGGATGTAGGCAATTGAGACCAAACCACTATAAATTCTTGAGTCATTTTCTTTTCTCAAAATTACCGAAAACTTTTTAAAACATCAATTCACCACTCCTCTTGGTGTATTTCGATCTTAACAAAAGCTATAGACTATTTGCATTGTGAACCCTAATATTATATGGTAGATGCTCATTATGCAAATACAAAAGATTTTATTGCACCATATTGTGCGGTATGATACCATTTGTGAGAATCGAGCTAGACACAAGCACCAAAGACACCTTGCAAACTCTTTAATTTGAGACACAAGCACCAGGACTTTATTGTTCTAAAACAATATTTCCCATATTAACAAAATCACCTTAGGATAACATAAAAATACAAGATTGGATCATACTAGCATGTTGCACATTGTCATACCCCAAAATATAAGAGGCTAGTCATAATGGTTAAGTAAGAAATAAGCTTTAGGTTGGATGGTTAGGTAGCTTGTACATTCTTTAAAGGTCCTAAGTTCAAATCATACCTCTCCCATTTTTCCCTTTTAAAATTTTCAGCAACCTAGGATAAAAGCCACAATAAAATAAATATTGTTTGAAGTAAAAACTTAATAATGTTGGGTAGTAGTGTAATGGTTAAGCATTCATTCTCCCCCTTAGATGCCCAAGTTCAAACTTTCACCCTTTCATTTCTCATTTTCCTTTTAATTTTACCCAAAATTGGGTAAATTACCCTTGTCGCCCCTACGGTTTACAAACCGTAGCAATTTAGCCCTTCCAACTCCAATTTGGATTACATTAACCCTTGTCACAATTTTAATAGAATTCCTCTTCATCCTCTATTTATTTCTTCCTCTTTTCTTTTCATCCTCTTTTCTCTCATAATTGCAGCATATTCCCATTATTGATTATTTTCTTCCTCGTATCAAATCAATTTTGTTTCTTGATTTCTTAATTTTAGTAAAAAATCGGTAAGTACATCTTAACCCCATAAATCTCAAAATTTCATAGAATTCTTATCCGAAACTAATCCTTCATTTGATCTAATTAATCTTTTAAGTGTATCGCCGAAACTTTTGACAAATCTTGAACCCAAGCATTAATTTATGTGTAAATGTTGTTTGAAATACTTGTTCTGGGTGCACCGAATTAGCTTTGAATGTAAGGGACGTCACTCAAAATCCCGATGAAAGGTGTGTGTTCTTTTACAAGCGAATCGGGGTGATTTGTGCCTCATAATAGGACCATACGGCCACCCACATGGTCATGTCCCCCTGAAACCCTAGAAACTCGATTCTCACACGGCTTGCCACATGACCATGTCTCCCTTGTAGATTGATTTTACAATTTTCACACGGCCTCAGCGTCTTACAAGGCCCAGCCACACGGCTGTGTACCCCCCCACGGCCTAGAGCATTCCACACGATTCGGTCACACGACTGTGTGTCTCCTGTTTATTAATATAATTGTACTTGTCATGCACATAAAGTTTTAAATCAATTCTATATCATTATCATATTGATAGAGAACACAATCTTTATTCATATATGTTCAATAGTTGAAAGTTTTTTTAAATTAAATCAATCGCAAAACATTTTCAATTTATTCAAAACTCGACTTGAATAATCTACATAAAATTTAATAGGTGAATTGTTAAAATGTTATTTGTATGAAGAATCAATATTACATAAATATTAATACATATATAGATATAGGATTATAAGATATAAATATACTATTACATAATATAATATATTATATTATATATGATATAATATTAAAACTTTTACATAAATTCAGTTAAATTATTAGTTATGCTCGTAATGCTAATATATACATACATCTATATAATATTTTATGAAATTGATATACTGATATACATTTTCACTATAAAATTTAAAGGTTTCGGGATGAGTAAAAATGTCCTTAAAAGTTTGATAATCTGCACTAATAGATTTAGAAACGATTTAAGTGGTCCCAAACCTATGTTTAAAACTAAAATTTTCGAGTGGTCCGGCTCGAAGAATTGTTTGAAAAGTGAAAAGATTTAAATAAAAATATAGATTCAAAAAATTGATTATGAAAAAAAAATAAGGCTCGTTTTTCAAATGGGACGAGCCTTAAATAATTTTTTTTGGTTTGGGTTCAGCTCGAATTTGCAAAAAAGAAAAAACAATGTTGCTGAATTTTACTATTTTTCATTATTTTACTATCATTTTACTATTATATTATAATTATTTTGTTATTATTATTTAAATATTATATATTTAAATTGGAATTTTGTCCCCAAAACTTTAAAGATAATGTTGTCCCCAAATACTTTGGGGACGAATACTGTCCCAAAATATTTTTAAAAGAAAACTAACTCTTTAAGGAGGCTTTCGTCTCTAAATCTTTAAATGAACATTTTACTCCCAAAATATTAATTTTATTTAGTAATGTAGTATTATAAATTTAAATCTAATAATACAAAATTAAAGAAATAATTATCTACATTTAAAATAAAAATAATAAACATAAAATAGAATAAAAAATATTCATTATTAAATTGTATTGAAACCTAAAATATTAATACAACCATCCATAATAGTGTCTAAAATATCTCTTTAATTTATAACAACATAGAATTTTCAAAGAGATACACTTGATCAGTCAAAAAATAAATATTTCTTGTTACACGATTAGACGCATCAGTGTCAATTATTCAATAAGTATTATCAAACTCACCATTTAAACGATTTATTTGAGTTTGAGGATTATCAAACATTGCTACCAACACTTTTAATTGCGCAACATTAAAATTAAGTAGCATTGTAATTGTCGCTGGGATAGGAGATTGGACCATCAACCCCTGTTGCAGCAGTAGCATTCACACAGAGCCGCCTCCGTCGACCCCGACGAGCAGCAGGTGAAAGGTGAGAGGCAGGCGTCTTCCCACGGAAATGTCTACATCCAAGTTATGTATAGGTTCAACATTAGCAGTATCAACATTCAAGTATAGGAAAATATCTTCATAAAATCTAACATTCTCTCCAAATCATATAACATTCAACCCTTTGTGAATTGGAGTAGTTTTCCTATAATATAGAAAATTACTTTTATTTACCCTCAACTTCCTATAATTTATTATTTGCTTCCTAAAATAAATTATCTCATAATATTATACATACTAATCTTTCCGTAATATCATTGTATGTTAACAACTAGTATTCTTTTCTATTCATCTTTTATTTTCTTAATGTATTTTCGTATGTAAATGATTACGAAATCACATAAGATGAAAAATGGTATACTAAATTTTCCCGACTTTTGATATGTAAATGTGAACAACAAATGGAAAATGGTATAAGATATAGGAGTCAGTGGTCTTTAGTGGGGTAGGGGTTTTCAGAATAGGTAGGTAAGGCCTTAGGGGATAGGGGATGGAAGAAAGAAAAGTAAAAAACAAAAAAGAAAAGATTGTATGAAATTATGAATATATTTTGAATTAATCGAGTTAGCAGGTCTTACTTTATTATTTTAATTCGATTTAAAATTTTCGAATCGAGACGAGTGAAATGAAATTTGAGTCGATTCAAATTGAATTGAGTGAAATTGTTCGAGTTTAATTAAAAAATTAAACATATCAAATTAAAATATTGTTACAGTATAATTAATTTCTCCCATAGAATTGAAACCATATATATTTGAAAACTTTACAATGAAAAATAATAAAAAAATACTTTAATATGATAAACTTAAATCATTAATTGATTTTTTTAGGTCCTAAATTATTATTTTAAAAAAATTTTAAAATTGAAACTTTATTTACACATTCTTTAGATTTTTTTTTTCAAAATTTTTATAATTTTTTTAAAAAATATAAATTTTAGAATTTTTATAAGTATTTAGAATTTTGAAAATTATTTTTAAGTTTTTGGTAACTTTTGTTGAAAAAAAAGATCAATTTGCTCATTTTCAAAATTGATAGAGATCAAAGGATATTTACACCACTATATTATTTGAATTATAAAATTTGACTCGAAATCAGAACTTGAATTACTCGAATAACTAGATTTAATTAACTCGAAATTTAAACTTTTTCGATTTTTTTGAATCGAATCAAGTTTTGCACACCCTACAAGGAACATTAAGAATTTTCACATTAATTCAATTAAAATATCATTTGAGATTAAACCAACAACAAAATTAAAATAGAAAGACCAAAACTAAAGGATTTGGAGTTTTTGCTATATGATATTTTAAAATTTAAATCCCTTAATTTACTTTTTTTAATAAAATTATCCTAAATTTCACAGTCAATTTTAAAACTAGAGGATTATACCCCTATACCTTTAACTTCTCAACTTTACTAAAATTGATTCCATATGCAAGTGTCCCCTTGAAATATCTTAACACCCTCTTTGCAGCAATCATATGAATTTCACTTGCACAATGGAGAAATCTGGACAAAACACTTACAGTGTACATGATGTCTGGCTTAGTGGATGTGAGGTACATAAGACACCCAACAAGACTTCTATACACCTTTTCATCTGCAGGATCTGCCCCATCCATCTTTTGAAGTTTTGCTTTTTGATTTATTAGAGTGCTCAAACTCTTGCACTCCTCCATATGGAACCTGTTAAGAATTTTGTTCATGTACTTCTTTTGGAAATGAAATACTTCATGTTGACCTTGCTTGATCTCCATTCTCAGAAAGTAATGCACCTCATCAAGATCAGTCATCTCAAATACCTCCATCATATCCTTCTTGATTACTTCAATTTGAGTTGCATCATTTCCTGCCACCAATATGTCATCTACATAGAGAGATACAACGATTAGATTTATACCTAACTTCTTTACATAGAGTGTGGATTCACTCAAGCTCTTCACAAAGCCTAAGTTTAGCAAATGTTCATCTATCTTATTGTACCATGCTTTGGGAGCTTGTTTCAACCCATAAAGAGCCTTTCCTAACAGACAAAACTTCCCTTCTTGACCTGATGTGATGAAGCCCTCTAGTTGCTCATCATATATTTCTTCCTTTATTACTCCGTTTAGGAATGCTAACTTCACATCCAACTGAAACACCTTCCAACCTTGTTGCGCTTACATAGCCAAAAGCATTCTAATTGTGTCCATTCTTGCCCCAGGAGCAAAAGTTTCAGAAAAATCAACTCCCCAAACCTGTGCATATCCCTTCACCACCAACCTGGCCTTATACTTGTTCATTGAGCCATCAGGATTAAGTTTGGTCCTAACATGTTTGGTTTTTTTTCTTTCATAACCAACTCTTCCTTCATATCCTGCATCCACTCCTTAAAATCTTTGGCTTCCTCATCATACCTTGCAGGTTCAAGAATAGCTACACTGCACCTTTGATAAACTTCACTTAATGATCTTCTACCTCTAATTGGTGTATCATCCACCAGTTCATTAGGATTAAGAGAGAAGTCTTGTTTACTTTCTTCTAGATCACTTGTCCAATCCCACAACTCATCTTCTAAGAACTGAACATCTCTACTCACAATCATCTTCCCTATCTGAGGTTGATAGATTTTATAGGCCTTTGACACCAAACTGTAACTAACAAATATTCCATGCTCAGATTTTTCCCCCAACTTGTCCCTCTTAACCTATGGAACATGATAGAAACATAAACAATCAAACGCCTTCAAATTCTTCAGAGTTGGCTTTATTTCAAACCAAGCTTCATAGGGTGTTTTTTTCTCCAATACCCTTGTAGGCAATCTATTTAGCAAAAATTTGGCTGTGTTAGTTGGCCTTGCCTAAAACTCCTTAGGAAAGGACTTCTCATGCAGCATGCACCTAGTCGTCTCCATAATGGTCCTATTTTTCCTCTCACTAACTTTGTTCTATTGTGGAGAGTAGGGAGCAATGAGTTGATGCTCTATCCCAGCCTTCTCACAGAAAGTATTGAACCTTTGTGAGGTGTTTTCTGCCCCATTATCAGATATGGCAACCTGAATCTTACAACGACTTTGATTCTCAACATATCTTTTATACTTAAAAAACAAATCAACAACATTAGATTTTTGCTTCATAAAATAAGTACAGCACATTCTGGGAAAATCATCAATATATATAATGAAATACATGTTACCATTCAATGAAGGAATTGCTTGTAGAACGCACAAATCAATGTGAATCAACTGCAAATTCTCTTTGGCTCTCCAAGTTGAGTTTTTGAAAGGCAACCTTGTTTGTTTGCCAATCAAGCAAGCTTCGCATCTCGAATTTAACTCCTCCAAAATTGGTAGCCCAATTGCCATCTCATTTTTCTGCATGAACTGCACACCTTTGTGATGAAAGTGCCCTAACCTCTTATGCCATAATTCAAAATCACTAACTTAACACTTGAATGCCACTTGCTCCTCCTCGAGTGGATTCAATGAGAAACTCTTCTTTAACATCTTGATCCTAAGCAATACATTGCCACAAGAGTCAAGGATTAGACACAATCTTCCTTCAAACATTACCTTTAATCCCTTCTCTACTAATTGCCCCACACTTAACAAGTATTGGTCAATCCCAAGTACCAACAAGACATCTAAAATTAACTTAGTCAAATCTCCTACTAATAAGCTACCAACTCCTCCTCCTACTAACAAGCTAACAAATCTCTTAAGACTTAGTCAAATCTCCCTAGGACTTAATCTTATTTAAAAAAAAGTTGCAGCCTTGAGACACTAACATTCTCCTCCTGACTCAAGTCTTGCAGACACCAAGTTTGTTATTAAAAAAAATTCAAATCGACTAACATGGAAACACTTAGTAAAAATATCTAGCACTTGGTCCTTTAATCTACAATAAACCAGCTTTACTTGACCTATCTTCTGTACTTCCCTTAGCATATAATACTTGACTTTAAAATGTTTTGTTCTTTCATGAAATACAGGATTAAGTGGAATAGCTAGAGTAGCTTGATTATCCACAAACACTTCTATACTCTCTTATTGCTTCAAATGCAGATCATCCATTAGCTTCTTCAGCCACAAGGCTTGGTTCACAACAGTTGTAGCTACAATGAATTCAACTTCCGCAGTTGATTGAGCCACCATCTCTTGCTTTCTTGAACACTAATAGAAACAACCAAAGCTAAACGTGAAGCAATTGCCTGAAGTGCTTATCATATCATTTAGTGATCCAGCCTAATCACTATCAGAATGCCTTTGTAGCTTGAACTTCTCAACTTTGCTAAAATTGATTCCATATGCAAGTGTCCCCTTCAAATTCTTAACACCCTATTTGTAACAATCATATGAATTTCACTTGCACAATGGAGAAATCTTGACAAAACACTTACGATGTACATGATGTCTGGCATAGTGGATGTGAGGTACATAAGACACCCAACAAGACTTCACTATACACCTTCTCATCTACAGGATCTGCCCCATCCATCTTTTGAAGTTTTTCTTTTAATTCATCTGAGTGCTCACCTATTGCACTCCTCTATATGGAACCCTTTAAGAATTTCCTTCATGTACTTCTTCTAGAAAAGAAACACTTCATGTTGACCTTGCTTAATCTCCATTCTCAGAGTGTAATGCATCTCACCAAGATTAGTCATCTCAAATACCTCTATCATATCCTTCTTGAATACTTCAATTTGAGTTGAATCATTTCCTGCCACCTACATGTCATCTACATAGAGAGATACAACGATTAGATTTTTACCTGACTTCTTTACATAGAGTCTGGATTCACTCAAGCTCTTCACAAAGCCTAAGTTTAGCAAATGTCCATCTATCTTGTTGGACCATGCTTTGGGAGCTTGTTTCAACCCATAGAAGGCTTTTCTTAGTAGAAAATCCTTCCCTTCTTGACCTGATGTAATGAAGCCCTCTAGTTGCTCAACCTATATTTCTTCCTCTAATACTCTGTCAAAGAATGCTGACTTCACAACCAATTGAAACACCTTCCAACCTTGTTGCGCTGACATAGCCAAAAGCATTCTAATTATGTCCATTCTTGCAACAGGAGAAAAATTTTCAGAAAAATCAACTCTCCAAACCTGTGCATATCCCTTCACCACCAACCTGACCTTGTACTTGTTCACTAAGCCATCAGGATTAAGTTTGGTCCTGAAAACCCACTTTACTTCAATCACCTTTCTGTTTGCAGGCCTCTCAAGTAGTTCCCATGTTTGGTTTTTCTCTATCATAACCAATTCTTCTTCATTGCCTCCATCTACTCCTTATCATCTTTGGCCTCCTGATGCCTTACAGGTTCAGGAATAGCTACAATACACCTTTGATTAACTTCACTCAATGATCTTGTACCTCTAATTAGAGTATCATCCACCAGTTCATTAGGATTAAGAGAGAACTCTTATTTTCTTTCTTCTGCATCACTTGTCCAATCCCAGAACTCATCTTCTAGGAACTGAATATCTCTACTCACAATCACTTTCCCTATCTGAGGTTGATAGATTTTATAAGCATTTGACACCGAACTATAACCAACAAGTATTCCTTGCTCTACTTGTTCCTATTAACCTGTGGAACATGATAGAAACATAAACAACCAAATACCTTCAAGTTCTTCAGAGTTGGCTTCATTTCAAACCATGCTTCATAGGGTGTTTTTTTTCTCTAATACCCTTGTAGGCAATCTATTTAGCAAAAATTTACCTGTGTTAGTTGCCTCTGCCCAAAACTCCTTAGGAAGGGACTTCTCATGTAGCATGCACCTGATCGTCCCTATAATGGTCCTATTTTTCCTCTCACTAACTCCGTTCTGTTTTGGAGAGTAGGGAGTAGTGAGTTGATGTTCTATCCCAGCCTCCTCAGAGAAAGTATTAAACCTTTTGTGAGGTATATTCTTTCCCATTATCAGATATGATAGCCTGAATCTTATAACCACTTTGATTCTCAACCTATCTTTTATACTTAAAAAACACATTAGCAACATCAGATTTTTGCTTTATAAAACAAATACAACATATTCTGGAAAAATCATCAATAAATATAATGAAATATATTCTACCATTCAATGAAAGAGTTTCTTGTGGAACGCGCAGACTAATGTGAATCAACTGCAACTTCTCTTTGGTTCTCCAAATTGAGTTTTTGAAAGGCAACCTTGTTTGTTTGCCAGTCAAGCAAACTTTGCATCTTGAATTTAACTCCTCCAAAATTGGTAGCCCAATAGCCATCTCATTTTTCTGCATGAACTACAAACCTTTGTGATGAAAGTGCCCTAACCTCTTATGCCACAATTCAGAGTCACTAACATTACACTTGAATGCCACTTGCTCCTCCTCGAGCGGATTCAATGAGAAACTCTTCATTTGCATCTTGATCCTAAATAATACATTGCCACAAGAGTCAAGTATTAGACACAATCCTCCTTCAAACATTACATTGAATCCTATCTCTACTAATTGCCCCAGACTTAGCAAGTTTTGATCAATCTCAAGTACTAACAAGACATCTGAAATTAACTTAGTAAAATCTCCTACTAATAAGCTAACAACTCTTACTCCTACTAACAAGCAAACAAATCTCTTACGACTTAGTAAAATATCCCTAGGACTTAATATTATTTAAAAAAAAAAACAGTTACAGCCTTAAGACACTAACATTCTCCTCCTGACTCAAGTACTGCAGACACCATGCTTGTTCTTAAAAATTTAAAATCGACTAACGTGGAAAGACTTAGTAAAAATATTTGCCACCTAGTCCTCTGATCTACAATAAACCAGCTTTACTTAACCTGCCTTCTGTACCTCCCTCAGCATATAATGCTTCACTTTAAAATGTTTTGTTCTTCCATGAAATACAAGATTAAGTGAAATAGCTAGAGTAGCTTGATAAGCCTCAAACACTTCTATGCTCTCTTTTTGCTTCAAATGCAGATCATCCATTAGCTTCTTTAGCCACAAGGCTTCGTTCATAGCAGTTATAGCTACAATGAATTCAGCTTTTGCAGTTGATTGAGCCACCATCTCTTGCTTTCTTGAACACCAAGAGAAACTACCTGAGCCAAACGTAATGCAATAACTTGAAGTGCTTATCATATCATTTAGTGATCCAAGCCAACAACTATCAGAATACCCTTGTATCTTGAACTTCTCAACTCTGCTAAAATTGATTCCATATGCAAGTGTCCCCTTCAAATTCTTAACACCCTCTTTGTAGTAATCATATGAATTTCACTTGCACAATGGATAAATCTCGACAAAACACTTACAGTGTACATGATGTCTGGCCTAGTGGATGTGAGGTACATAAGACACTAAACAAGACTTCTATACACCTTCTCATCTTCAGAATCTGCCCATCCATCTTTTGAGGTTTTTCTTTTTAATTCATTAGAGTTCTCACTCTCTTGCACTCCTCCATATGGAACCCCTTAAGAATTTCCTTCATGTACTTCTTCTAGAAAAGAAACACTTCATGTTGACCTTGCTTGATCTCAAGTCCCAGAAAGCAATGCATCTCACCAAGATCAGTCATCTCAAATACCTCCATCATATCCTTCTTGAATACTTCAATTTGAGTTGCATCATTTCCTGCCACCAACATGTCATCTACACAGAGAGATACAATGATTAGATTTGTACCTGACTTCTTTACATAGAGTGTGGATTCACTCAAGCTCTTCACAAAGCTTAAGTTCAGTAAATGTTCATCTATCTTGTTGTACCATGTGTTGGGATCTTGTTTCAACCCATAGAGAGCTTTTCTTAACAAACAAACCTTCCTTTCTTGACCTGATGTAATGAAGCCCTCTGGTTGCTTAACCTATATTTTTTCCTCCAATACTTTGGCAAGGAATGCTGACTTCACAACCAATTGAAACACCCTCCAACCTTGTTGTGTTGACATAGCCAAAAGCATTCTAATTGTGTCCATTCTTGCTGTTAGAGCCTAATTTTGATCGGGCCTAAACTAAACCAACTTTTTTAAATTTATTTTAAGATTAAATTTATCTTAAATTTAGATTTGTTTTAAATTTAAATTTAAATTTAATTTAAGTTTAAATTTATTTTAAATTTAAAATTATTCTAAATTTAAATTAATGAAAGTCCAAAATACAAAACCCAAAGTAGAATGCTTTTTCAAGTCCAATTGGATCCAATTTCAATTGACCCAAAACAACCCATCCTATAGACCCAAAACCTAGGCCCAATTACAAGTTAAACCAGACAAGCCCAAATAGCCTAAAACCTAAGCAAAGTCAAACCCTAAAGTAAGCAACTTGCTGCTGCCACCCCAACTTGTACTGCTGTTGCCACAATCCTCCAGCCAATCACATGTTGCCACATCAGCATCGATAACAGCACCACCTTCAACTTGAGCTGCCATCGCCACTGTCAAGCCGACCTACAAAAGAAAGAACAAGACAAGCATTAAATTGAAAGAAACAGATTATAATCATTGTAATTAGGCTATAAAGCCAGAATTGAAAACATTTTGTAGGGTTACCAACTTTTTTTGAAAACACTGGAGATTAATACAAAAAAGACAAATTGCATTTCAGAAATATAAGTGGGGAGTATTCGAGGCAACATATTCCATTTTTTTTCAAAGCATATTCGAAGCAGACAAGGTACAATCCTAATAGATAAAGTATTCATTGTCATTTATTAATCAGATTCTGAACTGTTTAAATCCTATACTTGCATCTGTTAATAAATATTTATGTGTTATATTACCGTTGTCATTTATTATTTTAGAGTGTGCATTTAAATCAAATTTAATAAAATAATAAATATATAATGTATAATAAATAATTTTAATAAATAAAAGAGGGAAGATCAAAGGGTATACCTCCGATCCGAAACACCAGCATCGTCGCCGTTCCGATCACCACTCCTCCGGCCACCCCTATGGTTGCGAAGAATGATTCAAACATGTTTTTGATCTGCAAAATAACAAATACAACACTAAACAGATTCAAAAAGGGGTAAAAATTTCAGGATTGAAATCTTAAAAAAATTGAACCTAAACCTAGGGTTTTCCAAATAGATCTAGGGCTCAATTTAAACAAGCAAAATGAAACAACAGATTTTAAGCATAAAAAAATCTAAACAATTTTCTTTTTTTTTTAAAAAAAAGTAAAAACAATAACGAAAATAAAATAAAAAATGGAATAAAATGAAAGAAAAGGCGTGTTCTACCTTTCGGCGACGGACGCGGCGGCACATGTGGCAACGCAGAAGGCAAGCTGTTGCCGGAGCTCCAAGGATAGGCCTTGAAGGCTAGAGAGAAAAAGGGTTTTTTTTAGAGAAGGAAGAAAAATGGAAATTTTTTGAAGGAAATCAGCCATTTATAGGCCCCTGAAACGATGGCGTTTTGACTCCTGAGTTTCAGCCCCAAAATGAATCCGTTTTGAACCGACCTGATCGACCCAACCCGTTCCAAACCAAGGATCCACGTGTTTTTAGAAAAGGGGCTATTTATACCTTTGGTCTTTCCGTATTTTTTGATTTTCACAATCAGGTCCTTTTTATACTTTTAATTAATTTTAAATTGGCCCAACAATTTTCATTGCTTTTCAACTTAGTCCTTAAACTCTCTGTAAGCCTGAGAGGCTGCCACGTGACTCATTTTTGGTTTCTTTGATTTGTTTTAATTTCATCCCTAAATCAAGTTTTGTTTTAATTATAAATTGGCCAAAAATTTTAAATGATTTTCAAATTAGTCCTTTGACTTCAGAATGCATAAGAGACTGCCACGTGTCCTATCTTTTTGGTTTTATTACCCAAAAGGTCCCTAAACTTTTTGAAAATTACATTTTAGCCCTTAAACTTTCCAAAAATCACAATTTGACGCTTAAACTTCCAAAAATTACATTTTTACCCCTAAACTTTCCAAAAATTATATTTTTGCCCCCGAACTTCCAAAAATTACATTTTAGCCCTTGATCTTTCAAAAGTCACATTTTTTGCCCTCGAACTTCCAAAAATCACGTTTTACCCTGAATCTTACCAAAATGACATTTTTATCCCCAAAACTTTCCAAAATTGAATTTTAACCTCAAACTCTCTAAAACTTCATTTTTTGACCCCGATTTTTCTCTTTTCTTCGACTTTCGTATATAATTCTTCAAACTTTTCGTATTTTCTCATTTCTTTCGATTCAAAATTCGTATTTTATTTTTCTCATATTTATTCATTCTTTATGTTATTTACCTTCATCATTAATTGCATAGCTCGTATCTAATTTGCATATTCATTTTTATCCCTGTTTTTCAATTAAAGTCATTTTTTTTATTTTTCTCCAAAATCTTTAAAATCGAGGCAATATTCCGTTATTTCGAGTTTTGAAAATTTGTGCCTTAACTTACTAGGAGCGATTTTTCTTCAAATAAGGATAATCGAATACCCTTAAAACGAGGCAATGTTTCTTTATCTCTGGTTTTGAAAATTTGTGCCTTAACCTACTAGGCGCGACTTTTCTTCAAATTGGGATAATCGAATATCCTTCTCCAAGGTTTAAAAGTTTACAACAAAGGAAGGCTCGTTATTTTCAGATCTCGAAACGTTATGTCCTAACTCACTAGACGTGACTTTCTTTCTCGATCATCTCAAAATAGCGAGACTCTCAAATAAAAATCGATTTCTTTTTAAATATGACTTATACATTAAAGGATCATACTTTTAAACTCTATTCGAGTTTTCAAAATTTTACAAACAAGGCCCTAAAATAATCAATATGGTACCAATTTTGGGCGTGCGAGGGTGCTAATCCTTCCTCTCACGTAACCGACTCCCGGACCCATTTTCTGGATTTCGAAGACCAAAATGTTTTCCAAACGGATTTTTAATGTTTTATGGTGATCCAATCACACCGAATAAAAGATTGGTGGCGACTCTCATTTTTTAAATTTTTGATATTTTTAAAATATGGTTTGAGATTTGTTTATTTTCCCAAAAATAAACCTTTCGACAGCTTGGCGACTCTACTAAGGACTTTTTAGAATAAAAGAGAGTCGAGTCAAAATTTATTATTTTCGGGTCTTTTGTTAAAACTTTTAAATACTCGATTTTGTTTAAATATACGATCCTTAAACATTTTATGTGATGCTACATCGATACTGCTAGTACAGATTTGTATTCATCTGCATATGATACTACACCCTTTAAGTGGAAGTGGGAAACTATTCCTTTGTGAGGTTTTCGCCTCCATGCAGGATGGTGGATCACTTTCGGGATTACATCCGTACCCATGTTTTTGTGAAGTTTTCACTTCCGTGTAAACATGTGGGAAATGTGTCCCCCTAAACCGAACTCATCCGTATGAGCCTGTAACGGGTGAGGATCGAGGAATCTGCTGGTTTAGGTACCCTTTACTCTAGAGACTAAACCACATGTAATGAGCCATAAGTACTTGCCTTAGAAGGAGTTATACCGAGCCTTTTAGCAATTATCCAAGACAATTTCTTAGGTTCTTTGCTTTATACTTGTATATTGATACTGATGTGTTTTGCTAACTCACTTTGCTTTGTCTCTTTTGCATTACATTTCATCATCATAAAAGGAAAGGTATAGATTCAAAAAGTTCAATTACCGATAAGAGAATCGATCATGGAAAACAAGTACCATGATATGGTGGAAGACAATATGGTTGTGTGTATGTGATCGAGGAGAATCAACGCCAAAAAAGGGGATAGCTTAGTAGAAGGATATCACTCAGACCTTTGGGATTATACTAGGATCGGTACGGCTCAAAACAGTGTGCAAGAATTGAAAGAGATATGGGACAATTGGATAATGACATGAAGCAAGCTTTTTACCAAGAGTACGGAGATTTACCATACTTGTTTGAGGTTAAGGTGGATAAGTACCTCTTTCGAGCCTTAGCGCAGTATTGGAACCCAGCCTACAGTTGCTTCACTTTTGGGAATGTGAACATGACACCGACGATAGAAGAATACACCACTTTACTCCGTTGTCTGAAAATCTCGGTAGATAGAGCCTATTCTAGAGCTCCTAGTGTCCCGATTTTTGTCAAGAGGTTAATAAACATCACTGGCATGAGCGAGCAATGAGTTATAGCTCGGGTTAAGGTGAAAAGCGACAACAAATGCATCACGTGAAAGAGTTTACGAGACTTGATCTTGGCTCATCCAGATGCAAGGAAAAAGATTAACATCCTGACCCTAAGCATATATGGGTTAGTCAATTTTCCTAAGGCTTTGGGACATATAAAAGATGCGGTAAAAGACTTGTTTGACCGATTGAGTAAAAAAGTTACACCCGTCTCGGCGATATTGGCTAAAACTTTCAGATCCTTAAATGCGTGCAGAAAGAAGGGAGAAGGTCGGTTTATTGGTTGCACACCATTGTTGATGGTATGGTTCCATAGTCACTTTTGGATAACAGAGAAAGTCTTCTATCAGTACTTGTCTGAGGATTACTCTCCTTTGAAAGAGTTTTTAGCCACGCAAAGGCAGGAAAACTTTTCAGAAGAAAAATGGATGGTAATACTTCAAAGCCTTTGAGACGAGGACATAGAATGACAATCACCATGGTTTGTTCCAGATAAAATTTTATATCGATACGGAGACTTCGACTGGGTTCCATTGGCTGGAATTTGGGGTGCAACAAGATACACACCTTTATTGGTTTCAAGACAGTATAGATCGAGACAGTTCATACCAGTAACTCAAGGGTTAGCTCAGTGTGAATTTGCATACAAAGGAGAAAATAATAAGAAAAGGATTCGAGAAATCTCGAATGCATGGAACTAGGTTCGAAGGATGAAAGTGTCCGGCGCCAATCCCATGACAACTATAGAATATGATTGGTGGAGAAATAAAAGGATCAACGACAACATTCCTGTGCCAAACCCAGAGATTGTTCATCCAATTAAGGAACACTTGCAGGTTGTCCCGACTGAACTAGAAATTATTAAACAAGATTTTGAGAGGAAAAATGCTGAGATGGAAAAGATGATAGAAAAACTGGAAGAAGAAAAGGTGCTTTTAGGATTAGACGTTGATGTCTAGAAGCTAGAGGTAGAGAAATTGAGAAAAGGGAAGAATAAGGCTGAAGAAGATCTCGATAGCCTGCAAAAGGACAATAAAAAGCTTCGTTTTTCAATGAGGACTGCCGGTTTAGGTAAGACATCGGAACATTGGCAACAAGAAATTCGTGAAGAGAAGAATAGAACGAGTCAGTGGAAAAACAAGTTTCGACATGCCCAGATCCAAGAAAATGCAATGAAGAGCAGCCTTTTGGAAAGTCAAGCTAAGGTGACTGAATTAAAGGCCCGAACACAAGAATTGGAGGAATCCTTGTATAGACATCATAGCCGAAATTCAATGGTAGAGCTGAAGGCAAGTCGAGTTGAGATCGAGAGATTGAATAAGAGGGTGGAAGAATTAGAAGCCTTTTTACAGAATAGTAAAAAACGAACCGAGATTCTGGAGAGAATAATGGAAACAAATGACTGGCATCTTTAGCAAACTCGAAAGCAAGTTAGAGACAGGGATTATGTTATGAGTGAGGCTTTGAATCGAATACGGAGAGTAGCTGACCACGTGCAAACACTAGCAGTCAAAGCAGATGAGATGAAGACAGAGCGTGGTCAAAAGCTAGCAGGTCTTCTCAAGAAAATCAAAGCTTTGAGCATTAAGGTAAAACCGTTTATGTAATTTGCTTTATGTAAAGGAACTTGTTTTCTAGTGAAGTTTTCTAATGGAAATTGAACTATAAGTCAATACCTTTCTTTTGCATTCATGCATTCATCTGCATTACACTTTCACATATTTTAGTTTAATAATTCTAACTAATTAAAACTTTAACAGTTACGTCGGTAATCATTGAAAACATACATCGCTATAACACTCATAAAAAAATAAAGGCCATGGAGCAAAGGCTAGAACAAATCCAAAAAGAGATACAAAATCAAATGCAAGGGCACTTTCAAGAACAAATGACGATATTGTGTAGGGAGATGAAAAATTAGTTCATGGAAGTGCAAAAGAGTTTGATGAATGAACTGGCACAAGTGAAGCAAAGCATGGCCGATAAGGGAAAAGGTCCTGCAATTGAGGAAGACGAGGATCCTATTATTCCTCTAGGTTTTACACCCCTCCATACCAAGCCCCACATGAGGCACAAACACGTGAGGCAGCCTTTACTATACGGGCGCAACAGCAGGCCATTGGCACATCAAGGCCAACCAATTATCCAGTAGGATCTGGATCAAACCCTGAAGATAATGCTGTAAATCTGGGTGTCTTGAATTTCAATGAGATGATAAGAGCGGATCTTCCTAGGCAGATGGAAAAAAAATATAAGCGATTAGAGGAGAGGATCGAGGTGATGCAAGGAATTGAAAACTCTTACGGGATGGACGCTAAAGAATTAAGTCTGGTCCCAAATTTAGTTCTCCCTTATAAATTCAAGGCCCTAAAGTTTGAGAAATATAATGGAACAAGTTGCCCCGAAACTCACCTTACTATTTGTAGGAAAATGGCAGGGCATGTTCATAATGATCAACTACTTATTCACTATTTTCAAGACAGTTTGGCAGGATCGACAGTTAGATGGTATAAACAATTAAGCCGAGCAAAGATTCATTCATGGAGAGATCTAGCGCAGGCCTCTTAAAACAATATGGCCATGTAACAGAAATAGCTCCTGACCAACTTACACTACAAAACATGGAGAAAAGATCAAATGAGAGTTTTAGATAGTATGCACAGAGGTGGCAAGATGTGGCAACTCAGGTGCAACCACTACTAATAGAAAAGGAAACAATGATGTTGTTTGTTAACACCCTCAAGGCACCTTATCTCAATCATCAGTTAGGAAATGCCACTAAAAGTTTTTCTGATATGGTCATATCGGGGGAGATGATCGAAAATGAAATCAAAACTGGTAAGATTGAGGCTGGAGAAAACACTAAAAGGCCTGCTCCTAGAAGGAGAGATAATGAAGTAAATAACGTGAGTGTATATAGGCCAAGTTACGCTAGACCACTCGTAACAGGACAGCCTAAAACCCCGCCAGGCAATTATCAAAATGCTCCCAAGTAAGAATTGGGTTTAAGATCGAATAGGGGAAGAATTCAATATACTCCCTTTCCTATATCATATGGAGAACTTTAAAAAATACTGTATGACGCGCATGAAGTATCTCCACAGCGCGTGAAGCCATATAAACCCCCGTTCTCGACTTGGTACGATGCGAATGCCCATTGTGAATACCATGCAGGGGCAGAATTCCATTCAATTCAGAATTGCCCTGCCTTCAAGAGGCTAGTGGAGGGGTTCATCGAGCATGGAATCCTGAGATTAGAAGAACCAACGAAACACAAACATAGCTGGGAATCCCTTGCCTAACCACCTGGAGCAGGGAGTGAATGCCTTAATGGAAGGAAAAGGTTGAAAAACCAAAACGAATTTTAAAGAGGTCAGGTCTCTACTCCAATGGGTATGACGTTAGTTAGTCAAAGAAGGGGTAATCACAGAGGATAAGGAGAGCCCAATAGCAAGGACTGACAGCTACTGCGAGTTTCATGCCATTGAGGGGCATGAGATTCAAGACTTCATCTAATTCAAAGCTATAGTGCAGACGCTAATAGACAACAAAGAGTTGGAATTCTTCAAAGAATGGGAGGAGGTTAATGACGTTTACGCCTCCGAAGACAAAGCAGCGAAGGCTTATGAGATTAATCATCCAAAAGTGATTATTTCTAAACCCATGAATAGCACGAAAAGGGAGCAAATAACACCGCGTATCATCATACAGAGGCTCGCAGTGTTACCTTACAAAGATAGTAAAAAGGTCTTGTGGAATTACAATTGCAACGTAACCATACCAAGAGAGGGGGAATTCAGGAAGGATGTGAATCTTGTTACCCGAAGTGGTAAGAGTTATGACCTAGTAAATAAAGAGAAAGAGATTAACAAAGGGAAGACAATAATGTGTGAGCCAGAGGAAGAAATAATTAGCAAACCTAAAGCACCCACGAATGAGCCTATATCTGAGAAAGAGGAAAAAGAATTTTTGAAGTTTCTAAGACATAGCGAAAATAGTGTAGTGGAACAATTACACAAACAGCCTGCTCGGATATCAATTTTGTCCTTGCTCTTAAGCTCAGAAGCCATTAAAGCGCGCTAATGAAGGTGCTGAATGAAACATATGTGGCAAATAACATCTTTGTTAGTAAGCTGGATCGAATAGTCAATAACGTGAGTGTCGATAACTTCATTTTCTTCAGCGATGACGAAATACCAATGAGAGGCCTGGGATCTACCAAAGCCTTGCACATTACTACCCGTTGCAAGGGGTACACACTACCCGAAGTACTCATAGACAACGGCTCAGCTTTGAATGTGCTACCGTTAGTTACCCTGCAAAGATTACCAATTGATAGCTCTTACATGAAAGGATGTAATAACATAGTGAGAGCATTTGACGAGACCGAGAGGAAGGTAATGGGGAAGATCGAAGTACCTCTTCAAATTGGGCTAAACACATATGAGGTGGATTTTCTAGTGATGGATATCAGGCCCACTTATAACTGTCTATTGGGAAGACCATGGATTCAATCAGCTGGGGTAGTACCTTCTTCGTTGTACCAAAAAGTGAAATTAATAAATGAAGGACGGTTAATCACGATCAACGCTGAGAAGGAAATTGTCACATCCATAACGAGTGATTCACCTCATGTTGGAATAGATGAGGAGGTTGTGGAATGTTCTTTTCGCTCACTAGAATTCATCAATGCAACCTTCATTTCTGAGGGGAGCAAGATCCTTGTGCCTACGATATCATCAACCACCAAGATGGGCCTACCTTTAACAATTGTAAAGGGGGCGTTACCTGGAAGAGGACTAGGAAAATACCTCCAAGGAAGAGCCACTGTGCCGATGCTGATAGAAAAACGGGATCATTATGGCCTGGGGTACAAACCAAATGCAAAACAAAAGAAGAAGAAGCTAGAAAGAAAGCAAGAAAGAAGGAAGGTAAGATTGTCCGGAAAAGAAATTTCGTGGGAACCCATGGTCTTCCTGCACATATATGAGACTTTTGTCTCAGGAGGGGTGATCAACCAAAAGTCAGGGTCGGAAAAAGAGCAAGTGACAATCAAGACTGAAGGGATTATGAAGGATCTAGGCATGAACACAATATTTGATGAAGGAAAAGAAGGGAACATGTTAGGAATCAATCCATGTGCACCTAGAAGCACTCTGAATAATTGGAATGCGAAGGATCTCCCTGTAATTTTTAAGATTTCTTCAGAGTAATGCTCAGAACACCTATTGCTTTAGGCTCAAAAGCAATATGGATCTTTTTGTAAAGGGCCCATGATCATTATCCAGTTATTTTGAATGAAAATGCATTTTCTATCTCGTATGATATTTTTTTTCCTAATTATTCTTTCATTTGCGTATGTGTGTGGACTATTGAGATTTAAATAAAGCTAGTCCAAAGGATAACTTCCCATTACCTCACATCGACACTTTAGTCGATAACACAGCAAGTCATTCCCTATTTTCATTTATGAATGGTTTCTCTGGGTATAATCAGATAAGGATGGACCCTGAGGATATGATCAAAACCACATTTGTCACACTATGGGGAACATTTTGCTATAAAGTGATGCCTTTCGAACTCAAAAATGCAGGGCAACTTATCAAAGAGCCATGGTGATCTTGTTTCATGACATGATGCATAAAGAGATTGAAGTTTATGTCGACGACATGATTACGAAATCCCAAACGGAGGAAGAGCATGTAAGGATCCTGATAAAGTTGTTTGGGAGGCTAAGAAAGTATCAATTGAAGCTAAACCCAACAAAGTGCAGTTTTGGAGCCACGTGAGGAAAGCTGTTAGGCTTTGTAGTCAGCAAAAACAGGATTGAAATTGATCCAGATAAAGTCAAAGCCATACAGGAGTTACCGCCACCCAGTACGCAAAAAGAAGTTCGAGGGTTTTTAGGAAGACTAAATTACATTGCTCGATTCATTTCATAGTTAACTGAGAAATGTGATTCTATCTTCCATTTACTTAGAAAGCCCAACCCAGGTGTATGGGATGATGAATGTTAGGAAACTTTTGACAAGGTCAAAGATTATTTATCCAAAGCTTTCATCTTGGTACCTCCAATTCCTAATAAACCGTTGATCCTGTACTTGGCGATCTTTGAAAATTCTATGGGATGTGTACTAGGCCAACACCATGAATTTGGAAAGAAGTAAAGGGCGATATATTATCTCAGTAAGAAATTCACTGATTGTGAGACCTGATACTCGTCAATTGAAAAATTATGTTGTGCTCTAGTTTGGACCACGCGAAGATTAAGACAATACATGTACCATACCACTTGGTTAATCTCAAAACTAGATCCTTTGAAGTACATGATAGAGTCCGCCGCGTTGAATGGGAGATTGGCTAGATTGCAAATCTTGCTTTCAAAATTTGACATAGTCTATGTCAATCAAAAGACAGTAAAAGGGAGCACGATAGCAGCCTTCCTAGCTAGCAGGGCTTTAGACGACTACGAGCCAATAAACTTTGATTTTTCGAATGAGGATTTAATGTATGTTGCGACCGTTGAAGAGGTAACGACAGTAGAACATCCTTGGAGATTAAATTTTGATGGAGCTTCAAATTCCATGGGTAATGGAGATGGGGTAGTCTTGGTATCAGTAGAAGGAGACCACTACCCTTTCACCAGTAAACTCGATTTCGATTGCACAAATAACATGGCAGAATACGAAGCATGTATCATGAGAATCCGTGCGGCCATAGAACGGGGAATAAAAGTTTTAGAGATATATGGAGACTCCGCACTTGTAATCTATCAACTTAAAGGAGAATGGGAAACAAGAGATTCTAATGTAGTTGATTACCGTAAATTGGTTCTCGAGTTAATCAAGGAGTTTGATGATGTCACATTCCATTATCTCCCACGAGAAGGAAACCAGACGGCTGATGCACTTGCCATTTTAGCCTCGATGATTAAAGTAAATAGACTAGAAGATATGAAACCCATTCAAATGAGCATCTATGAGGTTCCGACTCATTCTTATGATATCGAGGAAGAAGAAGAAGAAGAAAGGGATGACCGCCTATAGTACCAGGATATTCTTCAGTATGTAAGAGATCGCAAGTACCCCAAGCAAGCTTCAGAAAATGAAAAGAGGACCTTGAGAAGACTTGTTAATAAATATGTCATGGACGGGGAAATCTTGTACAAAAGGAGAAAAGATCAAGTGTTACTAAGATGTGTCGACGCAGTCAAAACTAAGAAGATCTTAGAAGTTCATGAAGGCATTTGTTGGACACACGCCAATGGTTTCACAATGGCCAGGCAAATAATGAGATTTGGGTATTACTAGTCTACTATGGAAGACGATTGCATCAATTATGCCAAGAGGTGCCATAAGTTCCAGATCTATGGAGACAAGATTCATGTACCTCCATCATAACTTCATGACATGACTTCTCCTTGGCCGTTTTCTATGTGGGATGGATGTCATTGGGCCAATTTCTCCAAAGGCTTTCAATGGTCATAGATTTATCTTCATGGTTATCGACTACTTCACCAAGTGCGTAGAAGCAGCGTCTTACGCCAACGTCACGAAGTCTACGGTTAGCAAGTTCTTGAAAAAGGAAATCATCTACCGATATGGGATTCTTGAAAGGATCATATCCGACAATGCCTTGAATTTGAACAATAGCACGATAGCGGAAGTTTACGAGCAATTCAAAATCAAGCATCACAACTCATCTCCCTATCGCCCAAAGATGAATGGAGCTGTGGAGGCAGCTAATAAGAACATCAAGAAGATCGTTGCGAAAATGACTGTGACCTACAAAGACTGCCACGAAAAATTACCACTTGCCCTCTTTACTTACAGAACTTCAATCAGAACTTTTACCGGGGCAACACCATTCACATTAGCATATGGCATGGAAGCAGTCTTACCTATCGAGGTCGAAATACCTTCTCTCCGAGTCTTGACAGAATTACAGTTAGATGAGGCAGAATGGATTCAGACCCGATATGATCAGTTGAATTTAATCGAAGAAAAGAGATTAAGAGCTATCCGCCATGGTCAGATGTACCAGAAAAGAATGATGCGAGCTTACGACAAAAAGGTTCACCCCAGAGAATTTCATAAGGGGGATCTAGTTTTGAAAAAGATACTTCCCATACATAAAGACTTCAAAGGCAAATGGATGCCCAATTGGGAAGGGACTTATGTGGTAAAGAAAGCTTTCTCAGGAGGAGCTCTCATTTTAATAGAAATGGATGGCAAGGATCTGCATAACCCCATCAATTCAGACTCGGTGAAAAAATACTTCACCTAAAAAAAGGGACTGAGATGAAAACCCACAAAAGGGCGTCTCGATTCTAAAGACAATCAAGATGTAAACCCGCAAAGGGCGTCTTGAAACCAAAGGTTTTGAGTTGAATACCCGTAAAGGGTGACTCAAAATCCAAAATGAAGAGATGGATACAAAGTAACAAGGCACTCCAGGTCTGCTAGACACACATTCGAACTCAGAGTGATTCTCAGCAAGTTGGCGTAGAGAAGCTCATTTTGCGATATTCGAAGCTTTTAATTGTATTTTGTTGTATGCTTGGAAATTTTTTACTAGTATTGCCTCTTTCGATTTTCTTTGTTGAATAGAATTTTCAATAAATCACGACTTTATTTCTTTACAATTTTGTTGAAGCATTTTGCATCTAAAATAACGAATAATGAACTAATAAATCATACAAAGATCCGTGAGCATCATTCTAAAATTTCCTAAATGGTACAGGGGTCCGAAATAGGATTACCAATTAGAAAACAAACTTGAAAACAATCAGTTCAAGATCAACCTAGAAGAAGATAGGGCAACACATCAACGACAGAGCTCAGACAGGTGATAAACCATGGCAACCCGAATAATAAATAAATCTGACATTCATCATGCGCATTCATGTAGTTAGGAGCATTTGATTCATTCTAACCATAACTTTTTAATTATTTAGGCTTACAAGGAGGTCCATAGAGGCATACTTTACAGGTCATATCCTCGCAAAATGGCGAGATGAATCAAGGAAACTTGGAGCATTAAAGGAAAGGATTGAGACCACAAAGACGAAGTTGAAAAGAAGTAAGTCGAAGCTGCGACTATTAAAGGTTCCAATACCTTACCCCGATCATGGGGCAAAGGAGCGAATCAAAACAAGTGATACTGTAACACCCCTATACCCGGTTCACACGTATAAACCCGGTATAAAAGTATTACATACAGTATCGGAGATTTTAACACGAGTATAATAAATTTTTTTTAAACGATGTGTTTTAAGTTATTTTATTCAAAATACATCATTTCAATTCATGGACTCGTAGTAATCCAAAACAACATTTATAACCATCCATTGGAGACACATAATAGTACCATTTATACATGCCATTTTTACCAAAAGTAATGTACCTAAACTGAAGTCTTCTAATTGTGATGTGATGTGATGAGAGGTCCCTTAGCTTGACTTCAACTTCTCGTAGCTTTTGTACCTACGCGTTAAAATAAACGCGTTAAGCCGGTGAAGGCTTAGTAAGCACTACAAAAGTAATGAATGATCATTTAAGTACTCATGCATATAAACTTCTTGCCTTACTTTCATGTAACCTGTAACTTACCACAATGGCACAACTTACACTTTTATCCACTTTCTGTAGTTTAGCCCATAGTAGACTTTCATAGAACCGTTAGGATATACGGAACAAACAGAGAGTACCAAAGTACTAACAAAGAGCACATAAGTGCTGGGCAACAGAGAGCACACACAGTGCTGCCTAGCACTTATGTGCTAAACAGAAAGTACACAAAGTACTAATCAGAGAGCACACAAAGTGCTAATCAGAGAGCACACACAGTTCTAATAACAGAGAGCACGAGACATGCTAAACAGAGAGCGCGCTAGTGTTCCTTAATAGCATGTCACTAATATCAAAATGGTTCTAATTTGTCTACTTGGGCACAATTTCAATTAGCATAATTTCTCATAAATGATATATCTCACATAAATACATCATCAAATACTTCACATTTATATTTTCGAAGCTGTCCACTTGCATCATAGTCACTAAATTATTTATATCTTGAGCTACAGAATTCGAAATTATAATCCGCTTGATTTTTCTAAAACTAGACCCAATCCTATTTTTACCATAAAATTTCCATAATTTTTAATTTAGCCAATTTTTACATTAAATTCTTTCAAGTTACCAGTTCTCTGCTGCCTGATAGTTTCGACCTTTCTTCACTAAGAATTATCTATCTTTCAGTACAGAGATCAAATGATGTTCATGTCTATTTATTGTGAAAATAGACTCATTAAGGATTCAGCCATATAAATTTAAATCTCTAATAATTTTTTATATTTTTCTATGATTTTTCAAAGTCAGAACAGGGGAACTCGAACCTACTCTGACCTTGTTACACAAAAACTAGTATATCTCGAAATATAAAATTCCTTTTAATTCACTGTTTCTTCCATATGAAACTAAACTCAATAAGATTTAATTACATATATAATTCGATCCTTAACTCATTATATAAAATTTTTGGTGAATTTTAGAAGTTAATCCTCTGTTCTGTCCAAAACTGTTTTACTAAATCACACATTAATCCCTTCATTTTATCATTGTAAACATTCAAATTATGTACCTATATAATAATTTTTATGCTAATAATTCACATACCATCATAGAAATTAAATTATAATTCAAAACTCTTGTAGTACTTACAACAAAAAGGCTGATTTCCTTCTCTTTTCGCTCTTTGCTCTTCTCTTTTCCTTTCTCTTCAATTTGATCCTTGCCTCTCTTCTCTTTCTCTTCAATTTCACATAAACACATATAAGCTATAAGCTATAATTCAATAATTTTCATGCTAAATAACAGTAAAATACATATATGTCATGAGAATTTAACCATTTCTTACCTTAACCCTTGAATTCAAAATTTCTCAATTTAGTCCCTATGCTCTTTAACACCTCAAAATGAATTCTTTAAGAAGTTTGAGGTGTCTAATAACCCCCTTCTATACTTTTCTTTTAGAAATTTCAAAGAAAATAGGAGATTTTGGAGCTTGGAGGGCTTAAAAATGATGGAAGGACCTATTTGGAATAAAATTAAAAGTTGGATGGAAGAGAGAATGGCATGAACGGTTGAAATATGAAAAGAGCTAATATTTTTGACTTTTAATTGATTTTTACCTTTCTCAAATTCTCTAGAAATCTCACTTAAAATATCTCACTTAATAAAAATGGTAAAATTACACTTTTAGTCCCTAGACCTTCCAACTTCACACTTTGGCCCAAAACTTTGTCTCTAAAAATATCTTCCACCAAATTACTCTTTTTCCCCTCCTCAATCAATCTAATTCCCATGATGACTCAAAATTCAATTTGGATAATTCGCTATTTAATCCCCCATATTTTCTCTCCTTTACTATTTAATCCTTAAAATTTTCTAACCTTCCTTACTTCAACTAAACATTTCTAATTCTCAATTCTATTTTATTACTCAAATCCGATTCAAGAATGAGGATGTTACAAATACAGACATATTCCTGATGAGATACTAAGAAGAAGACCAAATCAAAGAACCCAAAGCTCAATGTGAGCAAAACTTCGAACCCCAGCTTCCTGATGAGATACTGAGAAGCAGGTCGAAGCAATAAAATGGTCAGATTCCTGATGAGATACTGAGAAGTGGACCAAATTTGTCTTCCTGATGAGATACAGAGAAGCGGATTAAAACAAGTGATGCGACCATCTTCCTGATGAGATACTGAGAAGTGGACCAAATCAATGAAACCAGGCTCAAAGTGAGCAAATCTTCGAATCCCGACTTCCTGATGAGATACTGAGAAGCAGGTCGAAGCAATAAAGCGGTTACCTTCTTGATGAGATACAGAGAAGTGAACCAGATCCGTCTTCCTGATGAGACACAGAGAAGTGGATCAAAACAAGTGATATGGTCATCTTCCTGATGAGATACTGAGAAGTGGACCAAGTTAATGAACCCAGGCTCATAGTGAGCAAATCTTCGAACCCCAACTTCCTGATGAGATACTGAGAAGTAGGTCGAAGAAATAAAGCGGTTACCTTCCTGATGAGATATAAAGAAGTGAACCAGATACGTCTTCCTGATGAGACACAAAGAAACAGATCAAAACAAGTGATGCGGTCATCTTCTTGATGAGATACTGAGAAGTAGACCAAATCAATGAAACCAAAGCTCGATGTGAGCGAAACATCGAACCCCAGCTTCTTGATGAGGTACTGAGAAGCAGGTCGAAGTAATAAAATGGTCGTCTTCCTGATGAGATACAGAGAAGTGGACCAAATACGTCTTCCTGATGAGACACAGAAAAGTGGATCAAAACAAGTGATGCGGTCATCTTCCTGATAAGATACTGAGAAGTAAACCAAATCAATGAAACCAAAGCTCGATGTGAGCGAAACTTCGAACCCTAGCTTCCTGATGAGATACTGAGAAGTAGACCAAATCAACAACACCAAACCACTGAAGTTACGAGTGAATCGAATAAAGGTACAATAGCAAATTTTGTCTTTTTTGAAATTGCCCCAAGGCAAGATGCAATCATAACGCCGAGGTAGAGAAGCAGATGCAGTAGGGTTGAACGACCGATGAAGTGAAGGGCGAACCAGTGGGACAAGGAGCGTCGAAGAAATGAAACTTGACAAAATTGGACCTTCTTTTGGTCTTTGCTCCGTTCCTATTACACAACAACAAGCAAAGAAGGGCAGTTGTTGGAGCCCAATTTTGACTAGGCCTAAACTAAACCCACTTTTTTAAATTTATTTTAAGATTAAATTTATTTTAAATTTAGATTTGTTTTAAATTTAAATTTAATTTAAGTTTAAATTTATTTTAAATATAAAATTATTCTAAATTTAAATTAATGAAAGTCCAAAATACAAAACCCAAGTAGAATGTTTTTACAAGTCCAATTGGGTCCAATTTCAATTGACCCAAAACAACCCATCTTACAGACCCAAAACCTAGGCCCAATTACAAGTTAAACCAGACAAGCCCAAATAGCCTAAAACCTAAGCAAAGTCAAACCCTAAAGCAAGCAACTTGCTGCTGCCACCCCAACTTGTACTGTTGCTGCCATCATCCTCCAGCCAATCACATGCTGCCACATCAGCACCGGTAATAGCACCACCTTCAACTTGAGCTGCCACCGCAACTGTCAAGCCGACCTACAAAAGAAAGAACAAGACAGGCATTAAATTGAAAGAAACAGATTATAATCATTGTAATTAGGCTATATAAAGCCAGAATTGAAAACATTTTGTAGGGCTACCAACTTTTTTTGAAAACATTGGAGATTAATACAAAAAAAGACAAATTGTATTTCAGAAATATAAGTGGGGAGTATTCGAAGCAACATATTCCATTTTTTTTCAAAGCATATTCGAAGCAGACAAGGTACAATCCCAATAGATAAAGTATTCATTGTCATTTATTAATCAGATTCTGAACTGTTTAAATCCTATACATGCATCTGTTAATAAATATTTATGTGTTATATTACCGTTGTCATTTATTATTTTAGAGTGTGCATTTAAATCATATTTAATATAATAATAAATATATAATGTATAATAAATAATTTTAATAAATAAAAGAGGGAAGATCAAAGGGTATACCTCTAATCCAAAGCACCACCGTCATCGTCATTCTGATTGCTGCTCCTCCGGCCACCCTTATGGTTGCGAAGAATGATTCAAACATGTTTTTGATCTGCAAAATAACAAATACAACACTAAACAGATTCAAAAAGGGGTAAAAATTTCAGGATTGAAATCTTAAAAAAATCGAACCCAGATCTAGGGTTTTCCAAATAGATCTGGGGCTCAATTAAAACAAGCAAAATGAAACAACAGATTTTAAGCATAAAAAAATCAAAACAGTTTTCTTTTTTTAAAAAAACTAAAAACAATAACGAAAAGAAAATAAAAAATGGAAAAATGGAATAAAACGAAAGAAGAGACATGCTCTACCTTTCGACGACGGACGCGGCAACGCGTGTGGCAGTGCAGACGGTGGGCTGTTGCCGGAGCTCCAAGGATCGACCTTGAAGGCCAGAGAGAAAAAGGGTTTTTTTTAGAGAAGGAAGAAAAATGAAATTTTTTCGAAGGAAATCAGCCTTGTATAGGCCCCTGAAACGATGGCGTTTTGAGGGCTGAGTTTCAGCCCCAAAACGACACCGTTTTCGAGCAATCCGACCGACCCAACCCGCTCCAGGCCAAGAATCCCCGTGTTTTTAGAAAAGGGCCTATTTATGCCTTTGCTCCTTTCGCATTTTTTGATTTTTACAATCAGGTCCTTTTTATACTTTTAATTAATTTTCAATTGGCCCAACAATTTTCATTGCTTTTCAACTTAGTCCTTAAACTCTTTGTAAGCCTGAGAGGCTACCATGTGTCTCATTTTTGGTTTATTTGTGCATTTGGTTCTTTTTATTTTTGATTTGTTTTAATTTCATCCCTAAATCAAGTTTTGTTTTAATTATAAATTGGCCCAAAAATTTTAAATGATTTTCAAATTAGTCCTTTGGCTTCAGAATGCAAAAGAGGCTGCCAGGTGTCCTATCTTTTTGGTTTTATTGCCCAGAAGGTCCCTGAACTTTCTGAAAATTACATTTTAACCCTCAAACTTTCCAAAAATTACATTTTAACCCTTAAACTTCCCAAAAATCACATTTTAACCCTTAATTTTTTTGAAAATTACATTTTAACCCCCTAAAATTTCTAAAAATTACATTTTAACCCTTAAACTATCCAAAAATCACATTTTGACCCTTTAACATTCTAAAAATTACATTTTAACATCAAAACTTTCCAAAAATTACATTTTAACCCCTAAACTTTCCAAAACTCACATTTTGACCCCTGAACTTCCAAAAATTACATTTTAACCCTCAAACTTTCTACAAATTACATTTTCCCCCGAACTTCTAAAAATTACATTTTTGCCCTCGATCTTCCAAAAATTACATTTTTTTGTCCCCGAACTTTTAAAAATCACATTTTTACCCCGAATCTTAGCAAAATGACATTTTTCCCTTAAAACTTTTCAAAATTTCATTTTAACCCCAAACTCTTCGAAGCTTCATTTTTCGACTCCGATTTTCTTCTTTCTTCAGCTTTCGTATATAATTCTTTAAATTTTAAATTAATTTCGTATTTTCTCATTTATTTCGATTCAAAATTCGTATTTTATTTTTCTCATATTTATTCATTCTTTATGTTATTTACCTTCATCATTAATTGCATAGCTCGTTTTTAATTTGCATATTCATTTTTATCCCTATTTTTCAATTAAAGTTATTTTTTTACTTTTCTCCAAAATCTTTAAAATCGAGGCAATATTCTTTTATTTCGGGTTTTGAAAATTTGTGCCTTAACTTACTAGGCGCGATTTTTCTTCAAACCGAGATAATCGAATACTCTTAAAACGAGGCAATGTTTCTTTATCTCTGGTTTTGAAAATTTGTGCCTTAACTTACTAGGCGCGACTTTTCTTCAAATTGGGATAATCGAATATCCTTCTCCAAGGTTTAAAAGTTTACAACAAAAGAAGGCTCGTTATTTTCGGATCTCGAAACGTTATGTCCTAACTCACTGGATGTGACTTTCTTTCTCGATCATCTCGAAATAGCGAGACTCCCAAACAAAAATCGATTTCTTTTTAAATATGACTTATACATTAAAGGATCATACTTTTAAACTCTATTCAAGTGTTCAAAATTTTATAGACAAGGCCCTAAAATAATCAATATGGTACAAATTCTGGGCGTGCGAGGGTGCTAATCATTCCTCTCATGTAACCGACTCCCAGACCTATTTTCTGGATTTCGAAGACCAAAATGTTTTCCAAACGGATTTTAAATGTTTTATGGTGATCCAATCACACCGAATAAAAGATTGGTGGTGACTCCCATTTTTTAAATTTTTGATATTTTTAAAATATTGTTCGAGATTTGTTTGTTTTCCCAAAAATAAACGTTTCGACACTTGCTACAGGAGAAAAAGTTTCAAAAAAAATCAACTCTCCAAGCCTATGCATATCCCTTCACCACTAACCTGGCCTTGTACTTGTTCAATAAGCCCTCAAGATTAAGTTTGGTCCTGAAAACCCACTTTACTCCAATCACCTTTTTGTTTGCAAACCTCTCAAGTAGTTCCTATGTTTGGTTTTTCTCTATCATAACCAACTCTTCCCTCATTGCCTCCATTTACTCCTTATCATTTTTGGCTTCCTCATACCCTACAGGTTCAAGAATAGCTACACTGTTCCTTTGATAAACTTCACTCAATGATCTTGGACCTCTAATTGGTGTATCATCCAGCAGTTCATTAGGATTAAGAGAGAACTCTTGTTTTCTTTCTTTTGCATCACTTGTCCAATCGCACTGCACAACTTCTAGGGACTGAACATCTCTACTCACAATCATCTTCTATATGTGAGGTTTATAGATTTTATAGTCTTTTGACACAAAACTATAACCAAAAAATATTTCATGCTTAGATTTTTCTCTCAACTTGTCCCTCTTAACCTGTAGAATAGAATAGAAACATAAACAACCAAATACCTTTAAATTGTTTTGAGTTGGCTTCATTTCAAACCAAGCTTCATAGGGTGTTTTTTTCTCCAATACCTTTGTAGGCAATCAATTTAGCAAAAATACAACTGTGTTAGCTGCCTCCGCCCAAAACTCCTTAGGTAAGGACTTCTCATTCAGCGTGCACCTAGTCATCTCCGTAATGGTTTTTTTCCTCTCACTAACTTCTTTCTATTGTAAAGAGTAGGGAGTAGTGAGTTAATGCTCTATCCTAGCCTCCTCATAAAAAGTATTGAACCTTTGTGAGGTATATTTTGTCCCATTATCAGATCTGAAAACCTGAATCTTAGAACCACTTTGATTCTCATCCCATCTTTTATACTTAAAAAATACATCAGCAACATCAGATTTTTGTTTCATAAGATAAATCCAACACTAGAAATGACACTTAAATTCTCCTTAATTTAGTGTATAATTTGTTCCTTTTGTATCATTTCTAGCATGCATTTTTAGCATTTCATACTTAGGATGTGCATTTTCTAACTCAATACTGTTTGATCTTAATTTCTTTCATTTTATCTCTTTTGTGCTACTAATGTCACTGTATTTAGCACTTATTTTGCAGCTAAAGTTGTCAGCGCAGAAATCCACCTAAGAGGATCAAAGTAGGAAAACATTAAGAATTACGGTCACAAGTTGTTCCAGAATTACGGCTAAACATGTCGTCACATGAATGCTTCCACAATTTATCAAAGATTTCACGCTACTAATATATCTAGAAGCACTGGCGTAAGAGAAAATTATCTCAGCAAATTAAAGTCATAATTTGCGTCTAGAGATGTCGCAACAATCTGTAACTATCCATTGAACAAATTAGATCTGCATGAGTACATAACTGTCAATAAAAACTTTTACAGCTGCAAAAAGGTGTTAGATCTGAGAAGAGAGGAAGATCTAGAAGGAACCAGTGATTATAAATAGATGGATGAAAAAAGAAGATGATATAAAGTGGTGAAGATTTCAATTCCTAAATTTCTCTCATTCTAAAAGTCAGCTACCATAGAGGCCTGACTCCTGAGGACAGTGATCTGATCCAGCAAGGGCGCAACAACTTCTGACGAGAAGTGCTTGGTACGATGCAAGAGGAGCGGTTAAGGGAGAATCCTAGTAGTCTAGGAATAGTATGCTTCGATTCATTTGTTAATCCCTCTTTTAATGTTGATGAATTTTTATTGACAATTGATTGTATATGGAAGTATCTTTCAATGTTAGATTACTTTGATTCTTACTCAATTCTCTTCATCTGTTTATCTTTGGATTTAACTGTTTTGACCACGGAAGTGCAATTGCAATCATAGACACTGAAAGGTGCAGTGACAAGTTAGGTTAACAAGTGAGACAGCGGATGTTGCTTTAGACAAGAAGGAATTCTGGTCACTTGTTCTTGAGTGCAAAGCATTACCAGCATTGGAAGGTGTGGTAATTGTGAGCGCTTGAGTCTTTGTTAAATAGAGAGTTGTCATTAGAAAGATTTCATTGGAGCGTAATTGCGGCGATAATTAATCTACAAAATACCTTGTAGTCACATTTAGCGTGCTACTTGTTAAGTCAGTGATCCTCTTCACTTCTTTACACTTGATCCATTTATTTTAAGTTCTTGAATTTACTTTACAACATCTCAACAATCCATTTATTTTCTATAACTTGCTTTGACATTTAACATTCTGATTGCGCTGACAGATTTAATTTTTAACTCGTATAATTTTAACCTAGTTGCATTGACATAACTCTTAACATTTCTTCTCATTTTAACTCAGAATGCTTTGATAGATTAAATAATAAACAGCCATCTCTGTGGGATCGATATACGATAGATTCATTTCTATCTACAATTCTTGCATCGACAGTGTATGCTTGCACATAATATGCTGTGACGTTCATGGCGCGATCAAGCACATTCTGGTAAAATTATCAATAAATATAATGAAATACCTGCTAGCATTCAATGAAGCAATTGCTTGTGGATCGCTCAAGTTAGTATGAATCAACCGCAACTTCTCTGTGGCTCTCCAAGTTGAGTTTTTGAAAGGCAACCTCTTTTGTTTGCCAGTTAAGTAAGCTTTGCATCTCGAATTTAAATCCTTCAAAATTGGTAGCCCAATTGCCTTCTCATTTTTCTGCATGAACTGCAAACCTTTGTGATGAAAGTGCCCTAACCTCTTATGCCACAATTCAGAGTCACTAAATTGACACTTGAGTGCCACTTGCTCCTCATCAAATGGATTCAATGAGAAACTCTTCTTTTACATCTTGATCCTAAATAATACATTGCCACAAGAGTCAAGGATTAGAAACAATCCTCCTCCAAACATTACCTTGAATCCCTTCTCTACTAGTTTCCTCACACTTAACATGTTTTGATCAATCTTAGGTACCAACAAAACATCTGAAATTAACTTAGTTTCAGCACAACTCTCTATTGCTATTGTGCCTTTTCCTTTCACTTCTAGGTATTCTCCATTTCTTATCCTTACTCTCGACTTCAATGACCTATCAAGATCTTTAAACAACTTCTCCTTATAAGTCATGTGATTGGTGCAAGCACTATCAAATAACCAATTGTCACATGGAGTGCTCGATGAGAAGCAAGAGACAACAAATAATTGTTTCTCTTATTCTTTAACTACAACATTTGCTCCACTTTGATGCTGATTTTTTGGTTCCTTCCAAAACCTCTCAATGTGCTCCATCGAGTTGCACCTTCTGCACTTTACATTTGGCCTTCTCCAACACTTGAAATAAGGATGATTCTATTTTCCACAATACTTACATGAAGAATACTTGTGAGAATTTCCAATACCATTACCTTTTGCAGCATTTTCTAAACCACTACTGACACCACTTTTCTTCCCATTCCACTTATGGTCCTTTCTTCTTTCAGTCTGCTGCATCTTAGTTTTGAAAGCTCCTTCTATGCTTTTTTCCTTCCTTATTAGCCTCCTTTGCTCTTGTGCTTGTAAAGCACTGATCAACTCCACTATTCTCAACTAACTCAAGTCCTTGGTGTTCTCCAAAAAGGTTGCTTCATACTTCTCGGGCATAGAGACTAGAATTTTCTGCACTAATCTAGAATTAGAGAGATCAGTTCCTAAAAACTCTTACCTTGTTGGCAAAATCTATCAGCTTGTCCAAGTATTCTTTGATTGACTCAAACTCCTTGATTTGTAGCCTCTCAAATTCCCAGATCAAGTTCAAAACCTTCATGCTCTTGATCCTATCATCTCCTTGATACTCAACCTTAAGGTAGTCCCATATCTCCTTTCCCTTAGCCTTCCTGGTGGTTCTCTCCTTATGCATTTTGATCTGGTTCTTAGTTGGATTATTGGGAAGTGGAGTCACCTCATAGTCTTCCTCCACAGATTCCTAATAATCTCAACTTTCCATGTATGCTTGCATTCTCACAGCGCATGCTTGATAATTTTCTCCACCAAACACATATGGGGCTAAGGCAGACAAGTTACTTGATCCTAATTCCATTTTCTTCAAAACCTCACAAGTGCATCTCTCAATTTTCTCTCAGAACTTTCACAAAAATTTTCTTACAGGTCCCACAAGAAAAATAGCTCCCAATACCACTGATGATTTTAGCAAAGAACTAATTGAAGCATAGAGAAATATGAATGAAAGGAATGATTTGATTCATTAACAAAGCAGTCCTTACATACAAGTCTCAAGTAACAACCTCAACAAAAAGGTCAGATTTCTACTCTTACTAATAAGCGAACAACTCCAACTCCTACTAACAAGGTAACAAATCTCTTAAGACTTAGTCAAATCTTCCTAGGACTTAGTCATACTTAAAAAAAAAAAAGTTGCAGCCTTAAGACACTAACAATATGCCCGGGGGATTGCTCACTCATATTGGAGCTATGAACAATAATTTGACTGGTTTGATTCCATCAAGTTTGAGAAACTGTACAAGCTTTAAAAGAGTTAGGCTTGAAGGGAACCATTTAACGGGAAATTTATCAGAAGCCTTTGGTATATATCCAAATTTGAATTATATTACATTAAGCAACAACAACATTTTCGGTGAACTTTCTCCAAATTGGGGACAATGCCAGAATCGAACAGGACTATAGATCTCCAACAATAACATTTCTGGAAAGATTCCATTCGAATTGGGACATGCCCCCCAATTACAAGAACTTGATCTCTCTTCGAATCATCTAAATGGTGAGATCCTAAGGAACTAGGAAAGTTGACAATGATGAACCATCTTTTTCTAAGTGGTAATCAATTTTCTAGGAAAATTCCATCAGAGATTGGACTTCTTTCAAAACTAGAACAACTTGAATTGGCATCAAACAATTTAAGTGGGCCTATTCCTGATGATCTTGGAAATTTCTTCAAGTTATTCAACTTGAATTTGAGCAAGAACAACCTTGAAGAGAGCAGTCCATCTTCAATAAGCTACATTAATGCTCTTCAAAGCCTAGATATGAGTCAGAATTCACTTATTGGAGGTATACCACAACAGTTTGGAAAACTACAGTCCTTGGAAGTATTGAACCTTCTCAAAATATGTTCAACGGTTCCATCCCGGAAGCTTTTAATAATTTTCGTGGTTTGAGATTTGTGAACATATCTTTCAATCAATTTCAAGGTCTTACTCCAAATTTTAAGGCTTTTCGTGGGGCTTCATTTGATGCCTTAAGAAACAGTTTATAAAGGTAATGCCACTGGACTAATGGCTTGTGTTCCTTCTTTTCTGGCCAACCATGGTCATGGAAAAAGGACCAAAGTCATCATTTCAGTTATGCTTCCACTCTTTGGCGGTCTACTTTTGCTATTTTTATTGGTTGGAAGTTTCTTTACTTTCTGCAAAAAGACTTAAACCAAAGAATCAGAGCCATGGGAGGAACCACAAGGAGATATTTTTACTATATTGGGATTTAATGGAAGAGTACTCCATGACAGCATTATTGAAGCCACAAAAGATTTTAGCTCGAACTATTGCATTGGTTCAAGAGGATACGGAAGTGTATATAAGGCTGCATTACCAACTGATCAAATGGTTGCAGTGAAGAAGCTTCACCAATCTGAAGACAACCTGCTCAACATCAACTTGAAAGCCTTTGAAGCGAGATTAGTGCTTTATTAGAAATGAGGCATCATAACATTGTGCAGATGTATGGTTTTTGTACACATCCAAAGCTTTCTTTTCTGGTTTATGAGCTCGTGGAAAGAGGAAGTTTGAGAATGGTGTTAAGCAACAATGAACAGTCTAAGGAGCTGGACTGGAAGAAGAGGCTAAATGTTGTTAAAGGATTGGCTAATTGCTTTGTCTTATATGCATCATGGTCATTCACAACCTATAGTTCATCGAGACATTTCTAGGAACCTTGGATTTGGACTATGAAGCTCGTGTCTCTGATTTTGGCACTGCTAGGATTTTAAAGCCTGACTCCTCCAATTGGACTTCACTTGCGGGCACCTACGGGTATATAGCTCCAGGTAGTAACTAATTTTTTTTCCTAGAAATGCTTTGAACATGTTATCTGTTTGATTAACACTGTTAATTTCTTACATGATAAATAGACAAAGTTCAAATAGCATATGCTAATTAGTAAAATCTTTTATAATTTATACAGAGTTGGCTTGTACAATGAGAGTAGATGAGAAGTGTGATGTCTACAGTTTTGGGGTGCTAACGATGGAAGTTTGTATGGGGAGGCAATCCTGGTGATCTTATTTCGTATTTTTCATCACTGGAATCGACATCGTCATCAATGTCAAATGACCTACAGGTTTTACTGAAAGATTCGACAGACCAACGTCTTGCACCACCAGTAGGCCAATCTGCCAAAGACACAGTCTCTACTATGAAGATAGCAATGGCATGCTTGAATGGCAATCCCCAACTTCGGCTAACGATGCAGCAAGTTTCTTAAGCCCTTGGTCGTCAATCCCTTCTTCTAGCGAGCCCTTTCAGGACCTTAAAATTGGAAGAACAGTTGGGTGAGGTAGTCTGCAATGGCTAACTAAGGTGATACAATATCAAACATATTTGTAGGTAAGGTATGTAAATTTGCTTTATGTAAACTCTTTTTCTATCATGTTTCTATTGTATCCATTTCAATTTCGTATATAATATTTAATGTTTTGTTATTTGACTGTACTGATGTTTCAATATCAAACAATGTACAATGTATAACTCCCACTAAATTTCATTTTATTCATCTTCATATAATTTAATTTTGCCGAATGGTATGTTATTAGATTGGTGGTTGAAGTAAAGGGTAGTAATCACTTAGATTATAACCATGCAAATACATCATAGAAAATTTTCTTCAACACAATTTACAGAAGAATTTTTCCTCTAAGGCATATTTTTTTGAGCAAGTAAATTTTAATCTTGGAATTAAATAACAATTGTATTATTTTTAATAGCAAAATCTATTTAAGGGTTAGGTTATTCATTAAAACTTTTAGTCCAGCTCCATGCTTGAGAGAATTTAAATAAAAAAATATTGAATATGGAAAATAAGTTAGAAAATAATTAGGTTCATTTAAGATGAGATGTCATGCTCGAGAATCAATTTCAAAGCTTGGGCCTAACCCGACCAATTTTTAAGTTTATAATATGTTATTTTTACTTTTATTTTATGTATGGGTAAACTATACAATTAAGTCACCCAATACTATTAGCATGTTTCTGTATTTATCACTCAACTATCATTTTTTTTATAAAAATAATATTATAAAATTAATTAATTAAAAAATAGTGTGAGGAATAAATTAATTATGAAAATGAGATGTTTGCTACAATATCTTTAGGTGTCATCTGACACATTGACAACATCAATTACAAAAAATATTTTTTAGGGATTAAATGTAGAGAAAAGACATTAAGACATTAAATGTAGGGAAAAGACATTAAGAATTTAATGCATCAAATGCAAGGGAAAGGCGTTAAATACAATGAAAAAACTATTTTCAGCGTTAGAGCCACAAACCAACTTTTTCTTTTTTTCAAATTTTCAGTTCGTTTTTTTCTATCAAACTTTTTTTTTTTAATTTACTGATGTCGCCAATGTATCAAGCGGCACCACAACTTTTTTTCTTGTCAATATTTTTTTAGAGTTCACTAGTGCCGCTAATGTGTCAAACGACACTCAAAGTTACTATAGGAAACACCCCATTTTCGTAATTAACTTGTTCCCCACCTCATTTTTGTAATTAATTAATTTTTTAATATTATTTTTATAAAATAAGCCTTGAACTATAAAAACTTTCAATTTCGTTACTAACATTACCATCCAGTTATGTTTTAGTCACACATTGCATAAATTGTTAGTGGAAATGATGAAGTGATCTTTTTTCCACTTTATATAACAACATATTTAGTCCTCGACATTTACACCTTCTATTAAATTAACCCTAATTCTAAATAATGTGGTAAAAATAAAGTTAAATAATTGCAATGTTAAAATATAAAATAGTATCTAAATATTAATTAGGTAAAAAAACTTGAATAATTATTGTATCTAATACAAACAGAGCATTAACTTATTTTATTTTTTCCAAATGTTAATTTTGGTTGTCAAGATTATCTAAAATTTAAAAATACTTGTTAGAAGTATGTTCGATCATACAAGTTAGGCTTACTTTGAAGATGTCTATTTTATATAAATACGTCCCTATCAAACATTTCTGGCTTTGTCCCTACGCATCCTCCATAATTTAGACTTTGCTTGGTAGGGTGAAACAAAATTGGAGTGATGAAAAATTGAAAGAGTAGAAAATTAAAATCATAAAAAATATTTTATTTTTCTTTTCATGGGTGTGTTTGGTCGGAAAGATGAAAAAATTGAAAGAAAATCATTCATTGTTGGGTAGAGTTGAAAATTGAGAAGAAAGACAATGAACATTTTGAAAAATACATAATTTTGAACTAACATACATTCCTCTCTCATTTTCTCTCCTCTTATAATTCCAATTTAGAGTGATTTATTTTTATACATTAAGATGAAAAATATCATCTCTCTTATTTTCTTTCCTACCAAGCACACTTAAAAATTATTTTCTTTCCACTTTTTCATTTTCTCATTCTCTCCTTCCATTTTTCCATTCAACCAATCACATTTTAAGTCTCCTTCATCCAATTCTTCTCCACCTTTATTTCCTAGCTCTCGTAATCTTGAGGGCATGAGAGACCACTCATTGCTTGATATGGAGAGAAAAGTTTCATCCATTGCTAAAGTTGGCTCTCATAATCGTCGCTTTCATATATAATAATTAGTCGTCGTTCATATTTATTCACTATTATTATATATATATATATATTATGGACTTTGTATAAGTTGATATTTCATTAAAAACTTTTAAAGGTAATTGTAAAAAAATTGATTGAATCTAAATTTAATTAGTATTATTGTTATTGTCATAATTATGAATATGTGATTTTGAGCGTGTTTAATTGTGAAATTTCCTCTTAAGAGTTAGAAGGGCAATGATTAGTTGTAAAAACCTTAAAAGATAGGAAAAGTAAAATATGTTCACGTTATGTTTGCGACTTTCGTTTTTCCAACTTGCAGTGTCGGAAGGATGTACTAAGAATGTATTGAAAACTTGTTGAGTGCTTTCTGACTGCTCCCGAACGTACTCCTGTTCAATGTAGATTTCGGCTTCTGCAAGTATACAGGCCAGGTTGTAATATAGTGTGTTTAATTACAACGGAACACTTGGAAGTATTCCGAAGATCATACCCATAGAAGGCTTAAGGCGACAGTAAATAGAATCCCTGTGATGAATGAAATTAATTAGTACTAATTTTAGGGTTTATAGTACGAGGGAAAATAATAGGGTTTGTTGAAAGAATAAAAATAAAAAGATCAAAATAAAATAAAATAAAGTAAAGATGAGTTGTAGAAATTATTATAAACATCTTTGGGGAGATTAGATTGTTTTCGTATGATTTCCTCAATTGTTGGGTTTTGGGAATTTTCCTCCAATCAACTAGTCATTACCCCCGTTGGATTTATCGATCTTCCACAGATATAGTGAGTCAATAGAGATTACTTATCGCTAAATGTCGCAATCTAAATCGGTTTGGGGAAAAGGTGTTCACGGATGGGTAATACCAATTTTGGGTTCATTTCCACCTAGATGACTTTCTAGGGTTGTTAGGCCTAGTGTTTGTTTGATGCTCTTCCTTTCTCAAACAGCTGATTCGAAAGATAAAACCCCTGTAAAACAATAATCAATTATTCATACGTCCACCCCCTAATTCCCCAAAATGAAATTAGTTCATCATGGTTTCTTTATTCATCAATAACATAATATATGTAAACATGTAAATCAAGAATTGAATGAAAAAGAAATTAAATTGTATTAAGCAATCTGTCGAGAAAAATTCCTCGATCTTTTATGCGAGTTTCTACAATCTTGTTTCAAAAGCTAAAAACAAATAAACTAAAGACTAAAAATTAAAGGCTAAGTAATTGTGTCTAGACCCTAGTGCCAATGGTCCTATTTATAGCTTTACATGGCTACAGTTCCTCGTGTTTAAGAGGCATTGTAAAGACCAAAATGCCCTTTGTTTAATGTGAGATCTGCGTCCAGGTGTCGATGTCGTGACACACCAAGTCCTGTGTCGCGACATAGGCATCAGTCTCCTTGTGAAGCATCATTCTACAGGCATTGTCACGACATAGCTCCTGTGTTGTCCTGAGAAAGAAGTCAGATGTCAAATCCCTTAAGTCTGGTCCCTTGGTTGCAACGTAGTGCAGCCTATGTCATGATGAAGTGATTAGTTTCCTTTTAGCACACTTCTTCGTGGTCTCCTGCACACTTACTAAATATGTTACCTAACCTTTAGGCCTCATTTGGCCTTAAAGGCAAATAAATCATCATTTTAACACTTAGGTTATACAACTTATTGAAATAAGAAATCTAACTAAATACTATGAAAATATTACGAAAATAATTGGTTTCAAGCTCTTCAAGTGTGACAAATAGTTCAATCTGCTAGGTATGAAACCAGCAAATCAAACTCCTCCACACTTAAGTTTTTGCTTGTCCTCAAGCAAACAAGACAAAAATGATGAAAATGAAGAACTTGAGTTTATAATTATACAAAGAGTGGCTCATAACATGTAGTCTAGGCATCATATATTTCTTAGTAAATTTGACATGATAATTAAGCAACTTTATCATTTTTAATTAGAAACAATGTAAGTTCAATAGTTTATAGGAAATACACATATTAAGATTTTATCAATATATATCCATCAATGCCACATATAAGTATTTTAATTATCCTAGTACAATACAGACAACCATAATGAAATCATGCAATTTCCCTCTTTATTCATGCATAAAGTTGTTTAAGTCACGTAGGGTTTTTCGGCTTGTAACGTGTTGAGGCTTAGGATAGGTATGATTTTCAAAGAACAATCAAGCACAAAAGGTTACAAACACGAAAATAGTTTGGCACATGGTATTGTTCCCTATTCTTCCCCTTTATGTCACACTCCATCTCACCCCTTTATTTCTCCTTCTCTCACCATCCTTTTCTCTCCATTTTAGGATTCTCAAAATAAAATAATCCTTTTAGCTAGCCTATGAGTATTTTCTTTCTTTTTGGTTCTTGAGTAAGATTTCTTTCTTTTTCGTCTTATTGGTGACTTTATAAGTCTGTCACTATTCATATGTTGTCTTACTCATACTTCTTTTGTTTCTACTCACTTTTCTTTTTCTTTTTCTTTTTTCTATATTTTCTTATTCTGGCTAAACTAAAGTTCACATATTACATTGAGTTTCCTAATTTTATTTTGTAACCTCCACCTTAATGTGTCTGCTTACCCTTAATGCCAATGGTCATATGTTTATTTCCATGCAAAGTATGACCAAAGAAAAGAGTATACACAAAATTTTCATTTTAAGGCTGAAGAGGCTTATAGTGTGGTTTATCAAGAAGGGCTATAAGGCTCAAAGATGGGTACTAATTGAAAATTCAAAATAGGGTTTGGCTTTTTAGCTCTAGGGAAGTCCAAACAATGCCTTAGGTCATCCCTAAGCACCTTAATATGCACAAATATCAAATTCATCACATAATTTCAAAATTATCATCTATCATATATACTAGCAATGCTTGTTTCCTCATAAATTGCACATCACTTGGTATTAATAATACCTTTCTATCTATACTTTAATATAACCTATAGAACTTAAAAGTTTCATGCTCAAAAATTAAAAATTCCTTATCATCATGCCAATTTTACCTATCAATACAATCAGCCTATTATACATGCTCCTAACCAATCGCTTGTATCCCTACAAGCTCAAGAACTCATAAAAATTTAAAAATAAAAACTATATGCCAAAAATTCCTATGTTACCCCTCACACTTTAGAAACACATTTTCCCCAATGTACAATCCCCTCAAATAATAAAGGAAAGAAGTTACCCGATTTATGGTGGAGGTCCTCTTCTTCTCATGGTGGGTGTCCTTCTCCTTTTGACGTTAATGTTTGAAATTGTTGTGTCTTCCATAATGTGGAGTTCCTACAAAAAGAATTCAAGCATACATACAAAGATAACTACTAATCCTACTCCTACAAATTATAAAAGTCTTATAATGAAAAATTTTTTATCCAAAAGTTAAAAATTAAAATCATTTCAAACAGTTATTCTTCCTCATCCATCTCATCTTGCTCATCCTCACTGTTATTCCCTTCTTTTGGCGCTTTGTCATCATGCTCCTCTTTCATTGCCCTAAACATGTCTGTAGTGTAGTTAGGGACCTTAAGATTATGTTGTCGAGCAACCTCTTGGAATATTGGTCTCGATTCGTGCATCACTTGAAGTATCCAATCCAGCTTTGCATGAGTCTCCTTACTAACTCCTTGTTGGGCTAGTGCCAACCTTTGTTTGGACGTTAGTGTAGCCACTGAAGTTCATGATTTCTTCTTTCCTTCACTTATTTGTTTAGAACGAAGTTTTTCATATTGTTGGAAGAGAGTGTCACCAATGACAGTTTTTGATGGCTTCAAAGTTTGCTCGATGGATGTCATGGGCACTCCTGCCCTTTTGCACAAAGCTGTGATCAGGTGAGGAAAGAAAATTCTCACCTTCTGGCTTCTTACACAACAACTCATGTCTTGGTGATCCATTTCCCTATACAAACCTGCTTTTTCTGCAAAATTGCAAATAACAATACTGCTTGAAAAGCATTAACATTAGAAACATTTAAAGTAGGAATCATATGAGTACAAATAAATTGGATCCATATCTTAGCTTCAAGAAACACGATAGCTTCATTAAAAGATGTGGGAATGCTAGTGCCTGAACTAAATTTCCATTCTTTGCCTCCTTTTGTTAAATAGGTAATTACCTCATGCAAATCGATATCACTAAAGGACTCTAAATCAATTTGATATAAGAAATCCTGTTCATAATAGGGAGCATAAAGAAATTACAGATTATTTTAGGGTTTACCTTAACACTAATTCCTCTAATTACTAAGGTTTCCTAATTGAGTTCATCCCTAGTCCTAAAGATGTGATCTTTAAAGCAGCATAAATTTCCTAGACTACAGGGATAACAGTCAGTTCTATAGGGATTGTCCAAAAGTGTTCCCATATATGGTACCTAACTAGAGGCCAAATTTCCTTGCATAAAATCGTCAATGGATCAAAACCCCTTTCCTGAATAAAGGTTTTTCCTTAGAGTTCATTGAAATATTTTTCTACATTCTGGTTTAAAAATTTTGAAAGAGTTGTATCTAGTGATGGTTTTGACTCTACCGTACGTCTAACCTTTCTAGGAGGCATTCTAAATGATAAAGATGTAAGAATAATAACTTTAAACCTAGATGGTTGTGCTTTCCCCACTCGCTTTGAAACTTGCAAAGTAAACAGAAAAACTAGAGAAAGGAAAGGATTTCTAGGTTTTTGATGTATTAAACTAAGATAGAATGATTTAGAATAATATTTAGATATTTATAATGGTTATTATTTAGGGTTTCAAGGCATAAAACTCTAAAAAATAAGTCCTAAGACGTCGGGTCATTCTACAGGCAATTGCAATCGATGTCACGACATAGATAGCGTTTGTCGCAACATTCCCTTCAGTGTCTCTAAGTAGTGACATAATAGAGTGCTTTTCGTGACATTCTCCTCAGCTCTGTTTTTGTCGATTCTGCCTACTTTGTCGGGACGGAGGGATGCCCATGTCGCGACATCAATTTTAGATTTGCTCTTTCCGAGCTCTGTCACTTTTGTTGCAACATAGCTGATAGTATGTCACAACAAACCTCTATTTTCTGTTAAAAACTAAAAGAAAAACATGTTAGAATAATATAAAATATTATACATAAGTTAGTACCACTTGTTTTACCTTTAAGTCTTACTATCGGACTCATCTGGTATGCTTACCCTTACCGATCGGATCCAATTTTGGTCATCTTTTTTCCACTTCTCATAGGCTCTTTCCATTTTTTTCAATCGATCCCTCTCCTTAAATCGATTAATTCTTTTCTTATTCATGAATTGGATTCGATTGTGCTTTTCTCCCTTATTTAGTTTGAGCAAATGCCATCTTTCATTGTGCTTCTTAGTTTCATCGCTTTTATCCCCACATTTGAAGATTTCCAGATCTCCATTTATCCTCATAGTGAGCTCATTAATGTTGAGGTCGATGGTGGATCGTGATGTGGCTAAGAATGGTCTTTCCAGTAAAATGGGGATATCCCTGTCCTCCTCAACATATAAAACAACAAAGTCCACAGGGATGATGAAACTTCTTACCTGGACTAAGACATCCTCTAAAATTCCCCTCGATCTTACAGATGACTAATCTGCCAGTTGTAACGTAACTTAGGTATTCTTAAGATCTCTACTCTCAAGTTTTTTGAATAGTAACAAAGGCATTAGGTTTATTCTTGCACCAAGATCACACAAAGCCATGTTAAACTAAAGATTTCCAATTGTAATAGGAATAGTAAAACTGCCAAGATCCTTCAGTTTTTGAGGAATTACCTTGGAGATAATAGCACTACAAGATGCATTTACCTCCACTTGCTCGCCTACCTTTATTTTTTGACGCCTTGTTATAATTTCCTTTAAGAAGTTGGCATACTTGGGTACCTTCTCTATCAATTCAATCAAAGGTAGGTTAATATTAAGAGATTTAAAAAGGTTGAGAAAACTTACAAAGTCATCTTCATCTTGTCATTTCTTTTTCTCCACCCTTTTTGGGAATTGAATTGAGGTACTCTTTGCTTTAGACGGATCTTCCTTCATTTCTAATGCATCTTTTGTGGCTACCTCCTTGGGTTTGATGACTTCAATGTCATTGTCAGATGGGATGTTTATGACCTCATGTGGTTTGTAAGGTTCTTCTTTATTCTTAGGTGGCTATGGGCTACTCAGTACTTTGCCCGATCTTAACTCAATTACCTTCACTTGCTCTTTACCTTCTCTTCGGGGATTATTTTTTATATTGCTAGGGATTTTTGAACCAATTTGTTTCGATATATCGCTTATCATACTCATTAATTGATCCATTCTTTCTACTAGTTTTCCCACTAATCTGGCAGTATTAGCACAATCAGACTATACTTTTTTTACGTCCGCCCTCATGGAATACATCTCCCCTTCAATTCTATCCATTCGTTGACCTCATGCTGTATGGTCGCCTTGTGTTGCTTTTTTCGGTTGTCTCTATAAGAATAGGGGTTGATAATTAGGGTTTGTCATTGGGTTGTTATTATTTCCCCCTTGGTTTCCTCTCCACCTGAAATTAGGGTGATCCTTCCATCGTGGATTGAAAGTATTTGAATAGGGATTTCGAGAACTTACATAATTGGCCTCCTCCGAATTCATAAGATACTGATAAAAAGACTTATCTTCTCCATTGGATGGTAGTGCTAATATGGCAAACTCGACTCGCTTCAGCCTCTCCAACAATTATTGGTATTTATCATCTTACTTTATCATCTTTATTGAAGCGGGTTTCTGTGCATAAGTGAACCTCTCAGTAGGCCACTAACATGAATTTGTTGCCATGTTTTTTATAAGCCCGTAAGCATCATTATACGTTCGATTCATTAGGGCTCCACCTACTGCACCATTTAGGATAGATATAGCGGATGCATCCAACCCATTATAGAAAGTCTGTAGTTGCATACATTCCAGCATATTATGATTCGAGCATTTGTGTACTAGCATCTTAAATCAATCCCAAGTCTCGTGGAATCTTTTACCCTCAAATTATCGGAAGGTTGATAGTTATCGCCGTAGTTGGATAGCTTTTTTGATAGGGAAAAACTTTTGCAAAAATTTCCCTACCAATTCATCCCATGTTGTCATAGATCTAGGTGCCTGTGCATCAAACCATGAAAAAGCATTATCAATTAGTGAAAAGGGAAATAATCTTGAACGAATGGCATCATGAGAATGCCATTAAACCTAAAAGTATCGCACAACTATAAAAACCGTTTTAAATGTAAACTAGGATCCTTAGACATAGTTCCTCTAACTTGTAAATTATTTTGGATAATTTGAATCATAGCCGATTTTATTCCAAAATTATTAGCGGTGATGGTCTAGCAATACTTCCTTGAGTTAGATCAATAGTAAGTAAAGAGTACTCCCTTATAGTTCTCTATTCCTCCACCATTGGTTCGTTCGTACGGAGTTGTAGAGGTATGTGGATATTTTCAATGTTAGCCACGGGATCTTCTATTGGATCAGCTTGTTCTTCTCTCTCCTCTGGTGGTAGGTTTTGTGTAACATGCGGGTTTTTATGATTACGTCTAAGTAGTGATTCGAGGTTAGTAATAGGCTCGACCAAGTTTCCTTGACTTCGAGTCATAAGCCAAAAATAAATAAACAAGAAAAAATAAAGTACAAAAAATAAAATAAAAATAAAAACCTGTATCTATAAGCTAAATTTTTCAAATTATTTTATTAAAAATGAAATAATAAAATTTACTAAAGCGTTGCCTCCCCGGCAACAACACCAACAACTTGACCACTCTCGAACGTACTCCTGTTTGGTGTATATTTCGGCTTCTACAAGTATACGGGTCAGGTTGTAAATATAGTGTGTTTACAACGGAACACTTGGAAGTATTCCGAGGATCGTACCCAAAGGAGGCTTAAGGCGATAGTAAATAGAATCCTTGCAAATGATGAAATTAATTTGTACTAGTTTTATGGTTTATAGTATGAGGGAAAATAATAGGGTTTGTTGAAAGCATAAAAATAAAAAGATCAAAAAAAATAAAATAAAGTAAAGATGAGTTGTAGAAATTCTTATAAATGTCTTTGTGGAGATTAGGTTGTTTTTGTATGATTTTCTCAATTGTTGGGTTTTGGAGATTTTCCTCCAATCAACTAGTCACTACCCTAGTTGGATCTGTTGATCTTCCGCAGAATAGTGAGTCGATAGAGATTACTTATCGTTAGATGTCACAATCTAAAACGGTTTGGGGAAAAGGTGTTCATGGATGGGCAATACAAATTTTGGATTCATTCCTACCTAGATGACTTTCTAGGGTTGTCAGGCCTAGTGTTTGTTTGATGCTCTTGCTTTCTCAAATAGCTAATCCGAAAGGTAAAACCCCTATAAAACAACAATCAATTATTCATACGTCCACTCCTTAATTCCCCAAAATGAAATTAGTTCCTCATGGGTTTTTTTATTCATCAATAACATAATATATGGAAACATGTAAATCAAGAATTGAATGAAAAAAACTAAATTGTATTAAGCGATCTGTCGGGAAAAATTCATCGATTGTTTATGCAATTTTCTACAATCTCATTTCGAAAGCTAAAATCAAATAAACTAAAAACTGAAAATTAAAGGCTAAGTAATTGTATCTAAACCCTAGTGCTAAAGGTCATATTTATAGCTTTACAAGGTCGTTTTTCTTAAACCCTAGGTCAACTGTCATTCCTCGTGTTTAAGTGGCATTGTAAAAACCAAAATGCCCTTCGTTTAACGTGAGATCTGCGTCTAGTGGTCGATATCGCTACACATCAGGTCCTGTGTCGCGACATAGGCATTAGTCTCCTTGTGAAGCGTCATTCTAAAGGCGTTGTCGTGACATAACTCCTGTGTTCTTGTGACAAAGAAGTCAGATGTCAAATTCCCTAAGTCTAGTCCCTTGGTTGCGACATAGCTTAGCCTATGTCGTGACGTAGTGATTAGTTTCCTTTTAGTGTACTTCTTCGTAGTCTCCTGCACACTCACTAAGTATGTTAGCTAACCTTTAGGCCTCATTTGGCCTTAAAGATAAATAAATCATCATTTTAAAACTTAGGTTATACAACTTATTGAAATAAGAAATCTAGCTAAATATTATGAAAATATTACAAAAATACTTGATTTCAAGATCTTCAAGTGTGACAAATAGTTCAATCTGCTAGGTATGAAACCGGTAGATCACCTTTGATTGGCTTGTAAACGTCACAAAAATTATGTGCAAGTGGACATTGTCGATGCAAGTATAGTAGATAGAGATGAATCTATCGAATATCGATCACATGAGGATGGTGTTCTTGTTGCTTAAATTTGTCGAAGCAATTAGAGTTTAAATGAAAAGAATTGTTAAGAGTAACGTCAACGCAATTTAGTTAAATCTGCTCAAATCAAAGAGTTAACTCTGTCAATGCAAATATAGCATAAAATGTCAAAGCAAATTAGTAGAAAATGAATTGTTGTGGAAGATGTTGTAAACGTAAATTCGGAAAATTAAAAGAAATAGATCAAGTGTAAAGAAATAGTGAGATCCTTGACTTCACAAGTTGGCAACGCTAAATGTGACTAAAAGGTAACTAATAGATGAATTATCGCTGCAATTAAGTTCTAATGAGATCTTACAGCTATCAACTTCTCTTTTTAACAAAGACCCAAGTACTCACAATTACCACACCTTCCAATGCTGGTAATGCTTCGCACTCAAGAACAAGTGGCTAGAATTCCTTCTTGCCTCAACAACTTCCATTGTCTTGCTTGTTAATCTAACTTGTCACCGCACCTTCCAATGACTATGACTGCAATCGCACTTCCGTGGTCAAAACAGTTAAATCCAAATATAAACAGATGAGAGGAATTGAGTAGAAATCAAAGTAGATCTAACATTAACAGATACTTCTGTATACAATTAATAGTCAATATAATTCATCAGCATTTAAGAGGAACTAAAAAACAAGTTGAAGCATTCTATTCCTAGCCTACTAGAACTCTTTCAAAAATGCTCCTCTTGCGTCGCACATAGGCACTCCTCTTCAGGAGTAGTCGCCTCTTTGTAGCGTCAGATCACCCTCCTGGAAATTAAGCTTCCATGGCAGCTGACTTTGAGAAAGAATGAGAAAATTGTGTAATTGAATTCTTCACAGCTTGATGATGATTTTCCTTTACTCCCCTCTATTTATAATCAGTCCTTAGCACATGTCTATCCCTCTTCTCAAATCTAAATTCCCTTTTTGCAGTTGTACAAGTTTGCTATAGCCAGTTGTGCATTCATGCAAATCTAGTTCGTGCGTTATACAGTTGAAGATTGTCGTGACATCTCTGGACACAAATTATGATTTAAATTTTCTATAACAACTTGACATTCTTCTGCACTGGTGCTTCTGAATGTGTTAGCAGCGTAAAATCCCTGGTAAAATGTAGAAGCATTTATGCAGTGACATCTTTGGCCACAATTCTAGAGCAAACTTGTGGCCGCAACTCTAAATGTTTTCCCACTCTGATCTTCTAAAGTGGATTTCTACGCTGACAACTTTAGATGCAAAACTGATACTCAATGCAGCGACATTAGTAGCATAAAAGGAATAAAATGAAAGAAAGTAAGACCATACATACTGATTTAGAAAAGTCAAATACTAAGTATAAAATGCTGAAAATGTAGGCTAAATATGATACAAAAGGAACAAATTATACACTAATTTAAGGAGAAATTAAGTGTCATTTCTAATGCTATCACACCCCCAAACTTGAGTTTTTACTTGTCCTCAAGTAAATAAAAGCTAGCAAAGTTATATCCAATTTCTTGTCACCTCAATCATCATTCTAGCAACTTATATTCTCTAGAATCCTAATGTATAAATTGCAGTCATATGTTGGAATATTGTGCCGACAATTTATAGGCATGAATAATCAGAATTGCAACTTCACTAATGTTAGCATCATGCTTTAAATCTCAAATCTTCTTAACCAATACAACACTTATTGTATAATAATATACATATATATATATATATTTTCTTTTTATCAACTTTTCTTTCTTTATATGTGATTGAGAGATGTCATTACATTACTATACTCTTGTTCTTGGGCAGTAACAATGGGGTGCAACAAACCCTAGGGAGCATGTAATTGCGCCGACACATACTCTTGTAGTGATAGCCATTGGCTAGATAATTTTTCTAACACTTGCAGTGGAGTGTTCCCTCTTGTTAAGTCACAATGCACCCACATTGGAGTGTCTTTTATTAATAGATATAATTATATACATAGCTGCAAGATGCTAAGTTAATTCAAGATTCAAAGAATGATACTATTCATTTATTACTAATGCAATTTCAACCATTCATCCAAAAATAGAAGGATTCAACATTCAATCACATTCATCCAGCTCACGCATTAGCATTCCAAATAATTCAAGATTTAAGGATCAAATGAAAAAAGTATGGTCACATTTTTCTTAACTATGCATACTTCCATTTAACTAAAAGACAAATATATTCTTAAACTTGTGGGTGTAATTGCATTTCCATTCCAAACTTCCCCCCAAACTTAGTGTCTGCATTGTCCCCAATGCACTGACAATACTATACAAATATTAATGGAAATGAAACTACAATCCAAATGTGAGAACAAGTAAAATGCAGAGACAATAAAAATGTAATGACAATTAGATGAAATGCATGCAACTAAACTAACTATTGAAAAGTAAACTAACTCAGTGTGTTACAGCAGAGGATGTGGCTGCTTTGGACTTCTTTTCCTTCTTAGGGCGATCCTCTTTGGTCTTTTTATTTGCCTTACGTTTGTGCCTCTTTTTTGTTGGGTCAATCGGTGGAGTTGATTGCTTCTTCATGGCTGGTTGAGTGCCAGCTTCATCGACAGTCACATCCGATGGATGGATCTTAGCAAGTGGTGCCAAATATGAGACAATAGCTAGAGGATTGAAATCCTCATTACCGGATGTGACTGCCTCGGCCCAGCTCGCCCTAGATGGTGCCAATTGTTCAACAGATGCACTCACACTAGCAGGTGCATCGATAAATTTCTCCGATAAATTTGTTGGGTCAACGTCTTCTTCTTATTCTTCCTCTCCCTCTTCTTTTCCTTCTTTTTTTCTTTTCTCTTTTTCTACAACACCCTCAGAAGAAATTGTTATGTAGTCCTCTGTAGCAGCAGCCTCCCTCTTCGCCAGATTGGCCCCCAAACTGTTTGGGAGTTCGTTTTCAAAAAGCTGGCTATATTTCAGAAACAATTCTCCATATCCTTGGATTGCACCTCTTGATCCTCATCATCAGAGATGTGGATTCTATTCAGGGACTGGACGGACTGAGTTCTTCCTTCTGAAGCATGCCGCTCTAATGATGGAGTGGCTTCATCAATATTAGGAGGGAACACAGGGAATTCTGGGCTCATATTTCTGCTTAAACTACTTATTGCACTAACAATAGCAGTATTCCATGCCCTAGTATAGGCATAGAATAAGTTCTATCTAAACTGCATCTCGTCGATTACGCTGACAATTTTTAGTTTTTGGATGCTCATTCAATCAATAATTTTTTCAACCTCAGAGAGTTTCCTCCATATCTGAATATCTGTGGGCGCATGGGTTTTGGTGTCCTTCTTTTTCCCGTTTTCCTTCTTTTGTGGCACCTCCTTCAACTTAGAGGTTTCCTGCCCCTGTCATCCTTTCCATTGAAATATCATTAATCAGCCCTTTGTTTTCTAAAGTCTCTTCCCCTTTGCGAGACACAATGCCCCTTTGTTTACACAACATCATGATTAGAGAAGGGAAAGGCAAGATACCTATCTGTTTGGTGGTGGATTCAACGATTTCTTGATGAAGGATTGCATCGACATCAATTCGTCATCCCTTGAGTATAAAATGTAGTGGGCACATTCTGTCCAGCCTTTTAGTAGCACTGTGGGTAGATGGAAGGAGACGACAATTGATATAATGAAACCACACCTTACTTTGGACGGTAAGGTAGCGACGGTGCATCGTATAATTGTTTGGATTGTTGCCAGTCCAACTTACGTCGTCGACTCATAAATCATTCAGTAAAATATCAGCACCCTCCTCTGTCTAGTTCTCCAAGAACTCGACATGCTTGTCTTCTCCTTAAGCAATATGGAATAGAGCATTGATGTGGTCAGCGCTCTATGGCACTAACCCTTCACGATCGAATATAAACTCCTGTTCAGGATCAACCAGGTTAGCATAAAACTCTCTTACCATGGAGGGAGAGTATCATGTCGGATGGTCACAAAACTGCTCCAAGCCCAATCGTGAAATGGTTCTGGCGACTTGCTTCCCTAATGTCAGTTGCGAGGATAACAAAAATCCCTGCTTAGGATGACAGTTCCTTTTTAACATCACCTCGTGGTAACGGTCCTTCGTCGCTTTTGATAAGAACAGGGCAGGTTCCTTGGGTGATGGTTGGTCGGTGTTTCTGACCATTATAGCCGATGATTCAGCAGCGGGTTTCGATGGGGTTTTCGCACCGCGAGTTCTTACCATAACTATAAAAATAAAGAGAGCGAGAATATCTTGCAAAAAATTGAAGGTTGGAGAAAAAGAAGATTACAGTAACAATGGTGATTATGAGTGTGAAGATCCTGTCGGCACAAAAAGTGTGTTTTATAGAAGATGGAGGTAAAGAGAGGTGATGATTGCTGCTGCCGTTGGGAGTACCTTGTGCCTTCAACCAATAAATGCTAGGACACAAATCTTACTTTTTGGATTGATCTAACGGTTGGGGAAAAAGGTGAATCAACCGGCATGATTCTTTCCCGAAACGCTTCACTGAGTAATCAATGAAATGCGTCGACAAGTTGTGCTTTCGTGTGCGTCAACAAAAAGGAGATCTTTTATTCTTGCAAAAACTAAAGTAACAAATTAAAATAAAATAAAAGACAAAAATTAACAGAAAAATTGCAATGACATCCTAAAAAAATGTGACCAAGTTACTGGTCTCGTTTTGTTTGTTGATACTTGGGCTTCGGTAATGCTTCAATCGTTGGCCATTCACTTTAAATTGGTGCCCATCATTCAACTCCTTGATTGTCATCGCACCATATGGAAATGCTTCGACAACTCCAAAAGGTCCTAACACTTTGAGCACAATTTTCTTGGTTACAATTTTAAACGAGTTAAATAAAAGTACTAACTGACCAGGAGAAAATTGTCGCCGCAAAATGATGTTGTCATGCCATCTTTTAGGTTTTTCTTTGTAGATGGTAGTATTTTTCGTAAGCATTGCGTCGAATTTCTTCTAGTTCTGAAATGTCCAATAAGCTTTTCTGTCAAGTAGCATCATTGTCCATGTTCACTTGCTTGATTGCCCACATGGCCTTATGTTCAAGTTTGACTGGCAAGTGACAGGATTTACCAAACACCAGCTGATATGGCGACATCCCCAACGGTGTTTTGTATACGGTCACAACACATCGTTTAACCGCGAAGACCAATCTCATCTAGATAGGTTAACCACCTTCTCAAGAATACCCTTGATTTGTCGATTCGATACCTCTGTTTGTCCATTTGTTTGCATATGGTATGTGGTTGCCGTGCGATGCATCACACCATAGCGTTTCAAAGCTGTCACCACCTGATTATAATGGAAGTGAGTGCCTTGGTCACTTATTAATGCTCGAGGTGTTCTGAATCGTGTAAGGATGTATGTGTGAAAAAACTTTAACACCGTTCTAGCATCGTCCTTTGGAACAACGATTGCTTCGATCCACTTAGTACATAGTCAACAACAACTAGAATATACACATTTCCAAAGGAATTTGGAAATGGTCCCATGAAGTCTATACCCCAAACATCAAAGAGTTCAACCTCCATGATAGGCTATTGAATCATCTCGTTGCGTCGAGATATGGAACCGGTGCGTTGACATTTGGCGTACTACTGAGCAAAATTATGGACATCTCGAAACAATGTAGGCTAGAAAAATCCTGACTTTAGGACCTTTGCAGCAGTCTTAACACCACCAAAATGGCCTCCATAAGGAGCATTATGTCAATGCTTCAGGATAGATAGCATTACTTCTTCAGGAACGTAGCGACAAATAATGTTGTTAGCGCATACCTTGAACAAGTATGGTTCATTCCAATGATACTTTGTAGCATCTCGAAGAAATCTGACCTTCCTATGACCTGTTGCACTCAATGGTAGCTTTCCATAGACTAGATAATTGATGACATCTGTATACTGTAGAGATGCGTCGACAAAGAATTCTCATCTGGAAATGTGTCTACAATTTGTGACTTATTTCCATCTTCACTTTCAGATTCCAAACGAGATAGGTGGTCTGCTACTTGATTTTCTGATTCTTTCCTGTCCTTAATCTCAACATCAAATTCTTGTAATAAAAGGATCCATCGAATCAGCCTGGGTTTTGCATCTTTCTTAGCAAAAAAGGTATCTCAACGCAGAATGATCAGTATACACTGTAATTTTGGTATCGAGAAGATATGAACGAAACTTGTCAAATGCAAAAAATACTACCAGCAACTCCTTTTCAGTGGTTGTGTAATTCACCTACGCTACAGTTAGAGTCTCACTAGCATAATAGATTGAATGAAATACCTTATCCTTTATTTGTCCAAGCACAGCACCCACAGCAAAGTCGCTCGCATCATATATCACCTCGAATGGTTGTGACCAATCTGGTGCGACGACAATGGGTGCTTGCACTAGCTGCTGTTTAATTTTAAGGAATGCTTCCAGACAAGCTTCATCGAACAAAAATTTTTTATTTTGCTCCAACAAATAGTAGAGTGATTTTGCTATTTTGGAGAAGTCTCGGATGAATCGTTTATAAAATCTAGCTTGGCTGAGAAAACTACTTATTCCCTTTACATTAGTGGGTAGAGGTAGCTTTTCAATGATTTCCACCTTTACTTTATCAACTTTAATGCCCTGACAAGATATACGATGGCCAAGAACAATGCCATCAGTTGCCATAAAGTGGCATTTTTCTCATTTTAGTACCAATATAGTGTCCTCGCATCGTTTCAACACTTTTGTTAAATTGTCAGCGCATTTATCAAAATTGTGCCCATAAATAGAGAAATCATCCATAAATACCTCTAATGAATCCTCGATCATATCAGAGAAGATGGCCATCATACACCTCTGGAATGTAACTAGGGTATTGCACAAACCAAATGGCATTCGTCGGAAAGCAAAGGTTCCAAATGGGTAAGTAAAAGTCATCTTTGCTTGATCTTTTGATGTGATTGTGATCTAGTTGTATCCATAGTATCCATCAAAAAACAGTAATAGGCCTTACCAACTTGCCTATCCAGCATTTGATCAATGAATAGGAGTGAGAAGTGATCCTTCTTTCTGGCCGCATTTAGACAACGGTAATCCATACACACTCGCCAACCTGTAGCAATGCGAGTAGGGATTAGCTCATTTTTATCGTTGCTTACCACCATGATGCCACTCTTCTTAGGCACACATTGGACCGGGCTCACCTATGTACTGTCCAAAATTTGGTATATTATGTTTGCGTCCAGCCATTTGATGATCTATTTCTTCACTACTTCCTTTATTTTCTCATTTAATCTTCGTTGTTGTTCAATTGACTGTTTTCCTTCATCTTCCAACCTAATTTTATGCATGCAAGAAGAGGGACTAATGCCTCTTATGTTCGCTATGCTCTAGGCGATGGCTCTTTTTTGCTGCTTCAATATTCCAATTAATTTTTCTTCTTGGCTTGCGATGAGAATTGCGCTGACAATTACTAGCAATGTATAATTGTCACCCAGAAAAACATATTTCAGATGTGTTGGCAATGGCCTTAACTCTAGAGTCAGAGCTTCTTCAACCGATGGTTTGAAAACAAGGATCAACTTATTAGTCAAATCCAAAGACTCCAATTGCCAGACATGTCTATGCTCACAGATATTAGCCTCAACGTTTTGGTCACATTCAGGTATGACATTGTCTTCAAATGTCACCGCATACTCCTCTGGTACTACTGAACTTCGTTAATTAAAATCCTCTGCAATTAACTCGTCTAGAACATTAATGTGATGACATTGTTCCTTACTTCGTGATGGAGATGATTCGAAAACACTGAAGGTTATTTGTTCATTGTTATGGCGCATGATCAACTCACCCTTGAAAACATCTATAAGTGTGCGTCCTATTGCGAGAAATGGTCGTCCCAAAATTATGGGCACCTCCTTATGACTTCACAATCAAGTATGATGAAGTCGGCTGGGAACACTAACTTATCGACATGGACGAGAACATCTTTAATCTGTCCTTTAGGTTGTGCCTAAGATCTGTCCACAAGATGTAATGTCACTGTAGTGGGTTTCATATAGCCAATTCCTAATTTCTTGAAAGTTGACAATGGCATAAGGTTAATGCTAGCTCCTAAATCACATAAAGCTTTACCTAAGTAATGATTCCCAATAGGGCATGGAATTGTGAAACTGCTAGGATCTTTCATTTTTGGTGGCAATTTATTTGTCAGTACAGTGCTACACCCTTCTGTGAGCGCAATCGTCTCAATATCGGATAGATTCTTCTTCTTCGGTGATAGGTCCATAAATTTCTCATAGTTGGGAATCTACAGAAGAGCATCGACTAGAGGTATATTAATATGTAATTGTTTCAAGGTAGATACAAACTTTTGATAATCTCTGTATGATCTTCCTCTTTGAATGGGGAAATGGAAAAGGTATGTTCACAATGGGTTATTGTGATATAACTGATTGTGCCGACATGGGCAGTTACTTCAACAACTTCATAGGACGAATGGCCGACATTGGTGTGACTACTGGTGGTTCATCCTCATTTACTTCTGTTGTATCTTCTTCAGGTTTATCCTCTCCATGTTGCTTTGGTTCGTTTGTGTTGACAAGTGTTTGGTTGGAGCTGCTACTTTGTTCGGTAGTTTGCTTTCCACTCTACAATGTGATAGCATTGCAATGTTCCTTTCCTTTATGATTTGGATTTTTAGTGTCACTTGGTAAAGCAACTGGTAGTCGTGTGCTCATGTTAGAAGCCAATTGTCCTAGTTGAGCTTCCAACGCTCAGATGGAAGAAGAATTTCCTTGTACAATAGCTTATGTTCTGGTAATATGCTCATGAATCAAAGCTTCAAGAGTAGCTAATGGATCTGATCTCGATTGAGAATACTGCTGTTGCTATTACTGTTGCTGATGCTGTCCTTGGATATTTGACATCACATTCTGTTGTGGCTGCATTTGAACATGTGGTTGCATCTGGTTATGTAATCGCATCTGATCAGGCTACGCATGCACTTGAGGATTGTGATTATAATTCTGTTGTTGTTGATTGTAACTCCCTTGTCTAAAGTTACCTTGATTTGAGGAATTTCCATATCTATATGTGGACGTCTTCTTACTCCCCCAAGGTTGTTAAGCTCTACTTGAATTGTTATATGAGTTACCACATGAATTCCATCGGATGTTATCGACGTAGAATGCATTTTCAGCATACTGTGGACAGTCCTCACAACTATGGTTGTTGCCGCAAATTTCACAAGAAAATGTTGGGACATCCATCTGCTGGGCTACTTGAATAGGGGCAACATCACTCGTCCCCTTCATGTTTTTAATCATGTTTTCCAAATAGGATACTTGTTCACTTAGGGTTGAAATGACATCTAACTCAATAACTCCAGGATTTGTTTTCACCTGAGCAAAACGAGAAATTGGGTACTGATAATCATTTTGTGCAATTCTCTCCAAAACTCACACAGCTTCATTGTAAGTGCAATCCAACAAAGGACCATTAGTAGATGCATCGATAAGATTTCTTGTTTATGCATTTAATCCATTGTAGAAAATCTTGATTTGTGTTTCCTGCTGGATTCCGTGCATGGGACAACATCTAAACACAGTTTTGTAACGTTCCCACGTGGTGTGCAAGTTCTCATCATCAAATTGATAGTATGGTGTGATATCATTTCGCAGTCTAGCATTCATTGTAGGTGGGTTGAATCACAAAACAAACTAAGTTACAAGCGCATTCCATGAAGTAATAGATCTAGCCGGTAAACCTAAAAACCATGTACGTGCCCTTCCTTGCAAAGAGTAAGGGAACAGCTGCATCTTCAAGGCGTCATCAGGAACACCGTGTTGACTGAGGAAGCACATATAAGCAGAAAAGATTTGAGATGCTCCCTCGCATCTTCGTGAGGCAAACCAACATATTTCCCATTTGAGTTTAGTATTTGGAACATCACCGATTTTAATTCGAAATTCCCAGCTTGTATTAATGGTTTAACAACCCCTCATTGTAGATCATCGAGAACAGGAATAACGAAGTCTATAATTGCCCTATTTGGAATTTGCTCTACTTGTGGCAGTAGTATATTATTGACTCTTTGTGGTTGCACTAAAGGAACAATATTTTGTGGTAGCAATGGTGGTAGATTGTTGTTATTTCCAGCCATCTTTCTTTGCTCTTGTCTCTTCCTCTGAATAGTTCTTTCAATTTTCGAATCAAAACTAACAATGTTAGGATTTCTCCTTGTGGACATAAAACACCTAACAATAATTAAAAGAAAATTAACAAAAAATTAGTAATCAATAAAAGTTAAGCAAATAACAATAATTGCAATTACAAAAATAAACATGAAACAAATGCCATCCCTGACAATGGCACCAAAACTTGATCGGCTTGTAAACGTCACAAAAATTATGTGCAAGTGGACACTGTCGATGCAAGTATACTAGATAGAGATGAATCTATCGAATATTGATCCCACGAGGATGGTGTTCTTGTTGCTTAAATTTGTCGAAGCAATTAGAGTTTAAATGAAAAGAATTGTTAAGAGTAATGTCAATGCAATTTAGTTAAAATAGCACAAATCAAATAGTGAACTCTGTCAATGCAAATATAACATAAAATGTCAGAGCAAATTAATAGAAAATGAATTGTTGTGGAAGATGTTGTAAATGTAAATTTAGAAAATTAAAAGAAATAGATCAAGTGAAAAGAAATAGGGGGATCCCTAACTTCACAAGTTGGCAACGCTAAATGTGACTACAAGGTAACTGATAGATTAATTGTCGTCGTAATTAAGTTCTAATGAGATCTTACAACTATCAACTCCACTTTTTAACAAAGACCCAAGTACTCACAATTATCGCACCTTCTAGTGCTGGTAATGCTTCACACTCAAGAACAAGTGGCAAGAATTCCTTCTTGCCTCAAGCAACTTCCGTTGTCTTGCTTGTTAATCTAACTTGTCACCGTACCTTCCAGTGACTGTGACTGCAATCGCACTTCCGTGGTCAAAACAGTTAAATCCAAATATAAACAGATAAGAAGAATTGAGTAGAAATCAAAGTAGATCTAACATTAACAGATACTTTTGTATACAATTAATAGTCAATATAATTCATCAGCATTTAAGAGGAAATAAAGAACAAGTTGAAGCATTCTATTCCTAGCCTACTAGAACTCTTCCATAAATGCTCCTCTTGTGTCACACATAGACACTCCTCGTCAGGAGTAGTCGCCTCCTTATTGTGTCAGATCACCCTCCTAGAAATCAAGCTTTCATGGCAACTGACTTTGAGAAAGAATGAGAAAATTGTGGAATTGAATTCTTCATAGCTTGATGATGATTTTCCTTTACTCCCCCTATTTATAATCACTCCTCAGCACAGGTTTATCCCTCTTCTCAGATCTAAATTCCCATTTTGCAGCTGTACAAGTTTGTTATAGCCAACTGTGCACTTACGCAGATCTGGTTCGTGCATTATGCAGTTGTAAATTGTAGCGACATCTCTGGACGCAAATTATGATTTAAATTTGCTGCGATAACTTGCCATTCTCCTGCGCTGGTGCTTCTGAATGTGTTAGCAGCGTAAAATCCTTGATAAAATGTAGAAGCATTTATGTAGTGACATCTTTGGTCGCATTTCTAGATCAAACTTGTGGCTGCAACTCTAAATGCTTTCCAACTTTGATCTTCTAAAGTGGATTTCTGTGCTGAGAACTTTAGATGCAAAATTGAAACTCAATACAGTGACATTAGTAGCATAAAAGGAATAAAATGAAAGAAAGTAACACCATACACACTGATTTAGAAAATGCAAATACTAAGTATGAAATGCTAAAAATGTAGACTAAATATGATACAAAAGGAACAAATTATATACTAATTCAAGGAGAAATTAAGTGTCATTTCTAATGCTATCGACCTTCTTCTTGTGTTTTTCTTCCTGGCTGTTCTTGCCCCAAAGTTGAGGGATTTATGCCCTAGAAACCCATCATTCCCAATCGGTATTGGACGTCCGTTCCATCGATGAAGGTGCTTCTTCTCCCAAAAAACAAGGTTCGACAACACGCGCCCTGTAACAGCAAGCATGTGGGCAACCATATTTACAGTTCTTCTTACAAACCCAAAGGTAATAGTTTAAAATCGATCCTAATCGATAAATGCGTCGATGCCCTAGAAATCCATTGTTCCTAATCGATTTTCGACGTTCATTCCACCGATGAATGTGCTTCCTCTACCTAGAAACGAGGTTTCCAAAACTCATGCCTTGTAACAGTAAGCGTGTGGGCAATCATATTTTTAGTTCTTCTTACAAACCCAAAGGTAATCATTTGAAATTGGTCAAAAAATATTTAATATTTTAAATGAAAGATAAAAAAATTACTTTAGTACGGCAAGTTGTTCTCGCTGAAGTGTTGAGAGATGGATAACTTAAGTGTAGCATCGTAAGTATGTATTGTTGACTTGTTGAGACCAATTTTAAAAAATTGTTTTTGTTATTTCGAGATGTGCATACCTTCATATTGATCTTAATAAATCTTCTTCTAATGTTTTTTTTTTTTTGCAAATCTTCTTACTCTAGAGTTGCAGCAAGAAGAAAGTAACTAATCTGGGGTAAGTATGCATTGATAACTTGTTAAGACCAAATGTTAAGCAGATTTGCTTTATTTCCAAGACATACATTTCTTCATGTTGATCACTATAAATCTTTTTCTTAGGTTTTTTTTACCAGTTGTTCCATCTGCAAAGTTGAGGGAATAAAAGAGTACTTACGACACAATTGCTTAATGTTTGGTATTAACCACACGGTAATGTTTGTCTTCCCTCACCTCTGGAGAGAGAACAACTAGTAAAAAATTAAGAAGGAGATTTATAATGATTAACTTGAAGACATGTATGTCTTAGAATATAAACTAAAATTTCACAACATTTGGTCTCAACAAGTAATCAGTACAAACTTACAACGACGTAATTATGGTAGTATTCCGTCAACTCTAAGAAGGTACTCAAAAATTTCTCATCACAGACTTACAGGTTTCAGAATTATAAAACACAATACATACTTCCGGCGCCGAAGGACTGCAAGTTGTTCTCACTAAACTGTTGAGAGATGGATAACGTAAGTACTATACGGTAAGAAGACCTTTTAATGTATTTTTTTCAAATCTTCTTGCTCTAAAGTTGAAACAAGAAGAAAGTAATTAATCCGGGGTAAGTATGCAATAATAAATTGTTGAGACCAAATGTTGAGCAAATGTGGATTATATTCCAAGACATACATTTTTTTCATGTTGATCGTTATAAATCCTTTTCTTAGGTTTTTTTACCAGATGTTCCTTCTACAGAGTTGAGGGAATAAAATAATACTTACGTCGCCGAAAGGATGTAATAAGAATGTATTGAAAACTTGTTGAGTACCTTCTTCTTGTGTTTTTCTTCCCGACGGTTTTTGCCATAGAGTTGAGGGATCTATGTTCGTTCCACTGATGAGGGTGCTTCCTCTCACCAAAAATGAGGTTCCGAAACTCACACCTAGTAATAGGAAGCGTGTGGGCAGCCATATTTATAGTTCTTCTTACAAACCCAAAGGTAATAGTTTGAAATCGATCTATAATATTTAATATTATAAATGAAAGATAAAAAAAAATTAGCTTCATTGTTTTTTTGAACTTGTTTGTTAAAACCTATTTGTGTTGATAAATCCAATGATGCCCTAGAAACCCATCATTCCTAATCGGTCTTCGACGTCCATTCCACTGATGAATGCGCTTCCTCTATCCAAAAACAAGGTTCCCAGATCTCGCGCCCTGTAACAACAAGCGTGTGGGCAATCATATTTGCAATTCTTCTTACAAACCCAAAGGTAATCATTTGAAATTGGTTTAAAATATTTAATATTTTAAATTAAAGATAAAAAAAATTACTTAAGTATTGCAAGTTGTTCTCACTGAAGTGTTGAGAGATGGATAACTTAAGTACAACATCGTAAGTATGTATTGCTGACTTGTTAAGACCAATTTTGAGAAATTGTTGTTTTCATTTCGAGAAATACATTCCTTTCTATTAATCTTTATAAATCTTCTTCTAATTCTTTTTTTTGCAAATCTTCTTACTACAGAGTTGCGAAAAGAAGAAAGTAACTAATCCGGCGTAACTATGCATTAAGAACTTGTTAAAAGAAAATGTTGAGCAAATGTGGTCTATATTCCAAGAAGACATTTCTTAATGTTGATCGTTATAAATCTTTTTCTTATGTTATTTTACCAATTGTTCCTTCTACAGAGTTGAGGGAATAAAATAGTACTTACGGCACCGAAAGGATGTACTTAGAATGTACTGAAAACTTGTTGAGTTCATTTCATTCTTCTTGTGTTTTTCTTCCCGGTTGTTCTTGCCTTAGAGTTGAGGGATCTATGCCTTAGAAACCCATCGTTCTCAATCGGTCTTCGACATCCGTTCCATCGATGAAGGCACTTCATCTCCTTAAAAATGAGGTTTTGAAACATGCGCCCTATAATAGTAAGCGTGTGGGAAACCATATTTTTAGTTCTTATTACAAACCCTAAGGTAATCGTTTAAAATTGGTCTAAAATATTTGATATTTTAAATGAAAGATACAAAAAATTAGCTTTATTGTTTTTTTGAACTTGTTTGCTAAAACCTATTTGTTTTGATAAATCCATCGATGCCGTAGAAACCCATCGATCCCAATTAGTTTTGACGTCCATTCCACCGATGAATGTGCTTCTTCTACCCAGAAATGAGGTTTCTAGAACTCGCACCCTCTAACAGCAACCGTGTGGGTAATCATATTTGTATTTTTTCTTACAAACCTTGAAGGTAATTGTTTGAAATCAATCTAAAATATTTAATATTTTAAATGAAAGATAAGGAAATTTAACTTAAGTATTGCAAGTTGTTCTCACTGAAGTGTTAAGAGATGGATAACTTAAGTACAACATTGTAAGTATGTATTGCTTACTTGTTGAGAACAATTTTGAGAAATTATTGTTTTTATTCTGAGACATACATTTCATCATGTTAATCGTTATAAATCTCCTTCTTACTTTTTTTACTAGTTGTTCTCTCTATACAGTTGCGGAAAGATGAAAGTAACTAATCCTGGGTAAGTATGCATTGAAAACTTGTTGAGACCAAATGATGAGCAAATGTGGTTTATATTTCGAGACATACATTTCTTTATGTTGATCGTTATAAAATTTTTTCTTAGGATTTTTTACCAGTTGTTCCTTCTCCAAAGTTGAGGGAATAAAACAGTACTTAGGAGAAAATTGCTCAACGTTTGGTATTAGCCATGAGGTAATTACATTCGTCTTTCGTCACCTCTAGAGAGAGAAAATCTGGTAAAAAGAGTAAGAAGGAGATTTATAATAATTAACATGAAGAAATGTATGTCTCGGAATATAAACCACAATTGCCTAATGCTGTTGAACCTAACTAAAAATATGACTATGACAAGTGCACTTATCAATTAATAGTATAGTTACGGTGAGGGTAGATATCGTTCCCACAAGGACTAAAAGTACTAGTAATTATTGTCTTCCTACTATTTAACCGATAAATTTGAATGATTAATTAAAACTAAAATTAACTTTATTAATAATCTAAAGAACACGACAAAGAACAAATCACGAAATAACAAACGATTAACACCAAAGAGTGAAGCAATACCCAGGAAAGTATCCACCTATATTTCATCTGTCATTATCAATCTAAATCAAACAATTTATTCACTTAGTATCTTGATCCATAAAAATCTCTAAATTATGCTAATATCTATTTCAAGACTAAGGCTTTGTTTAGCATTGCTTCTCGAAAGCACTTTTGGAACAAAAAGCACTTTTGAGATAAAAGCATAACTAAACAAAATGCTTTTGACACCAAAAATGCTTTGGTAAAGCACTTTTTTGGCCAAAAGGAGATGGAGAAAATTTTAGCTTTTTCTCAAAAGTACTTTTTGGCTCAAAAGCACTTTTAAATAGCATTGCTAAACTACCCCTAAGAGCAACTGTCTCTAGGTTGATTAATTTAAATTTCTTTCTAATTAAAACCCCTATTATTGCATTAACTTGATCTATGGACCCCCTATTAGATTTGACTCTAATATTGTAGATTTATGTTATCCTATTTCTAGAATTGCATGCAACTCCACTCAATTATGTTAGATCTATCCTTAAACATGGACTCTTCCTCCTCTATATAAGCACATCAAACATGAATCAATATATCGAAAATACTAATTCAAGAATTAAGCACACATAATTGAGAACAAGATCTAAGTATTTATTGCATAAAACAGAAATCAAATGACAAAATCCATCATAGGGTTCATCTCCCCTAGGTATTTAGAAAATTAGTTCATGCTAACAAATAAAAAATTCTCTAAAGCAATATAACCACAACAAAAAAATAAACTCATAATAAAATCTAAAGAAGTTAAAAAGAGGTCTTCAATCTTGATGGAAATCTACTCCAAAAATGGCTACAATGGTGTTTTCCAAGTTGTTTTCTTTAATATCCTATGATGATTTTCTCCTCTCTTCTTATATTTGGTACTTATAGGTCTTAGAATGCCTAAAAACCCTAAAAATTTCATTTTTCTCATATTTTGGTCTCTAGTTCAAGGCATCCACACGATCTAGCATGTGTGGTCCCTGTACCTTGCACAAATCTTCTGGTTTTCGCTCTTTCTTCTCCCAAATGCTCTTCTAAGTATAGAAACATGAATTTAAAGGTTGGGAGCATAAAATTCACAAATTGACATTGAATAATAATCAAGAAACGCATTAAGAATGGGATTAAAACATGTTACTTTTAGCAATTATCGAATATCCCCACACTTAAACTTTTGCTTGTCCTTAAGCAAAATCCTCAACCCACATTCAAGTTAACTTTCTCAAATTGTCATTTTCATCAATAATGCCTCAAGATAATTCACGAACGATCATGCATTGGAAATTTAACCAAAAGAGCATTAAAGATCCAATCAATCCAAGCTAAAATTTTAAAACACAAAAATGTTGGTGTCTTCCCTTATTTAAATAATTACCTTAATTTCAAAATAAAAAAGCCTCGACATCCTCACTAAAGATTCACTCAAAGCACTCAAAGTGTTTAAGGTTAATGAAATATGCACTCAATAATCGAACAAGAAATGTCATTACCATAAGCTTGCCTGAAAATCAAATCTCCACCACTATAAAATGAGATGACACACCAATCAAGAGGTCTTTTCAAGGTTGGAATGGGGCTTCGGTTAAGGGTATGACAAAGGCTATAGAGGTTGGTCAAAATCGAGATCGAGTTGCTAAGTTACCAAACTAGAAAAACAATCAGTTATTGAATCGAAGGAAAGTACATCAACACCAATAATAGAGAACACAAACATGAGCTTTTCAACAGAATATGAACTAGTGATTCTAGCTCAACCAATTATTTTTTTTCTCTTTCTTTCATTTTCTTTTTTTTTTCTTTCAATTTTCTTTTCATTTTTTTCATTTTTCATTTTTTTGCAACTAAAAGAAATTTAGCAATGGAAATAGGGAACATATTTAGGCAACTAACCAAATCAAATCTTGATAGAAAGGGAGTCAATGAAAAGGATAAATATGCAATGAAATTATGGGTCATGGGTTAACATTAATGGGTTCATGAATAAAACGGGGTTAGACTCAATGGGATTCACTAAAATAATTTAGGGATTTTATAACAATTATACAAACAACCTCCTTATACTTAAGATATACATTATCCTTATTGTCTAAAAAATATAAGCACAAAATTATCATAATATCATAAGAGAGGAAGGGAACTGAAACTTCCCTAAATTAGGATCATTTTGTCGAAATTGAAAAACTCATAAATGTAAGCGAGTCTAAAAGTAGTGCAATTTTTCGAGCAAACTGATAAGAAAATAAACAAACATAATTAATAGAGTGAGATAACAACTAGAATAAACAACCATAAAAATAATAATAAAAGCAACATATTTCAAGAGAAAATAAATAAATTGCACAAATAAAAATAAAACAACCAAAAATAAAGTAAAATAAAAGTATAACTGAAAAGAAAAATAAATAAAACAACTAAAATAAACATGGCTTAAAAGTCTTCGTCGTGCGAGGTAGTAGGACCGTGTGACGCATCGGCAGAATGAGAAACATGGAGCCTCTTCAACTCAACATGAATGCTGTCGAAGTCTGCTCTCTGCTCTGTAACGCTCTCATGGTGTATCTATATGAGATAATCACTCTTCTCATTTTGTTACCGTTGAAGCCGATTAAGCTGGTCCATATATTGTCGCTCGAACTACTCAAACTGCTTGTAAGTGACATACGACCCAGGAGCACTTTGCCTCGGTGGAGGAAAGGGATGAGTGGGCTTCTTGCGTGGAGGAGCATCATCATCATGAGAATCCTCAAGCTCATCGTGAGGGTCGTGATGAACTAGCATGTAGCGAGTAAGACCCCGTCCCTCCTGGCGACATATCATCCTCATATGTCTCATATTAGATAATCCCTGCAGGATCATTTGTCCAACCAAAGCGAATGAGGATGTCTGCCCTAATGTGTCGAGCAAACAAAAGTGGTGCGCCAAGAAAGTCAGATATGGGCCCAAGCATATAGGACCTCTCCTAGTACGGTTTGTCTGATGATGACATGCTAAAGCAATGAAATAGGCAACATCGATGGAGTGTCGTGTCGCCATGCACCATATGAAGTAGCCTTCGACAAGTTCAGATTGTATGGTGCTGCCGTCAATCCCATAGCATACCAATAGTCATGCGATGGATGATGAATGTGACGATGGAGAGTGGAAAAATTGGAGGTATCCATAGATGCCTCGGTACATATATCAAGTGCCACCCCAAAATCCGGTACGCTTGATAGCATTAGAAAAGACCATTAATTTCTCCTTATTTAAAGTATAATTTGTTCCCATTGTATCATTTTTAGCATGCATTTTTAGCATTTTGTATTTAGTAATTAAATTTTCTAAGTCAGTGATGTTTGATTTAATTTTCTTTCATTTTATCCTACTTTTGCTACTAATGTCGCCACATTTATTGCTCAATATTGCATCTTGAGATGTCAATGCAGGGATCTGTCTTAAAAGATTAAAGTAGGAAAATGTTCAAGGTTGTCCCCGCAATTTAGAATCTAGATTGCACCCAAATCTGTCACCGCATTAGCATTTCCAGATTGCACCCAAGAATATTGTTGCATGAACATATCCAGAAGTATCAGTGCATGAGGATATCAAGGTTATCAATCTAAATTTGCGTCCAGAAATGTCGCGACAACCTGTAACTGCTTGCTGCATACTAGATCTACGTGAGTGTACAGCTGGATTAACTAACTTGTACAGCTGCAAGGAAATTAGATCTGAGAGAAGAAGGACACTTGTAAATGCCATTAAAGATATATATTGAGGAGAGAGAGAAAAAAGAGACAATAAAGCTCGTGACAAAAAATAATTCCGTTTTTCTTATTTTTCTTAACCTTGCTTCCATGGCAGCTTAATTCTCCTGAAGGGTGAACTGACTATGAGGAGAAGGCAACATCTGCTCCTAATGAGGAGTGTTCTAAGTGTGATGCAAGAGGAGCATTAGGGAAGAGTTCTAGTAGGTTAGGAATAGAATGCTTCAACTTGTTCTTTATTTCCTCTTTAACGTATGGAAGTACCTTTTAATTTTAGATCTAAATTGATTTATGTTCAATTCCTCATATTTGTTTATCTTTGGATTTAACTGCTTGATCAAAGAAGTGTTATTGCAGTTGCTCACACTGGAAAGTGCAATGACAAGTTAAATTAACAAGCAAGACAACAGAAGTTGCTTGAGACACAAAGGAATTCTGGTCACTTGTTCTAGAATGTAAAGCATTGCCAGCATTGGAAGGTGTTGTTAATGTGAGTATTTAGGTCTTGGCTAAGCAAAGAAGTTGAAGTGAGTAAGATCACATTAAGCTTAATTGCAGCAACAATTTATCTATCATTTACCTTGTGGTCACATTTAGTGATTGTCGACTTATCAAGTCAGGGATTCCCTCATTCCATCATCATTATTTTACTTCTTTAATTTTCTTAATTTGCATCGACAAAATATTTTCAACTTTCACTACATTTTCTTATTAAATTGGTTTGACGTATTGTATCACAGTCTCACAACATCTACTCTGACAGTTTAATTCATTTAATTCTGCAGTATGTGATTTAATTGCGCTGACATTATTCCTTACAATTTCTTTTATTCTAATTCTAATTGCTTCGACAATTATAGCATAAATAACCATCTCTATAGGATCGATATCTGATAGCTAAATCTGTCAACTATACTTGCATCGACAAGTGTTTGCTTGCACAACTATTGTCACGTTCATAACGCGATCAAGTTTTGGCGTCGTTGCCGGGGATGACGCTTGTTTAATTTTTATTTTTGTAGTTGCAATTATTCCTTTTTTTTGATTTTTATTTGTTACTGAGTTGTTTTATTTTATTTTTCTCTTTTAGGTGTTTTACGACCACTAGGAAAAAATTTGAAAATATTGTTAGCTTAGATCCGGAAATTGAAATAACCATTCAAAGGAGAAGAAAAGAACAAAGGAATATGGCTTTACTTAGAAATTATGCTATACCAGAGTTGCCACCACAAAATTATGTCCCTTCAATATAGCCACATAATCTAAACAACCCACCGTTGCCACAAGAAGAACAAATACAAAACAGAACAATCAGAGACTTTGTTGTTCTTGTGTTAGATGACTTGCAACCAGGGGTTGTTAGACCAGCTATCCAACCTGGGAATTTCGAGTTAAAACCGTTTATGTTTCAAATGTTAAATTCAAATGGGCAATATGATGGTTTGCCTCATGAAGATGCGAGAGAGCATCTTAAATCTTTTTTGCTAATCTGTGCTTCTTTTAGTCAGCATGGTATTCATGATGATGCCTTGAAGATGCAGTTGTTTCCTTATTCATTGCAAGGAAGGGCTCATACTTAGTTTCTTGGATTACCTACTGGATCTAATACATCGTGGAATACACTTGCAACTCAATTTGTTCTGTGGTTTAATCCACCCATGATGAATGCTCGATTGAGGAATGACATTACTACTCACCACCAGTTGGATGATAAGAATCTGCATACCACATGGGAGCGTTACAAAACTTTGCTTCAACGTTGTCCCATGCATGGAATCCAACAACAAACACAGATCAAAATTTTCTACAATGGATTAAATGCGCAGACAAGAAAACTTGTCGATGCATCTGCAAACGGTCCTTTGTTGGATTGTACCTATGATGAAGCTGTGCGAATTTTGGAGAGAATCGTGCAGAATGATTATCAATACCCAATTTCTCGAACTGCTCAAGTAAAAACGAATCCCGAGGTTATTGAATTAGACGCCATATCAGCTTTAAGTGCACAGGTTTCTTCATTTGCTAATATGATTAAAAACATGAAAGGGACAAGTGAAGTTGCTCCCATTTAAGTATCCCAGCAAATGGATGTCCTGACATTTTGTTGTGAAATTTACGGTGACAATCATAGCTATGAGGATTGCCCATAACATGCAGAAAATGCGTTTTATGTCAATACCATTAGAGAAAATTTGTATAGTAACCCTTATAATAGTTTAACCAGGAATTAACAACCTTGGGAGAATCAAAATGCATCCACATTTCGATATGAAAATTCCTCTAGTCAAGGAAATTGTTGACATGGGAGTTACAACCAGCAACAGTAAAATTACAACCACAATCCTCAGGTGTATGCACATCATGATCAGATGCAGTCACATACTCGTATGCAGCCACTGCAGACTCCAATGCCAAATATGAGTACGCAAGGACATCCTCATCATCAGCAACAATAACAACAGCATTCTCAACACGAGTAGATCCATTGCCTGCCCTTGAAGCTTTGATGCGTGAACATACTACAAGAACTGAAGCTATTGTGCAAGGAATTTTTTCTTCCATCCGGGCGTTGGAAGCACAAGTAGGACAGCTAGCTTCTAATATGAGCAAGAGACCACTAGGTGCTTTTCCTAGTGATACTGAAAATCCAACTTAAAAGGGGAAGGAGCATTGCAAGGCTATTACTTTTTGGAGTGGAAAGCAAACTGTTAAACAAAGCAGCAATTCCAATCCAGCACCTATCGACACAAATAAAACAAAGCAAAAAGAAAAAGTTGTATCTAAAGAAGAAGCAATAAAGCTAAAAGAAGAGGAGCCATCGATAATTACACCTATGCCAACCATTCGACCTACAAAATTATCGATGCAACTGCCAATGTCGACACAACCGGTTGTTACGCAACATCCTAATGTTTCATCACCTTTGTCGTTACAATAAAGATTTAAAAAGAAAGAACATGGCAGAGAATATCAAAAGTTTTTGGCCACCTTGAAACAATTACATGTTAATGTACCTCTTATTGATGCTCTTGTGCAGATTCCTAGTTATGGAAAATTTATGAAGAAGCTCTTATCCAAGAAAAAGAAGTTGACCAATATCAAGACAATTACGCTCACAGAAGGCTGCAGCGCTGTACTGATAAATAAATTGTCACCCAAGATGAAAGATCCTGGCAGTTTTACAATTCCATTCTCCATTAGAAATAGGTAAATCTCTTTGTGATTTAGGAGCAAGCATCAACTTTATGCCCTTATCAACAATCCGAAAATTGGGAATTGGTCACATGAAACTGACCGCAGTGACATTACAACTGGCGGATAGATCTTTGGCGCAACCTGAAGGACAAATCAAAGATGTTCTCGTCCAAGTAGATAAGTTTGTGTTCCTAGCAAATTTCATTATTCTTGATTGCGAAGCTGATAAGGAGGTACCCATAATCTTGGGACGTCCATTTCTTGCTATGAGTCGGAGTCTTATAGATGTATTCAAGGGTGAGTTAATCATGCGACACAATGATGAACACATTACCTTCAGTCTTTCAAGCAATGCAAGAGTAAAGAGCATTGTCATCATATTGATGAATTGGACGAATTAATTGTAGAAGAATTTAATGAGAAAAGTACAACAACTTTAGAAGAACTTGCAGTGACAACTAAAGATAATTTCCTGTCTGACTGTGACCACAAGGTTGAAGCAAATATTGTTGAGCTTAAACATGGTTGGCAGATGGAGTTTGTAGATCTGACCAATAAAACAATCCTTGTATTTAAATCGTCTGTTAAAAAAGCTCCAAATTTGGAGTTGAAACCATTGCCAACGCATTTAAAATATGTTTTCCTTGGTGACAACTAGTACTTGTCTCCACAAATCTCAAAGCAATTCAAGAGGAGAAATTAATCTGAATACTGAAGCAACACAAGCGTGCCATCGCCTAGAGCATTATGGATATCAGAGGCATTAGTCCCTCTTTTTGCATGCACTAGATCAGACTGGCGGATGAGGGAAAGCAGTCCATCAAACAGTAAAAGAGGTTAAATGAAAAAATGAAGGAAGTAGTAAAAAAGAGATCATCAAATGGTTGGATGCGGGCATTATTTACCTAATTTTTGATAGTACATGGGTGAGCCCAGTCCAATGCATTCCAAAAAAGAACGGTATTATGGTTGTAAGTAATGACAAAAATGAATTAATCCCTACTCGCATTGCTACAGGTTGGTGAATTTGCATGGATTACCGCCATTTGAATGCTGGCACAAAAAAATATCACTTCTCACTTCCTTTCATTGATCAGATGTTGGATAGGCTTACTAGTAAGGCTTATTACTACTTTCTTGATGGATATTCTGGCTATAACCAGATTGCAATTGCTTCAGAGGACCATGCCAAAATGACTTTTACTTGTCCGTTTGGGACCTTTGCTTTTCGCCGAATGTCATTTGGTCTATACAACGCATCGAATATCATTTTTCTGTCTATGGTTACACTTTTGATAAATGCACTGACAATTTAGCTAGAGTTTTAAAGTGATGCGAGGACACTAATCTGGTATTAAACTGGGAAAAATGCCACTTCATGACAACTGAAGGCATTGTCCTTGGACTTCGTATCTCCTGTCAGGGCATCGAAGTAGACAAGGCAAAGGTGGATATTATTGAGAAGTTTCCTCCACCCACTAATGTCAAGGGAATACGGAGTTTTCTAGGCCATGCAGGATTCTATGGACGATTTATCCGAGATTTCTCAAAAATTGCAAAACCTCTCTGTTCACTGTTAGAGCAAAATAAAAAGTTTTTGTTTGATGCTGCCTGTCTGGAAGCATTTGTAAAAATTAAGCAGCAATTATAGGCACTTATTGTCGTCGCACTGGACTGGTCACAACCATTCAATGTTATGTTTGATGCGAGTGACTATGGAGTAGGTGTAGTGCTTGGGCAACGCAAAGACAAGGTATTTCATACAGTATATTATGCTAGCAAAACTCTTACTGAAGCACAGGTTAATTATACAACCAAAGTGAAAGAGTTGTTGGCAGTAGTTTTTGCATTCGACAAGTTTAATTCGTATCTTGTCAGCGCAAAAGTCACAGTATATACTGAGATACCTCTTTGCCAAATAATATCTAAACCAAGGCTAATTCGATTGATCCTGCTGTTACAAGAATTCAATGTTGATATTAAAGATCGAAAAGGATCAAAAAATCAGGTTGCAGATCATTTACCTCGTCTAGAATTTGGGAGTGAAGATGGAAGTGCTTCACAAATTATCAACGCATTTCCAGACTAGAAACTCTTTTCTGTCGACTACCACTGAGTGCAATTGGTCGCTGAAAGGTAAGATTTCTTCGAGATGCTGCAAAGTACTATTGGAATGAGCCCTACCTGTTCAAAATTTGGACCGATAATATTATTCGTCGCTACATTCCTGAACAAGAAATGCTTCCTATCCTGAAGCACTACCATGATGCCCTTTGTGGAGGTCATTTTGGTGGTGTGAGGACTACTGCAAAGGTCCTTCAGTCGGGATTTTATTGGCCAACGTTGTTTTATGATACCCACAACTTTGTTCAACAATGCGATAAATGTCAGCGCACTAGATCAATATCTCGATGCAATGAAATGCTGCAACAGCCTATTATGGAAGTTGAGCTTTTCGACGTTTGGGGTATGGATTTCATGGGGCTATTTCCTAACTCTTTTGGAAATGTTTATATTTTGGTCGCTATTGATTATGTCTCTAAGTGGGTTGAAGCAATTGCTGTTCCTAAAGATGATGCTCAGACAGTGTTGAAATTCTTTCACACATACATCCTCACTCGTTTCGGTACACCTAGAGCATTAATCAGTGACTGAGGCACTCATTTTCATCGCAATCAAGTTGCAACCGTATTAAAACATTATGGTGTTAAACATCGAATGGCAACCACATATCATCCACAAACTATTGGCCAAACTGAAGTATCCAATCAACAAATTAAAAATATCCTAGAAAAGGTGGTGAATCTATCCAGACGAGATTGGTCTTTAAGGCTCAATGATGCATTATGGGCACTTCACACAGCATACAAAACACCATTAGGAATGTCACAGTATCAGCTTGTTTTTGGTAAATACTGTCACTTACCTGTGGAACATGAACCATAAGGCCATGTGGGCAATTAAGCAAGTGAATATGGATTATGATGCTGCTGGACAAAAGAGATTGTTGGACATTTCTGAATTAGAGGAGATTCGACGTAATGCATACAAAAATGCTGCCATATACAAAGAAAAAACTAAGAGATGGCACGACAACATTATCTTGCGACGATAATTTTCTACAGGTCAGTTCGTACTTTTATTTAATTCACAATTAAAATTCCTGGAAAACTACGTTCTAGATGGTTAGGGCCATTCGAAGTTATCGAAGCATTTCCTCATGGTTCAGTGACAATTAAAAACTTAAATGATGGGCACTAATTCAAGGTAAATGGCCAACGATTGAAGCATTATTTCAGCCCAGACGATCACGACTAGAAAGAGACCATTAATTTGGTCACATTTTCTTAACTTGTCATTACATTTATCCATTTATTTTTCGTATTTTATTATTTTTCAATTATTTTCTTTAGTTCTTTTGCAGGAATAAAAAATACTCTTTTTGTCAACGCACAGAAAACCCTACTTGTCGATGCAATTTACTTGCTGACTCATAATAATGAAACGTCTCAAGAAAGAATCACGCCGTTTGATTCACCTTGTTCCCCAACCGTCGGATCAATCTGGAAAAGGACAATCTGTGTCATTGCATTTATTGGATACAGACACAACATCCTATCCCTGCAATGGACACCATCATGCCTCTTCAGTTTAATTCCCTATAAAACATCCCACTGTGTCGATGGTGTTCTCCATAACCACAACCTCCATTGTTGCTACACAACTCTCTTTTCTTCAACCTTCCAATTTCCTGTGACTTTCATTATTTTTCTATCATACAGTCATGGAAAAAACAAGAGGATCAAAAACCCATTCTTAAATAGCCGTTGAATCCTCTACTGCGGTGGTTCGCAATGTAAAGCAACCGCCATCTAACGAACCAGTACTATTTCTCACAAAAGCAGCCATGGATCGCTTCCACAAAAAAATATTGAAGCGTAATTGTCACTCGAAGTAAGGATTTCAGTTGTCACCACTACTCACACTGGGTAAACAAGTCAACTGAACTATCTCACGTCTAGGGTGGGAAACATTTTACAACTATCCTAAAGGATATTTGCCATCCCTCGTTAGGGAATTCTATGCCAATTTGATTGATAAGGACCAAGAGTTTGTCTTTGTTCGAGAAGGACTGGTACCCTGGAGTTTTGCACATATCAATGCCCTATACAACATTGCTGAGGGGGAAGATAAGCATATCACCTTCCAAGAACAGCTGACAGAGGAGGGTGCTGACTTATTACTGAATGGTCTGTGCATTGAAGGTCCTGTTTGGACTGGCAACAACCCCAATAACTATACAATACATCGTCGATTCCTAACGGTTCAAAGAAAGGTCTGGTTTCATTTTATCAACTGCCGCTTACTGCCTTTTACCCACAGCACCACTGTAACTTTAGATAGAATGTGTCTCATACATTTAATTATTAAAGGCCATCGAATAGATGTCGGTGCAACCCTGCATCAAGAGATTACAGAAGGTGCAGCAAAGCAAACAGACATTTTGCCATTCCCCTCTCCTATAATGCAATTGTGTCAAAAGAGGGGTGTTGTGCCTCGTGAGGGGGAGGAGTTCTTGGAAAATAAAGGACCAATCAATGATGTCTTGATTGAGCCCATGACACGGGGGAAGGAGGCCTTTGTGGTGAAAGAAGCTACACCAAAGAAAGAAAAAGGAAAAGCAAAGAAGGAAGCAAAACAACCTCACGCCCCCAAAGATCCTTAATTATGGAGGAGAATTACAGAAATCGAGCAGATGGCTAATCGAATCAGCGTGTAGCAAATCAAACTTGTCGTCACAATTGAGGACATGGAGCACTTCAACTTGACCGCTAGTTTGAGGGTGATAAGGGGTAGCTGTTCTATGATGCACACCGTATTTCTTAAGGATCTTATCAAATTGAGCATTAAAAAAATGTGTACCCTATCGCTAATGATTACTCTAGATGACCCAAAATGAGAGAAGTTTCTTAGGAAATCGAACTACCACACTAACATCATTAGTAGGTAAAGCTTGAGCTTCTACCCATTTCGACATTTAATCAACTTCTACTAATATGTATTTATCACCATAAGAACTAGGAAACAGTCCCATGAAATCAATACCCTAAATATCAAAAATTTCACAAGAAAGCATATAACTTTAAGGCATTTATGCATATAACTTTGAGGCATTTCATCACGTTTGGAAATATTACTTGTTCTTTAGCATCTATCACAAGAAGCAACATACCTGTTAGCGTCTTTGAACAAAGCGGGCCAATAAAAACTTGATTCGAAGACCTTATGTGTAGTTCGAATTCTACTATAGTATCCTCCTATCGGTCTAGAGTGAAAATGCTCCAAGATTTTATTCCCTTCGATTATTGAAACACATCTACAAATCACTTGATCTACACACACACGAAAAAGAAAAGGATCCTCCCAAAAATAATTTTTGACATCAGCAAAGAATCACTTCTTTTGATGATGAGTTAAACCTTTTGGTAAGGTGTTAGCAACTAAGTAATTTGCAATATTTGCAAACCGAGTACCATCAGAATCAGTTACAGCCAAAAGTTGTTCTTTAGGAAATGAGTAATTAATTGCACTTTCATTAAGTTTCTCAATATGCGGATTTTCAAGCCTTCAGATATGATTAGCTGCAAGATTTTCAGCTCCTTTCTTGTCTTTAATCTCCAAATCAAATTCCTGCAGTAATAAAATCCATCGTATAAGTCGAGGTTTTGCATCCGGTTTAGCAAGAAGGTAACGAAGAGCAGAATGGTCAGTGTACACAATAACTTTAAACAATATTAAATAAGATCTAAATTTATCAAATGCAAAAACCACAACTAGCAATTTTTTTTCAATAGTTATGTAATTCACTTTAGCGTCTGTCAAAGTCTTGCTAGTATAGTAGATCGATTGAAAATGCTTGTCTCTTCGCATCCAAGAACTACACCTACGATAATATCACTCGCATAACACGTTAATTCAAAGGGTAAATTCCAAATCAGGTGCAAATACAATTGGGGGCATTGATTAATTTTTCCTTGAGAATGTTAAATGCCTTTAAACAATCCTGACTGAAATTAAATGGCACATCTTTTTCTAGTAAATTTGTTAAAGGCTTCGCTATTTTATAAAAATCATTAATAAATCTCCTATAGAATCCAGCATGTCCTCAGAAACTTCTAATAGCCTTAATTGAATTAGGAGGAGGTAATTTTTCAATAGTTTCAATTTTTGCTCTATTAATCTCGACCCCTTTACACGAAATTTTATGGCCCAAAATAATTCCCTCCTTAACCATGAAGTGACACTTTACCCAATTAAGCGCAAGGTTTGTTTCCTCACATCTCATTAGAACACGTTTTAAATTCTTCAGGCATAAGTGAAAAGAATTATCGAATATTGAGAAGTCATCCATAAATACCTCCATAATGTCTTCCACGAGTTCATAAAAAATGGCCATCATATAATGCTGAAAAGTAGCAGAAGCATTACATAATCCAAAAGGTATTCTTCGGTAAGAAAACGTACCATATGGACATGTAAATGTTGTAACAGCTCGATTTTTAATAGTGTCGAAAACAATGATTTCGAGATCACAATTCTAACGAGTCGAGTCATTAATTTATTTATTTTAAATATTTACAAATTTGTTAGCATCGTATTAAAATGTGGTAAGGAAATTTTAATGTAAAATAGTTAATTGAGTAGAAATGATTAAATTGTGATCGATGTAAAAGTAGAGATAATTGATTAGAAGGACCAAATGAATAAATTAGCCATTGAACTATCGTGAGTGGATTAGCATGATTAGTATAAATGGTAAATCGGTTGATTAAGATAAAAAAAGGATTAATTAAACCTTAATGATGAAAGTCTAAATATTTACAAAATTACCATTTACTATATATATGAAATTAAAAGAGAAAAATGGAATTTTCACCTATTTTCTTCATCTCTTCCATGGAAAGACTAAGGAAATTAGGGTTTCCATTGTTGGAACTTTGAGCTTTGATTTGAGTAAGAAAACCTTGATCATTTTTAGTAATTTTTATGTTTTTGAGTCCGTATTGGCTTAATCTAGCTTATGCAAGGAGTAATTTGTGAATCTGTCTAATGTTAAGAAACTTGCCATTGTTGAAAATACTTGTTCTTGAAAGCTTTTGATATATTTGAAAGTTTGATTCTTGGGTTAAATCTTTTTGTAAAGTGATTTTTGATGGATTTACGGTTTAAGAACTAGATTGTGAAAATGGTAAAAGTACATAGTTTGATGTGAAATAAATGTATGAATGAGTTGAGATTTTTCCCTTAGAATATTCGGCTGGCAATGGGGAAAATTAGAAATGGTTATTTTACATGTTTTGGCTCTAAGGACTAAATTGAATAAAAATGCAAAGTCAGGGGTAATTTCATAATATTTTCGAAAAATAACTTCTATGTGTAAATTGATTAAATTATATGATTTAATGGGAAAATTGATTTATTTTGTGATAGATCAAGATCGGGTCACAGATCGCGAAAAGGGAAAAATCATTGAATAGTCCTTGAAGTTTCACTTGAACTGCAATTTCATCCGATAAGTTCATTTGTTAGATTTCCTACTTGAACTACTGATTGTTACTTGATGAGGATGTACTTGAAACATTTGATGTATAAAAAGGAAGACTCATGTCTCGTGTTAAGCATGAGAATTTGTATAAATGGAATACTCATGTCTTCAAATGAGAATGAGATTATGATTAAAGGAAGACTCATGTCTCGAGAAGAGAATAATATTATGATTAAATGAAGACTCATGTCTTGAGATGAGAATGAAAATATAATTAAAGGAAGACTTATGACTCGATAGAGCATAAGATAGATTGAAGAGAAAATTCTACATTCTGATGTTAATTATTGTTACAATGCTTAATGTTGAGTAATGATTCACTGTGTACTAACTTACTAAGCTAAATGCTTACGTGTGTATTATGGTTGTTTTGTAGATTTCATTTTGGGCTGGTTGAAGATCAGATTACCTTGAAGACATCACACTATCCAGGAGCTAGTTCGGTAGTTCTTACATCACTTGGTTATATTGCGTGTACTAGGATGATGTTATATTTTGTATATGCTTTTTTTGAGACTATGATACTTGTAGAATCTTGGTTAAATGATGAATTTTGAATGCTTATCAATGTTGTATGTGACATCTAGTACTTAAATGGTATGCTAAGTGTTGTATTTAAGCATAAAGGTGTTATTCATTGCACCTTATGTTTATGAATGAAGTTTTGTAGATAAACTTGTATAAATTTGAGAATTCTGCATACTTGTTTTGGTAGAACTCTTGCATGTTTCGGTACTAGTATAGGGTAGGAGAAAGTTGTTTACTGACTTGGGTTGTATCAGTAGTTGCATTTAAAGTTTCGGTAGTTCTGTGCATATTTGTATCGGTAGTTAGAATACTTGTATCGGTAGAAGTTGCAAGGTAGGACTTCTTAGCTCTCTAGAGTTTTTAGTATCGATAGAAGCATAACTAGTTTCGATAAATGTTACACTTGTACGATAGAACTATCATAAATATTGGTAGAAGTCTGCACTATCTCTAAATTGTTTACTCACTTAACTACTACCGACACTTGTCCAACAGGTATCGATAGAAGTCTTCAAACATTTAGGAAATAACCTTTTTGCCCTTGTTGAATTGTATTTATAAATAAATGATAACTTACAACGTGTTGGGTGTATTTCTTTAATAATGTAAGAACGGGTGACATGATTTTAAAAGAAGTTCAGTGATAGATTATTTGTCTAACATCGGGTCTCTAGCCGGAGACGGTTTCGAGTTTTGGGCGTTACATTTAGTGGTATCAAAGCATGGTTTAGTCAATTCTTGGACTTCATAGTGTGGAATTTGAAGTTTAAAAATACATGCCATATAAACCTATGATAATGTGATATTGGTGAATCCGATCCAACTTTAGTTTTTGTAGATAATTGAAAATGTCAGACTCGGAGTGAGATGAGACAAATGAGGTAAACAGTAATGTTTCGACAAATTATTTTGGAGCAAGTCACGATTACCAATATTATCGATGATAAAAATTCAAGCCAAAAATATGTTTTATGGTTTAATGGGGCAATGGTTCTCGGAATTCATGAGAAACAACCTGATGGCACCGCAACCTCCACCTCCTGTGGCACAGCCCGTACCACCCGTTAGGCCACCACCTGCCCCAATGGTTGAACAAAGGTGACAAGTTCCAACAGATAAGGTGAGAAAGCATGGTGCAGAGGAATTTAGAAGTAGTACTGAGGATGATCCTTCTAGGGCTGAATATTGGTTAGAGAACACGCTGAGAGTTCTCAATGAGATGGCTTGTCTTCCCGAAGACTATTTGAGATGTGTTGTGTCATTGTTGAAGGATGAAGCTTATCACTAGCAGACGACTTTGTTAGCCGTAGTTTCTGAATATAGAATTACCTAGGAATTCTTCTAGGCTAAATTCAAAAAGAAATACATCAACAAAAGGTACTTAGATCGGAAGAAGGAAGAGTTTTTAGATTTGAAATAGGGAAACAAGTCAGTGGTAGAATACGAGCGAGAATTTGAGCAACTCAGTAAATGTGCTTGGGAGATTGTGCTGATGGATGAGGATATGTGCATTCAGTTTGAAGGTGGGCTGAATGATGAGATAAAAATGATGGTGAGTGGTTCGGAGTTGCGACCGTTTGTTGTTTTAACTGACTGTGCTCAGAAGATGGAAGAAATATATAACCATAAAAGACAGAGGGAAAAGAGGTTCCGAGAATTCTGTAAGAAGAGTTCTCCTAGGCCATTTTCAATGCCACCATCAAAGAAATTCAGAGAGAATGAGAACTAGCCAACTGCAATATCTGGATTTCAGAGCAGGAGTAGGTCGATCCAGCCTGATTCAAGATTTCAAAATCGATCGGCGGACAGTGTTGCCAGCGTCCGTAATGTATCGAAACCTTCTTGTGAACACTGTAGAAAGTTCAATCTTGGAGAGTGCGCACTGAGAAAAAACTCGTGCTTTAGATGTGAAGCCAAAGATCATTTAATTCGATTTTCCGATGGCATCTGGGGAAAATGAAAATAGATGTGTGAAACCCTCGGTTACACCACAGAAGGGTAGATGACCTGGTCAGAGTAGTAGTATGGTCGGGAGTCGAAGTGAAGCAAAAGAAGGTGCAAACAAGTCTGAGGGTCAAGCACCTGCACGCACATATGCTATCTGTGTCAAAGAGGAAGCCGCTGTGCCTAATGTTGTTACTAGTATATTTTATCTTTTTAATGATATTATATGTGCACTGATTGATCAAGGTTTGACTCACTGTTATATTTGTACTGTGTTAGCAAAAGATAAAAGGTTGTTTGTTGAGGTGACTGAAATTAATGTGCAAGTTACCAACCCTTTGGTTCATAGTGTCGTAGTTAATCAGGTGTGTCGAAAGTGTCCACTGAAAGTCCAGGGCTATGAATTTCCTGCTGATTTGATTTTACTTCCCTTATATGAGTTCGATGTAATCTTGGGTATAGACTGGTTGACCAAGCACGATGCAGTGGTTAATTGCAAATAGAGACAAATTGGGTTGAAATGTCTGACAGGTGAGATAGTTACAGTTGAGTCCGATAGGTTGAACAGTGATGTGAATGTGATTTCAGCTATGTCTGCTCACAAAATGGTTCGTAAAGGTTGTGAAGCATTCTTAGCATATATCTTGGATACTCGAGAGTCAGGGATAAAGCTGAATCAAGTTTCAGTTGTTAATGAATTCACAAATGTCTTTCTTGAAGAGTTACAGAGTTTGCCTCCGATAAGAGAAGTAGAGTTTGGTATTGATTTAGTGCTGGATACTGCTTCGATATCTATTCCACCATTCAGAATGGCACCAACTAAGTTGAAAGAGTTAGAGGCGCAGCTATAAGAGTTGTTTGACAAAGGCTTTATCCGACCGAGTGTATCACCTTGTGGTGCGTCAGTGCTGCATGTGAAGAAAAAGGATGGTTCAATGAGAATGTGCATTGACTATCGATAGCTAAATAAAGTCATAGTAAAAAATAAATATTAGTTGCCTCGTATTGATGAGTTGTTTGATCAGTTGAGAGGTGTGACGGTTTTCTCTAAAATAAACCTCAGATCAGGATATTACCAGATGTTAGTAAAGGACTATGATGTATCGAAGACAGCATTCAGAACTCGATATGGACATTATGAGTTTCTAGTAATGTCGTTTGGGTTGACTAACGCTCCTGCAGCATTTATGGATTTGATGAATAGACTATTTCAGCCTCAGTTGGACAGGTTTATGATTGTGTTTATTGATGACTTATTGATCTACTCCAAGACTGAGTCAAAGTATACTCAACATTTGAGAGAGGAGTTACGGATTTTGCGAGAAAAGTAGTTATATGCAAAATTCAATAAATGTGAATTCTGGCTTGGTGAGGTTGGGTTCTTGGGACACGTAGTATCTTCGAAGGGAATACGCGTTGATCCAAACAATGTCTCAACCAATCTCAATAGGAAGGTACCAAAGAATATCTTCGAGGTATGTAGTTTCTTGGGACTGATATGTTATTATCATCGGTTCGTGAAAGATTTCTCTATTATAGCTTTGCCAATGACAAAGTTGCTTCAGAAGAATGTTCAGTTCATCTGGTCAGAAAAGTGCTAGCAGAATTTTGATCGATTGAAGAAAATGCTAACAGAGGCTCCAATTTTAACGTAGCCTGAGATGGGGAAGGAATTTGTGGTGTACAGTGATGCGTCATTGAATGGGTTGGGCTGTGTGATGATGCAAATTGGGAAAGTGGTAGCCTATGCCTCCCGACAGCTGAAACCACATGAGAAGAACTACGTGACTCATGATTTGGAGTTAGTAGTCATTGTCTTTGCATTGAAGATCTAACGACATTATCTATATGGTGAAAGAGTATGTGTATTTATAAATGTTACACTTGTATCGGCAGAAGTCTACACTGTCTCCAAATTGTTTACTGACTTGACTACTACCAATACTTGTCCAACAGGTATCGGTAGAAGTCTCCAAAAATCTGGGAAATGACCTTTTTACCCTTGTTGAATTGTATTTATAAATAAATGATAACTTACGACGTGTTGGGTGTATTTCTTTAATAATGTAAGAACGGGTGACATGATTTTAAAAGAAGTTCAGTGATAAATGATTTGTGTGACACTGAGACCCTAGCCGACGATAGTTTCAGGTTTTAGGCATTATAAATGTCGTCCTTTCTTGATCCTTAGGAGCTATCTGGATTTGGAAGTTACCAAAAAGTCCATCCAAGAAATAGTAATACATGTGACCATCTAAACTCTCCAACATTTGATCAATAAATGGAAGAGAAAAATGGTCTTTCCTTGTAACATCGTTTAGCTTCTTGTAATTAATACAAATTCTCCATCCCGTGAGTGTTCTTGTTGGAATCAACTAGTTCTTCTCATTAGCCACAACAGTCATGCCTCCTTTCTTAGGAACAACCTGCACAAGACTCACCCAAGTATTGTCAAAAATAGGATAAATAACTCCAGCATTTAGAAATTTAATTACCTCAACCTTGACAACTTCTTTCTTGTTAGGATTTAGTCTCCTTTAAGCTTGCACACATAGTTTATATTCGTCCTCCATTAAAATTTTGTGAGTGCAAAAAGAAGGACTAATCCCTCTAATATCAAAAATTTTCCAAGCTAAAACTCGTTTGTGTTCCCTATGCAATTGTAGCAACTCCTCTTTCTCATTCGGCTTTATATTCGAAGCAATAATCACTAGCAATGTAGAATTGTTTCTCAAGAAGGCATACTCCAAATGATTTGGCAATTGCTTTAGCTCCAATTTTGGAGGTTCTTCAATATAGGGTTTCAAACTCATTTCCTTACTTACCTCGATAGTCTCAAAATATTTCTATCTCAATGGGGTCTCATTAGCATCTAAATAATTTTTCATCTCATTTATCACAACATTATCTCCATCGACCTCCTCCCCTTGAACAAGACATAGTTTCCACATGTCCTTATAAACAATTTCTTTGTAATGAATCTTGAATAGTATGATTAATAGAATTAATAAAATAACAGGAATCATCTTACTCTTGAGAAAATCGCATGGCATTATAAATTTGAAAAATAATCTCATCATCACCTACCATAAGCACAAGTTTACCATTACCTACATCAATAATAGCTCTAGAAGTAGCTAAAAAGGGTCTACCTAAAATCAAAGGTACCTCAACATCCTCATCCATGTCAAGTATAACAAAGTCAATAGGGAATGTGAATTTACGTACTTTTACAAGCACATCTTCAATAATTCTCATAGGATATTTAACAGATCTGTCAGCTAATGAATACTCATCCTAGTGGTTTTGGTTCCTCAAGACCAAAATGCACGAACATTTTATAAGGTATCAAATTAATATTAGCACCCAAATCAGACAATGCTTTTTCAATGTTTAAGCTATCGATGAAACAAGGAATAGTAAAACTTCCTAGGTCTTTTAGCTTAGTAGGTAGTTTATTTTAGAGAATGGTTGAGCACTCCCTATTTAGTTCCATAGTGGATAGCTCTTCTAACTTCCTCTTATTTGACAGTAGCTCCTTTAAGAATTTTGCATATTTGGACATCAACGAAAGAGCTTCAACAAAAGGTAAGTTAATATGATGTTGTTTAAAAAGTTCAAGAAATTTACTGAATTGTTCATCCATGCAGTTTGTCTTTCTTTAAATTTGTTGGATAAGGAATTGGTGGTTTGTGTTCCTTAATCACTAGTGTTTAAATTTCTTCGATTTTTGCCACCCCATCATCTTCATCATTGGTTTCTTATTTCAACTTCTTTTTCGATTCATCCAACACTTTCCCATTCCTCAATGTAGTCGCTTTTGCATGCTCTTTTAGGTTTGGTTCAGTGTTACTAAGCAAACTACCTTTCTATCTTTCTGAAACCAGTTTAGCAAGCTATCCGATTTGATTTTCAATGCCATGAATTGGTGCTTTTTGATTTTTCACAACTGTTTGAAGACCATGAATTGATACTAGTTGATTTTTAAAAACTGTCTTATTGTTTTGAAATATGGTTTCAAAAACAAAAATAAATTTACCAAGCATATCTTCAAGGTTAGATTTCTTTTCCTGCTGATAAGGCTGCTGAAAAACTGGAGGGGTTTGTGACCTTTAATTTCCTTTACCACCCCATGAAAAATTTGGTTGATTCCTCCATCCTGCATTATAAGTATTACTATAAGGTTATTTTGAGGTCTAAATCATTACCTAAAAAGTCGACTTTTTCATACTCCATGTTGGACTTGAAGGGTGAATATTTTGAATTCACCATCCCCGCTTCATTTGTATCGTATTGCATCACCAGATGTACTGCTTTGAAAAATTAAAACAATCAATTTTTTTACTGTGATTTTCAACCTAATTAGCCAACATAGAAATAGCATTAACATAAAAAACTCATGCTGCCTTCACAAGCTTGACTCTAGTAACTTGTCACTGATAATTATTCAGTGTCATCTCCTCAATAAATTCTTAGGCTTCTTTTGGTGTTTTGTTATTCAATGTTCCTCTAACTACTGTATCAATCATCTGCCTAGTTGAGGGGTTCAAACCATTGTAGAATGTTTGAACTTGGAGCCACAAAGGTAATCCATGATGGGGACACCTTCTCAACAAATCTTTAAACTTCTCCCATGTTTCATAAAGTGTCTCAATATCAAACTGAACAAAAGAAGAGATATCATTCCTCAACTTAGTTGTTTTAGCCGGTGGAAAATATTTTAACAAAAACTTTTCTGATATTTGCACCCAATTAGTGATGGAACATCGTGGTAAAGAATTTAAGCATTGTTTTGCCTTGTTACTCAACGAGAATGGGAACAACCTTAAGCGTATGGCATCATCAGTAACGCCATTGATCTTGAATGTGTCGCAAATCTCAAGAAAATTAGCCAAATGAGCATTCGGATCTACATTTTGCAAACAATCAAATTGAACATATTGTTGTACCATCTGAATTGATTTCAAAAGTGTTTGCATTAACAGTCGGTCTGACAGTACTTGATTCAATGCCAATCAGAATAGGCTTAGCATAACCATACATGGTTCGACGAGCAGGATGAATAGGAGGAAGTTGATTATTTTGGTTGTTTTGATTGTCTTCCATCTCTACAGTAGTAGTCTTACCCTCTTGATCATCTACTATATTTTGCTGACTTTTTTTGCTTCTCTAACCTCTCTATGATTTTTGCGAACAGTCTTCTCAAGTCGTATAGCAATGGTTTCGACAGGTTTCCTCTAGTCATAAACCAAAAGAACCTGCCAGAAGTAAAAAAAAGGAATAAAATAGAATAGAAACATTAAATTAAAAATAAAAATTTAAAATAAAAATTTAAAATGACTAAATTAATATAAATAAAGTTTTCCTAATATTTCAGTGCCCTACAATGACGCCAAAAACTTGATACAGTTGAAACTAACTAAAAATATGACTAAGGCAACTGCACCTATCAATTAATAGTACAATTACACTGAGCACAGATATCATTCCCACGAGGACTAAAAGTACTAGTAATTACTGTGTTCCTATTATTTAATCGATAAATTGCAGTGATTAATTAAAACTAAAATTAACTAAATTAATAACCTAAAGAACACGACAAAGAACAAATTAGGAAATAACAAACGATTAACACCAAAGAGCGAAACAATACCTAGGAAAGAATCCACCTAGATTTCATCTGTCATCATCAATCTGAATGAAACAATTTATTCATTTAGTATCTTGATCCATAGAAATCCCTAAATTATGCTAATATCTCCTTCAAGACTGAGAGCAACTAACTCTAGATTGATTAATTGAAATTTCGTTTTAATTAAAATCCCTATTGCTGCATTAACTCGATCTATGGATCCCCTATTAGATTTGACTATAATCCGATAGATTTATGTTTTCCTATTTCTAGGATTGCATGCAACTCCACTCAATTATGCTAGATCTACTCTTAAACAAGGATTTTTCCTCCTCTATCTAAGTTCATAAAACATGAACCAATTTGCCGAAAATATTAATTTAAGAATTAAGCACACATAATTGAGAACAAGATCTAAGTATTTATTGCGTAAAACATAAATCAAATTATAGAATCATCATAGGGTTCATCTCCTCAAGGTATTTAGAAAATTAGTTGATGCTAACAAATAAAAACATCTCAAAAGTAGTATAACCACAAGAAATATAGAAACTCATAATAAAATCCAAAAGGGTTAAAAGAGGTCTTCAATCTTGATGGAAATTTGTTCTAACAATGGCTTCAATGGTGTTTTTCCAGTTGTTTTCTTCAATATCTTACGACGGCCGGAGATTGAAATACACCAAGAGGGGGTGAATTGGTGTTTTAAAAAGTTTTCGAGAATTTTGTGAAAATCGAACGACTCAAGAATTTAAAGTGGTTTGGCTTCAATTGCCTACGCACCACTACCTTAGCTTTCCTCAGCTAAGGATTTCCCAAATCCATTAGATTTTAACCTTTAAGGACAAGGTTTACCCTTACAAATCCCTATATTTTCAATGGTAAGATAGAACCATTTTCCCTTAAGGTTTTCTACCCAAAACCTTAAGTAACACCTCAAAAAATGAGAAAAAATAAGAATGAATGAGAATATGCCTCTAAAATGTAGATGATCAACAATTAAGTACTCTCACACAAAGTTACGGCACTTGATAGAATGATAGAAAACTTAACCCACAAGTGTGTATAAGAAATATTTAGTAAAAGATTGAGAAAAGATTGACAAATGAGTTCTTAGAAGTTAAACACTTGTTTCTTGTCTTTATTGACTTCAATGGGGAGTTTTGACATTGTATTTAAGTCCTCTAACAACCTTGGTGATGTTTGTAGTCGTTCGAAATAAAATAAAATTGTTGAAATCATAAAAACATCATTAAATGCAGTCTCCAGCTTTGTTGTTCCGATAAAAGCATACTTGTATCGGTAGAAAGCTTTCCAAAATATGACTGTTGATGTCATTGTATCAATAGATGATTCCTTGTATCAGTAAAACTCTGAGGATTTTATTTGGTATCGGTAGAACCCATCAGAGTATCGATAGAAGTATAGGGGATGCTAAACTTTGGCTACTGACTTGACTTGTTTCGGTAGAAGTCTTCAAGGTATCGGTGGAACTGAAGTTGTATCGATAGACATGACTAGGGTATCGATAGAAGTCCCAAGCCAAACTAGAGTCTGTTCTACCGATAGAAGTTTAGGTTGTATCGGTAGAACCTAGAGTTGTATCGATAAAAATCTTAGTTCTACTGGTAGAATTTTGAAGCTTTCTTATGGTCTTTCCACCTTGAGTTATACCGATACTTGTCCTACTAAGTATCGATAGTCGTCCTTCAAACTTCAAAAATTTGTCAAAAAGTAAATTATTTAAGGCTTTTTTAGTGTTTATTTAATCCAACACTTTGAAAATAATTTTAAGGACTTATAAACAATTTTTACTAATTTAATATAGAAAATATTATCAATTTCAAAAGTATAAAGTTCCCATGAAAAGCCATTGACAAACATGTTCAATAACATGACTGATACAATAAGATGCAAAGTCAAAATCCAACATTGTTATTTAAAGTCTGGCTTCATCACAATCTAGTAGCTTATGAGTTATGATGCATAGACAAAACCAAGAATTATACAAATTACATTGAAAATTATTGGTAAAAAAAAGGAAAAAAAAAACCTCCATATTTATTCTATTCTCTTGGAGAATATCAAGCACTTTGTCGGACTTAAGCCTCTTTGAAGTTCATCCATACAACACCTTAGATACCTGCAACTTGATTTACTTAAGCACATCATATCATCAGAATAGTAGAAATTTGTTTGTGGGCTTGGTTGAGTAGAAAAATGAAAAGTAGAAAGAAATTAAATCTTACGTTATGTATAATTTTTTAAAATGTTTAACACTAAACACCTATGAAGACATTATTACCTGGTGATTGAGTAGCATACAAAGTTCAAACACCACGACGTAACCGAGTTGGACGAAGAAGCTTGTCTCTAATCGAACAAAGCTTGGTAATAACATTACTCATGTCCATCCTCTCACTTGGTGATTCGGTACAACAAGTGAGCCCTATTTCAAATATTGAATTCAAGCATCGGAGATGCATGTCAGCGTCTGTTCCTCCTCTGACACGTTCTTGAAGAAGAGTGGGATCTATAATCTCAACCACTCGATCGGCCAAAGCTATTTTGACGAAGTTGTGAAGACTTAAACCCTCTTTGAACCTTTCATTCGTTGGCCTTTTCCCTGTTAACATCTCTAACAAGAGGATGCCATAGCTATACACATCGCCATTTGTTGACAACTCACTTCCCATGCCATATTCTATAATTAATTCATCACAAAATACATATATAAATAATTGTAGTGGAAAACCTATATATATACAACAAGACTACTTTTAGATCGATTTTTTTTCTTTTAAATAATGAAAGAAATGGAAACAGTGAATATACCAGGTGGAGCATAGCCGATAGTTCCTCTTAATCCATGGGAGCTTGATTCATTAGTAGAATAGTTAGGCTTATCTCCAGAAAGGATTTTTTCTAAGCCAAAGTCACTTATATGACCAACCATTTCCCCATCAAGTAAAACATTGCTTGGCTTGAGGTCACAGTGAATGATTGGCATCTCACAACAATGGTGCAGATATTCGAGTGCATGAGCAACATCTATGGCCACGTTAAGTCTTTGAATGAAGTTTAGGTTTCTCATCGTCTCTGGTTTATTCATGCCAGCAGATGGATGTAGCCAATCCTCCAAGCTTCCATTTTCCATGAATTCATAAACCAAGGCTTTAAAGTCGTTGCCTTTATAATCGATACTTGAAATGGCTGTTAATACCTTGACAAGATTACGATGTCGAATGTTCTTCAAAGCCTCGCATTCAACCAAGAAACTCCTGGAAGCTCTATGGTTTAGAAGATTAAGCACCTTTACTGCAATAACTGCTCCATTCACTTCAAGAATTCCTTTGTATACAGATCCGAAGCTTCCCGAACCAACCAAATTCTGAGGGGAGAATTCGTTGGTAGCTCTTAGGATGCTTTGGTATGATAACCGTAGAAGGGAATTTTCTACAAGAGTTGTTGTTGGCTTCTGCTCTTTTTTCTTTCTCAACCAAATGATGAGGAAAATAGAGAATACTAAAGTCACTCCTGAAATCACAACAATTATTGTGATCTTCAATTTAAGGGAAGTGTTTGCTGATGTTTTGGAGTTACATCTTGACAAGTGTAACTCAGGGATGCCTCCGCAAAGCCTATTATTTCCCTCAACAAATACAACACTTGTATTCTTGAACACTCCTTCACTTGGAATCACTCCCTCAAAATCATTGAAAGAGAGATTTAGATACTTTAATGCCCCAAACCTCACAAGAAATTTTGGAATCCCACCAGAAAGATTATTGTTGGATGCATCCAATGCCTCAAGGCCCCTCAATGAACTCAAAGATGGAGGAATGGGCCCTTCAAACAAATTGCCCTCCAAATACAGCTCCACCAGACTTGCACAACTACCAAGGTTGTTTGGAAGCAAACCAGATAACCTGTTGTGAGAAACATCCAGTTGGTCTAGATTTTTCAGTTTTTCTACTTCAACAGAAAGCTCACCAGTCAAAGAGTTTGATGATAAGCTTAGTACAATGGACAAGGATGATAGTCCTAGTATTTCGGGGGGTATTGGGCCACTAAGATTATTATGAGAAAGATCCATCAGAAGCAAACTTTTACAATTACCTAGACCTAAAGGAATGCTGCCCTGAAGATTGTTAAAATCTAAAACAAGTTTGGTTAGCTTTATTAAATTTCCAATGGAGTGGGGAATAGTCCCAAAGAGAAAATTACTGTGAGCGTAAAATATATTTAGCTTCCAAAGCCTCCCAATATCAAAGGGAATAGGTCCTAATAGTTGATTTTCTGCTAAGTCTAGTACCTCCAAATTGATGAGATTTCCAATCTCATCCGGGATTTTTCCCAAAATGTTGTTCTCACTCATCGATAAACCCTGAAGGGTGCTAGAAAAATTGCTAATGCATTTTGGAAATTCCCCTCCAAAATTATTTTCGGTTATAGATAGAAACCCTAGTTTTGTATTGTTGACTAAAGTGCAAAGAAATTTCAAGTCACCTTCTCTCCCATGTCCCAAATGGTTTCCTCCTAGTTCAAGCCTAAACAATTTATCCAACTTTTCTAAGGAAGGTACATTTCCATCGAGAATGTTATCATAAAATTCAAGAACATCCAAATTCGAGGCATTGGATATTGAATCTGGGATTTGCCCAGAGATTTGATTTTCCCCTACCGAAAAGAACTCAAGATGAGGCATATTGATTTCTAAATCAGAATGAAGAGTACCTTGAATCTTGTTTGTTCCAATATCAAAGATTCTAATATTGGAGAGATTGAACATTGGGACAGGAACAATACCAGAAATCGCATTTCCGAATATGGTGAAAAATGAAAGATTTCTCAGTCGTCCAAAAGATTCAGGTATGATCCCACTGAATGAATTATACGTCAAACCAAGTCTCTCCAGCGATGACAAGTTCCCCAGTGAAGGTGGGATATTCCCTCTCAAACTATTGTTGAAAACACCCAATACTTTCAGGTTTGACAAGAGACCCAGCAAAGATGGTATTTCACCCGTGAGCTGGTTGCTTGTCATATCAACTAATATAAGCTTAGAACAAACAGATAAATTGGAAGGAATTTCACCACTGATGGAGTTGTTGGAGAGGTCTAATGTTTCCAGTCTTCTTAAACCACCGATTTCTTGAGGAATTTGGTTGTGGAAGCTGTTGCCCGCAAGATTCAACTCCCTGAGGAAGCTCAAATTTCCAATGTAGGGTGACAATGATCCAGAGAGTTTGAGGATTCGAAGTTTCAACTTGGTGACTCTTGGATGCTTGCGACCGCATGTAACACCAATCCATTGACAGAAGTGAATGGAGCTATTCCAGGACTCCTTAATCTGGAGTTGATCACCAGTTATCTTGGCTTTGAACTGGAGTAAAGCTTGTCGATCAGTGTCATTTCCTCTGACTACAGGGATTGCTGTTGCTAAACTAAGCAAGTTAAGACCCAGGAAGTTGAAGGATGAGAGAAGAATCATAAGGAAAAAAGAGCTGGACGCTTGAAAATGTTTTTCGGATGGCTCCATCAACTTGAAACAATTTGTTAATTGATAAGATTGATTTTTATATGAGAGTGCGTGGTTCATCATCAAGAACCAGAGTGCAATATATAAGCAGTTTTCCAACAATGGAATTTCAGTGGCAAAGAATTTGGGGTTCCCTAAATGTGGAGATTGACTGTTTCAAATCATCTGATAAACTGATTATATGATTAAGGAAAGCAGTCCAGTCAAGTCATCAATCATCAACCCTTTTGTTCCATCAACTATCAATCAGAGACCTCCCTGACATTAGATTATGGTGGAGGCTGACTCGTATATCGTAACAAAAGACTTTGATAACTGTTTGGGTAGCTGTCGAAGACTTTGAAATTTATGCATCTCCTGCCAATAGTGGGATCGAAGAATATCTATGGTTAGTGCTATGTTAATGGTGCAACACATTGAGTGGGTTCTTAGTCAAGATTATGAATAATAACTCCCCCAGTCTTGCACTATAAAAAGAGTTGACTGGAAATTTAAGCCAAGGCATTCAATTGGTCAATGGTTGAAGCATTTGGCAACAACTACACCAAGCATTTGGTCAAATGGGCGACTCGCTAACAATGGAAAAAAAACAAAGAAAATAAATTACAAAGGATTAGTTAATGATTAAGGGGTCCAAAATCAATGCAACTCATAAAAGAATTGATTTTTTTCTTGGTTTTAATATTTTTATGGATAAATTGCAAGAATAATCACTCAACTATTCAATCCGTTCTATTTTGGTCATCCAATTATTAATTTTTTCAATTTTAATCACTCAACTTTTCGAAATTAAATATTTTAGTCCTCCCTTAGTTGCTTAAGCTTTGTTTTATTGGCCTAATAATAAATTTAGCCCTCCAATGCTTACATAGTCTATTAATTTGAGCCTAAATATAAAAAAAATCAATAAATTTAGCCCTCAATATTTACAAGATTTATCATTTTAGTCCAAATTATATAAAAATATTAAAAAGTATTAAAAATTTAAAAAGTATAAAAATATTTTTAAATATTTTGTACCCAAAATGACTTTCAATAGTATCTACCACTTTGTTCTTTCTTTGGTTCAATTGACGAAGTTGGAAAAATCAAATGTCATGGCCTTGACCTGCAATTTCTCTCCAATGCATGAACTAGAAATGATAAAAACACGAGAACACTAGAACTTGAAATTGGTACTATCTCTGTAGCAAAGATTAAGGCCATTGGAGTTGGTATCGTCAACCCAACTATTTTTCTGGATTTATAAATTTGTTAATTTCGAGCTTCTTTTTTGGGTTTAATTAGGTATTTGAGACGAATTAATGTAGCAAAAGAAAAAGGTGACTAAATTAAAAGAGATTGAATCAAAAAATAACTTTAATTTATAGGTTTTTCTGATGGGAAAAAGTAAGTATAAAAAATAAAAGTAAATATCAAAAAAATATTTTGGTGATAAAAATGAAAAACAAATCTGATCTTTGATGAAAAAATGTAAACTTTTTATTTTAAGTGCCTAACATCAACCTACTAAAGAGATAAGAATATGGGAAAAGAAATTATTATCGTAATTATATTTTTTAATTTGTAGTTTTTTTTCAAATTTTTTGAAGCATCATCATGAAAAATGATTCTTTAAAAAAATTGGATGATATCAAATTCGAAAAATAAATTGAATTAGTAAAATTATTATTTTTAAAAATAGCTGAATAATTATTTACCACATTCAATTAATGTTGCAGAGTTGAGTTTTGAATAAATATTTTTTAAAATTATGTTCGGAATATTTTATTCATATAAATAAAATCATAATTAATTTAAAATATATCATAAAAATATATCATTTTTATCGGATGTCCAGGAGCGAATTTAAGGGATTGACAGGGACTTTGATCCTCCTAAAATGAAAAATTTTCATTTAAGCTCTTAAAATTTTTTAAATTTTAAATTATCAAAGATAAAATTGTATTTTAGCCTCTTAAAAATGATAAAATTTTAATTTAATCTTTTAAAAATTACATTTTTACTATAATAAAAATTATAATTTAATTTCGATCCCTAAAAAATTTTTCTAACTTTGCCCTTACGGATGTCCCTGAAGAGACAAAAAGATCATCTTTATCAACTTCTATAAAATAACAGCTCTTCAAATATGGTAATTGGATCTCACTAGAACCCTTTAAATAATGTCTTTGCTTGATCACATATCTTCAACAATCATAAATCAATTTCAATCTTGTATATTATTGCTCAAAACCCTCAAAGAGATGGTAAGAAATTCAAAATTATTTTTTTTTTAAAAATATGCTAAGAAATATAGCAAAACTTTGCACATCGTTTAGTTGCAAAGTGAGTTGCAATTGATGATGCAATTAGCATTAACGTAAACAATAATATTAATTATTATTAATTTATGCATCTAAAGTCTAAACATGCTTGATATGCCAATGAACAAGGTTGGATCTTTGTGTATAATTTTTTTCTATTCCCCTTTGAATAAAATTTATATACGTTTTGCTTAACCAAAATAAAAAAAAGAATTATTCATTATACCAGAAAAGTAATGTGTTATGACGAGTAATTATCTTTTTGGCTCAATTCTTGTTAAAATTGGTTGTTTTAATAATAAACTTGGAATAAGATTGTATCATGTCTTAATTCAGAAAGTCGAAAGCCAACAAGTTGGCTCTTGTCTTGAATTTAATGGTGTCAACATACTATAATAAAACAAAGAACAAAGAGAATGTTGCGGCAATATGGAATCAAATAGTAAGATTGTTTGAGAATGGACTGATCTGTTTGTTATTTCTGAATTGAAGATTATAACATAATTTAACATTTTTATAGGCTAGAATTACTAACTAACAGCTCCAATCTGCTATTATTCAAATACAAATTCTATCGATTTTTCAGTTAAGATTTCTTAATCTTGACTGAGTTTACCATAAAAACATAACACAAATTATTTGACTAGGAAAACTAAAAATATTAAATAACATAACCATACTTAAGATGCACTAAAGTTTTGACACTCCCCCTTAGTGCATGCTTATGTTTAACAACACCAAGTGTAGCTCTAAACTCTTCAAACTTTGGCTTCCCCAATGCTTTTGTGAAAATTTCTGCCAGTTGGTTATTTGTAGAGATCCCTTGCAGCTCAATTTCTGGAGTCAACACCTTCTCTCGAATGTAGTAATGATGAACTTCTATATGCTTTGTTCGGACATGAAAGATAGGATTGGAAGCAAGTTTGATAACATCTTCATTATCACACTTGATCTGTATAGCATATTCAACTTTGCAAAACATATCTTTCATCAAGCTCCTTAGCCACATAAATTCTTGTGCAACCATGGTTGCTGCCACATATTCAGCTTTAGTGCTGAATAAATAAATCACATTTTGCTTCTTGCTACACCAGGATATCATAGCTGAACTAACATTAAAACAATAACCTAAAGTAGAATGTCTATCATTTGCATCTCCTGCTCAATCTGCATTAGTAAATCCTTTTAGCATAAAATTCTCACATTTTCCATACATTATAGACCATAATCAAGAGGGCCTTTTACATATCGCAGAATTCTCTTTGCTGCATCTAAGTGAGTACTCCTTGGGCATTGCATGAATTATGCGATTATACTAACAGAGTAAGCAATTTCTGGTCTTGCGATAGTTAAATAAATTAAACTACCAACAAGTTGTCGAAATTTTGTAACATCTTGCAGTAACTTTTCTTCATCTTTCGTCAACTTGAAATGTGGTTCCATTGGAGTTGTTTTTCTTTTGCCTCCCCTAAGCCAAAACGCTGCAAGAACTTCTTTGCATAAGCCTTTTGAGAGATGAAATATCCATCATTTGATTTTTCAATTTCCAGACCAAGAAAACAACCAACCTAGACTTTTCATCTCAAATAAAGTATATAAATCACTTTTTAGCTTAGAAATCTCAGCCTCATTATTTCTCGTAATAATCATATCATCCACGTACAACAAGACAAGCAAGTGGAAATCTGGTTCTAATTTAAGAAACAAACTAGAATTTACATCTGAAACTTTAAAACAACAAAAGATGTAGTATTGAGCCACTTTACCATACCAAGCACGTGGTGCTTGCTTAAGTCCGTACAATGCCTTCTTCAACTTGCAGACGTGGTAGGGATGTTGTTTAGAAACATAGCCTTTGGGTTGTTCCATAAATACTTCACAATCTAGATCTCCGTAAAGACATGCATTCTTTACATCAAGCTGCCATAGCTTCTATCTCTGAAAGGTTGCCAGAGCAAAAATTGTTCTTAGTGTTACCATTTTTGCAATTGGGATGAATGTTTCCTCATAATCCAATCCATAGCTCTGCGAAAATCTACGAGCAACTTGCTGAACTTTGCATTTATCGATAGTTCCGTCTAATTTTCTCTTCAAATGATATACCCACTTGCAAGTAATAGGCTCACAATTCTCTAGTTTTGGCACCAAGTCCCAAGTTTGATTTTTGTGTAAAGCTTCAATTTTTTCTAGCATAGCTGCTTGCCATTCTAGTTCATCTTTGGATTCCTTATAGCTTGGTGGTTCTTCTTCATCCATTGCTCTAACAAAGAAGCACGAAGTAGTGGAACAATTTTTGATTTACACCTCATAATCTTTGAGATGTTGGGTTGTCTCTTCTCTCTTGTATATTTCTTTCGAATTTCTTGCTCATCGCCTTCTACATCTGAGGTATTGGATGCTAGAAGTTCATCATCATTTACAGCTTCTGTGTCATTTTTAGGTAGCAGTAGTAAGCTTCTTTACTCATCATCATGTCTAGCTTTTGGAACATGTACATAACAAATTGAACCAAATACCTGAAAATAATATGCATTTGGCTTGATATTATAAAAAATTTCAAGTGGGGACTTCTTTTTACTTGGCCAAGAAGGTAAGTGATTTATTATGTGGCATGCACACTACATAGCTTCAGCCTACAACCCTCGAGGGAGATGTTCATGTCCAGCTTCTGGCAAATAAGATAACACTTCATCAAAAGCAACATCTCTAGAAGTGACAAACTTCTTTGTTTCTAGATCCATACGTCTCCACCCTTTCTTACAATGATTATAGCCAACAAAAATGCACTTCTTCGCTTTTGGGACAAGTTTGGTTCTGTTAGATTTTGGAGCATGTACATAACAAATTGAACCAAATACCTGAAAATAATTTACATTTGGCTTGATATTATATAAAATTTCAAGTGGGGACTTCTCTTTACCTGGCCAAGGAGGTAAGCGATTTATTATGTGGCATGCACACTGCATAGCTTCAGCCCAAAACTCTCGAGGGAGATGTTTGTAATGTAACCATGAGAGACTCATAGAGGCAAGAGTCAGCTTCCTTTCTAAAATGCCATTTTTTTAAGGCGTATCTGGACATGTTGATCGCGTCTGAAACGTCACAGCAATGTGCAAGCAAACACACGTCGATGCAAGTATAGTTGATAGACAATTCTATCGGATATTGATCCCATAGGGAATGGGTTCTTGATGTTTAGATGTCGAAGCAATTAATACTAAAATTAGATGAAATGTGAGTAAAGATGTCAGCGTAATTGTGTCATATCTACACACTAAAATGATTAATACTGTCAATGCAATCAGAGTTAAATGTCAGAACAACTGAAAGTAAATCAAAGTGTGTTGAATGTTGAGTGTTGAATATATAAATGCTGAAACTATAAATGTGATCAAGTGGAAAGGATTGGAGTGGATCACTAATTTTACTAAGTTGCAACGTAAGATGCACCGACAAGGTATTGTATAGATGAATTCTTATAGCAATGATGCTCCAATGAATTCTTACCAATAACAGTCCTCCATTTACTCGAGACTCAAGTACCCACAATCACCTCACCTCTCGGTGTGAGCTACTTTGTGCACTCAAGAACAAGTGACTAGAATCCCTTCTAATCCCAAGCAACTCTCGTCGTCTTGCTTGTTAACCTAACTTGTCACCGCATCTCTCAATGTCGGTAGACTGCAAAGCCATTCTCTTGTTTGATACAGTTAGATCCAAGAATAAACAGATAAAAAGCATTAAATAAAAATCAAAGTAATCAAATAATGAAAGATACTCTCGTATTCATTCAAATGTCATTAGAATCCATCAGTATAAAAGAGGGATTAACGAATACAATCAAAGCTTACTATCTCTAGACTACTAGGACTATTCCTTAATCGCTCCTCTTGTGTTGCATCGAGCACTCCTCGTCAAAAGTGGTTGCTCCTTTGCTCTATCAGTTCAGCGTTCCAACTTAAATCTTCGAAAACACAAAGTAATTGCTGAATTTAATTCCTCTACCTCTTGATGATTTCTTCCATCTTCATTCCTTTATTTATAGCCTTCAAAAGTTGCAGATTTCAACCTCCCATTCGCAGATCTAGATCTAATATTTGCAGCTGTCACAGTTAGTTACAGTACAGCTGTGCACTCATGCAGATTTGATGTTTTCTTCAGAGATCTGCAGGTTGTTGCTGCATTACTGGGCACAATCTGAGATCGTTTATTTCGGCAACAACTTGTGATTTTCCTGCACTGGTACTTCCAGGTGTGAATTCAGCTTGGGTTTACTCATTCGAGGTTCAAGTTCTATGCGGCGACATCTCTGGTTGTAATTTCAAGCTGATCTTATGACTGCATTCTTCTTCCAGTATTGATCTTCTAGGCTGAGTTCCTACGCTGACAATTCTAAGGTGCAATACATTGATTACTTGCGGCGACATTAGTACAAAAAGAGATAAAAATAACAAGAATTTAAACTAACTTGCAATGAGTTAGAAAATATAAAAACTAAGTATGAAATGCTTATGATGCATGCTAAATAAGGTATAAAAGAGACAATTAAAACACTAATTTAGGGAGAAAATATATGTCATTTGTAATGTATCACACCTCAAAATTAAGTTTTTACTTGTCCTCAAGTAAACAAAAATGAGCAAACTCACAAGCAAAAGTGTCACTGTAATCATTATTCTCACAACTTGAATTTTTTGAAATCCTAATACACAAATTATATTCACATGATAGAATAATACGCTGACAATTTATAAGCATGAATAATTAAAATTGCAACTTCATCAATGTAAGTATTATGAATGAATCTTAATCTTCCTTGAACCAATTCAGCATTTATAGCAATAAATATTTTTTCTTCTTTTCTTTTCTCTTTCTTTTTCTCATTTTTTTTCTTTTTCAAGTGACTAAGATGTCATTGCATTACTCTACCTTCGTTCTTGGGCAGTAACGATGGGGTGCAACAAACCCTCAGGAGGTATCTAATTGGGCCGACAGACACCCTTGTAGTGATAGCTTTTGGCTAGATGATTTTTCTAAACCTACAGTGGAGTGTTCTCCATTGAAAAGTCATAGTACACTCATATTGGAGTGTCTTTTATTCACACAATGTCGCTACAACTGGTCAATTAGTTCAAGATTCAAACATCAACACTATCCATTCATTACTAAAGCAATTACAATCATTCATTCAAAAATAGCAAACTCACCCTTCATTCATATTCATCCAATTTACACATCAACATCCAAACAATTCAAGACTTATGCATAAAAACAAAAATCGTAGGCACATTTCTATTGAAATTTTGCATATTCTCATTAACAAAAGAAACAAGTAGAATTCAAATATATAAGTGTAATTGCATTTCCATTTCACATTATCTCCCCCCAAACTTAATGTTTGCATTGTCCCCAATGCACTAACAATATTATACAGATATAATGGAAATGCAATGACAATGCAACTAAGTTAGAAAAATGAATGCAATGACAAAAGAAAAGGCAAAAAAAATGCATGAAGACTATCTACAAAGAAGTGTACCAATTTATTCCTCAGGAACCGATGTAAAGGTTGCCTTTGTTTACTTTTTCTTTTTCTTTGGACATTCACCCTCTTCCTTGTGCTTCTTCTTCTTTTTATCTTTGCGCCTCTTCCTTTTTTTATCCGTCGAACCAACTGGATCGGTGGATTACTCCTCGTCAATAGGTTGGGTGGTGGCCTCCTCAGTTGTTACTTTAGATGGGTGCATTTTAGCAAATAGTGCCACATAGGGCACAATGACAAGAGGATTCAATTCCTCGATGTTGCTAGTAACAATCTTAGTCCAGCTCAAATCAGGTCGAGCCTCATCAGTTCTTGATGCCCCCACACTCTCAAGTGTGTCGACAACATCCTCAACGATCGTTGTCGGGGTATTTTCTTCCTTCTCCCCCTGTACCCCGGCAGGTTCCTTCATTTTATTCTCTTCTTCTTTTTCTTCTTTCTCTTCTTCTTCCTTCTCTTTCTGCTGGTTATCTTCTTGGTCCTCATCTTCATCTGCATGTTGTTCATCCACTATGCCTACACCTATGGGTATAATCGAAGTAGTCACTTCCTCCACCATAGCCACATGCTCAGCCATATTTGCGCCCAGGCTGTTGGAGAACTCTTCTTCAAACAGCCTATCAATGATGCGATGACAATCCTCCTTAGCATTGGAGTGTCCTTCTTGTTCTTCATCATCAGAGATGTGAATCCTTATTGGTGCAGGGGCAGGCCTACCATCAAGAGTAGGCTGGTCAGAGGAGGAGGCTTGCATCGGGTGAAAAATATCTGGAAAGGCTGGGAAGTTTGGCAATGGTCTGGTGCTGATTCTACGCAATGCAGCGAGAATGGCCTCATTCCATGCCTTTGTATATGCATAGAAGATATGTTGTCTATAATCCATATCTTCTAATATGCCTAGAGTACGGATTGTGCGCATATCGATGCGGTCAGTGTGAACTTCCAAAATAGCTAGTCTCTTTGCTACTTGGGGATCTATGGGCGCATCAGTTTGTGTTTCCTTCTTCTTCTTATCCTTATCCTTCTTTGTTGAGGCTTCTTTTGCCACTAGTGTCTCCTGGCCACGAGTCATCCTTTCAACGGAGATGTCATTAATGGGACTCTTGTTCTCTAAAACCTCCTCGCCTTCCCTGGGCACAATGCCCTTCTGTTTACAAAGCAGAATAATCAGAGAATGGAATAGGGGTATACCAGTCTATTTGGCAGCAGCTTCCGCAATTTGGTCGTGGATGATTTCTTCAATGTCGATGTGTCTACATTGTAGGATGGAACAGAGAAGACACATACGGTCCAATGTTGTCGTATTGCTGTGAGTAGACGGAAGAATGCGACTGTTGATGAACTGGAACCACACTTTGCTAAAGTTTGTGAGATACCTCCTATGCAAAATGTAATTGTGGAACCCATTACCTGTCCAGGTGGCACCATCAACACAAAGATCCTTCATAATCTGAGTAGTGACTTCATCATCTAGTCGGTGTATAAACAGAGAATGGTTGTCCACCCTCTCAGGGATTTGTAACAGCACATTGATTTGGGTGGCACACCACTGGATGAGCCCGTCCCTCACAAACACAAATTCCTTTTCAACATCGATGAGCTTTGCGTAGAACTCCCTTACCAGTGTGGGAGCGTGGCCAGCGAGATGTTCGAACTCTCATCCTAGGCGGCTGAAGGTTCGGGCAACGTGTTTCCCCAAGGCCTGATGCGTGGACAATTGTGACCTTGCTCTTGGTGGAGATTTCGCTTCAGCATGACATTTTGATAACGGTCTTTGACTAAGTTGTCAAAAATAGGACCGACCCTGAAGACGGTATTGGTGTTATGGTCGGAGCCACGGTGGTTGAAGTTGAAGGAGTTTTGGAAGTGTTCTTTGATGCTCTGGTTTTTATCATGTTGACTGAAAAAGAAAGTGAGAAAAACTTGTAGAAAGAAGTTAACTTATGAATGTAAGGAAAATAGAAGCAATGGAAGAGATGAGATGTAGCAACAATGGAGACTGTGAGTAAAAATAAATCTGCAAGAAAAGGGATTTTATAACCTAAGCGTTGTAAAATCATGATGATTGATAAGGTTATTGGGAAACGTTGCATTTGCACCCATTAATTGTCAGGCTGCAAATCGTACGTTTTCATTTGATCTAACGGTTGGGATGGAAGAGAGATCAATCGGCGTGATTTTTGCTGAAAAAGTTTTACTGTCTCATCGCAGAATGTGCTGACAATTTGTGCTTCGATGCATCGACAAAAAGATGATTTTTATTTCTACAAAGAATATAAATCAAAACAAGTAAAAGTGAAACAAATAAAGGAAAATGTAAAAATGCATCGACATCATTTAAATGTGACCAGATCGATGGCCTCATTTGGTTCCTTAACATCTAGGTTCACATAGTGTTTTAGCCGTTGGCCATTCACCTTAAATTGTTGTCTATCATTTAAATTCTCAATTGTCACCGCACTGCTCTGGAATGCCTAGATAACTTTGAAAGGGCTTGACCATCTAGATCGCAATTTACCTAGATGCAATTTTAAACGAGAATTAAACAAAAGCACTAACTGACCAGGGCTAAATTGTCAACGCAAGATGATATTGTCGTGTCATCTCTTGGTCTTTTCCTTGTATATTGCGGCATTCTCATAAGCATGTCGGCATATTTCTTCCAGTTCAGTAATGTCCAATAATATTTTTCTTTCGGCAGTATCATTATATTCACCTGCTTGATTGCCTATATGACATTATGTTCAAGCTCAACTGGCAGGTGACAAGACTTACCAAACACTAACTGATATGGCAACATTCCCAATGGGGTTTTATATGCAGTGTGAAGCACCCACAGTGCATCTTGTAGCCGCGAAGACCAATCTCTCCGAGATGGATTAACTACCTTCTCAAAGACGCTTTTGATTTGACGATTAGATACTTCGGCTTGACCATTGGTTTGTGGGTGATATGTAATGGCCATACGATACTTCACACCATATCTCTTTAATGCTGTCGCCACTTGGTTGTTATGAAAATGAGTTCTCTGGTCACTTATTAATGCTCTCGGTGTTCCAAACCTTGTAAGAATGTAAGTGTGAAAGAATTTTAACAACGTTTGAGCATCATCTTTTGGCACCGCAATTGCCTCGATCCACTTCGAGACATAGTTAACAGTAACTTAGATGTACACATTCCCAAAAGAGTTATGGAATGGTCCCATGAAATCTATACCCCAAACATCGAAAAACTCTACTACCATAATTGGCTGTTGAAGCATCTCATTGCGCCGAGATATTGAACCAGTGCATTAACATCTATCACATTATTGTACAAAGTTGTGGGCGACTCAAAACAATGTGGGCCAATAGAATCCTGACTGTAGGACCTTTGCAGTAGTCCTTGTACCACCAAAATGGCCTCCATAAGGGGCATCATGGTAATGTCGCAGGATTGAAATCATTTCTTTTTCAGGTACACAACGACGGATAATGTTGTCAACCATACCTTGTATAGGTGTGGCTTGTTCCAGTGATATTTTACAGCATCGCGCAAAAACCTGATCTTTTTGTGACAAGTAGCACTTAGTGGTAGCTTATTACACACAAGGTAGTTGACAACATCGGCATACCAAGGCGATGCATCGACAAAGAATAACTGCTCGTCTGGAAATGCTTCGATAATTTGGGACATCTATCCATCTTCACTTGCAACTTCCAGTCGAGATAAATGGTCCGCTACTTGATTCTTAGATCCTTTCCTATCCCTAATTTCAACATCAAATTCTTGAAGGAGTAGGATCCATCGAATTAGTCTTGGTTTGGCATCTTTCTTTGTAAAGAGGTATCTCAATATGGAGTGGTCTGTGTACACTGTAATCTTTGCACCAACAAGATATGAACAAAACTTGTCAAATGAAAAGACCACTACTAGCAACTCGTTCTCAGTAGTTGTATAGTTAACCTGCATTTCAGTTAAAGTTTTACTATCATAATAAATAGAATGAAATACCTTCTCTTTTCATTGGCCTAGTACAGCTTCCACAGAAAAGTCACTTGCGTCGCATATCATTTCAAATGGTTGCATCCGATCCGGTGTAACGATAATTGGAGTTTGTTCCAGCTACTTCTTTATTATCATGAATACGTCCAAACAGGCGTCATCTGACACAAACTTTTTATTTTGCTCTAGCAGTGACCATAATGGTTTTGTAATCTTGGAAAAATCACGTATGAATATTCTGTAGAAGCCAACATGTCCAAGAAAGCTTCTTATTGCTTTGACATTAGTGGGCGGTGGTAATTTATCGATGATTTCAACTTTTGCTTTATCAACTTCAATGCCCTGACAAGATATCCGATGACCAAGGACAATGCACTCAGTTGCCATGAAATGGCATTTCTCCCAATTTAGAACTAGATTTGTGTCCTCGCATCTCTTCAAAACTTTCGCTAGATTGTCAGTGCATTGGTCATAATTTTTTCCATAAACAGAGAAATCATCCATGAATACCTCTATAGAATCCTCGATCATGTCCAAAAAGATCACCATCATACACCTCTAGAATGTTATTGGTGCATTGCACAACCCAAATGGCATACGTCGAAAGGCAAAGGTTCCAAAAGGGCATGTGAACGTAGTTTTTGATTGATCTTCCGGTGCAATGGCAATTTGGTTGTACCCAGATTAGTCATCTAAGAAGCAATAGGCTTTACTAGCCAGCCTATCTAGCATCTGGTCAATGAAAGGTAGTGGGAAATGGTCCATCTTTGTGGCCGCATTCAGTCGACAATAATCCATGCATACTCGCTAGCCAGTCGCAATGCGAGTTGGGATCAACTCGTTCTTATCATTGGTCATAACTGTGAAACCACTTTTCTTGGGCACACATTGGATAGGGCTCATCCAATTATTGTTAGAATGGGATAGATGATGCTCGCGTCTAGCCACTCGATAATTTCTTTCTTCACTACTTATTTCATCTTTTCATTAAGTCTTTATTGTTGCTCAATTGATTGCTTCCCTTCGTCTTCCAACTTTATCTTATGCATGCAAAAAGTGGGACTAATGCCTTTGATATCTGCAATACTCCAGGCTATGACTCTTTTGTGCTGTTTTAAAATCGCGATAAGCTTATCTTCCTACGTTACATCGAGGGATGCGTTGACAATAACTGGTAATGTATCATTGTCACAAAGAAAGACGTACTTTAAATGCGTCGGTAATGACTTCAACTCCAAGGTAGGAGCTTGCTCAATAGATGGTTTAAACATTGGGATTGTCTTGTTCGACAAATCCAAAGATTCTACTTGCCAATTCTGTCTCAGCTAACAATTATAATCTCTTCTTTGTCGATACATTCAACTAGGATTTCATCAGTGGATGTCGCCGCATCCTCATCTAACACTGCTGAACTTCTTGCATTGAATTCTTCCATAATGATTTCGTCTAACACGTCAATGTGATGACATTGCTCTTTAGTTTTAGACGGGGATGCCTCAAACACACTGAAGGTCACATGCTTATCGTTATGTCGCATGATAAGTTCTCTTTTGAACACATCGATAAATGTACGTCCCATTGCTAGAAATGGTCACCCTAAGATAATGGGCACTTCCTATACTGCTTCACAGTCTAGGATTATGAAAACAGCAGGGAACATGAGCTTATTAACTTGGACAAGGACATCTTTAATTTGGCCTTCAGGTTGTATTAAGGATCTATCCGCAAGTTGTAATGTCACCGCAGTGGGCTTCATCGATCCTATTCCTAACTTCTTGGAAGTAGATAAAGGCATAAGGTTAATACTTTCTCCTAAATCATATAAAGCTTTACCTAGACAATGATTCCCAATGGAGCATGGGATTATGAAGCTGCCAGGGTCTTTCATCTTGGTTGGCAACTTATTTGTAAGCACAACGCTGTACCCTTTTGTAAGCGCAATCATCTCGATTTCAGATAATTTATTCTTCTTTGACAATAGCTCCTTCATAAATTTCTCATTGCTAGGTATCTACACAAGAGAATCGACAAGAGGTATATTAATGTGTAATTGTTTTAAAGTAGAAACAAACTTTCGATACTCTTAATCATGGACTTTCACTTTAAATCTTTACGAAAATGGCAAAGGTATTGTAGCAGTGGGTTGTTGTGAAAAACTTGGTGGTGTCGGCAACTTTGTTAGGCAAACCGTAGGTATAGATGGCACTACAGTTGGTTCCTCTTCATTTTCTTTTACTTGGCTTCCTTCAGTTGCATCCTCTTCTTGTTGCTATGGTTCAGATGTGTCGACATGGTCCTGATTAGAACTACTCGATTCAATCATCTGCTTCTCACTCCTCAGCGTAATAGCCTTGCAATGCTCCTTCCCGCTCTACGTTGGGTTCTCAGTATCACTAGGTAGATTACCCGGTAACCTCGTACTCATATTAGAAGCCAACTGTCCTAGCTGGGCTTCCAATGCTTGGATGGAAGAAGAGTTTCCTTGCACTATTGCTTCAGTTCTCGTGATATGCTCACACATCAATGCCTCAAGAGTAGCCATAGGATCTGACTTAAGTTGAGAAAACTACTGCTATTGATGTTGATGATGCTGTCCTTACATATGTGGCAGCACAAACTGTTGTGGCTATAATCGAGATTGCGGTTGCATCTGGCCATGTGCTTGCATCTGTTCAGAACGAGAATTTACTTGAGAATTCTGATTATAATTCTGCTGTTGGTTGTTAATGTAACTCCCTTGTCTATAACCCCCTTGATTTGAGGAATTTCCATATCTGAATGTGGAAGCATTTTGATTCCCCCAAGGTTGTTAAGCTCGGTTATTGTATGAGTTACCAAAAGAATTTCCTCTAATGTTGTTGACATAGAATGCATTTTTTTTGTGTTGTGGGCAGTCCTCATAACTATGGTTGTCACCGTAAATTTCACAGGAAAATGTTGGCCCATCCAATTGCTTAGCCACTTGAATAGGAGCAACGTCACTTGTCCCCTTCATATTCTTTATGATATTGGCTAACGAAGATACCTATGCACTCAAAGCATAAATAGCATCTAATTCAAGAACACCAGGTGTAGTCATTACTTGAGCAGAACGAGAGATTGGATATTGATAATCATTCTGTGCAATCCTCTCTAGAATTCTTACAGCTTCATTGTATGTACAATCCAACAATGGACCATTAGCATATGCGTTGATAAGATTCCTTGTCTGAGCATTCAAACCATTGTAAAAGATCTCTATTTAGGTCTCTTGCGGATTACCATACATTGGGCAACGCCAAAGCAATGTCTTGTAAAGCTCCCAGGTTGTATGTAAGTTCTTATCATCCAATTGATGATATGCAGTAATATCATTCCGCAACCTTGCATTCATTGTCGACGGATTGAAACGCAAAATAAATTGCGTTGCTAGCGCGTTCCAGGATGTAATGGATCCAGTCAACAATCCCAAGAACCATGTTCTCGCTTTACCCTGCAATGAATAAGGAAATAATTACATTTTCAAGGCATCATCAAGGACACCATGTTGACTAAAGGATGCACAAATAAGCAAAAATAATTTTAAATGTTCTCTTGCGTCTTCATGAGGCAATCTAGAATATTGCCCGTTTAAATTAAGCATCTGAAACATCACCGATTTCAGCTTAAAATTACCAGCTTGAATAGTTGGTCTCACAACCCCTGATTGTAAATCATCAAGGATAGGCACAACAAAATCTCTTATTGTCCTATTTTGCACTTGCTCAGCTTGTGGTGGCGGTGGTGGTATATCATTAACAATTTGTGGTAGCACTGGAGGAACTCCATCTTGTGGCAGCAATGGTGGTAAGTTGGTGTTATTTCTAGCCATTTTCCTTTGTTCTTGTCTTTTCCTCCTAAGTGTGCTCTCAAGTTCTGGATCAAACCTTGTAATATCCTTAGGAAAGTAAACAGATTAGTAAATATTAGAAAATAAGTAAGTAAAATTAATTGCAACTACAAAAGCAAATATCAAACAAATGCAAGTCCCTGACAACGGCGCCAAAACTTGATCGCGTCTGAGACGTCATAGTAATGTGCAAGCGAACACACATCGATGCAAGTATAGTTGATAGACAATTCTATCAGATATCAATCCCACAGGGAATGGGTTCTTGATGTTTAGATGTCGAAGCAATTAATATTAAAATTAGATGAAATGTGAGTAAAGATGTTAGCGCAATTATGTCATATCTGCACACTAAAATGATTAATATTGCTAACGCAATCAGAGTTAAATGTCAAAACAACTTAAAGTAAATCAAAGTATGTTCAATGTTGAGTGTTGATTATTTAAATGTAGAGAATATAAATGTGATCAAGTGGAAAAGATTGGAGTGGATCACTGATTTTACTAAGTTGCAATGCTTGATGCACCGACAAGGTATTGTATAGATGAATTATTACAGCAATGACGCTCAAATGAATTCTTACCAATAACAGTCTTTCGTTTACTCGAGACTCAAGTATCCATAATCACCCCACCTTTCAGTGTGAGCTACTTGTGCACTCAAGAACAAGTGACTAGAATCTCTTCTAATCCCAAGCAACTCTCGTCGTCTTGCTTGTTAACCTAACTTGTCACCTCATCTCTGAATATCGATAGACTGCAAAGCCACTTTCGTGTTTAATGCAGTTAAATCCAAGAATAAACAGATAAAAAGCATTAAATCAAAATCAAACTAATCAAACAATGAAAGATACTCTCGTATTCATTCAAATGTCATTAGAATCCAGTAGCATAAAAGAGGGATTAACGAATACAATTGAAGCTTACTATCTCTAGACTACTAGGACTATTCCTTAATCGCTCCTCTTGTGTTGCATCGAGCACTCCTCGTCAGAATTGGTTACTTCTTTGCTCCATTAATTCACCATTCCAGCTTAAATCTCCGAAAACACAAAGTAATTGCAGAATTTACTTCCTTTACCTCTTGATGATTTCTTTCATCTTCATTCCTCTATTTATAGCCTTCAAAAGTTGCAAATTTTAGCCTTCCATTCTTAGATCCAGATCTAATTTTTACTGCTATCAAAGTTAGTTACAGTACAACTGTGCACTCACACAGATTTGATGTTTTCTTCAGAGATCTGCAAGTTGTCGCTGCATTACTGGGTGTAATCTGAGATCGTTAATTACGACGACAACTTGTGATTTTCCTGCGCTGGTGCTTCCAGGTGTGAATTTAGCTTGAGTTTACTCATTCGAGGTTTAGGTTCTGTGCAGTGACATCTCTGATCGTAATTCCAAGCTGATCTTGTGATTGCATTCTTCTTCCAGCATTGATCTTCTGGGCTGAGTTCCTGCGCTGACATTTCTAAGGTGCAATATATCGACTGCTTGCAGCGAGATTAGTACAAAAAGAGATAAAAATAACAAGAATTTAAACTATCTAGCAATGAGTTAGAAAATATAAAAACTAAGTATGAAATGCTTATGATACATGCTAAATAAGGTACAAAAGAGACAATTAAAACACTAATTTAGGGAGAAAATATATGTCATTTGTAATGCTATCACATGTCATCTACCATAAAAATCCATTATCATTACAGTATTGGAAGAAATTCCCTAACAAATACTCTTCGCGATTGTCACTCCGAAGGCATTTGATCTTCATCACAAATTCTTTTTCCACAGCATTTCTAAATTCAGCAAACTTTCTTAAAGCTTCACTCTTCTCCTTTAGGAAATTTACCCAAGTGTACCTTGAAAAATCATCTACTAACACCATGGCATAATGACAACCACTGAAACTTGGTGTTCTTTGGTCCCATCAGATCTGCATGGACCAACTCAAGTGCGAAAATTTTATTTGATGACTTTATGAAAGGAAGCTGATGTGGTTTGCCAAATTGACGTGCTTCACAAATTACATCTTCATGAACATTTCACAGAGAAGGCATGCCATCCACTAACCTTTTTTGTAACAATGATAGCATAAATGAACCAACTGAGCGTGCCAAATTACCATACTCTCAGTCCGGCTTGTTGTCTTTACATAGGCTTTTCTTGCTGCCATGACAAATAAAGAACTTCTCTTCTCACCAGAGGTAACAACATCAACAAATATATTTTTTACATTATCAAGAACTTTTACATATTTAGGCCCAAACAAAACATACTTTCCTAAATCTGTAATTTGAGAAACTTAAAATAAATTTCTCTTCAAACCTAGAACATAGAAGACATATTCAGCTTGACTACGCTCATGTCATCCATTCTAATCTTCACAACCCCTTCTTGTGCCACTAGATAAGCAGAATTGTCTGCTATAATGATAACCCGCTCTCTTTTGTGTTGACATAGATATGAGAATAGTTCACCATTTCCAGTTAAATGATAAGAGCAACCTGAATCAATAATCCACTCCTCCTTGCAATTTTCATTGCTCAAGAGTGCTTGGGCGAGTGCTGATTTTTCATTTCTACGTTCAACATATGCGGTAAAGCATTGCTCCCATTTAAGTTGATCTCCTTAATTTTCACTTGCAACATTTTCTTTGGAAAGCTTGACTCTACAATTCCTCTTGCTATGCCAAATTTTACCACACCTGTAACACTTAATAGATTTTTATTTTGTAAGCCATCATCGGTAGTATTTTCCGCACCAAATCTTCTTTCATCATTTTTATTCCATGCTGAACTGTTCTTCTTGTAATGCTTCCATTTTGAGTAAAAAGTAGAACCTGTGTCTAAATTCTTAGCCATTTGTTTTGTTAAGGCCTCCTCATTAGAAAGTAAACTTTTTAACTCTTCAACTGAAGGTTGCTTTGCCCACCCTTGAATGGAGGTAACAAAAGGAATGTACTCCTTCTTAAATCCTCGGATGAGAAATCAGAGCAATATGGCCTCACTGATCTTTTCTTCCGTATCTAGTTCTGAAATTTCAACACAAATGCTTTTAACCTATAAAAAATACTCAGAAATAGACATACCTTCTTATGCTGATTATGCGAACTCATTTTCTAACAATTGCAAACTTGCTGTATTCTTTTTGGAAAATATCTTCGCAAGCGTCTCCAACACTTATTTTGGTGAGTCGATGTCCCGAACATGATCAATAAACTCTTTGCTAATTGAAGTTCTCAAAGCAAAGAGAGCCTTACCACACTTAATCTTCCATTTCCTGCATGGTTTAGAGTTTCCTGGAGTATCACTAGGAATTTCATCATCAGGCCCTACTATTAAATGCCACAGGTTTTAGCTTTGAAGATATGCCTCCATGCACATTCTCCAATATTTTTTGTTTGTCCCTACAAGCTTATCAACACGATATTGTGTGTTTGAGTTGCCTCCTCCATTTGTCAGCTCCATCTCTTTTCACAGCTTTCAATCTAATCCAATAAGACAAACAACTTCTAAAAACAAAGAACAAAACAACACTTGATAGACAAGAAGAAAGAAAGTTAATAAAACTTCAATGACGCGTTAATACCATATAACAAAACAAAGAAAAAAGAGAATGTTGTAGCAATATGGAATCATACAGTAACATTGTTTGAGAATGGGCTGATCTGTTTGTTATTTCTGAACTGAAGATTACAACATAATTTAACATTTTTATAGGTTAGAATTACTAACTAACAGCTCCTAAAAATCTACCATCATTCAATACAAATTCTACCTGATTTTTCTGTTAAGATTTCTTAATCTTGACAAAGTCTACCATAAACACATAACACAATTTATTTGACTAGGAAAATTAAAAATACTAAATAACATAACTTTACTTAAGATGCACTAAAGTTTTGACACATACCATAACATAAAATATGGAAATTATCAATGAGAAATTGAGTTTTACTGATGCTTGATGAACTGACAAAGTTCTCCGACCGGAAAGAAAGCATTGTAATTTATGTCTTAAAGAATGGTATTACTTTATTTCATAAAGTGTCATGTCCAATACTCTAAATTATTTATTACTAAAGTCAAATATTTTGACAGACACTTCCAATACGAAATAATATATGAGAAAGAATTATATAAAATAGTAATTTCATGTCATTTCTATTCCTTTCTAATAGGGGAATGATAAATCATATATTTTTCTCTTAATTTTCAGCTTCTTATTCCTGAAAAGATTCTAATCCAACTAAAAATGCTACAAATCAGGAGAAAAAAAATATGATTTGTCATTCCCCTATGTGAAAGGGATAGAGATGATCTGGAATGACAATTTCATACAATCCCTTCTCTAGATGATGTGGAATGACAATTTCATACAATCCGTTCTCTCCATTTCAATAGCATTACCAATACAATAAGATGTAGAGTCAAAATCTAACATTGTTATTTAAAATTTGATTTGCTAACAACCTAGTTGCTTATAATGAAATGACGAAAACGAATTATTAATACAAAAATATCAATTGAAAATTGGACAAACTCCAAAATAAGTCACTTTTCTGAAAGCAAAATATGAATAAAAGATAACAACAAACACTTTGTTGGACTAGAGCCGATCAATTCGTCCATACGACACCTTGGATACCTGAAACTTAAGAAACAAGGATTTATATTAACATATCATATCAACAAAAAGTAGTGCAAATGCGACTTGAGTAATAAAAGCATTCACTATTTTGCTAAGATAAGAAGACATTGTTACCTACTAATTGAGTAGCTCATGAAGTTTTAATCTCACGACATACTCGAGTTGGACAAAGAAACTTATCTCTTATAGAATAAAGCATGCTAACAACATCACTCATGTCCATCCGTTCACTCGGTGATTGAGCATAACAAGGCAGTCCTATGTCAAATATTGAATTCAAGCACTAAATAGATTTGTCATTTCCCAAGCGGTTTTCATTGAGAGTGATGTTTATGATTGTTCCTCTCTGACACTCTCTTGAAGAAGAATGGGATCTATAATCTCAATCACTTGATTAGGAAGAGCTTTCTTAACATTATTATGAAGGCTTAAACCTTCTTTGAATCTTTTATCAATAAGCCTTTTCCATGTAAACATCTCTAGCAAGAGGATGTTGTTAACTGTTATTTTGAAGCTATAATTTGACCTAGTCTTTAGGCAAATATCATCCCTTATTGTTAGGCAAATAAAATATCCAAAAAATAGCTTAAATTATGATTTAGTAGCAGATTTTTATGCATTTTAAATTCATAAATTTGCTGTATAAATAGATGGCTTGACAATTCAATAAAATACAATGACTTCAACAAGTTCTTTAATATTTTTCAGTTTTAGTTTACCTAAAAATTGGTAACAGAGCTATTTCTAAAAGGACATGTGTAATCAACCAACCAATAAACAAAACCAATAAATACTTTTCATCCACCTACAAAAATAGAAAACCAAAACCATTAAAAATATAAATATAGAAACTTCGTTCACTGCAATTACTCCTCCGATTTTTAACGGCTCAAATTATCATGGATGGGTTGTTAGAATGGACGCCTATCTTAAAGCTATTAATGTGTGAGAAGCTATATAATAGGAATATAAAATTCCTCCCCTACCAAACAATCCAACGGTGGCTCAGATGAGAAATCATAAGGATCAAAAGCAGAAAAGATCAAAAGTCAAACTAGCTTGTTTGCAGTAGCCTCAAGTTCTATTTTTTTATAGAATAATGACTTTAAAAACTACCAAATAGATTTGGGATTTCTTAAAGCAAGAATATTGAGATGAAAAGATCAGAGGCATGAAAGCATTGAATTTGTTCAGAGAATTCGAGTTGGAAAGGATGAAAGAAACAGAGACGATCAAGGAGTACTCCAATAGACTGCTTTGTCATTGTTAACAACGTAAGACTTCTTGGCACTGATTTCTCTGATTCTAGAATTGTTCAAAAACTCCTTGTTATAATTCCTAAAAGGTTTGAGACCATAATTTCATCTTTGGAAAACATGAAAGACCCATCAACCATGGCAAAATTGTTGAATGCTTTACAAGCTTAGGAACAAAGGAGATGCATGAGACAAGGAGTAATAGTAGAGGGTGCTCTTCAAGCTAAATCACAACGTTACAATGGTGGTTTCACAGATGATAAAAAAGGCAACAACACTCAAGTTTTTCCTTGTTGTCCTTACTGTAAAAAGACCAATCATCCACAAAAAAGGTGTTGGTAGCAGCCTGATGTGAAATGCAGTAAGTGTGGATAGTTAGGACATGTGGAAAAAATATGTAGGTCTCCACAACAACAAGAAGAAGCTAATGTTACTCAAAATCCACAAGATGATGAGCAAATGTTTGTGGCACCCTGCTTCACCACTAGCAATTCAACCGAGAGCTAGCTTATAGATAGCGATTGTACAAACCATATGTCTTATGATTGTGAACTCTTTAAAGAGCTTCATCAAACTGCTGTCTCGAGAGTCAGAATTGGAAATGGGGCATATATCATTGTGAAAGGCAAAGGCACAGTGGTGATTGAAGGTCACACAGGTTTGAAATTTATTTCTGATGTCTTATATGTGCCTGAAATTAATAAGAACCTTTTGATGTTGCTCAGCTTTTGAAAAAAGGATACAAGGTGTTGTTCGAAAATAAAATTTGCATAATTAAAGATGCAAAAAATAGATATATGTTCAAAGCCCATATGAAAGACAAAAGCTTTGCCTTAGATTTGATGCAAGAAGAGCAGGCTGCTGTATAGAAAGAAGATAACAATACTTTCCTTTGGCACAAAAGGTTGGGGCATTTTCACCATGCCGCCATACTTTTTATGAAGAAAAATAATCTTGTAAAAGGCTTGCCTAATTTGGAGAAGGAGTTACCTGCATGCAAAATTTGTCGATATGGGAAACAAAAAAGGCTCCCTTTTCCACAAAATAATGCTTGCAGGGCTATTTAGAAATTACAATTAGTACACATTGACGTAGGAGGGCCCATCAGAACACCGTAATTGAATGGCAGTAAGTACTATATTGCTTTCATTGATGATCACTGAAGATTTTGTTGGGCTTATTTCACGAAGTTGAAATCTGAAGTTGCTGACATTTTTTTGAAGTTTAAGGCTTTCGTGGAAACTCAAAGTGTTTGCAAGATATAAGTGATCAGATCTAATAATGGAGCTAAATATACCTCAAAAAAATTTAGTAAATTTTGTCAAGATGCAGGCATCGAGCATCAGTTGACTGCACCCTACACTCCACAACAAAACTGTGTGGTGAAGAGAAAACATAGAATAATTATGGAGATGGTTAAGGTGCTTACTTCATGACAAAAGGGTTGTCGAAGAAGTTTTGTTCTAAGGAAGCAAATACTGCAGTTTATATGCTTAATAGAGTTCCAACCAAAGTCATAATCAGCTCATCCTTAAAAGCCTACAGAATCTACTTGCCAGACCATAACAAAGTCATAATCAGCAGAGATGTCAAATTTCATGAGTCAGATAGCTAGAGTTGGGATGCTGACAAAAAGATTGAGTTTCATGAGGAAGATGATGACATAGATGATGAACCCATTAGAGGAACCTGATTACATATATCAAAGGTGTAAGGTTGCTGTGATGGAGCCTGTCGGGTATAAAGAAGTTGCAGCTGATAAAAAATGGTTGGCTACAATGAAGGAAGAACTTAGCATGATTGAAAAGAATCAAACATGAGAACTAGTAGACAAGCCAAATCACAAGAATGTTATAGGGTGAAATGGGTTTATAGAACTAGACTCAATCCTGATGGTTCTGTAAACAAGTAGAAAGCGAGACTGGTCGTCAAGGGGTATGCTCAATTATTTTGGGTAGATTTTTCGAAAACTTTTACTCCGGTTGCTAGGATGGATATTATACGAATGTTATTGGCCCTTGCTACACAAAAAGGTTTGCTTGTACATCAAATGGATGTCAAATCAGCTTTTTGAATGGGTACGTGGAGGAAGAAATATTCGTTGAACAACCACAAAGCTTTACTGTTCAAGGAAAATAAGAGAAGGTGTATCGGATGAAAAAAGCACTGTATGGCTTAAAACAGGTGCCAAGATCTTGGTACAACAAAATTCATGCATATTTGCTTGACTTAGGTTTTGAAAAATGCCTAAGTGAATTTACTTTTTATATCAAAAGGAATGATGATGAATTACTAGTGGTGTCTTTTTATGTTGCTCACTTACTTGTAACAGGAAGTAGAATGGAGCTGATAGAAAAATTAAAAGAGAAGCTGAAAGAGGTCTTTGAAATGACAAATCTTGGAGAAATGACATTTTTTCTTGGTATGCAGGGGCGACAAAAGAAAAATGAAATTTTTGTGCCAACAAAAATATGCAAAAGAAGTCCTCAGCAAATTTAACATGGAAGCTTGCAAATCTACTGCAACTCCAATGAATTAAAAGGAGAAGTTTTCGAAAGAAGATAGAGCTGGAAAAGTTGATGACAAACTATATAGAAGTTTAATTGGTTGTTTGATGTATTTGATAGCATCCAAGCCGGACATCATGCATGCTGTGAGTTTGTTATCAAGGTACATGAACCGTGCTAGTGAAATTCATTTTCAAGCAACAAAACGAATTTTTAGATATGTAAAAGGCACGGTTGATTATGATATAAAGTTCAGTCAAGTTGAAAATTTTAATCTCCATGGTTATTTAGATAACGATTGGGCTTGAGGTGTTGATGATAGGCGTAGCACCTCAGGTTACTGTTTTAGTCTAGGTTTTGGAATTTTTTCCTTGTGTTCAAAGAAACAAGAACTTGTTACACAATCCATAGCAGAAGCAAAATATGTGGTAGCTACTACCACTATAAATCAAGAACTTTGGATTAGAAAAATTTTGATAGATTTGCATATGAAGCAAGAGGAAAGCAGACAAATATTTGTGGACAACCAAGCTGTAATATCAATAGCTAATAACCTGGTGTTCCATGGTAGAACTAAACACTTTAAAATAAAATTCTACTATCTTCGTGATGTTCAAAAGAAAGGAGAAGTGCAGCTGGTTTATTGTAGTACAGAAAATTAAAATGCTGACATTTTCACAAAAGCGTTCCCTGAAGCCAGATTCAAGTTCTTAAAACAAAAGCTTGGAGTTTGCAGCTCCAACATCAAGAAGGAGTGTTAACTGTTTTGATTTTGAAGCTACAATTTGACCAAATCTTTAGGCAAATATCATCCCTTATTGTTAGGCAAATAAAATATTCAAAAAATAGTTTAAATTATAATTTAGTAACAAATTTTTCTGCAATTTAAATTCATAAATTTGTTGTTTAAATAGATGGCTTGATAATTCAATAAAATATAATGATTTCAACAAGTTCTTTAATATTTTTCAGTTCTAGTTTGCCTACAGATGCCATAGCTATGCACATCGCCTTTCATTGACAACTCGCTTCCCATTCCCTATTCTACAATTAATTCATCACAAATAACATAATGAAATAATTGTAGAGGAAAGCCTTCTAAATATAAAAAACCCTTGCTTTTAGACTGCATGTCTTTCAATTAAATAATGAAAGAAATAAATAAAGTGAACTTACCAGGTGGAACATAGCCAATAGTTCCTCTTAATCCAAGGGAGCTTAACTGATTAGCAACAAACATAAGTCTGTCTGTAGAAAGGATTTTTTCTAAGCCAAAGTCACCTACATGGCCAATAATTTCCTCATCGAGTAAATATTGCTTGGCTTGATATCACAATGAATGATCGATGTTTCACAATTACGGTGAAGATATTCAAGTCCATGAGCAACATCAATGGCCACATTAACTCTTTGGAAGAAGTTCAGGTTTGTCATCATCATCGGTTCATTCATGCTGACAGACGATTGCAACCAACCCTCCAAGCTTCCATTTTAAATTAACTCATAAACCAAGGCCTTAAAGTCATTGCCTTGATAATCAACGCCTGAAACAACTGTTAATACCTTGACAAGATTCCAATGTTGAATGTTCTTCAAGGCCTCGCATTCAACCAAGAAACTCTTGGAAGCTCCGTGATTTAGAAGATTAAACACCATTATTGCAATAGCTGCTTCATTACCTTCAAGTATTCCTTCGTATACGGAACCAAAACTTCCCGACCCAATCAAATTTTGTTTGGAGAATCCATTAGTAGCCGTTAGGATGCCTTGGTATGATAATTGTAAAAGTGACTTTTTTGCACAAGTTTCTTTTGGCTGGTGCTCTTTCTTGTTTCTAGACCACAAGATGAGAACACAAGTGAAAACCAAAGTCACTCCTAAAATCATAATAGGAATTACAATTTTTAATCTTCTATTGGATGTTCAAGAATACAAATGTTATGAGAAAGACCCAATAAAAGCAAATTTTTGCACTTACCTAGATTGAAAGGAATATTGCCTTGAAGTTTGTTAAAATCAAAGGGAATGGGTCCTAATAGTTGATTTTGTGCTACATCTAGTAGCTCCAAATTGATGAGATTTCCAATCTCATGCGATATTTTTCCCAAAATGTTGTTCTGACCCATTGCTAAACCCTGAAGGGGGCTAGAAAAATTGCTATAGCATTAAGGAAATTCCCTTCCAAAATTATTTTTGCCTACAGATAGATATGCTAGCTTGGTTTTATTTACTACTGTGCAAAGAAAGTTCAAGTCACCTTTTCTCTCATGTCCGTAATGGTTTCCTCCTAGTTGAAGCTTAAAAAATTTATCCAACTTTTCTAATGAAGATACATTTCCATCGAGCATTTATCATTAAATTTAAGGGCATTCAATTTCGAGGCATTGGATATTAAAGTGGAGTTTGTCCAGAGATTTGATTTCTCGATACAGAAAAGAACTCAACATGAGGCATATTGATTTCTAAATCAGAACGAAGAGTACCTTGAATCTTGTTTACACCAATATCAAAGCCTCTTACAGTGGAGAGATTCAACATTGCGAGAGGAACAATACCAGAAATCGCATTTCTGGACATGTATAAAACTGAAAGATTTCTCAGTCGTCCAAAAGCTTCAAGTATAATTTCACTTAACGCATTATTCATCAAACTAAGTTTCTCCAAGGATGACAAGTTCCCCAACAAAGGTGGGATACTCCTTCTCAAACTATTGTGGACTAAACCCAAGACCTTCAAGTTTGACAAGAGTCCCCAACAATTCAAGTTTGACAAGAGTCCCCAACAAAGCATATATTTCTCCTGTTAGCTGGTTGCCTCTCATATCTGTTGGAAAAAATAGATATTTTGGAAATTTTGAGGCATATTCTCAATTGGTAAAGGTGGAGATTTCAATCATAAAATTATGGTTTTATATTTTATTCCATGAGACTTTTACAATGGTATATCATATGCTCAAAATGGTTGAGTGATGAATGAGAAATTGATGCTCAAAATAAGCCACTTGTGAATTATGTTGAGAAAAATGGAAAGCTTAGATCTCACATTGATTAGATATCAAGTGTGGAATTTGTTTATATAGAACCAACTTGGTCATTTGTTGGGGATCAACCCTATTAAGCAACGAACAAGTAAAAATAGCGGAAGAAATTGAGAAATTGAACACACAAATTTAACGTGGAAAAACTCCTCCGAAGAGGATAAAAAACCACGGTCAAAGATATTTTTACTATAATAGAAAAAGAACGAAGAGTACAAAAGATGAAGATAAAAACTAAACCCCGAAAACCCGAAAACAAAGAACCCTCAAAACGTAAACACTAAATTCTCCAAAAGTGTTAGGAGTTCCAAACTCAAATGGGTATATCTAATGAGTATATTTTCTAAGGTTGTAAAAGAGCCTATTTATAGGCTAAATTTCTAGGTCAAATAATAATAAAATAATCTAGACTAATAAGAGTTTGACTCAAACAAATAAACAGAGTTTAATTGAAACAAATAAACAGAGTTTACTTGAAATAATTAAATAGAGTTTAACTGAAAGATTATTTCTCAAATTTGACTTGAAATAGGAGTCATAATTCAACAAATCTCCACCTTGACTTGTATTTCCATAATGCCATCTTTGCCAAAGCCCATCACGGGCCTATCTTGAACGATGTAGGGAATTAACTGAGTCGAATCTATGCTTAGAAGCTGGAAGTCTTATAGCCTTCGACTTGTGCACTACCAAATCAAAACTAATCTGGGTCTGATTTTCTACAGTGCCCTAACTTTTCAAAACATGCATCCAAAAGAGAATCTCTCTTCAACGAAACAGTCATACCTTTTTCCCTCCTATGACCAAGTTGGCTCCGCTCCAAACGAGTTGATTTCAACTCCGTAACGGACGAGGGACGTCCTATTTCACCGGTCACTATAAAACCTTCTAGAATATAAAGACTGCCGATCTTTTTACCTTTTAACAAAACGAAAGCCCCACGAGACACCTTAATGCCGCTCTACTCGATGTTGATTCTGCAACCTTTTGAGTATAAAATACTTAAGGAGATGAGATTCTTTCATAAACCAGGTACATACCTAACATCTGATACTGTCCTAATCGTACCATCGTGCATCCTAATTTTAACAGTACCAATACCGATTACCTTACTGAATGAATCGTTTCCCATGTGCGCAACTCCACCTTCAATCGAACTGTATGTGGAGAACCATGCTCTGTCGGGACAAATGTGGAAAGAACATCCTGAATCTAGGATCCACTCTGACGTAAGCTCAGAGCTTTCACTCATTGACACTAATAAGAAATCATCACCACTTTCATTGGCCAAATTAGCACCAGCTAAATCTTCCTCGTTACTCTCAACAGCCCTTTTATTTCGCAGTTTTTAACAATCTGCTTTGACGTGACCTAATTTCTTACAATATCGACACATTTTGTCTCGCTTCTTTGATGCTACAAAAACAGAAGCTTGCTTATCTGCCTTGCTATCTGAACCAAACTCATTGTCAAGTTTATCTTTGCTCAATAAATGACCATTCACATCCTCGAACGAGAGTTTGTCTCTACCATAAATCAAGATCTCCTTAAAAGACTTGTATGAAGGAGGTAAAGAGCACAACAATAGCATAGCCTGATCCTCATCGTCAATCTGAACCTCAACATTATTTAAATCATGCAAAAGAGTAATGAATTGACTGGTGTGATCTCTAAGAAGCTCACCTTCGTTCATGTGAAACGTAAATAGACGTTGTTTCAACACTAAATGATTAGCTAGAGACTTAGTCATATAAAGAGTTTCTAGCCTTTTCCACAAGGCGGATAAGGTCTTCTCCATCAATACCTCCTGCAATACCCTATTCGCGAGGCACAACTAGATTGCAGACAGGGCTTTTTCATCAAGCTCTTTCCATTCTGACTTATCTAGATTATCAAGCTTTTTCTCAGTAACGACCTTTTTCAAATCGGTCTGAACTAGAATTGCCATCATCTGAACTTGCCACAAATTGAAATTTGTGAAACCATCGAACTTCTGAATGTCGAACCTTTTTGTTGCCATATTTGAATGGGCTGATCTACGAAAATCGAACTAGCTCTTATACCACTTGTTGGGGATCAACCTGATTAAGCAACGAACAAGTAAAAATAGAGGAAGAAATTGAGAAATTGAACACACAAATTTAACATGCAAAAACTCCTCCGAAGAGGATAAAAAACCACGGGCAAAGATAATTTTGCTATAATGGCAAAATAATGAAGAGTGCAACAAAAGATGGAGATAAGAACTAAACCCCGAAAACTCGAAAACAAAGAACTCTCAAAACGTAAACACTAAATTCTCCAAAAGTGTTAGGAGTTCTAAACTCTAATGGGTATATCTAATGAGTGTATTTTCTAAGGTTGTAAAAGAGTCTATTTACAGGCTAAATTTCTAGGTCAAATAATAATAAAATAATCTAGACTAATAAGAGTTTGACTCAAACAAATAAACAGAGTAATTGAAATAAATAAACAGAATTTAATTAAAACAATTAAACAGAGTTTAACTGAAAGATTATTTCTCAAATTTGACTTGAAATAGAAGTCATAATTCAACAAGATTATTGAATGACTAAGCTAAAGATCTCCCTTTCGTGCAAGGGTACAAATCTAAACCTGTTGTAGTTGGGGGCGCACCAGCATGACGTGGGTGACACGAAATATTTTCTATAAATATTTCAAACCTATTTTTGGTCTTAGAAGAAAGCAACGTTATAGTTCCGTTGTTTTGTCCAGCACCAAAGGAACAGTCGAATCTGTTTTAGAGAAACTGTGAAAACAGACATTAACTACCGATCGAATTTCTGTCTACCTACGAGTAAAAAAATTTAAACTTTATGTTCTATTTCCAATTTAATTTACTGTTATATCACTAACGTTTTATGCAACAATATCAACTAAGGTGAGCTCTAATGTTTCCAGTCTTCTTAGACTACCAATTTCTTGAGGAATCTTGTTGTAGATGTTGTTGCCCACAAGACTCAACTCCCTCAGAAAACTCAAGTTCCAAATGTAAGGTGATAAAGCGCCGGAGAGTTTGAGGAAATTCAATTCCATCTTGGTGACTCTATGACGCTTGCGACCGCATGTAACACCATGCCACTGACAGAAGTGAATGGAGCTATTCCAGGACTCCATAATCTTGAGTTCATCTCCAATTATCTTGGCTTAATTGGAGTAAAGCTTGTCGATTAGTGTCATTTCCTCTAACTACTGGGCTTACTGTTGCTAAACCAAGCAAGTTAAGACCCTGCAAGCTAAAGCATGAGAGAAGGATTATAGCTTGAACGTAAATAAGGAACAAAGACCTAGATGCTTCACAATGCTTTTCTGATTGCTCCATCAACCTGAAACAATCTATTAGTTCATGGTATTGATTTGTGTTTGACTGTGATTGGTTCATCATCAAGAACTAGAATGCAATATACAAGTAGTTTTCGAAATATGATGTTTAATTATTGATTCAGACTTCAAAAGAAACGTGTATATTACCGATTAAGTCTTAGCTTGTGGTCAGCATCTACCCTCTTAATAAATTTACGAAATACAGATAATTAATTATTGAGTTCATTTCGATAGATATATTAAAAAATAAAAAAATTTAAATTAAAAAAAGTGATGTGGGTACCATTTGAAAGACTTCACGTGGATAGTTTCAGTAGGGTCAAAATTATTGTTTAAATTAGAAACACTCAAGTCCACGCATGAAAAGCAGACACGTGAAGTAGAAACTTTGAAGATATGCTTTACAGAATTCGTCTTTCATTTCAAAAGATGAGGTAATATGTAGAGGAAATAATAATATTTTCACAAAAGCCATGATCAACCACTACCAACATCTCAAACCCATAAATAAACCTTCAAAATGCTAGGAATTCAATTGAATTTGCCATAAACTATTTTAAAGAACACAATCAAATTTTTTTATCATTTTTGAGAAGGTTAAAGTATAATGTTGTTATATATTAATTTAAAATTAAGTAAATTATCTAATTAATCACTCAATTTTTAGGGTGCTTTTATTTTGATCATTTAAAATAAAATCCTTGCAAATTTGGTCACTCAACTTTTAGGATGCTTTCATTTTAGTCACCCAAGCGTTAAATTTTTAACTACGGTTAATTGTATACACCATATTATGTTTATACTTTCATTTTGGTCACTCAAATTTTAGGTTGCTTTTATTTTGGTCACCCATAAAATAAAAATTTTTAAGTATTGATTAGAGTAAAAAAAAATCAAGGATTAAAGTGAAAATATCGTGGAAAAAAACCTAATACTTTCAAGTTTGACAAGAGACCAAGCAAAGAAGGCATTTCTCCCGTTAGCTGGTTGTTTGTCATATCAACTAATATAAGCATAGAACAAGCAGATAAATTAGAAGGAATTTCACTATTGATGGAGTTATTGGCCAGGTCTAATGCTTCCAGTCTTCTTAAACCACCGATTCGTTGAGGAATTTGGTTGTAGAAGTTGTTGCCCACAAGATCCAACTCTCCGGGGAAGCTCAAATTTCCAATGTAGGGTGGCAATGATCCAGAGAGTTTGAGCAAAGCTTAACTAAAATATCTGAATAGTAGTAAAATTTGTGACCCCATAGACACAGCATGCGCTGTTATTATTTAACTCAATTAATGGATACATCCATCTTTGAGCAAAGCTCAGACAGGTTTCAGAAGAAATAAAATTAGAAGGAAAAAATAATGCTTAACTATGTGCAAATTAACAACTTTTTATCTTATTTTTTTTTCATTAATTGTATAATTTGTGTGGATGGTTTGAATTCCAAAATACATTAAAAGATGGAAATTATTACTAGGAAATCTACTTTTGTTGATGCCGAAAGAATGTGACAAAGTCCTCTTGTTGGAAAGAAAGCATTGTAACTTATGTCTTAAAAATTTGAGTAAATTAGTCCTTGTAGGACGATGGAATAATCAGACAGCTTCCTATGTCATGTCACATATACCTTATGACAAAGCATAAAAATTAGTTTTTAACAATAAAAACGAATAAATTTTTTTATGAAAAAACCAATTTGTTTTCTAATCTAATGTATATAACCTAATTTACTATTTTTGAGTAGACTGGGCAAAATGCAAATTAAAGTTTTTTTTAAAGAGCAAATTAAAGATATTTTTTGAAATGGTAAATTAAGTATTTCTTTTTTTGGTGGATAGCGGTAGCGGCTGCATGTTGGTCAATATAGTTGGCTAGAAATGAAGTGGTGTTTAACAGAAAAGTGATATTAATGGAAACGCACTTATGAAAAGACATTTTTACTTGTTGATTGAGTAGCATACAAAGTTCAAATACCACGACGTAACTGATTTGGACGAAGAAGCTTGACTCCAATCTAACAAAGCTTGGTAATAACATTACTCATGTCCATCCTCTCACTTGGTGATTCGGTAGAACAAGTGAGTGTTGGAAAAAATGGATTTTTGGAAATTTTGAAGCATATTTTCGAATGGTAAAGTTGGAGATTTGAATCATAAAATTATGGTTTTATATTCTACTCCATGAGACTTTTACAATGGTATATCATACGTTCAAAATGGTTGAGTGATGAATGAGAAATTAATGGTCAAAGTAAGCCACTTGTGAATTATGTTGAGGAAATGGAAAGCTTAGGTCCTACATTGTTTAGATATCAAGTGTGAAATATATTTTTATATGTGGACCAACTTGGTGGTTATTTGAATGACTAAGCTAAAGCTTTCTCTTGCGCATAGGGGGTTCTCCCAAAATCTATTGTGGTTGGGGGGCACACTTGCACGATATGGACAACGTGAAATGTCCGGACCGGTCAGGTCCTTCTAGGCTTGCAGATATTTTAGCCCAATACGTAATTTTATTTTTTATCCTCAGTAGCTTATCTCTTCCCAATTCTGTTTTGGAATTAAAAGGACAAATATTAAATTGATTTAATTGATTTAATGGCTACTTTAATTCAAACATCAATTTGGGTTTAATGGCTCCTTAATTCACGGACATTAATGACTCCATTAGTAAAAAAAATTTCAAAAGTTTCTTGATTTGAATTTGTATTTAAACCGAAATAATCTGCAGAAAATGTTACACACTAAATTTTTCTCTAATTTTTTCAGAAATTTTTTTGCATATTTTGAAACTGTTTTCGATGATAGAAGAAGGCAATGTTACAATTCATTGATCACTGCAGTTGTGCTACTGTCGTGCTCATCTCGTTGTTGTATCCTTGGAAACAGTGGACCAAAGTTTCTCTAGCACCAAAGATGTCGTCGAATTTTTCTTAAGGAAACTGTGAAAACAGGCCTCAACTACTGATAGCATTATTTTGTCCCTAAATTGGTGTTTTAATTGTCTCTTTTGTATCTTATTTAGCATGCATCATGAGTATTTCATACTTAGTTTTTATATTTTCTAACTCATTGCTAGTTAGTTTAAATTCTTGTTATTTTTATCTCTTTTTATACTAATGTCACGGCAAGCAGTCGATGTATTGCACATTAGAATTGTCAGTGCAGGAACTCAGCCCAGAAGATCAATGCTGGAAGAAGAATGCAGCCACAAGGTCAGCTTGGAATTACGACCAGAAATGTCGTTGCACAGAATCTGAACTTCAAATAAGTAAATTCAAGCTAAAAATACAACTGGAACCACCAGCACAGGAAAATCACACATTGTCGCCGCAATTAACGATTTCAGATTGTGTCTAGCAATGCAGCGACAACCTACAGATCTCTGAAGAAAACATCAAATATGTGTGAGTGCACAACTATACTGTAACTAACTTTGGCAGCTACAAAATTTAGATCTAGATCTGAGAATAAAGGAGGATGAAACCTGTAACTTTTGAAGGCTATAAATAAAGGAAAGAAGAGGAGGAAAAATCATCAAGAGGTAGAGGAATTAAATCCAACAATTACTTTGTGTTTTCAGAGATTTAAGTTGGAACTGTGAACTGATGGAGCAAAGGAGCAGCCACTTCTGACGAGGAGTGCTCGATGAAACACAAAAGGAGTGATTAAGGAAAAGTCCTAGTAGTCTAAAGATAGTAACCTTCGATTGTATTCATTAATCCCTCTTTTATGCTAATGGATTCTAATGACATTTGAATGAATACAAGAGTATCTTTCATTGTTAGATTACTTATTCTTATTTAATGCTTGGATCTAATCACATCAAACACGAGAGTGGCTTTGCAGTCTACCAACATCAAGAGATGCGGTGACAAGTTAGGTTAACCAGCAAGACGATGAGAGTTGCTTGGGATTAGAAGAGATTCTAGTTACTTGTTCTTGAGTGCACAAAGTAGCTCACACCGAGAGGTGGGGTGATTGTGGGTACTTGAGTCTCGAGTAAACGGAGGACTGTTAGTGGTAAGAATTCGTTGGAGCGTCATTACTGCAACAATTCATCTATACAGTACCTTGTCGGCACATCCAGCATTGCAACTTAGTAAAATCAGTGATCCACTCCAATCCTTTCCACTTGATCACATTTACATCTTTGCATTTAAATACTCAACACTTCAACACATTCTGATGTACTTTCAGTTGCTCTGACAATTAACATTGATTGCATTGACAGTTTTAGTGTGTAGATCTTACTTAATTGCACTGACATCGTTACTCACATTTCATCTAATTCTAGTATTAGTTGCTTCGACATTTGAACATCAAGAACCCATTCCTCGTGGGATCGATATCCGATAGAATTATTCTATCAACTATACTTGCATCGACGTGTGTCCGCTTGCACAACTGCTGTGACGTGACAAACACGATCAAGTTTTGGTGTCGTTACCGGGGAATGGCGTTTGTTTGATGTTTGCTTTTGTAGTTGCAATTAATTTTACTTACTTAATTTCTAATATTTACTATTCTGTTTACTTTTTTGTTGTTTTATTTTTAATTATAGGTATTGTATGTCCATAAGGAGAAATCCTAAGGATATTGCAAGCTTTGATCCAGAACTTGAGAGAACACCTAGGAGGAAAAGACAAGAACAAAGGAAAATGGCTGGAAATAACAACTTACCACCAATGCTGCCACAAGATGGAGTTCCTCCAGTACTGCCACAAATTGTTAATGATATACCACCACCTCCACTACAAGCTAAACAAGTGCAAAATAGGACAATAAGAGATTTTATTGTGCTTATCCTTGATGATTTACAATCAGGGGTTGTGAGACCAGCTATTCAAGATGGCAATTTTTAGCTGAAATCGGTGATGTTTCAGATGCTTAATTCAAATGGACAATATTCTGGGTTGCCTCATAAAGACATAAGAGAACACTTAAAATCATTTCTGCTTATTTGTGCATCCTTTAGTCAACATGGGATCCCTGATGATGCCTTGAAAATGCAATTATTTCCTTATTCATTACAGGGTAAAGCGAGAACATGGTTCTTAGAATTGTCGAGTGGATCCATTACATATTGGAATGCACTAGCAACGCAGTTTGTATTGCGTTTCAATCCGTCGACAATGAACGCAAGGTTGTGTAATGATATTACTGCATATCATCAGCTAGATGATGAGAACTTACATACAACCTAGGAGCGTTACAAGACATTGTTTCGACGCTGCCCAATGCATGGTAATCAGCAAGAGACCCAAATAGAGATCTTTTACAATGGTTTGAATGCATTTGCATAGGTTGGATTGTACCTACACCGAAGCTGTAAGAATTCTAGAGAGGATTGCTCAGAATGACTATCAATATCCAATCTCTCGTCTGCACAAGTAAAGACTAACCCTGGAGTTCTTGAGTTAGATGCCATTACTGCTTTGAGTGCGCAGGCATCCTCATTGGCTAATATCATAAAGAATATGAAGGGGACAAGTGACATTGCTTCTATTCAAGTAGCTCAAGAAATGGATGCGCCGATATTTTCCTGTGAAATTTGGGCGACAACCATAGTTATGAGGACTGTCCACAACACGGGAAAAATGCCTTCTATGTCAATAACATCAGAGGGGGTTCATATGGTAACTCATACAACAACCGATCTCAACAACCTTGAGGGAATCAAAATACTTCCACATTCAGATATGGAATTTCCTTAAATTAAGGAGGTTATAGACAAGGGAGTTACAATAGCAACCAATAGAAGAATTATAATAAGAATTCTCAAGTAAATTCTCATTCTGAACAGATGCAAGCACATACCTAGATGCAACCACAATCTCGATTACAGCCACAACAGTCTGTGATGCCACATATGCAAGGACAACATCATCAGCATTAATAGCAGCAGTTTTCTCAACCTAAGTCAGATCCTATGGCTGCTCTTAAGGCGTTGATGATTGAGCATATCACGAGAATTAAAGCAATAGTGCAAGGCAACACTTTTTCCATCCGAGCATTAGAAGCCCAACTAGAACAGTTGGCTTCTAATATGAGTGCAAAGTCACCGGGTAATCTACCTAGTGATATTAAAAACCTAATGAAAGGGAAGGAGTATTGTAAGGCTATTATGATGAGGAGTGAGAAGCAAACGGCTGAACCAAGTAGTTCTAATCATGACCATGTCAACGCATCTGAACCACAGTAACAAGAAGGAGATACAGCTGAAGGAAGCCAAGCAGAAGTAAATGAAGAGGAACCAACTATAATGCCATCTATGCCTATAGTTTGCCCAACAAAGTTGTCGACACAACTGCCAATGTTAACACCACCGAGTTTTTCACAACAACCCACTGCTACAATACCTTTGCCATTTCTGTAAAGATTTAAAGAGAAAGTCCATGATAAAGAGTATCAAAAGTTTGATTCTACTTTGAAATAATTACACATTAATATACCTCTTGTCGATGCTCTTGTGCAGATACCCAACTATGGGAAATTTATGAAGAGATATTGTCAAAGAAGAAGAAATTGTCTGAAATCAAGACGATTACACTCACAGAGAGGTGCAGCGCTGTGCTTACAAATAAGTTTCCAACCAAGATTAAAGACCCTAGCAGCTTCACAATCTCATGCTCCATTAGGAATTATTATCTAGGTAAAGCTTTAGATGATTTAGGAGCAACTATTAACCTTATGCCTTTTTCTACTTTTAAGAAGTTAGGAATAGGATCAATGAAGCCCACTGTGGTGACATTACAACTTGCGGACAAATCCTTAGCACAACTAAAGGCCAAATTAAAGATGTCCTTATGCAAGTTGATAAGCTCGTGTTTCTTGTCGATTTTATAATTCTAGACTGCATATCATATAAGGAGGTGCCCATTATCTTAGGGTGACCATTTCTAGCAACGGGATGTACACTTATCGATATGTTCAAAGGAGAACTTATAATGCGACATAACGATGAGCATGTGACCTTCAGTGTGTTTAAGGCATCCCCATCCAGAACTAAAGAGCAATGTCATCACATTGACATGTTGGACAAAATCATTATGAAAGAATTCAATGCAAGAAGTTTAGCATTGTTAGATGAGGATGCAGCGACACCCACCAACGAAGTCCTAGCTGAATGTATCGAAAAAGAAGAGGTTAATAATTGTAAGCTAAGATAGAATTGACAATTAGAATATTTAGATTTTTCGAATAAGATAATCCCGTTATTTAAACCATCTATTGAGCAAGCTCTTACCTTAGAGTTGAAGTCGTTGCCAACACATTTAAAGTATGTCTTTCTTGGTGACAATGATACATTACCAGTTATTATCAATGCGTCCCTCGACACAACGCAGGAAGATAAGCTCATCGCGATTTTGAAACAGCACAAAAGAGTCATAGCCTGGAGCATTATAGATATTAGAGGCATTAGTCCCTCTTTTTGCATGCATAAGATAAGGTTGAAAGACGAAGGGAAGCAATCAATTGAGCAACAACGAAGACTTAATGAAAACATGAAAGAAGTAGTGAGGAAGGAAATTATCAAGTGGCTAGACATGGGCATCATATATCTCATTTCTAACAGTAATTGGGTGAGCCCCGTCCAGTGTGTGCCAAAGAAGAGTGGTTTCACAGTCGTGACCAACGATAAGAACAAGTTGATCCCTACTCGTATTGCGATTGGCTGGTAAGTATGCATGGATTATCGTCAACTGAATGCGGCCACAAAGAAGGACCATTTCTCACTACCTTTCATTGACCAGATGCTGGATAGGCTGGTTGGTAAAGCCTATTATTGCTTCTTAGATGGCTACTCTGGGTACAACCAAATTGCCATTGCACCGGAAGGTAAAGCAAAGACTATGTTCACATGCCCTTTTGGAACCTTTACCTTCTGACGTATGCCGTTTGGGTTGTGCAATGCGCCAGCAACATTCCAGAGGTTTATGATGGTGATCTTCTTGGACATGATCGAGGACTCTCTAGAGGTATTCATGGATGATTTCTCTATCTATGGACAAAAATATGACCAATGCACTGACAATCTGGCAAAATTTCTGAAGAGATGCGAGGACACAAATCTAGTTCTGAATTGAGAAAAATGCCACTTCATGGCAACTAAAGGCATTGTCCTTGTCCATCGAATATCTTGTCAGGACAATGAGGTTGATAAAGCAAAGATCGAAATCATTAAGAAATTACCACCACCCACAAATGTCAAAGCAATAAGAAGCTTTCTTGGACATGCTGGTTTCTATAGAAGATTCATACGTGATTTTTTCGAGATTGATAAACCATTATGCTCACTGTTAAAGCAAAATAAAAAGTTTATGTTCGATGACGCCTGTTTGGATGCATTAATGACAATAAAGAAATAGCTTGTACAAGCTCCGATTGTCGTCCCATCGAACTGGACGCAACCGTTTGAATTAATGTGCGACGCAAGTGACTTTGCTGTGGGAGTTGTACTAGGCCAATGAAAAGAGAAGGTATTTAATTCTATTTATTCTACTAGTAAAACTCTAACTGAAGCGCAGGTTAAATATACAACTACTAAGAAGGAGTTGCTAGCAGTAGTCTTCGTATTTGACAAGTTTCGTTCATACCTTGTAAGTGCAAAGATTACAATGTACACGGACCACTCTGCATTGAGATACCTTTTTACGAAAAAAGATGCCAAACCTTGATTGATTCGACAGATCCTACTCCTTCAAGAGTTTGATGTTGAAATCAAAGATAGCAAGGGATCAGAAACTCAAGTAGCTAACCATTTGTCTCGACTAGAAGTTAGAAGTGAAGATGGACAGATGTCCCAAATTATGGAAGCATTTCTAGACGAGCAGTTTTTTTTTGTCTACGCATCACCCTGGTATGCCGATGTTGTCAACTACCTTGTATGTGGGAAGCTACCACTAAGTGCTACTGGTCACAAAAAGATTAGTTTCTACGCGACTCTGCAAAATAACATTGGAACGAGCCATACCTATTCAAGGTATGTGCTGACAACATTATCCGTCGCTGTGCACCTGAAGAAGAAATGACTTCAATCCTATGACATTGCTATGATACCCCTTGTGGAGGCCATTTTGGTGGTACAAGGACTATTGCAAAGGTCCTACATTTAGGATTTTATTGGCCCACATTATTTCGAGACGCCCACAACTTTGTACAATAATGTGATAGATGTAAATGCACTAGTTCAATATCTCAGTGCAATGAGATGCTTCAATAGCCGATTATGAAAGTAAAGCTCTTTGACGTTTGGGGTATAAATTTCATGAGACCATTCCCTAACTCCTTTAGGAATGCATACATCTTAGTTGCTGCTGACTATGTCTCGGAGTGGATCGAGGCAATTGCAGTGCCAAAGGATGATGCTCGAACGGTGTTGAAATTCTTTCACACTTACATCCTTACTAGATTTGGAACACCTAGAGCGTTAATAAGTGACCAAGGAACTCATTTTTACAACCATCAAGTAGCGACAGCATTAAAGAGATATGGTGTGAAGCATCGTATGGCTACTACATACCACCCACAAACCAATGGCCAAGTCGAGGCATCCAATCGTCAAATCAAAAGTATCCTTGAGAAGGTGGCTAATCCATCTAGGAGGGATTGGGCTTCGCAGCTACACGATGCTTTGTGGGCGCTTCCCACTACATATAAAACCCACTGGGAATGTCGACATATCAGTTAGTGTTTGGTAAGTCTTGTCACTTGCCAGTTGAGCTTGAACATAAAGCCATATGGGCAATCAAGCAAGTGAAAATGGATTATGATGATGCCAAAAAAAAGATTGTTAGGCATTACTGAACTAGAATAAATACACCGACATGCTTATGAGAATGCCGTAATATACAAGGAAAAGACCAAGAGATGGCATGACAATATCATCTTGCATCGACAATTTATCCCTGGTCAAATAATGCTTTTGTTTAATTCTCATTTAAAATTGCATCCAGGTAAATAGCAATCAAGATGGTCGGGCCTTTTCAAAGTTGTCGAGGCATTCCAGAATGGTGCGCTGACAATTGAGAATCTAAAAGACGGACAACAATTCATGGTGAATAGCCAACGGCTGAAGCACTATGTGAGCCGAGATGTCAAGGAACCAAACGAGACCATCAATCTAGTCACATTTAAATAATGTCGATGCATTTTTACATTTTCCTTTATTTGTTTCACTATTACTTGTTTTGTTTTACATTCTTTGCAGAAATAAAAATCATCTTTTTGTCGATGCATCGAAGCACAAATTATCAGTGCATTCTATGATGAGTCAGCAAAACTTTTTCAGCAAGAATCGTGTCAATTGATCTCTCTTCTATCCCAGCCGTTAGATCAAATGAAAACGTACGATTTGTAACTTGGCAATTAATGACTGCAGACACAATGTTTCCCTATAACCTTTGCAATCATCACAGTTTTACAACACCTAAGTTATAAAATCCCTTTTCGTGTAGATTTATTTTTACTCACAGCCTCCATTGCTGCTACATCTCATCTCTTCCATTGCTTCTATTTTCCTTACACTTACAAGTTAACTTCTTTCTACAAGTTTTTCTCACTTTCTTCTTCAGTCACCATGGCGAAAACTAGAGCATCAAAGAACACTTCCAAAACTCCTTCTAAAACCACTCATTCAACTTCAACCACTATGGCTCCGACCACAACACTACCACCGTCTTTAGGGTTGATCTTATTTTTAACGACTGTAGTCAAGGATCGTTATCAAAATTTCATGTTGAAGCAGAATCTCCACCCAGAGCAAGGTCTGTAATTGTCCATGCATCAGACCTTGGGGAAACATGGTGCCCGAACCATAGCCGCCTAGGATGAGAGTTCTTCTGCGAACATCCCGCTGGCTACGCTCTTACACTGGTAAGGGAGTTCTACTCAAACCTCGTTGATGTTGAATAAGAATTTGTGTTTGTGAAAGAGAGGCTTATCCCGTGGAGTGCTGCCCAAATCAATATGCTGTTACGGATCCTTGAAAGGGTGGACGACCATTCTCTGTTTATACATCCACTGGATGATGAAGTCACTACTCTGATTATGAAGGATCTTTATGTTGATGGTGCCACCTAGACAGGTAATGGGTTCCATAACTACACTATGCATAGGAGGTATCTCACAACCTTCAGCAAAGTGTGGTTCCACTTCATCAATAGCCGCATTCTTTCGTCCACGCACAGCACTATGGCGACACTAGACCGCATGTGTCTTCTCCATTCGATCTTACAATGCAGACATATCGACATTGGAGAAATCATCCATGACCAAATTGCGGAAGCTGCTAGCAAACAGACTGGTATACTCCTATTCCCTTCTCTAATTATGTTGCTTTACAAACAAAAGGACATTGTGCCCATAGATGGAGAGCTGGTGTTAGAGAACAAGAGTCCCATCAACGACATCTCTATTGAAAGGATGACTCGCGGCCAGGAGATGCCAATGGAAAAAAAACCCCAAAGAAGAAGGATAAAGGCAAAATGAAGAAGAAGGAAGCACAAACTGATGCGTCCATATATCCCCAAGTAGCAAAGAGACTGGCTATTTTAGAAATCTGCACTGATCGCATTGATACGTGCACAATCCACACTCTGAGCGTATTACAAGATATGGATTATAGGTAACATATCTTTTACGCATATACAAAGGCATGGAATGAAGCCATTATCGTTGCACTGCACAGAATCAGCACTAGACCATTGCTAGACTTCTCAGCCTTTCCCGATATTTTTTGCTCGATGCAAGCCTCCTCCTCTGACCAGCCTACTCCTGATGGTAGGCCTACCCATGCACCAATAAGGATTCACATCTCTGATGATGAAGCACAAGAAGGGCACTCCAATGCTGAGGAGGATTGTCATTGTACCATTGCTAGTCTATTTGAAGATGTGTTCTCCAATAGCCTTGGTACAAAAACAACTGAGCGTGCGACTATGGTGGAGGAAGTGACTACCCCGACTATACCCATGGGTGTAGGCGTAGTGGATGAACAACATGAGAATGAAGGTGAAGACCAAGAAGATAACCAGCAGAAGGAGAAGGAAGAAGAAGAGAAGGAAGAAAAAGAATAAGAGAATGAAATAAAGGAACCTGTCGAGGTGTAGAAGGAGAAGGAAGAAAATGCCCCGACAACGATCGTTGAGGATATTGTCGGCACACCTGAGAGTGTGGGAGCATCAAGCACTAACGAGGCTCGATCTAATTCGAGCTGGGCTGAGATTATTACTAGCAACATCAAGAAACTGAATCCTCTCAGCATTGTGCCCTATATGGCACCACTTGCTGAAATCCACCCATCTAAAGTAACAACCAATGAGGCCAACACCTAACCTGCTGAGAAGGAGCAATCCACCGATCCGGTTGGTTTGACAGATAAAAAAAAGGAAGAGGCGCAAAGATAAAAAGAAGAAGAAGCACAAGGAAGAGGGTCAGCACCTAAAGAAAAAGAAAAAGAAAACAAAGGCAGCCTCTGTATTGGCTGCTGAGGAATAAATTGGTACACTTCTTTGTAGATATTTTTTCATGCATTTTTATTGTTACTGCATTTTCTTTTGTCATTACATTCATTTTTCTAACTTAGTTTCATTGTCGTTGTATTTCCATTATATCTGTTTAATATTGTCAGTGCATTAGGGAAAATGCAGACATTAAGTTTGGGGGGAGATAATATGAAATGGAAATGCAATTACACCCACATATTTGAATTCTACTTGTTTCTTTTGTTAATGAGAATATGCAAAATTTCAACAGAACTATGCCCACAATTTTTATTTTTATGCGTAATTCTTGAATTGTTTGGATGCAAACGTGTAAATTGGATGAATATGAATGAATGGTTAGTCTGCTATTTTTGAATGAATGATTGGAATTGCTTTAGTAATGAATGGATATTGTTGATGTTTGAATCTTGAACTAATTGACCAATTGCAACGACATTGCATTAATAAGGGACACTCCAATGTGAGTGCACTGTGACTTTTCAAGGGAGAACATTCCACTGCAAGTTTAGAAAAATCATCTAGCCAAATGCTGTCACCGCAAGAGTGTGTTTCAGCATAATTACATACCCCTTGGGGGTTTGTTGCACCCTATCGTTACTGCCTAGGAACAAAGGTAGAGTAATGCAATGACATCTCCCAGTCACTTGCAAAAGAAAAAAAATTTGAGAAAAAGAAAGAGAAAAGAAAAAAAATTATTGCTATAAATGCTGAATTGGTTCTAGGAATATTAAGATTCATTTCATAATACTTACATTGATAAAGTTGCAGTTTTAATTATTCATGCCTATATATTGTCGGCGTATTATTCTATCATGTGAATTTATTTTGTGCATTAGGATTTCAGAAATTCAAGTTGTGAGAATAATGATTACGATGACATTTTTGCTTGTGACTTTGCTAATTTTTGTTTACTTGAGGACAAGTAAAAACTTAAGTTTGGGTGTATGATAGCATTACGAATGACATATATTTTCTCCCTCAATTGGTGTTTTAATTGTCTCTTTTGTATCATATTTAGCATGCATCATGAGCATTTCATACTTAGTTTTTATATTTTTTAACTCATTGCTAGTTAGTTTAAATTCTTGTTATTTTTATCTCTTTTTGTACTAATGTCGCCGCAAGCAGTCGATGTATTGCACCTTAGAATTGTCAGCGCAAGAACTTAGCCCAGAGGATCAGTGCTGGAAGATGAATGCAGCCACAAGATCAGCTTGGAATTGCAACCAGAGATGTCGTCGCTTAGAATCTATACTTCGAATAAGTAAATTAAAGCTGAAAATACAACTGGATGCACCAGCGCAAGAAAATCACACGTTGTCACCGCAATTAACAGTTTTAGATTGCGTTTAGCAATGCAGCGACAACCAGTAAAGCTCTGAAGAAAACATCAAATATGCGTGAATGCACAGCTGTACTGTAACTAACTTTGATAGTTGCAAAATTTAGATCCGAATCTGAGAATAGAGGAGGATGAAACCTGCAACTTTTGAAGGCTATAAATAAAGGAAAGAAGAGGAGGAAAAATCATCAATAGGTAGAGGAATTAAATCCAGCAATTACTTTGTGTTTTCGGAGATTTAAGCTGGAATGTTAAATTGATGGAGCAAAGGAGCAGCCACTTCTGACGAGGGGTGCTCGATGTAACATAGGAGGAGCGATTAAGGAATAGTCCTAGTGTTCTAGAGATAGTAAGCTTCAATTGTATTCGTTAATCCCTCTCTTATGCTGATGGATTCTAATAACATTTGAATGAATACGAAAGTATCTTTCATTGTTAGATTACTTTGCTTATTATTTAATGCTTTTTATCTGTTTATTATTGAATCTAACTGCATCAAACACGAGAGTAGCTTTGCAATCTACCGGCATTAAGAGATGCAGTGACAAGTTAGGTCAACAAGCAAGACAACGAGAGTTGCTTGGGATTAGAAGAGATTCTAGTCACTTGTTCTTGTGTGCACAAAGTAGCTCACACCGAGAGGTGAGGTGATTGTGGGTATTTGAGTTTCGAATAAACGGAGGACTGTTATTGGTAAGAATTCATTGGAGCATCATTGCTGCAACAATTCATATATACAATACCTTGTCGGCGCATCCAGCATTGCAACTTAGTAAAATCAGTGATCCACTTCAATCCTTTCCACTTGATCACATTTACATTTCTGCATTTAAATACTCAACACTTCAACATATTTTGATTTACTTTCAGTTGCTCTAACAATTAATATTGATTGTATTGACAGTGTTAACAGTTTTAGTGTGCAGATCTGACTTAATTGCACTAACATCTTTACTCACATTTCATCTAATTTTAGTATTAGTTGCTTTGACATCTGAACATCAAGAACCCACTCCTCGTGCGATATCCGATAGAATTGTTCTATCAACTATACTTGCGTCGACGTTTGTTTGCTTGCACAACTACAGTATGTTCGCTTGCACAACTACTGTAACGTTACAGACGCGGTCAATTACCTACGAGTACAAAATTTCAATACTATTTATTTTCAATTTTTGGTTTCAGATTTATAAATATATTGTTCTGGTTCGATCTAGAGATTCAAATCAATATTTTAATTTACAATTATATCGCTAACATTAGTGCAACAATCTTAAGACAAATTATTTACCACTTTCTAATCCGAGAGGAATAGAACACCGAAGCGAAATTGTATTCTGTTTGAAAAACGAAAATTATTCAAATAATTCTATTTTAGGATTAATTCCTGTCGTTCAATAGAATTTATTCGATTTTTTGTTTCCAATTGAAATTATTTGAACAATTATGTTTCGGGATTTATTCTTGCCGTTCAACAGAATTTATTCGAGTTTCTGCTAGAAATTAAATTAAACAATTCTATTTTAGGATTTTATTCATGCAATTCAACAGAATTTATTCGAGTTTCTGTTTCCAAACATAAATTAAATTAAACAATTCTATTCAGGATTTTATTTTTTTTCTTCAATAGAATTTATTAGAGTTTCTGTTTCCAAACAGAAATTAAATTAAACAATTCTGTTTTAGGATTTTATTCCTGTCATTCAACAGAATTTATTCGATTTCTGTTATTAACAGTAATCGCTTAAGAGTAACAATTCTATTATAAAAATTTGATTATTGAATTTGTTTCAGATTTTTTAGTTCCTAATTAAATTATGTCGTTTAACAAAATCGAAGTGTAGTATAAATTGGAAATTAAATTTTATGTTTATTATTGGAATTTTGAGGCATAATTTTTAAGAAAGAGAAATTTATCAACGGTTAATTAAAAAAGACAAATATGAGAGTGCATGTCTAGGACTGGTTCTTTAAAAAACCTGGTATTTAAGCGTGCCTAATGCACCACTTGTAACGCCCTAAACCCATGTCCATAGTAGGAGTAAGGTCTATTCAGAGATGAAAAACTAGAACATGGGGAAGATATAATGTCGATTGTTCAAACACACGGTTGGGCCACCTTTTTTCTCCACCCTAACAACATATACACTAAGATGGTTCGTGAATTTTATGCACACCTCCCTACACCGAAAAATGCATTTGTTTATGTCAGGGAAAAGTCAGTGCTTTTTTATGAAGAAGTCACAAATAGGCACTACTATTTGAAAAACACTCTAGACGAGCACATTGTGTACCAAGGACAAAATGGACAGTGTCTAAACGAGATAGCTACACCATTCACAAAAAGTCTCTAAAACCATTTTGTAGAGTGTGGCACCATTTTGTCTAAGCAAGCTTGAGTCCATGCACCCAGTACTAAACGATCTCCAAGGAAACAATGTTGTTGTTACACTAAGTGATAAAGGGAAGAAAGATTAATGTGGGCTGAATCATCTTCAAGGAAATTCATAGATGTGCACAAAAGCACGCAAGTAGTTTATTCTTTCCATCTCTAATCTCTGTGTTATGTGAGCGGGCAAAGGTGCCCTTGCAAACCAATGAAGACATAACATACAATTCTTGTGCCATAACAAAGCAAACAATGTTTCATTTCTTAGAAGAACCAAGACAAATTGGCAAGGGAAAGGCTTCTGCAAAACTACAAATGTATGGAGTACAAACAACCATGAAAAGAGATTTTGAGCGATCTGTACTTCATAAGTTAAAGGATATGTAAAACTAGATTGAAAGTTTAGCCAGGACGCAAGCAAAATTAACACAGGACCTAATAGTGTACTGGATATACCAAGCGTAGCGATAGTGCATTTATACGTTCCTTGCGAAAAAATTACACAAAACCTTTGCCAGTATTTCCTACATTTCCTAAAGAATTACTCTCTGATTCTGAAGATGAGGAGACGGGTGAGGACATTACCATGAAACCACCAACTTTTACTACTACTACTGCCAATGAGAAGGACAAAGGAAAGAAGCCCATGGTTTAGGAGAAAGAGAAAGCGAAAGAGAACATGCCATATGAGTCTTCTGAGTCTGACCAAATGAAGGACGATGCCACAACATCAGTACCACCTACTGAGCCACTTGTTAAGTCACCACCACCAGCAGCTACAAAGGGAAAGGAAAAGAAGCAATATAAAGATATCGATGACTCGGTCAATGATTTGACCCACTTTGATGATGAGGAGAGCATCCATGTCAGCTCCATAAAGAGGAAAACCAGAATTAAAACCACCGCCGGAAGGAAAATGCCACTCACCAACTAGAGTAAATTTTCTTTTGAACCAAGCTTTGTTTTATTTTTCTTTTGATTTTTGCATACTGTTTGAATTTTTATGTCATTTATCACATGTTCATGCATTAAGGACAGTGCAACCCTTAGGTTTAGGGGAGTGTTGTCCTGCATTTAGTTGCATATAGTTTTTATTTTGCCATCACTTTATTCTACCATGATATTACTACAGTTGCATTATGCCATGACATGATTATTATGTCAGGACATTATCATTTCTGCATTTGGCCATGTCATAATTGAGAATGTGAATGAATTAGAGTATATTATTTTTGTTGGTGATGTTTGATGATGAGATCAAAAATTCTTTGATAATTTAGGGACTTTTGATAGCCGAATAAGTAGATTAGGTATAAAGATTTGTTAAAAATTGAGTTTTGTTTAGAATAGAAAATTTTTGTTTATTAAAGAAGTTAGTTCAAAGTAGATTCTTTTAAAGACTTAGAAAAATTTTCGAAAATTTAACAAATAAAAAGAAAGAAAAATTTTGTAAGGGCAAAGTAAATAAATCAAAATGCCATAAGAAACTTCAATGCTTGAACTATAAAGTAAGTCAACAATACTTTGTATTGTTGATTAGAAAATAGGACAAGTATAAGTGTTATATATATAAATAAAATTTTAGGGCACTTCACTATAGCAAAGATTGAGTAAGCTAAGGAGATAGTTGTTTGTTCCATCTATCTTTTAAGTGGGAAAAACTTTAGCTATATGAGTGTAGAATAATTCAAATTGTGACATGGCATAATTTTTGGCAGTTTAGTGTTTGCTCCATTGAAGCTGTCAAGAACATAAAGTTGGACAAAATGAATCTTTAATTTGAGTAAAAAACTAAAACAAGTAGAAAAATAGAATAAGTCAATAAGAAAAGTTTGCTATAAATAAAATTTCTTTGATAAATGAAACTTTTTTTTTCTGAAATAACATAGTTTTTGCATTTTTGTTGCTTAGTAAACTTATGAGACTTGATTAAGTTTCTAGATTCACAAGATATTCTGAGAATGGAAACACTAAAGTATTCTCTATAGGACTTTTGATTTCTCAATGATGCTATGACAGAACTTTCATGCATGCATGCATTTTTGCTTGAGGACAAGCAACAACTCAGGTTTGGGGGTGTGATAACTCTCGAAAAGACTTATCTTTTATGCATTTCTAGCCTCGGGAAAGTGCTTGAACTTAGGTGAAATTAGGCATTCTAGGATAGATTTTAGTATTTTTCATGCATTCATGCATAAAAGCTTGGTTGGATATTTTTATTACATTTTTACTTTAAGTTTGGAAGGAAGGTGCGGTGGTAAAATATGGTGCAAGTGCAAGTATAGACGTAGGAGCAGGTGCAAGAGAAGGAACCAAGACGTAGGATTATGCCATGACATGATTTTTATGTCATGGAAATCCTGGGAGTGTTGTTAGCCATAGCAATCGAATGGACTGATGACTCAGCATCTTCTAGAAGATGACAACTAGACGCTAATGAGTTGGTAGTGTAACAGCCCAGTTTTTAATGCTGTCAAAAACAGTTGTTTTGGGACCACAACTCCGACATGTTAAGTCATAAATTTATTTATTTTTATATTTATGATGTCATTAGCATCGTATTAAAATTTGGTTATGGAATTTTAATGTCTAGATAGTGAATTGAGTAGAAAGGATTAAATCGTAAAAGGTGTAAAAATTGAATAGGTTAATTGGAAGGACCAAGTGAGCAAATTAACCTGAAATACTTTAGTGGGTGGATTAGCATGAGATATATTAAATAAAAATAGGATTAATTAAGGCTAAACAAGTGATTAGTTAAGATAATCATGAAAGTCTTAAAATCTACAAATTTGCCATTAGGTATATAAATGAAATTAAAAGAAGAAAAATAGAAATTTACCTCTTTTCTTCATCTTCTTCATGGTTGAACAAGGAGGAATTAGGTTTTTTTTCCTAAGCTTTTGAGCCTAACTTTGAGTAAGTAAATGTTGCTCATTTTTAGTAATTTTTATGTTTTTGAGTCTATATTAGCTTAATTTAGCTAACCTAAGGACAAATTTGTGAACCTGTCAAAATTTATAACACTTACCATTGTTGAATAAGCTTGTTCTTGAAGCTTTTGATGGATTTGTAAGCTTGATGATTGGGTTTGATGTTTTTGTAAAATGATTTTTTATGAAATTAAGATTTAAGGATAAAAATGTAAAAATGATGAAATTGTGTATATTTAGTATGAAATAATTGCTTGTAGGGTGAGAGCATAAACCCATTGTTGTTCGACTGGTATAGGTTTAGAAAGAAAATGGTTATTTTGCATGTTTTGTGTTTGAGGACTAAATTGAATAAAGGTGAAATGTTAGGGGTAATTTCATAAATTTCCCAAAACGGATCAACATGTATTAAATGATTTATTTACGTAATTTAATGAGAAATTTGGATAATTTATTGTGATAGATTACGATCGTGCCATGGATTGAGAAAAAGGGAAATTAGTAGAATAGTCCCTAGAGCCTATCCATAACTGCAACTAAGTCCGGTAAGTTTGTAATGTAAATTTTGTATCTAGATATTACTTGTACCTATTTTGTACCTATTTAAATAAATGATAGCACTTGGAATCAAGGAGACAAAAAAGAAAAGGGATCGACAGAGATATTAGGCTTTTGAGCCGGTGATTTGAAATCGACGAGATGTTTGGGGTATCGCATATGTTACAAGTCCTCATCAGCTCGTGTGAGTAGCATCGTGAGTTGAAAAAAGAGAAATGAATCCAAGAATGGATTATAGGCCTTATGATGGCTGGGAAATCATGTATAAGTGCATATTCTTGATAGCTTATGTTAGCAACATTTTTAGGGAATAGTTATATGCCAAGGGACCGTACCAATGGCTAAAGTACCGCATATGTTGTGAGTCATCAATAGCTCGTGTGAGCAACATCATGTACTAGTAACAGAGATGATACAGATAAAAAGTTGAAATGCTAAGTTATGGCTTGAAGAAGCAAAGTTATATAGATCGATTGAGTTTTAAACCATTTAATGCATAAGTTTGGTAACTCCTTTTAAACTCTTCGAACTTACTAAGCTATGAAAGCTTACTCGTGATATTGTTGTTATTTTGTAGATTCTATTTTGCTGCTTGAAGATCGGATCATCTCGAAGAATCACACTATCTCGGGAGCTCGTTCGGTAGTATTTACATCACTTGGTTATATGGCATGTACTAGGATGATGTTACCCTTTGAATTACTTGATTTTGGGATTGTTGGATTCATTATTGAACTAAGTCTGTATGTTTGCTTGAAGTTGTAATTAGGAAAATATGTTTTGAAATGAATTGACATGTAAAATTCATGAATCCATATGTTGATCCATGTATTTTTTGGTAATGTGATAAAACTAGTATTGTCATGTTTAGATTTGGTAAGATGGGAGCTTGAATAAGAGTATTATGTTAATAATGGTTGGTAAACTTAGATAATTGTGTGAATACCTAAATTCTGCATACTTGTTTTGGTAGTTCTCCTACATGTATCGGTAGAAGTACAAGGTAGGAGAGGTTGGTTACTGACTTGCATTGTATAAGTAGTAAAATATGAAGTATCGGTAATTCTGCTTTTAGTAGTATTGGTAATCTAAGTATTTGTATCAGTAGAAGTTGCAGGGTAAAACTTCTTAGATCTCTAAAGTTTGTAGTATCGAAAGAAACATGCATTATTTCGGTAGAAGTCACTCTTGTATCAGTAGAACCATCTAAACTATTGGTAGAAAACTGCAACTGTTTCTGAATTGCTTCTGACTTAACTTCTATTGATACTTGTTGATGCAGTCAAAACTAACTAAAAATATGACTAAGGCAAGTGCACCTATTAATTAATAGTATATTTACGGTGAGAACAAATATCGTTCTCACGAGGACTAAAAGTACTAGTAATAGCTATCTTCCTATTATCTAATCGATCGAATAAAGTGATTGTTTTAAACTAAATTTAACTAAACTAATAAACTAAAAGTGAGACAAAGATTAAAGCAAGAAATAACAAGTGTTTTAATACCAAGAAACAAACAATACCTAGGAAAGACTCCACCTAGATTTCATCTGTGATTATCATTATGAATTAAACAATTTATTCACTTAATATTTTGATCCGTAGAAATCTCTAAATTATGCTAATACCTCTATTCAAGCATAAAAGCAACTGATTTTAGGTTGATTAATTGAAATTTATTTCTAATTAAAACTCTATTGTCTCATTAGCTCGATCTATGGATTTCCCTATTAGATTTGACTCTAATCTGGTAGATTTATGTTGTCTATTTTTAGGATTGCATGCAACTCCACTCAATTATGCTAGATTTACTCTTAAACAAGGTCTATTGCTGCTCTAATTTAAGCACATCAAACAAGAATTAATATCTTGGGAATACTAAATCAAGAATTAAGCACACACAATTGAGAACAAAATCTAAGAATTTATTGCGTAAAATCAGAAATCAAATGACAGAATTCATCATAGGGTTCATCTCCCCTAAGTATTTAAGAATTTAGTTCATGCTAATAAATGGAAACATCTCAAAGACAGTCCGCAAGATGAAGAAAAACTCATAATAAAATCAAAAGAATTTAGAAAGAGATATTCAATCTTCGTGAAAATCTACTTCAAAGATGGCTTCTATGGTGTTTCTTCAGTTGTTTTCTTGAATAATCTCTAACGGTTAGGATTTGGGGAATGGAGGATTTTACAGAAAATTAGAAGTGTCCAATTCAAATCACTCCATCCCCTATTTATAATACATGGAAATCTCTAGTTGTATCCAAATTAAACTCTAAATTATAAAGCCTAAAGGATAAATTAAAACTAAATTATAAACAATATAATAATAATAATTCTAAATATTAATCCTAAAAAATAGAGTTTAAATTTAAATAAAGTTATCCAATAAATCTCTTCCTAACTCTTCCACATTCACTTTTTTTGCCAAAAATTTACTTTTTGTCTTCGATTTAGTCCATGGTCATGTATCCAGCCCGTGTGGCTCCTAAAATCTACTCTTTTTGTCTGGTTTTCGCTTGTTTTTCACTCCTTTCGCTCCTAAATGCTTTCCTAAGTACAAAAACATGAATTTAAAGGATTTTGAACATAAAATTCATTATTTTAAATCGATTAATCATCCAAAAATGCATTAAGAATGAGGCTAAAACATGTTACTTTTGGCACTTATCACTTGTCTAACAGATACCGATAAAAGTCTCCCAAAATTGTAGAAATGACATTTTTTCCCTTATTGATTTGTATTGATTTTTAGTTTTTGATTTATGTCGTGCACGATGTATTATTTTATTTAAATATATTAAAATGAAGTAATATTAAGAGTTAATCCACGATAAATATTCGAAAAGACCTCGGGACCCTAACCGGTAATGATCACGGGTTTTGGGTGTTACAGGGAGAACGTACTAGAACAAATGCTGAAGGTGTGACTCTACTAGAAGCCTTCTAGAAGTCGTACAGACGTTGAGCTATCCAAGGAATACCGGCCTGCCTCTCTCCTATAAATATGTCTGAAGAAGATAATGAAAGGTGTGACCAATAAAAGGAAAATTTTGAGTGAATTGAGGCACATCACGCACGATCAATGCGCAAATCACTAGTGGATTTCTAAGGCAAGTAGGGTATGAAGCTGACGACTCCGTTGAAGGGCTAACCATAAGGAAGAAGACGCTCTACCCTTTAGACTTAGCAAGAGCATCGGAGAAGAAGGAGACTGGTGATAACAGCTCCTGTGTTCTTCTTGGTTCCTTAGTTTATTTTATTAGGTTTGTTGAGATGATTTTCAAATGATCTAATTCCTGTATTTATTTGGATGATATTTTATTATTTGATATTTTACTATTTATTCAAGTGGACTTTTCACATTGATAAGATGGGAGTTTGAATGTTTGTGATCATAGTTATAAGAATTGCGTAACAGAGTAGTAAAAGTATTGGAGGTTTGCCATGGCATTTTAGGATATAACAATGTACTCCGAATTAATTCAAGTTATTCATTAATTGTCTCCCCTTGATATCTTGCCAACGCTTCCACCACCGTTCATCTCTTCCCATTTATTGTTTACCAATTTACTTGCATTTAAATTTCTGCATTTCCTTTTCTCGCACCAAAACAACCAACTATTTTATACTTTTTTTCCAGCACTTATATATATCTACTGTATTCTGTTATTTTTATTCTTTGTATATATATTTACAGTACTTAGTTTATTTTTACTTTATATATATATTTGGTATTTTTTTTATTTTTTATATATATTTCTAATACGTATTATTCTATATATATATATATTCTTATTACTTATTATATTTTATTCTTTATATATATATATATATATATTAATTTATCATAGCATAGTATTTACTAACCTTTGCCATGACATAATTTTAGAGTCATGACATTAATATAATCTGACTATACCATTTCTGATGCAGTCGAAACTAACTAAAAATATGACTAAGGCAAGTGCACCTATCAATTAATAGTATAATTACGATGAGCACAGATATTGTTCCCATGAGGACTAACAGTACTAGTAATAGCTGTCTTCCTATTATCTAACCTATCGAATAGAATGATTATTTTAAAACTAAATTAATAAACTAAAAGTGCGACAAAGAATAAACAAGAAATAACAAATGTTTTAATACCAAGAAGCAAACAATACCCAGGAAAGACTCCACCTAGATTTTATCTGCCATTATCATTCTGAATTAAGCAGTTTATTCACTTAGTATTTTGATCCGTAGAAATCCCTAAATTATGTTAATACCTCTATTCAAGCATAAATGCAACTGACTCTAGGTTGATTAATTGAAATTTCTTTCTAATTAAAACCCCTATTTTCGCATTAATTTAATCGATAGATTCCCCTATTAGATTTGACTCTAATCCAGTAGATTTATGTCGTCCTATTTCTAAGATTGCATGCAAGTCCACTCAATTATGTTAGATCTACTCTTAAACAGGGTCTATTCCTCCTCTGATTTAAGCACATCAAACAAGAATTAATATCCCAGGAATACTAAATCAAGAATTAAGCACACATAATTGAGAATAAAATCTAAGTATTTATTGCGTAAAATTAGAAATCAAATGACAAAATTCATCGTACGGTTCATCTCCCCTAGGTATTTAGGGATTTCGTTCATGCTAATAAATGGAAACATCTCAAAGATAATATAACCACAAGATGAAGAGAAACTCATAATAAAATCAAAATAATTTAGAAAAAGGTTTTCAATCTTCGTAGAGAGCTGCTTCAAAGACGGCTTTTATGGTGTTTCTTCAGTTGTTCTCTTCAATAATCTCTGTTGGCTAGAGTTCGGGGAATGGAGGATTTTACAAAAAATTGGAAGTGTCCATTCATATCACTCCATCCCCTATTTATAATACATGAAAATCTCTAGTTGGATCCAAATTAATTTCTAAAAAGATAATTAGAATTAAATCTAAACATTAATTCCCTAATTGGATCCAAATTAAACTCTAAATTATAAAGCCTATAAGATAAATTAAAATTAAATATAAACAATATAACAGTAATAATCATAAATATTAATCCTAAAAAATAGAATTTAAATTTAAATAAAGTCTTATATCCAATAAATCTCTTCCTAACTCTTCCACATTCACATTTTTTTGCCCCAAATTTTCCTTTTTGTCTTCGATTTAGTCATTGGTCATGTGTCCAGCCCATGCGGCTCCTAAAATCTGCTCTTTCTTACGGTTTTCGCTTGTTTTTCGCTCCTTTCGTTCTCAAATGTTTTCCTAAATATAGAAACATGAATTTAAAGGATTATGAACATAAAATTGATTATTTTAAATAGACTAATCATCCAAAAATGCATTAAGAATAAGGCTAAAATATATTACTTTTGGCACTTATCAAATATCCCCACACTTAAGCATTTGCTTGTCCTCAAGCAAAATTCTCAACCCACATTGAAGTTAACTTTCTTAATTCTTCATTTTCATCAATAATGTTTCAGGATAAATTGCAAATAATCATGCATTGGAAATTCATCTAAAAGAACACTAAAGATTCAAGCAATCTAAGTTACAAAATTTTTAGCACAAAAATATAGGTGTCTCTCCTTATCTAAATAATTACCTTAAATTCAAAATCAACAAGAATTGACATCCTCACTAAAGATAACCTCAAAGCACTCAAAGTGTTTAAGGTTCATTAAATAAGAATTCAATAGTGAAACATGAAATGTTATTACCATAGGCTTGCTTGAAAATCAAATCTCCACCACTATAAAATGAAATGACAAACCAATCAAGAGGTCTTTACAAGGTTGTAACGGGACCAAGGTTAAAGGTATGGAAAAGGCTAGAAGAATTGGCTAAAATCGAGATCTAGTTTATAAGTTACCAAACTAGAAAAAAAAAACAATTGCAAAATTGAAAGAAAGTAAATCAACACGAATAATAAAGAATAAAACATGAGCTTTTCAACAATATATGGAGCTAATGCTTCTAGCTCGAACACACTTTTGTCTTTTTCTTTTTCTTTTTTTTCTCAATTTTCTCTTTTTTTTTTCAATTTTTCTTTTCGACTTTTTTTCTTTTCTAAATAATAAAATTCAACAATTCAGATAGTGAAACATAATTAGGCAACTTAACCAAATCAAATCTCGACAAAAAGGGAGTCAATAAAGGGGTAAATATACCACAAATATATGGATCATGGGTTAATATTATGGGTTAATGAATAAAACGATGTTAGGCTCAATGGGGTTCACTAGGGGTTAATTTATTAGATAAGCTTTTTAAAGATAAAAAGGGTTAAATCCTAAGTGCCTCTATCATCTCAACATATCAAATCAATAATGTGGTCTCAACATGTATAATCAAAGCAAGTTCTAGAATAACAGCTCAAGTTGACTTGCACACAACCAAAAATAGCATGAGCATGAAAAAAATGTATGCTCTATAGGCTCAAAAGGTCACAAAAATTATGGTTTTAATGTCAAACCTGCAATTTCAAAATTTGAAGATAATATTTCAATCCAGGGAGACAACCTAAAATATTTAATTCTAAAGACAACTCATCATGCTTGACTCTCTTATATCTTAAAGATTAAATCATCCAATACATAAAAGATTCACAAATCAATCTCAAAACAAAATCAATAAAAATTTCAAATAGCAAAAATTCACTTTAATGGGGTATGAGAAACAATAAATAATTCAAGGATTTTATAACAATTATACACAATCAACCTCCCCACACTTAAGATGTACATTGTCCTCAATGTACAAATAGATATAAGCAAAATAAGCACAATATCATAAGGAGGAAAAGAACTGAAACTTCCTTGAATTAAGATGATTTCATCGGAATTGGAAAAAATTGGGAATGCAGCAAGTCTAAAGAAAGTTTAATTTTCCGAGCAAACTAATAAAAAAATAGACAAAGACAAGTAAGAGAGGGAGATAACAACTAAAAAAACAACCATAGGAATAAAAATAGTGCATAATTAAAATAAAATGAAAATGAAAATAAATATACTAATTTTTTAATTTTTTTTAAAACATGAAAGTAAAATAAATAAATAAAAATAAAAACACTCAGGTTGCCTCCCGAGAAGTGCTTGTTTAAAGTCTAAGCTTGACTTTCTTGTTTAAGCTCACGATTAAGGCAGATCTTTAAGCTGAAGCTCCTCTATCATATTATTAAAATCACCACCAAGATAAGGTTTAAGTCGATGATCATTTACCTTGAATGTGTCGTATTTAGGATATGTTACCTCTATTGTACCGTAGGGAAAAACGGTTTTTACCACAAATGGGCCTGACCATCTCGATTTTAGCTTCCTAGGAAACAGTTTGAGCCTCAAGTTGAATAGAAGAACTCGATCTCTAACTACGAATAGCTTAGGTTGCTTTAACCGAGAATCATGACTTCGCTTTGTCTCCTCTTTGTATAATTTAGAGCTCTCATAAGCTTTAGCATGCCATTCATCAAACTCATTCAATTATAGCATCCTCTTTTCACCTGCAAGTTTAAGATCAGAGTTTAGGAATTTAATTGCCCAAAATGCTTTATGTTCAAGTTCAAGTGGTAAGTTTTCCCATAAACAAGTCTATAAGGAGAAGTTCCTATGGGAGTTTTAAATACAGTCCTATAAGCCAATAGAGCGTCATCTAATTTCAAAGCCCGATCCTTTATATTAGTCTTTACGGTCTTCTCTAGGATATGTTTTAGTTCTCGATTTGACACTTCAACTTGACCACTAATTTGAGGGTGATAAGGGGTAGCTGTTCTATGATGTACACCATACTTCTTAAGAATTTTCAAATTGAGCATTACAAAAATGTGTACCTCTATCGCTAATGATTGTCTTAGGTGTCCCGAATTGAGAGAAAAGTTTCTTAAGAAATCGAACTACCACCCTAACATCATTAGTTTGTAAAGTCTGAGCTTCCACCCATTTCGACACATAATCCACTACTACAAGTAAGTATTTATTTCCATAAGAACTAGGAAATGGTCTCATAAAATCCATACCCCAAATATCAAAGATTTCACATGCAAGCATATAATTTTGAGGCATTCCATCACGTTGGGAAATATTACCTGTTCTCTGGCATTTATCACAAGAAGTAACATACCTGTTCGTATCTTTGAACAAAGTGGGCCAATAAAAACTTGATTCGAGGACCTTATGTGCAGTACGAATTCCACTATAGTGTCCTCTTGCCGGTCCAGAGTGACAATGTTCTAAAATTTTATTCCTTTCTATATTCGAAACACATCTTCGAATCACTTGATCGCACACACACGAAAAAATAAAAGATCTTCCCAAAAATAATTCTTCACATCAACAAAGAATCGTTTCTTTTGATGATGAATCAAATCTTTTGATAAAGCGTGAGCAACTAAATAATTCGCAATGTTTGCAAACCAAGGACCATTAGAATCACTTACTACGAAGAGTCGTTCTTCAAGAAACGAGTCATTTATCATACCTTCATTAAGCTTCTCAAGATGTGGATTTTCGAGCCTCGAGAGATGATCAGCTGCAAGATTTTTAGCTCCTTTCTTATCCCTAATCTCCAAATCAAATTCCTATAGTAATAAAACCCAACAAATAAGTCGAGGTTTTGCATCTGGTTTAGCAAGAAGGTAGCGAAGAGCAGAATGGTAAGTATAAACAATAACTTTGGATAATATTAAATAAGATCTAAATTTATCAAATGCAAAAACCACAGCTAGGAATTCTTTTTCAATAGTAGTGTAATTCGCTTGAGCATCTGTCAAAGTCTTGCTAGCATAATAAATCGACTGAAAATGCTTGCCTCTTCACTATTCAAGAATTGCACCTACTACAAAATCACTCTCATCGTACATTAGTTCAAAGAGTAAATTCTAATCAGGTGCAACAACAATCAGAGCATTAATTAATTTTTCCTTAAGAATGTTAAATGACTCTAAACAATCCTGACTGAAATTAAATGGCACATCTTTTTCTAGTAAATTCGTTAAAGGCTTTGCTATTTTAGAAAAATCCCTAATAAATCTTTTATAAAACCCAACGTGTCTTAGGAAACTTCTAACCTTAATCGATTTAGCAGGAGGTAATTTTTCAATAGTTTCAATTTTTGCGTTATCAACCTCAATCCCTTTACAATAAATTTTATTACCCAAAACAATTCCCTCTTTAACCATGAAGTGACACTTTTCCCAATTAAGCACAAGATTAGTTTCTTTATATCTCATTAGAACACGTTTTAAATTTTTAAGGCATAAATGGAAAGAATTACCGGATACCAAGAAGTCGACCATAAATACCTCCATAATATCTTCCACGAGTTCATCAAAAATGGCCATCATACATCGCTGAAAAGTAGCAAGAGCATTACATAATCCAAAAGGTATTTTTCGGTAAGCAAAGTACCATAAGGACATGTAAATGTCATCTTTTCTTGATCCTTAGGAGCTATCGAGATTTGAAAGTTACCAGAAAGTCCATCCAAGAAGCAGTAATACATGTGGCCAGCTAACCTCTCCAACATTTGATCAACAAACAGTAGAGGAAAGTGGTCTTTCCTTGTAGCATCATTCAACTTCCTATAATCAATGCAAACTCTTCATCCCGTGACTGTTCTCGTCGGAATCAACTCGTTTTTCTCATTAGCCACAACATTCATGCCTCCTTTCTTAGGAACAACGAGCACAGGACTTACCCAAGTACTATTAGAAATAGGATAAATAGCTCCGGCATCTAAAAGTTTAATTACCTCAACCTTGACAACTTCCTTCACATTGGAATTTAGTCTCCTTTGAGCCTACACACAAGGTTTATTTTCATCTTCCATTAAAATTTTGTGAGTGCAAAAAGAAGGACTAATTCCTCTAATGTCAGAAATTTTCCAAGCCATTGCTCGCTTATGTTCTCTAAGCACTTGTAGTAACTCCTCTTTCTCATTCGGCTTTAAATCTGAAGCAATAATTATCGGAAATTTAGAATTATTCCCCAAAAATGCATACTCCAAATGATTGGGTAATTGCTTCAGTTCCAATTTAGGAGGTTCTTCAATAGAGGGTTTCAACCTCAATTCCTTACTTATCTCAATAGTCTCAAAATTTTTTTGTCTCGTTGGGGATTCATTAGCATTTAGATCATTTTTCATTTCTTTAATCACAACATTATCTCCATCGATCTCCCCTCCCTGAACAAGACACAGTTCCAAAGTGTCTTTATTAATAATTTCCTGCAATGAATTTTGAACAACATGATCAATAAAATAATAGGAATCATCTTGCTCCTGGGAAAATCGCATGGCATTATAAATCTGAAAAATAATCTCATCATCACCTACCCTAAGCACAAGTTTACCACTACCCACATCAATAATAACTCTAGCAGTGGCTAAAAAGGGTCTACCTAAAATCAAAGGTACCTCAACATTCTCATCCATGTCAAGTATAACAAAGTCAATAGGGAAAATAAATTTATCTACTTTCACAAGCACATCTTCAATAATTCCCCTAGGATATTTAACGGATCTGTCAGCTAATTGAATACTCATCCTATTAGGTTTAGGTTCCCAAAGACCAAGTTGCTTGAACATTTTATAAGGCATTAAATTAATACTAGCACCCAAATCAGTCAACACTTTCTCAATATTTAAACTACCTATAAAATAATGGATAGTGAAACTCCCTGGTTCTTTCAGCTTAGTAGGCAATTTATTTTGGAGAATAGCTGAGCACTCCCTATTAAGCTCCACAGTGGATAATTCTTCTAATTTCTTCTTATTTGTCAGCAGCTCTTTTAAAAATTTTGCATAAGTGGGAATCTACGAAAGAGCTTCAACAAAAGGTAAGTTAATATGTAACTGTTTAAAAAAATAAATAAATTTACCGAATTGTTCATCCTTGAGGTCTTTCTTCAACTTTGCTAGATAGGGAATTGATGGTTTATAGCACTGGTATCTGAATCTCTTTGGTTTTTGTTATCTCATCATCTTTCTCATCGGATTTCTGCTTCAACTTCTTTTCCAGTTCAATCAACTCTTTCTCACTCCTCAATGTAACCGCTTTCGCATGTTCCTTTGGGTTTGGTTCAGTGTTGCTAGGTAAACAACCTGACTATCTTTCCAAAATCATTTTAGCAAGCTGTCCGATTTAATTTTCAAGACCATGAATAGATGCTTGCTGATTTTTTAAGGCTGTCTCGTTACTTTGAAATCTCGCTTCAGAAGTCGAAATATATTTAGCAAGCATGTCTTCAAGGTTTGATTTTTTTGTCTTGTTGATGAGGCTGTTGAAAACCCAGAGGAATTTGTGATCTTTGGTTTCCTTGACCACCCCATGAAAAATTTAGATGATTTCTCCAACCTGCATTATAAGTATTACTATAGGGATTATTTTTAGGTCTAGAATTATTACCGGAAAAATCTGCTTGCTCATGGAAATATTTTGAACTCATCATCCCCGCTCCATTTTCATTGCACTGCATTATTGGATATACCTATTGAGAAAAATTCAAACCATCAATTTTTTTATTAAGAGTTTCAACTTGACGAGCCAACATAGAAACAGCATCAACATCATAAATCCCTGTTGCCTTCATAGGTTTTACTCTTGTAACTTGGCACTGATAATTATTTAGTGCCACCTCCTCAATAAATTCTTGAGCTTCTTCCGGTGTCTTGTTATTCAAAGTTCCCCCAACTACCGAATCAATCATCTTTCTAGTCGAGGGATTCAAACCATTGTAGAAAGTTTGAACTTGGAGCCACAAAGATAATCCATTATAAGGACGCTTTCTCAATAAATCCTTGAATATCTCTCATGCTTCATAAAGTGTTTCAATATAAAACTGAGCAAAGGAAGAGATGTCATTCCTCAACTTAGCTGTCTTAGCCGACGAAAAATATTTTAATAAGAACTTCTCAGTCATTTTATCCCAAGTAGTGATAGAACCTCGTGGTAAAGCATTTAACCACAGTTTTGCCTTGCTCCTCAAAGAAAATGAAAACAACCGTAAGTGTATGGCGTCATCAGTAACACCATTAATTTTGAAAGAGTCGCTAATCTCGAGAAAATTAACCAAATGAGCATTCGAATCTTCATCTTGCAAACCATCAAACTGAACATTTTGTTGTACCAATTGAATAATGTTTGGCTTGATTTCAAAATTGTTCGCATTAACATTCGGCTTGACAATACTCGTTTCAGCCCCAATCAGAGTAGGCTTAGCATAATCATACAAAGTTCGACGAGCAGGAGGATCAGGAATAGCTGCAGGGAGAGCAGAAGGAACTTGGTTATTTCGATTGTCACCCATCTCCGCAGTAATATCCTTTTCCTTTTTACCGTGTACTAAAGATTTCTGACTTTGCCTAGCTTCTCTAACCTCTTTACAATTTTTACGAGCAATCTTTTCAAGTTTAGAGTCGTGAAGAAGTGGTCCCGACGGGTTTCCTCTAGTCATAAACCAAAAGAATCTACCAGAAGCAAAAGGGAAAAAATTAAAATAGAAAAAATTAAATTAAAAATAATAATAAAACAATAAAAAAATGGTTAAAGTAATAGAAATAAAGTTTTCCTAATATTTCAGTCCCCGACAACGGTGCCAAAAACTTGATGCAGTCGAAACTAACTAAAAATATGACTAAGGCAAGACCATCTATCAATTAATAGTATAGTTAAGGTGAGCACAGATATCGTTCCCATGAGGACTAAAAGTACTAGTAATAGTTGTTGTTAGAACCCAATTTTGACCGGGCCTTAGACTTTGATTTTTAAGTTTAAATTAATTTTAAATTTTATTTAGATTTAAATTTATCATAAATTTACTTTAAATTTAAATTTAATTAAATTTAAAAATAATATTAAAATTAATAAATTAAAGTCCATAAGTCCATTTACAAGGGCCCAAAAGGCCCAATTACATTTAAGCCCAATTGGCCCAACTCAAATCACCTATTTTCTAACCCAATTACAGCAGCCCAATAAGGGCTAAGAAGCCCCTTTGCACCAGCAGCATTCAAAGTCAAAACCTTGAAGTCTGATCCCCCACGTGCTGCTGCCCACCAGCTCCATCCACCACCTGCTCCACCATGCCCTGCCATCACCACTGCCTAGAAGAAATCTGCAACAAGCAATAAGACAGACATTAATTTACAAAAAAACAAGGTATCATCATGATGTAAAATGGCTATAAAGCCAGAGTTAGTTTTCGGTAAAAGGGGTTACAAATCTTGTTCTCAAAATCAGTATACAAACTCTTTGCTACACATCATAGAAAAATTTTAAAACAATTAATAGTGGGCAATATTTAAACGAATACCAAGCAGCAGACAGATTCAAAAACCCAAAGCATTAGGCTGCCCAAGCAATAAAGACGATCAGGTATTAATGCCTATTGGTTATCTTTCAATGTATATTTAACTGTTATTTATGTTTTCAATTTCCAGAACCATCGGTTTCAAGTTATGCATTAATACATATATTAATATTGGGTTGGCATTCGTTGTTTTTGCTTAAGTATTTACTAAGTATTAAAAACAGAAATATTAATAGTGTTATTAATATTTCTAATAATATTAATGGCAGTTACAATAATAATGATTTTAACATTAATAATAAATGCCTTTTAATAATATTTTATTATTAAAAAATAATAAATAAAAAAAGAATTTGAGGAGACTTATCTTGAACCGATCTGCTTCCATCAACCCCCGCCGTCATCGAAGCCACCACTGCCAGAGACACCACCGCCGTTGCCGTTCGAACACTCGCACCAGTAACACCAAAAATGAACAAATCAGAGAACAACAAATGGGTTTTCCTCTTTTAAAAAAAATCAATCTGATGTTTCGAAATAAAAAACAAAGAAGGAAAAAAGAAAAGCTTTGAAAAATTTTCCAGATCTGAGAACCATATCTGGATTTCGGTTCCAAAAATGAAAAAGGGGGAGGGGTTTCAAAATAATTTTTTTTTAAAAAAAAAGAGAAGAATAACAAAAGAAAAAGACTGCTTACCTTCGAACTTGGACGGCGCGTGCACTGGAGGACCGCCGACGAGGACCCATGGCGACCACACGCGATGGTCGGAGGTGCGCGTGTGGAGACAATAGCGCTGGAGGTGAGTCGAGGACGTCGGGTCAAGGCCGGGGCACTGGTGACGCGCCCTCACGCGCGCAGTCGACGGCGGCCGGAGTTGGTAGGGTGGTGGCCGGCCATGGAGGGGTCTGAGAGAAGAAGGGAGAGAAAGGAGAGTGAAATTTCAGAGAAATGAAAAAAATGAAATTTTTTAACCTAAAATAATATATTTATACCAACCCATTGACCCGACCCGAATCCGACCCATGGACCTCTGGGATCCGCGTGTTTTTGGAAAAGGGTCTAATTGCGCAATTGGTGCTTCCGCATTTTTATTTGCTTCAATTTAGTTCTTTTGGCAATTTTTATTATTTGCAATTTTGCCCTGCAATTTTAATTAGTTTTCAATTTAATCCTTTGACTGTTTGACTGCACCAGAGGCTGCCACGTGTCATTTTTTGGCTTATTTATCATTTAGTCCCTGACATTTTAAATTTATTTTAATTTAATCCTTAAATCAACTTTTATTTAATTATAAAATTAGCCCAACAATTTTTCAAGGTTTATAAATTAGTCCTTTGACTGTTTGACTGCACCAGGGGCTGCCACGTGTCACCTTTTGGCTTATTTATTCATTTAGTCCCTGACATTTTGAATTTGTTTTAATTTAATCCCCAAATCTACTTTTATTTAATTATAAAATTAGGCCAAGAATTTTTCAAAGTTTAAAATTTAATCCCTTGACTGCTGGATGCCTGTGGGGTTGCCACGTGTCACCCACTCTTTGGTATTATTGTTTATAGGTCCCCAAAACTTCCAAAATTACCATTTTACCCCTAAACCTTTTAAAATTCTATTTTTAACCCCGAAACTTCCAAAATTACCATTTTACCCCCAAACTTTCCAAAATTCCATTTTTAACCCCGATTTCACCAAAAATTACCATTTTACCCCCGAACTTTCCAAAATTCCATCTTTAACCTCGATTTCACCAAAAATTACCATTTTACCCCCGAACTTCCAAAATTTCATTTTTAACCCTAATTTCACCAAAAATTACCATTTTACCCCCTAAACTTTCCAAAATTCCATTTTTAACCCCAATTTCATCAAAAATTACCATTTTACCCTCGAAGCCTCAAAAATTCCATTTTTAACCCTAATTTCACCAAAATTACCATTTTACCCCCGGGTATCCAAAAGTCCCGTTTTCAACCCCGATTTCATCGGTTCTTATTCCTTATCAATATTTGCATTTGTTTGCACTTGTATTTTATATTTTCGTATATTGCTTACCTACTTATTATATTGCTTCATATTTAATTTCTCTTATTAATCGCTACTCATGTTTCTAAACTTACACTTTCATTTACAAATTACTTTAAAAAATCGAGGCAATGTTCGGTTCGAGCGTAACTTCGAAAAATCACGCCCTAACGTGTCGGGTGTGATTTATTCGTATAATTCGCGCGAACCAAATATCCTTTTCAAGTTTTTCTTACACCCGTTCACTTCGAGGCTCCGAGAATGTCGTGTCCTAACGTGTTGGTCGCGACTTTAATTCTTCGTGAAAATCGAAGTAAACGAGTATTCCTTTTAATCCTTCAAATCATGTGTTCGAGGATTGCATTTTAACCTCCATACGAAATTTTCAAGTTCTCAAAATATATATACGAAGGATTTTTGTGACAAAAACGAGGCAATATTATTTCGTGTGAAAACTTCGAAAATCGTGCCCTAACGTGCGGGGTGTGATTTTCGTAATTCGTGCGAAAGAAATATCCTCTTCAAAAGGTTTTTTAAACATACCCCTATCCATATCCAAATTTTTAAGTAAACGAGACAATGTTCCTTCACGTGGAAACCTCGAAAAATCGTACCTTATAGTGTTGGGTATGATTTTCGTACAAATCACGCGAACGAATACTCTCTTCAAAAGCTCCCTAAACGTCCTTCAATTTTGAAACTCCGATAATATAGTGCCCTAACGTGTTGGACTCGTCTTCTAATTCTCTTAAGAGGATCAAAATGCGGGGACGAGTTTTCCTAAAAAGGTCTCCTTTAAAATCACACAGAGCCCTTCAAAATAAACATCGCATTTTAAACTTAACTCGAGCTTTTATTGTTTTCATGAAACAAGACCCGAAAATGATCATGTGGTACCAATTCTGGGCGTACGAGGATGCTAATCCTTCCTCGTGCGTAACCGACTCCCGAACCTATTTTTCTGGATTTCGTAGACCGATGTTTTAGCGTTTTAAACGTTTTATGGTGATCCAATCACACCCAAATAAAAGATTGGTGGCGACTCCCTTTTTACTTCTTATTTTCCAAATTTCAAAATAATTTTTTTTTCGAAACCTTCGTTTTCGAGGTGGTTTCGACAGCTTGGCGACTCCACTGGGATTTTTCAAAATAAACGAGAGTCAAGCCAAAATTGATAATTTTTGGGTCTTTTTTGAGAACTTTTAAACTTCGGTTTTGTTTAACATGTAATCCTTGACATCTTTGTGTGATATTTTACTGTGTGATATTGCTAGTATAATTTTGCATCCATACGCATTGTGATATTACCCTTCTTAAGTGGAAGCGAGAAACTGTTCCTTCGTGAGGTCTTCACCTCCGTGCAGGATAGTGAATCGCTTTCGGGATTACAAAGTACCCTTATTTTCTTGAAGTTTTCACTTCCGTGCAAACATGCGGGAAATGCGTCCCCCTAAACCAAACTCGTCCGTATGAGCCTGTAATGGGTGAGGACTGAGGAATCTTCTGGTTTGGGTACCCTTCACCTTTAGAACCTAAACTACATATAGTGAACCGTAAGTACTCACTTTAGACGAAGTTAGGCCGAACCTTTAGTATTTACCCGAAATAATTTTTAGGCTCTGTGTTATGTAACTTGTATGCTGATTTTTATTATCACATGTTACTAACCGTCTTTTCTTTCTATTTGCATTTGCATCATCATACAAGAAAAGGTGTTGATATAAATCCGTTTTACCGACTAGGCAGTTTCATCATGGAAGAAGGATTTGTGGATAAAGTAGAAGATAATATGATGGCACGCCTATGGTCCGAAGAGCAACAGCACGAAAAGGGTGATTGCCTGAAAGACGGGCATCTGTCAGAATTCTGGGACTACACTCGTATTAATGTAACCCAGAACAACTTGCAAGGGTTGCGAGAGATTTGGGGGCAATGGGATGATGAAATGAGACAGACATTTTACCGAGATTACGGAGATCTACCTTACTTGCTCGAGGTAAAGATCGACAAGCATCTGTTTCGTGCTCTTTCTCAACATTGGAATCCTGCCTATAGCTGCTTCACCTTCGGTCATCTAGACTTGGTACCAACAATAGAAGAATACACTGCTTTAATTCGTTGTCCTAGAGTCCAAGCCGATAAAGCATATTCAAAAGACGCAAGTGTTCCGACATTCCTGAAAAGGTTGATGAGTGTCACAGGGATGAGTGAGCAATGGGTCGCTTCCCGAATTAAAGCAAAAGGAGATAACAAATGTATTAATTGGAAGAGTCTGCAAGAACTGATTGCAGCACATCCAGATATGAGAAAACGTGTTGATATCTTCGCCCTTGGCATATACGGTTTGATCTTATTCCCGAAGGCGCTGGGACACGTCGAGGACGCAGTAGTAGCATTGTTTGATCGACTTAATAGAGGAATTACACCGGTCCCTGCTATTCTGGCAGAAACTTTTCGCTCATTAAGTGCATGCCGAAGAGAAGGAGAAGGAAGATTCATCGGTTGTGCTCAGCTATTAATGGTCTGGTTTCACAGTCACTTCTGGAAAATGGAGAAATTCTCTTGTAAGGTATTTTCAACAGATTTCTCGCCTCTAAAGGACTTTGTGGCCACGCAACGTGAACAAAATATATCCGAAGAAAAATGGGCAGCCGTTCTCCAGAATCTTCAAGATGAAAATATTGAGTGGTGTGCATCTTGGTTCCTCCCAAACGAGATTCTCTACCGATGTGGTGATTTCGATTGGGTCCCGTTACTTGGAGTCTGGGGTGCTACTGGATATGCTCCGTTGCTTGTTTTAAGACAATATAAGACAAGGCAGTTTATCCCTGCTACACATGGCCTGGCACATTGCGAATTTTCTTATAAAGGGAACGACTATAAGAAGAAAGTTCGAGAAATAGCAAATTCGTGGAAAAAGGTGCAAAGAATAAAGAAGTTTAGTGCCAAACCATTAAAAACCCCGAATTATGACTGGTGGAGGAGCAAAAGAGTAAATGACAACATCCCTGCTCCAAATCCAGAAAATGTTTGCCCTCTGGAGGAATATTTGCAAGAGGTCCCGACAGAGATAGACATCCTTAAGCATGACTTTGAAAGGAAAAGCTCAGAGTTCGGAAAGAGGATAAAGCACTAGAGGGAGACAAGATGCAGCTAGGGTTAGATGTGGATTTTCACAGGTTAGAGGCCGAGAAATTGAAGAAAGGGAAAAATAAGGCTGAAGAAGACCTTGAAGATTTGAAAAAACACTACAAAAAGCTTCGGCAATCCATGAGGACTGCGGGGTTAGGGAAAACTTCTGAGCAATGGCGTCAGGAAATTCAGGAACAAAAGGACCAAACGGAACATTGGCGAAGAAAATTCCAAGATGGTCAAGCCCGAGAGAATGCCATGAAAGGAGAGCTACTAGAAAAACGAGTCGAGGAGGCTGAGTTGAAAGCTCAAATGGCCAGTCTAGAGGCAAGGATAAAGGACTTAGAGGAATCATTATGGAGGCACCGAAATCAAAACACAGTATTGGAGCTAAAAGCGTGCATGGCCGAAAGACAAGAATTAAAACAAAAAGTGCAAGAACTGGAGGCCACACTCCATAATAATGAAATCCGATTTGAGATCATGGAAAGAGATTTAGAAACCAGTGAATGGCACACCCGACAAGCCCAGAAAGAGGTCGGGGAACGAGATCATGCCATGAGCAAGGCACTAACTCAGATGAGAGAAGCGGCCGATCACATGCAAGAGCTGGCTGCTGCAGTTGACGTTTTGAGCCTTCAGTACGAGTCAAGGTCGGAAGAGGAAGGAAGTTAGCAGGATTGCTACGAAAGATTAAGGATCTGGGCCGAAAGGCCAAGCCATTTGTATAAACTTTGTAAAGAAGTCTTTCTTCTCGAGAAGTTACTCTAAATGATAATGGACTTTAGAATCAATGCCTTTTCTCGCATTTGCATACATGCATTTTGCATCATATCTTGCATATTATTGACATAACATCTCCTAACTAATTAAAGTTAATTTAATCAGTTAACATTAGTAAACATTGAAAACCCACATCGTTATTACACGCGTAAGAAGGCAAAAGCTATGGATCAGAGAATAGAGAGGCTAGAGCAAATGCAAAAAGAAAGCCAAGAACAGATGCAAGCTCAGTTACAGGACCAGCTAGAGAGAGTACAAAGGGACATGAGAGATCAAATAATCGAATCCCAAAACAATATAATTAATCAGCTAACACAGCTATTGCGAGATTCGGATAAGGGAAAAGGTCCCGCTGAAGACCCGAGAGAGGAAAACAAGGATCCCCAATATCCTCCTGGCTTTACACCCGTACACCATCACGCCCCGTCAGAAACAAACCCGCGAGAAACACCCATCTTCATTCGGGCGCAACCACAGCCCATTGGCGCATCGGGCCAAGCTAATTACCTAGTCGGATCAGGATCAACCCGGGTGAAACCGCTGCGAATCCCATCAACCCCGACCTCGATGATACGATGGAGGCGGAAAGAACCAAAATAGAGGTATCCAAACAGATGGAAGAAAGGTACAAATGGCTGGAAGATAGAGTTAGAGCAATGGAGGGGATTGACGCCTATAGTGGAATTGATGCCAAAGAACTAAGTCTGGTTCCAGACCTAGTGCTACCCTCAAAGTTCAAGATGACCGAATTTGAAAAATAAAACGGGACAAGCTACCCGAAAGCACACATTACGATGTTCTGTCGGAAGATGACAGGATATGTCCACAATGAAAAATTATTAATTCACTGTTTCCAAGATAGCTTGGTGGGATCCGCTGCAAAATGGTACAACCAACTAAGCCGCGCAAAGATTAATTCCTGGAAAGACTTGGCCCAAGCTTTTATGAGGCCATACGGCCACGTTACTAATATTACGCCAGACAGAATTACCCTACAGAACATGGAGAAGAAACCAAGTGAAAGCTTTCGACAATATGCTCAACGTTGGAGGGATGTAGCCACCCAGGTACAACCACCCTTAACCGAAAAAGAGACAACGATGCTTTTTGTCCACACACTAAAGGCACCGTATCTCGATCGCTTGGTGGGTAATGCTACAAGGAGTTTTTCGGACGTAGTAATGTCGGGAGAAATGATTGAGAGCGCGATTAAAAGCGGAAAAATCGACGCAGGAGACAGTGGAAAAAGGGCAGCCCCAAAGAGGAAGGAAAACGGGGTGAATAATGTAAGCACATACAGGCCAACTTATTCGAAACCAATCACGATGACGCAATCAAAACCTCCTTCTGACAATTATCAGAGTTTACCAAGAACGGAATCAAATTGGAAGAAGAATACCGAGAAGATTCAATTCACTCCAATTCCTGTTACGTACAAATACCTCTACCAATAGTTATATGATCAACACGTGGTAGCCCCATACATCACAGAGCCCGTATCACCGCCATTTCCGAAATGGTATGATGCCAACGCCCAATGTGAATTCCATGGAGGAGTGATTGGGCATTCCATCGAAAATTGCTTCACCTTCAAGAAATTGGTAGAAAAATTAATTAAGATGAAGAAAATAAGATTTGATGAACCATCGCGACCTAATGTAGCCGGAAACCCTTTACCAGTCCATTCGGACCAAGGAGTAAATGCAATTACGAGTGTTAAAGGGAAAAAGGTTAAGGCTCACATTGAAGAGGTCAGATCTCCTATGAGATGGGTATGGCATTAGCTGGTGGCTAAAGGAATGATCGTACAGAACGGCGAAAAGATGGTAATAGCCAGGAACCATTGTGATTTCCACAACGCTGAGGGTCATGAGATTCAGCATTGTATGGAGTTCAAGGCTCTAGTACAAGATTTGATAGACCGCAAGGAATTGGAGTTCTTTGAAGAAGGAGGAGAAGAGATGGGGACATTTGCTCCTCCGAAGGAAAGAGAACACATGAGCATGATCGCCCAATAATAATCATCTCCACATCCAAGGGAGCTGAGACGAGAAGATAAGAGACACCATGTGTTATCATACGGAAACCTGCACCGTTTCCTTATAAGGACAGCAAGAGAGTTCCCTGGAACTACGGATGCAATATTGTGGCACCCAAGGAGGAGGAGCTGCAAATGTGAACTTGGTCACACGTAGAGGCAAAACCTACAACGTGGAGGAAAGAAGCAGCTACCAAAGGAAATGCTATAGCGATTGAACCCGAAAAGGTGATTGACAAGTTAGAACCGATAAACGAGTCGGTGGCGGAAAGAGAAGCACAAGAGTTCCTGAAATTCTTGAAACACAGCGAATATAGCGTAGTTGAACAGTTACATAAGCAGCCTGCACGCATATCTATCTTGGCGTTACTGCTGAGTTCAGAGGCACACCGTAACGCGTTAATGAAGGCGCTCAACAAAACCTACGTGACCCAGGATATATCGGTATGCAAGCTGGATCGATTGATTAACAATATTAGCGCTGATAATTTTATCTCTCTCAATGACGATGAAATCCCCTCTGGAGGTATGGGATCGGCCAAGGCATTGCATATTACCACTCGCTGTAAAGGGTACACCTACCCGGAGTGCTTATCGATAACGGCTCAGCTTTAAACGTTCTACCACTGGCCACTCTTGAAAGACTACCCATCGATAGCTCCTATATGAGGACGTGCCACAACATAGTCAGAGCTTTTGATGGAACTGAAAGAAAAGTAATGGGTAGGATTGAGGTACCATTGCAAATAAGCCCAAATACTTACGAGGTTGACTTCTTGGTGATGGATATCAAGCCTTCCTATAATTGCTTATTAGGAAGACCTTGGATTCACGCAGCAGGGGCAGTACCGTCCTCACTTCACCAAAAGCTCAAGCTGATAACCGACGGAAGGTTGGTTACGATCAATGCCGAGGAAGATATTGTTGCGTCTGTAACAAATGATGCCCCGTACATAGACAAGGATGAAGAGGCAATAGAATGCTCTTTCCGTTCGTTGGAATTCGTCAATGCCACATTTATCGGAGAGGGAAGTAAAATTCCTGAACCAAAATTGTCACGAACAACGAAGATGGGGTTGCGATTAACGATTGGAAAAGGAGCATTGCCAAGAAAAGAGCTCGGGAAATATCTTTAGGGAATAGTTAGCGTGTCACCGCCATTTGGAAATGAGACCGTTTCGAGCTGGGGTATAAGCCAGACATGAAAGAAAGGAAGAAAGAAATAGAAAGAAAAAGAGAGACAAGAAGAGCACGACAAGCCGGGGAAGAAATCAGTTGGAAACCGATGACTTTCCTCATATTTCTAAAACTTTCGTTTCTGGTGGGCTAAGGCTTGAGAAGGAAAAAGTTGCCAAACTTATGATGGAACTGGACATAAATGCTGTTTCGGAAGAAGCTGAAGAAAGGAGTTCGCTTCGAATCTGTCCGTATGCACCTGGGAGTAATTTGGACAACTGGGTAGAAGAGGAGCTCCCCGTAGCTTTTAGGAACATTCCAAAGTAATACTCGTTACACCTTTATCATTCTGTGCCCGAGAATGATAGAAATCTTTTTGTAAAAGGGCTTTTGAGTTTTTATCCATTATCTTAAATGAAGATACATTTTGACAACTATCTCTTTATTCTTTTCCTTTCAAATCCTAAAATAAATTACTTACAGTAACACAAAAAAATAAATAAATCATTCTTGAGTACATACACCCATAATCATATCATACAGTCATTCTGTAATTTATTTTGTTCATTAGCCCATTCTCATTCTTTACAGATCTTGGGATATCAGTAATATGAGTGACACTGACTCCGAACCTCACTTCGAGCAAGATATGTGTCTTGAAGAATCTCAAGACTTCGAAGATGACCAGGATTGTAATATATTTCCTGAATTGCAACGAATGATGGAACAGGAGGAAAAGCAAATCTTGCCCCACAAAAAGGTAGTGGAAACAGTAAGCATAGGGGACGAGGAAGAGAGAAGAAAGAAGTAAGAATCGGGACCAGCATCTTAGCAAAAACACGAAGAGATCTTATTGAGCTGCTAAGAGAATTCAAGGATATCTTCGCCTGGTCCTACCAAGACATGCCGGGGCTAAGCACCGACATCGTGGTTCACAAGCTCCCAATAAAAGAAGAATGCAAACCCGTCCAACAAAAGCTTTGCAGAATGCGACCTGATGTGTTGCTTAAAATAAAAGAAGAGGTCCGAAAACAGTTCGACGCGGGTTTCCTTCGAGTAGTTGAATATTCAGAATGGGTCGCCAATATAGTTCCTGTCCCAAGAAAGATGGTAAAGTGCGTATGTGCGTAGATTACCGGGATTTGAATAGGGCCAGCCCAAAAGATAACTTTCTGCTACCACACATCGACACCCTAGTAGATAATACAGCAGGGCATGCCTTCTTTTCCTTTATGGATGGTTTTTCCGGATATAACCAAATAAAGATGGACCCTACAGACATGGCAAAAACTACCTTTGTCACAATGTGGGGAACATTCTGTTATAAGGTAATACCGTTCGGACTTAAAAATGCGGGGGGCAACATATCAAAGAGATATGGTAATATTGTTTCATGATATGATGCACAAAGAAATTAAGTTTACGTCGACGACATGATTGCAAAGTCCCGAACGGAGGAGGAACATGTGAATGTCCTGAGGAAATTATTCAAGAGATTGAGAAAGTTCCAGCTAAAATTGAACCCTGCCAAGTGCACTTTTGGAGCTACATCGGGAAAACTGTTGGGTTTTGTGGTCAACCAAAAGGGAATCGAGATAGACCCAGACAAGGTTAAAGCCATACAAGAGTTACCCTCGCCTCGTACGCAAAAAGAGGTTCGAGGTTTTCTTGAGAGATTAAATTATATCGCTCGGTTTATCTCGCAGTTAACAGAGAAGTGTGACCCAATATTTCGCCTTCTTAGAAAGCATAACCTAGGCGTTTGGGATGATCAGTGCCAAAGAACTTTTGATAAAGTTAAGCAGTATTTGTCTGATGCTCCGGTACTAGTACCACCGAATCCCAACAAACCGTTAATATTGTACTTAACAGTTTTTGAGAATTCTATGGGATGTGTCTTGGGCCAACACGATGAAACGGGAAGGAAATAAAGAGCCATATACTATCTCAATAAGAAATTTACTGATTGTGAAACAAGATACTCTCCGATAGAAAAATTATGCTGTGCACTGGTTTGGACTACCCGAAGGTTGCGACAATACTTGCTATACCACATGACATGGTTAATCTCGAAACTAGATCCTCTAAAGTACATGATGGAGTCAACTGCGCTAAATGGGAGAATGGCTAGATGGCAGATCCTGTTGTCAGAATTTGATATAGTTTATGTAAGCCAAAAAGCAATTAAAGGAAGTGCAATTGCAGACTTCCTAGCCAGTAGGGCTTTGGAGGACTATGAGCCGATAAATTTTGACTTTCCAAATGAGGATCTGATGTATGTCGCAAATACCGAAGAGGAGACTACGACCGAGCATTCGTGGTGATTGAATTTCGATGGCGCTTCAAACGCTATGGGTAATGGGATCGGTGCAGTTTTAGTGTCACCAGAAGGAGATCATTATCCCTTCACCAGTAAGCTTGACTTTGATTGCACAAACAATATGGCAGAATATGAAGCATGTATCATGGGCGTCCAAGCAGCCATAGATCGAGGGATCAAAGTCTTAGAAATCTATGGGGATTCGGCATTGGTAATCTACCAGCTCAAAGGAGAATGGGAGACAAGGGACTCCAAATTAATTGAATATCGGAATATGGTCCTCGAAATGATCAAAGAATTTGACGAGGTCACATTCAGATACCTCCCACGCGAGGAAAACCAAATGGCTGATGCTTTGGCCACTTTAGCTTCGATGATAAAAGTGAATAGGCCAGAGGATATGAAGCCCATTCAAATGAGCATTTACGAAACTCCAGCCCATTGCTGTGACATCGAGGAAGAAGGAAAAGAGGGGCATCCTTGGTACCAGGACATTCTCCAATATGTGAAGGACCGAAAATACCCCGAGGGAGCTACTGATAATGACAAAAGGACATTGAGAAGGCTCGCAAACGAGTACGTCCTAGATGGAAAGGTCCTGTATAAGAGAAGAAAGGATCAGGTGTTATTAAGATGTGTGGACTCAATCGAGGCTAAAAAGATCTTAGAAGAAGTCCATGAAGGGATTTGTGGAACACACGCGAATGGATTCAAAATGGCTAGGCAGATCATGAGATTTGGGTACTACTGGTCGACTATGGAGACTGATTGTATCAACTATGCTAAGAAATGCCACAAATGCCAGATCTATGGGGACAAGATCCATGTGCCTCCCTCACCCCTACACGTCATGACATCCCCGTGGCCTTTTTCTATGTGGGGTATGGATGTTATTGGACCAATTTCACCAAAGGCCTCTAATGGACATAGATTCATTTTTGTGGTTATCGACTACTTCACCAAGCGGGTAGAAGCTGCCTCTTATACTAATGTTACAAAGTCCGCGGTCAGCAAGTTCCTGAAAAAGGAGATCATATGTCGATATGGGATGCCAGAAAAGATCATATCAGACAATGCATTAAACTTGAACAACAGCACGATATCAGAGGTCTGTGAGCAATTCAAGATCAGACACCATAATTCGTCCTCGTATCGCCCTAAGATGAATGGAGCAGTAGAAGCAGCGAATAAAAACATCAAGAAGATTGTCGCAAAAATGACAGAAACCTATAGAGATTGGCATGAAAAACTACCTTTTGCCCTTCTTGCTTATAGGACTTCTGTCAGAACGTCTACTGGGGCAACACCGTTCTCACTTGTATACGGAATGGAGGCTGTTTTACCCATCGAGGTAGAGATTCCCTCTCTCCGAGTCTTATCAGAGCTGAATTTGGATGAAGCGGAATGGGTCCAAGCCAGATATGATCAGTTAAATTTGATTGAAGAGAGGAGATTAAAGGCCATCCGTCATGGTCAAATGTACCAAAAACGGATGATGCGCGCTTACAACAAGAAGGTTCGCCCAAGAGAATTCCATGAGGGAGATCTGGTCTTGAAAAAGATACTTCCGATGCATAAAGACTCGCGAGGAAAATGGATGCCTAATTGGGAGGGGCCATATGTGGTGAAGAAAGCCTTCTCTGAAGGAGCCTTAATCTTGACTGAAATGGATGGCAAAGAGCTATACAACCCGGTGAATTCAGACTCCGTGAAGAAATATTACACGTAAAAAAAATCGGAGAGGTCAGGATGAAAACCCGGGGAAGGGCATCCTAAAACTAAAGGGGTTTTGAGTTGAAAACTCGAAAAGAGCAACTCAAATGCATAACAAGGACAAACCAATTGCTCCCTCAAAAGTGGCAAAATGGAAATATTTTACATCTTGGGGCATCGACGAAGTAATTCTGAGACCTCCAGAAACACGTCAAGTAAAAGATGATCTTTGGATCAGGGAAGCTCATATCTGATATCTAAGTCTAATACTGTTCTTGTATCATTGTTTGTTCTTTATAATATCATAGCCAATAAATCTCCAAATTTGATCTCATTCTTTTCCATATTGTCCAAGTATTTTCATATTAAGATGATGGATAAAAGGTCATAAAAGGAAACAAGGATTCGTGAGTATTACTTTAGGAATTTCCTAAAAGACACGAGAAGCCTAAGCAACTACCAGTTAAAAGAGCTAAAACATGAAAGAAGCAAATCAAATGTCGAATTTGCCAAGATGGATTCAAGGAAACGTCAAGGGATGGCTTCAAAATAGAAAAGACTAATCTTTGAAAAATTCAAACATTAAATCATACACATTCATTCTAGGTTAAGAGCATTCTAACTCATTTCCAAGCATAACATCTTAAACATACCTGGCCTACATAGAGGACCATTTGAGCATTTTCTGCAGGTCTCAGTGTCATAGGATGCACGATGAAAAAGCTAAGACCGCGATAGAGGATCCCGCATCACGGCGACTTGAAAGGAAAAGTTCCAAGTTACAACAAATAACCTAGCATTTTGCCAACATAAAGAGTCGAATCCACGACGACGGACCTCCCACCTAGAAGTCAAGATGAATCAGACCAAACAAGATCATTTCCAATCCGCTTGAAATTGAAGTAGAGTGGATAACAAGTCTTCATCTCTGAAATTGAAGTAGGAGCAAAGATCATTTCCAATCTGCTTGAAATTGAAGTAGAGTTGGATAACACGTCTTTATCTCTGAAATTGAAGTAAGAGCAATGTCATCCCCTTGAAATTAAAGTAGTGTGGATAACACGTATTTATCTCTGAAATTGAAGTAAGAGCAATGTCATCCCCTTGAAATTGAAGTAGAGTGGATAACAAGTCTTTATCTCTGAAATTGAAGTAAGAGCAACGTCATCCGCTTGAAATTGAAGTAGAGTGGATAACAAGTCTTCATCTTTGAAATTGAAGTAGGAGCAAAGATCATTTCCAATCCGCTTGAAATTGAAGTAGAGTTGGATAACACGTCTTTATCTCTGAAATTGAAGTAAGAGCAATGTCATCCTCTTGAAATTGAAGTAGAGTGGATAACATGTCTTTATCTCTGAAATTGAAGTAAGAGCAACGTCATCCGCTTGAAATTGAAGTAGAGTGGATAACAAGTCTTCATCTCTGAAATTGAAGTAGGAGCAAAGATCATTTCCAATCCGCTTGAAATTGAAGTAGAGTTGGATAACACGTCTTTATCTCTGAAATTGAAGTAAGAGCAATGTCATCCTCTTGAAATTGAAGTAGAGTGGATAACATGTCTTTATCTTTAAAATTGAAGTAAGAGCAACGTCATCCGCTTGAAATTGAAGTAGAGTGGATAACAAGTCTTCATCTCTGAAATTGAAGTAAGAGCAACGTCATCCCCTTGAAATTGAAGTAGAGTGGATAACACGTATTTATCTCTGAAATTGAAGTAAGAGCAACGTCATCCCCTTGAAATTGAAGTAGAGTGGATAACAAGTCTTCATCTCTGAAATTGAAGTAAGAGCAACGTCATCCGCTTGAAATTGAAGTAGAGTGGATAACAAGTCTTCATCTCTGAAATTGAAGTAGGAGCAAAGATCATTTCCAATCCGCTTGAAATTGAAGTAGAGTTGGATAACACGTCTTTATCTCTGAAATTGAAGTAAGAGCAATGTCATCCTCTTGAAATTGAAGTAGAGTGGATAACATGTCTTTATCTCTGAAATTGAAGTAAGAGCAATGTCATCCCCTTGAAATTGAAGTAGAGTGGATAACACGTCTTTATCTCTGAAATTGAAGTAAGAGCAACGTCATCCGCTTGAAATTGAAGTAGAGTGGATAACAAGTCTTCATCTCTGAAATTGAAGTAAGAGCAACGTCATCCCCTTGAAATTGAAGTAGAGTGGATAACACGTATTTATCTCTGAAATTGAAGTAAGAGCAACGTCATCCCCTTGAAATTGAAGTAGAGTGGATAACAAGTCTTCATCTCTGAAATTGAAGTAAGAGCAACGTCATCCCCTTGAAACTGAAGTAGAGTGGATAACACGTCTTTATCTCTGAAATTGAAGTAAGAGCAACGTCATCCGTTTGAAATTGAAGTAGAGTTGGATAACACGTCTTTATCTCTGAAATTGAAGTAAGAGCAATGTCATCCTCTTGAAATTGAAGTAGAGTGGATAACACGGCTTTATCTCTGAATTTGAAGTAAGAGCAGGATCATTTCCTATCCTCTTGAAATTGAAGTAGAGCTGGATATCAAGCCTTTGTCCCTCTGAAATTGAAGTAAGAGTAAGATGAAGCACCAACATCATTTTCGTCCCTCTGAAATTGAATAAGAGCAAAACGAAGCCTCGACATCAAACCCTACTTTTGAAGGTGCAGCAAGTCAGATAACAGATCCTATTCTCCCCGCAGTCACAGTGGATTGGAATAGAGCTGCAAATCAAGTGCTAGCCATATGAAATAGTCAAACGATGGAGCCGAGATTCAGCGAAACTTGACAAAATTGGGTCTCTTTTTAATCTTTGCTTCGTTCCCGTTTTACAGCAACGAGCAAAGAGGGGCAACTGTTAGAACCCAATTTTGACCGGGCCTTAGACTTTGATTTTTAAGTTTAAATTAATTTTAAATTTTATTTAGATTTAAATTTATCTTAAATTTAAATTTATTTATTTAAATTTACTTTAAATTTAAATTTAATTAAATTTAAAAATAATATTAAAATTAATAAATTAAAGTTCATAAGTCCATTTACAAGGGCCCAAAAGGCCCAATTACATTTAAGCCCAATTGGCCCAACTCAAATCACCTATTTTCTAACCCAATTACAGCAGCCCAATAAGGGCTAAGAAGCCCCTTTGCACCAACAGCATTCAAAGTCAAAACCTTGAAGTCTGATCCCCCACGTGCTGCTGCCCACCAGCTCCATCCACCACCTGCTCCACCATGCCCTGCCATCACCACTGCCTAGAAGAAATCTGCAACAAGCAATAAGACAGGCATTAATTTACAAAAAAATAAGGTATCATCATGATGTAAAATGGCTATAAAGCCAGAGTTAGTTTTCGGTAAAAGGGGTTACAAATCTTGTTCTCAAAATCAGTATACAAACTCTTTGCTACACATCATAGAAAAATTTTAAAACAATTAATAGTGGGCAATATTTAAACGAATACCAAGCAGCAGACAGATTCGAAAATCCAAAGCATTAGGCTGCCCAAGCAATAAAGACGATCAGGTATTAATGCCTATTGGTTATCTTTCAATGTATATTTAACTGTTATTTATGTTTTCAATTTCCAGAACCATCGGTTTCAAGTTATGCATTAATACATATATTAATATTGGGTTGGCATTCATTGTTTTTGCTTAAGTATTTACTAAGTATTAAAAACACAAATATTAATAGTGTTATTAATATTTCTAATAATATTAATGGCAGTTACAATAATAATGATTTTAACATTAATAATAAATGCCTTTTAATAATATTTTATTATTAAAAAATAATAAATAAAAAAAGAATTTGAGGAGACTTATCTTGAACCGATCTGCTTCCATCAACCCCCGCCGTCATCGAAGCCACCACTGCCGGAGACACCACCGCCGTTGCCGTTCGAACACTCGCACCAGTAACACCAAAAATGAACAAATCAGAGAACAACAAATGGGTTTTCCTCTTTTAAAAAAAATCAATCTGATGTTTCGAAATAAAAAACAAAGAAGGAAAAAAGAAAAGCTTTGAAAATTTTTCCAGATCTGAGAACCAGATCTGGATTTCGGTTCCAAACATGAAAAATGGGGAGGGGTTTCAAAATAAATTTTTTTTTTTAAAAAAAGAGAAGAATAACAAAAGAAAAAGACTGCTTACCTTCGAACTTGGACGGCGCGTGCACTGGAGGACCGCCGACGAGGACCCATGGCGACCATACGCGATGGTCGGAGGTGCGCGTGTGGAGACAATAGCACTGGAGGTGAGTCGAGGACGTCGGGTCATGGCCGGGGCACTGGTGATGCGCCCTCACGCGCGCAGTCAACGGCGGCCGGAGTTGGTAGGGTGGTGGCCGGCCATGGAGGGGTTGAGAGAAGAAGGGAGAGAAAGGAGAGTGAAATTTCAGAGAAATGAAAAAAATGAAATTTTTTAACCTAAAATAATATATTTATACCAACCCATTGACCCGACCCGAATCCGACCCATGGGCCTCTGGGATCCGCGTGTTTTTGGAAAAGGGTCTAATTGCGCAATTGGTCCTTCCGCATTTTTGATTCAATTTAGTTCTTTTGGCAATTTTTTATTATTTGCTATTTTGCCCTGTAATTTTAATTAGTTTTCAATTAAATCCTTTGACTGTTTGACTGCACCAGAGGCTGCCACGTGTCATTTTTTTGGCTTATTTATTCATTTAGTCCCTGACATTTTTAATTTGTTTTAATTTAATCCCTAAATCAACTTTTATTTAATTATGAAATTGGCCCAACAATTTTTCAAGGTTTATAAATTAGTCCTTTGACTGTTTGACTGCACCAGAGGCTGCCACGTGTCACCTTTTGGCTTCTTTATTCATTTAGTCCCTGACATTTTGAATTTGTTTTCATTTAATCTCCAAATCAACTCTTATTTAATTATAAAATTGGGCCAAGAATTTTTCAAGGTTTACAATTTAATCCCTTGACTGCTGGATGCCTGTGGGGCTGCCACGTGTCACCCACTCTTTGGTATTATTGTTTATAGGTCCCCGAAACTTCCAAAATTATCATTTTACCCCCAAACCTTTTAAAATTCCATTTTTAACCCCGAAACTTCCAAAAAATACCATTTTACCCTTGAATTTTCTAAAATTCCATTTTTAACTCCGATTTCACCAAAAATTACCATTTTACCCCCAAACTTTCAAAAATTCCATCTTTAACCCCGATTTCACTAAAAATTACCATTTTACCCCTAAACTTTCCAAAATTCCATTTTTAACCCCGATTTCACCAAAAATTACCATTTTACCCCCTAAACTTTCCAAAATTCCATTTTTAACCTCGATTTCACCAAAATTTACCATTTTACCCTCGAAGCCTCAAAAATTCCATTTTTAACCCCGATTTCACCAAAATTACCATTTTGCCCCCGGGTATCCAAAAGTCCCATTTTCAACCCCGATTTCATCGGTTCTTATTCCTTATCAATATTTGCATTTGTTTGCACTTGCATTTTATATTTTCATATATTGCTTACCTACTTATTATATTGCTTCGTATTTAATTTCTCTTATTAATCACTACTCATGTTTTTAAACTTACACTTTCATTTACAAATTACTTTAAAAAATCGAGGCAATGTTTGGTTCGAGCGTAACTTCGAAAAATCACGCCCTAACGTGTCGGGTGTGATTTATTCGTATAATTCGTGCAAACCGAATATCCTTTTCAAGTTTTTCTTACACCCGTTCACTTCGAGGCTCCGAGAATGTCGTGTCCTAACGTGTTGGTCGCGACTTTAATTCTTCGTGAAAATCGAAGTAAACGAGTATTCCTTTTAATCCTTCAAATCATGTGTTCGAGGATTGCATTTTAACCTCCATACGAAATTTTTAAGTTCTCAAAATATGTATACGAAGGATTTTCGTGACAAAAACGAGGCAATATTATTTCGTGTGAAAACTTCAAAAATCGTGCCCTAACGTGCGGGGTGTGATTTTCGTAATTCATGCGAAAGAAATATCCTCTTCAAAAGTTTTTTTAAACATACCCCTATCCATATCCAAATTTTTAAGTAAACGAGACGATGTTCCTTCACGTGGAAACCTCAAAAAATCGTGCCTTAACGTGCTGGGTATGATTTTCGTATAAATCACGCGAACGAATACTCTCTTCAAAAGCTCCCTAAACGTCCTTCAATTTTGAAACTCCGAGAATATAGTGCCCTAACGTGTTGGACACGTCTTCTAATTCTCTTAAGAGGATCAAAATGTGGGGACGAGTTTTCCTAAAAAGGTCTCCTTTAAAATCACACAGTGCCCTTCAAAATAAACATCGTATTTTAAACTTAACTCGAGCTTTTATTGTTTTCATGAAACAAGACCCGAAAATGATCATGTGGTACCAATTCTGGGCGTACGAGGGTGCTAATCCTTCCTCGTGCGTAACCGACTCCCGAACCTATTTTTTTGGATTTCGTAGACCGACGTTTTAGCGTTTTAAACATTTTATGGTGATCCAATCACACCCAAATAAAAGATTGGTGGCGACTCCCTTTTTACTTCTTATTTTCCAAATTTTAAAATAATTTTTTTTTCGAAACCTTCGTTTTCGAGGTGGTTTCGACAGTTGTCTTCCTATTATCTAACCGATCAAATAGAATTATTGGTTTAAAACTAAATTAATAAACTAAAAGTGCGATAAAGAATAAACAAGAAATAACAAGTGTTTTAATACAAAGAAGCAAACAATACCCAAGAAAGACTCCACCTAGATTTCATCTGCCATTATCATTCTGAATTAAACAATTTATTCACTTAGTATTTTGATCCGTAGAAATCCCTAAATTATGCTAATACCTCTATTCAAGCATAAAAGCAACTGACTATAGGTTGATTAATTGAAATTTCTTTATAATTAAAACCCCTATTGTCGCATTAATTCAGTCTACGGATTCCCCTATTAGATTTGACTCTAATCCGATATATTTATGTCGTCCTATTTCTAGGATTTCATGCAACTCCACTCAATTATGCTAGATCTACTCTTAAACAAGGTCTATTCCTCCTCTAATTTAAGCACATCAAACAAAAATTATTATCCCAGGAATACTAAATCAAGAATTAAGCACACATAATTGAGAGCAAAATCTAACTATTTATTGCGTAAAATCAGAAATCAAATGACAAAATTCATCGTAGGGTTCATCTCCCCTAGGTATTTAGAGATTTAGTTCAAGCTAATAAATGGAAACATCTCAAAGACAATATAACACAAGATGAAGAGAAACTCATAATAAAATCAAAACAATTTAGAAAGAGGTCTTCAATCTTCATAGAGATCTACTTCAAAGGCGGCTTCTATGGTGCTTCTTCAGTTGTTCTCTTCAATATTAGAATTAAATCTAAACAATAATTCCCTAATTGGATTCAAATTAAACTCTAAATTATAAAGCCTAAAAGATAAATTAAAATTAAATATAAACAAGATAACAATAATAATCCTAAATATTAATCCTAAAAAATAGAATTTAATTTTAAATAAATCTTATGTCCAATAAATTTCTTCCTAACTCTTCCACATTCACGCTTTTTGCTCAAAATTTTCTTTTTTATCTTCGATTTAGTCCATGGCCATGTGTCCAACCCGTGTGGCTGCTAAAATCTGCTCTTTTTGTACGGTTTCGTTTGTTTTTTGCTCCTTTCGTTCCCAAATGCTTTCTTAAGTATAGAAATATGAATTTAAAGGATTATGAACATAAAATTTATTATTTTAAATCGACTAATCATCCAAAAACGCATTAAGAATGAGGATAAAACATGTTACTTTTGGCACTTATGAATGACATTATTTTGCCATAACAATAACTGAATCAAATCACATTAATTGTTCCGATCCTTGTGGAGAACGATAATTCACTTATCACTTTATTACTTGAGCGACATGTATACTTTCACAGTTTGCGCATACGATACAACTGCAACAGGTAGAAGAGTTTTTTATTGGTGCGAGCGGTGTGAATGATGATGGCCATATAACAGTGATTTTAATACTCTAGTGACTTAAATAAAAGCTTTCGAATAATTTAGTGACCTTTTTGTAAGTTTTTTAATTTAATTCATCAAAACGTAAACTTACTAATAATTTAATAATCTTGGGTGTAACTTATTCCAATTATTTATTATTTTTATTGTGTTATTTTTAATACAATACTTAAATTATCCATTAATAAACTTCACAATTCCTAAAATAGAGGATATTACGCGCTTATTAACGTTCAATCCCACGTCCACGAAATATTTTTTGCCCAAGAATGAAAGGACCACTTAGAAAACTGCAGTGAAATATTGTTGAAAGAAAATAAGAGAAAATTAACGGAGTGTTAGAAAATAAAACAATCAAGGACTTTTGTGTTTTTCGTGATGAAAGATTTCTTGTAAGATTAAAATTTATTTATTTGATAGAAAATTCATATATAAATTAGGCAAAGTAAAATTCGAACTTAGAATTTCAAAATTCATAAAACCTCGTGAGTTGGCCATCTTCATTTATTTTTAAAAAATTGATTAACTTGATGAAATAAAAAAAATTTCAATGAATATTTTCATTTTTTTAGAGAATTATAATAATAGGGTAAAGCCCGAACAACAAATGTAATTAACGCGATTCGTATCCAAACTACACGTGAGACGATGAATACCCTTAACCATCAAACCATTACAAAAATCATTTTCATCTTTCAAATTTACTTCATTGCAGCACCAACCATTTTAAAGTGACTACTGTAGATTATCTTTAACTCAAAGCTAGTACAATAAATAACAAACAAGAAATAATAAAAAAATTTCTAAAATTTAAATCAATATATATAAGAGGGATAAATTATCGTATTTAGATAGAGAAATTGTGGCGCACTTTATAGAAATCTTTTTCTTTTCTTCCATGAATCTTTTGAATTCTCTCCACCGTGTTAGTTTCAATTCTTTTAGAGAATAGTCATATATCTCAACCCTGCTGAAATCATTTCCAAATTTGAAATGAAACTCAAATACGAACTCCATAGACGTGACATTGGGCCTTCTTCTATCTCCCAATTCTCTAACTCCTTTAGATCAAACATATGAAGAGAATCAAGTTAAAGAAACCCATTGATAGAACAAATTATTTTAGTCCCCTCATATGCTTCATCATGTAAGCTAAAAATCCTCAAACAAGACAGTTTTTCCAATGCACTCATCAGATTTAGCTTCATCCAATTATCAAAAATATATCAGCTGAATTTATGAAAATTAAAGTTAAAATCAATGCCACATCGTGGAAGAATAGTATTCATATCCACTAAATAAATATAGTTTTACTCCCTTTTTAAAACTAAAATTTTAGTTATTAAATGTGAGGTAACTTTTTCAAAATTTTATCAAAGTTACATAATTATTCTTATTTATTTTCACTTTAAATTTTTATGCAAAATTTATTGATAATTAAATACTTGTATGTCCATGCAGTATATGGGTTTAAAACTAATTATAAAAATTAAAGCCAAAATGAATGCCACAACGAGTAGAAACAGTATTCATATCCACTCAAAGCTAATATAAGAAATAATACACACACACAAAAAAAGTTTCTAAAAAATAAAAATGAAATTCGTAAGCTTGTAAGCTCGATGAATTAGTGTTTAAAAGAATCTGTGAATCATCATATTTCCTTTGACAAAATGTATTAAAAGTATTAAAGAAACATGCATTATTTTTTATGAATTATAATAACAAGGCAAAACACTAATAACAACGTGATTAGAACGATTTGAACCTAAATCATATCTGAGACGGTGAACATCCTGACTATCAGGTCAACACATGGAGTTCAAGAAACATTCATTTTTAAGACATGAAAGATGGATTGTTTTTATAAGATTAATCCACAGATAATTTACTTTAGCATATGATAAGATCAATGAAGGTTAGCCTTTCGCTACGTGATGAAGTTGGAGGAAGCTTGTCTTTAATAGAGCAGGGCTTGACAAGAAGCTTGAAAATGAATCAAACAGGTTAAATTCCATGAACCGATTGTCCTCTTATCTTTTTTTCCTGTATTAAGTCACCTCTTTTTAGTTTTTTTATCTAATAATTAGAAATAATATATGTTGCCTATCATACAATTTTTTTTTACCTTTTCCTCTTCTATATATATACTAATCTATCTATATACTTGTTGACCTAAGTTTTTGAAATGGCGGTTAAAATTATTTATCTATTTGAAAATTTTCATTTAAGTCATTAAATTGTTAAAATTATTATTGTATGACTTTCTCTTTTCACATCGTCTGTACCAATCAAAAGTTCTTTTCCCCTTTTCTATAGTTTAGTTTTTTTGTCATAAAAAAGCGTTGAATGTCACAAATCAACAAACCAAAATTCAAATAACTTTCTTTTTTGATATATGACGCTAACCTTCAGATCAACTTGAATCTAAGATATATTTTTCTACTTGTTGATGAGCACAAATCCACCGTATCGATCATTGAATCGTCGCTTGAAACTCGTTAGTTGAACTTCTTCAAAAAAAACTTAAAAACCCAATGACTTACATAAAAACTTTTAGAATAATATATTGATTATTTTTATAATTTTATGAAATTAAGTGACCAAACTATAAATTTATTAATAATTAGTAAGTTTGAGGATAATTTACCTTTATTTTTATATGATTGATGGCTTGGTTCTGCAACAAAGCAAATTCGAAAGATGTAAATAACTTATTGAAGATCTTTTTATTTCATCAATTTAATCTTTTTTTTTTAAATATAGCTTAATCACTATTTGTAGTAAAAAAAACAAATTGAGAAAATACAGAAAAGGGTAATGGTGAACTGAAACCACAATTGCATATAAAGACTTTGAATACCAAAAATTCATAATATAAATCTATAATATATACATATATATAAACACCACGAATTTGAAGAAATTTTTAAAATGATGAGAATACTCTTTATTTTCATATTTATTAAGTTGATTTCGGGGTAAATCATGCTGGTTAAATTCCAAAATTGTTATATGTTATGTTTCTAACCATATTGTCATGCGTGAGATTTTTAGCTGTGAATGCTTACATCACGAAATAGAAGTTACTAATGGGGTGTGTGTTGTTGATTATTAAATCATGTAGTAAACTGAGTTGCTTATGAACAAAAGAGAGAAGTTTCATCTTTATTAATGTGGACGAGTTGTGCTATGCATTATTGTCTGTAGTGTAGGAGTATAATGAACAAAATATCATTGTGATTTGAAATTTCTGACTATGGAATTACCATATGTTTGTAGCTGGCATTAGTGTAGGTACTTAGCAAGAGAGGAGGATGCGCTTAAGTAGCATAGATGGACAAGCTTGCTTCAAACTTTTAGCATTTTGCATTTCATTTGAATGATGTCCTTTTCCTCAAATTTGATGTTGCTTCAAGCAGAAAAAGAAAAAAGAGTTTGTGGCCTCATTTGCGAAACTTTTGTGAATTTAGATTAAAGGGGCGTTTAGGTCACAAAATGTTTCATTACCTTTGCTAATATGGTTACCAGACAATTAGCGTATTATTAGATATATTATAATACCATGTTGGTTCAAGGTAGGAGTTGAAATAATTCTAGACTCAAAGATATTTAAATATCGGTTCGTTCTTAGTAAATAGTAAATGAGTAAAAAGTATTTAATACTTCATGATTATTTTGATTAAAAAAATTTTATGGAATGATTAATATCATTGATTAAACAGTTTAAAGTTTTAAAATGATTAATGAATGATTCTTTTTATATAATATTCGGATGGGAATGAGCGTTATATAAATTGAACTCATGTCAAACGGAGACTTGATAAAGAATTTAATCATCATTCTATATAAATAAAAAAACCGTATAAATCTGTTTATACATTATTAAGTTAAAAAAAGTATTAATAATAACTATTTTTTTGTTATAAGGAATCGTACATATTTTTGTTATGTCATATAAAACTATATATGTTTTCATTGACAATGTATCATCTAATTTTTAATTTAAATAATGATTTGTAAATTTAAATGGATTCTTCTATTATTTAAATAATGAATTTAACATCTAATGGGTTATTTAGAATTTTTTTTCTTATGTTAAAATTGATTAATTCCAATCAAATAGATACAAATCAACCCGTTAATAAGAAAATAAATAAAAAAAAAAACTAAGCAAATTGGGAGGCTGGAAGCAAGCACTAATGCTACAAGCCAATTGAACACAATATAGAATACATTAATTCTCAAAACTAAAGTCTTGAAATATAAGAAAAAAAACAGAGAAATATATAGCAAACAATCACTTCATTCAAGCTCTTAGTATATAGCATTTCAATTCTTATAAAAAAAATACATACACACTGTTAATGAAATTGAATATTTTGACAAAGTGCATTCCAGTGCTGGTTAGATAACCTACATCAAGAAAAAAAATTAGTATGTATATCATCTCTTACGTATAATAATTAAAAATATGAAATAATAAAATAATATTAAAAATTTAGTTTTTCTAGAAAAATTATTAGGAATTCTTATTTCTATATTTTAATTACAATTTTTATGTTAATTAAAGATATATTTTTCTTTTATGTTATTTTACCAATATTATATCAATCTCTAACTATATGGGTATAAAGGAAATAAAAAGAATGTAAAGATTATTATTTTACACAAATAAATACCTCACTAGATGTTGGATCCTATTACTTGGGATCAATTAATGTGGATGGAGGGAATGTGGCACACTTTATAGAAATCCTCCCCTTCTCTTCCATCTATCACTTTAATTCTTTCTCGACGATGAACTCGTATGTGTTAATCTCATTTCTTGGACAGTAGTAATATACCTCAATCCATCTGGAAGCACCCATAACCTATAAGCACTGACCAACTCCAATTTTCGAAGGCATGGCATTGCACCTTCTTCTATTTCCCATTCCTCCAAACAAAGTAAATCAACCATTCGAAGAGAATCAAGTTGAGGAAATCCATTGGCAGAGCACACCATTTTGCTGCCAACATATGTTTCATACAAACAGAGAATCCTCAAATGACAGCTTTTCCAATACGGTCATTGGATCATGGCTCAGCCCACTATGAAACAAAGTTAATTTGACGATGTTTGATGGAAAAAATTTCAAAACATGATGGCTCGGATGTGGCTCATCTTCTATTTGCCCCATCAATGTCAGTTTGGGGAGGTGATGACATTGAGAAAGGGGTTCTAAGTCTGAGTGTGAATCGCCACGAAAAATCAAGGACAATGACCCAAGACGTTGCAATTTGGTTAGCAAGATTAGGGTAGGCTTCACATATTCTGCTCTGCTAAATACTATTCCTAAACTCTGAATATTAGTCCACCTAAGTAAGCACCACATTATTTTCAACCGGCTTCTCATCCACCACTATGTACTTCAAAGTTTCAATATTTGTTGAAGTGAACCCTAGCCGCCAACGAAATCCTACTTGGGGACTCAAATAATGTTTTATTACAATATGCCTTAAACGTTCCAACTCGAACACAACATCTGGAATTACAATGTCATAACAAAACTTGATGTATAAAGTGTACAAACTCTTCAACCTACCAATAGACGGCGGCAAAATAATTTTGTTCCAGCATTCTAACTTCAAGTTGTTGAAGATTTCGAGAGAAGATAATTTCGAAGACGATAGTAAACTTCGAGGCACGGATGACGCTTTCTAAAGAGAACTATTTGCCCCTACACAAAGTTGCTAGAGGATTAAGATAAAGGTCCTCTCAGGATACAACGAAGTTTTTGAATTTCCTTTGATTAGCAAAATCACGGAATTCCCTAACTCTTATTCTAATTTCTAAAAATTGTAATTGATTGCAAAAGAAAAAAATGTGAATTCTTGTGAGCATCATAGTCCATCTATTTATATGCACTCAATGGACACCTTTTGAAGAGTCACAATCCTTTCAAATTGGATGGAAACCTTTTGAAGAGTCACAACGCTTTTCATATTGGAAATACCTCTTGGAAGAGACTTGTCTCATGTCCATTGGATGATAAGTCATCATTTTTCAATTAAATTTGAAAGATCATCTGTTTTAGTTTGCAATCTATATATTTCCAACAATCCTCCACTAGATTGCTAATTCTAGAAAATAAGTACACAACGATTAAGCATAAAGAAAGGTGTCCGCAGATTGAACCTTTTTTTAGTGCAAATTTCTCAAAGTATCAAAAAAGTGAATGGTGGCTAGTTTCTTGAACCATCACTCTTAAATTCAATACCGGAAAAATTTCACACATAATCATAAAGAAATAGAGTAAGAGTTTAATTGTTTTAGCACCGTTATGGCCATGTGCTCATCCCGTTTCATGAACATGTACGAGATAAACCATAAATAAAATCTCGTTGAAGCGGCACCACTTCATGTCCATATAGGTGGATTTCATGACAATTAATGTCCATCCATTAAGAGTAAAACTCATCCTCCTAAAATATATAATCACTAAATCATAGTTTTTAGTGCACATTGTCATTCGATAACTTGTTATTACCCTTTGAACCTTGAAACTAACTTTTGGCTAGAAAAAGGTAGGGTTTCCATTATCAATGACTCAATTAGAATGGTTTTAATCCCATCTTAGTGGTGGTACTTTTAACTAAATCCCTTGACAAACCTTTTGTCAGTGGATCCGCTAAATTGTCAATTGACTTAACATAGGTAACAGTTATCACACTGTCCCTAATCAATTGTCTCACATACTCATGTCTCAAACTTATATGTCTAGACTTTCCATTGTACACCTTATTATATGCTTGAGACATGGTTGATTCACTATCACAATATATGGAAATGGCGAACCTATGTTGTGGCCACAATTTTATATCTAGCAATAGGTTTTTTAGCCATTCTGCTTCCTTGCTCGTAGCCGCTAAGGCTATAAACTCAGCCTCCATAGTTGAATGTGAGATGCAAGTTTGTTTCTTGGAGGCCCAACTAATGGCTCCACTTTCGATTGTAAGAATCCATCCAAATGTGGACTTATTGTCACTTAAACTTGTAATCCAACTTGCATCCGAGTAACCTTCTAGTGCCGCAGGATAACCACTATAGAATAATCCCAAATTTTTTGTTTTCTTAAGATAGCCAAAAATCCTACAAATTCCCTTCCAATGATCGGTACCAGGATAATTTGTAAATCTCGCCAATTTGCACACAGCAAATGCGATATCAGGTCTAGTGCAATGCATTACATACATTAGACTTCCAATTACGTTGGCATACTCAAGTTGCACTATAGCCCTGCCTTTATTTTCACTTAACTTGAAGTTCAAATCGTATGGAGTGTTCGAATCCTTGATATTCAAGTGTTTGAACTTTTCCAATACTTCCTCGATGTAGTAAGATTGGCTTAATGCAAAGCCCCTTTCATGCTTTTTTACCTTTATACCAAGAATTGTATCTACCTTGTTAAGATCTTTCATCTTAAAATTTAAGGCTAGATACTCTTTGGTCTCACGAACACCTTCCATGTTCGTCCCAAAATCAACAAATCATCTACATAGAGGTAAATAATTACACCGTATCTATCGGTGAATTTAGTGTAAATACATTTATCCGCACCATTATGTATAAAACCATACGACAAAATAACAGAGTCAAATTTCCCATGCCACTATTAGGGGCTTGTTTTAAACCATATAATGATTTGATCAACTTACACACCTTGTGTTCATTCCCAGGAAGCACAAAGCCTTCTGGTTGTTCCATGTAAACTTCTTCTTCGAGATCACCATTCAAAAAAGCCGTCTTAACATCCATTTGATGTACAAGTAACTTATGAATGGATGCAAGTGCTATAAGAATTCGAATGGAGGTCATCCTAGCCACTGGTGCATAGGTGTCAAAATAATCTAGGCCTTCTGTAACCATGGCCACTAAGTTCATATCCTCCACCATATTGGCTTTGGAAGTTGTGGTATCTTGCTTCTTTTTGAGAAGTTTACAATCTTTAATGTAGTGTCCTTTCTTATTGCAGTTATAGCAATTGCGATTTTATTTCTTCATGTTTTGCATGTCATTGGTCTCAAATGTGGCCTTTCTCTTACCATTTCGAGAGTTCTTGGACTCGCTCACATGGTTCACTTTAGAACTCTGGGGAAGATACACTGCATCACACTTTCGAGTTTCCTCTTCAATGCGCAAATGCCTAAGTATTTTCTCTACAGTGAAGTCCTCTGCCATATGCAGAAGTTTCTTTCGATAATTGTTCCAAGACGAGGGCAATTTTGAAATGATAGCCCCGACTTGTAACATTTCCGGAATAACAACTTTTAAATCACGAAGTCTGCTTCCAAGGACTTGTAATTCATGGAGTTGATCCATGATCGGGATACTGTCAAGCATTTTGAATTCAAAATATTTCATCATTAAAATTTATCGGTACCTTGTCGCTTGGTATTGTATTTCTCTTTAAGAGCTTTCCATATTTCCACCGGGGATTGCATCGACATGTAAAGATAATACAATCGATTGGACAAGGTGTTAAGAATGTGTCCACGACATGTGAAATTGTCTTCCTCACGCTTCTTCTTGAGTTCGGCCACTTTCACAATTTTCTCGAAATTTGCATTGGGGGTGGGATCTTCCATGGGTTGTAAGTTTGGATCTAGAATGTATGCCACATTTAAGACAGTAAAAAGGAACAACATCTTATCCTTCCAACGATTGAAGTTTGAGCCATCAAATCGGTCAAGTTTCACAAACTCTTGGTTCATCACTTTAAATGCGATGGTAGCCTCCATCGTCGTCTTCAAAAATAGTTCTCTTTGATTGTTGAAGATTTCGAGGGAAGATAGTTTCGGAGACGATAGTAAACTTCTAGGCACGGATGACGCTTTCCAAAGAGAACTATTTGCCCCCACACAAAGTTGCTAGAGGGTTAAGACAAAAGTCCTCTCGGGATACAATGAAGTTTTTGAATTTCCTTTGATTAGCAAAATCACGAAATTCCCTAACTCTTATTTTAATTTCTGAAATTGTAATTAATTGCAAAAGAAAAAAATGTGAATTCTTGTGAGCATCATAGTCCATCTATTTATATGCACTCAATGGACACCTTTTGAAGAGTCACAATCCTTTCAAATTGGATGAACATTTTTTTAAGAGTCACAATCCTTTTCATATTGGACATACCTTTTGGAAGAGACTTGTCCCATGTCTATTGGTTGATAAGACATCATTTTTCAATTAAATTTGAAAAATCATTACTTTTAATTTGCAATCTATATATTTCCAACACAAGTATCTCAAATGTTGGAGATTACCAATTTCAGCTGACACATGCCACTTTTTTTCGTGGTCTGCTTTTAGAAGAGTCAACACCCTTAAAAATTTGAAGCTTTTGTATTTGAAAGTGCAGAGTCCTTCCAAATCCTTAGTTTGAGGCAACAACAACGAACGTAATTTTGAATGCTCTCCCTTCAAATAAACTTTCCATCTACTACTATGAATAGAAATTCTTCGGAGTAAAGATTCTGTCAATGTCACATCATCTGCATACAATGGTTGTTGAATAATTTCCAACAACTTTTCCTTTTTTGCTTTCTTCGTGCACAAGTCTCTCAAGAGATCATGCATTCGACATGTCTCGACATTTGTTCCTGTATAGTCTCGTCTGTTAACTTGAACCAACCTCCTATCTATAAGCTCTTCTAAGAATTTTCGCCTAAATCCTCCATCAAGAATTCTTCGTTTTCCGGAATGAAACCTTCAGCAATCAATAAACAAATGATTTCTTTTTTCGGTATCTCCCAATCTTCTGGATAATGACTAAGATAAAAAAGCATGGTTTTAAAGGATAACGCAAGTCATTGTAGGTTGACACCAAAATTCTGTTCACTGCACCATATTGACGATCTTGGTTTCGGAGCTTATTTAAGTGTCCATGGATGTTTTTGTGAACCATCTCCCATTGAGCCACTGACTGTTTTGTTGCCAGCAAGCATCCCAACACAACAATTGCTAAAGGGAGGCCTCCACATTTTTTCACCATCTCTATTCCAAGCTTCACAAATTCTTCTGAGCAGCATTGAGAACCCATTGTGCTCTGTGGGAATGCTTTCCTACACAAAAGATTCCAACTTTCATCATCTGTAAGAAGTGAGAGCTCCATGGGAGTGTTGCAAGGATCAACATGTAAAGCCACATTCTTGTTGCGTGTTGTGAACAATATTTTGCTTCCCTTTCTTCCTCGTGAAACGCAGGCTTAAGAATATTCCAATCCTTGATTGTCGAGATATCATCGTAGACCACCAAAAAGAGTTTTTCTTTCAAAACACCCGAAAGTCTCCTAACCAACTGGTTCACGTTCAGATTATCAATTGGTTCTCTTTCACATTGAACTTTCATCAAGATATCAAGCAAAACTTCTCTCGGCTTACATTGTTGAGATATAGAAACCCAAGCGAAGCAATCAAAATGGCGTCTCACATCAACATGATTATGTACTTTTCTGGCAAGAGTAGTCTTACCGACGCCCCCCATGCCGACTATGGAAATGACAGCATGGAGTCTATCTTCTTCAGTCATCAACTTGGTCATGACATCTTTCATGCTAACCTCCAAGCTAACAACGTCCTCTTCCTCGGCATGTGTGTTTGTCCATCTTAATTGTCGCTGCACGTTGAAAACTGACCTAGAGCCTTCTCCATCACGGGGTATTTCATAAGCTGGAAGATTCTTTGAAATGTTTTGGAGCTTTGTCTGGATTGCTTTGACCTGCACCCTATTTTGTGCAGATGAAAAGGTTTGGTGCAAATCGAGGTGAATCTGTTGACGATTCCTTGAAAGCCTGCCTGATGTGGACGTTCAAGGATGAAGGAGTGGATAATGTCTTCAGCATCGTAAGTAAGATCTCTGACTTCGAATACCCGATTATGGAGACGCGTGTCTTTATCCGCCTTCCCATCAACGTCCTCCAAAAAATACTGCTAGGCTTTCAACTTCTTCCTTGACATCTTTGAGGAAAACTGCTTTACGGATGAGTAATTCTGAAAGTCTTTTAACAACAAAGGACACAATAGCCTCTGCCATTTCTCTTGCTGATTAAAAAAAGAGTCCGAATTTCTTCTTCTTTCTTTTTGGATGTCAAACAGATTGATAATCAGCCTGTGTGTATTTCTGATGTTTTCTGATTCCTTTTTTTTTTTTTTGTTATTGTTTGATCAAAAGTAAATGATAATTAAAATTGAACACGAAGAAAGCAAAAACAGATTCTTCTTTCCTCTTTAATTAAATTCTTTGCTTAAGAAAATGGGGATTCTTTTTCTAGCTTTCCCTACTCCTTGATTCCTTGCTTAGCAATGAAATACCCCCAAATGAATTCCCAAAGCTTTTACTATTTCTGAAACTGAAGCAACTCTCATATTATAATTACATTCGGTTGTTGATTTTTTCTATTAATTTTAAACTTTCGACTTATTTTTGACAAAATAAATTTTGAAGTGTTTTTTTTAAATATTTTCAAAAACAATAATTTTTGAAGTAAATAAAAAATATGTATTTTTTGAAAAAGATTTTTATAGAGATCTAAGTTGTTCTCGCTATTTTAAATTTAAAATATTTATTTTAAATTTAAAATATTTATTTTACATCATAAAAGAATTTAAAATAATCATAAATTAAATTAAAAATAAAATTCGATTCAATTTTATTTTATTTTATTACACGCAATTCATAAAATTTGTAATCGATTAAATGTTTTGATTGAAATTGACTTTTAATTTATCGGTATTTCCTTTTTCAAAGGCTCAAATGTTAATTTTCTTTTATATTTCCTGCAAACTTTAGTTTGAAAAGACCATGACACTGAAAAAAGGTTTTCAAATATAAATCTAATGGTTTCAACCTGGCATTGAAAATTAGAAATAATTCTAGTTTTTTTAAATTCGAGTCTATAATTCATATTAATACTTCATAGTAATTTTGAATAACTAATAGATAGTTAATAGATAGAGATAAATATTAAAATTATATATAAAATATAGTTTAATATGCACTTGTATAAAAAAAATTTGAATTGATCCAATTCTTGTCAAGTATTAACACAATTATTGATATAACATCATTTTATGTTTATAAATTATATACACAAATAATTATATTATTCAAAATAAAAATAAATTGATGTATTTATTTCTTTAAATGTGTATGATTAAATCAAAATTAAAGTTTCAAGTATACATTTGAACCACAATTAAAATTTCACGTATAAAATTGCATCAAATTAAAATTCATGTATACAATTACACATTAAATCAAAATTTATATAATTTTAATATTATCTCTAATAGTAATAGTTTGCGGAATTCTAATGAATACAAAATTTCTATCATTTAAGCCCACCTAGCTCAAAGGTTAAAGCATCATGTATAAAAAAAACAACTTAGAGGCTAATATTAAATTCTTTTAATTAATATTTTATTGATTAAAGTATTTAAAACACATTTTTTTTGGTAAATTTAAACATTTAAGACAAAAATGATGTATTAATTAAACTATTCAAATTTCCATAGCATTGTTTAATTTTTTTTTATTTTCTCAGCTAAAGTCCATTTTATTAAGCATTTGGAAAAACAAAAATTTATTATTTTTCAAAATATCACTTGGACGGTGAATGAAATCTTCAAAATCTCAAAGTCTCTTTTAATTGGGCCCGTCAATATGAAGCAACATACAAAGAATCCCAAACTAGTAAGCACAAGTTGGAAAATCATTTGGTCTCAGAAGGGGCCTTTGTACACTTACACATAGACGGGATTGTGACTACTATGTCTGGAGATGCAGGAGCTAGTGGAGTTGTTTGTGATCATCAAGGAAATTGGATATTAGGTTTTTACCATTTCTTGAGAAGATGCACACCTTTCGAAGCTGAACTCTGGGATATTCTAAATGGAGTACTTATTCTACTTAATAAGGGATTCAAAAAAGCTACAATCCAATAAGAAAACTTTGAAATCATCAAAGCTTTATCAGATAATTGGATTGGAGACACAGGTATTACAATCCTCCGAAGAGTTAGACAAATTTTGAAAGGGGAAGGCCAACTGTAGATGAAGTACACACCTAGAGAACACAATTCAATTGCGGACCATTTAGATAAAATAGGTCTCAACTGGAAATCAAGTCTCCAAATAATTGAGTCCATTCCTGAAGACGTATTAGACCTACTTCAGCAGGATAAAGTGACGAGTGTTTTTGTATGAGCTGATGTAATAGTTTGTTTTACTCACCAAAAAAGAACAATGTTCTAAAACTGTAGTAGAAACCGTAATTAAATGAGCGTCATGCATTGAAGCAAGTAATTTCGTACGCCTTGATCCATCGGCAAATCGGCGACATATTCATTGACGAGGCATGGGAACGGTACTTGTCAACGGCAGCATTGACTAAGTCTAGTGGGGTCTTGGTAGTAGAGTTTCCGTAGGGAGGGTAGGTTGAGAATGCAGAAAGCTGGTTTATTGGAGTAGGAAGTACATGAATTTACCACAACTAGCGGTGCAAACCGATTTGCGTCAGCGGTTACCACGGCAAAGGCATTGCCACTGTGTTAAAAGATGCCGGAGACTTGGTCGGAACTGTGTTTTACGAGGTTGGTACCCTGATTTACAAGGCCTTCGAAGAGGTCGGCATCAGTGTTGCGGTTTCGTCAGCAACAAAAGCAGAGAATAAGACAGAGAACAAAGTAGCAAGAAGTTTGATATAATTTAGTTGCTCACAAACGTGCAGGAAGGAATGAAAAAACAGATTTTCGTTACCATAAACAAAGCAATACATGTCTTTCATAAACAATCATTTTACCAAACACAACTAACACCAGTAGTCAACCAACTAAAGACATCATTCACTGCCTAAACACATCAAGCTGTCATCAAGCTTATTCAATTTCAACCAGATAAGATTACATTGCAACAAAAACTGAAAACTTGTTAATGCAGCATGCACAAGAGCTGCAACATGCAAATAGACTGCTTGCACTTCAACAAAAACATAACATCAACATAGTTGGCCACTTTTCAACAAAAAGGAAAGTGAAATGACAGAAAAGGAAAATTCTTCATCGTTTCTAAGTGGTAAGAGTGATGATTAAGATGACTAGATTTTATAGAAAGCACTAGGAGGCTAGCAACCAAACTAAATTCGGGGTAATCGAGAGCCGAGCTTGAATAATAGTAAGTCCATTTTTGAAGGGGCTCAATACTCAGTTAAAGCTTGATTTAACTTTAATCTTTAAATTTATCAAGCAAAATATCCCAGGATTCTATTTTAGTTTTAGCAACAAGGGATCCAGATACATATGTTCAGGGGGAGGTGGTCAAGTTGTAAGAATATGGGATTTGCAGCGGAAGCGTTGCATCAAGTGGTTAACGGGTCATACCAGCTCAATAACAGGTGTTACGTATAAGTGCAAAGATGTACACTTGGCCTCCATCAGCCTAAGTGGGGATTTGATGCTTCACAACCTTGCTTCTAGGGCAAAGGCTGCTGAATTAAAAGATCCTGATGCACAGGTTGTTGAGTTTGGTTAAATAACTATTCATTTCTACATTAATTTCTCTAATCACTTTGCTCTTTTTATGAATTGGAGTAGGGAAGTCAGCCTGGAAGAAGGATTTTTACGAATCTCTATATATTTCATAGTTTTATTTTTCCGGTTATGACACTGCATTGATTATGACCATAATAGGGAGGAACATTACAACCCCCAAAGACTTCTCAACAAGAACAAAAGATAGAAATATATAGCAAACAATCACTTCATTCAAGCTGATAGTATATAGCAATCCAATTCTTATAAATAAATAAAAACACACACTTAATGGTATGTACATACCATCAAAAAGAAAATGGTATGTACATATCATAATCTTTTATGTATAACAATTAAAATATGAAATAATAAAATGATATTAAAATTTTAGTTTTTTAGAAAATTTATTCGAAATTCTTTTTTTTTATATTTTAATTACAATTTTTATGTTAATTGAATATGAGTATTTTTCTTTTCGATTATTTTACCAGTTTTATATAAATATCTTTTTTTTTTTTGAGTAAAGTTTTATATAAATATCTAACTATATGGGTGAAAGGAAAATAAAAAGAATGCAAAGATTATTATTTTGCAGAAATAAATACCTTGTGTTACTAATGCGGATGGAGGGAATATGACTTGCTTTATAGAAATCTTCTCCTTCTCTTCCATCTATCACTTTAATCTTTTCTCTCAATGATGAATTCATATATGTTAATATCATTTGTTGGAGAGTAGTAATATACCTCAATCATTCTAGAAGCATCCTTAAACTACCATGAGCCTACTATAATTTTCGAAGGCATGGTATTGCACCTTCTTCTATTTCTCACTCTTCCAACACACGTAAATAATCCATTCGAAGAGAATCAAGTCCAGAAAATCCATTGACTGAGCACACCATTTTACTCCCAATATATGCTTCGCTCAAAAAGAGAATCCTCAGATGACATAGCTTTTCCAATACGACCATTGGATCCTGGCTTAATAAACAGTTAACCAAAGTTAATTGCACGATGTTTGACGGAAGAAATTTCAAAACATGATGAATCGGACATAGCTCATCTTCTATCTACCCCATTAATGTCAGTTTGGAGAGTTGATGACATTGAGAAAGGGGTTATAAGTCTGGGGGTGAACAACAAAGAATCCTCAAGGACAATGACCCAATGCGTTGAAATTTGGTTAGCAAGATTAGGGTAGGCTTCACATGTTCTGCTCTGGTAACTACTATTTCTAAACTCTATGCACCGCATTATTTTCAATCGGCGTCTCATCCACCACTACGGACTTCAAAGTTTCAATTTTTTTGAAGTGAACCCTTGCCGCCTACGAATTCCTTCACCGGGCAGCCAATAATATTTTGTTATAAAATGCATTAAACGTTCCAAGTTGAACACAGCATCTGGAATTAAAATGTCATGAGAAAACTTGATGTATAACGTGTACAAACTCTTCAACCTACCAATAGATGACGGTAAAATAATTTTTCTTATTGAGCCACGACATTCTAACTTCAAGTATCTCAAATGTAGGAGATTATCAATTTCAGGTGACACATGCCTCTCTTCTTTTCTATCTATTCCTTTTCGAAGAGTCAACACCCTTAAAAATTCGAAGCTTTTATATTCTGAAATGTGCAATTCTGCCCATTCCTCTTTTTGACGAAACAACAAAGAACGTAATTTTGGATGCTCTCCCTTCGAATAAACTTTCTGTCTGCTAGGATGAATAGAAATTCTACGTAGCATAGGTTCTGCCAATGTCATTTCAAGTTCATCCAATGGTTGTTGAATAATTTCCAAGAACTTCTCCTCTCTTGCTTTCTTCGTGCACAAGTCCCTCAAGAGATCATGCACTCGACATGTCTCGACATTTGTTCCTGTATAATCTCGCCTGCTAACTTGAACCAAGCTCCTATCTATAAGCTCTGCTAGGAGATTTTGGCCTAAATCCTCCATCAAGAATTCTTGGTTTTCCCGGATGAAACCTTCAGTGATCCCAAAACGAATGAATTCTTTTTTCGGTATCTCCCAATCTTCTAGATAATGACTAAGATACAAAAAGCATGGTTTTAAAGGATAAGGCAAGTCATTATAGCTTGAAACCAAAATTCTGTTCACTGCATCAAATTGACGATCTTGGTGTGGGAATAAAGTAGTTGAGAGAATAATTGTTAAGTACTAAGAATGAATTGAGAGAATAAAATAGTACTTCCGGCACCAGAAGGATGTACTAAGAATGTATTGAAAAATTGTTGAGTACCTTCTTCTTGTGTTTTTCTTCACGGTTGCTCTTGCCCTTGAGTTGAGGGATCTATGCCCTAGAAACCCATCATTCCCAATCGGTCTTCGACGTTTGTTCCACCGATGAAGGTGCTTCCTCGCCCCAGAAACGAGGTTTCGAAACTCGCACCCAGTAACATCAAGCGTGTTGTAGCCATATTTGTAGTTCTTCTTACAAACCCAAAGGTAATCGTTTGAAATTAATCTAAAATATTTAATATTTTAAATGAAAGATAACAAAAATTTGCTTCATTTTTTTTGAACTTATTCTATTTGTGTTAATAAATCCATCGATGCCCTAGAAACCCATCATTCCCAATCGATCTATGACGTCAGTTTCACCCATGAATGCGCTTCTTCTACCCAAAATCGAGATTCTCGAAACTTGTGCCCTATAATAGCAAACGTGTGGACAATCATATTTGTAGTTCTTCTTACAAACCCAAAGTAATCATTTGAAATTGGTATACAATATTTAATATTTTAAATGAAAGATAAAAAAATTAACTCAAGTACTGCAAGTTATTCTCATTAAAGTGTTGAGAGATGAATAACTTAAGTATAGCGCCGTAAGTAGGTATTGCTGACTTGTTGAGACCAATTTTGAGAAATTGTTATTTTTATTCTGAGACATACATTCCTTCATAATGATCTTTATAAATTTTCTTCTATTGTTTTTTTGCAGATCTTCTTGCTCTAGTGTTGCAGCAAGAAGAAAGTAATTAATCTGGAGTAAGTATGTATTGAGGCCAAATGTTGAGCAAATGTGGTTTATATTCCGAGATATATATTTCTTCAAGTTGATCTTTAGAATTTTTTTCTTAAGTTTTTTTATCAATTGTTCCTTCTATACAGTTGAGGGAATAAAATAGTATTAACGGTGCCGAAAGGATGTACTAAGAATGTATTGAAAACTTGTTGAGTGCCTTCTTCTTGTGTTTTTCTTCCCAATTGTTCTTGCCCCAGAGTTGAGGGATATATGCCCTAGAAACCCATCGTTCCCAATCGGTCTTCGACGTCCATTACACCGATTAAGGCGCTTCCTCTCCTTAGAAACGAGGTTTTGAAACTCACGCCCTATAACAGAAAGCATGTGGCAACCATATTTACTGTTCTTCTTACAAACCCAAAGATAATCGTTTGAAATTAGTCTAAAATAATTAATATTTTAAATGAAAGATAAAAAAAATAGCTTTATTATTTTTTTGAACTTGTATGCTAAAACCTATTTATGTTGATAAATACAACAATGACCTAGAAAACCATCATTCCCTAACAATTTTCGACTTCCATTCTACTGATTAATGCGCTTCCTCTACCCAGAAACGAGGTTCTCGTAACTCGTACAATGTAACTGTAAGAGTGTGGGGAATTGTATTTTTAGTTCTTACAAACCCAACGATAATCATTTGAAATCGAATAAAATATTTAATATTTTAAATGAAAGATAAAAAAATTAATTTAATTATTGGTCAATGTTGATCGTCATAAATCTTTTTCTCAGGTTTTCTTTTCAAGTTGTTCCTTCTCCAAAGTTGAGGGAATGAAACAGTACTTACGACATAATTGATCAATGTTTAGTATTAATCATTAGGTAATTATGTTCGTCTTCCCTCATCTTTGTAGACAGAACAATTGGTAAAAAAATAAGGAGATTTATAATGGATTAACATGAAGAAATTTATATCTCGGAATATAAACCACAATTTCTCAACATTTGGTCTCAACAAGTAATCAATACATACTTACAACGCCGTAAGTATGGTAGTATTCCCTCAACTCTAAGAAGGTACTCAACAAAATTGCAACACAAACTTAATGGTCTTAAATTATAAAATGCAATACATACTTCCCGCTTCGTAAAGAGTGCAAGTTGTTCTCACTGAATTGTTGAGAGATGGATAACATACGTGTGCGGTAAGAAGAACTTCTAATTTTTTTTTTCAGATCTTCTTGCTCCAGAGATACGGCGAGAAGAAAGTAATTAATCTGAGGTAAGTATGCATTGATAACTTGTTATGTGATAGCCTGTTTTTTAGCGATGTTGGAAATAGTGATTTCGATACCATAAACCTGACGAGAAAATTTTTATAATGAGTGTTTAAATTAAACAAGTCAATAATAATTCCATACAGAATTTTGAATTAAAGAATTTTAATTATTGAATTAAAAATTAGTATAAGTGGTTTGGTTCAAAAGTCAAGTGGTTTTAAGAAATGAGGTATCAGGATCTCGTTTCTGAAATTAAGGACTGTAAATATTTTTATTAAATATTTACAGAGTCTTATTATATGTGAATTGAAGTTTGGTTGAGTAATTTTGATGATTAATAGCTTAATTAAGGAAAAAGGAGTAAATTGCAAAAGAGGTAAAAAGTAATTGCTATTGATTAAAAAATGGTAAAAGGACCAAAGTGGTAATTAAACTATGGTCAAAAAGTCCAAGCGGTGGTGGATATGATTACCTACGACTAACTTTTGGGTTATTTATTCATTTAGTCCTGATTAGCTTAAGGCTAAATTGTAAATAAGTTTGTTTAATTGAAATTTAATATAATTGAAGGACCAATTGTGTAATTGAACCCTCCTTAAATGGCCTAATAATAGAAATGATGTGTAACCCTTTAGATTTTGGTAAATTGCAATTAAATCCTAATTAAATGAGAATTTACTAATTAGTCTATTTTTAGTATGATTGGGAATGGTAGTTTCGAGGCCAAAAAATTGATGTTTTAGACCGTAAATATTAATCATTTAATATTTACGCGGCCATTAGTGTTGTATTAAAATTTGGTTATGAAATTAAAACGATTAGATAGTTAATTAAGTAAAGAAGACTAAATCGTAAAAACTATAAAAGTTTGTTTCTATTAATGGAATGTGCTAAATTGAAAGGGAATGACCTAGAAAGGTCCTTACGAGGTAATTATACCCGTAGGGAATTTAGTGGACGTTTTTGACTACTTTTGGTTAGAAATTCATGTGAAATTTAAAAGGGAAAATATATAATTACAAATTAAACCTAATTTAATTAAGACAAAAGGATGGAAAATTCATTTTCTTCTTTCTTCTTCTTCTTCCTTAGCCGAAATCCTAAGGAAACAAGTGAGTATATTCGACCAAGCTTTGGATCTTTGTAGGTGAATGAAATCTAGCCCGGTTTTAGTGATTTTTATATTTTTGAGTTTGTATTAGCTTAATCTAGCTAGCCCTAGGACTAATTTGTGAATTTGTCAAATATTATTAATTTTCCATCGATGAATAAGCTTGTTCTTGAAATTTTATGGAAGATTTATAAGCTTGGTTGTTAGATTTGATTATTTTGTAAAGTAGTTTTTGATGATTTTAATGTTTAAGGACTAAAATGTTAAAGTTATAAATTTAAAAGGACTTAAGGTAAAATAATGACAAAGTGGGCTATTGAAAGACTCATGAACATTCGGCAAAGCTGAAATTTGAATAAAAATGGTTAATTTGCAAGTTTAAGGCTGAAGGACTAAATTAAATAAAAGTGAAAAGTTAAGGGCAATTTTGTAAATATACCAAAAAGTCTTATTTACATAAAATGATTAAAAATTCATGTTGATTTAAATAATTGAATGAAATTATTGTAATATTTCAAGTTCGTGCTACCGATTGTGGAAAAGGGAAAATTATGAATTAGTCCCTAGAGTTCACTTTAACTGCAATTTAGTCCGATAAGTTCGTATTGTTATTTTATATATTTTTACAATCCCTCTTATTCTCGATTATTAATGTAGCAAAATAATTTTTTTGGATACTTTGAGGAATTTGAGATAGGAATGAAGAAAGGGGACGTTAGGCCTTGGGCTGGTGATCTGTATCGACGCGATGGCTGGGATCCTACATACGTTGCAATTTCCTGACAGCTTGTGTGAGCAGTGTCGTGAGTCGATAGATTCTAGATGAATAATAAATATTAACTGTATGGACCATTTCGATGGCTAGGATCTTGCATATGTTGCAGTTCCTAACAGCTTGTATGAGTAGCATCTTGATTGGGAAAATTCTGGACCGTATCGATGGTTGAGTTCCTGCATATGTTGCGGATTCTCATCAACTTGTGTTAGCAGCATCTTATACTGGTTAAACTCTGTCTAGGCTCGTAAGAGCTAACCTATTTGGGCTCTTAAGAGCTAATTCTGTTTGGGCTCGTATGACCTAAATTTCTGGAAGACTCAGAGAAATCAACATGATGCAATGCCACGAGATAATGAAGATATTTTATTACTCTTTCTGTAACTGAATATGTGATTTTATAAGTTAATTGTTCTTACGAACTTACTAAGCGTTGTAAGCTTACATGTGTACCTGTTTACTGTTTTGTAGATTCATTGCTGTTGAAGATCGAATCCTAAAGAGAAATCACACTATTCGGGAGCTCAATTAGTAAACTTTACATAACTTGGTTATATATGACATGTTCTAGGTTGATAAACTATATATATATATATATTTGCTTAAGTTTGGCTAAACCATTAGAATGAAAATAGTTTAGAAGAATGAATGAGGATTATGTTAAATGCTTAATATAACGTCATTGTTATAATATATTAGTATGGTTAGAGATGACAGGAATTACGATGTTATTGAATGGGTTATGAATTTTGGATGATTTATGTAAGCATAGTTGTGGTAAGGATAGTTGCTTTGAAATCTTAGAGACTCTTGCATTTAATGATTTATTCTGAAAACTGCATAATTGTTTCAGTAAAACTCATACATGTTTCGGTAGAAGTACAAGGTATACTAAACTTTGGTTATTGTCTTGTATTGTTTCGGTATAAGTCTCTGAAGTATCAGTAGAGCTGTTCATAGTAGTATCGGTAGTCTAAACACTTGTATTGGTAGTGACCAACTTGTATCAGTAGAACCTTTACAACTACCAGTAGGAAACTGCGGTTATTTTTAAATTTCTTACTGACTTGACTTCTATCGATACTTGTTCAATAGGTACCGGTAGAAGTCCCTTGGATTTGTAAAATGACAACTTCACCCTTGTTGATTTATATTGTTATTAAAATCTTATAACTTGTCAAGTATACATTTTGGAAATATTGAAAATGATGAGATATGAGAGTTTGCAACGGTAAATGATCGGAAAGACCTTGGGACCCTATTCGACGATGGTGTCGATTTTTGGGTGTTACATTTATTGGTATCAAAGTCACAGTTTAGTCGATTCTCGAATTAAGTGTAGCTTGAATAAAGTTTAGAAAGTACATACCATTAAAACCTGTGATAGTGTGATATTGATTGATCCGATCTAACTCCTGTTTATTTGCAAATTCTAAAGATGTTATCTGACTCTGAACGTGACGAAATTAATGGAGTTAATAATAATATCTAATTACTGATTCTGGTGCAAGTTATAGTATATTGGTTTCATAAATATTTGATACAAGGAATGACTTTATAACTGCTACCTCTGAGTATAGGTAAATAAAGTGGGATGGAAGACATAATAATGGATCTGAAATTACAGTGCCTAATATTATTCCTAGTATGATCTATTCTTTTGATATTATTTATTGGGTATGCACTGATTAAGATTGGGTTAAATTATTTTTATATTGCATTGTATTAATAATGGATACAGGTCTATTTCCTAAACCAATAAGTTTGATATTTGAATCATAAGCTGTTGGGATAGAGTTGGTATGTCGAAACTATCTGTTAAAAATGTATGACTGTGATTTTTTTGATGATTTGATGTTACTATCCTTTCATGGTATTAATTTGGAAATGATTGACTGAAGTTATATGATACTGTAGTGAAATACAGATTAAAATGAATTGATTGAAATGTTGGACTGATATACTAATTATGATTAAGTCAGGTAAATCAGAGTTGTTCAGATGTCTTTGTATAGGAAATGATCTAAAATGATTGAAAACAATTTATATATATATAAATAATTGACTACTGAATTAAAAAAATTTGGATTTGAGGATAACTGTGTACCATTCATCAATGGGTATTTTGATTTATCTTTTGAAAGATTTATGAGATTTCTGCCTAAATCTGATAATGGAATAAATTCAAGATACAAAATAAAAATCTTAAATCTCATACAAAAGACTTGTGCAATAAGTTAAAAGGATGTAACATGTATTTGAAAATTAATAAAGATTTAGTTATTCAGTTCTAGTTAAAGATAAGAGATGCTGAAAATTTCTTTTGAATTTGAGATAATCATCAAGAATTCTGGTAATATTGTCTAGATTAACTAATGTCTCTATTGATTTATGAATATGATGAATCAGATTGTTAAATATTATCTAGATATTTAGATATAGTCATAATTATGATTATTGATGATATTCAAATAGAATCTGTGTATGTGTAATTGATGGTATTACAAATGACATATATTTTCTCCCTAAATTTGTGTACTATTTGTCTCTTTTGTGCCATATTTAGCATGCATGTAGGCATTTTATACTTGGTATTTATGTTTTCTAACTCATTGCTACTTGGTTTAAATTTTTGTTATTTTTACCTTTTTTTACTTGGTTTAAATTGTAGTTATTTTTACCTCTTTTTGTACTAATGTCGCCGCAATCAGCCTACATATTGTGCCTTAGAATTGTCAGCGTAGGAACTCATCTCAAAAGATCAATGCTGGAAGAAGAATATAACCACAAGTATAGCTTGGAATTGCGGCCAAAAATGTCGACGCATAGAAATTTTTACTTTGCATGAGTGAATTCAAGCTACAAGTACATCTAGAAGAACCAGAACAGGAATTTCACAGGTTGTCGCTGCAATTAAAGAATTCAGATAGCGACCAGAAGTGCGGCGATAATCTGCAGATTTATGAAAAACACACCAGATCTGCTTGACTGCACAGCTGAAATTTAACTAACTTTGACAGCTGTCATTAGATCTGGATCTGAGAAGAGATGAGGTCTACCATTCTTGAAGCTAGAAAGCATTCAGAGTTGTGGCCACAGGTTGGCCAGAAATACGAAAAATTGTCGGCACAAATTATAAATTGCACCGACATTCTACAACAGTCTAGTAAACAAATCAGACCTGCATAGAAGTCAATAACAAACTTTTATAGCTGTACAAAGTAGTTGGATCTGAGAATGAAGGAAATCTGCAATTTCTTGAGCTTATAAATAGAGGAAAGAAGAAGGAAGAAATCATCAAGAGCGAAGGGATTTAACTCTGAAAATTTTGTGTGAATTGGAGATTTGAGCTGGAAATCGAAGAGCATATGAAGCAAGTCTGCAACCACTTCTGATGAGAGGTCCTTGATGCAAAGTAAGAGGAACAATTAGGGAGTAGGCCTAGTAGTCTAGAGATTGTAAGCTTCGTTGTACTCTTTAATTCTTCTTAAACGATGATGGATTTTGGTGATATTAAATGAATACGAGAGTGTCTTTTAATGTTAAATCATTTTGATTCTTATTTTACACTGCTTATTTGTTTATTCTTGGATCTAATCTCTTTAAGCTCGAGAGTGAAATTGCAATGCACCGACATAGAGAGATGCAGTGAGAGGTTAGGTTAACAAGTAAGTTAGGCGAGAGCTATTTAGGACTGGGACAAACTCCAGTTACTTGTTCTTGAATACACATTGTTGCTCACACCGAGAGGTGGAGTGATTGTGGATATTCAAGTCAAGATTAAGTAGAGAGTTGTTGTTGGTAGGAATTCAAAGGGACTTCATTGTTGTGACATTCCATCTATATTTTACCTTGTCGACACATTCAGCGTTGTGATTTAGCAGAATCAGAGAACCATTTTTGCCCTTCTACACTTGATCATATTTACATTTTATGCATTTAAATATTCAGCACTCAACACTCAACACAATTGGATTTATTTTCAGTACACTGACATTTAACCTCTGAAGTTTAACTCTCATTGCTTTGACATTCCTGATTATTTTAGTGTGCAGATTTGACATAATTGCACTGACATCCTTACTCACATCTTACCTGATTACAGTATTAATTGTCTATCAACTATACTTGCATCAACATGTGTCCGCTTGCACATTGCTATGACGTAAAAACATCGATCAAGTTTTGGCGCCGTTGTTGGGGAATGACATTTTTTTATGTTTATTTTTGTCGTTGCATTTATTCTTTATTATCTAAATTTTATTTGTCACTAAGTTGTTTCCTTTTTGTTGTTTACTTTTACATTTTTCTTTTAGCGAAATATGGCTATGAACGAGGTATATAGAACCTTAAGATGTTGGATGAGTGATGCTATAGAAATGGAGCTCGATGTCATAAACCCCGAGGTATCTTCTTTGACTAATATGAGTAATTCAATGCAGAATGCTACAATAATTGCATAATGGAAATTTGCTACGACAAGTTCCGATTACTATGGAAGCAACCATGAGTTTGAATAATGCCCATCAAATCCAGCAAATGTGTACCACATGGGGAATTTCTATTGAAATGAAAATCCATATTCCAACACTTACATGCCAGAGTGGGAGCAACATCCAAATTTTTGTTGGAACAATCAAGACCCTGAAAATATAAACAATGATGTTAGATCCAAGTTGACATTGCCCAATTATGATCAACCTTTGTCAAGGCAAAATATCCAGCAAGACGAAGCATTAGAGTTTTCATCAATTGAAAATTTACTGAGACAATATATTTCGAAGACTGAATCTGTGCTTCAAAGTGAAACTGAATCCATGCGAGCTCTAGAATATCAATTTGGCCAGATTATGGGCGTAATAAATTTACGACCACAAGCAACTTTGTTGATAGAAATTGAGAATTCGATATCACAAAGGCAAGAACATTGTGAGGAAATCATTCCCAAAAGTGAGACTCAACTAGATGAAGTTGTTAAAGATGCTACAGCAAAAGAAGATAATTCAAATCTCAACAATGGAAAGATGTCAACGCAATCTGAAAAACAAACTACAGCTGAAGAGGTTAAACAAAATATTACGACGACAAAATCAGATCACTTTGTCACCACAAATGTTACAACAATACAGCCTCAGAAACTTAAAGACACATTGGAAGAGAGGATTGGGAGATGTCAAAGCAATTGCACTTAATGAAGGGTGCACTGTCATGATAATTAAATTGCTCCAAGAAATTAAGGATCCTAAGAGCTTCTCAAATTTGTGTACTATTTGCCTCTTTTGTACCATATTTAGCATGCATGTAGGCATTTTATACTTAGTATTTATGTTTTCTAACTCATTACTAGTTGGCTTAAATTCTTGTTATTTTTACCTCTTTTTGTACTTATGTCGCCGCAATCAGCCTACATATTGTGCCTTAAAATTGTCAACGTAGGAACTCATCTCAGAAGAAGAATGCTGGCACAAGAATAGCTTGGAATTGCAGCCAGAGATGTCGACGCATAGAAATCTTTACTTTGCATGAGTGAATTCAAGCTACAAGTAAATTTGGAAGAACCAGCGCAGGAATTTCACACGTTGTTGCCGCAATTAAAGAATTCAGATCGCGACAAAAAATGCAGCGACAATCTGCAGATTTATGAAGAACACACCAGATCTACGTGAGTGCACAGCTGGAATTTAACTAACTTTGACAGCTTTCATTAGATCTGGATCTGAGAAGAGATGAGATCTACCATTCTTGAAGCTAGAAAGCATTCAGAGTTGCGGCCACAGGTTGGTCCAAAAATGCGGCAATTTGTCGGCACAAATTATAAATTATGCCGACATTCTGCAACAGTCCAGTAAACAAATTAGATATGCATAGTTGTTAATAACAAGCTTTTACAGCTGTACAAAGTAGTTGGATCTGAGAACGGAGGAAATCTGCAATTTCTTGAGCTTATAAATAGAGGAATGAAGAAGGAAGAAATCATAAAGAGTGAAGGGATTTAATTCTGAAAATTCTGTGTGAATTGGAGATTTGAGCTAGAAATCGGGAAGCTGATGAAGCATGTCTTCAACCACTTCTGACGAGAGGTGCTTGATGCAAAGCAAGAGGAACAATTAGGGAGTAGGCCTAGTAGTCTAGAGATAGTAAGCTTCGTTGTAATCTTTAATTCTTCTTAAACGATAATGGATTTTGATGATATTAAATGAATATTAGAGTGTCTTTTATTGTTAAATCATTTTGATTCTTACTTTACACTACTTATTTGTTTATTCTTGGATCTAACTGCTTTAAGCACGAGAGTGAAATTACAGTGCGCCGACATCGAGAGATACAGTGACAGGTTGGGTTAACAAGTAAGTTAGGCGAGAGCTGCTTGGGACTGGGACAAACTCCAGTTACTTGTTCTTGAATACACATCGTTGCTCACACCGAGAGGTGGAGTGATTGTGGATATTCAAGTTGGGATTAAGTAGATAGTTGTTGTTGGTAAGACTTCAAAGGGACTTCATTGCAGTGACATTCCATCTATATTTTACCTTGTCGATGCATTCAACGTTGTGATTTAGCAGAATCAGTGAACCATTTCTGCCCTTCTACACTTGATCATATTTACATTTTATGCATTTAAATATTCAGCACTCAACACTCAACACAATTGGATTTATTTTCAGTACACTGGCATTTAACCTCTGAAGTTTATCTCTCATTACATTGACATTCCTGATTATTTTAGTGTGCAGATTTGACATAATTGCACTGACATCCTTACTCACATCTTACCTGATTACAGTATTAATTGCTTCGACATTTAGACATCAAGAACCCATTCCCTGTGGGATCTATATCATATAGAATTATCTATCAACTATATTTGCATCAACGTTTGTCCACTTGCACATTGTTGTGACATAAAAACACCGATCAATAATATGTGAGAAATGTATTATAGACTATGTGTAAGAAATAACTTACGTGAAAACTATCAACGGTGAGTTTGGGTTTTGTGAGGTTGATTTTCTTGGTTATGTAAATTTGACATATGGATTTGACTAGGTTCGGGTAAAAGGATTTTTCTATTTTTATATGAAAACTTTAGAAAACATCTCTGGAAATTCTGTTTTGATCTATCTTGAATCTGAGAAGGAAATTAAACATCAAGTATCGTTTAAATTATTACTGCTTAATATGATTTTTGAGTAGGAAAGTCAAGATAAAGTTTGTGTTATTTGGATTAGTCTGAGATTGTTATTCTTTATATTTGGATGAGCTAGATAAAATTTGGAGGACGAAATTTCCTAAGGGGGAGAGCTGTAACAACCCATTTTTTAGCGGTGTCAAAAACAATGATTTCGGGACCATAAACCCGACGAGAAAAATTTTATAATGAGTGTTTAAATTAGATTAGTCTATAATAATTTCATATGGAATTTTGAATTAAAGAATTTTAATTTTTGAATTAAAAGTTTGTATAAGTGGTTTGGTTCAAAAGTCAAGTAGTTTTAAGAAATGAGGTATTAGGACCTCGTTTCTAAAATTAAGGATAGTAAATATTTTTATTAAATATTTAAAATGTCTTATTATATGTGAATTTAAGTTTGGTCGGGTAATTTTGATAATTAATCACTTAATTAAGGAAAAAGGAGTAAATTGTAAAAGAGGTAAAAGTTGTTTGCTATTGATTAAAAAAATAGTAAAAGGACCAAGATGGTAATTAAACCATGGTCCAAAAGTCCAAGCGGTGGTGGATATGATTACCATCGACTAACTTTTGGGTTATTTATTCATTCATTCCTTATTAGTTTAAGGTTAAATTGTAAATAAGTTTGGTTGATTGGAATTTAATATAATTGAAGGATCAATTGTGTAATTGAACCCTCCTTAAATGGTCTAATAATAGAAATAATGTGGAAATCTTTAGATTTTGGTAAATTGCAATTAAATCCTAATTAAATGAGAATTTACTAATTAGTTTATTTTTAGTATGATCGGGATAGTTAATTAAGTAAAAAGGACTAAATCGTAAAAGCTATAAAAGTTTTGTCCCATTAATGGAATGTGCTAAATTGAAAGGGAATGACCTAGAAAGGTCCTTAAGAGTAATTATAACCTTAGGGAGTTTAGTGGAAGGTTTTGACTACTTTTAGTTAGAAATTCATGTGAAATTTAAAAGGGTAAATATGTAATTACAAATTAAACCTAATTTAATTAAGAAAAAAGGATGGAAAATTCATTTTCTTCTTTCTTCTTCTTCTTCTTCTTCCTTGGTCAAAACCCTAAGGAAACAAGTGGGTATATTCGACCAAGCTTTGGATCTTTGTAGGTGAGTGAAATCTCATCCGTTTTTAGTGATTTTTATGTTTTTGAGTTTGTATTAGGTTAATCTAGCTAGTCTAAGGACTAATTTGTGAATCTGTCAAATGTTATAAAATTTTCCATTGATGAATAAGCTTGTTCTCTAAAGTTTATGGAAGATTTATAAGCTTGGTTGTTAGATTTGATTATTTTGTAAAGTAGTTTTTGATGATTTTAATTTTTAACGACTAAAATGTTAAAGTGATAAATTTGCAAGGACTTAAGGTGAAATAATGATGAAAGTGGGCCGTTGTAAGACTCATGAACATTCAAAAAAGCTAAAATTTGAATAAAAATGGTTAATTTGCAAGTTTAAGGCTTAATGAGTAAATTGAATAAAAGTAAAAAGTTAAGGGCAATTTTGTAAAAATACCAAAAAGGCTTATTTACATAAAATGATTATAAATTCATGTTGATTAAATAATTCAATGAAATTATTGTAATAGATCAAGATCGCGCTACCGATCACGAAAAAGGGAAAATTACAGATTAGTCCCTACAGTTCACTTTAACTGCAATTTCATCTTGTAAGTTCATATTGTCATTGTAATAGATCAAGATTGTGCTACCGATCACGAAAAAGGGAAAATTACGAATTAGTCCTTGAAGTTTAATTGTAATTTCATCCGGTAAGTTCGTATTGTTATTTTATATATTTTTATAATCCCTTTTATCTTGATTATTAATGTAGCAAAATAATTGTGCTGGATACTTTGAGGAATCTGAGACAGGAATGAAGAAAGGAGACGTTAGGTCTTAGGCCGGTGATTTGTATCAACGCGATGGCTAAGATCCTGCATACATTACAGTTTCTTGATAGCTTATGTGAGAAGCATTGTGAGTCGATAGATTTTGGTTGACTACTGAATACTGACTGTATGGACCCCTTCGATGGCTGGGATCTTGCATACGTTGCAGTTCCTGATAGCTTCTATGAGCAACATCGTGAGAAATTCTGGACCATATTGATGGCTGAGTTTCTGCATATGTTGCGGATTCTCATCAGCTTGTGTGAGCAGCATCATATACTGGTTAAACTCTGTCTGGGCTCGTAAGAGCTAATTCTGTTTGGGCTCGTATAAGCTAAATTTTTGGAAGACTCGGAGAGATCAACGTAATGCTAATGCCACGGGATAACGAAGATATTTTATTACTCTTTTCGTAATCGAATATGTTATTCTGTAAGTTAATTGTTCTTTCCGTAACCTGTTTACTATTTTGTAGATTCATTTATGTTGAAGATCGGATCCTCAAGAGAAATCACATTATCTGGGAGCTTAGTTGGTAAACTTTAAATCACTTGGTTATATATGGCATGTACTAGGTTGATAAACTATATATATATTTGCCTGAGTTTGGCTAAACCGTTAGAGTGAAAATAGTTTACAAGTATGAATGAGGATGATGTTTAGTGCTTAATATAACTTCATTTTTATAATATATTAGTATGGTTGGACATGGGAGGAATTACGATGTTATTGAATGGGTTATGAATTTTGGATGATTTATGTAAGCATTTTTGTGGTAAGGAAATGATATAGTTACTTTGAAATCTTAGAGACTCTTGCATTTATTGATTTATTATGAAAACTGCATACTTGTTTCGGTAGAAGTACAGGGTATACTGAACTTTGGTTATTGTCTTGTATTGTTTCGGTATAAGTCTCTAAAGTATCGATAGATCTGTTCATAATAGTATAGGTAGTCTAAACACTTGTATCCATAGAAACTTCACAACTACTAGTAGGAAACTACAGTTATTTTTGAACTGCTTACTAACTTGACTTCTATCGATACTTGTTCAATAGGTATCGGTAGAAGTCCCTCGGGTTTGTAAAATGAAAACTTTACCTTTATTGAATTATATTGTTATTAAAATCTTATAACTTGTCATATATACATTTTGGAAATATTGAAAATGATGAGATATGAGAGTTTGCAACGGTAAATGATCGGAAAGATCCCAGGACCCTATCCGGCGATGGTGTCGAGTTTTGGGTGTTACATGTTGAGACCAAATGTTGGGGAAATGTGGTTTATATTCCAAGTCATACATTTCTTCATGTTGATCTTTTTAAATTTTTTTCTTAGGTTTTTTTTACCTGTTGTTCCTTCTACATAGTTGAGGGAATAAAATAGTACTTTCGGTGGTAGAAGGATGTACTAAGAATGTATTGAAAACTTGTTGAGTATCTTCTTCTTGTGTTTTTCTTCTCAACTATTCTTGCCCCAAAGTTAAGGGATCTATGGCATTGAAACCCATCATTCCCAATCGGTCATCGACGTCCATTCCATCAATGAAGGCGGTTCCTTTCCCCAGAAACGAGGTTCCAGAACTCGCGCTCTATAACCGCAAGCTTTTGGAAGCCACATTTGCAATTCTTCTTACAAACCTAAAGGTAATTGTTTGAAATCAGTCTAAAATATTAATATTTTAAGTGAAAGGTAAAAAAAATTAGCATCATTGTTTTTTTGAACTTGTTTGCTAAAACATATTTGTATTGATAAATTCATGATTCCCTACAAACCCATCGTTCCCAATCGGTCTTCGATGTCTGTTCCATCGATAAAGGCACTTCCTCTCCCAAGAAACGAGGTTTCGAAACTCGTGCCTTGTAATAAAAAGCGTATGGCAGCCATATTTGTAGTTCTTCTTACAAACCCAAAGATAATAGTTTGAAATTAGTATAAAATATTTAATATTTTAAATGAAAGATAAAAAAATTAGTTTCATTATTTGTTTGAACTTGTTTGTTAAAACCTATTTGTCTTGATAAATACATCGATGCCCTAGAAACCCATCGTTCCAAATTGGTCTACGACGTCTATTCCACCGATAAGTACAATTCCTTTACCCAGAAACGAGGTTCCGAAAACTCGTGCCTTATAACAGCAAGCGAGTGGGCAATCATATTTATAGTTCTTCTTACAAACCCAAAGGAAATCATTTGAAATCGGTCAAAAATATTTAATATTTTAAATGACAGACAAAAAAAATTAGCTCAAGTACTACAACTTGTTCTCACTAAGTGTTGAAAGATTGATAACTTAAGTACAACACCGTAAGTATATATTATTGACTTGTTGAGACCAAATTTGAGAAATTGTTGTTTTTATTCTAAGACATACATTCCTTCATATTGATCTTTACAAATCTTCTTCTAATGTTTTTTTTTTTGCATATCTTCTTGCTCTAGAGTTATGGCAAGAAAAAAGTAACTAATCCGGGGTAAGTATGCATTGATAACTTGTTGAGACCAAATGCTAAGCAAATGTGATTTATATTCCGACACATACATTTCTTCATTATGATTGTTATAAATCTTTTTCTTAGGTTTTTACCAGTTGTTCCTTCTTCAAAGTTGAGGGAATAAAATAGTACTTATGACACAATTGCTCTCAATGTTTGGTATTAACCACAAGGCAATTACGTTCATCTTCCCTCACATCTTAACAGACAAGAACTGGTAAAAACAAGTAAGATGGAGATTTCTAATGATTAAAATAAAGAAATGTATGTTGGAACGATGAAAATGTTTAAGTGTACACAATCGTATTCAAGTAATAAAGTGACAAGTAATGTCGAGTATCGTACCCCCAGGGACTATGCTATGAAAAGTATTTATAAAATATTAATCAAAAAATTGGTTAGAAACAAGATAACATTTGTGAGAGATTTTAATCTAAAGTATTCTAAATTAAATTAAACTAAGTTAAGCTAAGACTAAATTAAATTCCTATGCACGATTTCTAAAGCTTTTAATCAATATGACATAAATTTGTTAGGTTAATAGCTTTAATTACTTAATTAAATATAAATCATGTTCATGCTTGTTATGAATGAATATTCATAGCAACCTGGTATCTTGCTAACTTATGAGCAACATTACTTATAAAAATCATTTTATCTCTTAAACATACACCTATGCCAATATGACTGACTAAACTAATCTTTAATAAGTAAATGTGTTATAGCACATATATATATATTATGAAATCAATTTATCTCTTGAACATACACCTATGCCAATGCAATCGACTAAATTAATATTCATAAGCATGTAAAGGATTAAGTGAGGTAACAACATACACCAATATTAAAACAGTTTAATCACAAAAATCCTGCAAGTTATGCAAGGCTAGTATTCTCTAATACTTTCACAATTTTAACCTCAACTTCCTTAGAGGATTAAGCATGTACAAATTAAATAGTGTGCCCATTAATTACAATTTCAACGTTATATCACAAGGGTAATGCAATAATAACTTAGGCATGATAATATTTAATTAAACAAAATATTCAGGGCCTATAACAACATAAATATGATAAATAATTAATCAAGCAATCAACATAATCAACTCAACACTTTAAGAAATTTAAGCCATTTTAATTAAATAAATAATAGCATTCATAATAATATTCATCATGATAACAAATAAGAATCTAAAAATATGAGAAAAAGAATAGGATTAAATCCAGCGATTTCTCAAGAACTACTTCTGTGTTCTTCGTCGTTCTTGCTCGATTCTTCCCAAATCAAGGTCTCTGACGATCACTTAACAAAGGCTATGGAAGGCTGAAGAGCCACTCTTTTCCAAGAGGGGAAATCGGCAAGGGAATGAGGGAAAAGAGAATGGAAAAGCTAGAGAGAACACTAGAGAGAAAGAAGAGAGAATGAATTGTTTTTGGTGTGGAAAATGAGGTGAGTGAGGGTGGTATTTATAGGTGAGTGATGGTATTACAAATGACATAGATTTTTGTCCCAATTTAGTGTTTAAATTGTCCCTTTTGTAGTTAATTTAGCATTCATCATTAACATTTTATACTTAGTTTACTTATTTTCCAATTTACTGTTAACTAGTTTGAATTCTTGTTATTTTCACATATTTTTGTACTAATATCGACGCAAGAAGCCGATTTATTGCGTCTTAATGTTATCAGCACAGGAACTTAGTCTAGGAATGGAATATTGGACAAGTGCAGCCATAAGATCAGCTGAACGTTACGACCATGAAATGTCGCTGCATTGAAATTAAACCTCAATTAAGAGGAATCAAGCTTAATTCACAACTGGAAGCACCAGACGCAGGATTTTCACAGATGTCACCACAATTATTCTTTCAGAATGCGTCCAGCGATACAGCAATAGTCTGCAGATCTCTAAAGAATACACTAGAATTACGTGATTGCACAGTTGTAATTTAACTAATTTTGATAGCTACAAGATCTAGATCTGGATCTGAAAATGAAGGTTAAATCCTGCAGCATTTTAGAGATTATAAATAGAAGAACAAAGAAAGAAGAACGTATCAAGAGCAAGGGGATTAAATTCTAAAAATTTTGTGGGAATTAAAGATTTGAGATGGAATCGGTGAACTGATGAAGCTAGCCTACAACTGCTTCTAACGAGAAGTGCTAGATGCTGAGTAAGAGGAACCGTTAAGGAGTAAGCCTAGTACTCTAGAGATAGTAACTTCATTGTACTCATTAATTTTTTTGAACGATGATGAATTCTGATGATGTTAAATGAATACGAGAGTATCTTTTAATGTTATATAATTTTGATTCTTACTTTACATTGTTTATTCGTTTATTCTTGGATTTAACCACTCTAAACACAAAAGTGAAATTGCAGTACACCGACATCGTGGCAATGTCGCAGTATTGACATCTTTTCTTCTTCAGGAACACAATGTCAAATTATATTGTCAGCGCATACTTGGAATAGGTATGGCTCATTCCAATGATATTTAGCAGCATCACGTATGAACCTGATTTTTTATGACCAGTTGCACTTATGGGTAGCTTTCCACACACAAGATAATTGACTACATCAACATATCATGGTGATGTGTTGATAGTGAATAGTTACTCGTCAAGAAATGCTTCGACAATATGAGTCTGTTGTCCATCTTCGCTTCCACTTTCCAGTCGAGACAAATGGTCAGCTACCTGATTCTCAGAACCCTTCTTTTCTTTTATTTCAACTTCAAACTCTTGGAGGAGTAGGATTCATCTAACGAGTCTAGGTTTAGCAGCTTTTTTGTTGAAAAGATATCTCAAAACTGAGTGATCCGTGTAGACTATAGTCTTTGCACCGATAAGATAAAAGCGAAACTTGTCAAATGCGAAGACCACTACTAGTAACTTTTTTCAATTGTGGTGTAATGAACCTGCGTTTTAGTTAGTGTTTTACTAGCATAATAGATAGCATGAAATACCTTTTCGTTCCTTTGTCCGAGAACAGCTCCTACAGCGAAATTACTAGCGTCGCACATTAACTCGAATGGTTACGTCCAATCCGGTGCGACGATAATTGGAGCTTGCACCAACTTTGTCTTTATTATTGTAAATGCATCCAGACAAATGTCATCGAATACAAACTTTTTATTTTGTTCTAATAAAGAACATAAGGGTTTAGCTATCTTGGAGAAATCTTTGATAAATCTTCTATAAAAACCCGTGTGTCTAAGAAAGCTTCTTATTGCTCTGATAGTTGTAGGTGGTGGTAATTTTTCAAAGATCTCTACCTTTGTAGGTGGTGGCAATAGCTATTTGGTTGTATCCAGAGTAGCCATCCAGGAAGCAATAATAGGCTTTACAAGCTAGCCTATCTAACATTTGATCGATGAAAGGTAGCGGGAAATGATCTTTCTTTGTGGTCGCATTCAACCGTCGATAATCCATACACACACGTAATCCAGTTGCGATGCGAGTAGGGATCAACTCGTTTTTATCGTTGGTCACAACAGTAAAACCACCATTTTTAGGAACACATTGAACGAGGCTTACCCAAATACTGTCAGAAATAAGGTATATTATGCTCGCATCCAACCATTTGATGATTTCCTTTTTAACCACTTCTTTCATTTTCTCATTAAGTCGTCTTTGTTGCTCAATGGATTGCTTCCCTTCGTCTTCTAACCTTATCTTATGCATGCAGAAAGAGGGACTAATATGCCTCTGATGTTTGCGATGCTCCAGGCTATGGCTTTCTTATGTTCTTTTAAAATTGCGATGAACTTCTCTTCTTGTACTGCGTTGACAATAACAGGCAGTGTCTCATTGTCACCAAGGAATACATATTTCAAATGTGTCGGCTATGATTTTAACTCCAAGGTAGGAGCTTGCTCTATAGACAGTTTAAAGACTGGAATTATCCTGTTAGACAAATCTAATGACTTTAATTGCCAATATCTTCGTAACTCACAATTGTTCACCTCTTTTTTGTCAACACAATCTTCTAGGATATCATCAGTAGATGTCGCTGCATCAATATCAGACATTGTTGAATTCCTGGCATGAAATTCTTCAAAAATAATTTCATCCGACACATGAACATTGTTCTTTGAGCCCTGACGGTGTTGCTTCGAACACAATGAAGGTTACGTGGTCATTATTATGGCTCATCACTAGTTCTCCCTCAAACACGTCGATAAGTGTTCATCCCGTTGCTAAAAATGGTCTTCCCAGGATAATGGGTACCTCCTTATCAGCTTCGCAATCTAGGATGATAAAATCAGCAAGGAATACCAACTTATCAACTTGAACAAGAACATCTTTGATTTGTCCCTCCGGTTGTGCTAGAGATCTATCTGCTAATTGCAATGTCACTGCAGTGGGCTTCATTGATAAAATTCCTAACTTCTTGAAAATAGACAAAGGCATTAGGTTAATGCTAGCTCCTAAATCACATAATGCTTTACTTAAGTAACGATCTTCGATGGACCATGGAATTGGAAAGCTACCACGATCTTTCATCTTGGTTGGCAACTTGTTTGTAAGTACAGTGCTACACCCTTCTGTGAGTGCAATCGTCTCGATGTTGGATAGTTTCTTTTTCTTTGATAGCAGCTCCTTCATGTATCCATAACTAGATATCTACACAAGAGCATCTATTAGAGGTATACTAATATGTAATTGCTTCAAAGTAGAAACAAACTTTTGGTAATCTTTGTCATGGACTTTTTTTGAAACGTTGGGGAAACAAAAAAGGTATGGTGGCATAGGGTTGCTGTGGATATATTGGTTGCTTCGATAGTGGTGTTTGTGTTGACAACTTAATTGGATAATTCGTAGGTGCAGATTGTTCTTCAGCAATGTTTTTACGGTTGATTTCCTTTAGTTATATCCTCATCTTGTTGCTTCGACATGGTCTTGGTTAGAATTGCTTGTCTCCACTATCTGTTTGCCACTCCTTAGCGTAATTGCTTTGCAATGCTCCTTCCCTCTTTGCGTAGGATTTTCAATGTCACTAGGCAAAGTGCTTGGTAATCTGGAGTTAAGATTAGAGGCCAACTATCCAAGCTGGGCTTCCAATGCTCGTATAGAAGAAGAATTGCCTTTGGTTGAGAAAATTGTTGCTGTTGATGCAGATGAGGTTGTCCTTGCATTTGTGGTTGCAAACTTGATTGTGGCGGTAATCGTGATAGTGGTTGCAATTGACTATGTGATTGTATCGATTCAGATCGAGGATGTACTTGTGAATTCTGATGATAGTTCTACGATTGATTATTGTTGTAACTTCCTTGCCTATAACCTCTTTGGTTCAAAAAATTTCCATATCAAAATGTGAATGTATTTTGATTCCCCAAGGTTGTTGCGAATGATTGTTATAGGAGTTACCAAATGAACCCTCTCGGATGTTATTGAAAAAATATGTATTTTCTACATGCTGTGGGCAGTCTTCATAGCTGTGGTTGTCGTCGCAAATCTCACACGAAAATATCGGTGCATCCATTTGGTAGGCCATTTGTATAGGAGCAATATTGCTCGTTCCATTCATGTTCTTTATGATGTTGGCCAAGGAAGATACTTGCGCTGACAATGCAAAAATAACATCTAATTCAAGAACTCCAAGGTTAGTTTTTACCTGTGCAGAATGAGAAATCGGATATTGGTAATTTTTTTAGGATATCTTCTCCAGAATTCGAACAGCTTCATCATATGTGCAATCCAACAATGGACCGTTTGCAGATGCATCGACAAGATTCCTTGTGTGAGCATTCAAACCATTATAAAATATCTTAATCTAGGTCTCTTGTTGAATTTCGTTCATTGGGCAGTGTCGAAGCAATGCTTTGTAGCACTTCCATGTTATGTGTAAATTCTCGTCATCGAGTTGATGATACGCAGTGATGTCATTTCGTATCCTCGCATTCATTGTTGACGGATTAAATCTCAAAACAAACTGTGTTGCCAATGCATTCCAAGATGTAACTGATCCAGCCGGCAAACCTAAAAACCATGTTCGTGCTTTTCTTTGCAATGAGTAAGGAAATAATTGCATTTTCAAGGCATCATTAGAGACACCATGTTAACTGAAAGATGGACAAATGAGTAAGAATGATTTCAAATGTTCGTGTGCATCTTCATGCGGAAAACCTGAATATTGCCCATTTGAGTTGATCATTTGAAACATCAACGGTTTTAGTTCAAAGTTACTAGCCTGAATAGCTGGTCTCACAACCCCTGGTTGCAGATCATAGAGAATAGGCACAACAAAATCTCTTATTGGCCTATTCTGTATTTGTTCTTCTTGTGGGCATGGTGGTGGTAAATCTTGTGGTAGCACTGGAGGAATGTTATCCTGTTGCAACAGTGGTGGTAGATTATTATTGTTGTTGTTACCAACCATCTTTTTTTTGTTTTTGCCTTCTCCTCCTAAGTGTTCTCTCTAGCTTTGGATCAAAGCTTATAATGTCCTTAGGATTTCTCCTTGTGGACATACAATACCTTCAAAACTTGAAAAGAAAAATAAACAAATTAATAGAAGTTAAAAGTTAAGTAAGTAAAATTGATTGCAGCAACAAAAGTAAACATCAAACAAATGCCAGTTTCTTCGACAACGACGCCAAAACTTGATCGGTGCTTTTACGTCACAACGATTGTGTAAGCGTACACACGTCAATGCAAGTATAGTTGATAGACAATTCTATCGGATATCGATCCCACAAGGAAATGGTTCTTGATGTTTTAATGTCGGAGAAATCAATACTAAAATTAGTGTAATGCAAGTAAGGATGTCAGCGCAATTTTGTCAGATTTGCACACTAAAATAATCATTACTATCAACGCAATTATAGTTAAATATTAGAGGTTAAATGTTAGTGTACTGAAAATAAATCCAAATGTGTTGAGTGTTGAGTGCTAAAAATTATAATAAATAATCCCCAAGTGTATGTCCAGCCTGACCAGATGCGATCACAGAACCAAATGCAGTGACATACTCTGATGCAGCCACAGGTTCGAATGCAACCATAACAAACTGTGCTACCAAATATGTAAGGACAGCATCAGCAATAACAACAGTATCCTCAATCAAGATTAGATCCATTGGCTACTCTTGAAGCTTTGATGCATGAGCATATTACCAGAACAGAAGTAATTGTACAAGGAAATTCATCTTCCATTGAAGTGTTGAAAGCACAACTAGGACAATTGGCTTCTAACATGAGCACACGATCACCAGGTACTTTTCCAGGTGATATTGAAAATCCAAATCAGAAAGGAAAGGAACATTGTAATGCTATCACATTAGGAAGTGGAAAGCAAACTACAGAGCAAAGTAGCAGCTCTAACCAAGCACCTGTTGACGCAAACAAACCAAAGCAACAAGGAGAAGTTGCATCTGAAGAAGACACAGCAGAGGTAGATGAGAAGGAACCACCAGTAGTAACACCTATGCTAACCATTCATCCTAAAAAGTTGTCGACGCAACTGCCCATGTCGACACAATCGGTTATAACAAAACAACCCACTATGAACATACCTTTGCCATTTCCACAGCGATTCAAGAAGAAAGAACATGATAGAGATTATCAAAAGTTTGTATCTACCTTGAAACAATTACATATTAATATACCTCTAGTTGATGCTCTAGTGCAGATTCCCAGTTATAGGAAATTTATGAAGGAGCTACTATCAAAGAAAAAGAAGCTATCCGATATTGAGACGATTGCACTCACAGAAGGGTGTAGTGCTGTACTGACAAATAAATTACCACAAAAAATGAAAGATCCTGACAATTTTACAATCCCATGCTCAATTGGAAACCATTACCTAGGTAAAGCTTTATGTGATTTAGGAACTAGCATTAACCTCATGCCATTGTTAACTTTCAGGAAATTAGGGATTGGTAATATGAAGCCCACTACGGTGACATTGCAACTTGCGAATAGATTTTTTGCACAACCTGAAGGATGGATTAAAGATGTTCTCGTTTATGTTGATAAGTTTGTGTTCCCAGCCGACTTCAACATACTTGATTGTGAAGCCGATAAGTAGGTGCCCCCTATTCTAAGGCACCCATTTCTAGCAATGGGACACTCTTATAAATGTTTTCAAGGGCGAGTTGATTATGCGTCATAACGATGAACATGTCAAATTCAGTGTTTTCGAAGCATCTCCATCACAAAGTAAGGAGCAATGTCACCACATTGATGTTCTAGATGAGTTAATTACAGAAAAGTTTAATGAACGAAGTTCAGTAGTACAAGAGGAATATGCGGTGATAGCTAAGGACAATATCCCACTTGAATATGACCACACAGTTGAGGCTAATGTGTGTGAGCTGAAACATGACTGGCAATTGGAATCTTTGGATTTGACTAATAGGACGATCCCTATTTTTAAATCATCGACTGAAGAAGCTCCGACTCTAGAGTTAAAGCCATTACCAACACACCTGAAATATGTTTTCCTAGGTGACAATGATACATTGCCTGTGATTGTCAATGCAAGTCTCGACGCGAGCCAAGAAGAAAAATTAATCAAAATATTGAAGCAGCAAAAACGAGCTATCACCTTGAGCATAGAAAACATTAGAGGCATTATTCCCTCTTTCTGCATGTATAAAATTAGGCTAGAAGATGAAAGCAAATAGTCAATTGAGCAACAACGAAGACTGAATGATAAAATGAAGGAAGTAGTGAAGAAGGAGACTATCAAATGGTTAGATGCGAGCATAATCTACCCTATTTCAGACAGCACATGGTGACCCCAGTCCAATGTGTGCCTAAGAAGAGCGGCATCACGGTAGTAAGTAACAATAAAAATAAACTAATCCCTACTCGCATTGCTATAGGTTGGCGAGTATGTATGGACTACCGTCATTTAAATGCGGCCAAAAAGAAGGATCACTTCTCACTTTCATTCATTGGTCAAATGCTGGATAGGCTAGCTAGTAAGGCCTATTACTGTTTCTTTGATGGATACTCTTAATACAACCAGATTACAATCGCGTCAGAGGATCAAGCAACGATGACTTTTACTTGCCCATTTGGAACCTTTGCTTTCTGACGGATACCATTTGGTTTGTGTAATGCCCCAACCACAATCCAGAGGTGTATGATGGCTATCTTCTCAGATATGATCGAAAATTCATTAGAGTTATTTATGGATGATTTCTCTGTGTATGAGCAAAATTTTGATATATGCGTTGACAACTTAGCAAAAGTATTGGAAAGATGCGAGGATAGCAACTTGGTTCTAAACTGAGAAAAATGTCACTTCATGGCAATCGAAGGAATTGTACTTAGTCATCGGATATCTTGTCAGGGCATTGAAGTGGATTAAGAAAAGGTGGAAATCATTGAAAAGCTACCTCCACCGAATAATGTGAAGGGAATAAGGAGTTTTCTTAGCAATGTCGAATTTTATAGAAGATTCATTCGAGACTTCTCCAAAATAGTAAAACCACTAAACTCCTTGTTAGAAAAAATAAAAAGTATTTGTTCAATGAATGTTGCTTAGAAGCATTTTTAAAGATTCAACAGCAGCTAGTGCAGGCAACCATTATCGTCGCACGAGATTGGTTGCAACCATTCGAGGTAATGTGTGATGTGAGCGATTTTGCTATAGGTGTTGTGCTTGGACAAAAGAAAGATAAGGTATTTCATCCAATATATTATGCTAGTAAGACTTTAATTGAAGCGAAAGTGAATAACACAACTACTGAGAAAAGTTGCTGGTAGTAGTTTTTGCATTTGACAAGTTTTGTTCATATCTTGTCGGCACAAAAATTACAGTGTATACTGATCATTCTACTTTGAGATACCTTTTTGCTAAGAAGGATGCAAAACCCAGGCTGATTAGATGGATCCTTTTACTCCAAGAATTTGATGTTGAGATTAAGGACAAGAAAGGGTCGGAAAACCAAGTAGCAGACCACCTATCTCGTCTGGAAGTTGGAAGCAAGGATGGAAATAAGTCACAAATTGTCGATATATTTCTAGATGAGAAATTATTCTTTGTCGACAGATCTCTATGGTATGTAGATGTAGTCAATTACCTAGTCTGTGAAAAGCTACCACTGAGTGCAACAGGTCATAGAAAGATCAGATTTCTTAAGGATACTGCTAAGTATCATTAGAATAAGCCATATCTGTTCAAGGTATGCATTGACAACATCATTTGTCACTGCGTTCTTGAGGAGGAAATGTTATCTATCTTGAAGCATTGCCATGATGCTCCTTATGGAAGCCATTTTGGTGGAATTAGGACTGCTGCAAAGGTCCTACAATCAGGATTTTAGTGGCCGACATTAATTTGAGATGACCAAAATTTTGCTCAACAGTGCGACAAATGTCAGTGCACCGGTTCTATATCTCGACACAACAAGATGATTCAACAGCCTATCATGGAGGTTGAGTTATTTGATGTTTGGGGTGTATATTTTATGGGACCATTTCCAAATTCTTTTGGGAATGTGCATATTCTGGTAGCTGTTGACTATGTCTCCAAGTGGATTGAGACAATTAATGTTCCAAAGGACAATGCTTGGATGGTGTTAAAGTTCTTTCACACATATATCCTTACACAATTCGGAACACCTCGAGCATTAATAAGCGACCAAGGCACTCACTTCCATTGCAATCAAGTGCTATAGCTTTGAAACGCTATAGTGTAAAACATCGCATGGAAACCACATATCATCTGCAAACAAATGGACAAACGGAAGTATCTAATCGGTAAATCAAGGGTATTCTTGAGAAGGTGGTTAATCCATCTCGACAAGATTGATCTCCGCAGTTGAATGATGCGTTGTGGGCGCTTCGCATTGCTTACAAAACTCCGTTAGGAATGTCGCCATATCAGCTAGTGTTTGGAAAATCATGTCACTTACCTGTCAAACTTGAACATAAGGCCATGTGGGCAATCAAGTAGGTGAACATGGACTATGATGCTGTTGGACGGAAAAGATTGTTGGACATTTTAGAGCTAGATGAAATTCGGCGCAATGCTTATGAAAATGCTGCCATTTACAAAGAAAAAACTAAACGATTGCATGACAACATCATTTTGCGGTGACAATTTTCTCTTGGTCAGTTAGTGCTTTTATTTAACTCACGTTTAAAATTGTATCCAGGAAAATTGGGCTCAAGATGATTAGGACCTTTTGAATTTGTCGAAGCATTTTCACATGGTGCAGTGACATTCAAGGATTTGAACAATGGGCACCAATTTAAAGTGAATGGCCAACGATTGAAGCATTACTATAGCCCAGGCATTAACGAACAAAACGAGATCATTAACCTAGTTACATTTACTTAATAATGTCATTGTAATTTTTTATATTTACTTTTTGTCTTTTGTTTACTTTGAATTCATTTTCTTTAGTTTTATGCAGGAATAAAAGATCTCTTTTTTATCGACGCATGTTAGCACGGCTTTTCGGCACATTTCTTTGATGACTCAGCGAAATATTTCGGCCAAGAATCACGTCGATTGATTCAGCCCAATTCCCAACCGTTGGATCATCCTGAAAAAGTATGATCTGTGTCCTAGCATTTATTAGCTACAGGCACAGTGTACTCTTTGCTATCATCACGTCTTTTCGCCTCCATCGTCTATATAACATCCTTTCTGTGTAGACTGCTCTCTCACACTCACAACCTCCATTGTTGTTGTATTTTCTTTATCTTGAACCTTCTTTTTTTCTAGATACTCTCACTCTCTCTATTTCAGCACTCATGGAAAGAACTCGCGAAGCGAAAACACCATCTAAATCGATGGCTAAATCCTCAGCTGCTATGGTCAGGAATGCCGACCAACCACAACCCAAAGAGCCTATCCTATTCCTATCAAAAGAGGGGATGGACCGTTATCATAAAGTTATGCTGAAATGGAACTGTCATCTTGAACAAGGATTTCTATTATCCCCGTAACTGAATCTGGGGAAGCAAGTCGCCAAAACAATCTCTCGTTTGGGATGAGAGCAGTTTTGTGACCATCCAGCAGGCTATTCTCCCTCCATGGTTACGGAATTTTATGCTAACTTGGTGGACCCGGAACTAGAATTCATATTTGTTCGTGAAGGTTTGGTGCCCTGGAGCACCGACCACATAAACGATCTCTTCCATATTACTGAGGGAGAGGATGAACACGTCGAGTTCTTGGAAAATCTGACTGAGGGCGGTGCCGAGCTTTTACTGAATGATTTATGTGTCCACAACAATCCAAACAACTACACCATACACCGTCGCTTTCTCACTGTTCAAAGTAAGATATGGTTTCATTTTATAAATTGCCGCTTACTACCATCTACCCATAGCACCACTGCAACACTAGATAGAATGTGTTTGTTGCATTCTATACTGAAGGGATACAGAATTGATGTCGGTGCAATCCTTCATCAAGAAATTACTGAGGGCACTACCAAAAAAATAGGTATCCTACCCTCCCCTTCTCTGATAATGTTGTTGTGTAAACAAAAAGTTTTTGTGCCTCGTGAAGGGGAGTAGACTTTGGAAAATAAAGGCCCAATCAACGATGTTTCGATGGAGAGGATGACAAGGGAGCAAGAAACTCTTATGGTGAAGGAGGTTCCGTAGAAGAAAGAAAAAGGAAAAGGAAAAAAGAAAGCCACCCAGACCTATGCACCCATAGATCCTCTGATTTGGAGAAAGCTTGATGAGATTGAAAAGTTTGTTGATCGGATGAGAAGCAGACAAATCAGACTTGTCGGCGTAGTGGAAGAAATGCAAGACAGACAAAATTTATTCTATGCCTATACTAGGGCATGGAATACTGCTATTGTCACCACATTGCACAGCTTGAGCAGGAACTCGATGCAAAAATTCCTTGTGTTCCCTCCTATTCTCTATCCTCCAAGCGACATGTTTCAGAAGGACAAACTCAATCCGTCCAGTCCCAAAATAGAATCCACATCTCTAATGATGAGGAGCAAGAGGTGCAATCTAAGGACATGGAAGACTGCTTATGAAAAATAGTCAGCCTCTTTGACGATAAGCTTTCAAATAGTTTGGGAGCCAATATGGCTAAACGAGGGGTTGCTACGGTGGAGGAGCACACACCAACTGTTTCTATGGGTATTGTAGTAGAAGAATAGAGAAAAGAAGAGAAGGAATTGCCCCGACAAATTTATCTAAGAAATTTATTGATGCACCTACAAGTGTGGGTCTATCTGTAGAACAACTGGCACCATTTGGGGTGAGCTGGATCGAGGCAGTTACATCCGAAAATGGGGATTCTAATCCTCTAGCTATTGTGCCATATGTGGCACCACTTGCTGAAATACATCCATTGGATGTGACTGTCGATGAACCCAACATTCAACTAGCAATGGAGGAGCAATCTACTCCACCGGTTGAACCAAAAGAGAAAAGGCACAAACTGAAAGCACACAAGAAGAGAAAAGAGGACCGCTCTAAGAAGAAAAAGAAATCAAAAGCAACCACTTCAGAGGCTGCAACACACTGAGTTAGTTTACTTTTCAACAGTTAGTTGCATGCATTTCTTTTAATTGTCATTGCATTTTTTATTGTCTCTGCATTTTATTTGTTCTAGCATTTGAGTTGTAGTTGCATTTCCATCATTATTTGTATAGTATTGTCAGTGCATCGGGGACAATGCAGACATTAAGTTTGGGGGGAAGTGTGGAATGGAAATGCAATTACACCCACATTTTTTCATTTGATGCGTAAATTCTTGAATTATTTGGAATGCTAATGCGTGAATTGAATGAATGTGATTGAATGTTGAATCTTTCTATTTTTGAATGAATGGTTGAGATTGTATTACTAGTAAATTAGTAGTATCATTCTTTAAATATTGAATTAACTTACCATCTTGTAGCTATGTTTATAATTATATTTACTAAATAAAAGATACTCTAATGTGGGTGCACTGTGACTCAACAAGGGGGAACACTCCACTGCAAGTGTTAGAAAAATTAACTAGCCAAAGGCTGTCACTGTAAGAGTGTGTGTCGGTGCAATTACATGCTCCCTGGGGGTTTATTACACCCCATCGTTACTGCCCAGGAACAAGAGTGTAGTAATGCAATGACATCTCTCAGTCGCATAAAAGAAAACGGAAAGAATTAAAGAAAGAAAAATTGATGAAAGAAGAATATATATATATATATATGTATATGTATATTATTATACAGTAAATGTTGTGTTGGTTAAGAAGATTTAAGATTTGAAGCATGATGCTTGCATTAGTGAAGTTGCAATTTTGATTATTCATACCTATAAATTGTCGGCGCAATATTCCAGCATATGAATACAATTTATACATTAGGATTTCAGAGAATATACGTTGCTAGAATGATGAATGTGGTGACAAGAATTTGGTTATAACTTTGTTAACTTTTATTTACTTGAGGACAAGTAAAAACTCAAGTTTGGGGGTGTGATAGCATTAGAAATGACACTTAATTTCTCCTTAAATTAGTATATAATTTGTTCCTTTTGTATCATATTTAGCATGCATTATTAGCATTTCATACTTAGTATTTACATTTTCTAACTCAGTGTTGTTTTATCTTAATTTCTTTTATTTTATCTCTTTTGTGTTACTAATGTCACTGTATTTAGTATTAGTTTTGCGTCTAAAGTTGTCAGCACAGAAATCCACTTGGGAAGATCATAGCAGGAAAGCATTCAAAGTTTTGGTCACAAGTTGATCCATAATTGCGGTCGAATATGACATCACATGAATGCTTCTACATTTCTATCAAGAATTTCATGCTGCTAACATATCCAGAAGCACCAGCGCAGGAGAATGACAAACTGTCACAGAAAATTAAAATAAAAAATTACGTTCAGAAATATCGCGACAATCTGCAACTGCTCAATGAACAAACCAGATCTGCGTGAGTGCATAGTAGGTAATAACAACTTTTACAGCTGTATCAAGCAATTAGATCTGAAAAGGGAGACAGATATGGAATGGCCAGTGATTATAAATAGAAGGAAGAAAGAGAAGATTGATATCAGGCTATGAAGATTCAACTCTAAAATTTCTCTCATTCATTCTCGAAGATAGCTGCCATGGAAGCTTAAATTCTGGAAGAAGGTGACCTGATGCAACAAGGAAGTAACTGCTTCTGACGAAAAGTGCTAAGTACAATGTAAAAGGAGTGATTAAGGAAGAATTCTAGTAGACTAGGAATAGCATGCTTCAATGTCATTCTTTAATCCCTCTTAAATGTCGATGAATACTATTGACAATTGATTGAATACAGAAGTATCTTTTAATGTTAGATTTACTTTGATTTCTACTCAATTCTTCTCATCTGTTTATATTTGGATTTAACTGTTTTGACCACGGAAGTGCAATTGCAGTCACAGTCACTATAATGTGCGGTGACAAGTTAGATTAACAAGCAACACAATGGAAGTTACTTGAGGCAAGAAGGAATTCTGGCCACTTGTTCCTAAGTACAAAGTAGTACTAGCACTGGAAGGTGTGGTAATTGTGAGTACTTAGGTCTTTGTTAAACAGAGAGTTTGATAGCAGTAAGATCTCATTGAGACATAATTGCAGTGATAATTCATCTATTAGTTAGCTTGTAGTCACATTTAGCGTTGCCAACTAGTGAAATCAATGATCCTCTCCAATTCTTAACACTTGATCTATTTCTTTTATATTTTTGAATTTACATTACAACATTTCAACAATCAATTCATCTTTTATTAATTTGCTCTGACATTTTATATTACATTTGCATTGACAATTTTTACTCTTAACCTGTGTAGTTTTAACCAGTTTGCATTGACATTACTATTAACAGTTTTTATCATTTTAACTCAAATTGCTTCGACAGATTTAAACATAAATAACCATGTCTGTGGGATCGATATTTGACAGATTCATTTCTTCTACTATACTTGCATCGACAGTGTACGCTTGAACATATTTATTATGACGTTCATAGTGCGATCAACTTACAAGTTCTAGCCATTTTTGTTGGTAGCAAAGGTGGACGTAAGGTATAAAGGTAGAAAATATGTAAGCTTGAAGGAAAATTTGGGGATAACAATGAAGGTTTTATGAGAGCACAGTCGACACAATAGCGGTGTTTATAGGGAATGAAAAGAGAGCAGATAGAGAGGTGTGTTTGTTTATGTTGTAGAGAAAGGACAATAGGTCTACAATAATAAATGTGTCCAATCGGAGTACAGCTTTTCAAATCAATCCAACAGTTGGGTTTTTAGGGATGAAGCGTCATGATTTGTTTCCTGATATGTTTTGGTTTTCTGATGAGTCAGCAAATGAGATGCGTCGACAACGAGATCTACATGCATTGACAAAAGAGAGAACTTTAACCTTTAAAAATACTAAGTAAGATAAACGAAAACAAAATAAACTAAAATTACATGATAAAAGTGACAAGGGAGATTACAAAAATGTGACCAAATTAATGGTCTCTTTCTATTTGTGATCATCATGGCCAAAAGAATGCTTCATGTGTTGTCCATTCAATTAAATTGGTGCCCATCATGTATGTCTTTAATTGTGACCACACCATGAGGAAATGCTTCGACAACGTCAAATGGTCCAAACCAATGTGAGCGCAATTTACTTGAGTGCAATTTCAATTGATAATTAAATAATAGCACATGTTGTCCTGTAGTAAATTGTCGTCGCAAAATAATTTTGTCATGCCATCGCTTGGTCTTTTAGCATTTTCGTAGGCATTGCGCCTAATTTCCTTAAGTTCAGTGATGTCTAACAGCCTCTTCTTCCCAGCAGCATCATAATCCATGTTCACTTGCTTGATCGCCTATATTGCTCTATTTTCCAATTCCACAAGCAAGTCACATGCTTTACCAAAGACAAGCTGCTGCGGTGACATCCCAAGTGGGGTTTTGTACACTGTCCGTAATGCCCACAACACATCATCAAGACTAGAAGACCAATCCTTCCTTGATGGATTCACCACTTTCTTGAGAATATTTTTGATTTGTCGATTGGAGACTTCAGCCTGCCCGTTAGTTTGCGGATGGTAAGTGGTCGCAACTCTATGGTTAACTACATACTGCTTCAGTGTGGCTGCTAACTAATTGCAGTGGAAATGAGTGCCTTGGTCGCTGATCAATGTCTTAAGCGTGCCAAAACGAGTGAGGATATGCTCGTGGAAAAACTTCAGCACTGTCCTTGCATCATCTTCTGGGACTGCAATGGCCTCCACCCACTTTGATCCGTAGTCAACAGTAACAAGGTTATAAACATTTCCAAATGAACTTGGAAATGCTCCTATGAAGTCCATACGCTAAACATCAAAGAGTTCAACTTCCTTGATTGGTTGTTATAACATCTCATTGAAATTAGATATTGAGCCGGTGCGCTGACATTTATCACATTGGTACACAAAGTTGTGGTCGTCTTTAAATAATGAAGGCCAATAAAATCCTGACTGAAAAACCTTTGCAGTAGTTCTTATACCACCAAAATGACCTCCATAAGGATCATCATGACAATGCTTCAAGATCGAAAGCATCTCTTCCTCCGAAACACAATGCCTAATTATATGTCGTTGCATACCTTGAATAGGTATGGCTCATTCCAGTAGTATTTCTCTATATCGCGAAGAAATCTCTTTCTTGTAGCATTGCGCCCAAAGGTAACTTTTCACATACCAGGTAGTTGACCACATCCGCATACCATGGGGTTGTGTTGACAACAAACAATTTCTCGTCAGGAAATACGTAGATAATTTGAAATGTATTTTTGTCTTTACAACCAACTTTCAGACGAGACAGGTGATCTGCCACTTGGTTTTTCGACCCCTTTCGATCCTTTATCTCTATATCAAACTCTTGTAATAACAGGATCCATCGTATCAGCCTTGGTTTAGCATCCTTCTTTGTAAAAAGATATCTTAACGCTGAATGATCAGTGAATACAGTAACCTTTGTGCTAACAAGATATGAGAAAAACTTGTCGAAAGCAAAGACTACTGCCAACAACTCTTTCTCTGTGGTTGTGTAATTAATTTGAGCTTCTGTGAGAGTCTTGCTGGCGTAATACATAGTGTGAAATACTCTTTCCTTGCATTGTCCTAATATTGCACCCATTGCAAAATCACTTGCATCACACATCACTTTAATTGTTTGCGACCAAACTGGTGCAACGACAATGGGTGCCTTCACAAGCTACTTCTTTATTTGCATAAATGCATCCGCACATGCATCATCAAATAAGAATTTTTATTTTGCTCTAACAATGAGCAGAGAGTTTCACAATTTTAGAGAAGTCTCAAATAAATCTACGATAAAAACCTGCGTGTCCTAGAAAACTCCAAATACCATTTACATTAGTTGGCGAGGGCAACTTCTCAATGATTTCTACCTTCGCTCTATCCACTTTAATGCCTTGACTAGAAATGTGATGACCTAAGACAATGCCTTCGATTGCCATAAAGTGGCATTTCTCCCAATTCAACATAAGATTTGTGTCTTCACATTGCTTTAAAACTCTAGCCAAGTTGTCAGCGCATTGATCAAAAGTATTTCCATAAACGAAAAAATCATCCATAAATACCTCTAACGAGTCCTTGATCATGTTTGAAAATATTACCATCATGCACCTCTAAAATGTGGTCGGTGCATTGTAGAGACCGAATAACATTTGGCGAAAGACAAAAGTGCCAAAAGGACAAGTAAAAATTATTTTTGTTTGATTATCTGGTGCAATTGTGATTTGATTGTAGCTAGGATAACCATCGAGGAAGCAATAATAGGCTCTTTTAGCAAGCCTATCCAGCGTCTGGTCAATGAAAGGAAGTGGAAAGTGGTCTTCTTGGTTGCTGCATTCAACTTGCGATAATCTATGCATACGCGCCAACTCGTAGGAATGCGAGTAGGGATTAGCTTATCCTTATCATTACTCACCATAATATTACCACTTTTCTTAGAGACACATTGAAATGGACTTACCCAATTGCTATAAAAAATTGGGTAAATAATGCTCGCATCAAGCCACCTAATAATCTCCTTTTTAACCACCTTATTCATTTTCTCATTTAATCTCCTTTACTTTCAGCTGATTTCTTTCCTTCATCTTCCATCCGAATTTTGTGCATGCAAAAAGAGGGACTAATCCTCTAATTTCGGTAATACTCCAAGTAATTACAACTTTATGCTGCTTCAATATATGGATCGTTTTTCCTCCTGAATTGCGTCTAGCATTGCAAAGACAGTAACAGGAAGAGTATTATTATTGCCAAGAAAAACATACTTTAGATGAGTAGGCAATGGCTTTAGCTCCAAGGTAGGAGCCACTTCAATAGATGGCTTAAAGATTGGAGTCGTTCTATTGGTCAAATCAAAAGATTCCATTTGCTATCTACGCTTAAGCTCAATATTATTTGCTTCAACCTTGCTGTCATAGTCAACTAGAAATTCTTCATCCAATGTTACTACAAATTCTTCTGTAAACACTGTGCTTCGCTCATTGAGTTCATCCTCAATTAATCCTTCCTGCACTTCAATGTGGTGGCATTCTTCTTTGTCCTTGCATGGAATGGCCTAAAAAACACTAAAGGTGACATGCTCATCATTATGTCACATTGTTAATTCACCTTTATATACGTTGGTAAGAGTGCGTCCAGTAGTGAGGAACTGACGTCCCAAGATTATGGGTACCTCTTTATCTGCTTTGCAATCGAGTATAATAAAATTCGTTAGGAATACAAACTTATCCACGCGAACTAGGATGTCCATGATTTGTCCTTCAGGTTGTGCCAACGATCTATCAGCTAACTTCAATGTCACTGCAGTGTGCTTCATATGACCAATCCCTAATTTTCTAAAAGTAGACAACGTCATAAGGTTGATACTCGTACCTAAATCACATAAAGCTTTACCCAAGTAATGATTACCAATCGAACACGGGATCGTAAAGCTTTTAGGGTTTTTCATCTTAGGTGGCAACTTATTTTTTAAGATCGCACTGCATCCTTTTGTGAGCACAATTGTCTCAATATCAGTCAGCTTCTTCTTTTTGGACAATAGCTCCTTCATGAATTTCCCATAACTGGGAATCTATACTAGAGTGTTCACAAGAGGGATATTAACATGAAGTTGTTTTAATGTGGTCAAAAACTGTTGATATTATCTATCATTCTCTTTCTCTTTAAATCTTTGTGGAAACAGCAAAGGTATGGATGCATCAGGTTGTTTCGACATAGCCGGTTGCATCGAAATTGGCAATTGTTCAACAATTTTGTTGGTCTAACAATAGGCATTAGGGTGATAATTTGTGGAGCCTTTTTCTCTAGTTCATCTATCATTTCTTCAAATACAACTCTCTCACCTTGATTCACTTCACTAGTATCTAGAGGTGCTGTAGTAGAGTTTGTAACTGGCTCGGTCGTCTGTCTCCCACTCTGAAGAGTGATTGCTTTGCAATGCTCTTTCCCTTTTTTATTTGGATTCTCTATGTAGTTGGGTAATGTACCTGGTGGTTGTGTGTTCAAATTCGAAGCGATTTGCCCTAATTGTACCTCCAACACTCGGATAGAGGATGAGTTTCCTTGCACAATGGCTTCAATCCGTGTTATATGCTCATGCATTAAGGCTTCGAAGGCTGCTAAAGGATCAAATCGGGTTGTGTGTACTGATGTTGTTGTCCTTGAGCATTTAGATATGGAATCAAAGGTTGTTGTGGCTATACACAATTTTTATGTGGTTGCATTTGATCTTGATGTGAATGCACCTGAGTACTGTGGTTGTAACTTTGCCGCTACCAATTGTAATTCACTTGCCTATAACTACCTTGATTTGATGAATTTCCATATCTGAATGTCGCGACATTCTGATTTCCCCAAGGTTGTTGATTTCTTGTACGATTATTATAGGAATTACCATAAGAATTTCCACGGATGTTATTGACATGGAAAGCATTCTTCGCGTGCTGTGGACAATCTTCATAACTGTGGTCGTCACCGCAAATTTCACAACAACATGTAGGGACATCAATTTTTTGGGCAACTTGAATGGGTGCAACTTCACTAGCTCCCTTCATGTTCTTTATCATGTTTGCAAGTAAAGAAACTTGTGCACTTAGAGCTGATATAGCATCCAATTCAATAACTCCAAGATGTGCTTTCACTTGAGCAGCTCGAGAGATCGAATATTGATAGTCGTTCTGAGTGATTCTCTCTAGAATTCAGACAGCTTCATCGTAAGTACAGTCTAGCAAAGGACAATTAGTAGATACGTCGACAAGATTTCTTATCTGTGCGTTCAACTCGTTGTACAAAATTTCAATCTATGTCTCTTGTTGAATTCAATGCATGAGATATCGTCGAACTAGAGATTTATAACGCTCTCACGTAGTATGCAAATTTTCATCATCTAGCTGATGATACGTAGTAATTTCATTTTTAAGACGAGAATTCATAGTTGGTGGATTGAAATGTAAAACAAATTGAGTTATGAGCGCATTCCACGACATGATTGATGCAGCAAGTAATCCAAGGAACCAGGTACGAGCCCGTCCTTGCAATGAGCAAGGCAATAGCTTCATCTTTAAGGCGTCATCAGGAGTGCCATGCTGTCTGAAAGAAGCACAAATCAGTAGAAAGGATTTAAGATGCTCTCTCACGTCTTCATGTGGCAGCACAACATACTGCCCATTAGAATTCAGCATCTAGAACATGACTGGCTTTAATTCAAAATTTCCAGCTTGCATAGCTTGTTGAACAACTCCTGGTTGCAAATCATCCAAAATTGGAACAACAAAATCTCGAATAGTTCAATTTTGCATCTAATCTTCTTGTGGCAGCGGTTGATTATTCACGTTTTTTTGCTGTATTGGAGGCATGATAGGATTTTGTGGTGACAATTGTGGTATGGCTGCATCATTTCCTAGTAGAGCTATATTTCTTTATTCTTGTTGTCTCCTTCGAGTGGTGCGTTCAATTTCAAGATCTAAGTTAACAAAAAATTCAGGATTTCTCTCAGTCATAAAACACCTAAAAGAAAAAATGTCAAAGTAATCAACAAAAAAGAAAACAAGTTAATAACAAGTAAATATTAGAAAATAAAGAATGAATGCAGAAATAAGAATAAATATCAAACTAACGTCATCCCCGACAATGGCGCCAAAACTTGATCGTGCTATGAACGCCACAGCAAATAGATGCAAGCGTACATTATTGATGCAAGTATAATAGACAAATGTATAACCTATCGAATATCGATCCCACGAGGATGGATGTTGATGTCTAAAATTGTCGATGCATTGAACAAGTAAATGAAATAAAATTGTGGTATTAAGTTGTCGAAATAATAATGTAAATTTAAAGATAAAATGCAATGATAATGAAATGGGGTTCCTGACGTGAAAAGTTGGCAGAAAACTAGTGTGACTCACAGGGTGAAAAATAACATATAGTTATCGTTTCAATAAGGCACAATGAAAATCTTACCAAACTTGACTTTTCTATTAGATCTAAGACTCAAACATGCGCGCTAACCACACCTTCCAGTGCTGGAAATGTAACATATTCAAGAACAAGTGGATTAAATTCCTTCAATCCCCAAGCAACTTCCATTGTCTTGCTTGTTAATTTAATTTATCGCTGCACCTTCCAGTGATAATGACTGCAATCACACTTCTGTGGTCAAAATAATTAAATCCAAAGATAACAGTAAAGGCAAGATAGAAATAGGATATCATTCAGTTCTAAGTATCAAATGTACTTCCATACAACTTGAAATAACAAGAATTACCAGTGTTTAAGAAAGAGAAATAACATAACAAATGGGGCATTCTATTCCTAGTCTACTCAAATTGCTCCCTTACTCTCCTCTTGGGTCGTACTTAGGATGCTCCTCGTTTGGTGCAGTACTACCTTCTCTTCTGCGTCAGGTCACCTTTGGGAAGTTAAGCTGCCATGGATGCAAGCTTTGAGAAATGTGGACTGAAGAAGAAAATCAAATCCGATCGAAAAGAAGATTCTTTCTCTCTCATTCTCCTTAGTATTTAACAGTAGCTTCCACAGTACAAGTGTCCTTCCTTTCAGATCTAGCATTCTTTGGCCGTACTAGTTGGTTATACCAACTATACAACTCACACATTTCTGGTGTGTTAACTAGACAACTGTTCTGGGCACAATTCTGGATCCTCTTATGCAGTGACAACTTTGGACAGATGCATGCATCGTTACTGCTGAATAGGTTCCTACAACGACAATTCTAGGGGCATTACTAAACATACTAATGTAGCGACATCAGTAGTAAAAATATCATAAATTCAAAGGAAATTAGACTGAGCTTCATTAAGTTAGAAAATGCAATGGCTAAATTCAAAATGCTAAACATGTATACTAAAGATGACCAAATCGGAACAACTTACACAATAAGTAGGGAGAAATTAATGGTTCTTTCTAGTGCTATCAGGAGACATCCCTAAAGGTGTCTTGTAACTTATTCTATAAGCCCATAAAGCATCTTCCAATCTCTTGGACCAATCTCGTCGATTCGGACACACTACCTTCTCGAGTATGCCTTTTATTTCTTTATTCGCTAACTCAGCTTGCCCATTCGTTTACGGATGGTAAGCTATAGTAACCTTATGTCTTATTTTGTGTTTATCGAGTAACCACTTCATCCATTTGTTCACAAAATCGGACCCCTCATCACTAGTGATGGCTCTCGGAGTTCCAAATCGTGTGAACACATGCTTCTGCAAAAATTTATTCACTACCTTGGCATCATTTGTTGGATATGCCTCGGCTTCAATCCATTTTGATACGTAGTCAACTGCAACCAGAATATACTTGTTACCAAATCACGAAGGGAATGGACCAAGAAAGGCAATACCCCAAACATCAAACAATTCCACTTCCATGATGTTTGTTCGAGGCATTTCATTTCTATTGGTGACATTTCCAATCCTTTGACATCGATCACAGCTTCTGACATAAGCGTACGCATCCTTGAACAATGCTAGCCAAAAGAATCCAGCTTGTAATACTTTGGTCGTAGTACGTGATCCTCCAAAGTGTCCCCTCTTTGAGCTATGTGACACTGATATAATAATGCTCGTACTTCATCTTCTACCACACATGTTTTGATCATCTGATCTGCACACATCTTAAACAAGTACAACTCTTCTTAGAAGTAGTACTTAGCATCATGAAGAAACTTCTTCCTTTGCTGATATGTCTTATCATAGGGAATTAAACCACAAGCTAAGTAGTTAGCAAAATCAACAATCCAAGGGGTGTTATGACTTACCTTGAGTATATGTTCATTAGGGAACATCTCTTGTATGGGTACAAGAGTTGAATTTTCTTCTCGTGGCTCCAATCTAAACAAGTGATTGGCTACTGGGTTCTCTATCCCTCCTAGATCTTGAATTTCTAGGTCGAATTCTTGAAGTAGTAGGACCTATGAATTAGTCTCAACTTAGCATCTTTCTTGGCAAGTAAGTACTTAATTGCCGAATGATCCGTAAAGATCGTCACTTTCCTACCTACAAGATAGGATCTAAATTTGTCAAAAGCAAACATAATTGCAAGTAATTCTTTCTCGGTTATCGTATAGTTCAGTTGTGCTCCTGACAAAGTCTGACTTGCATAGTAGCTGTGATGAAAAGCTTTGTTCCTTCGCTAGCCCATCACAGCTCCGACTACAAAGTCACTTGCGTCACACATTAACTCGAACGACAATTCCTAATCTTCTGTAATGATAATTGGTGCTGAAACTAATCGATTCTTCAAATCATTAAATGCTACCAAGCATTCTTCATCAAAATTAAACATCGTATCCTATTTTAATAACTTGCTTAAGGGTTTAGCAATCTTAAATAAGTCTTTAATTAATCCTCGATAGAATCCATGTAACACCTAAAACCTGTTACCGTCATCGGTTGGGGTCCCGAGGTCTTTCCGTTCATCTATTACAGATTAACCTTTAATATATTATCATTTTATTACATTTAATAAAGTAATATATCATACACGACATAAGTCAAAATTAAATATCAAATACAACTTGGTAAGGGCAAAAATGTCATTTCCATAATTCTGGGAGACTTCTACTGGTACCTATTGGACAAGTATCGGTAGAAGTCAAGTCAGTAAGCAATTCAGAAATAGTTGCAGATTTCTACCAATAGTTGTGATGGTTCTACTGATACAAGAGTTACTTCTACTAGAACAAGGCATGCTTCTACCATTACTAAAAACTTTAGAGAGCTAAGAAGTTTTACCCTACCTCTTCTACCGAAACAAGTTCTCAGACTACCGATACTACTAAGAGCAAAACTACCGATACTTCATTGTAAATGACTAACACAACGCAAGTTAATAGCAAACCTCTCTCTTACTCTATACTTCTATCGATATATGCAAGAGTTCTACCGAAACAAGCATGCAGAAATCAAATATTCATAAAAGTTCTCAAATGCAACAACATACTTCATTGAATAACTACAAAATACATTAGAAACTACTCAAGAGTTCATGAATTCAGGTGTCATTACACTTCATTGCAAAACGTCTACTTTCATCATCTAGCAAGCATTCAAACTAAAATCAACATTCAATTAAGGTTTTCAACAAGGAACCAATAAACCCAAAATTAAGCAATACATATATAACATCATCATAGTGCATGCCACATAACCAAGTGACGTAAATACTACCGAACGAGCTCCCGTGATAGTGTAATTTTTTTGAGGTAATCTGATCTTCAACCACCAAAACGAAATCTACAAAACAAGAACAATACACAAGTAAGCTTTCTAAGCTTAGTAAGTTCGCAAACATTATAATTCAGTTCATCATAAAGACTTGCAAAGACATGCTTCATCGAGTCACTATTACAGAAAACCAATTCCTCCATAATTGAATTAACCTTATGCTCCGACCGAGTCATAAGTCTTCCTTTTTAAATAGTCTTGTGCTCTACCAATACATAACTATTCCTTTAAACATAATCTCATGCTCGTCCTGAGACATAAGTCTTCCTTTAAACAGAATCTCATGCTCATTTCGAGTCACGAGTCTTCCATTTATACATAATCTCATGCTCATCCCGAGACATGAGTCTTCCATTTATACATCAACTGATTCAAGAACTTCCACATTAGGTAATAATTAACAGTTAAAATATGAAATCTAACAAACGAACTTACCGGACAAAATTGCAGTTTATGTGAACCTTTAGGGACTATTCTGTAATTTTCCTCTTTCTACGGTTGGTGGCTCGATCTTGATCTAACACAAATAATAAATCAATTCTCTCATTATATCATGTAATTTGATATAATTTAGACATATAAGTCTTTTTTCAAAAATTTACAAAATTACCCCTAACCTTTTCATTTCTATTCATTTTAGTCCTTAGGGTCAAAACATGCAAAATAATCATTTCCAAGTTCAACCCAAGCCAATCAAATTCTCTAGGATACATTCTCAACTCATACATTCAATTATTTCACAATTTTTAAATCTAGTCCTTAAATCCTAAATTAATCGAAAATCACTTTACAAAATCATAAAATCTAACCATCAAACATACAAATCCATCAAAAGCTTTCAAGAATAAACTTATTCATCCATGGAAAGTTTTATAACATTTGACAGATTCAGAAGTTAGTCCTTGAGTTAGCTAGATTAAGTTAATAAAAACTCAAAAACATAAAAATTACTAAAAAGGGTCAAGGTTTACTTACCTAATCAAGCTTCAAAAATTAAACAATGAAAACCATAGTTTTCTCCCCTTTTTTCCCGTGGAAAAGAAAAAAGAAATGAAAATTTCCATCTTTTTCTTCTTTAATTCATATATATATACTTAATGGCATAATTGTAATTTTTATGACTTTCACAGTTAAGCTTAATTAATCTCTTTTAACCTTAATTAATCCTATTTATATTAAATTTAGCTCATGACATATCCACCTATTAAAATGCTTTTGGTAAATTTGTTCATTTGGTCCTTCTAGTTAATCAAATCAACCTTTGCACCTTTTACGATTTAATCCTTTCTACTCAATTCACTATATAGACTTTAAAATTCCATAACCAAATTTAAATATGATTATAACGATGCGGTAAATATTAAAAATAACTAATTTACGACTTGAATCATAGAAGTTGCGGTCTCAAAACCACTATTTTCGACACTATTAAAAATTGGGCTGTCACATTTCTCTCCCTTTAGGGAAATTTCGTCCCAAAATTTCTTTCCAGTGAATGGATTAGGGTACTGTGATCTCATTGAAGCTTCTACTTCCCAAGTAGCTTCTTTTGTCTCGTGTCGATTCCACAAAACCTTCACTAATGGTACTATTTTGTTTCATAATTCTTTTACCTCACGAGCCAAAATTCTAATCGGTTCTTCTAAATACAAAAAAATTGACTGTATCTTAACCTCACAGGGCGTGATCACATGTGAAGGATCTCATCTGTACCTTCTCATCATCGTGAAAGAAATTATGAATCTTTCAAGTTCTGGAGGTAAAGCCAACTCATAAGCTACAAGACCAACCCTCTCGAGGATCTCATATGGCCCAATAAACCGTGGACTCAACTTTCCCTTTCTGTCAAACTATAACACCTTCTTCGAAGGTGAAACTCTCAGAAAAACTCGATCTTCAATCGCAAACTCTATATCCTTCCTTTTTAGATCTGTGTAAGACTTCTGTCGGTCAGATGCTGCTTTTAAACATTCACGAATTATCCGAACCTTGTCTTTAGTCTCGTGTATCAAATCTATCCTAGTCAACTTAGGCTCGCTCAACTCAGACCAATACAAAGGTGTTCTGTATTTTCTACATATAGTGCCTTAAACGGTGCCATTTTAATGCTGGTCTGATAGATGTTATTATAAGCAAACTCTACCAATGGCAGATATTTCTCCTAACTACCCTCGAACTCAAGTTTACAACATCGTAACGTATCCTTTGAAATCTATATCACTCGTTCTGATTGTCCATCTATCTGCGAATGATATGCAGTGCTGAAATTCAACTTGTTCCTAAAGTTTCTTGGTACTTACCATAGAATCTCAAAGAAAAACATGGGTCCCTATAAAAAATGATAGATACTAGTACCTCGTGTAACTGCACGATCTTAGTTACATATAACTCAACCAACTTCTCTAGTGATTAAATCACACGAATAGGAATGAAGTGAGCTGACTTGGTCAATCTATCAACTATAACCTAGATCGAATATTTCTTCCTTAATGTTAATGGTAACCCTATAACAAAGTCCATAATGACTCGCTCCCACTTCCACTTTAGAATGGTAATAGGCTGCAACAATCTAAAAGGAACTTGATGCTCAGCTTTTCCTTGCTGACACAGCAGACATCTAATTACAAACTTAGAAATTTCTCATTTCATACCTGGCCACCAATAAATCTTCTTCAAGTCATTGTACATTTTCACACTTCTCGGGTGAATGGAATAAGTGCTACTGTGATCTTTTGTCAGAATGTCTCATTTCAAAACTGAATCATTAGGAACACACATTGCCTCTAAAATAAAACATACCATCCGTATCAACTGTAAACCCCATGGTGGGATCACTCTACATCTGTTCTTTCTTAGCTACCAGCTTTAGATCATTTCTCTGCAACTCTCAAATTCGCTGTAGAAATAAAGGTCTCGTCTTTAGTTCAGCAGCAACAGAACCATCACTCTTTAGCATCAAATGAGCATTCATTTCCCTCAATGCAAACAATTATTTTCGGTCCAGGACATCAGTAACAACATTAGCCTTCGCCAGATGATAATCAATCACAAGGTCATAATCTTTTAATAGCTCTGTCCATCGATGTTGTCTCAAATTCAACTCCTTTTGTGTCATAAAATATTTCAAACTCTTATGATCAGTAAATACATGACTTCTCTCACCATGTACATAATGACGCCAAATCTTTAAAGTAAAGACTATGGTGGCCAACTCCAAATCATGAGTTAGATAATTCCTTTCATGCAGCTTCAACTGTCGAGAGGCAAAAGCTATCACTTTCCCAACTTGCAACAAATCGCAACCTAAATCATTCAAGGTTGTGTCACTGTAAACAACAAATTCTTTTCCTATCTCAAGCTGTGTCAAAACTAGAGCCTCTATTAACATTTTCTTTAACTAATAAAAACACTGCTTACATTTTTCTGACAAAAAAATGAACATTCTTCTTAAGTAATTTGTCATCAGTAAAGCTATGATAGAAAAATCTTTAACAAATCGACGGTAATAGCTCGCCAATCCCAAAAAGCTAGTAGCTGAGAAACATTCTTCAAAACTTTCTAGTTGAGAAAAGCAGATACCTTACTCGGATCAACCCGTATTCCTTCAGAAGATACAACATGACCCAAAAATCCTACCTCTTTTAGCCAGAACTCACATTTGTTGAATTTTGCGTACAACTGCTTTTCTCGCAAAAACTACAGCACATCCGCCAAATCCTGAGTATGATCACCCTTTATCTTAGAGTAAATTAGTATATCATCGATAAATACCATTACAAATCTATCCAACTAAGGTTGAAAGACCCTATTTATTAAATCCATGAATGCTGCCGGAGCATTAGTTAATTCAAACGACATCACTAAAAATTCGTATGTTCATATCGAGTCCTGAATGTAGTCTTCAGCACATCACAATCTCTAAACCGCATCTGCTAATAACCTGACCTGAGATCTATTTTGGAAAATATTATTGCACCTTTCAACCTATCAAATAGCTAATCAATATGAGGCAATGATACTTATTCTTTACTGTAGCTTTGTTCAGCTGTCGGTAGTCAATGTACATTATCATTAAACCATCCTTTTTCTTCACAAAAAACATTGGTGCACCCTAAGGTGATACTCTTGAACGAATAAAACCTTTGTCTAGTGATGCTTCCAACTGTGTCTTCAATTCTTTCAACTCAGTCTGTGTCATTCTATATGGTGGAATAGATATCGGAGCAGTGTCTGATACCAAATCAATACCAAACCCTACTTCTCTGATCGGAGGTAAACCCGGTAACTTCTCAGGAAACACATCTATGAATTCATTAACAACTGGAGCCTGATTCAGCTCTGTCCCTGACTCTCGAGTATCCAGTAAGTAAGCTAAAAATTCTTCACAACTGTTACAAACCATTTTCTGTGCAGCCATAGCCAAAATCACATTTACATTACTGTTCAGCTTACCAAACTCCACTTTAATCATCTCATCCATCAGACATTTCAAACCAATCTATCTCTATTTGCAAAATCCATACCCAGAATCACATCGAACTCAGAAAAGGGAAGTAACAACAAATTCTCAAGGAATTCACAGCCTTAGACTTTAAGTGGACATTTATGACACACCTGATTAACAATGACACTATGACCCAAAGGGTTTGTAACTTGCACATTAAATTCAGTTGACTCAACAAACAAATTTTTATCTTTTGCAAACGCAATGCAGATATAAAAATGAGTCGACCTTGGATCAATTAGTGCACAAGCACAATTTGGCGAAAGCATTGAAGTGATACGAGGACACAAATCTAGTGTTGTACTGGGAAAAATGTCATTTCATGGCAATTGAAGGCATTGTCCTTGGCCATCGCATATCATGTTAGGGCATTGAAGTACACAAAGCAAAGGTGGAAATCATTAAGAAGCTACCTCCACCCACAAATGTAAAAGGAATGAGGAGCTTTCTTGGTCATGCTGGATTCTATAGAAGATTCATCCGAGATTTCTCCAAGATAGCAAAACTACTATGCTCTTCATTAGAGCAGGATAAAAATTTTTTGTTCGATGACGCGTGTTTGGACACATTTGTTACAATTAAAAAACAACTAGTATAAGCTCCTATTATCGTCGCACCAGACTAGTCGCAACAGTTTAAGGTAATGTGTAATGCGAGCGACTTTACTGTGGGAGCTGTGCTTGGACAATGCAAGGAGAAGGTATTTCATTCCATTTATTATGCTAGTAAAACCCTGACTGAAGCACAGGTGAATTACACGACTACTGAGAAGGAGTTACTAGCAGTAGTTTTTGCATTTGACAAGTTTCGTTCATATCTTATCGGTAGCAAAATTACAGTTTACACAGATTACTTTGCCTTGAGATACCTTTTTGTGAAGAAAGATGCCAAACCAAGACTGATCAGATGGATCCTGCTTTTATAAGAGTTTAATATTAAAATCAAAGACGGGAAAGGATCTGAAAAACCAAATAGCAGACCACTTGTCTCATTTAGAAACTGGAAGTAAGGATGGGAATAAATCCCAAATTATCGATGCATTTCTAGATGAGAAGTTATTCTTTGTAGACGCATCTCCATGGTATGTAGATGTCATCAACTATCTTGTTTGTAATAAGCTACCATTGAGTGTCATTGGTCACAAGAAGGTCAGATTCATTAGGGATGCTAAAAAATATCATTGGAATGAACCATACCTATTCAAGGTATGCATCGACAACATCATCTGTCGCTGTGTTCTTGAGGAAGAGATGTCTTCCATCTTGAGGCATTGCCATGATGCTCCTTATGGAGGCCATTTTGGTAGTGTGAGGACTGCAAAGGTCCTACAATCAGGATTCTACTGGTCCACATTATTTCAAGACGCCCATAATTTTGCGCAGTAATGTGATAAATGTCAACGCACAGATTCTATATCTTGACGCAATGAGATGCTCCAACAACCTATCATGGAGCGGGAGTTATTTGATGTCTAGGGTATAGACTTCATGGGACCATTTCCAAACTCTTTTGGGAATGTGTATATTTTAGTTGCTATTGACTATGTCTCCGAGTGGATCGAGGCAATTGCGGTTCCAAAAGACGATGCTCGAACGGTGCTAAAGTTCTTCCACACATACATCCTTACAAGATTCGGAACACCTCAAGCACTGATTAGCGACCAAGGTACTCATTTTCATAATAACCAAGTGGCAACAACTTTGAAGTGTTACAGCGTGAAGCATCATATGGCAACAACGTATCATCCACAAAAAAATGGACAAGCGAAGGTCTCTAATCAGAAAATTAAAGGAATTCCTAGGAAGGTGGTTAACCCATCTCGACGAGATTGGTCTTCGCGGCTACAAAATGTGTCATGGGTGCTTCGCACTACATATAAAACTCCGTTGGGGATGTTTTCGTATCAGTTGGTGTTTGGTAAATCATGTCACTTTCTAGTTGAACTTGAACATAAAGCATGTGGGCGATCAAACAAGTGAACATGGATTATGATGCTACTAGACAAAAATGATTGTTAGACATTTCTGAGCTTGAAGAAATTCGAAACAACGCATATGAAAATGCTACCATATTTAAGGAGAAAACCAAGAGATGGCATGACAATATCATCTTGCGATGACAATTTTCCCCTGGTCAATTGATACTTTTATTTAACTCACGTTTGAAATTGCATCTACGAAAATTACGCTCGAGATGGTCAGGCCCTTTTAGAGTTGTCGAAACATTCCAGCATGGTGCGGTGATAATTGAAGATATGAATGATGGTCACTAGTTTAAAGTGAATGGCCAACGACTGAAGCACTACTTAAGTCCAGATGTCAAAGAACAAAGCGAGACCATTTATCTGGTCACATTTACTTAATGTCACTGCAATTTTTACTTTACTTTTTGTTTTTCTTTTTTTCATTCATTTCCTTTTAAGTTTTATGTAGGAATAAAAAATCTTTTTTTTTGTCGACGCACCTCAAAGCATGACTTGTCGACCCATTTTGTGATGATTTAGCAAAACGCTTCAAGCAAGAATTGCATCGGTTGATCTCCAATCATCCCCAACCGTTGGATCAACCCAAAAAGTACGATCTATGCCCTGACATTTATTGGCTGCAGGCGCAACGTACTCCCACGCCAATAGAAATAATCATGTCTCTTCACCTCAAAAGTTTATAAAACACTTTTTCTGTCAACTATACTCTCACAGTCAAAATCTCCATTGCTACTACAATTGTCTTCTTCTTTCACTCTCAATTTTTCTACATAAATATTCTCATTCTCTCTCCACAGATATCATGGTCAGAACGTGAGGAGCTAAAACCCCATCAAAGTCACCTGCGAAATCATCGATCACCGTAGTTCGAAACGCCGAACAATCACTACAGAAAGAGCCTATTCTGTTTCTCTCAAAAGCAGTGAAGCACCGATATCAAGATGTGTTGATCAAGAGGAACTATCACCCTAAACAGGGCTTCAAATTGTCATTGCATCAGACGTTAGGAAAATAAGTAGCCTAAGCAATTTCTCGCCTAGGTTGGGAACAATTTTGTGACCATCCGGTCGACTCCTCTCTAACCATGGTAAGAGAATTCTACACTAATCTGGTGGATTCTGAGTAGGAATTTATTTTTGTTCGCGAAGGCTTGGTGCCTTGGAGTGCCAATCACATCAATGCGCTTTTTCATATCATTGGAGGAGAATATGCGCATACTGAGTTCCTAGAGAACTTAACTGATGAAGGTGTCGACCTTATGATGTGAGATTTATGCATTGAAGGAGCAGCGTGGACTGGCAACAGTCCGTATAACTACATTATGCACCGATGCTATCTAACCACTCAAAGCAAGGTGTGGTTCCATTTAGTTAACTGCCGCCTTCTACCATCTACCCAAAGCACCACTCTGACGCTGGATCGCATATGCCTCTTACATTCTATACTGAAAGGATGTTGCATTGATGTCAGCATAATCCTGCATGATGAAATTACCGAAGCTGCAAGTAGGCAGACAAGTATCTTACTTTTCCCCTCTCTAATAATGTTATTATGCAAGCAAAGGGGCATTGTGCCTCATGATGGTGAAGAAGTTTTTGAGAATAAGGGGCTACCAAAGACATTTTTGTGGAGTGAATGACAAGAGGGCAAGAAACCCCTATGGTGAAAGAGGTGACCAAAAATAAAGAGAAAGGCAACGGAAAGAAAAAGGAGAAACAAGCAACTGCGCCTACAGATCCTCAGATGGGGAAGAAGTTGATTGCGATAGAACAACTAGTTGACCGCATGGATATGCGACAAATATGATTTGTTAGCGTATTGAAAGAGAAGGGTTACCGATAAAATCTCTTCTATGCTTATACAAGGGTGTGGAATAATACTATTGTCACCATATTAAGAAGTTTGAGCCCGAACCCCATACTAGTGTTCCCTACTTTTCCCCCTATTATTAGGGAAGCCTTATCATCATCCGAGTAACTTGCTTCTGAAGGTAGGCCTCAGCCCATTCCATCCCCAACTAGAATCCACATCTCTGATCATGAGGATCACGAGGGACACTCCAAGGTTATGGAGGACTATTTAAAAACCATCGACAACCTTTTCGAGGATGAATTTTCCAACAGTCTTGGGTTCAACATGGCAGAACAGGAGGCTACTACTGAGGAAATGTGCACACCAGTCATCTCTGTGGGTTTGAAAGAAGAAGAAGAAGAAGGAAAAGACGAGGAAAGCATATAAGAGAAGGAGAAAGCTAAAGAAGAAAAAGGAAGTGAAGAAGAGAAGGCGAATGAAGAAGAAGAAGAAGGACCAGAAGAGGGACCAGAAGAGGAAGAAAACAAAAGGAAGAAGATGTTGCCTCGACAAATTTAGAGGAGGAATTTGTCAACACATCCGTGACTGTGGGTGCAACAGTTAAACACTCAACAACACCTGGAGTGAGCCTGCCCGAGACAGTCACCATCAGTAATGAGGATCCCAATCCTCTAGCCATTATGCCCTATGTGGCACCACTTGCTGAAATCCACCCATCCTACATGACCGTCGATGAAGCCTACACTTAACCGGCTATGAGGGAGCAATCAGCTGCCCCAGACGACTCCAAGGAAAAGAAAAGAAAGAGAAAGGACAAGAAAAAGAAGCGCAAAGAAGAGCGCCCAAAGAAGCAAAAGAAAGCTAAGGCAGTCACATCATCACTGCTGAACACTGAATTAGTTTCTTTTCAGTAGTTAGTTGCATGCATCTCACTTAATTGTCATTGCACTTTACTTGTCGTTGCATTTTACTTGTTAGTTCATTTGCATTGTAGTTGCATTTCCATTCTTATTTGTATAATATTGTCAGTGCATTAGGGACAATGCAGACATTAAGTTTGAGGGGAATTTGTGTGAAATGGAAATGCAATTGCACCCACATATTTGAAGAATTTACTTTTCTCTTTAGTTCAATGAAAGTATGCAAAGTTATAAGAAAAATGTGATCACAATTTTTGTTTTATACTTAAATCGTGAATTGTTTAGGATGCTGATATGTGAATTGAATGAATGTGAATGAATATTGAGTCCTTAAATTTTTGAATGAATGGTAGGACTTACATTAGTAATGAATGGGTAGTATCAATCTTTTAATCTTGAATTAACTTATTAATTGCAGCGATATTTACTAATAAAAAGACACTCCAATTTCAGTGCATTGTGACTTATCAAGGGAGAACACTCCACTGCATGTGTTAGAAAAATTATCTAGCCAAAGGCTATCACTGCAAGAGTGTGTGTCGTTGCAATTACATACTTTCTGGGGGTTTGTTGCACCCCATCATTACTGTCCAGGAATAAAGGTATAGTAATGCAATGACATCTCTTAGTCACGTATAAAAAAGAAGAAGAAGAAAAAGAAAGCAAAGAAAAAGAGAAAAGCAGAAAAATGTATTGCTATAAATACTGTATTGGTTAAGAAAGGTTAAGATTCAAAGCATGATGCTAACATTAGTGAAGTTGCAGTCTTGATTGTTCATGCCTATAAATTGTCGACGCATTATTCTGTCATATGAATGCAATTTATACATTAGGATTTCAGAGAACTTAAGTTGCTAGAATAATAATTGTGGTGACGAGTTTGATTGTGACTTTGCTAACTTTTATTCACTTGAGGACAAGTAAAAACATAAGTTTGGGAGTGTGATAGCATTAGAAATGACACTTATTTTCTTTCTAAAATTTGTATATTAATTGTTCCTTTTATATCATATTTAGTATGCATATTAAACATTTCATATTTAGTGTTTGATTTTTCTAACTTAGTGTTGTATGGCTTTAATTCTTTTCATTTTAGTCTCTTTTGTGTTACTAATGTCGCCGTATGCAGCATAAGATTTGCATCTAAAATTGTCAGTGCAGAGATCCACCTCGGAAGATCAGTTCTGTAAAGTGTTTAAAGATGCAGACACAAATTTAACCTGGAATTGTGGCCAAAGATGTCACCGTAAAGATACCTTCACCTCGTACAAGTGAATTCACGCTACAAACATACCTGGAAGCACCATCACAGGAGAATGCTAAGTTGTCGCCGCAAGTAAAGATCATAGATGGCGCCCAGAAATGCGGTGACAACCTGTAGATGGCAAATGAACGCACCATATTTGCGTGAGTGCACAGTTGGAAATAACCAACTTGTACAGTTGCCAAAATGGTTAGATCTGAGAAGGAAGGAGAGCTACAAATTTTGAGAGCTTATAAATAAGAGGGAAAGGAAGAAGATTAATATCAAGTGGTGAAGAATTAAACCCTACAAAATTTCTCAAATCTTTAAACAAGCTGTCATGAAAGCTTGAGTTTCGGAGTAAGGTGATCTAACAAGCAAATGAGCAAGACTTCTGATGAGAAGTGCCTAGATGTGGTACAAGAGGAGCTACAACAGAATAGTTCTAGTACACTAGGAATAGGATGCTTCGACTGTTTTCTTTAATACCTCTTAATTATTGATGATTATTATTGATTATCAATTGAGTATGGAAGTACCATTTGAAGTTAGATCTAATTTGATTTCTACTCTATTCTCCTTATCTGTTTATATTTGGATTTAATTATTTTGACCACGGAAGTGCGATTGCAATCACAGTCACTAGAAGGTGCGGTGACAAGTTAGATTAACAAGTAAGACAACGAAAGTTGCTTGAGGCTAAGAAGGAATTTTGGCCACTTGTTCTTAAGTGCAAAGCATTACCAGCACTGGAAGGTGTGGTAATTATTAGTATTTGGGTCTTTGTTAAACAGTGGAAGTGATAGTAGTAAGATCTCACTGATGCATAATTGCGACGACAATTCATCTATTTGTTACCTTGCAATCACATTTAGCATTGTGACTTGTGAAGTTAGTGATCCTCTCCACTTCTTTACACTTAATCCAATTATTTTAAGTTCTGAATTTAAATTTACAACATCTCAACAACAATTCATTTTTATCTTAACTTGCTCTAACAATTTATTTTATATTTGCATTAACAAATTAACTCTTTTAGTTGTATAGATCTAACTCAGTTGGGCTAACATTCTTAGTAGCAATTCCTCTAATTTTAACTTTAGTTTCTTCGATAATTAAACATCAAGAACTCTATCCTCGTGGGATCGATATTCGATAGATCAAATCTATCAACTATACTTGCATCAACGACTGTTCGCCTGCACTTAAATGTTGTGACGTTTACAGGCTAATCACTGCCTCCATTGCCCCATAATTTTCGAACTATACAGTGATGAATTGTGATGCTTGATCTAGAGCTGATTGCAGATTTCTGCTATCGTATTATTGTTCAAGTTCAAAGCGTTATCGAATATGATCTTTTCTAGCATTCCAAATTGTAAGTGCAAACAAATTAAAGGTGCGAATTAAAAAAAAAAAAACTAAAATTACAGGGATCAAAGGGATAAATATCCCATCCTCTGTACACGACCTTCCCTGAAAAGGTCTACTCTTGGTCAAAAGACCAAATTGAAAAGCAATTAAAATTAGAAGGCCAAATTAAAATAAATAAAAATAAAACGGACTAAATTGTAATTTCTTAAAAAAATGAAAGGGCTAAATGGGCAATTAGCCCTTCCTTCCAAAAACACGCGAACCCTAGGGCCACTCGGGTCGAGTCATCGAGTATGGCCTTATACGACGTCGTTTTGATGCCTATTGCATTAGGCACAAAACTATGCCGTTTTATGCACCTATATAAGTAAATAATTTGTAAAAACAATCATTTTTAAGCTTTGTTTAAAAAAAAACCCAAAACTTTCCTTTTTCTTTTCTCTCAATGAGTCATCGGCCGCCCTTAGGGTTCCAGTGAACCCTTGTCGTGAGCCACCGTGGGTTGATATCGACGGCCACCATCCATGGTGTTCAGAGCCCTAAAAAAATATTTTAACCCCCTTTCGATGCCTCGATTTTAGATCCGAGGCTAAAAACTTTAGAATCCCTTCCAAATCATGAAAAAAATGAGAAACCTTTCAGTTTCTCTTGCTTTTTTTTTAATTTTCTTTTGTTCTCTCTAATGAATATCGAGACAAGATGAACGTATTCGAGCTATGAAGGGAAAGTTCTGTTCATGGCAACGAGGGCCAAATCAACAAAGGTAAAATAAATAATAATAAAAAAATCCTAGATCTGTTATATTAGTTTCAAAATATAAAAAATAAAATGCTACTTTCAACTTGCTTTCGATTGTTTTTTTTGGGTTTTTGATTGATCTGAATTCATATCCGATTGCTAAAATAATCGTGTCTGAATGATTATTTAAAAAAAAATCGTGTGTTATTACAAAAAATTCGTGTTTTTATAACACATATTACAATCTATTTTTTATTTCCTTTCCTTTTTTCTTCCGATTTTGCACAAATTCGGATCTTGGAAGATTTTGGTGGTCGAGCAGGAGCAGCATCCGAGGGGTAGCGGTGGCAAGGTAGAGGTAGCTAGGGTTTTGTTTAAGTCTTTGGGCTTGGATAGGGTTATTGGGCTTTGGGTTAATGTAATGGGCTTGTATTATTTTAGGTATTTAAATTTGGGTACGGGTATTGGTTTATTTTTTGTAATTTTTTACTTTTAAATTTAAATAAAGACATTGTTTTTATTTTTAAATTGGGTTAAAAATAATAATTGGAGCCCGGACAAAAATGGGCTCCTATAATCAACACACATACTGTCTTTCCAAACAAGGCAAAGGCTTGCTTTGCTACCATTTGCACTTACTTTAGTACCTTTCAGAAAACCACATTCCCTTCTAACTAACATCATTCTTCGAGAATCTAACTTAGTCTCCATTAAGAGACCAATTAGGGTCTACGTAACCTTAGCATATGTCGAAGCTATCAAACTGCCCGTGGGCTCCTCAATCCACGAACATTCCAACACAAGGCAACCGTCGATAATTGTAAAAATGGTGAAACAACCTCCTCAGCATTACTATCCGACACCTCCATAAAATTTCAATCGTCCTCATCATCCACATACCTTCAATGCAAATGGAGAAATAACCTGGGCTTCCTAATAAAAACCATGAGCCCACTATCACATATAGGCCCATCATGTTCCATGCAATCCCTCTCAGCCTCAAATCTAAGAGTTGTCCTAAAATCTTGTATTTCCTGTGGATTAACACAATCCTTAAAAACTTACTTAACAGTAACTGTAAACAACTCAAATTCCTCAAACCTTGGAATTTGCAACCCAACCAAACTCTCCTCAAACTCAATCCCCAAAGAATAAAGCACTAAAGAATTAGAGACCAAGTTGACTTCTTTCACATCCTTCGCATCGCCCGCCGAAACAACCACAACGTCTGTCATCGTACCACCATGTACAATCCCAAAATTCGGTAGCACAATATTACCATTTCGCGGACTACTATTGCTAAGATATGAACACTGAGTCATCATCTTCTTGCGCAAGATCCCAAGTTTTCTAGAAATTTTCCCAACAAGATTCAGTTCGGCTTTTTGTGCAATAGAAAATGAGTAATCATCCTCCGACAAGCTTTTCACACTATCATCCACTTCCTAACAATCTTTCAAAAGATGCCTCATACGTCCACAACCAAAACAGAAACCTGGCAGATTTTCATATTTGAAAGGAACCCAAGATTGCTCCTTCGACTCAATAGTAACCAAAGCTCCTCTCCTTAATGGGTTTTGAACACCCAATAGCGCCCGAATATGACAAAAGTCCTCCTTAATTTTCGATCTAAGAACTCCGCTAAAAGCAGAGCCAATGGCGTGAATGAGATCCTTACCATAACACTTTGGTAGGTAGGGCCCTACTTTAATCCAATATGGAGATAAAGCTAAGCGCAACTTCCTCCTTTCCACCAGCTCTGTTAATCTATCCAAAATCACTAGTTGCTTTCGAAATAACTATGGTCGCCCTTCCAGTATCGATTCCAAATCATCCTCATCATCAGAACAAATTTAAAAAAATTTTGGCCTACTATCTGAATTTAAAATTTCTTCTTTGTTTTCCAGATACTCTGTATCTGAGCACGAAAACTATCCTGAGATTTCTTTGTCCATATCGTGCAAGCCAGTGTTGGTTTATCAAATAAAGTAACCCTAGAGCTTTTGACCGAGACCTGTACTAACACTTCTGCCAAGAACATCACATTGTCGACGTCCCTCTCCATCAAAGCCACCATTCGCCTCGATCCTAGCCATAGCCTAACCTGTTCCTCTGAAAACCTAGGGAGAGCACTCTTGACTTTTTTTTTTTTATAATTTACCAATAATAATTGAACTTTGAGTATACTTCTAAACATTATTTATGTATTATTTAATAATTTTTTTATATGTTGAGTTATATATGAACCTTTGTTTTGGTGCCATTATACACATGAAACTTTGATTTTGATTCAAATGTACATATAAAATTTTAATTTTAATTCAATTATTCACGTCTAAAGAAATAAAAACATCTATTTATTTTAATATCTTATAAATATAATTATTTGTGTATGTAATATGTAAACTTGAAATGGTGATATATATCAATAATTTTGTTAGTAATTTGTGAAAATTGAATCGAATAAAAAATTCATGTGTAAAACTGCACAAAATCAAAATTCATATATAAAATTGTATTAAAAAAATATGGACATTGCATATATAATAATAACAACTATATGCTATTATTTACTATTATAAAAAGTTAGCCTAAATTAAAAGTGTTTTTATTTAATTAAAATTTAGTAGACTTCAATTATTAATTTGATAAATGTAAAAAGAGTTGGTTTTCGTTGGTTTTTAATTAATTTTTTATTGAATTTAGGTCATTTGATTGAAAAATATTAAATTTAGTCATGGAATTTTTTATATATAAAGTACCTTGTTCAAGGGACTTCAACGGAGGGTTCACCTTAACGTGATTAAAACTTAATTCGATTAAAATATTAAATATATTTTTTAAATTTTGAGTTAATCTAATTGAACTAATTAAATTATTTAATATTTTTGAGTAAATTCAAATAAATAATATAATTTTTCAAGTTCAAGTAGAGTTGAATTTTATAATTCGAGTAATTGATTAGTGTAAATACTCTTTTGACCCTTATCAATTTCAAAAATGACCAAATCGATCTTTCTCAACAAACAAAAAATACAAAACAATTCAAAATAAATTTCAAATATTCAAAATAATTTTCAAAAATTCCAAAAACTTCTTATATTTTTTTAAAATTATAAAAATCTAAAGAATATATAAAAAATATTTAAAATATTTCAAAATAATAATTTTGAGGATCTAAACAAATAAATTACCAATTCAAGTTTATCGTATTAAAATATATTATATGTTTCTCTTATTTTGCTTTAAAAGAGTTTTCAAATACATATATTGTTTCAAATTTATGTGCTCTAACATGAAATTAGTTATATTGTAACAAGATTTTATTTTGACATGTTTAATATTTTAAAATTAACTCGAACAATTTTACTTGATTTGGTTCGACTCAACTCGAATTTAATTTCATTCGACTCGGATGCAAAAAAATTCAAATCGAGATAAAATGATAAAAAATAGACTCGTCAACTCGATTAACTCGAAATTTTTTACTTGATTCAATCAAACACTTGTAACTTACTAAAGTCTTGTTTGCTTATGGAATCACCATCAAATCCAATCGGAACCCTCCCAATTACATTTGTTACTTCCTAGTACACATCATAGAAATCTTGCCACCAACTATCTACAGCATGGTTGATCACATCTTAGTGAGGTCTAGTCATATCCTGTTACACGTGACTCTACCACACCAAGGGTGAATCCAGGGAGTTAACAAATGCTTCAGTCTTTTGGTCTCGTAAAATGGAAATTTTTTTATTTAATTTTTTGATTTTTTTAAATTTTAAATTAATAAAGATAAAATTGTACATTAATTTTCCTAAAATTATAAAATCTTAATTTAATTATTTAAAAAATTATAATTTTACTATTGTAAAAATTACAATATAACTTCAGCTCCTCTAAATTTTTTTTTTAGTTTCGCTCCTGAATAAAGCAACCATCCATTGAGGTCCACGGCCGGCTCACTATTAAATCCATCACCAATATAAATCCGTTCCTTTTCTTCACCAAAAGAAGTCAAGTTCCTTCTTCCTACTTTAATGTGAAAGATATCATTGGAAGATTGACTCTCCATATTTTGATGTGAATCACCTATCTCATCTATAATATGAATGTATGCCGAATGTCCAGTTTTGACATATTCCTTGGTTCATATAAAATTGTCAATTTAACAAGCAAAAGACCGAAAAAACAAAAAACAAAAAATCTCATTTTAGCAAGGTGGCCGGCTCATATAATTGAAAAATTTTAAATATAGGTTATTTTTTTTAAATTAAATATAGTGGTGCCGTTGATGGAGTCTTAGCTTGATTGATATCGACATTGTTGTCAGTGCAGAAAAAAGACGTATATTTAAATGCGTTGAAATGCATTATCCTCCTATTTAAAAGTTGGGAAGGATTATGGATAGTTTTAAGTATTATATCAATGATGTTGGGTTTCATTTCGATTTTATGTAGATCTAAGCTTTTGGTTAGATTTTTTTTTTTTGCTGTGTGTTTTGCTAAATATAGCTTCTATTCCCTTTATATTGTCTTATGTGTCTCTATTCTCTGTGATTTCCTGCAAATTTCATCATTTCTCAGTAGCCTGAAAATTTGTTGCATAATTTATTACCTTCACTTCCCCGTAGCTATGGATTGGAGTATGGTAGAGGCTGCACAAACAGGAAACATTAGTGTCTTGTATGAACTAAGTATTTGTTCTTTATTCTTCCTCTTTGTGAAGTTTCCTACAATCCCAAACATAGCACACTTTACCTTTGGATTGAAAATTTTAAAATGAGTTAGTGGAATGTTTGTCTTTAATTTTTAAATTGTAATATAAGTAAACTTCGTTAAAGAATATTTAACGTTAAAGAATATTTAAAAAGTGTGAGGAACTGAATGTGTGTGGAAAAGGGGTCCCTTCCCTTCCAGGAAATAGTAAATGATTAAATTAAGTATTAAATCATACTAGCATGACCAAATCAGCTAATAACAAATTTGGAATTGCTATTTATATATTCTTTTAAAAGTTTATTACATAAGAATTTATCACTTTTTTGGAAAAATAATCATAAATTTTATTTTAATTATTAAAATTACTCTAATTTTCTGATTATTTGTTGGAATGCATATTTCTTATGTTAGAATCTCATTCATGTAAAGAACAATGGAAAAGTTGACACTGACAAGATGTACATGGAAAACCCTAGAAATGACCTAGTTTTAAATCAAAACAAGGATAAATCGTCGTTGATGAAACCGCACAATGTGAGATTCCCTTTGTTAGTGTTTTTTACAAAGATGTTAAACTTAAAAGAGAATTGTTTTATGTTTTTTTTTCATTATTTAATAAATCTTCAATTTTAAAAGTTTTTTTTTTGTTTTTGTAGCACATTTTTTAGTTTTTCTTATACATGTAACCTTAGTCTTACAAGTGATTTTACGGATGATTTTGTTGCCGTTCCCTTTAGTTTGGTGAATGCTCGATTCTTATGTCGATTTTGCTTGTCGCTTTGGACCATCCAAGATTTATTTCCTTATCGTATTAAGTGCTTGCAATCACTCCAGATATGTCGTGCTTGAGTTGTGATAAAGTCAATTGTTAACGTGTCATAATGTTCTATCAGTGCTAAAGCTAAAGTCTTTGTTATGTTGATGAAATTTATCCTTTATCATCTACGACGAGTGTTTTACCTTTTTTCTTTTGAATTGTATGATTTAATTCAATTAATAAATTTACCTTTCAAAGAGAGAAAATTGTTGAAGCAATATTGCATCTGGTGCTTTGGAGGTTACATATCTGGTTTTATTTAGAATCGGTAATTTTTTAAAACAAAACATTTAGCTCATGATATTTGTTGTTGTTTTAAACATATGTTGTCTCATATTGATAATCAATACATAAGAAGAAATATATTCTTAATATTGAATCGAATATCAAGAAATTGAATTCCTTATCTTAAGGAGATGAGATTAGGCGTCTTAAACACTTATCTTGAAGATCCTGGATTTTATTAAAATACTCTGATTGTTGATTTTATCGTTACTTTGATGGAGATTAAGATTGTTATTAGACTTATTTATGAGTCGGGCTACCCGCTTAAATTTGAAGGTTGACTCAAATTTTGGTAGGGTTTGAATAAAAATATTAGACCTAAAAAATGAACATGAAAATTCAAGGCCTGAATCCAACTCAACTGCTTTTTCTAAGTTTGTAATGTTTTATATTTTATTATTTTTATATATTATATTATTTAAAACACATAAAACTTAAATATATATTAATATATATAATAGTAAAATAATGTAAACATTAAAAAAATCTTAAGATGACAATATATAGAATATTAAATAAAAAAATATTAAATTAAAATTAATATAAATATACAATTATTTTAAAAATTTTAAAAAAAATATGGGCAGTTTTAAAATTTGTAAATATTGGCAAGCTTCCGTAAAACTTTTAAGCTCATATTTTGGGTTGAGTCAAACTTGGACAAACATAAAGTGTGTCAATATCATGATTAGGACCGACTTGATCCATGAACACCTCTAATTATAATTTATCTAGTATGTTAGCGAGATTGTAATTATCTAGTATGTTGATTTAATCAATATTAGTTTTTTCTTAAAATTTTCATTTTAGATTATGTTGTATAAGGTCTGAGGTATTATTTAGTAATTAAATTAACGATTTTAATAATAGAAAAGCTAGATTAATATGATATTAATAGCTTGATGATATAATTAGAATGATTTGAAGTTTAAACCAATTGAAAATAAGGTTCATAGTTTGAGGATGATGATGCAATAACTCAAATAATTAAATATATTTTTAAAGTTAAAAATAATTCAAAAGAATAATGTGGCCTTTGCTTTGAATTATATCAAAATATCAAAATATTTTAAATTAAATATTTTTTTCGTATTTCTTATGTTCTTTTTACTGTTGTCTTTAAATTTTATTTAATTTTTCTTTAAAAATGAATAAGATATATGTGAAGTATAGCAAATAATCACTTATAAATTAAATATTTTAGAATGCTGTTTAGGTCAATCACATTTAAGGGTGTTGGAGTCCATCATATGTATTATGATTATTTTGGCACATAAAAAATACATAATTAAGAATAGAAATGAACAAAATAGAATAAAAGCACAGCTGGTTATGATCCTTATTCAACCACTTCTTCACAGTCAAATTCACACTTCTTTTATCATTACAAAATATCTCTTCCTCCACTCTAATCACTTCTTTGAAAATAGATACCAAGTTGGAACAAACGTAGAAAAAAACAAACCCAAGGAAAGGAGATTTACGAGGAACATGTATTTTGCTTTTAAAATGTCTGCATACGTGCGAAAATAAAGAAATATCCGGACTGCTACAAAGGAAGTTAGAGTCGTTGAGAACCAAATAATACAAAAGGAGCCTACTTGATAAATGTTTAAGTTTTTATTGTGAAACTCCAATATATGTCCCCATGACCATGAGGAATCATAAACTAAATTCGTGTAAGATGACGCAAATAAGCAAAGTGTTACGAGAATAAACAAAGAGAATGCATGAGGTGGTAGGAGAATTGCTGTTAAGAAAACTGCTACCCAAAAGGTTAACATGTTGTAATGCCAAAACAAGGAGTTTTGAACTATCCAATCATCATTTTTGGAAACGTCCATTGCGGAGGGACTGGGTATGGGTGCAGTATTGATGTCGGTTTTATGAAAAAATGTGTGGGAATTGAGAGGCTCATCTTGGCTTAAAGAGACTTGGTATTTCAGGGATGGACTGTGATCAAGTTCCTTTGGAGGGTTTAAAGAGGTATCGTAAACGGATGTTATAATTAGCACTGTCACTACTAGAAACATGTTACGCATTTCAACTGACATACCCTTGTGTCGTCGTCTTGCTCTCTTTTCCAATTTTTGAGGAAATGACATCTTTTTCTTTAATGAAGAGATGGAGGTATTGGAAGCGAGGAAGAGGAACCACTCAAACCTCCTGCTTTGCTTAGCATATCTATAATCCTATCCCCTTGCCTTTCATCCCATGGGTATTGTGATTGGATATCTAGTGCTGTCAATCCCTCCAAATTTTTGGCATTGATTTGGTCTCGCCTCATGTCTTCCAGCAATACTTCTACCACCTGTTAATTAGAATTAGAATATTCATATATAAAAACTTCTATCACACTTACATACATATCAATAATTGACTTGATTAGGAAAATTAGCATATACCCGAGGTCTGTTTCTGATAGCTGCAATGTTCAGCACAGTGTTGCCATCAATGTCTGCCCAACTCAGTAGTTCTTTCTCCCAACGTTCGGCAGACTCATGTGGGCTTCTTGTAAGCCACCCCACCAAGACTTGGAAAGCTTCAAACATGTCGTTTTTCACAGCAAGATGGAATACTGTCTCATCTCGAACAGTCACATCTGCAATAGCCTCAGGACAAACCTCAAGTAACTTGATCAAAAGATCAACATTTCCAGTTTGAACCACGTGGTGCAGAGGAGTGAGGTCCTCCCTCCCTTTGACACGAACAAGGCCTTCATCAAACCTGAGGAGTCGAAGCACTGCTTGAGTTCTGTTATTTTGCAGAGCCAAGTGAATGGGGCTAAACCCATCTTGGTTTAGCTTTCTTGCAAATGTTGGCTTTAATTTGATCATCTCCATCATAAACTCAATATGCCCAGCAGAGGCTGCTACATGCACTGGAGTATGAAAAAAAGGCACCTCATCAATGCGATCTAAAACATATGGATCATTCAGAATCAACTCATATAAGACATTAATATCTCCTGTTTGGGCAGCCTTTATCATTCTCTCATCCATAGCTTTTTTTTTTTGGGGGGGGGGGGTAAAAATTAGGCAGTAAATATTCAGATTACTGAAAGCTGATGAAATTTGCGACAAGATATAAAGAAGAAAGAACCAGAAGACAACGTAGAAAACGAAATAAACCTATATTCTGCAAAAACACAGGCATACACATCAAAGAAAAAAAGTAGATTTTATAGATGACATAAACGCACTAATTTGAGAAAATACACATCTTTAAAGGTCCAAGGGAATTTCCAACTTTGAAGACTTCGACCAAACGAAAAGCAAGTTGAAGGAATAGAACCTAAAGTTTTTTGCTGTTGAAATAATAATCCAACAAATCATTCCCTTTGCTTTTTAACTTTGCCTTCTGTAATGATGAAGGTTCCTTTGGGTTTTTTTTTTCTCAATTTTTCTTGTCAATGAACTTCTCTAATCAATAAAGTAGAAATGCTACTAAAGACACATGAATTAAAAGCAATAATCATATTATGTATATTTTATTATTAAGTAGATGTTGATCAAAATTAAAAGCAATAATCTTTTTTAGAAGTAAAGTTTTATTTCATTTATATTTTTATGTATAAACATAGATTTTGGAAGCATTGTAAACATCCCTATTAATAAAAAAATTAGTAATTTTTTACACTCTTATTTCTAGTTCTTTTATTCTCTTTATTGTTTATTTCATAACAATAATAATATATATTATATTTTTTATAATAATTATCAAATTGACCTTTAAAGGAAAAATTATATGTTCATCAGTCAATGATTTTTTTTTTAGAACAATGAGAATATTATACTTAATTTGTACAACATATAAAGGCATAATTCAATTAGTATTAAATAAGAACTAAAATCAATGGAAGAAGCAATTCTTTTTAACCTGAAATATAAAGTATCCCTCTTCTAAACACCAAATATATATATTATGATGTTTAAATTTTAGTTAAAATCGAATTAATTGATCGAACTGATTTTATTCGATTAATTTGTCAGTTAATCGATCTAGTTTAGTCGAGATTAGTTAAAGATTTTTTAGAATTTCGGTTAACGGTTAATTTAATTCTAAATCGAGTAAAGAATCGAAATCGTATTTTTTGGGTCGATTATTTTTTGAAAAAATTTTGATTTGATTAACTTTAATTTAATAAATTTTAAATACTTGTTTTATACTTGTCTTAATAAATTTTAATTGTAATTAGATTACATCTTTTGTGCAATTCAAAATCCATTTATTATAAGTTACCCTTAATATTCAAAAGTAGTTAAGTTATCGTAATTAATTTGTATCTATTTAGTTATAGGTGTCAATTAAAATTTTTTTCATATTACTCCTATTATTTATGGTGTTTAGTTATTATAAGTTGCCTCATAGGTTTATTGATCATAATAAACACAAATATATATATAATTGAATAAGAGAATGAAAAAGAAACTCGAATTGTATTGGTAATATGTCGGGAAATATTCCTCAAACGTTTATCCAAGTTCTACAATCTCATTTCAAGCGAAAATACAAAATAAAACTGAAAACTAAAAGCTAGCGAATGGTGTCTTTAAACCTAATGCTAAAGACCCTATTTATAGCCTTGGTCTGTCACTTTCATCAACCCTAGGTCTGCTTCCGTCCTTCGTGTTTAAGTGGCATTATAAAGATTGAAACGCCCTTCATTCTGTGCAGAATCTGCATCCAGGGGTCGATGTCACGACACACCAAGACTTGTGTCGTGACAAAGACATCAGTTTTCATGTGAAGTGTTATCTTACAGGCATTGTCATGACATAGCCCATGTATATCGCGACAAAGAAGTCAGTCTTAGAAATCTTCAAGTCTGGTCTCTTGGTTGCGACGTAGCTCAACCTATGTTGTGACGAAGTGATTAGTCTTCTAATGTTACAACTTCTTATGATCTCCTTCACACTCACAAAGTACATTAGCTAACCTTTAGACCTCAATTAAAGATAATAAAACGACATTTTAGCATTTAGGTTGCACAATTTATTCAAACAAAAAAATCTAAGTCGAATCCTACGAAAATATAATGAAAATACTTGATTTCAAGCTCTTCAAGTGTGAAAAATAGTTCAACCTGTTAGGTATAAAACTGGTAGATCAAATACTACCAATTATTTCATTGTACAAACTATATTACAACCTAACCCGTATTACAACCTGACTCGTATACTTGCGAAAGCCAAAAACACACACACACCGAACGAGAGTACATTTGGAGGCGGTCAAGTTATTGGCGCCATTGTCGTGGAGGCAACACTTTCAGTGATTTTTATTTTTGTATTACTATTTAAAATAATTAGGAAATTTTTAGGATATAGCTACGAATTAATAATACTAACAAATTTGCTATTTTTTTTAGATTAACTGACTTCGTCCAACTTTATCACACTCTTTTCCTACCATGGATGCTTATTATTATATGTGTTCAGATCAGGAATACAATTATGATGATGACATCTACGAAAATGGATATTATGAAGATTGAAAAATACAAGAAAATCAGAGGTTATTGATGCTCGAGTTAAAACAACTTCGAGAAGAGATCCAGTCTCCCAACAATTGCAAAACGAAACTTGTGAACAATTATATGAACCCGAACAAAAAGAGCAATGCCAAGAGGAGAAACCAGGTGCGAAAAAAGACAAGAAATTTCTTGAAGAAGTGGTTGATCAAACAGTAAAGCAACCGGAAGAGTCATCAGTCGAAGAGGAAATCGAACACATATTAAGAACTGAAAGTGAATATCAATCCAGTGAAGAAGTAATTCCTCTAGCTACAAGTGTTGTTCTCTACTTACAAAGCATAGATCTTCAATTAATCATCGAGAAGGACAAACACACTAAAGAAATATTGACAATTGAAGATTCTATGATACAAGAACTAGGTTCCGGATGGGAGATGGCTATGATGTACAATATTTCGCTGATAAATTAGGTCCCTCAGACCAATTATAATATGAAATCTTCCATACATTCAGATAACAGGGAATATTTACATTTATGAGCCAACGCCCCAGCTCTCGGATGTCAGAATAATAAAGTTCTCATGGAAAAGGGAAGTAAGTCCATGGAGAATTCAACCGTTGCGATGGTTTCATGAACCAACATTCGCAGGAATATATGATGAAAATTATGGATGGAAAGAGACAGTTGCAGTAATGCAATACAATTAAGAGAAAATTGAGTGAGAAAACCATTTTTATTGAATGAGGTAATTGAGCAGCTATTAGGACATCACACATCAACGTACAAATTCTATAATTGGCCTATTAATGAAAGCAGTCACAAGATCAGGTGGTTGCATAAACTTATGGTCGTCATTAATAGATATGATTGAAGGAAGGAACTGGCGTTATTATTAACTCAGGACAAAAAGAAAAATTTCAAGAAAGAGATAAATGCTAGAGGATAGCTTGGCATAACAGCTGTTGGACCAATAATGATAGAACAAACTGTTACCGGGTGCCGAAGTGCACACTAACCACCTTGTCAGATAATTCTGACAAGCATTAATATGTATTTCTACCATTATATATGTAACATACAAACTTTATTATGTCTTCATTTCAATTTGATCCAGGTGAACTGATGTGTTTGTCGCGACACGGTTCACCTATGTCGCAATAAAGCAACTAGTATACCTCAAAGGCGTCCAAACATGCTATGACGCGACAAACTCATCATATGTTGTGACAAAGAGCTCAGCCTACAAAAATTTCAATACTGACTAGTTTGTCGCGACACAGGGAGATCTTTGTCGCGACAAAGGCACTTGAGAGTTTGTCACGACAGACATCGTCTGCAATTTTAATTGGGTCGACTCGACCCGGTCGTGTAACCCAACATTTTAACCCTTATTTTACTCAATTTTTAACCCCAAAACCTTAATCTTTCATACCCTCTATATATATCTACTTAAACTAAACCACTTTTGTAATTTTCTTGGGGTTTGCATTGGGGGCTGGATCTTCCACGGGTTGTAGGTTTGGATCCAAAACGTATGCCACATTTAAGACTGTAAGATGGAACAACATCTTGTCCTTCCAGCGGATTGAAGTTTGAACCATCAAATCGGTCAAGTTTCACAAAATCTTAGTTAATCACTTTGAATGCAATGGTAGCCTCTGTCGCCATTTTGAAAATAGTTCTCTGATTGTTGGAGATTTTGAGTCGAGAAGATAGATCTAGAGATAATATTGAATGAAATAGTAGACTTCGAGCGACGAATGATGCTTTTCAAAGAGAACTATTTACCCTCACACAAAGTTACTAGAGGGTTAAGACAAATATCCTCCAGAGATACAACGAAGCTTTTGAATTTCCTTTGATTAGCAAAATCGTGAAAATCCCTAACTCTTACTCTAATTTTTGAAAACAGGATTGATTGTAATTACATTGTGAGCACAATAGATTCTCTATTTATATGCATTCAATGGATACTTTTTGAAGAGTCACGACCCTTTACTTGATTTCCATTGGACATAATTCTTAAAAAAACATGTTCCATAGAAAGCAAATGTAACCATTGAATAATTATCACTTTCTAACAAGTGCTCATGAATAATTATAAATTTACAACTTATAAATTTCCAACAGTTATAACACATTTGGTTAAATTCACACCTTGAAGGACTCAACTCAAGACTTTTTAGATATAATAAATTTACAAGTAAATGTAGTGTAAAATTTACCACATTTACGTGCTTGGTATGAATGTCAAAGACTTTAGAGATTGAGGACAATGACGGAAGAAAAGAAAAAATTGAAAAAATCATTATTTTAATGATTTTAATAATATGAAGAATTCAATAATTAGTAAATATTAAAATAATTAAATATTTAAAATACATTATTTCAAGGACAGCTAGTATGGAGGACTTAGATTTCTCAATCCACGAAAATAGATATTAAAAATATTACATATATTTTCAAGTTAAATATTTTAAAACGATAATTTGGTTAAATTAAATGATTTAAAATGCTATTCTTGTTAAATTAATTATTTGAAAAATCACTTTTAAGCATCTTAGAGTTGAACTTTTTATATATTTATATATAAATATATAGAGAGAAATATAGAATAGAATTGAATGTGTACTATTTATGTGGACTATACTTGATTAGTTATAATAGAGAAGGGATTATATAAAAATGTGATTCTACGTCATCCTTATCTCTTCTCAATAGGGAAATGATAAATCAGTTTCTTTTTATTGATTTTTAGCATTTCTTTTTTATCGAGGTGGCTACCTCATCCCATTGTCGGCTTCCATTTTTTATTTTTCGAGTATGAACTATTGTTGAAGGTGGCTCACATGCAACAACAACAACATATTATGTAAAGAACCAGATTTATTTTGTGTTTTTGTTGTCTTAGTTCCATTTTAACTTGATGATGTAATTTGGTCTAGTTAAGTGTTGATTTATAGAGTATAATGTCAGTTAGCTTAGGATTACCTTTTAACATTTCCCATAATTTGTACTGTACAAATATGCTTATGTAAGACAGATCTGCAGCAGACCTTATGGATGCTATGAATCTTTTTGTATATTTAGTCTCATGAATCAATGAAAAATATCAGAACAGGTTTTCAAATTTATTCTTGCTCTTATTTTCTCTACAATTTTTCTTCCACAAAGCCATTGTTTCTTCTACAAGTTAAAAAAAATTTTGTCATCAAGGCATTGCCTTGCTGAGTTAATCTGTTTTTGATCCATCAATTGGCATCAGAGCCTACTTTTTAAAGGGGCCTTACACTTGTTTGTTTCGAAAAATCACTCATGTCTTCTTCCAGCTTCTCTCCAACACCACCACCACAAATCAATGGTGAGAACTATCACATTTGGATAGTAAAAATGAAGACTTACTTACAGGCGTTTGACTTGTGGGAAGTTGTTAATGCTGATGTTGAACCACCACCCTTGAGAGCTAATCCAATAGTAACTCAGATCAGGCAACACTCTGATGACAGGGCCAAGAGGTACAAAGCTATGTCATGCCTTCAAAACAGTGTGTCAGATGTGATCTTCATAAGAATCATGGCATGTGAAACTCCAAAGCAGGTCTGGAAGAAGTTGAAGGAGGAATTTCAAGGCATTGAGAAGACAAGGTAGCAGCAGCTCATCAACCTCAGAGAGACTTTGAAAACTTGAAGATGACTAAGTCAGAAACAGTCAAGGAATATTCAGGAAGAGTCATAACTGTGGTTAATAGCATCAAGCTTCTTGGAGAGTAGTTTAGTGAGAGCAGAATAGTTGAAAAGGTTATAGCAACCTTAATTGAAAGGTATATGAAGCCAAGATATCCTCTTTGGAAGACTCAAGAGACTTGTCAAAGATCACTTTAACTGAGTTGGTCAATGCTTTTTATGCACAAGAACAAAGAAGAGCAAGTAGATAGGTAGAGCACCATGAAAGAGCATTTCAAGCCAAAGGCAAGTCAACCACAAGCTCTTCCAACTTTAAAGGGAAGAAGCCTTGGTTGAATAACAAAGACAAGTTTAGAAGAGATGGAATGAAGAAAAGTTATCCTTCATGCTCCCATTGCAAGAAAACCACTTATCTTGAAGCCTACTGTTGGTATAGGCTAGTGCTCAGTGTAAAAGCTGCCAAGAAAATGGGACATGTAGAAAAAATGGGTAAGAATAAGATACATCAGAAGCAATAGCAACCATAGCAACCAGAAACTAAGGCTTGGTAACTGATGAAAGTGATACTTAGGAGGTGCAAGCATTTGCAGCATCCAGTTTTGCACTAAGGAGAAAAATCTCTAATGGTTGGCTGTTGGATAGTGGTTACACAAATCATATGACACCTGATGCTGGCATTTTCAAGAAGACTGATAGAAGATTCAATTCTAGAGTGAGGATTGAGAATGGACAGTACATCAAGGCTGTAGGAAAAGGTGATGTCCTTATTAACACACCTTCAGGTACTAAGCTTCTTTTAAATGTGCTCTTAGAGCCTGAAATTGATAGAAATCTTTTAAGTATAGCTCAGTTAATTGAGAAGGGCTATTCTATTGTGTTTAAGGATAAAGAATGATCCATTTGTGATCCAAGAGGATCCAAACTGATGTCAGTCACAATGACTGATAGAAGCTTCATAATTGACTAGAATAGAACACTATTGTTTCCTATGCTTCTATTTTAGATGAATCAAAGTTATGGCACAAGAGAGATAGGACATGTTAATTACAAGTCATTATCTCAATTGTCTAAGGAAGAATTGGTTAAAAATTTCACCAATGTGGTTGAGCATCATGAGGTCTGTGATGTATGCCATATGGCAA